>OX383965.1:24405545-25733045 GCA_947532105.1 Athrips mouffetella
AATATGATCGTTACAGTGGCTTGTGGCCTTTGACAAAATATCGCGCCAGCGATGCGCCGGCCGCCGCCGCTGGGCCGCTGGTTACTAACTAGTTAGGTAAATGCACTCATAGGGTGTCCAAACTTTATTTTTTAATTTTCGGGACAAATAAAAAAATAAGTAGGTCTTTTTATTTCATTAAATCATTGTAAAGCGATTTCGTAGTCAACTGAAAAAATTTGGCTAGGGGTCAAAAAGTAACCCTGTATAGATGGTGTTTCGTCCGGTAGGACGTACTGTTATTTATCGGGATGCATCTAGTAAAACTAGCTAATAATGGTACGTAGGACACAGACAGAACATCCCCACTCGCCGGCTGGCTATGAAGTGATATTCTCCCAGAGTACCCACATTTATTGTGTACGTCACATCACTACCTTTTTAACCCCCGACGCAAAAACAGAGGGGTGTTATAAGTTTAACGTGTCTGTCTGTGTATCTGTGTATCGGTGTATCGGTGTATCTGTGTATCTGTCTGTGGTATCGTAGCTCCCAAACGGATGAACCGATTTTAGTTTAGTTTTTTTTGTGTAATAGATAATTTTATCCCGAGGGTTCTTAGCCATGTTTCATGGAAATCTGTTCAGCGGTTCGAGGATCATCAGCTCATTTCTAGTTGATGAGGGGATCTTACTAACTTTCTATTATCCGATCGATCAGAAATTTGGTACCTTGTTACTTCAATAATATTGAAAGTATATGGTAAGGTAACCATGACCTGATCAGCCGTTTAAAGATCATCAGCTCATTTCTAGTTGATGAGGGAATCTGACTAACTTTCTTATATCCGATCGATCAGAAATTTAGTACCATGTTACTTCAATAATATTGAAAGTATATGGTTAGGTAACCATGACCTGATCAGCCGTTTGAAGATCATCAGCTAATTAATAGTTGATGAGGGGATCTGACTACCTTCTATATGTATTCCTATCGATACGAAATTTGGTACCGTATTACTTCAATGATATTGAAAGTATATGGTAAGGTTACCATGACCTGATCGGCCGTTTGAAGATCATCAGCTCTTTAATAGTTGATGAGGGGATCTGACTACCTTTCATATGTCCTATCGATTCGAAATTTGGTACTGTGTTACTTCAATGATTTTGAAAGTATATGGTAAGGTAACCATGACCTGATCAGCCATTTGAAGATCATCAGCTCATTTCTAGTTGATGAGGGGATCTGACTAACTTTCTTATATCCGATCGATTAGAAATTTAGTACCATGTTACTTCAATAATATTGAAAGTATATGGTAAGGTAACCATGACCTGATCGGCCGTTTGAAGATCATCAGCTCTTTAATAGTTGAAGAGGGGATCTGACTACCTTCCATATGTATTCCTATCGATACGAAATTTGGTACCGTACTACTTCAATGATATTGAAAGTATATGGTAAGGTAACCATGACCTGATCAGCCGTTTGAAGATCATCAGCTCTTTAATAGTTGATGAGGAGATCTGACTACCTTCCATATGTCCTATCGATTCCAAATTTGGTACCGTATTACTTACATGATATTCTAAGAACATGGTAAGGTAACCATGACTTTAAATATGACATGTTAGGGTAAGGTTTAGATTTCGAAGATGGGTAATTAAATGGGATCAGTTAGGCTCAATTACCACTGCGACAGAGTCGAAGCGACGCAATGCGTCAATTTTTGAAGTGAAAATTTCTTTAGCAGCGCTTGGCATTTTTTTAGGTGGGGAAAAAATGTTAAATTCGCATCAGATGTCGCGTCAGATCTCGGATGAAGTATAGAAATGGATTTGCAAATAATCATACCCAGTTAGAGCAGGCTCAATATATACAAAAGTTCTCAATAGTTTTAAAGTGTGATAAAGACCAAAACATCTTTTTTGTCTCTGTCATATGTGCAGAACAGACTTGACGTACTGGTTTTTGATCATTATTTAAAAGCGAATCCTAAATGTATGAGATCTACATTTCGGATTACAGCTGTCAAAGTAAAAATCGCTATAACTTGAAAACTACTGACCCAGGACTACTCATGTGCTGAGACAAATGATAGGTCTTGATGTGATCTACATTTCGGATGACAGTTGTCAAACTAAATATCGCTATAACTCGAAAACTACTGACCCTAGACTATTCTTGTGCTGAGACAAATGATAGGTCTCGATGTGATCTACATTTCGGATGACAGCTGTTAAACTAAATATCGCTATAACTCGAAAACTACTGACCCTAGACTATTCGTGTGATGAGACAAATGATAGGTCTCGATGTGATCTACATTTCGGATGACAGCTGTCAAAGTAAAAATCGCTATAACCTTAAAACTTCTGACCCTAGACTACTCATGTGCTGAGACAAATTATACGTCTCGATGAAGAAGTACGCGAGCAATGGCACGATTGACCCTTACAAAAAGCTTGCTTGTCCTAGTTAAGAAATACATAACTTGTGCCCAAGTTAAAAAACAGCCTAGCTGCAATTTGATTTGCACTAACCGTCTTTACTTAGCTGTGACCTAATTTAGGCGGTTTCTAATTAAGTGAATGATTTAAAGATCGATTTTCTATGTTTATTTTTTCTTTCTATAGTACGATAAATTAATGTGGACCACTAAACATTTTTAATCTCTTTGTCTTCCTCTTTCTTGTAATGTGTTGAAGAGAGAGATAAAAGGCGAATCATTGGTACATTTTAATTTGTTATGATTGTACTAGCTGTTGCCCGCGGCTTCGCTCGCGTGGATTTCGTATTTAGGTTGTTACCGGTTTTCCGAAGCAATGATTGTAATGTGTTGAAGAGAGAGATAAAAGGCGAATCATTGGTACATTTTAATTTGTTATGATTGTACTAGCTGTTGCCCGCGGCTTCGCTCGCGTGGATTTCGTATTTAGGTTGTTACCGGTTTTCCGAAGCAATGATATATTTAAGTCGAGGGAAATTATTATTTATCCCATAATTTCGGGGTAATTTTAAACTCAGAAAAAACAGGACTAACCCTGCGCAAATCAATGAGTATAATTCAAGATCCAGCTGAATTTTATATAATATACAGACGTTACTCATGAATTACTCAGAACAGAGGAACTTAGCAGCAGTATCCTAACAAATGTAAAGAGAGAGATGAGAGACACCTTTAAGTAATATTTCAAAACAGAGCCAATTCGCAGAAGTAATTGAGAAAAACTAAAACCCTCTCCCTCTCTCTCCCTCTCTCTCCCTCTCCCCCTCCCCCTCCTCCCTCTCCCCCTACCCCTCCATCTCCCCCTCCCTCTCTCCCTCCCTCTCCCCCTTCCCCTCCCTCTCCCCTTCCCCTCCCTCTACTTTACCTGTACCTCTACCTCTTTACGTCCCTACCTCTCTACATCTCTACCTCTCTACGTCTCTACCTGTCTACGTCTCTACCTCTCTACCTCTCTAACGCTCTACCTCTCTACCTCTCTACCTCTCTACCCCTCTATCTCTCTACCTCTCTACCTCTCCACCTCTCTACCTCTGTACCTCTGTACCTCTCTACCTCTCTACGTCTCTACGTCTCTACGTCTCTACCTCTCTACCTCTCTACCTCTCTACGTCTCTACCTCTTTACCTCTCTAACTCTCTACCTCTCTACCCCTCTATCTCTCTACCTCTCCCTATCCCTCCCGCTATCCCTATCCCTAACGCCAATTTAACCGCTATCCCTAACATAGAAACGAAACCCATATTTATTTTTAGACATTTCAAACCTATCGCACCTCAACCCTATCCCCAGGGGATGATGGTATTTCACGTCCACCACGTTGGATTTCAAAGTTGTTGTAGCTTTCGTAATCAGCGACCCGATAAACTATACAAACGACACCCATATTGATTTTAAGACATTTCAAACCTATCGCACCCCAACTCCGTCCCCAGGGGGATGATGGTATTTCACGTCCACCACGTTGGATTTCAAAATTGTTGTAGTTTTCGTAATCAGCGACCCGATAAACCATACAAACGACACCCATATTCACATTTCAACCCTATCGCACCCCAACCCCATTCCAAGGTAATGATGGTATTTAACGTCCACCGCGTTGGATTTCAAAGTTGTTGTAGTTTTCGTAATCAGCGACCCGATAAACCATAAAAACGATACCCATATTAGTTTTTAGACTTTTTCACCCCATTTACCTTTTTTTAGGAGTTGAATTTGGGGTGGAATTTCAAAAACAGTGATGAACGTTGCATAGAATTACATCATTATTGCCTAAATAATAAATTAAGTGGATTTTACTTTAAAAATAAAGAATTTTCAACTTCATCCCCCTTTTCACCCTTAAGGGTGTCGAATTTTCAAAAACCCTGAGACACGTAAATATTAACTTTTAGTCGTCAGCCTAAATACAAATTTTGAAGATCCTAACTTCAAAACTGACGGACTTTCATACAGACTTTCATCCCCTATTTTACCCCTTTAAGGGTGGAATTTTGTAAAACCCTTTCTTAGTGCACCCCTAGGCCTCATACGGAACCTAAATGCTAAATTTGGAATCTCTAGACCCAGCGGTTTGGGCTGTGCTTTGATATGTCAGTCAGTCAGTCAGTCAGTCAGTCAGTCAGTCAGTCAGTCAGTCAGTCAGTCACCTTCTTCTTTTATATATATAGATTTTCCTTTTTATTACATCCTCATTGGTGTCTGCGACAGTCGTGTCACTAGCCAGTAGCATGTAATGTCAGTTCTGACTGTTGTCAGTTAACTTTGACTGTTGTCAGTTGACACTAGAATTTTCACAGAGTAAAGAAGAGTCCGTCATATTCAGTATTCAGTTGAAGTGTAAAACGTCTACTAGTCGGTCAAAACCTTAGACTATATAATACTAACGTATAAAAGATAGATTGTATTGAGCATTAGTTCATAACCACGTTTTATCTCGCTTCAACTAGAAGTGATTCATCGTAATAGAAAGAGCTAGAAATATATCGTCTGGTTATACTCGATTCTCCCACGCCACAGGCATTTTTTGGTCGGATTATAATGATAAGCATAATCCGACTAAAAATGCAGGATCCATAAACATAGGACAAAACCCCTCCTGTAGGGTGTCACTTAATTTAGAAGGTTTATGCCGCCATTTGAAAGTGAACCCAGTGAATGTTGTTGTTTATTTGGTTACTAGTTGTTTTTGCAAAATTTTAGTGAAAAGTGTCCCTTTCAGCCAATGTTTTGAGAAAGCTAAGTTCAGAAAGTTTGTGAAAAATGTTTTGTTGCGTGGTAGGCTGCAATGCCCACGAAATTGACAAGGAAAATAGTGCCGAAGTCATATCGTATCATTTGTAAGTATTTTTTAGTTTATTCTTGATAATACGCTGTATTTTGCTTCACAAAATATCGTGTAGTACTCAATACATTGTGCCATATTGGTTGTATGCTCAATATCGCATTTAATTAGTAAATTTTACATAAAAATATTATAATAAACATTGATATCAAAACATATTATAGGGATGGGATGGGTAGGTATCGATATATTTTCATCCAACTGAGGTCGGCACAAATCTCGTAAGTACCAAAAGGTTTGATACATTTTAACTTTATGAGGTGTCATGAGGCTGTTCAGCTATGTTTTAGTAAAATTTGTGCAGCATAAAAAACCTACAGGTAAATCATTGTTTATTATACTTATAATTATTGGTACTGAAAAATACGTTTTTACTTGCAATAAATAAAAGAGTTGTTCTAAGTAGAACAAGTGCAATAAATAAAAGAGTTGTTCTACTTGCAATAAATAAAACTCTGACACCAGGGTTTGTGAGGTCGGTCATCGACCTTGCAACCAACACGATATGAAGATTATAATGAGTGAGTGGTTTTGATTTGCAACTAACCTCTGGACAAAATTTCACACCTGTAGCTACAACAGTTACGGCTCAGTGTTTATAAATCAGTCAGCCGGGACATGTTCTTCGACTACTATTAGATTTATGAAAAAGTTTGTAAGCACAATGATTCAGTTGACAATCTGACGATAGTTAAGGACTACAGATACAACTTTTTATCCAAAATCGGTATTGCTTTTGCTCGAAGTTGATGATGGGTAAAATCGACATATACAGCGTGAATTTTCATTCATTTTAAACCCGAAGCCCAGTGATTCTACTCATGAAAACAGGCAACTTTCCCGAAGAAAAATTTTTTTTCGTCTCCCCATAGTAAAGTGGTCACGTGATCGGCTCATTTTGTATGGGAAAGTGAAAATTTTTTTGAAGAAAAAACTTTTTACTTCGGTAAAGTTGCTTGTTTTCATGAGTAGAATCACTGGGCTTCGGGTATAAAACGAATAAAGATTCATGTTGTATTTAACTCAGCTTTCCTTCTTTTGTAGATTTCCCCAAAACCAAGTATTGAGAGAAGAATGGCTGCATCAAATAAAACATCCGGATTTCACACTTAAAAAATCGCCTAAAATATGTTCCCAACATTTCACCCGGGATTGTTTTATATTCCCAGACTACAAGTATAAAAAGCTTAAACCGAATTCTGTACCCACATTGCTTTTGCCTGGAAATACTGTAAAAAAGACACTTAAGGTTTGTGATCCCATGTTCATCTTTGCCAGCTTAGTAAATATGGTGTATTTTGCCAGTTTAATGAGGAACCTATTTGTAAGTATGTAGTCATCAAATAAAATAACCGAACTTTTTGTTGCAGGTTGTAAGTTGTAAATACTACTTAATGAAAAAGACCTCTGTTGCTGGAATCAAGAGCCTGGGAGGCCATTAAAGTGATTTAAGTTCTAAACATTTCGATCACATAGTTTTCAACTTATGATATTGTATATAAAAATGCATTTTGTTACAGGTGTTTATGTTTGTACATAAGTTTTGAATAAGGCGTAAAAAGACAACTGTTGCTAGTATTAGTATCGGAGCCTGGGATGTCAATAAAGTGAGTTATCATTTTGAAGTTATCATTTTGTTTATCATGTGGGTTTTTTATTGTCGCTTCTTTTTTTCCCACATGGTGCCACTCTGTTTGTGAAGCGACATAAATGTAACTGACGTCATTAAGAGACTTTTAATATCCTACAATTAATAAAGAATATTTTGGTTTGATTTTGAACACTGTACATAAAAATGCACATTGTTATCCTGCCCTTATCTTCATACGCATTACACAAGCTCTGCCAAACTTGATGTGCAGTTTTAGCGTTGCATACATGTGCAAAACATGAGGGCTCTATCAACAAGCAATAACATCAAATCATGTTGACACAAGTGGACATGTGGTGGATTACCACCAGCCTGTACCTAGCGGAGATCTACTTCAAGAACAAAGTGCCTAATGAAAAATAATAAAGTGATTATCCATTGTCATAATAATAGTTATTGTTAAGGATACCTATTTAAGGATCTTTTTTTTAAGCTATAAATAAAACTAAAATTATATTAGCCTTTTTATTTACATAATACAAGTTTAAAAATAAGTAATACATAATAATAAAAAAATCTGATAGTACCTATTTGTTTTTTTTTTACAAATTTTGTCACCTGTATCCAAAATTCATCGATATAAAAATCGACAATACCGCATCACTACTTGGTTTTGACAGTTAAACAGTGTGACGTCACAAATGTCAGGTGCTGAAAGCATTTGAGACGGCTTACACGGGGGGTTTGGTCAAAACACTCGCTTGTGTTTTTAAAAATAATCGAGTTTTTAAAAATAATCATAATCTTTGAAAATTGAATGTTTTACCTAAACTTTATTTGCAAACATGAAAATATATATTTTTTTACCTGTGAATTGATCATTAATTTGACTAAGAACGAAAGCGTAAATGGTCCGTAATAGCCATTTTATGTGTGATTTTTAACACCGTTTTTTTCCTGAATGGTAAGTATATGTATTTACCAGAAAAACTGTGGTACATAATAACATTTATTACCCTCAAGATATATTTCTCAGAGAGAAAGATAAAAATTTTACATTTTTAAGATTTGATAAAAATAAATACATTTTAGTATGGAGAGCCCTCGCAAGAAATGGATACGCTTATGGCACTCTCCTTATCAGAAATTGCTGCTACTTCAACCTCCTTGAGTAATTTCTTGTGTTTATTTTTTAGCAACTTGACACGTACGACATGACATTTATTTAAGCGTTACCTTACCATAGTCGCTTCCTAATCGGGCTCATAGCGTTAAGAATGTCATAAGCTTTTTTCTGCGGGTACCCTCCAAAGTGTACAGACGCGTATTTTTGCACTGCTTAAAATTTATTTCAAATAAATAGTTTAAAGCCAAATGTATTAAAATTAAAGTTACCTTTGCATAAGTTGGCATAAACTAATCTTTCTCACAAATTTTCATCACTGTAACACGGACACCACAACAGAACAACTGGCCAAGAGCATGGAGGAGCTGTCTTCTATGTTTGCTACAAGGATGGGCGAGTTTGAAAAAAGCTTGCAGCCCTCTGGGTCCACTAATACTAATCCCACAATGAAAAACTTGGCAGTAGAGTTCGCATCTTTCAAGACCCTCTTGGCATTCTTAAGTCACAGGTTGAGCTCCTTGTCCTCGGATTGGACCGTTTGGAGTCACAGGCACGTAAAAAGGTTTTCCTCTTTCACGGCATCAAAGAGGAACAACAGGAAGATGTGTTGGGGAAGACTCTTGCGGTTATATCCAACCAAATGAAGATGGCAGGCGTTGGTCCCAATGTGATCGAGTCATGTCATAGGTTAGGTGCTAAGAAGGATTCTTCCAGACCAGTACTTGTGCGTTTCACATCTATGCAGCAACGGTCAGAGGTTTTGAAAGCTAAAACGGCGTTAAAAGGCTCAAAGGTCATCATCACTGAGTCTCTCACAAAGGCTCGGCAAAACGTGTTTGCTACTGCACGTAGTCACTTCGGATTAAAGAGATGTTGGTCAGCTAACGGCGTCATACACGTTTTACTTCCTGACAAATCCCGGCTGAAAATAATTTCCTCCCAAGAATTAAAGAAGATTATGGAACAGCGCCCGAAGATCTCCGTAAAGTAATCATGAACATATTTTTGTGCCATGTCGCGTATTTTCATTTAAGTTGGTTTATACGGCCGCTCCTTGCCTTTTTTTAAAGTAAGGTATGCAGAAATATTGCTTTTATAGTTTTTTTTTGCAAGGCAAGGAACATTATATACTCCCTAGGCGGGAGAAGAACGCTATGTTCTTACAAAAAAAACGACCCCATTGTTTATACTACTAGCGACATCGTGCTAAATAAAGGAACTAAATATTGGCGGGATTTGAAAACCCCGTTCCACATTTTTTTTTATAAACACATTAAACTTTATTGAGCTAATCAAATTACTGAATTTCAGCCTGTGCCTACTTGCAATATCATACAAATTTTTAAGTGAATTATTAGGCACTGTGAAATTCAGTATAATTTGATTATCTCAATAAAGTTTAATAACTTTATTTCACATTATTCTAGAAAATAAAATTACAAAATCATTCAAAACTGTTTATTTATTTTTTAATATTTTAAATTTTCTTTCTAGGGCTTTCTTGGACGCCTCCTCGGATAAATCCCTATTTTTTAAAACTATAAATCGTTTCATTGAAATGAAGAACACATGTTTTATGATATCGCTGTAATTTTTGTTATGATGCGACGGGCATTTTTGCAAAAAAGAAAACGCCTCCTTACATTTGGTTTCCAGGAATAATATTCCATTTTTTGCTACATTTTCTTTGTGCAAATTTTCAGTAAGATAGACTTTTGTCAAGCTTGCCACCTTTTCCACTGCCATGACCAAATTAATGCTGGCATAGTTTAAACTAGATTTACTTTCTTTATATTCTTTAAATTCAGTAAATAAATGGGCGGGTTCGCTCCCAGGTACAGCTTTCAATGCACTATTACATTGTGTGCACGTCTTATTACCAATCCTTTTTAAAACGAACCCGCATACATAGGTGCAAGCTTGTATCTCTGAAGTGATTTCTTCTGTTTCTGTATCTTTTTCGTGAATTAAAAAGAAATCTTCGTGTTGACTCTGCATCTCACTTTGCTCTATAGGCGAAATCAAAAAGCTTTTCAGGTTAAAGCCTTTTAATGTATTTCTCAGTTTTTTTATTAATTTCATTTTATTTGTACAAATAGTGTACAATTTTTGCTCTGTATCAGACAACTGACTCAATTTACTTTTGTTTAAGTATTTCAAAAGTCCTTTCCGTTGCTTTTTGACTTCCTGTACTGGTTTTGGTTCATTTGTTTCCTAAAAAAAACATTTATAAAACTTGAACAATAGGTAGGTAGTTATCGATGATATGTAATTATATCAGCCTAATATTAAACAATACAAATAAACTTACCAATGGGATTGGTAGTTCAGCCACACTGATATCCCGCTGTGTTGATGTTCCCGCTAAAGGAGTATCCTGCTGGGTCGAATTTCTCGATATAGCATCTTGTGAAGAATTAATCTGAAAAGTTATAAATATTTCATTGATATGATGACCTATTAAATTAGTAGTGACATAAAAAATCACAGAGTATTAACAGGGAACGCTGCTGCCCATTCCCTGGATTAATCCCTTAGTCGCCTTTTACGACACCCGCAGGAAGATATGGGGTGATGCTATTCTAACCCAAGCCTGAGCCAACTTTAGGGAGCTTATATCTGATTTTAAGCCTACCCCACCCTACCCCTAGTCAATAACAATTTAAAAAAACTAACTATCACTATTATATTTGTTAAGAAAGAAAACTTACCAACAAGTTAGGTGGTGGTTTAGCCATACTGATATCCCGCTGTGTTGATGTTCCAGCTAAAAGGGGATCTTGATTCACTGAATGTTTGTCTGTAGGAACATCCTGTGAGGAATTTACCTGTAAATGTCATATAGGTACTTACTGGCAATCAGAAAATTAGATTTCTTTCTTCTCTTCTAAAGAATTCATATATCTACATCATTATATTAACATATAAGTTCAATTACCACTTGTTTTACAATTGAAGGTATTTTAGCTCTGAGGGAATGCAGTAATGTAATTACATATTCTCTTGTCCCTGGAACGGCAAACTTGCTTAGTCGTTTCTTGTTACTATCAATATAACAGGAATCTTGGAAATGCCTGCCACATAAAACTTTACTACTTTTATAAAGTGCAGACAAGGATTCAACTGAAGACCAATCTTGGTCTGGCCTGTAGTAAGTTGCCCAGGCGGTCGCCCTGCAAATAGGTGGACAAATACATTTAAGGACTTGACTCTCTGACCAGGAAATGCAGTGATGGCTAAGTATATAATAAGTATAAAATCAAATATACTTTACTTCAAAATATTTGTTGAACCCCGCATAGGAAAACGGTGAAATGAAACTGAATTATCCTTTGCAGCAGTTGCTCCGCATTTAGCACACTTTCTATATACATTTGTAGACATTTTCTTTTCACAATTCACTATTCAAACAAACCAAAAACAAAAAAATCTAAAATAATGTTCGTTAGAAAAACAATTAGCAAGTGGAAATGACTGCTTCGAATAGTGTTGCCATATTAAAATTTCATAATAGTGCAATAAATATCTTCCGTGTCCGTTTTTAGGTCCGTTTAAAAGAAAATAAATAAATCAATAACGTTTTATATTAATTTGATTATTAAAATAATTTTATAGATACTAAACCTAAATATTTATGACACATTACGTCCGGTTTTTATTAATTTGATTATTCAAAACACGATAGTTTATCGGGTATGAGGCAATAATTAGTTACCTCTCAACACACACAAGACATTTTTGACGGAGACTGTCAATCTTAGCATAGATAACAGGCGTTGTTGCAAGGTGTGCACTAGAATAACATTCTGTAATTTCAATGTAAACAATTGAATAATTTCGTTCTGTCAAAGTCTTGTATGTCATGTTGCGTTCCGTTCTAACTTTTTTTTGTGCGCGTTTTGTTTCCTCGTTTCAGTGTGTTTTTACAAAGTATGTTTAGTGTTAATGTTTTTTTTCAGTCAACTTATGCGTAAGAGATGAGAGCTGTTAATTTATTTGTTTATCGAGTCTTATATTCAATTCAGTCATAAATAAGTTTATTTATTTTATTTATTCTAGAACTATAGGAATATTTATTTTTATATTATGGATATAGATGAAGAATACTTTAGTTGCTCTTCTTATGACTACGAAAGCGCTGTGAGTAGTACTGATACCTCTCTTTATGATGCTGAACCGCTTGACGAAAAACTCGCCAGGGTTTTCGTCAACAATTCTAAATTCCTTTCCTTAGTGCATATCAACGCTCAGAGTATTTTAGCTCACTATTCCGATTTTCTCGCATCCTTTAGCGCCAGCGTAGTTGATTGCATCCTTGTTTCTGAAACCTGGTTAAAACCAACACTCCTTTACAATACAATACTCTTTATTGCACACAGAAATACAAAATACCAGACCAGATGTCCCCAGATGTGCCAGGTTACCAACTTTTTCGTAACGATCGCACTGGTCGCGGTGGTAGAGGCGTTGGTATTTACCAAAGAAATTTGACCTCATATAGAAGTAATATATAAGAAATAATTCGTCACAAGTAGGGATGTGGGCATGCTTTCATCTATCGATAGTCGATAAGTTACACAAGGACAAATCGATGTCGAAACTTTGACCAAAAAGTTGAAGTACTAAACTTTAATAAAAGGCAAATCTGTTAAAAGCAGTGATAAACTTCATTAAAAAAAATACTTTTTGCATTTTTTACTACAGGTGATTTCTTACGTAGGTGTTTTAATATTAAAGATACCAAATTTCTTACTTACTTACTTACTAAAAGTAATGGACGGTAGCGGTGGAGGCAAGAGGTACTTACTAAAAGTAATGGACGGTAGCGGTGGAGGCAAGAGGGGTAGGAGGTGTAAAGGTTCTTTTTTTTTTATTTTCATGAATATCTCTAGCTTACATACAAATTATGTAGGATTTTAAAACAACTTTTATCCCTCAATTCAATCCATTTGGGATGGTTTTGCAAAAATGCTGAAATACGGGTTTGTGTTTTTCTTCTAAGTAGCTCAAATAAATTTTCAAGCGAAATTTCGTGTATCTTATCTTGCCTTATAACGTGGAGCTGAGTTCCTTATTGGACCTTAGAGCACAAGGAGCCTGTAGTCTTCTGGTTTCGGATAAGCTTGACCCAGAATCTTCATACGCTTGTGAGCCAAAGCGTTGCATGAGCACAAGAATTGCTTGTCAGTATTGTTTGTAGCGAAAAACTTTCAAACCTTTTAGGTAGAGAATTTTATGTAGATTAATTTAGTATTTTTATTAATTTTCTTACAATTTGTTGATTCAGGATGATTCATGCTGATTGAGACATTTCAATTTGGCGAAGACACACAAAGTTATATTTGTTTGACAGTGTCCCCATCGGGAATCGAACCCAGAATGAAAACAAAACGCGTTGAATGTTGTAAAATATAATAAATGGTACAGCAGCACTGCACTTACTTTCTCGCGATATGCAATAAGAACTGTCAACCGCAAACTTAAATTTGTAATACCATACCTACACATAGTATGGAATTACAAACGTTTATTAAGGTTTTTCTGAAAAATGTTCTACCACATGAATTCGGAACTCGAATTGTAAAATATTAAAACAAACCAACCGGAAACGATTTCGAACAAATCACATGTTCAAATTTTGGTAGTACTGGAACACCTTTTATATGAATTTTCACAGATTTTTAAATTTCAAAACTCTGTTTCTTATGAATAGTTGTTCAGTTTTGTCGACTGTAAAGCTCTTTCAGTTTTAGGTACATCCTGTGTACTAAATTTTCACAAAATCCAATCAAATTGATAATCCATTCAGGTAGATAACCAAAACAAAATTAAAATTATAGAAAATAAAACAAACTTAATGTAGTCAATTAGGGTCAATGTAGGTACCACTAGTTGACCATTTAAGCGGTTTTATGACAAAATTCATAAAAAAACTAAATTATTAGTTCTACTTTCAGAGTCACTTCTAAAAGTTCGACTATGAATTAGTTAGGCTTGTGATATAATAAGTGTTAAGGACTTTACAAAATATGCTCCTAAAGTTTTTTTTTTTCAAATGTTACATTGCATGACCACTTCGAATAAACATACTAAAGTACTAGCTAGACAAACCCATAACTTTATTGTAAGACGCCAACATAGTTAAATTCTATATAAAATCGCGGTATTTTTAAATTTTCTTACTTTCAGTTCAAATTTAAGTTTTGGTCAGCTATTGGTGCTTGGTCATCTAGTGGTGCACTGACCCTATGAGTAAATCACAAGTTTACGTTTTGGTAGTACAGGAACACCCCTTATATTGAATCACACAGACAAATTGATGATGGCGCAAGATACCTTGCATAGAGATGCTTAGTCAAGCAAAGTTTCATAAAAATAATTTGAACCGTTTTAAAAAAAAATTCAATTCTTCATTTTTGTTGAATGACAGCTACCCTCAAAATGAGAGCCAGCAAAAACCCATTCGGAAATAAAAGTCTTAAATTAAAAATATGGTGTTAATAGGACCATTCGTTTAGCCGCTAGGCCAAAGCGTGACGGACAGACCGACCAACCGACAGACGGACGTTTTTAGGGAACTTGCTTAAGTGATATAGAACACATTTTTGAGAAAGTTTGTGCAACTTTTTTCACGAATACAATACCTTTCTCGCTCAGCTCGAAAGTAAAAATACTACTATCGATAAAAAATACATCACTCATAAACTCCAATATGATCCCACAAAAAACGATAAATTACAGTAAAATACGTAACAATTTCCATATTATCTGACTGTAGAAATGATAAGTTGACATTTTTTTATGCAATATTTGTGATAATAATCCACAAACATGAAAAATACTGAATAAAACTTACAGATGAAAAGACAAAATTTCTTTGCAATTTTCGTTTTGTTGTTTTGAAGATGTACAGCCATCAACTACACACGTTATTATTAAAAAGAACAATCACTAATATGGAGAGCAACTTAAGAATAAATTCACGTTATTTTCAAGTTATTCACTACATGTTTTTTATAATTTACACAATGTTTACAACATATAATTTAGGAAATATTTTCAACCGTTAAAATCCCAACAAGTTACAATAATCCTATAAACTTTGTAAATGCAATGAACGCGTCGTTCATCTAATTTGGTAGGATGTGATCACTGACGACCTGACATGGCATGAGACATGCTAGCAGTTGTCA
Source organism: Athrips mouffetella (assembly GCA_947532105.1). Lineage (NCBI taxonomy): Eukaryota > Metazoa > Arthropoda > Insecta > Lepidoptera > Gelechiidae > Athrips > Athrips mouffetella. Next base: position 24,420,789 of record OX383965.1, read on the forward strand.
TCCCATACTGAAAAAAAATAGCATGGTTTCTTCTCCGAGCGAAGCAAGGAGGTTTTTGTTCTGAGGTATTTACCTACGCAGCTGCATTCCTGCCAGTGTCGTTTCTAGCTCCCCATCTGACTGTACGGGTTCTCTGGAGTATCTTTTTGTAGAGGTCGTAGTCCATCACAAAAAGATCCTACTTGGTGTCCTATACAGCCCAAATGATAGAGTGGACTACTTCAGCTCCTTGGAAGGTCTGTTGGAGAATTTTGTACCTATTTACGATCACATAATATTAATGGGTGACCTAAATACATGTTTACTCAAGTGTGACACAAGATCTGACAAGTTAAACACAGTTACGTCGGCTCTTAACCTCCAAATTCTTCCTTTACAGTCCCCAACTTATTACTTTCCGAATTGTAGGCCTTCTCTGATAGATTTAATTATTGTCTCTAACCCCAACCACGTTTTCTGTCATGGTCAATTGACTGCTCCCTTCTGATGTGAAGGATTGAGGATGTGAAGAATATTGACTGGTAATCTGTGCTGTTGTCTGACAACATTGATAAAAAAAAAAAAAAAAATAAAAAAAATAGGTTTTTATTTCGATTTTACAGTGCATATCTTATAACTACTGGGACACTCCCTTTAAGTGTTTAACCTGTATTGGGAGGCCCCGCTCTTCCCTAGTACATTAAATGAGTAGTGTGAGCAGCAGGATTTTAACAATAATAAGTATAAGGACAACCAAAAATTGATGACATTGTTGATTCATTAACTACTGAGCTGATTAAACTGTATGATTTACATGCACCAGTGCGTCCGGTTCGTGTGAAGCATGCTCCTGCTCCCTGGTTAACCCCGGTGATCAGGAGGACGATGGATAAGCGCGAAAGAGCCAAAGCTCGACACAAAAAAGAACCTTCGCAGGAGAACTTCGCGGCATACAAAAACTTCGTAACATCTGCAACAGAATATGTAGGGATGCAAAACGTCGCTATATTCACTCCACTATTCAGGATCTCTGTCAAACCCAGGTTTGGAGATTCTTGCGGTCTTTATTCGAGGGCAAGACCACTGATGCTTGTCAATGCGTTAAATCTTCACTTCACAAAACCACCTGTCATTTTAGACTCGTTTAATAAATCTGCTACTCTTTCTTATTTATCTAATCTTGCCCCGCCAGACTGTCCCCATTTCTCATTCCAGCTAGTTTCAGTAGATGCCATCAAAAAGAGTATCCGCTCCATCTCCTCGACATGATCCTTCCCGTGCTTGAAGATATTGCGCCGGTAATCACTCACATTGTTAATTTTTCACTGTCTCGCAATGTCTTCCCAGCATCGTGGAAAAAGGCTTTCGTCATACCACTACCCAAGACCTAGAACCCCACCTCCTTTTCACAGTACCGTTCCCTATCCTCTCTAAAGACTTAGTCTGTTGTTCAGAAGCAGATGTTTTCCTTTTTTAACTTCCAATAACCTCCTATGTCCTTACCAGTCCGGCTTCCATCCCTCTCACAGCACTGTTGGGGCGCTGTTGAATAAAACAGAGGATATCCGGTGTACTATGGATAACACTAAGCTCACTGTGATGGCCTTGTTAGATTTCAGCAGTGCTTTTAACTCTGTTGATTTTGAGATTCTCCTCGGTACTCTTCGTACTGTTACCATACCTTCCATGGGTATATATTGGTTTAACTCATATCTGTTCGGACGCCAGCAGTGTTTGAAGACTAACGATGCTTCATCGGACTGGTCTGATCTCATTGCTGGTGTTCCTCAAGGCGGCGTTCTTTCACCTTTACTATTTTTCCATATTTATAAATAACATATCCTGTGTAATTACTTCTCCCTTCCATCTGTATGCAGATGACTTACAATTATATCGACATTCGGAGTTGAGTGAGATGTCCATAGCTGTTGACGTTTTGAATCACGATATTTCTGCTGTCCAACTATGGGCTACATCTTTTGGCCTTCTCGTCAATCCCGCCAAATCACAAGTAATTATTATTGGAAGCAGTAGACTCCGATCTAGGTTATAAGTACTTGGACTCTTTACCTAAGCTTGTGTATTCTGATATCCCAATCTTATATAACAATAAAGTAAAGAACTTGGTTCTGATCATGGATTAGAACATGTCTTGGATATCTCACGTCAACGATGTTAGTAAACGCATGATTCAGATTCAGATTCAGATAATTTTATTCAATGTAGATTCTTTACAGAATACTTATTGAATGTCATGCAGAATACAATGCTAATAGAGCGAGTCTACGCCGTTTCGGATCGTGCTATGGCAGCGTATAAGAAACGGCAAGAAACCACTGCAGCACGGCCTACTTTAAGAGTCGGCTTTTTACAATGTGTTTCTTATGTTTCGCTGGAATATCAGAGCACCATACCTCTTTGTCATTCATATAGTCATCCAATCTATAGTAAGCTTTTTTACATAACGTTTGCTTTACACATTCTTTAACTTTTCTCTCAGGTAATTGCACTATATTGTCAGGTATTTTGTTGTAGTATCGTATACAAAGACCAACGAAAGATGTATTGACTTTAGTTAATCTAGTAAATGGTTGATCAATTTTGTGCTTATTTCTAGTATTAAAATTATGCCTGTCACAAATGTTAGGTAATTTTAGGAATCACGAGTCTTCAGGCAATAAATTGCTCTTATAGCCCTCTTTTGTAAAACAAATATTGAATGTATATCAGCTGCCCGGCCCCAAAGCAGTATGCCATAAGACATAATGCTATGGAAGTAGCTAAAGTAAACCAGCCTTGCAGTAGCTACATCAGTAAGTTGTCTGATTTTTCTAACAGCATATGCAGCCGAGCTCAATCGACCAGAAAGAGCCGTTTTATGAGGGCCCCATTGAAGTTTAGAGTCTAGTGTTTAACCCTAAGAAAACTGTATTATTTACAAAATCTCATGGTTCATTATTCAATACTATGTTATGTGAAGTAGACCTTACATTTGGTAGTGAAAATTTTATACATTTATTTTTTTTGGCGTTTAGGACTAAATTGTTAACAGTAAACCATGCATGAATCTGTCCAAGTGCATCATTGACTTCGTTATAATTTTGTGATTTCCTACTTACATTGAATATTAATGAAGTATCATCAGTGATGAGACTTCGGGGTTTACGTTGAAGTAGTAAAACACCTTTTTGTTAATTTGCTGGTTTTTGTATTAAATTAGAACCGATATTACAAATGTGTCGCGTTCTCAACGGTGGACAGGTAACAAGCACGCGATTGACTTATATCTACTTATAGCTATAGTCTATACTAATCTAACGGCGGGAAATCCGAATGGGTTGGGCGTGTGCGCCTCAACATCCCCCCGGGCGTTGAAAGCTCCAGCTTTCAACAATCATCAACTGGCAATGGGCAGATCTTGCTGAACGCTCGGCGAATGATACCAGTGGACGTCTTAATGTCTGCGACTCGGTTAATCCCATCGTTACCAGGAATTACTCCAACAATACGGCCAAGTCTCCATTTCAGTGGCGGCATATTATCCTCCTTAACTACTACCATAGTATTCACAGCGAGAGGGTTGTTAGAAACACGCCACTTAGTGCGTTGCTGCATCTCTGAAACGTACTCTTTAGTCCATCTTGACCAGAAATTCTGTCTAAATTGTTCGATGCGTTGGTACCGAGTCAGGAGTTTCGTGTTTGCATCATTGTAAACAGGTGAAGGGAAGGTCGTCAACGGTCTCCCAATCAAAAAATGTCCAGGCGTCAGAGGTTGAAGATCATCAGGATGCGACGACAGCGGTGTCAAAGGGCGTGAATTTAAAACGGCCTCAATTTGTACAAGTACTGTCATCAGACCCTCATAAGTTAAATGACAATTGCCCAGCACTCTAACTAAATGATGCTTCGTAGATTTGACCCCCGCTTCCCAAAGACCGCCAAAATGGGGGGCATAAGGGGGGGCAAAGTGAAAATTAATGCCTTCATTTGAAACGTTCTCAGATAATGAGTTACTTTGAGACTTTAGGAATTTACCAAGCTCATTACAGGCTCCTACGAATGAAGTGCCATTATCAGAAAAAATGTTCGTTGGTTTGCCTCGCCTACTGATAAAACGGCGTAAAGCTGACATAAAACAGTTGCTTGTCAGGTCACCCACCAATTCTAAATGGATGGCTTTAGTAGTGCAACAAACAAAGAGTGCAATATAAACCTTTACAAGCCTAGATCCACGACCTTGCCTACTCAAAGACATCAATGGGCCAGCATAGTCAATGCCAGTATTTTCAAATGGGTAACCACCAGGTTGCACGCGGTTCTGAGGTAAATTTCCCATCAAGGGTGCGACAGTTTGACCCTTGATTCTGCTACATTTAACGCAACTACGATAGCATGAACGGGCTAAATTTCTACCACCTATAGGCCAAAAAGCCTCTCTAATGGACGCGAGCAATAATTGGGGTCCCGCATGAAGCAGTTTTAAGTGTTGTTTTTTGAATAACAACTTTGTAATAATGTGCTTACTATCGACCAGAATGGGAAGTTTTTTATCAAAGTAAAAATTTGAATTATTCAAGCGACCTCCCACTCTCATAATTCCATTGCTGTCAAGAAAAGGATTGAACATTACCAACCGATTTTTATTTGACAAACTACCTTTGTTGAGCAAAGTTTTGTATTCGGGGAAAGATTCGTTCTGTGCTTGTTTGATAATAACATCAGCAGCCTGCTCTAGTTCACGCGCATTTAAACAAGACGAATTTTTCGTGCGTGATCTGCAATTGTAAATGAATCGTAGCACGTAAGCTACAGCACGGGTCAGTCTACTTAAATTTGAAAAACGGCTAAAATCAACTAATTTGTTACTGCTGGCGTCAGCAGTCAGTAACGTTACTTCAGCGCGAAGTTCAGGTAAATCGTTTGAACCACCTACATTAGGAGGATAGCATGACTCTTCGCCTTTCAAAAAATCAGGCCCTTCCCACCATTGCTTGAGAGATTGCATCAGGGAAATATCAACACCGCGAGAAATGTAATCAGCAGGGTTCTGGTCAGTAGGTACATGACGCCAGTTCCATTTACCGGTACTTTCAAGAATCTCAGAAACGCGGTTTCTAACGAAAGGTTGCAGTTTAGTTGGATGCATCTTTAACCATCCCAAAACAATGGTGGAATCGGTCCAAAATATACAACGCCCTATTTTTAATCTTAACGCGGTTGTAATCTTTTCATACAGTCGTGCGCTCGTCAACGCGCCACACAACTCAAGCCGCGGAATAGTCGTTGCAGTAATTCGCGCTACGCGACTTTTAGCGATCAGTAATCGTACTGTGACTTGTCCAAACTCATCGACGCTTTTTACGTAACCACAAGCACCGTACGCTTTTTGTGATGCGTCTGAGAAAATATGAATTTCAACAGATTGAACGAAATCACGAACTACTCGCCGCGGAATTCGGATGATATTTAACAATGACAGAGACTGAAGAATAGTCGACAATTCTTGGCTAATATCAAGTGGAACGCGCTCATCCCATGATAGTTTGAGCAGCCACAGCTTCTGCAACATCATTTTGAAAACTATCACACAAGGTGAAAGCAAGCCCAGAGGATCAAAGATCCTGGAAATAACTGATAAAATTGTTCTTTTTGTGAACTCTTGAGGAATATCAATATTATTAGAGAAGTGCAACTCATCACTTTGTGGCTGCCAACCAAGGCCCAAAGTTTTACATGGCTCGTTGGAACCAATATTTAAATCAAGAGATGAGTGCTCCTTGTGATTAGGCAGCAATGACGGCTCATTAGATTTCCATTTCCTGAGGGGCATGCACGCTGAAGCTAGAACTTCAGTTACATCTTTACGCAATTTATGAGCTTCCTCAATGGAATCCACGCCAGTCAAAAGGTCATCGACATAAAAATCGTTAATGATCACTTCAGCGACTTTTTTGTCCTCGCAGTCCAGACCCAATTGTTTCAGACAACGGATAGCAAGAAATGGTGCAGTTGCTGTTCCGTAAGTGACGGTGTTTAATTGATAAACCTTCAAAGGAGCCGACACGTCGTCACGCCATAAAATCTGTTGCAGATGACGATCATCAGGGTGCACTGAAACCTGACGGTACATTTTCTCAACGTCAGCCGCTAGAATATACTTATGTTGTCTGAACCTTATAAGGATGCTAAGCAGATCAGTCTGAATGGTCGGCCCTACCATTTGGATATTGTTTAGTGACAGCCCTGATGTTGTAGGAGAACTGCCATTAAATACAATTCTTAATTTTGGGGTGGTACTGCTTTTTTTTTAAATACCATGATATGGGATAAAATGGGCAGACTCTAGTGACGACTTGCACTCAGTCATGTGACTTAATGACTCATATTCTGTCATAAATTCGCGATAGCGACGCCTTAAATCAGAATTATTTTGAAGTCTACGTTCCATAGACAAAAAGCATTTCTTTGCTGTCTCAAAGGAATCTCCTAGTACATGAGCAGGTTCCTTTAACGGAATCCTAACGCAAAAACGACCATCTTCTAATCGACTTACATTTTTGACAAAATGCTCTTCACACCTTTTTTCCTCTTGAGAGTAACATGATGACTTAATATCGATCTCTTCGAGCTCCCAGAATCGTGTTAATCGATTCTGAATGTCATCGTTTGAATTTACTTGCACAAAATTGCATTTTATAGGATGAGAATCATAATATGAGCGGTTACTTATAGAACCCGAGACCAACCATCCTAATTTAGTCTCATATAAAACTAAGTTCCCTGAACCTAAGCGAATCTTTTGCGTCCCCAGTAAATCCCAAAATAAATCGGCTCCAATGATCATGTCAATATCTGACGGAGTATTAAATTGAGGATCGCTCAAAGATATACCACTTGGAATATCAAATTCTGACATATCTATATGACGACAAGGAATTTGATCAGTGATTGTGGGAAGAATAAAACAATTAATATTAGTTTTATAATTTTTGTTCATTGAAAACAATACAGTTTTACACATTTTACCGACGTGAGATAATGAATTATTTACACCGATGACTGACTTGTTTACCTGCCTCTCAGGTAAATTTAATTTCTTAAACAAGTCCTCGGTAATAATGCAAGAAGTGCTGCCGCTATCGAGCACCGCGCGAGCGACGTAATCACGTCCGTCAGCACCTTGTAGCTTAACGAGCGCAGTGGACAACAGCACCTCGCGGCCGCCCGCGCTGCCGCCGGCTCCTTCTCCCGCGCCTTCCGTGCACACGCTCGCTGACAGGGTCACGTGCAGGTTGTCGTGACCCGGCGGCGGCAGCGGGGGCGCCTGGGTCGTTGTCCCTAAGGAGGTGTTACTTGATGAAGGATTAGCTTGGATAGCCAGAGGAGGGCGGTTCTTCTCACTCGGAACATGAACTAAAGAATTGTGTCTTTTTTTACAATGTGTACAACCACTCTTTTTACACTGATTGGCATAATGGCCTTTCTTAAAACAGTTAAAACATACCTTTAGTTCTGGCAACATTTTCAGTCGCTCTTCATTTGTAAGACTCAAAAAATGAGTGCAGTTACGAAGGTTATGTTCATCATTGCACTTAGGACATAAAACTTTCTTTAGCTGACTAGAATGGCCAGCTGACTGCGTGTTAGCAACTGTAAACATACTTTTAATATTATTATTATTATGTTTGTGCGAATGAACCGAGGTACTATGCGTTAATTCTAACGTTTCTAAAAGGTCTGCTCGGCTGCGCAAGAAAGCAACAAGAGTGTCCAAAGTAATAGGCTTAGCTTTATCCATCTGAGACTTGAGCTCCTCCCACTCACGATACGATTTAGTATCCAACTTACTACTGACTAAGTAAATTAGGAGCGTGTCCCAGTGGTCAGTGGGCTCCTTTAGAGTTTCCAGCGCACGCAGATTTTTGTTTAAGTCGTCCAGTAAACGACGAATAGAGACAGACGTTTCCCTAGTAATCGCAGTCATATTAAAAATAGCAGATACATGATTCTGTACTAAAAGCCGCGTATTTTCATACCTATCACACAGAAGGCTCCATGCAACCTGATAGTTACCAGCCGAAAATTCGATTGATTTGATAACTAACTTGGCACTTCCCTCTAAAGATGTCCTTAAATAATGAAATTTATTTATCTCTGATATTCTGCTTTCATTGTGAATAAGAGACAGAAACGTGTCGTGAAACTCTAACCAGTTTTCATAAGATCCACTAAATTTACGCAGCGCTATGGTGGGCAACTTGACAAGATTGTGCAACGGTTCCTCATGACCAGATGATGAATTTCTGTCAGATTCCGATGGCGGAGGCTTAGAATAAAATTCGATTATTTCTTGTGCTTTCCCTATCAACTCATAATAAATAGATTCAGTCTTGTCGTTCTTTTAGTTGAGCATCAAGATTATCAGTCGCAAATTCTAATTTTGATTGAATTTCATCATAAAGATCGTATACTTTTATCATTTGGTTAACTTGTAATTGTAAACTCATTACCTGAGCACGATCCAGTGGCCTATTCAAACCTGCTATGTATTTCTGGAAAACTGTCAAACGCCCTTTAATATTTCCACGTTTTTTCACGTTATCTTTAAATTCCTGATTTTTATTTTCATCATCGTTTGGCATTTTGGGAAGCGGTTATCAAACCTGGAATTCACAAACAAAATACCTATTTAACAATGTACAGTACACGCACGTCTAACAATAAATACACTATTTGCACTAGTATACACTTAAATCTTATAAATTCCTACTATTTATTCTATTCCAATCACAAATTGCACATAAACATACAATAATAAAGGTAAGACAAAAATAAGGTTCGTACCGGCTTAAAGAACACTAAAAACGTCTACAATATCTTATGTACCGGTAACTAGGTAGGTACTTTAACAACACTGTTTGCCCTTAACACTGACTAATTTTAACAAATTGACACTAGAAAATGTTAAAAACACGAATATTTTGCTTATCTGACCTAATTACGCAGTTAACTAACCGGCTGGCGACCGGTGCATACAAAAGACATCAACGCGTCTGCGGACAATGGAATGCAGTGGCCGGGTACGATTACGTAATAACTTGACTAAGTACTTATAGGATTGGAATAGTGCACTTGAAATAAATTAACACTTTAATATGTTATAGAACGTAGGAAATTATATTAATGTAGGAAAAAACTAGTACATACCTAGATGTAACGTATGTTACCTGATCCAAATTACTTAAGGAGAAAAGAATGCTGGGCTAGAAAATAATACAAAAGCAGTCTAATGTAGAAATATTCACGCCCTGAAGTACTTTATCTTGACCTCCGTGATGATATTTCCGATCTCTTCGATGATCAGAGCCTTTGTTCCCAACGACCTTCTCTGTCCTTCAAATATGTCCGATGAAATATCCAATGATCGCAACAAATCGATTCTTCTTATTTATTATCCGGATCGTAGGACCATGATGAGACTTCGGGGTTTACGTTGAAGTAGTAAAACACCTTTTTGTTAATTTGCTGGTTTTTGTATTAAATTAGAACCGATATTACAAATGTGTCGCGTTCTCAACGGTGGACAGGTAACAAGCACGCGATTGACTTATATCTACTTATAGCTATAGTCTATACTAATCTAACGGCGGGAAATCCGAATGGGTTGGGCGTGTGCGCCTCAACAATCAGCAAATAACACAATCTTTGACAGATTCTTCACCACAGAAGGAAGGTCTTTAATATAAATAAGCTTAGAGTATATAAGTAAATAAGGAATAAAAATGGCCCTTATATGGACCCTTGAGGTACGCCAATTTTGACAACAGATCCCAGTGATTTCGTCCTGTTTACTTGTACCTTTTGAATCCTGTTTTCCAAATATGACCTAAGTAGTTTAAGTAAATTATTCTTAACACCGTAATGTTCAAGTTTTAGCAACAATGTGCTATGATCTACGCAATCATATGCTTTGGATAGATCACAGAAGATACCAATAGCATCTTCAGATTTTTCCCACGCGCAAAAGATGTATTTTAAAAGTGCAGTCTCGACATCCGTTGTACTGCGCCCTTTCGTGAAACCAAATTGATGGTCATGTAGTAAGTTATTTCTATTGAAGTGTGAAAGCATTTGATTGAGTATGACCTTCTCAAAAATTTTACTAAGTACAGGTAAGACTGATATTGGTCTAAAATTACTGGAATCCTTTTTGTCACCAGCTTTGAATAATGGAACTACTTTACTTTTTTTCATTAAGTCAGGAAATGTACCATGATCGACACAATCATTGAATATAACAGCCAAATATGGAGATATAGTATCAATGATCGCACTACAGACTTTTACTGACATTCCCCATAGGTTCTCAGTAGTTTTCATTTTAATAATTTTAAAGGCTTTAACAATTTCGTTAGGGGTGACATGATTGAACCCAAATTCAGTTTTACAGGCGTCCACATTCTTTTGAAGTAAATCGCTAGCAAGTGAAGATGAAGAATTGAGTGATTCTGTTGTTTTCAAAGGAATATTAGTAAAAAAGTTTTCGAATTCTTGAGCCACTTCTACGTTTGAACTAATAGTTTCGCGATTTGTAAGAAGTGTGATTTGATTGTCAGGCGGTTTCACATTTACAGTTTCACTGTTTATAACATTCCATACAGCCTTAATTTTGTTATCAGCAGACTGTATTTTTTTCCGAAGAAAAAATGATTTTGCTTTTGAACAAACTAATTTAAACAGTTTTGAATAATTTTTGACATATTCAATGAAGTTGTCGTCATTTGAATAATTTCTTAGCTCATATAGTTCAAAAAGTCTCTCTCTACTTTTACGAATACCAGCTGCGGTAGCCCAGTCACTGAATTTGAATTTTACAATAACTTGCTTTTTTCTAATAGTGAAAATTTTACTGAATTCAGTATTAATCAAAGTGAATAAATCTTCATATGAGTTATTATGGTTGTTAGTATTATAATTGTGACAGGGCAGTTTTTCTAGTAACGTGTTTTTGTACTTTTCTAACCTACCGCTTGTTAGGCTCCTGGTTTCTATATCTATCTTCTGGGTTACTTGAGAATAATTAAAAGTAACACTTTGACCAGAGTGGTCAGACTGAAGCGAGTTTATGATACTTTTCTCAAAATAATCGCAATTACAAAAGACGTTATCAATACAGGTAGCCGAGGATGACGTCAACCTTGTAGGTTCAAAAAAATCATGCTCTAAATTAAAACATTTGAAAAGACTTATAAGTTTGTAACTATAGGTATTATTTTCTAAGATACTGATGTTAAAGTCACCACACACTATCACAAACTTATTTTCTTTTGTCACTATTTTTAAAACATCTTCCATTACTAACTCGAACTTCTTCTTCTTTCTCCTGGCTTTTATCCCAATTTATTTGGGGTCAGCCCTCCTAGTATTTCTGCGCCACACCGTGCGGTTGCGGGTTGTCTCTTCGCTAGTGTTTGTGCTTCTCAGGTCATTTTTTATAGTTTGTAGCCAGGTCATTGGTGGTCGTCCACGGCCTCTTCTTCTCTCCTCTATATTCAAAACACTTTTGGTCATATGGTCATCATCTCGTCTCATCACGTGTCCGTACCAGCGCAGTCGGTTTTCTCTGAGTTTTTCTTGTATTTGGGCAACTTTGAAAGTACCACGGATGTATTCGTTTCTAATTTTATCATTTCTAGAGACTCCTCCTGACCAACGGAGCATATTCATTTCAGTGACGTGAATTTTTTGTTCATCTGACTTTTTCATCGGCCAGCATTCGGACCCATATAGTAGAGCTGGTCTTACTGCCCTTTTGTATACATTGCCTTTGATTTTAATAGGCATGCGCGGATCACACAGGACGCCCGACAGAGATCTCCACTTCAACCATGCTGTCTGGATTCTGTTCCTTATGTCTTTTTCTGTACACACCCTAGGTGCTACGATGGATCCGAGATATTTAAATTCTTCGACTCTTTTGAGAGGTTGGTCTTCGATAGATGGACAGGAAATAGCGCCTGTACTGGCTTCTGAAAAGTCGCAGAGCATATACTCGGTCTTCTGTCTACTGACCCTCAAACCTCTCCTCTCCAAGGACTCCTGCCATAATGTCAAGTCTGCTTGTACTTCTACCAAAGATTCGGCTATAAGAACAACATCGTCGGCATACAGTAGTGACCACGGTGCTGGTTTCTGTATGTCTGCAGTAATATAGTCCATTACCAGGTTGAATAGAAGAGGGCTAAGGGTAGAGCCCTGGTGAACACCTACTTTGACCTCGAAAGATTCACTTGTTCCGGCTGGGCTGACCACTTTTGTGATTATATTGTTGTACAAATCTTTAACAAGTTCAATATACTGTTGCGGCACTAGCTGCGCTCTCAATGCTTGCCATATCAGCTGTCGCGGGATACGGTCAAAAGCCTTTTCGAGGTCAATGAAAACCAGGTGAAGATCTTGTTTACGGGTCTTGTATTTTTCCATGAGTATTTTCACTGAGTGAATGGCATCAGTGGTGCCTACGCCGCTGGTAAATCCGCACTGGTTAGGTGTAATTTTTGTTATTTTTGTTAACCTTTTCACGAGGACACACTCCCATATCTTAAGGCTGTGAGAAGTTAGTTTGATTCCTCTGTAGTTACCACAGTCCGCAACATCTCCTTTATTCTTGTAAAATGGTATCAGATTACTGGATCTCCACATGTCTGGTACTATGGTGGTTATAAGGATTTCGTTGAACAGTTTAGTCAACCATGCCACACCGGTGTCTCCTAGGTTTTTCCACAGCTCGGCTGGAATTTCATCCGGTCCGGCAGCCTTCCTATTTTTCATTTTTTGGATAGCTATTTTGACTTCCTGCGGTGAAATTGCGTCAACTGGTCCTTCAATGCATGGCAGTGTTGTAAGCGGCTCCTGTGGAAACTCCTCGTTAAGAAGGGCTTCGTAATATTCTTGCCACCTCTTACTTATTTCTATGTCTGTGGTTAACAATTTACCGGATGAATCTCTAATATATTTGTTACGTTTAATGTCTTTTGTCTGATTATTCCGAAGTCTTGCTAATTTAAATATTTCGGCATCAGTTTTTGCGTTCTCTAATTGTTTGTGATGGTGCTCGTTAGCTATAGCTCTTGTTACTGCAACACATTTCTTAGCTCTCTGTTTAATTGTGTTCTATTCCAAACGATCATTGTCATTTTGAGTTTCTTGCCATTTCTTGAAAGACTCTTTCTTTTCCTTCAATTGAGATTTAACATTATCGATCCACCAGGTAGGGTCCTTATTAATCCTTAGTTTGCCTTTTGTGACACCTAGGGTTGTCTTGGCGGTTTTCAGGCAAAACGTGTGGAAGTCATTCCAGAGAGTGTTGCTATCTTTTTGATCCTGAAGTGTTTCTTTCAGATATGTCTCTGTCTGTCTCATTACTAACTCGAACATTGAAAAATTTTGAAAAGCGAGAGGTCTGTTTTGGCATACTACAACATGCTTGTCCAGCTTAACACAAGATATTTCAATACATCTTTCAACCGAAAGTCGAACAATATCTTTACGGTTCTTTATCTTAAAACTGTTACGAACTAAAATCAGTGATCCACCGTGTGAAGCAGACTTCCGATTGAAAGCACTGGCTATACAATAGTTTTGATAATTTATCAACATTTGATAATTTTTTTGCCAGTGTTCTGTCAAACAAATAATATCAAATTTTGTTCTTTCTAAGAATAATTCTAATTCTAAAATGTTTCCAGAAAAACCTTGAATAGTTTGATGTAAAATTTTCAAAATATTAGATTTTTCCTTTGTCCTTGCGATAGGAAGTTCTTTGCCAGAAGGTTTTTTTTCATTTACTTCAGTAAAATTTTGTTAAGAAAAACCCTCTTTTGTCGTATGAACTACTTTAAAGAATTGGTGTTAGTAATGTTACTAACTAAAGAAGTTTTTTGTGTATAACTTCCTATAACGTAGTCAGATATATTATATGCTATCAACACAGAACTATATATATATCTGTGGCTATCAATGTAGCCAGGTCTTTCTTAAACTTAAGAGGCAAATACATAGTATCCTTAGTCAAAGTGAAATAATTTATAAAAATATTCATGTCAAGATATAAAATGTCACTATGACGACTTGTCAAATTTCGTAAATGTTAATTCATTCTGTGTATACATTTGTTGTGTTGCTCAGTAACATTTGAACAGTATGGGAAATTACACAGAATAAACCCATGCATTGTATTTTCCACTCTCTCAAGCGTCTCCAATACTTTCTCCCTTTCCATACCAAAATTATGCTTGCGCAATCTCTCCTCTTACCCATTCTCGATTACGCTGAAGTCTGCTATTTGGATGTGACCGAGGAGCTGCTGAATAAGATAGAGCGACTTCAAAACCTGGCGATACGCTTCATTTTCGGTTTGCGGAAATACGACCACGTTTCTCACTTTCGTGCTCAGCTTAAATGGCTTCCTATCCGCCTTCGCCGAGATATGCACATCCTGTCCGTCTTTTTTAACATCCTCAATGACCCGCACTCCCCTCCTTACCTTCGTGCCCGATTCCAACTGCTTCCTCCTCCCACTCGACCTATGCGCCCTTGTATCACCAACATGCTTGAGGTGCCTAGGAGCAACACCAATTTCTTTTTCCACTCTTTTTCTGTCCGCGCTGTTCAATTATGGAATCGTCTTCCCAAATCTATCCAAGAAAGTCCCACTATTGCCTCTTTTAAACTAAAAGTAAAGGAACATTTTCTTCGGCAAATCACTGCTTCGTCGTAGTCATCAGTCGTGTAGTCATAATTGTGTATTTCTCTCTACAGCATTTAGTATTTTTCTTTATTTATGTATGTTTATATGTACATATTGCGTGTATTTTTATATGTATTTTTATATAAATATATATGTTGTCCGCTATATATATATTTATATATGTATTGGTATTTATTGTATTTAAGGAGTTAGAAGTGTATTAGTTTTAGTTGTATATACGTGTAAAAATATATTATATTTTCTTTTTGAAATTCTCACTGCACACTTGTGTCCCGCTAAACGAACATTTTCTCTCACGACCTTAGGTTGGCTGGAAGAAATCTCTTGTAGGGCCCGCCTTTGTAAATGTCCTCTTGTATGTAATTCTCTGTTTGTTATTTGTGCAATAAATAATATAATAATAAGCGAATTTAGGAACAGCTTATGGTTAGGGCAAACCGATATATTGTTAGGAGTTTCCTAAACAAGTTAGGCAAGAACTTAAGCGATTCCTAAGGTTTTACAATCACCTAGGCCCGTTTGCACTAAATTTCTCTTAGGCTTGTCCTTGTTAAGAAATACATAGGTTGTGCCTAAGTTAAAAAACAGCCTAGCTGCAATTTGATTTGCACTAACGTCTTTACTTAGCTGTGACCTAATTTAGGCGGTATCTAATTAAGTGAATGACTGAGTGAGTTTAAAGATCGATTTTCTATGTTTATTTTTTCTTTATATAGTACGATAAATTAATGTGGACCACTAAATATTTTTAATCTTTTTGTCTTCCTCTTTCTTGTAATGTGTTGAAGAGAGAGACAAAAGGCGAATCATTGGTATATTTTAATTTGTTATGATTGTGTCTGCCATTTTATGACATCCTCATTGGTGTCTGGGACAGTCGTGTCACTAGCCAGTAGCATGTAATGTCAGTTCTGACTGTTGTCAGTTGATTCTGACTGTTGTCAGTTGACACTAGAAATTTCAAAGAGTAAAGAAGAGTCCGTCATATTCATAGTCTGTATGAGGTAGTGAAGTGTAAAACGTCTCCTAGTCAACTATACTAGTCAGTCAAAACACTCGGATGAGTTTTACAAAAATCAAGAAATCTTTGAAAATTGAATGTGTTACCTAAACTTTATTTGCAAACGTGAAAATATATCTTTTTTTACTTGTGAATTGATCATTAATTTGACTAAGAACGGAAGCGTAAATGATTGTGATCGTGATTTTTAACACCGTTTTTTTTCCTGAATGGTAAGTAGGTATATGTATTTACCAGAAAAACTGACACATAATGTGGTACATAATAATATTTATTACTCTCAAGACATATTTCTCAGAGAGAAAGATAAAAATTTTACATTTTTAAGACTTGATAAAAATAAATACATTTAGTATGGAGGTCCCTCGCAAGAAATGGATACGCTTATAATATAATAATAATAATATAATATAATATTTATTTCAGGCATACAATAAACCCATAAAAAAGAAAGGAACCAGAAACAATAAAACTACTACTACACTACACTAAATACACTTGCAAACGTTAATCACCTTGTATTTGGGCAAGTGTGCACGCTAGACCAGTGCTTTTTAAATGGGCAACATAAGTCCTCGTAGATAAACCTCAGTATCTCATTAGAACTTAATTCAAGCCTATGCCAAAACGAGGCGATGCGGGCTCGAAGGACGGCGTAGAAATCCGGCACTTTTGCCTCAGCAAACATAGCTTTGGCACTGCAATAACGGGGGAGTTGCATGAGTATTCGAAAAGCGTCATTGTACTGTACTCGCAACTTGTTGTAGGAACGTTTAGTGTATCCCACCCATAACTGGCAAGTATAAAAGCATTGACAAAATGCTTTGAATAGGATACACTTAACGTTCCTATCACACTTTCCAAATCTACGTGCTAACATATTGCAGCGCACTGCTAGTGACCGCCTTTCCCGCTCCAAGTCCGCATCGTCTCGTAGATCTTCAGTCAGAATATGTCCAAGGTATTTGAAACTATTGACAACCCGAACCGGCAAACCGTTCAAAAATACACGAGGTACCGTCTCCGGACCTTTGCCGCTTCTGAAAACTACCATCTCCGTTTTGGCAACGTTATATTTAAGGCCATGTCGCTTAGCGTAGCTCTCACAAACTGCCAGTAGTCTTCTCAAACCGCATATCGAGGCACTGAGAAGCACCATGTCATCAGCATAGCTCAAATTGTTAACACACAGGTTACCAATATGGCAGCCGACTCCGGTACTCCTCAGTTCCTCGATAAGATCATTCACATACAGGCTAAACAGGTCAGGAGAGGTAAGTCCACCTTGACGAACGCCACACTCTAACCTATACTCGCTAGAGTGTGCGTCGCCCCATCTTACGCTGTTTGTATGGCTCTCTCCTTAGCAGAAAGTGCTGCTACTTCAACCTCCTTGAGTAATTTGTCGTGTTTATTTTTTAGCAACTTGACATGTAAGACTTGGCATTTATTTAAGCGTTACCTTACCCTAGTCGCTTCCTAATCGGGCTCATAGCGTTAAGAATGTCATACATAAGCTAATTTAGGAACAGCTTATGGTTAGTGCAAACCGATATATTGCTAGGAATTTCCTAAAAAAGTTAGGCAAGAACTTAAGCGTTTCCTAAGTTTAGTGCAAACAGGCCCGAGTCGTATTGTCTTGTAGTAGGAAACAATAATGCCGATGTATCCATCCATTTGCGGGCGGAGTAATAACGCGTCAATATATTACTCAAAATTATAAATAATCTACCTACTGACATACAGGAGCAATACCTTCACACCCCGAAGTCAATACCAAATATCAAAAAGTTCTTCTGTCCACAAGTAATCCCGATTTTGTAATTTAATCAATTGTCTTTATTTGCGTTTCTACGTATGGCCAGCAGCACTTCAGTCTCGATAAATGTGTCGCGCCTGATGTGCAGTTGACTGTACCTATATCTAGTGTATATAACCGAACTCATAGATTGCGCATAAGCCCTTAAGGCTTAAGTGGTCTGTAATATAAATAACAAATTCAAAACTCTGTAATGTAGATCTATTCAAATAAAAAAAAATACTTGTATTGTATTTCCTATATTCCATGAACATTCACTTTTATTTAAATTATCATTATTTTAATTTAACTGTATATTTAGTTATTTCTTTTTCAATCTGATCTTCTTTATTCATGTGCTTTTCGTCATAATTGGGATTTTCATTAAATTTTTTCGAATTATTCATGTCGCAGTCTTCCAGTTTAACAAGTCAAAGTATCAAAAATAATAGAAATAGCAATCAAGCGCTGGACCTCGCTGTTGGTTAGGAGGAAAAATGTAAAAAAAAAATCTAAACTTACTTAACAAGAATGATGCCTGAGGCAACTAATGGAACCTTACACTGCGCGTGGCACGACACACACTTGGCCGGTTTTTAGGGTTCCGATACCAAAACGGTAAAAAAAGGAACCCTTATGGTGCGACTGTGTCTATTTGTCTGTCACACTTGTATACAGCGTGAATTTGTATTTGTTTCGCTCCCGAAGCCCAGTGATTCTACTCATGAAGACAAGCAACTTTCCCGAAGAAAAAAACTTTTTACTCGAAAAAAATTTTTCGCCTTCCCATACAAAATGAGTCGATCACGTGACCACTTTACTATGGGGAAATGAAATATTTTTTTGGAGTAAAAAAATATTTTCTTCGTGAAAGTTGCTTGTTTTCATGAGTAGAATCACTGGGCTTCGGGAGCGAAACAAATACAAATTCACGCTGTATATCTCAGCAACCACTCATGCTATCGACTTCAAATTTGGAATAGTTTTAGAATATGGTTGCCTAACCTAATTACACATGAAAGAATGTAAAAAATATATATGATTTTTAATATAAAGGGGGCCGAAATAGGGCGTGCCCGCCCAAATTTCAAATTGTCGTTCCTAGGTTAAGTGGGAAATCACATGAAAGGGCTTTACTTGTACATTCTAAAATATATTTTTGTATTTTTATGCCACTCTTAGTTTTCAAGTTATAA
This sequence comes from Athrips mouffetella, assembly GCA_947532105.1. Taxonomy (NCBI): domain Eukaryota; kingdom Metazoa; phylum Arthropoda; class Insecta; order Lepidoptera; family Gelechiidae; genus Athrips; species Athrips mouffetella. The sequence goes on from OX383965.1 coordinate 24,439,555, forward strand.
TGAAAAATTACAAAAAATACGATTCCTTCCCCACTTATCTTAAAATTTTGTGAAAGGAAAATTCTGAATTAATTACAGTCGATAGGAGTTTATGTATTTATTTATAACAGCAAAAATAAAACAATGTTTTTAAGTTGCACAGATTTTTAGAAATCTGCAAAAAACCTTTACAAACAAATTTAGGTTAGCGGTTCTAAAAATGGACTTTATTGCTTCCAAAAATACTATAGATGTATTGGAACCCTCGGCGCGCAAGTCCGACTCGCACTTGACCGGTTTTTAATTTTTGCTACGGGACAAAATGGATTAGCATGTCTACAAAATAGAAAATCGCAAAACACAACAACACAATGATTCATATGGCTTAAAGTTTAATCGTTCCGATCTTCATGCTGTAACACTAATTGCGCCCATTTTTTGGCGCACCACTGTGACTGTAACAAAATATCTGATTCTGCAAAACTTTAACCCAAAGATTTTGGAAACTACGCCAGGGGGCGTTTAGCGTTTTTTCTTACGTCAATGCTTTAACCTCGGCCTTTGGCACTGCCTTTGGACTTTGCCTGCTCCAAGGAGATCTTTAGTAGTGCCGACCAAAGATTTCGGACCTCCTTGCTTCGCGTGCCGACTCTTACGTCTCTATTCTTCCGTAAGTGACTTACCTCCTCTCTGCTTCCTTGGCGTTTGTATGTCACTCAAAGATTACATTCAAAGTTTATTTTTTTACATAATTATCAATTTTGTGTCTTTATAAAAGCGTATTGTTAATATTTGCATTTTTGAAAACATATATTTTGAGTTTGTCGGCAACTTTTTGAATAGAATCATGAAGTCGTTGAACCTTGAGACGACAGTTATTGCAGTATTGCTTTGCACATTTCTGGTGATGGTAAGTACCCACATTCAAGTAGTAGTATGGTATACGTCGTATAAAATAACTCTGGCTGTGACCGTTAATGCGGAGAATCAAAAAAATTGTCGCGGGGGTTAGGCGTCCGAATCATTCATTACCTCTCCGCCGGTCGCCCATGGGCAGAAAATAACCGTCATAGCCAAACTTATGCTGAACACGCTGTAAAAGCATCGAAGGCTGGACATCCTGCAAGTACTCGTAGTAAAGCGTAAGTCTGAGTCAATGTTGACCACTGCCTAAAGAAAAAACATAAAAAACAAATAGCACAGAATACATAATTACCTTACAGAACAAACATAAAAAACAAATAGCACTATAACTATAGCTCATCAACCTGTAAAGCCTACTTAGCTGTTTTATTTGCAAACGTATCCCCAAATCGCAAAATGACATGTGCAGACTCACATTAGTTTTAAGAGCCAACGACGCCCCACAGCATGGGGTAGACGAGATTATTTTTCAAAGTGTGGTACTATTCTAAGCTTTAAGCTCCTTTAAGGTTAAAGCACTTTTAACTCTATTCCAATCACTTTCTGTTTTGATTAATGAAAAAGTGACAGCAATATATTTAAAGGGGCTTTACTTTGAAGATGCTTTGTGAAACTGGCCGTAAGACTTTTCAGCGGTCCACAATTGACAGAACGTATTAATTGTTGTACCACTAGCGGTCACCCATCCAGATTTTGATGACATCACGTCCAACTTATCTTTCGTGATCGGAAAGAAAGAGTAAATACCACTCGGCCACGAGCGCTTCAAACTATCGGTCAATACGTACCTATAATTTTAAAGAACCATCTTCCAACTCCTACCCGTTAAGGAGTTGGACCTTCCATCATAGGATCATCAACATGAAAAGATGACTATCATACGCAAATACTTGTACAGTTTTGAAAATTATATGAAACACGTAATACATGCCTTCAAAATTTTAGGGTTGCCCTCGATTTCCCTAGGATCTCATCATCAGATCCTGACTTGGTGACAATGGGACCAACTAAGTAGTATACCTACCCTTTCAGATAGAAAAAAAAATTGCAAATCGGTTCACAACTGACGGAGTAATCGGTGAACATAACATAAAAAATATACATACAGTGGAACATAGAACCTCCTCCTTTTTTGAAGTCGGTTAGAAATTTAAAATACATAGGACAAAATAGATAAAAATACTTGGTTTTCATACATTTTAAACGATTCTTTCTTAGAAGCAAACAGGATTTCATTTTAATTTTGAACAAGGGAACTCGCGGATTCATAATACGCTTTTATTTTAAAACATGAGACTGTGATAACGTTTTAGTTCTTTTAGGGTTCCGTACCTCAAAATAAAAAAATATGGTTTAAAAAACTAAAAAAACACGCTTTGCCTGCCTGAAATAAACTAAAAAGTATAAAATAATTTATACATATAACATTTAAATAGTTAATCCAGTTTAGCGAAATTTTTACAAGTTTTTGAAAGATAGTACCCTTAGAACCCTTGGTACCCTTGAAACACACTTTCAGAAATAAATATTCATTATATCTAATCAACAATTTTTCTGATAATTTCTTATGCAACATACTTATATTATTATTCACCATGAATAAAAAATAAAGACTATTTTTAAAAGCCTTTGGCGCTTTTATAACAATAAAAGTGATTTAATTTTTTTTTTCAGTCTAATAAAATCGCCACACGCTTCTAAAAATAATCTATATTTTTTATTCATGGTGAATAGTAATATAAGTATGTTGCATAAAATTAATAAAAAAAATGTTGATTAGATAATGAATCTAAGCGCACGGCAGTGCGCAGGCCAAGTTCCCGCAACAGGCCACGCGCATCCCCATTGCACTATTTACACGAATACTTTCGACCCACTTTTGAATCCCCTGTAGCTCAGTGCCTATTGCAAGTACAGAGATAAAACTGTTTTTACATAATCATATACTAATAATTAAGCAATTAGCCAAATTTCATAGATATAGCTACAGTAGATCCTGAAATATGACCCCGTGAAAATAGCTAATTTTGGAACGTAATTACTCACTGACTGGCAATCAAAACCTCCAGGCCACTTGCAATTGTCCTAGCGTTATGAAATTTAACACTTAGGTAGTCGTTAGGATAAAAGTAATGGAAAAATTCAAAAATTTAAAATTGGTTAAGTGCGAGTCGGGTTTTAGTCAAAATTATGTATAAAATGTTGGTAATACTTCTCTAAGACCTAAAAATCTGAAATTTGGCATGGGGATAGTCGTTAGCATTAAAAACAGTATAGCAAAATTTGAAAATTGGTTAAGTGCGAGTCAGGATATAGTCATTACTATGCATAAAATTGATGGTCATACTTCTGTGAGACCTACAAATCTGAAATTTGCATTATAGTAAAGGAAAATTTGGGAAAATGGAAAATGGTCAAGTGTGAGTCAGACTAAAATTAATGTACCAAATATTAAAAAGGTAGTATTTCTAGAAGGTCAGACTTAGTCATGCATGAAAACAAGTACCTATATTTTAACGAAACTATGAAAATACAAACAACGTTGCGATAGTTACTAAAAATATAATATAGCAAACTGAACAAAAAGAAATGAAATCCAACCAAAAACATAAGTGTTAAAAAGGGGGCCAAGTTCTGATCGGCTAATTGTTTGCCTAAAAAAGGGTTGAAATCCGATCCAATGCCAAGTTTAGATGCATTTTAATATCGATCATAATCGTCTTCATCAGCAGCCTGATCCACTAGTAAACATTTGCCATTTCCAAGACTCGCCACCACATCCAGTCCTCCGCCTTCCGCATCCAGCCACTATCCGCCACCTTATTCACGAAAACGGTTCATCTGGCCGAAATTCACTTTACTATACACACAACTTAAAATATGGTGTAGCTGTGAAAATACGCAGGTACGTTGAAAATAATATCTAAAATAAAATACTTTTGAATTTGAACTTGGCAGGTTAATTTAATTATACTAGCAAAAAGCACATCTTTACTAGGGCTCGCGAAGATTTTTTACCTAGAAAGTATAATTCATTAAGATCATAGACTTCTATTATTATTATTAGGGTTCCGTAGCCAAATGGCAAAAAACGGAACCCTTATGGACGTCTGTATGTCACAGCCACATTTTTCCGAAAATTTAAGAACTATACTGGTGAAACTTGGTAAGTAAATGTATTCTGTGAGCCGCATTAAGATATTCACACAAAAATAGAAAAAAAACAATAAATTTTAGGGGTTCGCCATACTTAGAATTGAAGCTTAAAAATTTTTTTTCATCAAACCCATACGTGTGGGGTATTTATGAATAGGTCTTCAAAAATGATATTGAGGTTTCTTATGTTATTTTTTTCTAAACTGAATAGTTTGCGCGAGAGACACTTCACAAGTGGTAAAATGTGTGCCCCCCCCCCCTGTAACTTCTAAAATAAGAGAATGATAAAACTAAAAAAAATAGATGATGTACATTACCATGCAAAACTTCGACCGAAAATTGGTTTGAACGAGATTTAGTAAGTAGTTTTTTTAATACGTCATAAATTGTTAACCGCAATTTTCCTTTCATTCAATCAACTTAAATCAGCTAATTAAATTAACATTATGTGGTGGTACGGAACCCTTACTGCGCAAGTCCAGCTCGCACTTGGCTAGTTTTTTTAATCTTTATATTAGTTTTGTTTCTACGTGCTTGCTACCGTGCGTACTATGTGCATGCACTTAGATGATTATACCATTTTCCAGGGAATTAGCAAGGGAGAATGTTTGACTTCGCGGCTGCTGAACAAGTCAACGGAGGCCCGCTGTGCGGGCCCCCTATTTCCGTTTGCGACAAGTCATAAGGGAACCTAACCCAAGGAGGTTTTAATCCACGCTACGCTCTAGGAAGGAGTGTTTAATGCAAAAATCTTGCTACACAAATTTAGTCAATCGTATATTGTAATACGGTATAAATTCCTGTGATTTGCGAAGAAGAGAAATTGTGCCGAGCGAGAGGTCAATTAGTCGCGGTTGTGTCACGCTCACACAGTTGCCATAGCAAAACGAAATTGCGGGATGGTAGGAAAAAATCTTTTGACATTATGCTTGGTCTTCATATAGAAAACCTTTTTAGAGCTAAATCTTAAAAAAAAAATATTTTTCGGGTGCTTTTGGTTCTGTGATTGATGTCGGAAACTATAAAATATTTTTGATCTAATTGTGTTGTTTAAGGTCAAGCAGGTTATGTACTTCTTCATTCGTCATCAACCTTTTTGGTAATAGTTTTTAATACATTACTAGGGGGTGATCGTGGTAATTTCAACGACATTTCCAAAACAAAAACGTTTGCCTCAAAAGTCATGTTAAGTCTTAACTACGTGTTTTAGGCAAACGTTTTTGTTTTGGTAATATCGTTGAAACTACCACGATCACCCCCCTGGTATCCCCGTCTTTGACACATTTTTATGTCATGCTAAATTTTGTTTAAAATCGCGTATTTTTTCTGCAAAAACAGTGAAATATTGTAGAGTAAATGGCTGCAAAATTGATAGTTACATATGCTATTTGCGGAATATTCTTCTATGGGTATCCATTATTCCTTTAATTTTTCTATGAAAAAGGGAACTGTTTTACGTATGAAGTAGGGTGGCTGTAATGTACGATACGAGTATTTGAACACAAAGGAAACTAAAAAGGTACAACCACATCAGTATTGTGGGATGTGAATCTGCAGAATCTGCCCATAAAACTGAACAACTTATCCCAAAGAACATTATAATAACATTATGATGAAGATATCTGAATCTAAAGATGAAAGAGAAAAACAGCTTGCATTAGTTTTAAAAGAAAATCAAACAAAACAACGGAACCTGTACTGTTGTACAATAATAGGAAAATAGTACATCTGATGCTGCCGTTTATTTTCTGCGTTCTTATTAACGACATGCGGGAAGCCAATAATTCACGCGCCTGCCCTGCGCTCCCTCGCGATAGATATTTCGAGCCATTTACGGTCAGCATCAAAGTTTTGTTCCAGGCATTATTGAGAGAATTTATGTGATGCCCTTGGGTTGGAATTTGTTTAAAAAAGTTTCAGATGTGGACAGATGTCACTTGGTAGGTAAGAATGATTCATTCATTTCAAATAATAATATTTAAAAAATACGATCGAATTGAGAACCTCCGCCTTTTTAAAGTCGGTTAAAAAGTAGGTGGCTCGCAATGAAGTTGGTTGATGATGAGTTTTTAAAAGAATACCAACAAAAACCTGTATCGACCTGTTGTTCCCGGACAGCCAGACGGATCGCAAATATAGATGGACAGAGAGACAGCTGATGTTACGAGGGCTGTTCAATAAGTAGTGAGAATGAACAACATATTGTGTTTGTGAGTATTGATAGTTTATTTCAGTAAAAATATAGTGACAAAAACTTGGGCCATAATATTTAGAAACGTATAAATGAGGCAAAGTTCAACAGCCAGTCCATATTTTTAAATTATTGTTATTCCATGTGAGTGAAAAAAACCGGCCAAGTGCGAGTCGGACTCGCGCACTGAGGGTTCCGTACCACCACATAAACAAAATTGTATTAGTTGAAATTTCAGTAAGTTAATGTGCTAGATTTTTTGAGTCCGACACGCGCTCGACCAAATTTTATTATTTGTTCTTATTTTATAGCCTATGCCCTATAAACATACCAATTTTCAAGTTTGTAAGTGTTCCCGTTTTTAAATAGAACTAAAACAAAAATCGCCTCAAAACCATCCAACTTGACCCCTGTCTTATATGAATGTTCTTGAAACGGGAGCTCACCACAATTGGTTACCGTTAGTTGTGAGAAAAGTTGTAATATTTAATTATTTCAGACTTTTCCCATTACTTGTACTGTGAGACCTAGCTTCTTGCCAAATTTCATAATTTTAGGTCAACGGGAAGTACCCTGTAGGTTTTTCATTTTTGAATAAATGTATGGAGATGAGGACATAAAATGCCATATCTTTTGATTGCGTCGTTGTAAAAAATTGAAATTTTCAGATCTTGTGTGGTTCATGGATCCTAATATATGTTATTAATTTCAACCTGATACCTTTACCCGTTCGTGAGATAAAGGGTCTTGACAGACAGACAGACAGACAGACAGACAGACAGACAGACAGACAGACAGACAGACAGACGGACAACAAAGTGATCCTATAAGGGTTCCGTTTTTTTCTTTTGAGGTACGGAACCCTAAAAATGTAAAGTCAGAACTGAATCAATGCAATAAGAAATAAAATCTTATATTTGTACGATTATTTTGTAACATGTCGTACCTATAATGAATTTTATTTATCAATAAACAATAAATCATAAAATACACGTCAAATTTTATTAATTGCTTTGCTTCTTGATGATAAGGTCTTGCAACGTACCTGGAGAACAATTCTTGACTATCACCGGGTGATAAAATATCACATTAAAAATCATAGATTTTTGTTCTCAAAAGTTGAAATTGATCTTCTTAAAATATAAAGGAGTCCTTTATTGTTAATTTTCATGTATTCTGATTTACCTTTCAACAGTTTATCAACGCAAATGTGAATTTTTAAAGTCTCAAAAGTGATATTTTATCACCCGGTGATTTTCAAGAATTCCTTGGGCTTTTCTGGAAAGCAAGAAGAAAGAAATGAAAAAAGGTTCATTTTGGAAACAAACAAAAAGAATGCTGCTGCTGAAAAAACTCTGACCCAATTGTTGAATATTACCGAGTGATAAAATATAATTTTTGAGACATCAAATAAGAATGGGCGGTGGTGGTGACCACTTACCATCAGGTGGCCCACCTGCTCATTTGCTCACTTTAAACATAAAAAAATATCAAATGTACCCTGATAATCTGTTAAAAATGTAAACCATAATACATGAAATGTAACAATCAATCACTACTTTATATTTTACGAATATCATTCTGCACTTTTGTAAAGAAAAATTTTTAATTTTTAATTTATTGGGTGATAATTATTTATCATACGGTGTTATTCAAGAATTGAGCCCAAGGTACTCATGACATGCTTGAATAATATTCATGACATGCACATACCATGCTTGAATAATATTCTCATGATGTACATGACACCCCATGAAACGTACACTGTACGTACATTACGATACCCACGGGTGGAGATGGGTTGGTAGTTGGTACTATACTTTGCCGGCACCAAACAGACTTGACTTCATTTACCTCTATGACTCTATAATTGAGCCACGAGCCAAGCGAGTGGTTCTACAGAAGAATACTCAGCGCTGCGAGGATTTTAAGACACGAACACTTTGTTGCCGAGGGAAGCACAACTTGGGGGTGATCGTGGTAATTTCAACGATTTTACCAAAACAAAAACGTTTGTCTCAAAAGTTTTGTTAAGTCTTAACTGAGTGTTTTAGGCCAACGTTTTTGTTTTGGTAATATCGTTGAATTTACCACGATCACCCCCCTTATCAGGTAGAAACTGAAGGATAATATCCTGCCAAATAAAATATAAAAATGAAGCTGCTGTTCCAGAGGGCTTTAATAATATTACATCCCCAAGCGTAAAATAGTAAGGTCACCCTACTGTGTGAAAAAGATGCCACCGCGACTATTGGATATACTCGTCGTCACGCTTTTTTTGGCCATTCATCTCTCCTTCCTAGAGCGTAGCGTGGATTAAAACCTCCTTGACCTAACCTAACCAATCTATGTCTTTGTAGTTGGATTTGTTTCTTTATGGTCTGGGATGGGGCTAAGCCCCATGAGCCTTCCCAGGGAGTGAGTAGGCCCCCACCTTAATGACGGTTTGCGTAGTAAACTAAGTACCAAACTATCTCTACTGCACCATCGAGTGACTGCACTACCGTCCACCCTCAAAGTGAGGGTTTCAACACCCCTCTTTTGCCCATTCCGCGGTTGAATAATAGTGGACAATTTATTGCACTACACATAACCTCAAACTTCCCTTTTAGGGTTTCGTACCTCAAAATAAAAAAAACGGAACCCTTATAGGATCACTTTGTTGTCCGTCTGTCTGTCAAGACCCTTTTTCTCAAGAACGAGAAGAGGTATCGGGTTGAAATTAGTCTTGCGCATTTTAGTTCGCGACCGGGAGCGATCAATTTAGTTCGCCGGTCTTTGGCGAACTAGGTCGTTCTTTTAGTTCGTCCGCTCCTTTCATAAATTCCGGTTAAATAGATCAGTCGTTCGGCGTTCGCTTCGTCGCGCTGTTTTGTTTATTATTATAATGTTCATCAATCAGCTTGCAGTAGTAAATTACTTACTATTTCAGTATATTAATAAAATATAGTGGATGAATATTGCAAATGGATTCGTTTATTAGTTGATTGCAGAAAAGAAAATTATAGTAGCTGTATTAATATTACGAATGTGTTTATTTATGATAGATAATGAAGAAATAAAAATATATTATTTTGCATTTTGCAAATATATTATTTTACCTGTTATCAGTTATTGTTGTATTTACCATAACAAAACATGCACCACGCGCGCACCGCTGACTGACTGAGCTAAAGAGCGAAAATGAACGAACGATGAGGGAGGAATGCATGCGCGGCAAACGGTGAGTCAGTCAGTGCCCGCTCTCGCTCACAACAATTCCGCGCTCCGCGCGCCGCGTCGGAACTAGTGAACTAAGGAGCGGTCTCTCTGCGACCTAGTTCGCGTAGTTCGTACGAAAGAGCGGTCTTCCAAACTAGGTCGTTCGCGAACTACACAAGACTAGTTGAAATTGATAACGAATATTAAGGTTAATAAACCACACAAGATCTGAAAATTCAAAGTTATTACAACGACGCAATCAAAAGATATGGCTTTTTATGTCCTCATCTCCATACATTTATGCAAAAAAGCAAAACCTCAGGGTATTTCCCGTTGACCTAAAATTATGAAATTTGGCAAGAAGCTAGGTCTCTTAGTACAAATAAAGGGAAAAATCTAAAATCATTAAATATTTCAATTTTTCTCACAACTAATAGTAACCAATTAAGGTGAGCTCCCATTTCAAGATTTTTTCTTTGAAAGAGGGGTCAAGTTGGATGGTCGCGGAGTTTTTAAAATCAAAGAGCAAAAGCTTTTAGTATATCATATGGTAAATAGGTACGGAACCCTTAGGGCACGAGTCCGACTCGCACTTGGCCGGTTTTATTTTAACTGGGCTGTTTCCGCATACCCCCTTCTTATGGGAGGTTAATATCCCCCAAAAAACTCTCTTTTCAACCAAACATCACAAGGTTCCGTAAGTCAAAAGGAAAAAACCGAACCCTGATAGGATCACTTTGTTGTCCGACATTGTGCCTGTCAAGACTCTTTAATATCAAATGTAAAAGACCTTTGAAGGCGTGAAAATTTCAGGCTTTTACAACAAATCAATCAAAAGATTCGGCCAGTTATTTCAATTCAAAACCCACAGTAGACATCGTTCACCTAGAATCATGAAAGGGGCTATATCTCATAGAATAACCAAAGGAAAATGTCTAATATTATTAAATTTTACAACTTTTAATACAACCAAATTGTAATCAATAAAGGAGAGCTCCCATTTCAAATCAATCCATATTAAACAGGTGTCAACTTTGAGTGGACTTGGGATTTTTAATGAAAGAGCAAAAACTTGTAGTTTATATTATGATGGACAGATATACGGAACCCTTAGTGCGCGAGTCCGACTCGTATCTGGCACGTGTTTTCTTTGTAAAATTATTATGGTCAAGGAATATAAAAATAATATTTTTTCGTAGCTATTTTTAGTGAGGCAACAACGCACAAAACATTTACAACTTCCCATAAAAAATGTGTTATAAGTTACGTTACTTTGTGTGGGAAGTTGTAAATTTTTGTACATTGTTAGCAAAGTCGAATTAAATGATGTGGTTTTTTACTTCTTATAAGTGGGAAACAGATGTCAGGTAGGTACATACAAGTAACCTATTATATTTTTGTTGTTTAACTTGTGCTGTTCCACTGCTGGGCAAAAGCCAAATAAAATAAAATTGAAATACTTAAAAATGAAGCTAATAATTTTGTTTACATGTAACGACTCCAAGAAACTTGCATTTTAAATTCATATAATTTTCAATAGATGGCGTTAGTGGTAATACAAATTGCTGTATTTTAAATTTTTTGAAAATGTTTATAGAATTAAATTTTAATGACAGATAACACATCTAGACATAAATATGGATTACTATGTTGAAGCTCGAAACTAAAGATGTAATAGTTTTTTCGCAAAGATGTAAAGGGACAAGCCTGCCGCTAATAAAAATAACATCCCAACCATATTTTTAAGGAGCGCGGTAAACGTTCGGGTTGACTTTGGATTGCAAATATAATAAAAAAGGCGTAAGTGCCACTATCTTGTTTAGCAAAGCAGAGCCTTAGGTCTAAGACTTAAAGCGCATCTGTTTGCTCCTGTTCAGGAACATTTAAACACACACACTAACAGTTTCAGGTCAGGCAGTTTTGGCGCGTAAATGTAGCGCATTTGGTTTTCGACCAATCGAAAGCGCGCGTCTTGGCATGGAGGGCCAATGACGTTACGAATGGAACGGCGTCGCTCGCGCCAGCGGGGTTGGGGAAGAGTTGGACGGCCAAGAGGGGCATTCGGTGTGGGACCTCTCACGAGAGGTGTAGTGAGTGAAGTGTGTTTTTTGATTCGGTATACAAAAGCCGCAATGTAGAGTCAGTGGAATACTAAAGGCGAATTGTGGAAACGCCTAATTACCAGATAAGCATACCAACATGTCCTTTTTGTTAATTATAGATATAATTTACCGTTTGCCATTTGAGATTAGATTGACTAGTATATTTTGCACCTTTTGATATAAATTTCAATTTCGAGCCTAGCCTATTTGCGACCTAGTGTCAACCGTAATCTGAGACGGCAAACTTGAGGTGTTAGTGGCCACTATAAAGCTAAGCAATAATTATAATGATTTGATTGTACCTATATGTCATGTATGAATTGTATGGTTAGGGTACAACCAAGGGGGGTTTGTTTGTTTCGTTTGTTCCCTCCTCCTGCCACATTTGGGTTTTGCCAAACGAAAGCCAATGAATACCGATACGCCAAATTGCGTTAATTCATTCTAAAATAACTTGATATTTATACTCCATAAATATATCCATCGGTTTCGTTGGCGTAAAGTAATGTAAACTTCATAAGATGCAGGCGCTTTATGTGGTAAATAAAATACTTACCGTTTGTTACCACAAAATTCCTTGTTTCTCTCAAAATATTACCTACTCCCTAACTTGTAATAATTCCAGGCCTTTCAAGCACAAAAGTAAGCATCTACTGTTGCCTAATTTAATAAGCCGAGCTATTCGAAAACTTTGCCATTTACAAATAAATTTGCCATTTTATTAGTATTGCACAGCACAGTGTTTGGCTAGACAAAACTGTGAAGTATTATTTTATCAATCGGTCCAATAAAAGACGATCAACAAAAATTAAGACTAACAAATCGAGATAATACATTTCGATTTATACATGGGTTCGACTCCCATCACAGGGTCATAAGGCCGTGACCCTCACATCTGGTCGCCGTGAAGCCAAGATCTAGAATTCGTGTCTACGCAGTAGTACACGGCTAGAAAGAACTTAAAATTAATAACACAACGTAAACTTTTATAGATAAAATATTTAAGGTTCTTGTTTAGTCCAAAACATCTGGGAGAGGAAGCTTAAAATATAAACTATTGTAAAAACAAATCTCAACTCAAAGAAAGGCATTTAAAATAATAATAAAAAGATGCTTATTTAATTAAAATATCTGGGAGAGGTAATTTGTTGAGGAAATACTGGTATAGCAAATGACATTTCCAGAACAGTTATTATTATGGCCATTTTAAACACCTTTTACTTATACTGTGGCATGAGATATTACTGTGTGCTATTTTCAGGTTCTAAATTGCAATCCAACGTCCAATCCTAATATTGCTAATAGCATTAAAAAAAATGCATAACAAAATTTAGATTCAAATTAATTTGTTTAATGTAGATTATTTACAGAATACTCATTTAACGTAGTAACATGCAGAATATAATGAAAGTAGAGCGAGTCTACTACCGTTCAGAATGAGCTTATTACAAGAAAAAAATACTCAAACAAAAATTCTAAAAGTAAATCCATAACTTGGTTAAAATAATGCGTATTACTCATAAAACAAAAGCTTGAACGCTGTAACATCGGCTCAGCAGGTAGACTTTTATCAGCTACACCATAAGGTACGGTCGATAGAATATTCCGTTACTTTTCTTTTGTTGTAAAATGCTAAATGAAGCACACATTGAACAATAGCTGATTGTGAGTAACTGTAATAGTTCTGACACTTTCATGTTAGTTGTTTTATTAATGAATAATGGATTTTATTTACTCTGACATATTTGTCTAAGTCATAACAACATGTCGTATTAAAATTGAATTAAGAATAGGCCAGTTTATAAAGAAAAATGGGTTATCAAATAACGATCAAATGAACTGAACACAGCTTATGAACCCCTAACTAAATTAGTAAACATAATAAATAGATAAATAAATAATTATATACAATCTTGGTAAAGGAAATCAAAACTCATTTAATAAAGGGCCATCTCCTGTTAGTTTTAGAAATCAGATCGGATTAAAAACATCGAAAGCTTAAAGAAATTCTTCATCATCATATCAGACAAAACGCATATTGCATTTTGATAGCTTTAGTTTAGATTCATCATTCATCATCATGTCAGACAAAAGGCACATTGCATTTTGATAGCTTTAGTTTAGATTCATCATTCATCATCATATCAGACAAAACGCATATTGCATTTTGATAGCTTTAGCTTAGATTCATCATTCATCATCATATCAGACAAAAGCACATGGCATTTTAGTAGATTTCTCTAGAGATTGCCGATAGATGAATCGAGGTAACTATGGTATAGGCATTGCCTGAAATAGTTCATGAGAAGTTAAAGCGTTTAAAGAAGTATTTGTAGTCTTGAGGTGTTATTATCATTAAATTAATGACAAAAGTCTTGAGTACTGGTAGAAGTTAATAAAAAAATTATAAAAAACTGTACGCAGTTGATGCTATGGGTATAAATAAGTAGCGTGAAATCTTTACAATTAATTGAAAATATTCCAATATGTTGGAAGGTAATGAGGATCTCGTCAGGTCTGACTACGATAAACCTATTTGTTGTGATACATTAATATAATATCAAAAAGAGGCACCACAAAAATACCTACAACGAAGCAAAATCTAAGAGCTAGGACGCTGGCTCACATTTGTACCTACATAGAATACACATAACCGCTAGTAACTCGTGTCTGTCATGGTAGAGTAGAGCCATGCCAAGAATGAACACGGAACCTATTTATCACCACCAAAGTTGACCTCTATATACACACAACATAACCGTTATTAACTCGTGTCTGTCATGGTAGAGTAGAGCCATGCCAAGAATGAAAGCGGTACCTGTTTATCACCTCACCACCAAAGTTGACCTCGGGTCGTGCCTAAGCCAAGCCTGCTTTGGCCTAAGATCTGACTAAACTCGGTGGAAGTCTGACTTGACCTGTCTTCAAAGCAAAATAGACTACCTATATTTTACATTCACAAAAAAACCAATACCCAGAGTTGAGACTGCTACATGATATACATTTATAATAAATCACACTGATCCAGGCATACTAAGAGCTTCGGATGCATTGTTTTCTAATTCTGTCACGCCTGTTTTAACGGTGGAAATTACTATGATAATTATTAGATCTCTTGGACCACCGACCCGATTCAAACATAAACTCCATTGCTGAAAGGAAAGCTATAATTATCGATCTTTAGTAAAATATTTTAGATAAATTTCGATTCTTTGTAATTAAGTAATATAATAAGTCGTGAAAGGATACGTCATGGGCGCTTGCTTCACAAACAGTACAAAGGCGGGTCAGGCTGCCGGTTATAAAAATATTTATGACGAGTGTAGGTTAGCCTATCAATTAAAATGTAGGGATACGTAACAAATTTGTTAGGTAGGTAATATCGTTAAGATTAGGCTAGGTTCAATATTTCGATAGAACCGAAAAGATAAGTAGGTATAAATAACCAGAGGTTCCAAATAGGTATTGTTTCAAGTTCTACGAAAAGGCCATGAGACAATGAGGCCTACTAGACTATGAGGTACAATAGTACTAAACCTAGGATAGCATAAAAAGGGCTTGCAGTATAGTGGCGCTAGTAAGTGTGTAAGCACTGTCCACATATCTAAATGCGTCCATATCCATAATTTTATTGGTTTAAACATAGAGGGTTCGATTCTCTCATGATCTCAAAGTTGTATAAACTTTAATCAACTACTACTTGAATCGATTATTCTGAAAGCTTTCGATATGCTATGGTATGGTTATTGCGAAAAAAAAACAAACTAAGGGATTACTACTGCGTTAAGTTCAGATGACTTAACAATGGATAAGGACTATAAAAAGGGCATTATCAAAGTAGTTCCAAAGATAAACTTACAGTTGTTATGCACAGCGATAAATAACTACGAGTACTCACTTAGGTCTTCAAGTTAAGCTAGATATTATAGAAGAGGTGTTGCTAGAAAGTAGGTAGAGAAGGGTGTAAAGCGTATTTTGAACAACGATACGCGCTTATAAAAAGTTAAGAAATTTCTCAAAGCATATGTATTAGGTAGGTATGTCAGTTGTCACTTAGGTTCATAAAGGTCGGTAGCGGCTTATTAAGGTTTAGCTGAAGTGACTTAGATGTTATGAGTTTTCAAGCCAAGACTAAAGTCTGAGATCGTTGATAGGTAATGTGCCTTCCGAAGCACGAAAAGGGAAGAATTCGTCTATAGGCTAAGAATGCTTGGAATAGTGAGCTAGGTAATACTCAGTAAGTTTAAGAATAATTTTAAAACTGCGATAAGAAATGCAGTTTTGTTTCTAAGAACGGTCGAAACAAAAGAAAGTTTTTTGACGGCAAGGGTCCGAGTAGGTAGCAGATGACCCAGGAAAGGCCACGGTTTAAAAGTAAAAACAGATGTGCTGAATAGAGCTTTGAATGTCGTAAGTTTTAATTTTTTGTTGCTTGTTCTTGAAACTGGCAAGAATAATGGTATTCCCAGTGTATTGAGTTATTTAGAAAGCCGACGGTCTTTAAACAATAGCTACAAAGCATGCAGCCGGACGTTAGTAATAAACTTTACCGAAAGATAAAAAAAAAGGGAACTTTATGATTCTTTGTAAAAATTCTAGCGGCTGACAAAATTAACTAGCGATTTATTATGAATTCGCTTACGGTTCGAGTCCGAAGCTTGAGTCCTTTACAAAGGTTAAGAACGAGTCGCATTTCAGAGGAGGTTGCATATCATTAAATGTTTATAATGATAAGTCAGTAAAGGTTAAATTAACTGATAAATGAGATTTTAAAAACCAAGCTTGATTTAAAAGCCACAACTTTTATGGCAGTATGGCAATAATTCATATTAACTAGTATTTAGGCATAAGGAGCGAATAAGTAACGAGTTAGGTCATGAGGGTGATAGGTAATATATTTTTTCTCTTTAGTATGAGTAGATATATCTTAGTACAAGGTTAAAGCTAAAAGATTAGCTATTGGCAGATATGTATCAAGTTTTCCTGTATTTCGTGGAGAACTGTGGTCTCTGCCTACCCTGATGGGAACAAGGCATGATGTTATGTATGTATGTATGTCGTTTATAATGCGATACGGAACCTTAAAAAGGCACCCAAGAGAATGGCTAGATTTTGGTAATCCAGGCTGTACTAATGGCAGACAATGGCAGTAGTTAACCGCTAGATAAGGCAGATAGCTACAAGAGTAGATTTTATGGTTGTATGTTATTTTAGAAAAAATTGAAGTCTTAAAAACAAGAACTTCGTGGTTCAAAAATTACTGAACTGGTATAATTGTATTAGAAAATGAGATAATGTCGAGCTTTTAGAAGCGAGTGGAATATCGATAGGTATATACTTTAGCTCAGGAGTGGACTACTATAATTGAGTCTGGTTATGAAATGACCGATCGTAATATTCCATGAAACGCCCACTTCAGTACAAGGAGCTACCTTCAGAACTCCAGCAAAAACAAGAGGTACTTAGGAGGAGATTTACCATGGTCACCACACTTGTAAGCGTTGCGGCGGGTGACCACTGTTATTGATGACCGTAGTATGTAAGATGGTACGATGCACAGAGAGAAAAAAAACAGGCTGCTGCCTGTCCTTCTGTTCATATGCCCTTAGTCGTCTTTTGCGACACCCATGGCAAGAGATGAGTTGGTATTATTCGCTGCCGGAACCACACGGGTCCGATATTTGCCGCAAATGAGCAATAAGATTATTGAATACAATTGATTCCGTTAATAGTAAAAGGAAGTGCGACATGGTTTAGGTAGATTTGGCCAGCAGTAAAATGTGAAAGGAGATAGAGATAAGGTTGAGAGAAATATCAGGTTTGATTACATTTTCGTATAATATTAAATATATGGTGATTTACTTTACCTTGAGAAGACAAACACAAGATCAAAGATTGTGATTGTCATAGGTCCGAAACAGAATAAAAAAGATTTAGTGGGATCTAGATTATTTTGAAATATTTTAGATAGATAGAACTATATAGTTCATGTTCAAGTCATGAGAACATAAAGCGTCTCAAAATAATGCCAAGCAAAGCCCTGTTAAATTAGGATAAGATGACTTATTGCTTTCCACATGGTCATTCAAGGTGTTATCATATATACATAGTTACACATGTAGACCCAGAAGGGCACAACAATTATTATTACTCAGTTACTAATAACTATATTATTATAATTTTAATTAAATCAGAAATTAATTATCAGAAATAGAACTTGGCAATAACAATGAATATAATTAACATGAATATTAAATAATAAAAAAAACATATCATGTCACAAGTAGCTGTCATAACGATAAAGCGATAAAATGAACTTTGTTGACATCGCATATCGCCTACCTTATCTCAATGTAGGCAATTTTGTCTAACAAAGACGAGATGTGCTGCCGAAATCTTTAACAAATAAAAGGTGGATAAAAGGGCTAGCAGCTCATTGTTATGACTGCTCATAGTCGGGCTGAAACTCACATACAGTTTATTATATAATATACAGATAAATACATAGCTGCACTCATACTCCGGTGAAAAGGGAAGGACT
This sequence comes from Athrips mouffetella, assembly GCA_947532105.1. NCBI lineage: Eukaryota > Metazoa > Arthropoda > Insecta > Lepidoptera > Gelechiidae > Athrips > Athrips mouffetella. Next base: position 24,457,649 of record OX383965.1, read on the forward strand.
CAAAAGTCGTTATGACCAATGAGAGTAGCCATTTAATCAGGTAACAGGTTAGTTACCATTTACTCTGTGTAAGTTTGAATGAGAAGGGGGCGTCAATACAAAAAGGTAACGCCCACATTTATGACAGTGCTAGAGAAACTAGTTACATAGTACATGAGCAGGTAGGGTTTGAGACAGATAGAGGATTTATATACGAACCCTTAGATTATGTACCGGCTATGTACATAAATAGGAATTGTATGCATATAGATAGCTGTGTAGTGTTAGGAAGATTTATGTTCGTTGAGTTAGATAAATAGGTTAGCTAGGTAGATGTATTTGCAGATATGGTTATATTATGTAGGCGTGTATATTTATAGTAAAAAGATAAGGTTATGTGTACGCAGGTAGATTTGTATACAAGAAAGGTAGGAGATTGTAATAAATAGATAGGTCTTAGGGTGAAGAAGGTGATATGATTAGGGTTATAGGTTGTTAGAGGAGTTAGGAGAATAAATTAGCTGAAGGTTAAGTAACGTAGGGTGTTGCGTTTGTTGGTAATAAGGTAAGAGTGAAGCAAGTATTATGAGATTATTATTTGTGTAGAGAGCTAGAAGAACAGGTTCTCTAACTATCTACAGGGAGAGGGATGTAATGGGACAAGCCTGCCGCTAATAAAAATAACATCCCAACCATATTTTTAAGGAGCGCGGTAAACGTTCGGGTTGACTTTGGATTGCAAATATAATAAAAAAGGCGTAAGTGCCACTATCTTGTTTAGCAAAGCAGAGCCTTAGGTCTAAGACTTAAAGCGCATCTGTTTGCTCCTGTTCAGGAACATTTAAACACACACACTAACAGTTTCAGGTCAGGCAGTTTTGGCGCGTAAATGTAGCGCATTTGGTTTTCGACCAATCGAAAGCGCGCGTCTTGGCATGGAGGGCCAATGACGTTACGAATGGAACGGCGTCGCTCGCGCCAGCGGGGTTGGGGAAGAGTTGGACGGCCAAGAGGGGCATTCGGTGTGGGACCTCTCACGAGAGGTGTAGTGAGTGAAGTGTGTTTTTTGATTCGGTATACAAAAGCCGCAATGTAGAGTCAGTGGAATACTAAAGGCGAATTGTGGAAACGCCTAATTACCAGATAAGCATACCAACATGTCCTTTTTGTTAATTATAGATATAATTTACCGTTTGCCATTTGAGATTAGATTGACTAGTATATTTTGCACCTTTTGATATAAATTTCAATTTCGAGCCTAGCCTATTTGCGACCTAGTTTCAACCGTAATCTGAGACGGCAAACTTGAGGTGTTAGTGGCCACTATAAAGCTAAGCAATAATTATAATGATTTGATTGTACCTATATGTCATGTATGAATTGTATGGTTAGGGTACAACCAAGGGGGATTTGTTTGTTTCGTTTGTTCCCTCCTCCTGCCACATTTGGGTTTTGCCAAACGAAAGCCAATGAATACCGATACGCCAAATTGCGTTAATTCATTCTAAAATAACTTGATATTTATACTCCATAAATATATCCATCGGTTTCGTTGGCGTAAAGTAATGTAAACTTCATAAGATGCAGGCGCTTTATGTGGTAAATAAAATACTTACCGTTTGTTACCACAAAATTCCTTGTTTCTTTCAAAATATTACCTACTCCCTAACTTGTAATAATTCCAGGCCTTTCAAGCACAAAAGTAAGCATCTACTGTTGCCTAACTTAATAAGCCGAGCTATTCGAAAACTTTGCAATTTACAAATAAATTTGCCATTTTATTAGTATTGCACAGCACAGTGTTTGGCTAGACAAAACTGTGAAGTATTATTTTATCAATCGGTCCAATAAAAGACTATCAACAAAAATTAAGACTAACAAATCGAGATAATACATTTCGATTTATACATGGGTTCGACTCCCATCACAGGGTCATAAGGCCGTGACCCTCACAAAGTGTACCACAAACATGAACAGGTCGTCGAATTATGAGGGCTCGCTTCGCTCGCCAAATAAATAATAAATCTATTTACACAATTAATCAAGTGTTACTTACAGCACAAAAACCTGTCAAGTTCAAATTTAGAAGTATTTTATTTAGGATATTATTATTTTCAACGTACCTGCGTATTTTCACAGCTATACCATATTTTAAGTTGGGTGTATGGTAAAGTAAATTTTGGCCAGATGAACCGTTGACGTGAATAAGGTGGCGGATTGTGGCTGGATGCGGAAGGCGGAGGACTGGATGTGGTTGCGAGTTTTGGGAATGGCAAATGTTTACTAGTGGATCAGGCTGCTGATGAAGACGATTATGATCGATATTAAAGCGCATCTAAACTTGGCATTGGATCGGATTTCAACCCTTTTTTAGGCAAATAATTAGCCGATAGGAACTTGGCCCCCTTTTTAAAATAACATGAAATACATAAGACTAAAATAATATAGCATAATTGCCACTTCAATTACAGGTGACGACGACAATGACTAATAACAAACTAAAAACTAAATGGTAAATTAACTATTCATAATGTATGAATCAATTTACAATATACTATGTTAAATGTTTTGCCTCTCCTATAATGATTGTAGTGACACATTTTGCATTGTATCAGCACTTTCGGTAGAGCGCTTCTCGCCACCGGCAGTCGTTTCCTAATCTCTGTAGCGTGCAATACTGTACTTTGGCCTAGTTAATTAATTCTAAAATATCCGGTAAAAACTATCATGTAACTGTGTGTCTTTAGCTAAAAATATAATTGTGAAGTTTTACATCTATCTGTGACTTTTCTTTAATATCACAATAAGGAGTGCTAAATTAACCTACCTATAAAATAGCGCTAAAGTGGTGACCTAAAGTGTGAATTTACCTTCTGTTGTGTTCGTGAATTGTTTGACCGGAATTTTGCCAAACTAGTGTTCAATAGTTACCCCAAAATGGCTACACCACCACCACCGCCACCGCCCCCACCGCCACCGCTGTTCATGGATTTAGCAGCAATATCGTTAGATTCAACGATTCCAGAATTTTGGGTGCGGCAGCCGCGTTTCTAGTTTCACCGTTTTGAAGCGATAGTAGCGCCACAGAGGTTGGGAGACGCCTCAAAATATGACTTGGTGATATCAAAACTTGGGCCAGAGGTCATCGGCCAAATCACCGATGTGCTGGATAACCCGCCCGCTACCGGCAAGTACGACATAATCAAAACCAAGTTACTGAATTTATATGAGTGCTCAAAACGCCGGCAAGTCGAGAAATTGATGAGCGAGATGGAGCTAGGGTCCCAGAAGCCTTCGCATTTTTTTTGGAAAATGAAGGACCTAGCCCGTGATATCATGCCCGACGACACCTTTAAAGTGATTTGGGAAAGCCTACTGCCAGCCACTGTTCGTGCAGTCTTAGCCGTAACTGAAACGAAAGACCTAAGTAAGCTGTCATCAGTTGCCAACGATGTACTGGAAGCAACCAGGAACGGCACGGTAGCCTGGCACGTCTTTAGCGCCGAATAACCCCATCTTAGCCGAGATAGCGAAACTCAACGCCAGATTCGATAAGCTAGAGGCAAGTCGAGGAAGAATTTCCCGCAGTCAGTCCCGTTTCCAGCGTTTAAGTTCACAGGACGACAGGAACAGGAGCAGTTCGCGTAGTTCACGACGACGTACAACAAAAAACCCAAACTGGATGTGCTTTTACTATTTTCGTTACGCAGATAAAGCGCGAAAATGTGTCGAGCCATGTTCCTGGAAAAAAACAACAAGCGGAAAACTAGATGAAGTGCAGGAAACGGCGGAAATCTGCACTATACTACCTGCCAGCCGCCTTAACATAACTGATATGAATACTGGGTTGAATTTTTTGGTTGACACGGGAGCAAACGTCTTTGTGGTTCCTGCTACTAAGAAGGATAGGACATCGTAGGATAATACCTACAAGTTATACGCCGCCAACGGAACTGAAATTAAGATGTGTGGTGTAAAATCGTTAGTGTTGAATTTACGACTCCGTCGCGCATTCCGTTGGGACTTTATCATCGCGGATGTGAAACAACCCATACTCGGTGCGGACTTTTTAAGCTATCACAAGTTATTGGTAGACATTGGCCATAAAAAGCTTATAGATCAAGTAACCAACACAAATGTGATAACGCTTGCGCTATCGATTGCGCTAATGATTGCGCTTTTAATATGCAGTGCAAAAAGTGTAAGCAATTTATGGCAGCGAAATCAACGAATTCTTTTACTTGTTAAGGTGTTTGTTGTGGTGTTATCATAAAGCCTGTTTACCTCATCTAGAAAAAAGTTTAGGCACTAACGAATGCAGGTTCTGCACCGTGCCTACAGGGAGTAACCAATCTTATGCTGGGAAAGAGACACCGATTAAGTTGGATGAACAAAATATGGAAAATACGCTGAATCAAATTAACGAGAAGCTGGAGATAGTCCGCAATATCGAAAGTAACACCCAATTTTAGGCTGAGAAGTATGATCTAACTTGCCGTCAAGAAGTACTGAATACCTTAAAGAATACTAACGATAAACTAAGGGACCTACAAAATCGATACACCCATTTTGAAACTGCGAATGGAGCCCTGGAGTCCCGAGTACGAGCGCTTGAGCAGGCAGAGAGGAACAAGAACATAGAAATTGTTGGAGTACAACAAAAAGACCAAGAAAACCTGAAAGAAATCGTTAATACGATAGCAGAGAAACTAGAAGTGGGAACTACCGGCATCGAGCGTGCCTGGCGGCTCCGGAACTTCAGCAGCAGGAAATCTGGTGGAAAATCACTCCAAACAGACTGCCCTATCATTGTCAAGTTACGCACAGAAGCGGTCAAAGATGAATGGATATCTAAACGGAAAAACGTAAAAAAACAACAAGGATATTTTTCCTAATGGGCCATTGGAATTACCGATCTACTTAAAAGAAGATCTAACGAAATACAACCTTGATTTACTCTGGCAAGCAAAACAGAAAAAGAAGGAGAACCTACTTAAGTAGGTGTGGGTAAAAAATGGTCGAGTTTTGTGTAAAAAAGATGACCAGACACGTGTTCTTAACTGTCCCGCGGACATCCAAACCTACCTGGATAGTACGAAATAAGTAAGTAGGTACCTACCTTAATTAGTGCCTTATATACCCAACTGCCTAATAGTGTGTAATTGTTAAACTGATTCCATTCCATGGACCCTCTCTCACTTACAGAAAGATACAATAATATAGCTAGCTGGCAAAAAAAGCGTAAATAATACACAAAACGACTTTATATTATTACACATTAACATTAGATCGCTACGAAAATATTTTGCTAAATTAATGTTTTTAACTGATACGAGCAAACTTGACGTGCTTATCTTGACAGATGTAGATATTCAAGGTGACTTTATAAACTGTTTCCAAATACCTAATTTTGAGATGTACACAAACCTACGAAGTAACAAAAGATGCGGAGGAATAATAACCTATATTTCAAAAACATGTCTCTTTAGCCGTCTGCCGAATACACCGACTAGAACAACGGAATCTATGTCCGGCATTATAAAAACATCAACGCGAGAGATATACCTACATGTTGTGTATAGGTCACCAAGCACCGACATGCAGCTGTTCTTATCAGATCTCACGGATATACTTCGTCAGCCAACAGAAAGCGCCCGCACTGAGTCTATTCTAGTCGGAGATATGAATCTTGACTTAATGAAACGAAGCAATAATTTTGTAATAGAATACGAGACGCTTCTAGGCGATTACGTGTTTGAGCTTTATATGTATGGTTATACGCGTGAAGAGATACGTAACGACGTTTTGTCACAAACCTGTATTGATCATTTCTACGTTAAAAGTAACAAGTGTAACATAAAATCCGGCATAGTAACAAACAAACTTGCAGATCATTACCCTATAGGTTTAGTGATGGAACGATTTAGTAGGAATTGTACTCTTTATAAAACTATTACTATTTTAGACAATAAGCTAATCTTTGAGATGCTTCGAGGAATAGATTGGAGTGAATTACTCGAACTAAACTGCCTCATAAAAATGCATAATATTATTGTCCAGATTTTTCGAGACATCTATTTTAAGAATACGAAAAAAATAAAAGTAAATAAAAGATGTAATTGCCCTTGGATAGATAAAAAGCTTACAGATATGATAATACATAAACATAGATTATTTAAACGATGGAAGGAAAATCCAAATAATAAAATATTTTGATTGGATCATACTAGATGGAGAAATAAAACCCATAAATGTATAAATAAAGCTATAAATTGTAATAAAGAAAAATGAAATAATGCAAGCTGGTACAGATTCTAGAAAAATTTGGAAAACTATTAATGGATGGATCGGAAAAAATAACTTAAGTTTGGACGATAGTATAATGCGAAACATGGGCACAAACATTAGCTGTCAGCAAATATGTGACGAATTTGCTTGTACTTTCTCTGAAGAAATAGAGACTTATTAAGCACCATTGTAATATAAGCTTAATTCAGCGCGACAGATATACTAATAAACAGAAACGAATTAAATCTAATTCAGTCGAAAAAATAATTAACTCATTAAATAGTTGCAAGTCACCTGGGTTTGATAGCATTCGAATGAGTGACCTTAAGGAAATAAGTCCTGTTCTAGCAAAATTTATAAATTTATCTGTGGAGCAGGGAATATACCCTGATAGCCTAAAAGTATCGATAGTTCGTCCAATCTTTAAAAGCGGAAGGGTAAATGACCCAGGGAATTATAGGCCCATTGCCATTTTGCCATCAATTAATAAAATTGTTGAGCGAGCTATCGTAGGGCAGGTGACCGAGTACTTGGGTAAAAATAATATTATTAATAAAGCTCAGTATGGATTTCAGAAGGGTATAGGAACGGATGCGTTATTGTCAAAGTTTTGTAATGATATTAATAAAAGTTTAGATAGTAGAAATCATGTTATTGTTTTATTTATTGATTTTCGTAAAGCGTTTGATACGTTGGATCATTATATCCTTCTGAAATCTATGCAAAGCAATGGGTTACCTGGTAAACTTTTGAACTGGTTCAAAAAATACCTACAGAATCGGACATTTACGGTTAAGGTAAATAACACCTATAGTACACCTAAAAATGTAAAATTTGGAGTGGCCCAAGGCTCAGTGACTGGTCCAATGTGCTATATCTTACATGTCAATAGTATGACAAACGTTATAAAGAAGTGTAATTGTTATATGTTTGCGGATGACATATGTATAATGACTGCTGGTAAAGATATTCACAATTTGATAGGAAACATCCAAGAAGATTTCAACAACCTGAGTAGATGGGCACATGATAATGGCATCATACTAAATATTACCAAAACGCCTAGAGGGATTTTGTTATTAGTTTATCATGCACTGATAGAATCCATTCACAACTATGGAGTGGGTACGTATTGTACAACATATGTTACATATTTGCAAAATATTAAAAATTTACGTATACGTTTCTAAAAAATATTAGCTGATAAAAAATTGCGACGGGAATGTAAACTTGCTAAAAACTATGAAGCATTGTTCAAAAAATTTAATATTTTGCCCATAGAGAGAAAATATATGTTTTACCAGGCGATCCAGGAATACTCTAGTGATGAATTTAAAGTACCTAGGCAATGCAGTCATACTGTAAGATCTGCAACGCTGCAGCTGTTACAAGTGTGTAGGACAAATAACGTATATGGTAAAAGGACAAAACATTACATAATTCCTAATATATTTAATAAATTACCACTAGAATTAAGAAATATCGTAAGATCTATAAGTATAGTTAAGGGAAAAATAAAAACAATATTTATTAGATAATGATAACTAATAGTCAGATTAGCTTCTCTCCTTATCAATCTTCTAGATCTGCTACTTATATTGTATAAAAACTACATATATTGTTTGAAAAAATTTAAAAAAAAAAAAATTTTTCACGAATACAATGCTCTCTCTCGCTCCGCTCAAAAGTAAAAATGAAGGAAAAAAAGTCGAAAATTATAAAATATATCATTTCTGCAATACGGACTGGGCGTATCTTTTGTGTATAGTTACTGTCCCACCAAAAACATAACTGTTAAAAAGGGGGCCAAGTTCCTATCTGCTAATTGTTTGCCTAAAAAAGGGTTGAAATCCGATCCAACGCCAAGTTTAGATGCACTTTAATATCGATCATAATCGTCTTCATCAGCAGTCTTGACCATTTTCCATTTTCCCAATTTTTCCTTTACTTTAATGCTAACAACTACCCCGATGCCAAATTTCAGATTTGTAGGTCTCACAAAAGTATGTCCAACAATTTTATGCATAGTAATGACTATATCCTGACTCGCACTTGACCAATTTCCAATTTTCAAATCTTTGCTATACTTTTTTTAATGCTAACGACTATCCCCATGCCAAATTTCAGATTTTCAGGTCTTAGAGAAGTATTTCCAACATTTAATACATAATTTTGACTAAAACCCGACTCGCACTTGACCTATTTATAATTTTTAAATTTTTCCATTATTTTTATCCTAACGACTACCGAAGTGTTAAATTTCATAAGGCTAGGACAATTGGAAGTTGCCTGGAGGTTTTGATTACCGGTCAGTGAGTGAGTCAATCAGTCAGTCCTTAAGTGCCAAAATTAGCTATTTTCACAAGGACATATTTTAGGATCTACTGTAGCTATATCTAAGCTCTATGAAATTTGGCAAATTGCTTCAGTATTAGTATATAATTGGGTATGCCTAAAATTTACAAAGTGCTAAAATTCAAAATCATTTTCGAGGTAATCGTATTTCTTGTATACTCGCCAAGTTTTGAGGTATAAAAGTGTAAGATTGTAATTATTTCAGTGTTTTGAATAAAACTCATTTGACCTTCAAATGACCGAGATTAAAATTTGCTACTGCGGAAGCCATGACACAAGGAAAGATATGGCTGTCAATAGGATGTAAACAAATTGCCAGAATGGCTATATTTTAGCTAATTTTCCTATTAAAAACCCAAAAAGAAAGAAAACGAAATGGCTTTAATACAATTCAATCCGTTACTTTGCCTTGTCCTATATAACCTTAGCGATGTATAAATTGAAAAAAATAAATGGTACAGCAGCACTGCACTTACTTTCTCGCAATATTCAAGGAAAAACTATCAACCGCAAACTTAAATTTGTAATGCCATACATATAGTATGGAAATACAAACTTTTATTTACGTTTTTCCAAAAAAATGTTCGAATGAAATATACAGATCAATTCAGAATTCAAATTGTCAAACATTAAAACAAACAAAATTGTATTTAATTTGACCTTTGTATTAATGATGAATAAAAAATTAATATTCCAAAACAAACAAACCTCAAATGAAATGAAATGAAACGAAACGAAACGAAACGAAACGAAACGAAACGAAACGAAACGAAACGAAACGAAACGAAACGAAACGAAACGAAACGAAACGAAACGAAACGAAACGAAACGAAACGAAACGAAACGAAACGAAACGAAACGAAACGAAACGAAACGAAACGAAACGAAACGAAACGAAACGAAACGAAACGAAACGAAACGAAACGAAACGAAACGAAACGAAACGAAACGAAACGAAACGAAACGAAACGAAACGAAACGAAACGAAACGAAACGAAACGAAACGAAACGAAACGAAACGAAACGAAACGAAACGAAACGAAACGAAACGAAACGAAACGAAACGAAACGAAACGAAACGAAACGAAACGAAACGAAACGGAAAGAAACGGAAAGAAACGAAACGAAATGAAATTTATTTATTTGCTAGAACCCATGGTAGGAAGATGTCAAAATAATTACAGTATCTCATGGTTCACCAAATACTAGGCAAGCAAAATTTTTTCTGAAAAATATATTTTATGCATTTCTTACTTACATTGTAACTACGTGACAGGTCAGTAAATTAACAATAATTGTCACGAAATATAAAATAATTCTCAATACTACTCTAAAAGGTAAATTCATTCAGAAGTCACAAAATTACATTATAAAATATTCTTAAAATTATTTACAAATTGTTCTATAAAGTTAACTGTCAAAAAATTCATTTAATGTATAGAAACATTTTTCCAGTAGCCAGGCATAGAGTATTTTTTTAAAGCTTTTTACAGGAGCTTGTTTTATTTCAAAAGGCAACTGGTTAAATACACGAACAGACATTGCATAACAATTTTTATTATATAAAGCACTTTGGTATGCTGGAAGCGTCAACAGTGTAGGATCCCGAGGCCTAAGGTTAGGGTTTGAAATTGGCTTGTTAAAAAGTGTTTATTTGTTTTTAAAAATATACATAGTTCGAAAATGTACATGCTAGTTAATGTAAGCAATTTCAATCTCTGAAACAGGGGTCTACAAGATTCACGAGGTCCGACACCACAAACAGCCCTTATACACTTTTTCTGACTGACAAATACTCTTTGTATGTCCTTACAGTTTCCCCAAACTATCAAGCCATATCGGAGTACCGACACCACATAACCATGATAGGCGGTAAGTGCTGTGTTCTCACCTGCTATACGGTTAAGCAGTCTTAATGCAAAGGTGAACCGTTCCAACCTAGCGCAAACTTTTTCAACCTGGGGTTTCCAATTGCAATAGGCATCCAGAGTTAAACCTAAAAATGTTGTTTGTCTTACTTCATCAATCGATTGTCCATTATATTTAATATCCAATGTCAATTTACGTGTCATATAATTAGAAAACTGTATATACTTTGTTTTTAAAATATTCACTGATAAATTATTGTTATCCAGCCAATTGTGTATAGCTTGTATTGTAACGTTTATAGCTTGTATTGTAACGTTTATTTGATTATCGTATGAATAATTTTTATCATTAAATGGTATTATAACTGAAATGTCATCAGCAAACAATATAGTTTTATGTGCACAAACTCTTGGCAAGTCATTAATATATATTAAAAACAAAAGTGAACCTAAGACAATGCCTTGTGGTACACCGGATGGATTAATTTTGTACGACGACTTAAAAGACGTTATTTCATTTATTTCGTTAAGTCTATTTATCTCGACACATTGGCCACGACCACTCAAGTAGCTTTTTAGCCACGCCAGTGCAGGTCCTCTTATGCCATATCCGTCACATTTGTTGATCAGCGTTGTATGATCAACGAAGTCGAATGCTTTCGACATGTCAAAGATAACCGCTATTACTGGTATTTTCTCTGCAATACTTGTGGAGATGTTTTCCACTAATGAGTAGCACGCCAATGTTGTAGATTTGCCTTTTTGGAACCCATTTTGCTCCTCTGCTATTAAATTGTACCTATCAAGGAACCCTGTTAATCTATCATGCATAATTTTCTCGAAAATTTTAGAAAATACAGAGATTAACGTTATAGGACGTTTCGAGTAAATCACAAACGATTTCGAGTAAATCACATGTTTAACTTTTGGTAGTACTGGAACACCCTTTATATGAATTTTCACAGATCAATGGATACTACCGTAGGATACTTGCATGGAGATTATTTAAATATCCCTACACATGTTCCTAATGGATAATTGTTCAGTTTGGTCAAGTATCATACAGTAACACTCCCACCTAGTCACATTATAAAAATACCTAGCAAAAAGATTCATCAGGTCACGAACCAATTTCGCGGACTGTTGCATCGAAAAGTGTTACGGTTGATATATTAATTTCATTAAAAAAAAAACAGCCAAGTGCGAGTCGGAGTCGCGCACAGAGGGTTCCGTACCACCACATAATCATAATTGTATTAGTTGAAATTTCAGTAAGTTAATGTGCTACATTTTTTGAGTGCGACATGCGCTTGACCAAATTTTATTATTTGTTGTTATTTTATAGCTTATGCACTATGAACATATCAATTTTAAAGTTTGTAAGCGTACCCATTTTAAAAATAGAACTAAAACAAAAATCACCTTCGCGACCATCCAACTTGACCCCTATCAATCTTTCAAGGCGACTCCTGGAAGGAGGTTTACGAATCTGCTGAAGCTGGCCTTAAAACTGTCGCAGGATGGCTGGACAGAAATCTCTTAACTTTAAATGTTAGAAAAACTGAATATATAGCATTCCACAAGACCTGTGCTTCAAAGCCCACTGCAAATATGATTCTGAAACTTCATTCCAGTTCTTGTCAGTTGGCGCACGTACCAACTTTAAATGCTCCGAACTGCAGTTGTAGCACGATCAATCAAACCGCGTGTATAAGATATTTGGGTGTAGTCATAGACAAGAATTTGTCTTTCGGGCCCCATATCTCTGCACTGTCTTCTCGTGTTAGGAAGCTAATATATATCATGAAGTCACTTCGACTTGCTGCCTCACGGCAAACTCTAATCTTGGTGTACAAGACCTTATGCAGATCAGTCATCTCATATTGTATCCGAGTCTGGGGTGGCGCGGCTAAGACTAAGATGATTACTCTCGAACGGGCCCAAAGAGCCGTTCTCAAGGTCATGTTACGTAAGCCTTTTAGATTTTCTACAGACTGTCTGTATAGTGAGGCAAAGGTTCTGCGAGTCCGACAGCTATACATTCTGAGAGTCGTAGTCTCGATGTGCAAGACAGCTCGCAATTCTGCAGATTTTGAGATACTCCTTAAGCGTAGGGTTTTTAAATTAACAGTTCCGCCCATTCGCACTACCTTTGCCAAACGCCTTCCGTTATTCTTATTTCCCTATTTATTTAATAAAATTTGCTACAAGCTTCCCCACATCTTAACTTCTATCACGCGAGAATCTAAATCAATAGTAGAAAGCTGGTTGCTAAATATAAACTACACGCAAACAGAGGAAATACTGCCATTACCGGGTTACTGACTCCTACCTCGCCTTTTGATATGTACGAACACACAAAACACATACACACACACACACACACATACACCATACTCAACCTATTTATTCTACGTTTTAATTTTAATTTGGATTTTTTGTGTGAGATACTTATTGCAATTTTAATCTTATAAAATATCTGTTGTTTACTTTTAATAATTCCTGTTTTTAACTGTTTCTATTGTTGTACGAGTATTAGTAGTATTTATTGCCAATTCGTAAATTAGTCTGGTAAATTGTCCGCGATTATTGTAGACGGGTAAAAGTTGTTCGGGTCCCTGCGATACAAGCTTTGCTTAGTGCAGGGTCCGCTGATTATATGTATACGTAACACTTATATTTTGTACAAGTATATGACTATGACTGTTTACAGCTTAAACATTGTGTGTTAATAGCAATTTCTTTTGGTAAATAAAGTTATTCTTATTATTCTTATTCTTATTCTTATCTTATATGAATGTTCTTGAAACGGGAGCTCACCACAATTGGTAACCATTAGTTGTGAGTAAAGTTGTAATATTTAATGATTTCAGACTTTTCCCATTATTTGAACTGTGAGACCTAGCTTCTTGCCAAATTTCATAATTTTAAGTGTATGGAGATGAGGACATAAAATGCCATATCTTTTGATTGCGTCGTTGTAAAAAATTTAAATTTTCAGATCTTGTGTGGTTCAGGGATCCTAATATATGGTATTAATTTCAACCTGATACCTTTACCCGTTCGACCTTTACCCGTTCGTGAGATAAAGGGTCTTGACAGACAGACAGACGGACAACAAAGTGATCCTATAAGGGTTCCGTTTTTTTATTTTGAGGTACGGAACCCTAAAAAGGACGGGTTGCACTCCGGGAGTGCCGGCAGAAGTGAAAACTAAAATTTTTAGTTTGACAGCTGCCATCCGAAATGTAGATCTTATCGAGACCTATCATTTGTCTCAGCACACGAGTAGTCTAGGGTCAGTAATTTTCGAGTTATAGCGATTTTTAGTTTGACAGCTGTCATCCGAAATGTAGATCTCATCAAGACCTATCATTTGTCTCAGCACACGAGTAGTCTAGGGTCAGTAGTTTTCGAGTTATAGTTATAGCGATTTTTAGTTTGACAGCTTGTGTACAACTAAAAAAGCCGAGACTATGACAAAGACAATAAAGATTTTTTGGTCTTTATCACACTAGAACTTTTGTTTATATTTATATGCTCTAACTGTGTATTATAGTTGCAATCCATTTCTATACTTCATCTGAGATCTGACGCGACAAAGACAAAAAATATGTTTTGGTCTTTATCACACTTTGGAACTTTTGTATATATTGAGCCTTTTTTTTTTTTGTGATGGAGAAAATGCATACGCATGCCGCACCGTTCGGGGAAATGGTACGGTTATGTGGGACTTGCACCCACTAAAAACTCCACCGTGTGCCACTCTCGCATTTCGGGTGGGTCACGAGCACTGTACGTTCGCACTACTTTCGCAACCCACCCTGCGACAGCCTCTGGAGAGGCTCCCTCACCTAGACGACGTCTGAGCACACATCAGACGTCGCCCCCTCACTGGCCTTTTAGAGCGAGTGACGGGCTCCCCGGCCCGCCGCACGCAAGCCTACGGAGCGGGCGGAGGACGGGCGTACTCCCGTCTCCTGCGCCCCCTGCGCCTTCTGCGAAGCGGGTGAGACAGGGGATTATCCTCTCTTTCCCGCTTCGCGGCCTCCTTCTGCGAGATGACTGACTCACAGAAGGAGACCATGGCCTCCCAAGACCTCTTGCTGCCGACCATTGCCTGAACAACAACCGGCAGCGAGAGATCTCCACCCACCACCGCCACTAGGACAGCACGTTCCTCTGCCCATCTTGGGCATTCCACCACTGTGTGCTGCACCGTGTCCTCGGCGCAGTCACAGTGATGGCAAGCTGGAGTTGGTTCTCTGCCAGCTATGTGGTGCAGATACCGGCCAAAACAACCATGTCCGGTCAGTACCTGCACCAGCCGGAAGGTTAGCCCGCCAAATTTACGGTCCACCCACTCTTTGAGGAGTGGGCGAACCGCTTCTACTGTCCTGACACCTGCGGAGGGAGACTCGAGGCGGAGACTCCATTTCTGGAGCAGAACATTCCGCGCCTCATCCCTCCAGGCCTCGATCTCCTCCCGAGGAGGATGTGCACCCGCATTACGGGCCTCCACCTTCCTGGCATAAACACCTGCCAGGACCTCCGCTTCCAGATCCCACGGTGGGGACCCTGCCAATACGCACGCCGCCTCACAACTAATCGTGCGGTACCCTCTTATCACCCGCGTCGCCATTATGCGTTGCGGGCGGCGCAGCTCTGCCCTGTTTTGGGTAGAGAGGGCATCAACCCAAATAGGAGCTCCATAAAGTGCCATAGAGCGCACTACACTAGTGTAGAGGAGGCGACACCCTACATTCGGTCCTCCCACATTTGGGAGTAGACCTCCGAGAGCAGCTGCCGTCCCGATGAGCTTCGGGGCCAGCAGCCGAAAATGTTCTCGGAAGTCCCACTTCCTGTCGAGGACGAGTCCAAGATATTTCATCTTGAATCCAACCCCGACACTCAATATACTGATCATAATGCTCGCACCAGCAGGCGGCCTCCTCCGCGGCCCATAGAAACAGAGAGCTTCTGTCTTCTCGACAGCCACCCTTAAGCCGAGGCGCTGGATTCGCGACACAACAATCTCGGCTCCATCTGATGCAAGTTGTGCCGCTTCGCCATAATTGGCCCCTCTGGCAAGAACCAGCGTGTCGTCCGCATAGCAGACGAGACGCATTCCGGAGGGCAGCTCACCTCGCAGCGCCCAATCGTATCCGATGTTCCACAGAAGCGGCCCAAGAACCGAGCCCTGTGGAACACCGCACCTGCCTTCTCTGCGCCGGACCCTTCCGTCTCCACACTGGTAGAGGACGCACCTACCTCTCAGGTACGCCTCAAGGACCCGTCTGATATAGAGGGGCACGCGATGGTAGAGCAGTGCCTCCTCTATACAACTAAAGGGCAGAGTATTGAAAGCATTAGCGATATCGAGAGATACCGCCAATGCCACTCCGCCCTGTGCCACACTTTCCTCAGCGAAGGTTTTCACACTAGCGATGGCATCGATTGTGGAACGACCAGCGCGAAAACCGTACTGGCACTCGTCCAGGTCTGGACCATCTACTGTCAAATGCTGGATGATGCGGTTAGCCAAAATACGCTCAAACAGCTTTCCCGCCTCATCCAGTAAAACGATTGGGCGATAGGCAGAGTGAGACTCTGGAGGGCGCCCCGGCTTCTTAAGGAGGACCAACCTTCCCTCTTTCCAGACTTGTGGGAAGCTGCCCGAACTCAGACAGGCATTGAAGAGCCCCCTCAGTCGATCTGTCAGGGGTCCCAGGGCGAGTCCCCAAACTCGTCCAGGTATCCCATCTGGCCCCGGAGCCGTCTTTTTGGACCGCATTTTCAAAATTGCGGCCCTGAGCTCTCCGTCGGTAACTGGTAGAGACGCTTCGTCTTCCGGAGGCATCTCATGCATAGAGACCATTTGTGGTGGCGTATGCTCCGCCCTGTCCGGAAATAGGGCCGACACTACATCCTTCAGCAGTTGCGGATGTAAGGACTCCACCACTGGTGGTCCCTGCGCCAGCTTGCCCCTTGCCGTACGGTAAGGACGTCCCCATGGATCCCTATCGAGATCTGAGAGCATTTCCTCTCGGGATCTCCTCTTTGCCTGGGATATGAATAGCTGTAGAGCTCCCCTGGCATTGCGATAGCAGTCATAGAGACGGTCAATTTCCTCCTGTACCCTGACCCTACGCCTACGGTAATTGGTGTAGGCACGACGCGTCACTATGCAGGTCTCTCTGAGATCCGCAAGCTCTCGTGACCACCAATATACCGCAAGCTTCAGGGGATGCCGTTTGATACGGTGCATCGCTGCGTTGCAGATGCTGGTGAGGGCGGCCCTAAGTGCGACCGCCTCATCATCCACAACCACAGCGTCTACCGGTTCTGCGAACCACGCCTGGACGATAGCCGCCTCCTCTGCAATTTCGCTGTCTAGGCGCGTGAGCAACCACCTCGGGAAAGCTGACTCTGCAACGGGTCGACTGCTGTTGTTGGGGGCGGAGATTTCAAACCTTATATAACGATGGTCCGAAAGTCACTCCGCCTCCTCCAGAAATGACAAAGACAAAAAAGATGTTTTGGTCTTTATCACACTAGAACTTTTGTATATATTGAGCCTTAACTTGGTATGATCATTTGCAAATCCATTTCTATACTTATACTTCATCCGAGATCTGACGCGAAAAAGACAAAAAAGATGTTTTGGTCTTTATCACACTTTAGAAGTTTTGTATATATTGAGCCTGCTCTAACTTGGTATGATTAATTGCAAATCAATTTCTATACTTCATCCGAGATCTGACGCGAAAAAGATAAAAAAGATGTTTTGATCTTTATCACACTTTAGAATTTTTGTATATATTGAGCCTGCTCTAACTTGGTATGATTAGTTGCAAATCCATTTTTATACTTGCTCTGAGTTCTAAAGCGCCATCTGATGCGAATCTATAATTTTTTCCCCATATAAAATTTTCTAAGCGCCGCTAAAGAAGTTTTCACTTCAAAAATATTTAATCTAGCTTAAAAATAAATCTTACCTATAAAAACATTGTGTACAAAATTCAAGCACACTCGAATTAACACGACCATAAAAAAGAGTACGCGTCCTACCGTTTTTCTAACAATAACAATATACTGCAATTTTTTACTTATATAGTCTGGTCCCTCTGTTTTGATAATAAGTAAAAAGAAATATTATGATTGCGGTTTGAAACTAACTGATAAAGGTAATTAGGTTACCATGTTAGTCCTCAATAGAATTAAGAATTTTTTCGACCTAAATTATATCATACCAAAGCAAGAAAAACTTTTTTTTCCAACTGTTATTTTTCTATTGTTTACCTACAACTAAGGAATTCGTGATCAGATGGCACTTTTTGATAAGTATTTATTAAACGTGACTAGATTGGAATGTGACTCGCTAGAACGAACCCAAAAAAATCTAACGATATTTTTTAAACATCGATATTTTGTAGCGTCCCGAAAGTTATCAGCGGTGGTTGTGCCCATGAAAATCAAAAATATTTCATATGTAACGCATGTCAAATTACGAAAAAGAATTTGGGTCCGGGGTGAAAAGAAAAGGTCAAGTAACAAAAAGACCAGGGTTCACACCAAATTGCAAAAAAACTACAAGACGCATCCAAACACTGATAAACAACGAAATGTTGTGCCTGGTAATATATTTTTTTCTTTCATTATGACTTAATGAAAAGCTATCAGAGGTTAATTTTTAATTTGTTACGTGGCTTGGCTACATAAGCATTTCGGCAAACATAGAAAATTGAGAATATAAAGTAATTTACTAAACGAATAAACAAACTAACGAAATTAGTTTCTTAAAATGAGCTATAATATCCGGCAAAAATGATTATTTCGTTATGAAAAAGAAATAGGCATACCTAATTATGTAGGTACAGTTTTATCTCTGTACTTGCAATAGTCACTGAGCTACAGGGGGTTCAAAAGTGGGTCGAAACGGTTCGTGTAAATAGTGCACGGCATGCGAGTTGCCTGTTGCGGGAACTTGGCCTGCGCACTGCCGTGCGCTTAGATTGTGTAACTAAACCTGAAATATTCACGGCTTTATTTAATTCTAAGGGTCTATTAAAACTATAGGATCTTTGATATTGATTTCAATTTGATAGGTACCTCTTTTAATTCTAGAGGATAAGGGTATTGATAAACAGAACGACGCACAAAAAAGTGATAGAGACGGACGACAGAGGGAGTTGTTCACATTAAAAAGGCGTCAGGTTTGATCGGTTCTGGAGTTATTACTATCTTTTAGCAAAAGCTTGTTATACCTGCTGGACAGGTGTGGAATCCTTTTTGCGAGAATTTGAAGCGCACTTGGCGCGTTTTTATTAAACTTTTTGAATAGAACATCCTTAACAAATCTGGGGTTGTTATTTAATTTTTTTACTTTTTTTTATCGTTATGTGAATTCCTGCGGAAATAGTAAACATCATTTCAGCATGTTATTTAGACCTTGAAACTGAACATCTTTTCCCGCAAAACGTAGATCGAAATACGAAAAGCAATTTTTGATCTCCCATACAAAATGCGCTAACTGCTGATGCTGTTTCTATGGGATTCAGTTTTATTTTCAAAAATAGTTTTTCGTATTTCGACCTATGTTCTTTGGGGATAGTTGTTCGGTTTCATTATTTAGAGACCTTATATTTAAAACATATTTTTTTGGCTTTGTAGAATGGAGTGTACGCCACCAGTGGGGATAACTCTACCAACAAATATGAATCCACTTATATTACGGTAAGCTAATAACTTTTTGGGAGTCATGCATAAATGCGTTAATCCCAGCAAGTTAATCCCCTTTCCCTGGGATTACTTTTTTAAAGCAGAGACTCGAAGCACAAATCTGAACAACTTTCCTAAATGATTCCGACACAAATATATGCGTTAGCAATAGTAAAATATGTACCACTTATTTTTGTTGCAAAATTTCTGGTAGAATCTCTTTGTACTATGTCCAGGTAGTAGACTACAGTGGTGACTTTCCAGCAGAGCTGTACGAGGAAGCCAAGGCTGTGAGCCGGAATATTCTAATCAACAGGATTGCTCCATTACCTAGCTTAGCGCAAGCGCACTATGCGCAGCTCTATGCTGGGAAAATGGATCAGTTCTATTTTGGTTAAATTAATTCCAGCTCACGGCTTAATTACTTCGTAAAACTCTTTTAGAAAGGCACCTTAAATAGGATATTATCATGAAGCAATAGTAAAAGTTGTTGGAAATTGAAATGACGTCTCTTTTCCATACATATCTTTACAGAAATGCAATATATAAAAAGCCTGGGAAGAGATAAATTGGTACTATTCATAACCACACGGAAAAGTAAGAAAAAATGTTGCATTTGTTTTGCAGATATCATCATGGACGACTTTAACGCCATTGATACAACAAGCTGGATCCTCGACAGCCTACGCTATTTACAGTGTCGTCGCCGTTGGCTTAATTCTATATATTATATTTTCTATTCTAGATTTTCTCGTAAAAGGTGAAATTGTGAGTATAAACATCTTCCTTTGAAAATATTATTTATCGGTTAGAACCTGTGGTTAGAACACAAAATTTTGTAGAAATTGATCAATACAACAGACGTTAGCATTTACCATTCAGAAAAAAAAACCGACAGTGTAACAGTAAAACAAACTCTGGGATCTTTAATTTTATAAAATATTGCAGGCGGGCACGGAAAAACGTTTAAGGTGATTTTTCTCATGTAGGATAGGTGAGCATTTGACTCCTACCTCCCCGGATGGTAAGTGTTAATACGAAGATATAGCACCTAGATGATGCCTCTTCAGTCTTGCCTTGAAAAGATCCAGATTATATTGTTTAGGGTGAACTACAGCCGCAATTTTGTTCACTCCCTCCTGAAATATCTCATAACTAGCTGGTGCCCGCGACTTCGTCTGTGCAGAATCTTAAATGCCTGTCCCAGTATTAAATGCATTTTCCCGCGAGAATTAAGTGTTTTTCCGCGGTAAAAAGTAGCCTATGTGTTATTCCAAGACCTAACCTATATGTGTGCCAAGTTTCATTAAAATCCATTCAGTAGTTTTAACGTGAAAGAGTAACAAACATACATCTAAAGTAAACCAGCCTTGCAGTAGTTACATCAGTAAGTTGTCTGATTTTTCTGACAGCATATGCAGCCGAGATCAATTAACAGAAAGAGCCTTTATATGAGGGCCCCATTGAAGTTTAGAGTCTAGTGTTAACCCCAAGAATACTGTACTATTTACAAAATCTAATTGTTCATTATTCAATACTATGTTATATGAAGTAGACCTTGCATTTGGTAGTGCAAATTTTATGCATTTAGTTCTTTTGGCGTTTAGGACTAAATTGTTAACAGTAAACCATGCATGAATCTGTCCAAGTGCATCATTGACTTCGTTATAATTTTGTGATTTTTCTACTTACATTGAATGTCTGGAAAAATTCATTTTCTCCGTTTTTTGAGAATTTATTTGGTAAGCGGCATTGGTAGAGATTAGCGAAACTTTGTCGACCAGGTACTTCCAAACTTCATTGGACTGTTTGTTTAGCAAAGTCAATATTTTTTGTTTCCTGAAAGTTCCACTCGCTGAAACTTGTTCAGTTTTTGGTAGGCTATCCGTTATACCCTGTATAAAGAGTTAAACATTGTATAAAAATAAAGATACTTTAGTATGATCAAATTGAGATAAACAAAAATAAAAAAAATTTTGTAAGTACTTAAATTGAATAGCATGCTACCTAAAGCTTTTTATGTAAGTTAAACAAAGTTAGGGTGTTATCAAATTACTGAGATCATGTTTTAAATGTTTTAGTAAATATTAAATTGCTTTTTTACTTCCTTTTGGCACCCGGGATATTGTACAGTTTCTGGCACCTTAAAATATCAAAAATATATCAGATAGGTATATAAAGAGCCAGCCAAGTGCGAGTCGAACTCGCGCACCGAGTTAAGTGGTAAGCACATTGTGGTAAGTGCGAAGCTAAAACAAAAAACAGTTTCGTTTTTCATAATGTGGCCCCCTATTTTTTTATTTTTCCATTGTTTTTATAATTTATTATGTAATCCGCTATAATCAAACGTATTATTTGAAAAATTCAACCAAATTGCTACTTCGGTTCAAAAGATAGCCATCAGACACACAAACAGACGGTAATGATTGGACAATTTAGGTACGCAACCCTAAACACCTAAAACACTTCATGGCAGCCAAATATAAAAAAAGTCCCTTGTTGGCTGTATCCTTCATACGGCTGTTATCCTTCATACGGCTGTTATCCTTCATACGTATGTATCCTCCATACGTAGATATATTTGTCGTAGAACGATTCTCATTTCGGATTTCCCGCGGTATTATCAAAGACAAACGTTCGTGCCAGCAGCACCCATGCATTGGCCCAAGCACGGCGAAGCTACGCCAAACGTCAAATTAGTACTGAATTTCCGTACCAGTACAGATTGTCGATGTTGGACGATGAAGTTGGCAATGATGGTTTTATATAGATCGTGAGGTTGGTACTACTATTACGAATGGCGCGTAAAGGGGCGTGGTTTGTGTCAGTTTAGCCAACACGTAGCAACATGAAGACGAGGCCGCTATTTTCAACAGTTCATTCTTGTTCGAGATTTTACCACTTTAAGTTCTAAAGTGATAGTTGGCCGCGAGATGAAGCCTGCAGCCGCTGGCGGGTGAGCCGTGGCAATTCTACGATGACAGGAGCGACCCTTTAATGATAGCTAAGTGTTTATGATCTTTTCTGCCCTAGACTGTGAGATTTTAGGTTACGATACGTGAATACCTTTTGTGATAGTAATAAAGCACTGTGAGTTTGCTGTAGTTGAACATGTGGATAGATTCTTATGAAAGTCTCCAACTTTGGGGTTGACAGAATTGTGGCACTTAGTTAATCTTCTTAAAATAAAACAACAGGTGGGACGACGAAACCTGCATACCGTTGTGGTTACCGACGACGTGATAGAAGAGAATACCGTATGAGAGGTCAATGGCAAGTCAGGATGAATGATCGTTAAGCAAGTAAGTCACAGTGCAATGAATTAGGCGATTGTCGAAGATGTTATCGATGTCCACTATCAATAGTTCTGCCAATATCGTGTTCTCCGCTATTCCTGATGTCTATCACTTGCCCACATAGTGCCATCCCTCTTCCGCCCCAGTTCGTGTCTTCGACATCAGAAGTGGTATGTAATCCAACACCCACGAATTCTGATGATACGATTAGTGTAGTGTGACCTTTACGGTTTTGTTGGAATAGTACAGAAGTGATACAGGTTTTTTTTTATCAACGCTTGACCACCACACTACGTTCATGATAATTTTGGGATGGTGTACCTACCTACAGTTATGCACAGTAGTCTGAAAAATAAAAGTTCAAAGCTGACGGTAGAAAAATAATTAGTTTGTTTACAGTTGACTCGGGACAGTTCAGACTCGCGTTAGTGTACCTACAATCGTTTAAACGTTTTGCTCGACGATCGACAACGTCTACCTACATGAGACATGACGTTTGTCACTT
The DNA here is from genome assembly GCA_947532105.1 of Athrips mouffetella. Classification (NCBI taxonomy): domain Eukaryota; kingdom Metazoa; phylum Arthropoda; class Insecta; order Lepidoptera; family Gelechiidae; genus Athrips; species Athrips mouffetella. The sequence continues at coordinate 24,480,661 of OX383965.1, forward strand.
GAAATAGTTTAGATATTGCGATTAACTGTTACGATAAGTAAAATGTAGTGCTGAAACGAAAAAAGCATTGTAAATGTTGCTTTTGTAATAGTGCTATGATTTTCATAGTGTTTTTGATGTGGTTTCTTGTTTACTTAACACGATATTTGACATTGCGCCCACGTAATTACAAACCATAGGAAGTAACTCGTAAAAATTGTTCGTGTATTGATGTTCACAATATTCTTAGGTACTAGATTAATGATTTTAGATGTTAGGCAGTGTTTAAAACGTTCGTTATAGCGTAAAGATTGCGTTCATAACATAACTTTCGTAAGGTAGTTTCAAGATAAAGTTCAAAATGTTTTACAATCTATATATATAAAAGAAGGAGGTGACTGACTGACTGACTGACTGACTATCATAACTTGAAAACTAAGAAACGTAAAAAAATACAAAAATATATTTTAAAATGTACAAGTAAAGCCCTTTCAAATGATACCCCACTCCCCCCCCTATTTTGGCCCCCTTTACATTAATAATCATAATTTTTTCAAAATTCTTACATGTGCAATTAAGTAGGGCAACTATATTCTAAAACTATTCCAAATTTCTAGTCGATAGCATTAGTGGTTGCTGAGATATAGAGCTGTGACAGACACACGGACAGACAGACAGACAAAGTCGCACCATAAGGTTTCCAGACAGACGGACAGACAGACATACAAAGTCGCACCATAAGGTTACCTTTTTTTACCATTTTGGTATCGGAACCGTAAAAACAACAGGTCTGCCTTGCATCCTCTTGGCAGTTTCGCCAGTCCGACCAAATTTGTGGTCCAATCACATCTCACCACATTTGTGGTCCGACAAGCGAAACTGCCAATAGGATGCAAGGCAGACCTGTTGTTTTTTACTTGTATAGGTACCTTCTATTTCTACGAATAGATTTCATTCGTGTAATCTGTCACTTAACCACTTTGCACTCTGACTGTACAAAACCTACCAGGTTTCGGATTGGCAGACCTACGTTTTGTGGACCTAGTAGGCCACTACTATCGCTACAAAGTTGCAAATTTCGTGTACTAGATGACGTAGGATAACATGCAGTGCCCTTTAAGTCTAATAGGTAGAAATGTGAAATTTTCAAAAATTGTGTATATCTGTCGCCGCTACAACAAAATAGTCTAAAAATAAAAAAAAATGTAAAAACTAAAGGGGGGCTTCCAAACAGCTAAAGGGGGTAGCGTATAAAACAGTTTGGCCTACCCCATCGAGTAGGGTATCGTTGATTAGAACTTGTTGAGTAGAAAAATACTGTATTTTTTTATATTTAAAAACAAAAGAAGAAGATGCCATCAACGTCAGCTGTTTTTACAAAATTTTGTTTGAGCCCTATCTCATAAACAATAATACTAGACGGAGAGCGCGTGGTCGTTAACCCTACCTCATCGATTACCAAGATGCGACTAATCTAGGGTGATGCACGTTAAAAAGTTATATCCGAATCAACAGGTTGCCTGGGCGCAACCTGGCAGGTTTTGTACAGTGGGCAAAAAACTTGTCATTTTTTGGGCAAAAATTACCTCATCGAATACCAAATAGGTACAAAGTACATTCGATAGTACTCATCATGGAGTGCCTAAATCAACAGGGTTGCCTCACTCTATCCTGGCACATTCGGGAGTCGGCCTGATTTTAAGGTGGTCAAAAATTACAAAAACTACCTCATCGATTACCAAGTAGGTAATTATCACAACAGATAGAGCTCTTTAAGAAGGGGCAAAATCAACAGGGTTGCCTCCCCAAATCCCGGCAGATTTGTGAGTCGGCCTGATTTTAGGTTGGCAAAAAAATACAAAGCTTACTTACGATAATGAGTAATAAATTGAAACTTATACCATTTGAGTATTCTAGACATCTTAATAATATTTGCTATAGTATGCCGACACTTAAACTCAAGTTTCATATTATTCAGGATAGAAAGTTAAGATGGGGTTCACTACACACGGCAGCTGCTATAAGCATTATAGCTACATAAAAACTTAGTATGGAGACTAACCCTAACTTTTAGAGATATTTTGACCTAAATTCACAAATTTTGGAAAAAATGTACAGTCAATAAGAAAAATAGCTATTTTCACATAAATTTTAATTTTTTTTTTTTTTATTTTTTTTTTTAATTTTTTTTTTTTTAATATTTTTATTGATAAAGAACATAATTTTATATAGGGTCAGCCGAGGTTAATGTATTAGAACTGTCAGAAAACACAAAATTATTTTCCCATACATGTAATAGGAGATACAGAATTTTTCATGTCCCTTTTTTACGAAATATTTTATCCTCTTGTTACTAAGAAACAGAAGTCTGTAAAAGGTCCACCAGGGTCAAGGAAAATGCAAAATAAATTTTTACCTTACTTTAAGGGCGATTTGCATTTTCTAAGTGGGCAAAACACTTTTTGGGTAACAATTACCTGTACGAATGTAGATGTAGTGGATGTACGTGTGTGTCTGAGTGTGTGTGTTTGTGTGCATGTAATGTGTGTATGTGTGTAGTGTAGGATGTGTGTGTGTATGTTGATATAAAGCTCTTTAAGAAGTGGCAATATCAGCACGGTTGTCTTGCCAAATCCTGACACTTTCGCCCTGTATTTTTTTTTATTATTGAATGAATGACTGGTATATCGACGCACAGCCCAAACCGCCGGACCTAGAAACTTGAAATTTTGCACATAGATACCTCATACAGTGTAGGCAACATGGTTGCTTCCCCCAATCCTGGCATATTCGGGAGTCAGCCTGATTTCTGATCTGTATTTAATTTAGTTTATCATAAGTTATTGTTAAGTATTTAAATTTTACTTTTGCACTTTTGTGTCGCGCTACTATTCACTTTTTCACTGCTTCAGATTAGCTAGAAGAAATCCTTTAATTTTGTTGTTTTATTTTACCTATGTGTGAAATAAGGAATATGCAAAAAATCATTAGGGTTACCCGCCAAATCCTGGCACTTTCGAAAGTCGGCCTGATTTTGGGTTGGCGAAAAATACAAAATTAAGCTACATGAAAACATACTATGGAGACTTACCCGATATTTTGGAGAAATGTTATCGCACATTTACTGATTTCTAATAAATGTACAGTAAAAAAAACATTGCAATGTTTCCAAACCTTATATTTATCATTTCATTTGATCCTCTTACTGATAAATAACAATTCTCTGTGGGATCAACCGAGGTCAAAGTATTAGAACTCTCATAATTCTCGGAGTTGCAATTGAAATGGAACTAAATTGAAACTATATTAGAACTGAATAAAACTTTTATTGGAATTGAATTATTTTGAACTTTCATTGGAATCATGGAAACTGTTGATCCTAGTCAATTAGCTCTTGTAGGAAAATTACAGGTCTCGAGGAGATCTTCATTTCGGTTAATATCAGTCAAACTTAAAACCGATATATCTGTAACTACTGTCCCTAGACCATTCATATATTCGCACAAATGATAGATCTCGTCAACATCTATATTTCAGTTGACAGCTGTTAAACTTAAAACCATTACAATTCTGAAACCACTATTCCTAGACTACTCATATGTTCGGACAACAAGATCTTTATTTCGTTTGACAGCTGTCAAAATTAAAATAGCTATAACTAAGAAACTACTGCCCTTAGACTACTTGCATACAGGGACAAATGATAGATCTTGTCGAGATCTTTATTTCGTTTGACAGCTGTCAAATCTAAAACCACTATAACTCAAAAAACACTAACCCTAGACTACTCGTATGTTCAGACAAATGATATATCTCGTCGAGCTCTTTATTTCGGTTGACAGCTGTCACACTCAAAATCGTTATTACTCGGTAACTACTGGCCCTAGACTACACGTATGTTCAGACAAATAATAAATCTCGTCGAGTTATATATTTCAGTTGACAGCTGTCAAACTCAAAATCGCTTAAACTCGGTTACTATACAACTGACCCTAGACTACTCGTTTGTTTGGAATCATGCTAGATCTCGTTGAGTTCTCCGTTTCGACTGCTTTATCTCGTAACACAAAATTTAAACGGCTATATCTCGTAAACTAACGATGAAAGACTACTAGCTCTGTTAAGGGAAAAAAATTGTGTTCTTGCTTGGTCTTCACTTCTAGTGAAATAAAGTCTCATATCTCGTAAACTAACGTTTTGAAAATACTAAATGTAGGAAAAATTATAATTTGACACTTGTAGGGTCAAACAGTGCTAGTCTAGCATAGCTAGTTTATAAGATATGTCCGTTTTTATTTTGACAGCTGTTAACTGAAATTAAGATCTCGACGAGATCTATCATTTGTCCGAACACACAAGTAGTCTAGGGTCAGTAGTTTACAAGTTGTAGCTATTTAAAATTTGACAGCTGTCAAATTAAATAAATAAAGATCTTGACGATGTCTATCATTTGTCCGAACATACAAGTAGTCTATTGTCATTGATTTCCGAGTTACAGCGATTTTGAATTTGCCAGCTGTCAAACAAAATAAAGATTTCGACGTGACCTCTTATTTGTCCTAACATACGAGTAGTCTAGAAACTGTAGTTTCAGAGTTATATGGGAGTCTGATGGGAGGCCTATGTCCAGCAGTGGACGTCTTTTGGTTGATATGACGATGATGATGGGAGTCTGATCCAAATGGCAGACATTGCATCGGCAGACAGACAGACTGCCACGTAAACTTATAAGTGTTATTTTTTTCTTTTTGAGGTACGGAACCTTAAAAATAATCGAACTTAATAATATAAATAAAATTAACTTAATAACATTAGCATCATAAAATAAAAATGACCACTAATTATTTAAAATCACACCGACTGACGAAAGTGCCAGGATTTGGCGAGGTAACCCTATTAATTTTGTATATATTCTTTATTGCACATTTGGGTAAAACAAAACAATAAATTAGCAGTCTTTTCTCTAGAGATTTCTTCCAGCCAACCTAAGGCAGTGAGAAAGTTAATATCAGTGGGACAGTATAGTGCAGAAAGTATAATTAATATCTATGTGCAAAATTTCAAGTCTCTAGGTCCAGCGGATTGGGCTGTGTCAATATATCAGTAATAAAATAAAATCCGGCCGAAAGTACCAGGAAAGCGAGGCCACCGTGTTGATATTGCCACTTAAAGAGCACTACATCAACATACACACACACACACATACTACACTACACACACATCACATGCACACAAACGCACACACACTCAGACACACACATAAAACCACTACATTTACATTCGAACAGGTAATTGTTACCCAAAAAGCGTTTTTCCCACTTAGAAAATGCAAATCGCCCTTAAAGTAAGGTAAAAATTTATTTTGAATTTTCTGATAATTCTTATTACCTTGACCCTGGTGGACCTTTTACAGACTTCTGTTTCTTAGTAACAAGAGGATAAAATGTTTCGTCTTCTTCTTCTTTTCGTATCAATGGCAAATGATTTTATAGTAAGTTAGCCCAAAATGTGGCTACAGCAATAGCTCTTTGGTTGCCTTCAAAAAGGTCCTCCTTGGTGCAAGAAACTGAGGAGGTAGGGCACGAAAGCAAGTGTGTCATGGATTGCAAAATGCCGCATTCACACTTGTCGTTATCAGAGAAGCCCCGCCTCTTCTTCAGTTCTCCGCACCTGCCAGCGCCCGATCGCAGTCTATTAAGTGACTTCCATATGGACCAGGGAAGATCATGTCCTGGTAGAAGTTTTTCGGCAATGGGGATATATGGGATTTCAGGGGGGTACCTTTTTGACCACAGTTCTATCCTAGCCTTTGATGGATCTGATTCGAGGGGTACGGTGTTTCTAATAAAACTGTGACGGCTTTTGAGGCGTATGGGAGGTGGAGTATGTCCGTGTAGTGGGTGTCTGCTATCTAGTTCTTGTTTATGTTTTTCAATGGAGCAGGCCACCCGACGCCGAACGTCTGGAGGAGCTATCCCAGCAATATAGTACAGACAGCTCAATGGCGTTGGCTTCAGGGTGCCCGTAACTATGCGACTGGTTTCGTTGAGACCAGTATCCACATTCTTCGAGTGTGCCGATCGCGCCCACACTGGGCATGCGTGCTCGCCAGCCGAGTAACAGAGCGCCAGACAGCTTGTGCGAAGGACATGAGGTACTGCACCCCAACGAGTAGTTGTCAAGCGTCGAATGATGTTGTTCCGAGCGCTAACTTTTGTTTTTTAACTTTTTACAGTTTGCTTTAAAGGTTAGAGACCTATCCAAAGTAACACCCAGATATTTTGGATTGTCATTATGTGCAATTTCCACCCCACGCCAAGTAATACGCATTTTGCTTGACAGGTGAGGGCAAGATCATCTGTGATCAAATGTTTCGTAAAAAAGGTACATTAAAAATTTCTGTTTCTCCTATTACATGTATGGGAAAATAATTTTGTGTTTTCTGACAGTTCTAATACATTAACCTCGATTGACCCTATATAAAATTATGTTCTTAATCAATAAGAAGATTAATGGAATGATAAAAAATTATGTGCAAATGGCAATTTTTCTTGTTGACTGTACATTTTTTCCAAAATCTGTGAATTTAGGTCAAAATATCTCTAAAAGTTAGGGTTAGTCTCCATACTAAGTTTTTATGTAGCTATAATGCTTAAAGTAGCTGCCGTGTGTACCACATCTTAACTTTCTATCCTGTATAATAATATGAAACATGAGTTTAAGTGTAGGCATTCTATAGAAAATATTATTAAGATGTCTAGAACCTTCAGATGGTATAAGTTTCAATTCATTACTCATTATCGTAAGTAAGTTCTAAGTACCGATTTCCTTTTAATCACGTGTTGTGCTAGTAGAATAAAGTACATAGAACATATTAATAATAAAAAATAACATACTAAAAATGGTTCAAGTTGCCAATTAACCCTATGCTAAGAATCGCTACGTGCAACCGCCGCCATTGACTAACGAACTCCATTCACAAGCGTGCACAGAGATAGGAGATAGAAAACTACGTAAGAACGGCACTTGAGACAAATACTCACGTTTATCGGTTAGTTTTAAGTCTGGTGAGGGTTCACACAATTACGTTTTAATATTTATTATTAATATCCATTCGGACAGCCCGAGGAAAGTTTGGAACATCAGAGCTGAGTAAAATCAGAAGCCAGGATGGAAGTATTATAAAAGGTGAAGAATGTGTGCTGAAGAGAAGGAAGGAATATTTTGAAAGTCTGTTTGAGAGAGAAGAAGCAGAGGCCAGCGTACCGAGGTCTTCTGTGGAAATGCATGAGAATGAATATGAGAGTAATGTAAGTAAGATAAATATGGATGAGATCATGAAAGCAATGAAATGTATGAGTGTCGGTCGAAATGTTGAAGGCTGGGCGAGGCATTGTGGCTAGTCAGCTGTACCGCCTTTTCAACCTGTGTTGGGCGAACGGCCAAGTACCAGGTGACTGATGCAAAGCTGTGATTGTGCCGCTGTACAAGGGAAAAGGGTCACAACAGGACTGCAAAAATTACCGCGGGATAAGTCTTCTCAGTGTCGTCGGCAAACTGTATGCAAAGGTTTTGATTGAAAGAGTGATGAAACATACTGACGACAAAATATGGGATGTACAAGCGGGATTTAGAAAGGGAATGAGATGTACAGATCAGGTCTTTTCCTTGCGGTGCATAGCTGAAAAGCTTTTGGCCAAAAACCAAAAAGTCTACTGCGCGTTCGTGGATTTGGAAATGGCCTATGACCGAGTGGCGAGGAATGAATTGTGGTCGGCATTGTCTATGTATGGGGTGAACGGTCATCTGATTCAAGCACTGAAATCTCTCTATGAGGATTCCAGTGCTTGCGTCAGATTAAACGGGGTGTACACTGAATGGTTTAGCATCGAAAAAGGTGTTAGGCAGGGATGTGTAGCGTCACCTTGGCTGTTTAACCTATTCATGGATAATTGTTTGACTGATCTGAAAGAGAGTTTGTGTGGACTGAGAATGAATGAGTTACTCATCAAATGTCTTCTCTACGCTGATGACCAAGTTATAGTTTCGTCATCTGCTGACGAGTTACAGGAGATGGTAAGAATGATGAATGCGGCTTTTGATAGGAAAGGAATGAAAGTAAATGTAAGCAAGACGAAAGTAATGGTACTTGAAAGAGAAGAGTGTATGACAGAGTGCACTATATTAATATATGGTTAACAAGTCGAACAAGTGAAGGAGTTGTGTATCTGGGTTCTAAGTTTACGAGAGATGGAAAGTGTGACAGTGATATCGAAAGAAGAGTGATTGCTGGAAACATGGTGAATGGTGCTCTGCATGCTTTTATGAAGGGTCATAAGGTGTCTCACAAGGCTCGTCTGGCTGTTCATACAGGCGTTTTGGTACCAACACTGAAGTACGGCAGTGAAAGCTGGGTATGGCAGAAAAAGCATGAAAGTATAATTAATGCAGTAGAAATGAGAGCGTTGAGGAGTATGATTGGTGTGAAATTGAGTGACAGGATTAGAAATAGTGTGATAAGAGAACGTTGTGGCGTGAAAGAAGACGTAGTGACTAAAACTGAGAAAGGGATGCTGAGATGGTTTGGTCATGTAGAGAGGATGAATGAAGGAAGATTGACGAAAGAGATCCACAAGGCGAGAGTGAATGGAAACGTTGGAAGGGGAAGGCCTCGGCAAACGCACGTTCTGAATAAAGGCCAGGTTAAAAGTACCCTAAACCGACGAGCATGAATGAAAGGATTGATGAAAGTTCAGGAAGCAAGGGAAGTATGTCAAGATCATAGCAGGTGGAAAACTGTGGTCTCTGCCTACCCCGACGGGAACAAGTCGTGATGTTATGTATGTATGTAATATCTGTTGTTTTTTTATATTTTTTTTTATTTTATAAACATGCTTATTGTTTTATATTCTACTTACAGAACATGTGGTTAAAAGGAAATCGGTACTTTTTCTTACACCCTGTATATATCGGATAGAAATAGTAGATTTCATATTTTTCCAAAAGGATTTTAGATATTCGGATGAAACTTTGCAAAGTTGTAATCCACCCTTCTTGTGATGGAACTCGAGTGATTCTTGCAATTCTTGCCGAAATAGCGCGTTTGCTATTTTTGTTCATAAAGTTGATATTTTTCATCTTTTTAATGGCATCACACCAGAATTCCTGATGTGGGGAATTTTTCTTTACAGCACTTCTGAGCTTTCCTTTGACTGCACCCCCAGAGAAGCCATTGACACTGTCAAATAGTCTATCACAAAATGCGACAACATCAGCTGTTGTTGCCATTGTTCCTTCAGTTTTATGGCGCTTATCTGAAAGAAATATATAAATTGATTTTACTTTGAACTGATTATATTGAATTTTTAAATTTCTAAAATTATTTAATCAGGCGTAAGTTCAGCTTAGCACTGCTGCGGATTAGTTCGACGAGCTTGAGAGTTCAAAGGGACCTATCCTTATCTACTGCGATTAGTCACCCTGGTATGCGTGAGGCAAAAAAGGGTCGATGAAAAAGATTGGTTTCTCAAAAGTATCTAAAATGTTAGGAAGTCTAAGATGACAATTTGAAAATATGAAAAAAGACCCTGTATTTTTACATCAATCACAAGGGTCATTAAAAAGGATTGATTTCTCCATCGTAACATTCATTTGATTTATTTAGGATAATTTATAATATATCTTATAATAAATTTCTTAAGTACTAAAAAATAAGCCAATAAGCCCGTCCACACCAAACCACAGATTAAATAATAGTAAACTAACGTTTACAGATCCGACATTCTCAGGCGGGGTGCCGACAAATTTCAACCTTATGTTCTAAGCATAAAGTCGATACTTGCAGTGTACCGCTTAGGACACGTTTTGGAGCTCCATGTAAAATATAGAGCTAAAACAAAATGTGATGTTCGCAAAATGTCACGTTCGCACAATGTCACGATAATGTGTGACATTCTGCGAACGTGACATAGTGCTTTGGTAAACCCTTACGTGACATTTTGCGAACGTGACATTATGCGCCGGGAGGGCTTCCGTCCCTGCCTGCAATATCTTATAAAATTTAAGTGAACCAAATCCTCTAGATCCTAGCTTGCTTTCCTTTTTTCTGTTACGCAGTCAGGTATTTTTATTTTCAAATATATTTTTTGTAAGCAGAAAAGTGTCAGTCAGCCAATGCTTTAAAAGAGGAAGGAGCGCATATGTTAAGCTAGAAGAGGATAAAATCTGGACTCGCACTCTATCAGTTTTTACTATTTGTAGTTATTCTACAGGATGTCAGTCAGCCAATGCTTTAAAAGAGGAAGGAGCGCATATGTTAAGCTAGAAGAGGATAAAATCTGGACTCGCACTCTATCAGTTTTTACTATTCGTAGTTATTTTACAGGATGTAAGGAAAAGTACCGATTTTCTTTTAACCACATGTTGTATAATAAGTGGAATAAAGTACACTCAACATATTGATAATAACAAAAATAACATAAAAATAAAATACTTCAAATGAAAAAATAAGTTCAAGTTGCCAACCCTATTATAAGAATCACAACGCGCACCCGGCGCACCAATTGCAAACAAGAAAAAAGGTACCTACATGCGCGCCGCGAGTCTGGCTAGGGTTGACACAATTAAATTTTAATATTATTTTTTTATGTCTGTTATGTTTTTATATTTTTTTAACATGCTTATTGTTCTTTATTCTACTTTAAAGAACATGTGGTTTAAAGGAAATCGGTACTTTTCCTAACACTCTGTATAGCTTGTGCACTACGAGTATAATAAACATACCAATTTTCAGGTGTTCCCATTTTTACGATAGAGCTAAAACAAAAACATGTTTCTTGTGTGAGGCCCCCTTATTTTTAGGGTTTCGATACCAAAATGGTAAAAAAAAGGAACCCTTATAATGAGACTTTGTCTGTCTGTCTGTCACACCTCTATATCTCAGCAAACACTAATGCTATCGACATGAAATTTGGAATAGGTTTAGAATATAGTTGCCCAACTTAATTGCACATGTAAAAATTTTGAAAAAAATATGATTATTAATGTAAAGGGGGCCAAAATAGGGGCGGCCAAATTTAAAATTTTCGCCACTAGGTCTAGAGGGTATCATATGAAAGGGCTTTACTTGTACATTCTAAAATATATTTTTGTATTTTTTTACAACTCTTGGTTTTCAAGTTATGATAAAAAATGTCAAAAAAAAATACTGTTAACACGCATTTCTGAATTATGAATTTTTTGCTGTTAAAGTAGGCATGGGTCCAAGAATTTTTACAAAAATTAAAGGGTTTGTGTGAAAGATTATGTGCAAAAGAAAGAAGCGAATATTGAGACAAAGGTGAAAGCGATTGACATGTTGACTAGACTTGAAATAAATTCGACAAAAAAATGGCAGGCCTATGTTGTATAAGTCAAAAAATACTTACATTTAGTTTTAAACTTGCACAGAAACCGCTAGGCCATGGTTAGACGTAGGGGCTAGGTGTACGTAGGGGCTAGGTGTAACCTAAGTTGCTTTTTTTAATGAGCGGGACAACGAGCAGACATCTCACCCTAAGGGAAGTCTAGTCTGCCCAATACATGGACACTTGCAATGCAATCAAAGACCTATGCTTGCAACACCAGGAATGCTATGGATAATGTGCTGCTTAGCTCGATATATACTTGTCGTAAATGTAGTCTTTTTAATTTCTAAGGCTATTTTCCTTTGCCTTTACAATAAAGGAGGAAACCACGCAAATTATGCCCTCACATGGTATGATTTATTTCTTTAATATTGCAATTACTGCAAAGAGTCAAAGAGAAAAGTGTGACATAAGTAATATTATCTTGGAGAAAATGCAGTAAAATCAAAATATTACGCTGGTATCTAACCTTGACAAAACGTGCCCTTAGTCGCCTTTTATGAAATCCACGAGAAGAAATAAGGGGCAACTATCGACTAACCTGAATTATGACGACCTGTCTTAAGCTTATTTTCTTAGAGAATTATTTAATTAACGGTAGATAAAGGTAGATAGGATAGGACTCTACATATAGACCGGGGTCCCGCCGCTGAGTCAGCTACCTTAAGATACACAAACGTAACGTACCTACTTATGACAGTAGATGCTCAGTAACATACTTTCCTAGCGGCTCGAGACCGTAACCTGGAAGTAGGTATAGGTATTCCGTAAATAAAAGGTGTAACAGAAAGGGAATATCAACCCTAATGTGATTCTGCCCATGAAACTGAACAACTTTCTCTAAGGAACATAGGTCGAAATACGAAAAAGAATTGTTTACCTTCCATAGAAACTGAATCAGCTGATACTCGTAGCGCATTTTGTATAGGAAGCCAAAATGTTTTTCGTATTTCGACCTATGTTCCTTGGGGAAAGTTGTTCAGTTTCGTGGGCAGATTCACATCCTTCAGGGTTGGTGTACCCTCTTTGTTACATCCTATATTGTGTTTTTTATCAATGGGCTTACTCTTGACCTCGATCTAGTCTTGAAGACAGAGACAGACATGTTACTTATTTAGGCTTATTCGTCAATAGGACCTCCAAGGCTGACTGCCATATATGGGAATATTCAACCAGGCTGACTGATAAATCTACCAGGCAGGATGGTGGGTGGTAACTGTATCTTTATATGGTCTCCATAAGTTTTCCACTCAGTATATTAAAGTTTGATTCATGCATCATATTATGGTATGGACATAATTATGGACCTAAAATCGGTTTTATATAAGGATCTGTAATACTTTTTCCAGGTTACAGGATACAAGCCGCTAAAAAAATTGTGCTACTAAGCATCTACTATCACTACATGATAGTTAAGTTCATGTATCTTATGAACTAGTTGATTCAGCAGCTGGACCCCAGACTATAATAGCTAACAGAGAAAATAGTTTGAACTAGTCATGAACTGAGGTGTCGAATTTCACAGATATATGAGTTTTTAGACGGCTAATACGATATGGCCCGAATGGGTCGTGTTAAGTGCCATTTGGAAGCAATTTAAAAATAAGGTAGAGGGCTCATCTTCATAATGCAAGATGTGATATATTTCAATGTTTCATCAAAACATCCCATAAAACGTCCACTGCAGGACAGGGAGCTCCCTCCAGAACTCCAGCAAAAACGCGTGGTACTTTAGAGGGGATTTACCATAGTCACCACGCCTGTAAGCGTTGCGACTGGCTACCGCTGTTGTTTGTGACCGCAGTTTGTAAGATAGTACGATACACAGAAAGATGCTGCTGCCCATCCTCCGATTCATAAGCCCTTAGTCGCCTCTTACGACACCCACGGGTAGAACGGGTTGGTACTATTCTTTGCCTGCACCACACGGACGGATGTTTAATGGTACAAAATTATAAATAAGCACATCAATATGGGGAGGGGGGGGGGCAATTTACACGTGTTCATCTGAATACAAAGCTAGCAAGAGGAATATACATGTAGCAGGCAAATTGTGAAATTCGCCACTTTACGTAATACCTAGGCATTTTTCAAAACGGCGAGAAATTGAGAAATTCGTCACACATCGTATTCGTCATACATGAATCTCTCTATGATTGTATATCCGCCTATGATTCCTACAGGCTTATGTTTCCTTTATTTATTACCTACGAGTACTAGCGAGCCGCCCCGGCGTTGCACGGAACGCATTGTTCATACATTGAAAAATGTACTGGCAATATTTATGGAGCGAGGAGAGCAAACGAAAAGATGGATGGACTATGTGGAAGATCATATTAAATAGAAAAACTTAATTTTAAAATTATCGCGAAGAGAGGGATGAAAGCGATTGAGGCCTTACGCCGACCCAAAATTTGGTTGAGGGCAGTAAATGATGAAACAGATTTATGAAGAACTTGTAATAAGCATGAATTTTTAATGCTTTTTCGTGCAGTAGGCTCAAAAGACCAATCAGACCTGAATCTCAACGAGCATCTTAAGATATTTAAAAAATTTAAAAGTTCTGTTAAACTCTTAAAAAGTAGAGAATAATATTTGTGTTTTGCTGTTAATTTACGTACTTATATGTATGCGTCATCATAACATCCCATAGGATGAAGAGACGTCCACTGCAAGAGTCAGGACAGGGAGCTCCAGAATTCCAGCTTTTACTGGAACAATGTGGAGGGGACGTCATAATCACCATGGATCGCGGTTTTAATGACCGCAGTATGAAATATGGCACACATAAGGACGCTGCTGCTTATATCCCTTTGTCGCCTCTTACGAAACCCACGGGTAGAGATAGGTTAACAATTCTTTTTCGGCATCACATTATTAAGAGTTCTTTAGGGATTTTTATAATCAAAATCCACGGCGATATTTAAGAATTGAATCTGCGTTCAACAAAATCCATCAAATCCTCACAATCAGAGAAAACAAAAGTTTCAATTTGAATGCGATAAAATGGAATATTTTAAATAGAACTGATATTTTTCCGTGGAGCAAAAAGTTTTTAATATAAAAGGTGCCTACAGAGCAAGTCATCATGGCAGCAATAGCTAAGGTAGCAAAGACTGGGCTTAACAAAAGGAGGCATGAGAAATCATGCTGACAATTTAAGGTTCCCACGGAGTGATAAAATCCAATACAAACATTGTTTGGTTTTAATTTTTAAACGGTATGACCAAACTTCACCAAATTTCGTAGACATAATCAAATGCAACATATCTAAGCTTATGATCAGTTTTGGTTTGAAAATATTTACCAAAAACAAAATTAGAGCGAACTTAATTTCAGACAAATTTCACGCAAAAAACGTGTCACTTGCAGCCAGGTATGACATACGTAATACACTTTCAAATTAAATGGAAACCAATCGTAAGCACTGATTTAATAGTGTACTTGGAAAATAAACTAACAAAATATAAATAAATGAAATATTAAGATAATGAAAACGAAATAACCAAAATGTTTCGATAATTAGCTAAATTTCGGCCCATTCGCTGCAGCTTCTCTCTCGTTAGCGGGGGTGTGCAGGTATAGAGCGGGGTCGGGGGAGGGACGTCTAGCAGGGCCTGTCTCCGCCTTCGATTTTCGTTCATATCCTTATCAATCAGTGCCCCGTCAGAGAGAGTAATATGTTCCTTGCCCGTTAGCTCTCCGCGCGTGCGACTGCACTGACCCTATTCATTTTACGTGCTTTTCGATACTTGATACAGCTAAGATAGTTTGATTATGAAGCGTTATTTCACTATTGGTTGTTTGACAATTTTTTTTAGGGTTCCTATACCAAAATGGTAAAACAAGGAACCCTTTTGGTGCGAGTTTGTGTGTCTGTCTTTAGTATATCTCAGCAACCACTCGTGCTCGACTTGAAATTTGAAATAGTTTTAGAATATGGTTGCCCAACTTGATTGCACATGAAACAGGGGGGGCAAAATTTCAAATTTTTGTTACTAGGTCGAGTGGGGTATCATATGAAAGGGTTACTTGTACATTCTAGAATATATTTTTGTATTTCTTTGCGACTCTTACTTTTCAAGTCATGATTACCATTAAAAAATTACTTCTTATCTCCAAAGCTTGTGAAAGGAAAAAATCTGAATTAATTACATTCGTTAGAAATGAATGTGAATATTACAGCAAAAATAAAACGATCTTTCTAAGTTGCACAATTTTTTTGGAATCTGCAAAAACCTTTATAAACAAATTTAGTTTTGCTGTCCTAAAAATGGACTTTATTGCTTCCAAAAAAACTATAGTTACATCGGAACCCACGGCGCGCGAGTCCAACTCGCACTAACCGGTTTTTTATTATTTACAATGAAACTTTTTACCTCACGAATAGGCTGGTATAAAAAGTATAAATCTTTTAAAATAAATAGGGAAATTTTAAATATTTTAAAATAAGGAACATAGAAATTTATGTTAAAAAAATATTATATTATAATATCCTATACTATTAAACATGCAATATTTATAATATGTAATCGGTTTCTCGAAAACGGCTCTAATGATTTCAATGAAATATACTATACGGGGGTTTTCGGGGGCGATAAATTGATCTAGCTAGGTCTTATGTCTGGGAAAATTCATTTTCCCCATTTTTAGGGCATTTCTTGAAAAGAAGCGCGTTTCAGTAACCCATACAGCGCCATCTGTTGGTGGGCTTCGGTTAATATTACACGGAGCGAAGCTCGGTCACCAGGTACTATTACATGGAATGCGTTTTAATGGAAATTGGAGATACAGGTTCTGTGGAGCTTGACACAAATGATTAAAAAAAAACTGTTCAAGTGCGAGTCGGACTCGCGCACCGTACAAACCGTTTATAATTATTGAAAAAAGAAATACTATATGATGTAACTAAAAATTTGAGTGCTATAAAACGTTGCTTCATGCCAAATTTTAAGATTCTAGGTTGACTGGAAGTATACTTTAGGGGTAGGGGGACGGTCCTTTCGTTTTGAGGTACGGAATCCTAAAAAAATTAGGCACCACTGCCTAACAAATATAAAGGTCCTAATATTTTTTATTTGATTTTATAATATTAACTGATTATTTTATTGTTATTTTATGAGGTTAATTTTATGTTTAATAAGAGGATTGTTTTAAAATAAGTACATAGATATGAGTTGATTTTTAGGGTTCCGATACCAAAATGGCAAAAAAGGAACCTTATGGTGCGACTTTGTCTGTCTGTCTGTCACAGTATATCTCAGCAACCACTCATGCTATCGACTTGAAATTTGGGTTTTAGAATATGGTTTCCCAACTTCATTCCGCATGAGAGAAATAAAAAGAAGTTATGATTATTAATGAAAAGGGGGCCCAAATTGGGGGGACAATATTTCAAATTGTCGTTACTAGGTCGAGTGGGGCTTCTCTTATTTTATGAAAGGGCTTTACTTGTACATTCTAAAATATATAATTGTATTTTTTACGACTCTTGATTTTCAAGTTATGATGAAAAATGTAAAAAAAATACCATTCCCCCCTCTTATCTCCGAAGTTTGTGGAAGGAAAAATCTGAATTAATGACTGTCCATAGAAGTTTATGTAAATATTTCAACAAAAATAAAACTATCTTTCTAAGTTGCAAAGTTTTTTTGAAATCTGCAAAAAACCTTTACAAACAAACTTAATTTTGCGGTCCAAAAAATACAATTATTGCTTCTTAAAATACTACAGGTATAACGCAACCCTCGGCGCGCGCGTCCGACTCGCACTGGACCGGTTTTTAGGGTTCCGTAGCCAAATGGAACCCTTATGGATTCGTCATGTCTGTCTGTCTGTCCGTCCGTATGTCTTAGCCACTTTTTTCCGAAACTATAAGAACTATGCTGTTAAAACTTGGTAAGTAGATGTATTCCGCAAACCGCATTAATATTTTCACACAAAACTATAAAAAAAAACAATAAATTTTAGGGTTCCCCATACTTAGAACTGAAACTCAAAAATTTTTTTTTTCATCAAACGCATACTTGTCTTCAAAAATGATATTGAGGTTTTTAATATCACTTTTTCGAAACTGAATAGTTTGCGCGAGAGACACTTCTAAAGTGGTAAAATGTGTGTCCCCCCTGTAACTTTTAAAATAAGAGAATGATAAAACTAAAAACAATATATGATGTACATTACCACGCAAACTTCCACCGAAAATTGGTTTGAACGAGATCTAGTAAGTAGTTTTTTTAATAAGACATAAATCGTAAACCGTAATTTACCTTTCATTCAATCAACTGAAATATAAATTTTAGTTACTTACATCACACAATACAGTTTTTTTGCAATAAAATACCATAACTTTTACTTATATACGTACAGGTTTGTACGGAATCCTCGCTGCGCGAGTCCGACTCGCACTTGGCCGGTTTTTTTAAATATTATACTGTGATCATTTTATAAGGGTGGTCTATTATATTCAATAAAGATTGTGATGTTATCGCTTAGAAGGTGATTTTATGTGTGATTTCTGATTTAGAAGAAAGAAGCAATACGAAATTTTTTTTTTTTATGATTTCATTAAAATATTTAATTATGATTTAACTTTCGAATAACAAACATGATTTTTTTTCAGTACGACTAAGTTATTATTATTTCTTCGCTACTCACCACACAGTTCATCATTCTTAGAAATAGTTCGGCTGTAGAAAATACGCCGTTGGAAATGAGCGCAATGCAAGCTAAACATTAAATTATTATTTAGCTATTTGACTACGCTGCCCGCTAGCCACCCGCCCCGCACACCGCGCCCGTCAAGACCCAAAAACTGGTTTCGCGAGACAATATCGCGCTTCCGCTCTTTTAGCGCCCTGTCGCACTCAGGTGAGACAGCAACAGAAAAAATCACTCGGCGCATGATCCCAGCGCGCGATTTTAGGCGCGGTTCGTGGGCCTCTTAAGCACTCGTGCTCGCGTTGAACCCCCCCCCCCCCCCCTTTTCTGCGAAGTATGTAAATGGAAAAATCTAAATTAATTACAGTCGATAGACATTTACGTAAATACTACAGCAAAAATAAAACGATCTTTCTAGACTGTAAGGGCGCTGCATGTTATCCTACGTCATCTAGTACACGAAATTGGCCGCTGTGTAGCGAAAGTAGACACCTTTTAGATCCACAAAACCTTGGTCTGCCGACACGCAGCCTGGCAGGTACAGTACAGTGGAAAAGAAAAGTTGTCAATTTTTCACCGTAATCTACGTCATACAGTACACGAATAAAAGCTGTACGTAGCAATAGAAGTTACTTAAATAAGTAAAAAAAAACAGGTCTGCCTCACATCGTCTTGGCAGTTTCGCTAGTCGGACCACATTTGGGTCACCCAAAATTAGGACGAAACTACGTCATGGAGTACACGAACAGAATTACCGGGAGATTGTAGCCTAGACCACTCCTGTGACAAAACACCAAGTCTACCGGCGATCAGCCTGGCACGATCTTGGGTCGGACCGAATTTATGTTTCTTAACACTTTTAGATCAGTTTGGCCGTAACTATTCCAGACTGATTTCCTACATATTTTTTTGTTTAGTTTAGTAAGAAGAATAGGCCTGTAAAAATTGACATTAAAAAAACCAGCCAAGTGCGTGTCGGGCCATGCGCAGTATAGGGTTCCGTAGTTTTTTTATTATTTTTTATTGCAAGGCAGGTTTCGAGTAAGTATTTCATAACGTTACTAACATAAACTTTTTACTTCCTAATGTTCAGCGAGGTCCTAGCGCCTGATTGCTATTGCTTTTTTTATTATTTTTAGTTTTTCGGCTAAAGCTCATTAACCTGCTAAGTCTACTTAACTGTGATAGTATTTCTTTCAATTTTGATCATATATGCTACTACTGTGATATTTTTCACATTTCTAATAAATACCGTTTAACCAGCAGGGGGGGGGGGGGTCACTTGACTCCAACAAAAATTGCGCTTTCAAGCTTAATATTTCGCAAACGTATCCCTTAGTCGAAAAATAATTTGAGTAAACTCATATGATTTTCAAAATACCTATCTAACGACATCACACACTATGGGGTAGACGCAGTTTACTGGGTAGACGAGAAAAAAAATCATCCAAACTTTACTTCTATGGGAGGTACCCTAAAAACATATTTTTAAAAATTTTATTCAAAACCGTGGACAGACAGACAAACAGACGGACATGATGAAGTAATAAGGGTTCCTTTTTTACTACGGAACCCTAAAAAGGCTAAAATCGTAAAGCATGATGAGTAGTTTCGATTTTTTAGAATGATGTATCGACCAGTTAGGGCAGTGTTAGTCCAAATTTCCAACATCGAAAAACTTGTGCTAGCTTCGTAACTAAAAAGTATAAATTATTATTATTTTTTATGTTAAAGCCCAACTGTAGCTCTGTAAACGCTTAAAAAGCCTAATTCTACTCTATAGGGACCAAGCTATGGGTCTTCAAAATGGTCTATTTTTCCCTAAATTTGAACATTTTCAGTTCTTGTGCTTTAATAAAAGCAAATTAAAGGTACTGCTTTTTAATTTTTATGAATTTTCTCATAGAACAAGTGATTTTGCAAATGTTTTGCTCTAGACGGTAGAAAAACTCAGCGTAATATCTGGTCACAGCTTAGTTATTATACAATTTATAGAGCTGCAGTTGATCGTTTCAAATATACTTAAAAAATCTTAAGCGAGAGTCGGACTCACGCAGCGAAGGTTCCGTCCATACCACCACATAATATTATTGTATTAAGTTGAAATCCGTGTTAGCTTCTGGCAGGAGAGATACTGTATACCCACTGTATCACTTATCCCAGTATCTTAGCAATTGCCCCCTGGACACCATCTTCCCTGGCCGACGTGGAAGTCATTAAACAGACTCCGGATCCAAGTCGGTGGGAGTAACGAAAACAAGTGGGGCTTTGGCAAGGATTCTGCTCGTTTGTGTGGCTTCTCTCCACAAACGATAGCACACTTTTTGAGATGCCCTGCGTGCCCCTCCAGCACGGCTGATATGAGAAGCAAGTTGATTCTTGTTTCTTATGTTGACATTATGCCTGTCACTATTTTTCTCGAAAATATGTATATTCCGTTTTACATGTATTAAATTGTCATAAATGTATTGCGACACGAAAGTCAAACGTCATTATCTATTCTAACGAAGAAGATAATTTAAGTGTCTGAATGCAAAAATATTTTTTTCAATACATTTGCTCGAAAAACGTACTAACAAGGACGTAAATATTGCTCGTAAGTAGTTACCTACTGAACTAGTGCGGTAAGTAAAAAAGTAAAGTATACTACCAAGGAGTTTTACACTCTGATCATAAAATTATTTTAACTTTATTCGAAAAATAAAATAAAATTTCAGTAATTGTTCAAATTTTACTAATAATTTTAACATCTAATATTTGTGATTTTATTAGTTGCTTAGCAATAAATTTATTTGACGTTCCTTTAACAAGTGTATTACTTATACCTGTTTTCTCACAAATCTACTGAAAAATGTCGTGAGGTACACGGCCGTAAGGGTTAGACATAGACATAGTGAACAAGATCCCAATATGATCAGGTGATCTCGGTAAATGAAACTACAGCCTTCGGTGGTTGGCTGGAGAATGCGCAAAATTTATTGGGCAAAGCTTATATACTACGTACAAAACCACATGTTACCACGTTTCAGAAACACAGTAGTGACATCTATTGACAGAATAAAACTAAAGTAAACATAGGTTTTAAACATTCCGCCCACCAAGAACGGCGTTCCGGTCCGTTCTTATATCTACCGCCCACCATGAACATACATAGTAACAGAAAAATTTTATTAAAACAAACATCATGACAGCGTTAAAGAAATATAAAATACATTTGTACAAAGTTTGATACACATGAGAGTTATAACTCGAGCAATCTTGTTCAAACCTGTTAGTCTTTATGTAATTATGCCCTTATGCTAACGAGCTGGAGGCTAACTATTCTTTATTACTAAAACTACGTTGCCAACGTTTGTTTCAGACTCATAAATTAACCGTTACATTTTTGCACGCAAAACACCAAATATTAATGTAATCGTTAAGGCTATAAATCTGGAACCATTTTCTTAGTTATTTGCCACCGCCTTGAAATGCTGAGTGGACTGTGTAAATAACTTTTTTTTTTGGGACAAAAAACTGATGGTTCACCGACTGTGAAATGACTTGATGCAAAGGTATTGAACATGTGTGTCTGTCAGACAACACTGTCAGTGTTCTACATTTTGGTAAAACTTTATTATTATAATTTACTGGATGCTTGCACAATACATTGTGGTGACACATTTGAAGGTTCGAGTGATTTTCATTTTTACTCAAATGTGAAGGACCCGATAAGGTCCAACCGAAAACCGTATTTTGTGCGATGGGCAATCCTTTAGGACCTGTGATCAGTCCTTCCCTGATAATTTGGCCGTAAACATCTGCGCCGAGCAAAATGTCAACCTTATTAGGAGTATGAAACTCTGGATCGGCCAAATTGATAGTTGCCAATTCTGGCCAACTATAGTAAGTCAACTTCTCTGAAGGTATAAGATTTGTGATTGCTCCCATAACATGCACATTTACTTGGATATGAAAATCTGTATTCGGAATAGGTTGAATTTCTATCGTTACATTGTCTTTAGAGGCTACAATACTCTTATCCCCGCCTAGACTTGAAATAGTCGTTTTTGTAGGCCTCTTTTTCAATCCAAGTAATTGCACTGCTGATTCCGTAATGAAAGACGCCTGAGATCCTTGATCAATCAAGGCTCTCATCACTAGCGTACTGTTGTTCCTAGCCTTTACTTTGACCAGGGCGGTAGCTAACAGAACCTGTGGGAGGCTTTCATTTGAAAAATGTGACACATTATTTGAAGAAGTCTCACCTTTTTCCGTCGATTCTCCAATCTGAGGAGAAATCGTTGCGGCAGCAACTCCTACCGCGATCTCCGGTTTGTGTGATACCGGGGTGGGCTCTCGAAGTGGATGGAGCAGAGAGTGGTGCTTACTCCTGCACACTTTGCATCTCGATATGACGCGGCAAGCATTAGCAGTGTGATGTGGGCCAAGCCAATTAAAACACAGACCATTGGTTTGAACCAAATCACGTCGTGTTTCCAATTTAATTTTGGCAAAACCCCTACATAAGCCAACTCTGTGTTTAGTCCCTTCACAGAATAGACACTTTTTAGTATTAGATTTGACACTTAGTCTAGCATGCATGACCTTAGGGTTAAAATTATTGAAACTTGGTTTTTGTTTATTCGTGGTGTTCAAAAATTCTAATGACCGAAATCGCGATTCCAAAAAACTCTTCATTTGTTTTAAATTTGGTAGTTCATCTGATGAGCTAATAGTTAGCTCCCAGTGTCTTCGCGTCTCGGAATCCAATTTTGAACAGATTATGTATATAACTATAGTATCCCAAGAATAAACATCTACTTCTAAAATTTTCAATCCATTTAAGGTATTAACAGTAGTGTCAAGTAATTCCTTAAGACTTGCGCTAGACTCAGTGGTTATATTTGGATGGTCCATAAAACGTTTCAACAAACAATTCACGAGGTATTTTTTGTTGTCGTACCGTTTAAGCAATATCGACCAGGATTCTTCATAATTGGCAAAACTAATTGGTACGTGCCTAAGAAGTTGTTCAGCTTCACCTGAAAGATAGCTTTTCAAATAATGCATCTTTTGCACATCATCCAAATCTTCATTATTATGGACCAGAGACAAATATAAATCATTAAAAGTCGTCCAATCTTCGTAATTTCCGGTGAAAGGACTAATAGAAATTTTGGGTAATTTAAGATTACTTGTCTTGTTAACTAATGGATGATTTTCATTTTGGGAGCTTGAACTATCTGAGGGCAAAGCATTTAAAATTTCAATCATATCACTTAGGTAATCATAATATCCTTCTTGAACCACCTCAAATTCCTCGAAATAGGCGTCATCTTTGTCTTCAATCAAAGGGCTAAGTTTTATATGATTACTTTTTATTTCAACCCATTCCTTTTTTGCATCTTCAATGCGATTGGTGAGATACGAAGCTTTTGCTTTACGGTCTTTTGGGGCCTTTTTAAAATTCTCGTAAGACCTTGTGAGAGAATTTATCAAACTTTGTTGAACTTTTCGTAAATTTTCCATTTCAACAAAATGTAAAAATATAGACCAAAAAATTCAACAAATGCCGCCGTGTTTAGTTCAAACTTTCAAAATTCAAAATATAAAATAAAGTCAAAATTCGGAAAATTACAATCTCAAAAAAATACAAGTGTTAAGGAACAAAAAAACAAAAACGGGCGTAGGTTCCCCGTCTGAACACTTTTTTTTAAATTATTCTAAGTCCTAAACTACTGTCCAAATTTTCTAAGTCCTTAATTAACTCCGAACGTTATCTTGTTAAATTTTGACTTCAATTAAATTTCACTTTATTAGTTAACACCACAAATGTACTCACAGTTTGGCATATCACAAACCACGTTTACTTCCTCCACTTGGACTTCCGCTACGTGCCTTGCACGTGCAGGTGCGCACTCATCCACGATGGCGTCGCTGTCAGCTGCCTCCGCGTCCCGCTGCTCCTCGACTGGAAGCGGCTCCTCCGCTCCTCAGCCTCCCGTTGGTGACCCAGCAAAAACGGCGGCTGGCACTTACTCACCGGAGTCTGTACTGGATCCGGCTCGAAGGACCATGAACAAGATTCCAATATGATCAGGTGATCTCGGTTAATGAAACTACAGCCTTCGGTGGTTGGCTGGAGAATGCGCAAAATTTATTGGGCAAAGCTTATATACTACGTACAAAACCACATGTTACCACGTTTCAGAAACACAGTATTGACATCTATTGACAGAATAAAACTAAAGTAAACATAGGTTTTAAACACATAGACATATCTTTATTAATAATATTCATTACAGGTCAAATATAACATTAAGTATTGTAACACGTCTACCTTTGCCATCCAAACCGTTCGATAGATGGCGTTGTTACAAAGGAGCTGATTCTCTAAAATGCGCTATAGAGATTATATGTGAAAACATGACTACCCCGGCCTGTTACTGTCGCGTCAAGGAGTCTCACTGCTACACTATGAGCGTCCAACGTCGCGTCCTGCTTGGAACGGCAATTTGGAACCCATAGCGTTGCAATACTATAATTCTTCGTATCCGTCCGCCGCTTCGCCCTGCTTGGGAAAGTGCGTGGAAGCTACGAAGCTGAGTTAATCCCACCAACTGTGACCTTACGTTAAGATTACGATCAAAATAAACGTTTGTACTTAACAACGGCGTTTACATTTCCTACATTGGCGCCCAACGTGGGGCCCGAACTACCACGAGTACCACGCGCTCTGAAACACAATTTAGCCGAGGATGACGACGGTAAACCTCACGGACGCCCAATTCAAACAATGACAGAACAAGACAAGGCCTTCGAACAGTTAAAGAAGAGCCTTGCTTCCGCATCGGTACTACGGCAAGCTGATGAGAAACTGCCATATACGAGTATTGTTAAAACTGACGTTAGCTACTATACTCTGGGAGCAATTCTAGTCCAGGGGGAGGAAAAAAATGAGTATCCACCAGCAGCACCAGATCAACTGATTGGTGTACAGACAGACAGATTCCAGGCTCTCTCGTCGGGACGACTTCGAAGCCTGAGGGGGAGACTGTAACACGTCTACCTTTGCCATCCAAACCGTTCGATAGATGGCGTTGTTACAAAGGAGCTGATTCTGTAAAACGCGCTATAGAGATTATATGTGAAAACATGACTACCCCGGCCTGTTACTGTCGCGTCAATTAGTCTCACTGCTACTCTATGAGCGTCCAACGTCGCGTCCTGCTTGGAACGGCAATTTGGAACCCATAGCGTTGCAATACTATAATTCTTCGTATCCGTCCGCCGCTTCGCCCTGCTTGGGAAAGTGCGTGGAAGCTACGAAGCTGAGTTAATCCCACCAACTGTGACCTTACGTTAAGATTACGATCAAAATAAACGTTTGTACTTAACAACGGCGTTTACATTTCCTACAGTATTGAATACTTAAATTGTAAAACAATTTTTGTTATTAAAATTTAAAAAATCATTGTAGCTGTAGAACGCCTGCTCGACAAGCCACTTTTTTAATTTGTTTTTAAATACGGTTAAGCTTTGGGCGCTAGTAATATTTTCTGGTAATTCGTTGTATACCTCTGGGGCCATGGCATGGATGGTTTTTTTTTGCCTTCGTCAGGCTTCGTCAGGTTATGACAAACTGGCGCCGATGGTAAACCCTCGACTTCGTCTCGGGTTTACAAAATGTCATCTCGTTTGTAATAACCCTACTTACGGAACTTGTATCTTAAACTACTATTACTGACGAAATATTGTAGATTGATAAGAATGACAGCAATATGAGACACGCGTCATACCGACCTGCAATGGATTTATTATGAACCTGCGGCCCGCCCCGGCTTTGCACGGGAAGCTAGAATCCATAAAAATATCCCGTAGAAAAAATTTTAGTATTTCATGACTTTGAAACGTGTTTCTTTTTTGTTTTAGATCTATCGTAAAATTAAATTATAGAATAACAACAAATTTTAAAAACTGGTCAAGTGCGAGTCGAACTCGTGCGCATTTAATACACTTCTCAGCTGGTGGCTCTCACTTGGCCCGTTTTTTGGTCTGTAGGAATTTCATATTAACTTTCATCCCAAATTTTCATCACCTTGGGGGATAATTTTTCAAAAACGCTAAAAACATGTTTATTATTTTCTTTTTATTAGCCTAAATCCTAACTTTTTGTAGGAATTTCACATGAACTTTCATTCCTTATTTCACCCTTTTGGGGGATGATATCTCAAAATTATTGAAACACGTGTTTCCTTACTTCTTATTATTAGCTGAAATCCAACTTTCAAACACCTCATGTCAAAACTGTAGGATTTTTAAACGAAATGTCATCCCTTATTTCACCCCCTTGGGTGATGATATCTCAAAATTGCTAAAAACATGTTTCTTTGTTTGTAACTATTAGCCAAAATACAAATTTTCAAGTATCGCATGGCTATACTGTAGGATTTTCATACAAACTTTCATCCCTTATTTCACCCCTTTAAGGGATAGAATTTCCGAAAGACGTGTTTCTTTTTTTCTTATTATTAGCTTAAATCCAAATTTTCAAGTACCTCATAACAAAACTGTAGGATTTCTATTAAAACTTTTTAACCTAATTTCATAGCGTTAAAGAATACATTTTTTTTTTATAAAAATCACACGTACCTTTCTAATTTTTTACGTGGAGCTCAAAACCAGTTTTTTATAATTATACCTTTAAAAATGAAAGACTTATAGACCAACATACGGAAAAAAATCATCCGCTTTTTCTCCCCCTTGAAGGGTGGTCTTCAAGAAATGCTTAAACACATTTATCTTTATTTTGTACCAAAAGCTTACATAAAAATTTGTGTGAATCTAACTCAAGAAACAAAGAACTTTCATACAAATTTTCATCCCTTATTTTACCCCCTTAAGGAATGAATTTTTAAAAATCTTTTATCATATAATTTTCACTTTTTTGCAGGACCTCAAAACTAAAATTAATTAACAAAATTTAATTTAAATAAAAGACTTAAAGACCAACACGGAAAGAAAACATCCCTTTTTCACCCCCTTGAAGAAAGATTTTTGAGAAATGCTTAAACACTTAATTCTTTATTTTTTACTAGAACCTTAATTTCAAATTTGTGTGAATCTAACTCAAGAAACAAAGGACTTTCATTCAAACTTTCATTCCTTATTTCACCCCCTTAGTGGACGAATTTAGAAAAATCCTTAAACACGTAATTTTTCGATTTATACCAAGAGCACAAAACCAAATTTTTACAATCCTACCTTTAAAAATTAAATACTTATAGATCAACATACGGAAAAATCATCCCTTTTCCACCCACCCCCATGCAGGAAGATTTAAAAAAAAATACTTATACACACGTTTCTTTATTTTTTTACCAAAAGCTTATATTCAAATTTATGTGACTCTTACTCAAGAAACAAAGGACTTTCATACAAACTTTCATCCCTTATTTCACCCCATTAAGGGATGAATTTTAAATAATACTAAAACACGTACTTTTTATGTTTTTACCAGAACCACAAAATATTTTTTTTATAATTCTACCTTTAAAAATAAAAGACCAATGTACGGAAAAAAATCATCCCCTTTTCACCCCCTTTCGAGGATGGTTTTTAAGAAATGCTTAAACACATATTTCGTTTTTTTTACCAGAAGCTTGAATTCAAATTTGTGTGACTCTTACTCAAGAAACAAAGGACTTTCATACAAGCTTTCATCCCTTATTTCACCCCATTAAGGGATGAATTTTGATTAATACTTAAACACGTACTTTTTTATTTTTTACCAAAATCTCAAAACAATTTTTATTATAATTCTGCCTTTAAAAATGAAAGACTTATAGACCAGCATACGGAAAAAAATCATCCCCTTTTTCACCCCCTCGTAGGGGTGATTTATAAGAAATTATTAAACACATGTTTA
The DNA here is from genome assembly GCA_947532105.1 of Athrips mouffetella. Lineage (NCBI taxonomy): Eukaryota > Metazoa > Arthropoda > Insecta > Lepidoptera > Gelechiidae > Athrips > Athrips mouffetella. The sequence goes on from OX383965.1 coordinate 24,508,615, forward strand.
TTTATTTTTTATTTAAAGCTTCAATTCAAATTTGTGTGAATGTAACTCAAGAAACAAAAGACTTTCATACAAAATTTCATTCCTTATTTCACCCCCTTAGGGGATGAATTTTGAAAAATCCTTCGTTAGTGGGTGGTTTTAAAGTGAGAAACAGCTGTATACAAAATTTGAGATCTGTATCTAAAGCGGTTACGGCTCGGCGTTGATGAATCAGTCATTAAGTCAGGACAAGCCATTTTATTATTTAGTAGATGAAACTAATATATTGTAATCGAAAGCATGAGTTGAAGGGTTAATATTAAAACATTTTATTTACTTTCGTGTTAAACTGAATCTCATAACTCACATAGTTAAGATTGTACTCACATATATTGAAATCAAGAACATTAATAGGTTGGTCTATAATTAAAAAAAGTGCTGTGTTTAAACTTAATCTCATTATTCAAATCAAATCAAATCAAAATCGTTTATTCATTGTTGGATATTAAAATCTCTTAATGACGTCAGCTAAACTACATCGCTTCACAAACAATGTGGCGCCATTGTGGGAAAAAAAAGAAGCGACAATAAAAACCCACGCGCTCTTTTAAATATGTTTGAATGTACAATGTTGATATACTCGTACAACATACATAGGTCAGTTTTAATTTTGAATTAGCCTGTTAGAACCATAGTCTAAACCCATGGATTTTTTTCTTCTAGATAATCTGATATTTTATAATAACCCTTCTTACATAATTTCTGCTTGATTACAGTTTTAAATTTATCTAACGGTAAACCTTCAATATCAGTGGGTACCTTATTAAAGAAGCGTATACATTGACCTTTATATGTTTTACTAATTTTGTGAATACGGCTGACATGAGAAGCAAGTTGATTCTTGTTTCTTATGTTGACACTGTGCCTGTCACAATTTTTTATCAAAAATATGTATATTCCGTTTAGCATATATTAAATTCTCATAAATGTATTGCGACACAAAAGTCAAAATGTTGATTTCTTTAAATTTATTTCGAAGAGATTCTCTAGGCTTCATTTTATAAATTGCCCGAACAGCTCGCTTTTGTAATAAAAAAATGCTGTTTGCATCCGCAGCATGACCCCATAACAAAAGGCCATATGACATGAGACTATGGAAATAACTGAAGTAGACTAACCTCGCGGTGTCTACATCCGTCAGAGCTCTTATTCTTTTCACTGCGTATGCTGCAGAACTAAGTCTGTTCGACAATTTATTAATATGCGGTCCCCATTGTAATTTGCTGTCTAAGGTAATACCTAGGAACACAGCTGATTCCATAAGACTCAATTTATCGTTTTTCACTAATAGGCTTGTAGCAGTTGGCTTTACATTAGGCAAAACAAATTTAACACACTTAGTTTTCTTTTCGTTAAGTAAAAGATTATTTACGGTGAACCACTCAACTACATTAGAGATTGTACTATTTACGTCGTCAAAATTTGATTGTTGTCTTTTGACTTTAAAAATCAAAGACGTATCATCTGCAAATAGTACTATCTCATTCTTGTCCTTTACAAGGTTTGGCAAATCGTTAATGTAGACAATGAACAGGAATGGTCCCAGGATTGAGCCTTGTGGAACGCCCATACAAATTTTTGATCCTAGTGACCTTTTCCCATTTACATCAACCTTCTGGATCCTTTCACTTAGATACGACTCCAGAAGGCGTAGAGCCTGGTCTCTAATTCCATAATGGAATATTCACTCATTTATTATATTGATTATTACAACGTAATTGTCGAGTATTGTTCGTGGTGTATATTCAAGATCACATCAAGCTTGTCACATTGGAAATTGTGCCGTTCTTATTTAAATCACCGTAGTAGCTAGAGTCGCGCTGCATGTGACAAGCTCGAGCTACACTTGATTCTACCAATATAACCAAAAAAAAATCTGACTAAAAAAAATTTATAAAAAACGTTATACCATGTTATAATAATTTAAATTTGATAAATTTTTATTCGTGTAATATAGATAGGTATGTAAAATTCCTGAAAAAAAATAATTAAAAAAAAATACATCGTCAATTTCCCTTTCCTAAAATGTCCTTGGAACGATACTTTGACGGCTTTCTGCATGGAGGCTGCCAGGCCACCTGATTTGCTCTTTATCAAATCGAATCATATTACGGGTGTTTGTAACTTGCAAATTTTCCTTCAACTTGACTTAGTATTTCTAAAGACTGTGCTTGGGAAACCGCAAAAATATATCCGAAGCTAAGAACTCCTTTACAAGTCATCAATCGGATGCTTTCATCAAAGTACAGGAACTAAAAATGAAAATGGATGATATTTTTAGAGAAAAAATGGACTTTTTGTAGGTCCATAGATTGGTCCCTATAGAGTAGAATATATATTTAAGCGTATATAAAGAGCTACAAAAAAAATTTTATGCTGAAAGACTTATAGTTTATACTTTTTAGTTACGAAGCGAGAACAAGTTTTTCGATGTTGGAAATTTGGACTAACACTGCCTTAACTGGTCGATACATCATTCTAAAAAATTGAAACTACTCATCATGCTTTACGATTTTAGCCTTTTTAGGGTTCCGTAGTAAAAAAGGAACCCTTATTACTTCGTCATGTCCGTCTGTTTGTCTGTCTGTCAGTCCGTGATTTAGCTCAGAGACCCTTAGTACTAGAAAGCTGAAAATTTGTACCAATATACATTTTATTCACGCCGACAAAGTGGTAGAATAAATTTTTTAAAAATATTTTTTTTTGGGTATCTCCCATAGAAGTAAAATGGGGATGATTTTTTTTTCTCGTCTACCCCATTGTGTGGGATGTCGTTAGATAGGTATTTTGAAAATCATATGAGTTTGCTAAAATTATCTTTCGATTTAGGGATCCGTTTGCAAAATATTTAGCTTGAAAGCGCAATTTTTTTTTAGGAGTCGTGTGCCCCCCCCCCCCCCTGCTGGATAAACGGTAGTTATTAGAAATGTAAAAAAAATTCACAGTAGTAGCATAGGTATATGATCAAAATTGAAAGGAAAACTATCACAGTTAAGTAGACTTAGCAGGTTAATGAGCTTTAGCCGAAAAACTAAAAATAATAAAAAAAGCAATAGCAATCAGGCGCTAGGACCTCGCTGAACATTAGGAAGTAAAAAGTTTATGTTATAAACGTTATGAAATGCTTACTCGACACCCGCCTTCAAATAAAAAATTGAAAAAAAAAACTACGGGACCCTATACTGCGCGTGGCCCGACACGCACTTGGCCGGTTTTTTTAATGTCAATTTTTACAGGCCTATTCTTCTTACTTAACTAAACAAAAAAAATATGTAGAAAATCAGTCTGGAATAGTTACGGCCAAACTGATGTAAAGGTGTTAAGAAACATAAATTCGGTCGGACCCATGATCGTGCCAGGCTAATCGCCGGCAGACTTGGTGTTTTGTTACAGGAGTGGTCTAGGCTACAATCTCCCGGTAATCCTGTTCGTGTACTCCATGAAGTAGTTTCGTCCTAATTTTGGGTGACTCCAATGTGGTCCGACTAGCGAAACTGCCAAGACGATGTGAGGCAGACCTGTTTTTTTTTTACTTATTTAAGTAACTTCTATTGCTACGTACAGCTTTTATTCGTGTACTGTATGACGTAGATTACGGTGAAAAATTGACAACTTTTCTTTTCCACTGTACTGTACCTGCCAGGCTGCGTGTCGGCAGACCAAGGTTTTGTGGATCTAAAAGGTGTCTACTTTCGCTACACAGCGGCCAATTTCGTGTACTAGATGACGTAGGATAACATGCAGTGCCCTTACGGTCTATTCTAAGCTGCACAGTTTTTCAGAAATCTGCAAAAAACCTTTACTAACAAATTTAGTTTTGCGGTCCTGAAAATGGACTTTATTGCTTCCAAAAATACTATAGGTATATCGGAACCCTCGGCGCGCGAGTCCGAATCGCACTTGACCGGTTTTTTTTTTAATTCATTGTTTATATTATTTGTTAATCCGCCATACTACGGTTCACTTCTACAACTACGGTTCAACAGATATCAATCAATCAATCAATCAATTTATTTGTGGAACACAGGTAAGTACAAGAAGAGATGTTTAACAATATTAAGTTCAGCTGTGACCTGCCATTAAGCATACAAATTATTTTATTTTAACAATAAAAAAATTATACAATCCCAAAAAATTAAATAAAACATATAGTAAAATTAGATAAGTTCATCATTGAAATACTTAAACTCATGCAAAACATTGTCAAAATCCGTTAAAATGTAAATACAATAAAATGTCATAAAAAAAACAAAACAAAGAAAGTTCGTGCAAACATTGTCAAAAAATTTAGAATCAATACATCAACAATTCTTTATTTCCCCTTTTTTATTCTATGGTAAATAATAAAGAAAAAAAAAACAAATTGCCATAAGCCCTTCAGAATATTAACAAGCGGAAAGTTGAAAACGGAAAGGACAGTGTCATTGATGCTGTTGATTACGTAAAAAGGTCTTTTCCAGAAAATCCTTTACGCTGTAGTATGCCTCTTCAATGAGATATGTTTTTAGTTTCTTTTTGAAAATATTAAGATTATCTATTTTTCGTATTTCCTCTGTAAGGGCATTGTATATTTTCGGGGCCATAGCAAAAATACTCTTATGAAAAAGTGTGGTTCTACACGGATTAAGGCGCAGTTGGTTATTTCTCCGAACATTTTCAACTCGTGTGAAAAGGTGTTTATTAGTATGTACAAAAAGAGCAGTTTCGTATATGTACATTGATGGTACTGTAAGAATTTTCAATGTTTTGAAATATTTTTTGCAACTATCCGTTCGATGCAAGTTGCATATGGCCCTTATGCAGCGTTTTTGCGCTTTAAATACCGCGACAACTCCGCATGCATTACCCCAAAACAAAATACCGTACCTTAGTACAGATGCAACTAGTCCATGATACGCCATTATAACAGCTTTCTGATTTACGGTTTTACTAATTCTGTACAGTGCATACGAGCAACTACTTAATCTGCTACATATTTCATTAATATTCGTATTCCATGACATGTTACAGTCCAAATATAACCCTAGAAATTTTGTTACACATGTGCTATCGATACTTTGTCCCTGATGTAAAATTTTATTAATTTCATTTCCGTTATTTCTTTGTATAAAATTTATAATTTTTGTTTTATGCAGATTTAATTCTAATTTATTGTTTATTAACCAGTCATTAATTTCAGTTATACTTTTACTAATGTCAGTTTCATTATTAGTATTAAAAAGTACAGTGCAATCATCTGCAAATAAGACCAGTAAAGTAGTTATAAAGACAATTATATACAAATTTTTCAATAATTTTAGAGAACACAGGAATTAAGGCTATAGGTCTGTAGGACTTCATATTTTCTCTTTCATCTTTTTTAAACATGGGCTTAATTATAGTTATTTTAAGATTTTCCGGAAAAATACCCTTTAAAATGCACAGATTAATAATGTGGATCAATAATGGGGCAATAATTACACGGACATACTTTACCGCTTTTGTAATAATCTCATCATAGCCTGTGCTATTAGTGTTTTTAAGTTCTCCAATTATTTGCAAAATGTCTTCCGGTACTATTGGGTTCATAAATAACGAACTTGATTTATTATGTAAGCAGATTGTCCTATATCCAGCTTTATTAATATGTGACTGCATGGATTCCCCAGTAAAATAATTATTAAATGCTTGAGCAATTTCGCTTGGATCACTAATTAGGTTACCATTACAGTAGATTGGTGAAATACTTTCCTTCGGAAATTGTTCTTTGGACTTGTTAATAATACGCCAAGTAGCCGGAGATTTGTTCTTAGCTGTATAAATAAAATTATCGTTCTGTGATTTTTGTGTTAGTTTAATAATTTTATTCAACCGTTTGGAATAGGCTTTGAACGCCTTTTTATTGACTTTGTTACATGTGAGTCTATATTTCCAAAGAAGTTGACGCTTACGTTTAGAACATGATCTTATACCCTTCGAGAGCCATTTTGGTCGAACTGTGACATTATGTTTTACTTTTATATAGGGGAAGCAAAGATCATAAAAAAGTTTAAATTGGTCATAAAATATATTAAATGATTCATTAGGACAATCCGTTTCAAACATATCACTGAAAGTAAGACTCTCAAGACATTTAGCAAATTTGATCATGTTTTCTTCACAGTAGTCTCGTCTTAAACTATACCAGGCAGAGACGGAACAATATTTTTTGACTGGGCAATGTAATAATTGAGCTGTGTGATCAGAAATACCAAACTCAAGTAGTTCGCTTTTACATCCACGGATATTATGAATGATGTTGTCAATACATGTACCACTATCAAGTCGAGTTGGGCTATTTATTGATAATTTTAAATTAAATCCTAAAAGAATATTTTGAAATTCAGTTGAGTATTTATATTTTTGTAATATATTAATATTAAAGTCACCACATAAAATAATTTTATTATCATAAGCAAACAAAGTTAATATATCATCCAGATTATTAAAAAATACTTCAAAGTTATTAGAAACATTCTTATTTTTTGGAACTCTATACAAACATATGACAACAATATTGTGGTCTCTTAAATGGACACCACAACATTCAATAACATTCGGAACCGCAAACTTTGATATTTCGTCTATAACTTTGAATTTCATACTACTCCTAACCATTATGCATGCTCCACCGTTTCGGTTATTACGAGAGAAGCAGGCGGCCAGAACAAAGTTCGGTAAACAGAGAACATGTTTGTCCTCGGGTTTCATATTGTGTTCAGTTATGCATATTACACCAACATGTTTACCATTACCCTCAAGTTCATCTAGGCTTTCCAACAGTAAGTCTTGCTTATTTACTAAACCGTTTATATTCTGGTGTAGTATGTTTATGTGTTTAAGTACGAAAAAAATCATGACTCTCTGCCCTGCTTGACTCGATACCTTGTGAAGGGAACCGTTCTGATCCAGTATGCACCTGATCGACTTTAGGACTTTCCGTTTGCGTACCCTTATTGACCGACTGCCGTTCCCTATTTTTATCTTGTAATTTACTATTCTTATAGCAATTATATTTTTTCCTGTAACAGATCCGGAGTATTTCCCTAAGTAAGCAACGGCTGACATATGTTGAGATGAGTTTGCGTACCGGTAAATGTCTGCTGTAATTCATATCCAAATACATACTATGCTTAAATTTTAAACATAACGATTTTGACTCATAATTTAGCTTCTTCTCATTCAGGTATCGATTATTTGAGATCTCACAGACAATGACGTTAGTTTTTGCGGACTTGTGTAACCATTGTAGCATACTAGTCGTACATTCGAACGGGTTCTTATCGTTGGAGCCGCTTATAACTATGGCAAAATCATTTTCACTAAGCGTTTTCAGATCTTCCTTGCACGATTTTAAAACATCCACCATTCGAGCGTTTGGTTTACAAAAACAGAAAACTTGGTATTCTGTTCCCAGCAGTTCTTGAAGTTTTCCCTGTACGTCTTTTCCTTGCTGGTCAGCTAAGATGAGTATTTTTATCTTTTTGTTATTGGCGCTGAATCCTTGATATTTCTTAGTTGGTTCATGTGTATGTATAGTATTATTGTCTGACATCATTGCTTTGATTTTACTATTTTTATATTCCAAATCAGTTTTTTTTACTAATAGCTGTTTGTCTATTTCCTCTGTTTGATTACTATATATTTTGGTTACTTCTTCTATTACTTTACCTAATTCAGACTTATATGCATCATCCAGAATTGTGTCATCAACAGAATGCTGGTGATCTTCTTCTTGGTCAAATGTTTTTGAATTGTTATCAATTTGTGTTTGGGGTACGGAAGTTACGAATTGCCCCCTGAGGATATTTATAGATTCCTTTAAATCTTCGTTTTCACTCTTAAGCGTTAATAACCGATTTACCAATTTAGTTATTCTCTGACGTAACTTTTTAAGTCTTTTTGCATATGGTTTTGCTTTAGATACTTTAAACTTTACAAATTTGTCTACGCTAGCCAAAGATGTTTTTGTTTGATCGGTTGCAGCAGTTCTTGATTTTGGAGTACTTGACATATTTTCTCTTGCTTGACAGGTTGGAGTATCTATTTTGAAAGAAAATTCTTTGTTAAGATTGCGTTTAATGCTGTCCATAGCACTTGCATTCAATTTGCTATCAGTGTTAATTTTCTTATAACTGGTGTTTGTTTTCCTAGCTGCGGGTGTTGAGCATAATTGAGTTAGTACATTTATTATAATCTCATATTGTGTTATTTGCATTTTAAGTTGTTCATTTTCTAATAAATTTTTTTCTAGCTCTTTGTCACTTATTTCAATTTTTTCCTGTAACTCTAGTAGCTTTCGTGATTTTATTTTCAACTCTTCCTGTAAGTTGAGGTTGCTATCGTGTTCAGAACAGCTCCTATTTAATTGCGCTGTTGTAGTTGGAGATGAAATAAATGAGTCGTCATCGTCGTCAGTTGGCAGCGAGTGAAAAGAATTATGAGTGTGAACATTAATTCTTGTTTCCGTTTTCATATTGAGGCATTGTGAATTGGGAGAGTGAGGCTGATTTGTTATGATCGGCTCTAATGATTTCTTTTGTTTATTTGTAGCTTCAGGATTATTCCCCGCCGTAGGCTGTGACAACTTAGTAGCTTTTGTATTTTGGTAAGTACAATACCTACATTTAATTTTTTTCCTATTTTGAGGTTGCATCAGTTTGTATAATTTTTCTGATATTCCAATGCAATTAAAATCAAAGAATTTGTCACACTGCACGCATTGTATTGTATCTCTTTCTTCTCTAGACGACTTGCATACATTGCATATCACTCTTTGCTTTACCTTTCTCTTTCGATTTTTATTATCCATGGTTGTCAATATATGGCTTAGCTGATGTCGTTCGAAAGTATGTAGTAAAACTTAATAAAATATAAAAAAATACATATATATATTTTTTTCTTAACAACGAACTAGATCGTGTGACCGATGCAAAAAAAATGTTTTTCTTGAAATAATTATATGCAAAAAAAAGTTCGTGCATCAAGTAGCGAACCTGTTGCGTCCGGGCGTTGGGCAATCGTACTACGAACGGAGCTACGCCGCTGTTGACGTCTCGCGTGAAATTACCGGTATCTATCAATAGCCCTTTAGAGGTCGGACAGATAGACAACATAGGCCTAGTAATGGGATCCCATCGGCACTCTTTGGGTACGGAACCCTACAAATGAAAGTAGAGCATCTCAAGCTTGACTTATTGGATTTTGTACCATTCTTATAAGAGCAAAAGTCGGGCTATAACTGTCAAGCTTCACCTGCTCTTTCGCTACTTGCTTTACCAATAGACTAAATCAGCGAAAATTTCTTCCTATTACGGTTCATGCGATACAGCCTGCTGACAGACAGACAGATATCGGAGGCATATCAATAGGGTCCCGTTTTTCACCCTTTGGGTACGGAACCCTAAAAAGAAGCTGACTTTTGTCTGTTGGTCTGCTAAACTGTGCGCCTATAGCTTATACCATTATTGTACAAAATTATGCCAAATATATTACAAAAACCCATGGTCCCCAGATATTTTGAGTTAATACTATAAAAGTCCAACCCCCGTTGGATTCATAATAGGCTACCTAAAATAATTTCTGTTAGGTTTACCGAATAGAGTGATAATAAAAATAATGATAAAAGCATAGTACCTAAATAAAATGAAATCTTTGATACATACAAGTTTTTTTAATCACAACAAGTGATAGGGATTCCGAATCTGATCCATCACTTTCACTTTTGGCAAAATTGTGAAACTTTAAAACATCCTGATCTGAAAAAAGATTAGATCATGAAAAATAAAGCAAGGTGTTTTAGAGTCATTTTCATCGGTTTCTCTCCTACTGATAAAAATCTTCCCCAAAGAAAAAAATGTTGACTTGAAAAACAATTTCAATTTTCCATACAAAATGGGTTGATTATATGACCACTTTAATAGGTCATCATTACATCCCAAGAAACATCCACTACAGGACAGGGAACTCTCTCCACAATTCCAGCTTTTGCTAAAACAATGTAGAGGGGAAGTACCATACTTAGTCACTACGCTTGTTAGCGTTATGGCTGGCACCATGGACCGTGGTTGTTGGTGACATCAGAATGTAAGGTGATACGATACACAGAAGGATGCTGCTGCCCATCCTCTGGTTGATTAATTAGTAGGTATGGGAAGTAAAAAAAATTTTTAAGGAAAAATTTGTTTGTTTTCATGAGTACAATCAATGGGCTTTGAGAGTGCAACCGTTAAAAATTTAGTGTTATTGTAATATTCACACTGAAAAATCTCACGAGAAGGTTTACTTATCAATCTCAATTTTTTTTTATGAGAGAAGGATCGGAGAAGACGAAGCGATAAGAAATGATCTATGTTTTCGAGTGTGTCCTTACAAAATCCTATGAAGAAAAAGCTTGTTCCCACACACACACACAGCTTTTTTGAATTTCACTATCTGACTAGCATACTACAGTTATGAATACTATTGGGCCCGCCAGTCCAGCGATCAATATATAATTGGGTGTCCAACGAGGGCCATAGTAGGTATATCATGGTATTCTCTCTGCAGTGTAAAATTACTGCAGAGAGACCTATGACGACTATAGTGGATGTATAGGGGCTGTAAGAAGAGAATATTTATTTAAAGTTACCTTGTGCAGCTAGAGGTATTCCGCTATATTTTAGCTTCTGTCAACAAACAGGGATAGCTATATCGAAGTTCGGCCTTCTCCATCAAACTGCTGTTCATCAACATGTTTCTGCACTTGTTTTTTTCAAAAATTTACCTCTTGTAAGTTGGAAGGATTTGTTGGAGCAATGAACGACAACATGAGGTTCTTCAGGTGATTGTTTTTGCCAACCAAACCATTCGATGCGTATTGCTAGTTTCCGAGCAACCCCCGACACTGCATTTTAGCGATTCCATTTCTTATTTTCATCAAATAACACTTGAAAATTTAGGTTCACAAATATATCGACCACAGATTAGTGCACAGATTAGTATATATGTGTATTATCTGTCAGCTGGTTGAGTTTTGACGTCTGTTTGGAATTCAATATGGCGGCGGGCGCAGAGGCGCCACTACGGAGCTTTTGGAACCTTCACTGTCACCCGCCTGGCTTACACGACAAGAATGTGCTACGCGAAGTAAACGTGTTTAGTCAGCAAATGTCTCAGACACCCCTATCATGCGTCATAAGTGACGTAGATTGCAAGGACACTTGGACTCAACTTCATAAACCGTACTGGTGGCTGTTTACGTTCTGCAATAAAAATATAATGAACATTATATGCGATGATCAAGTTACACCGATTATTATTGACGGGAGTGGTGTGATTGCACTTAAACCGAAATGCATCCTTCAAAAAAACGATGCTACTATATACACCTACAGTCACTTGGGTAGCAGAATGACGTTAAACTCGGAAATAGAAGTACCAACGCTTAATACGTCAATAAACAACATTTTCGACTTAAATTGGAAAAATAAAGAGATTAACATCACAGGAAAGAAATCCCTAACTTCAATAGATTTTATGAAAATTCAGAAACAATTAGCGTATCAAAAGGAAAAAGAAAGGCTGCCTATAACGACAGGATTGAGCGTCCACGACATTTATCACTACTCGATAACATATTTTCTAGTAGGAAGCGCACTAGTGACAGCTCTCGTTATATGGCTCAAAAAGAAATGTAAGAAAGAAACTTAAAGACCCACAGAAAGAAAAAAGAATCAGTCCGTGGAGATAGAAATTAAACAGATTAGTGGGCCAGCGAAACCACCACGGCAACCTATCTACACTAAACCGACTGAGAAAATACAGAGAAGTAGAGATAACCGGTTCACCTTTCGGGAAAACTCAGACGCTGACTCTGTAGAATAACATATCAATAACTAAATATTTCTTGCTTTGTAATGAATGCTCATTTGTAATTAATATCTTTAATTTCTGTTCATTAACTTTATAAAAACTTAGCATTATATACTTCTCTTAATAACTAATGTTAACTTCACTTTTCCCTCGGGAGCATGTACGGTTAGCACCGAACAGTTTTCTGCTGCGTTGCGCCCTTGTTTCCGTGTGCTGCTGATCGATTGCTATCGATTTTTTTAATATTAATAATTCAGTAGTCCACATGCAGATGAGCATTTAACATCGAACTTATAATTAACTTTTACTTAATAAAATATTGTTGTGAATCTGTGTGTGTTCTACTCAACATCTACTACCAACATCGCGAGCCCATACACCCCTAGTGGGGTATTATATTTCGTAAGCTTCATTCGAAGATATAATTAACCACGTAGTCCTAATCCTAGCCCGCGGCAACTAATCGCACATATTTTAGAGATTTTTTAAAGGTTTTGAACCAGTTTTGTTCATATCGTTTGAAAAAAGCGCGCCAACACAACACGCCACCTGGCAACCCGGGCGGTACTTTTACTCATTCTTTTTCTGTGCGTGGCAACGAAAGCACATAACGCGCTCTCAATTTTCAATATTTAATATTAGTTTTATTTTAATTATTATATACTTAAATCAAGTTTAAATTCGTGTAAATTTAGTGTGAAAAGAAGTGCATTTTAGTGAAATAAATGCAATCGAAAAAAGCATACAATGATGTAAGGTGAGTGAAAGCACGTGGCTAGCCTCCAAATTTTGGAGTGCTGGGATCTTCAGAACATAATTCAGGTGGGTCAAAGCTACTACTTTCTTTTCATATTATTCAAAGTGTTAGAACGGATTTAGTGTGGTTCAGAAAGGCAGTAATTGTTCTATCTGGGAGGTTGGATGTAGTCCAACACGAAGGGAAATTCCGTCTGGAGGGTAACCGTGTCTTATCACGAAGACAAATTCGGTCTGGAGGCCAACCGCGTGTTGACACGACGACAAATTTGGTCTTGAGTCAAACCGTGTGTTAGCACAGACCTATAAATTGTATTGAGTTATGCAGGTTAGTGATCGATTGTACGTAGGTACACATACATACTCAAGTTAAACCTGTCTTATTTATATATACTTTTTACAAGGTTATCCTCATTTTTAAAAAACAATAACAAATAACCACAATCCGTCTGGAACAATTTTATACTACCCCAAAATGGTACTATGGTGATTCTTATAGAATGTGCAATTCGGATGGTTGGACATGAGCCAACACGAACGTAGATAAGTAATAATCATACAATTACAGGGTCCGGAGGGTAACCGTGTGTTATCACAGGGACTTAACGGAATTTTAGTTCGTAGCTGAGAGTTTACTTATATACTATGTATAAACTAGACAATTACCTACCCACACAATAATAACATTGTACAGACTCATTTCATCATTCGTCAAGTTCTACCCACAAAAAGAAAAACAGATTTCATTCCGAAATAATTTAAAACAGCTTACTGACGAGCGATGTGTACTGGCCAATTGGTTTACGATTGTTTCAGTCGGTGACCCTTTGAAAATGTCTGATTAAATTTACTACTAAACAGTTTTATGTTCCGTAACCAAATACGAAACCGACAAGCCAAATAGACCCATAACATACTTCAGAAGTCATTCAAAGGGAAATAAATTAGTAAATAATTACTTTTGAAGTTTTACTGGTGCACTTACTTATACCAAAAATATGTATAGTAAACACACAAGTTCTTAGCTCTCATAGCTTAAATAAGATACCTATTACGCATCAAAGTCCGTAGAAACATAATAACTTTGAAAATATTATAAATTTATCAGAGCACTGACAAATTATAGCCAAAATATGGCTGCTGTTATCGATTTCGAAATAAAAACTTCAATAGTCTGGAGGCTAACCGCGTGTTAGCACGTGGACGTGTTATTATTAAATTGACGTTCAACAACAACGTTCGTATTTCTATACGGCCATTGACATATCCATCTTACATGCTGGATAAATAAATGTACCTGTTAGAAGAAACTGAATCTTTTGAAATCTTTATTTAATATCAATCAACATTAAGGCCAGTCTTTTAGAAGTCGTTTCTAAGTGTTTTACTTGTTTATATGGTGAAAAAAAAGCCTACCTTTCATATGTAATGAATGATGCATTAAAAGAGAGGTTCTATTTGCAGCGTAAAAAGATTTTTCTTCATAAAATATTTCTACATCACCGTTCCTAAAAACGACGTAATCTTGCTACCAGGGAAGTCTGGGCAGCCTTTCCTCAATTTTACCAATATCTGAAAAGAAAGGAGGGGGGAGCACACAGGGCCCCCTTCGTGAGCAACGGAGGAGTTCATAAGGTCAAAAACCAGAATCCTTTCAAATCGCATATGCATCGACTCTATGGCGACTGAGCTCGTGACTTGTCCCATAGACGACCTGATTCTGTTCTGCTGGCCTTCTTCTATTTATTCTATGCATAAATGTATATATTAAACAAATATACATTATTGTTCACATTAAATGAAAATAAAGACTGATCCAGATATATCAATGAACCATGAGTATTGAGTAGCTCTAATTTGGTTCATTACCTTCATTTTGACTGCCAGCTAAGTGCTTTCTGTCGCAAACTACCCCGTAATAATCCTATAGCTAAGGATTGCTTTCTATGAAATTTTTGCTGTGGCAAGCCAAGACCTTAGTGGGAGCAAGTCAATTCTAAACTTGCGCAAATGGAAGGCTATCGAGCGACTACTAATTCGATAGCTTAAGACTGTTTTATGATCGCACACGACTTCAATCTAAGAAGTTAACGTGTTCTCTTCATTAAAAGTTTAATATTAGAATGATGACTTGGGGTAGTTAACATAAATTATTATATTATTTTATTGTCATGGTGTACACTCGGCCGCACGTCAGTGGAAACACTTGGACCTTGTGCAAATATCTGCTTTTGGATGTTTGTAGCGAGCGTAGCGCTAGTTCAGCTTAAGCTGGTTCAACTTCCTTGCTGACGTGTGTACGACCTTTGAGAAGCCGCAAATATTTCACTTACCGATAAGCGTTAAATCACGCTTGCTGCTGACTTCACATTCACGTCAAATATCTGGGCTGTATAATACTACTACTAGGTAACCGTAATTTCATAACTTATGTGATTAATATTTTTTTATTTATTTTTGTGCTTTGGCAAGCGCATTTTATGCGCGCATCTGTGCATCCCATACTTCATTATAGTTAACCGCGATACCGAATAACTTTTAGAAACAAACTAGCCAAGAAAAACGTTGTACGACCTAAACAACCATACCGATTTTTAGGCTTCATTTCGCTATATGTAAAGCTTTGCAAAAAACTGCTATATTTATAGCCTTTTTTCTCCTAAAATTAAGAGTGATTCATTGTTGGCCATCAACAGGTTATTTAATCGGATAATAACAGAAATATAAAATTCATTCAGTAGAATGACTTGACCAAGAAAATGCGGAATCGGTACAATGAGAATTGATTTAGCTTTTTAATCGGTTAAAAAGATATGAGTAACTAACAAAGTTTACAAGTATTTTAATCCTAAGTTTTTGCTTATACTCCTATGAGTACTACAAAAGCCCTCTTGTCTCTCACACCAATACTGAAGGTACGTGCACGTAAGTGTCAGTTTACTATTATCTGATGTGTGGTAGTACCTACGTCACGTATACGCAATCGATGATTCCATCTAAATTCGAAGTTAGTTGATTTCATTGTATTTTTTTTTTCTTATTCCCATAACCCTGAACAAAAACTTTATTCATAAAATATAGTTATTTGCAGCCAAGCTTTAGCTACTTTGGAATTTCTGTCCTGACCGTGGCAGAGCAGACCTAACTTCCCTTGATTATAAATTCAACTGAAGTTGTAAGTAAACTTTTGTTATGTTTTGGTAAGTAAACTGAAAGGTCATAATGTCCTTCTTCTTGTTGTGTTATACCCTGGCAGCGATGCCACTTTTCAGGTTGTACTGGTTTAAAAGGAACATTGATAGCGACAAATCACTTAACGATGATTAAACATTTATTTCATACACGTAAGTTTACCCTTTTCGGTCCCAGCGTCCCCAATAGGAGATATTTGTTATAAATAAAAATAAAAATTATGATTTTATTGTATCTTATAGTACATAATAGAACTGTTAAAATTCTGCGCTGGGTTTGACGAGACTATAAGTCTCGTGTGACATAGATTGTTTCAAATTTCTACGAAGTCGAAAGCGTCATCGATTTTATGTATAAACAATAAAATTTAGGTCTTATGTGCCTCTGTTCTTGTTACATTCTGTCTGTTGTTTAATACTCTCATAAACAGCAGTTACTGTTCATTACCTATTCTCCCTTCTTTAAGTAGGCAGAAAAGACACTTAAGTAGAGACCAGATACATTCGATTTTCTACCAGAAGGGTTCTCCGAAACTTAAGTTTGCATTTGGTACTTATCCAAAGTTATAAACAACAATCATCAAGAAAAGTGCCAAACCAAGCACAATTTTACAGCATTGTGGCTCTGAGAATAGAAACGTTATCTCATAATAAATATTAAATGAATGCGCTTTATCTAGAGAAATTATATGATATTAGTTACCAGTTCAGTGCAGAGCAAAGATTTCTATCGCAGACATTAGGGACACAGACAGACCTCGGCCAAAGGCCTTGATCTGATGATTTTCCCAGTTACTCTTCTAGATTTCATACACTAATGTAACTGAGTTATACTCAAGAGAAATAAGATTTTGCTCTGATTTTGTAAAAGTTCATAATCAATTCATATTAGCTCTGGATATATTTGATCTAGATATATAATCTGATTCTTGGTACAAGTTACCTAATTTATACTCTCGTGACAAGAAACACTCGTCATCGGCACAATTCAAACAACAGTAAGCCGGAAAAAAACATTCGAAACGAATTGACTTCCTTCTAAAATGTTTTGTAGTTGCTTTATATTACACAGAACGTAGTACTCCGGTATATGCCTGTTTCCTCGACCTCTCCAAGGCCTTTGACCTTGTGTCATATGATGTTTTGTAGGGAAAGTTGAGGGATAGGGGTGTAACGGCAGAAGTATTGAGGGTGCTCAGGTTTTGGTATGCTAACCAAACAAATTTTGTTAGGTGGGATGGCTTACTATCCGAATCATATAGACTGGAGAGTGGGGTACGACAGGGAGGACTAACATCTCCCACACTCTTCAGCATATATGTAAATGATCTCATCGTGGGGCTGAGCAACATGCGTGTCGGTTGTCGTATAGATGGGGTTAGTATTAACAATATAAGTTACGCGGACGACATGGTGTTGCTCAGTCCGACGATGGGAGCTCTAAGAGAGATGCTGGTACTATGTGAGACCTATGCGGCTAAGCATGGGCTCACTTATAATGTAAAAAAGACAGAGTACATGGTCTTTAAGGCCGCCGGTAAATGTCCCGATATCACATATAATCTTACCCTAAATGGCATGAACGTCAAACGAGTGACAAAATTTAAATATCTTGGACATATTATTACCGAAGACCTTAAAGACGATGACGATATTGAGAGGGAGCGTAGGGCATTAGCGGTTAGAGGCAATATGCTGACTCGCAGGTTCTCCCGTTGTACTGAACAAGTGAAAATTACGCTATTTGAAGCATACTGCCAGAACTTGTACACGGGGAACCTGTAGGTTAGGCATACTAAGAGGTCGCTGGACTCCATACGCGTCCAGTATAATAATATATTCAGAATGATGCTGAGACTGCCCCGATTCTGTAGTGCGTCAGGGATGTTTGCTGAGTATCAAACAGATGGCTTTGCAGCCATAATACGCAAAAAAACAGCATCCCTGATCAACAAATTGCGGGGTAGTCGTAACATCATTCTCATGACCATAGCTGACAGATATACGTCGCCGCTATGGAAGTGTCTGGTGCGGAGGGTGATCACAGAAACAAGATCGTTTCTTTGATCGCCCTAGCCCCGGAAGCTTTTGCTAGATTTTTTGTCTTATATAGTCTAACATAGTTTTAAGATATTACTAACATTTCTATGGACCTAAGAAGTCTGAAATAAACAATTTTTATTTATTTATAATTTTAACTGTCTATATAATCAGCTTACGCTGGCTCACAGCAAATATATGCATCCTATTGTAAACCTTATGATAAATTTAACCAATTTAAGAAATTTTTGATATTTTAGCACTTAACTATTTGATAATGTATTGTGATATACTTTTTAAAAGGTGTAAATGTATTTAATGTGTAATAAAGTACGAAACTTCTTGCTCTAAACATCTACGTGGTAAATTATATCTTCGAATGAAGCTTACGAAATATAATATATGATCAAACGAACTTCTTGAATGAAGTTCGATTAATATTATATGAGTAAGCTTCATTCGAAGATAGAAGGTCCCACCCCACCCTTCCTATCCCCGGAATAGGAAGTTTCGAAAGCTCTACAATCTCTTAATAATGAGTAAAAGTACCGCCCGGATTGCCAGGTGGCGTGTTGTGTTGGCGCGCTTTTTTCAAACGATATGAACAAAACTGGTTCAAAACCTTTAAAAAATCTCTAAAATATGTGCGATTAGTTGCCGCGGGCTAGGATTAGGACTACGTGGTTAATTATATCTTCGAATAAAGCTTACTCATATAATATTGATCGATTTTCATTCAAGAAGTTCGTTTGATCATATAAAATAGGTAATGAAAGTTTTTATGAAAGTCCGTCAGTTTTGAAGTTAGGATCTTCAAAATTTGTATTTAGGCTGATGACTAAAAATTAAGTTTTACGTGTCTCAAAATTTTTGAAAATTCTTCCCCCTAAAGGGGGATGAAGTTGAAAATCCTTCATTTTCGAAGTAAAATCTACTAAATTTATAGTTTTGGCATTAGGGTTGTAATTCTGTGGAACGTACGAGTACATCACCGTTATGCAAATTTCACCCCTAATTTAACCCTAAAAAGAGGGAAATGGGGTGAAAAATTCTAAAAACCAATTGGGTATCGTTTGTATGATTTATCGGGTCGCTGATTACGAAAACTACAATAATTTTGAAATACAACGTGGTGGACGTGATATACCATCGTCCCCTGGGGATATGGTTGTGTTGCGATAGGGTTGAAATGTCTAAAAATCAATATGGGTGTCGTTTGTATGGTTTATCGGGTCGCTGATTACAAAAACTACAACAATTTTGATATCCAACGTGGTGGACGTGAAATACCATCATCCCTTGGGGATGGGGTTGGAGTGCGATAGGGTTGAAATGTCTAAAAATCAACATGGGTGTCGTTTGTATAGGTTATCGGGTTGCTAATTATGAAAACTACAATAATTTTGGAATCCAACGTGGTGGACATTAAATACCATCATCCCCTGGAGATGGGGTTGAGGTGCGATAGAGTTGAAATGTCTTAAAATCAAAATGGGTGTCATTTATATGGTTTATAGGAAGGGTGAGGGGAAATAGGGAGGGGCGAGGGAGAAGGAGAGGAAGAGAGAGAGGGAGGGGGTGAGGGAGGGGAGGGGAAGAGGGAGGTGTGAGAGAGAGGGAATAAAGTTCCGACGTCTGACACGACGTTGCGCTCTCGTATTTTCGCGAAATTATTAAGAAATATGTCAAAATCGACAATAGGATCCTTAGAAAAAGTGATAAAAAAGTTCCTGTTACCTATAAAGTCAAAAATTTGGATCATGTTTATTTAAACTCAGGCAACAGATCGGCAGTACGCGTCTACGCAGTCGACTCTCAGCTAAGCGATCATTACGCAGTAATTACTAATTTGAATTGTCTTCCACGCTCTACACTGCCACAAACTAAACTCGTTAGGTCACACACCGCGGCCAACAGAAACAGTTTTATTTCGGCGATTGAAAGTGTAGATTGGGAGGAGTGTGTAGCACGATGTTGATTTGGAGTTGTAGAAATGAAAATGCGTCTTGTGGTGCGATGGTTGTGTATTCACCGTAAGATCGAGACAAAGTCTAAAGTGACAGAAGCTGTCAAAATTATAAGAGCAAGTGTGGTGTGACCACAATAGAAAAAATACATACTATTATGTCTTAAACATAACTCCGCCCCTAACAGCAAGAATTCTTATAAATGTAAATACAAACTTCTTACATCTTCGACATTTAAATATAAGTGGACTGTATCTTGAAACATAGGCAAATGTTAAGTATAGGTAACAATTTCTAAAGCTTTAAATTTTTTACTTAAAAGGAGAAAACGGTTTTATAGTAAAAAAAAGTATCTAACATTTTCTTTTTAAATCATATTTACAAACTGCCTTATAATAACATATTACTTATCAATGGGCAAGAAACATATTTTGCTTAAAGAAGTTCCTATTACAGAGCCATTGGCTAATTTAAGATCTATCGCTCTAACCTTTCCATCCGGGCCATTGATTGTATCAACAATGCGACCCATGGTCCAAGACAATGGTGGAGATTGACACCTTACAAGAACCAAAGCTCCTTTTATGACATTTGGAACTTCTTGCCGCCATTAAGGACGGTTTTGCAACAAATTTAAATACTGTTTGGACCATGAATCCCAAAATTGTTGTTTCAATTTGGTACAGTGTTGCCAAAAATTCAACCTTTTTGTAGGAACCTCTGTCAAATTTGGTTCCGGATAGGAAGTTAGAGTTTCACCAGTCAAAAAATGAGCTGGAGTCAAATATGACATGTCATTGACATCATTAGACAGAGGTGTCAATGGCCTGGAATAAACAATTCCTTTAATTTGGACCAGAGTGGTCAACAATTCTTCGTAAGTTAAGACTAAATTGCCAACAATACGGCGCAAAAAGTACTTTATGGAGCGGACTCCAGCCTCCCGCAGGCCTCCAAATACAGGGCTATAGCTGGGCACAAAATTAAAACTAATCCCAAGACGAGTAACGTCATTTAAAACTGCTTGTTGGTGGTCTGTGGAAGACTGCAGCAAATAAAGCGAATTTAATTCATTATTCGCTTCTTTAAAGGTGCTTGCTTTATCGCAGTAAATGTCTGATGGTAAATTCCTTCTTGATATAAAAAAAACAATTTGTTGTCAGGTCAGATGCCAATTCTATGTGTATGGCGTTGGTCACAAAGCAAACGAAATTGAGACTTTTAACTCCATAAGTGGGCATCGAACTGTCCTGGAGCAATCAAAGATATTCCAGTGGAAAATCAAGCTTTTAGTGAACAGGATTTTGACAAAGATAGTCTTTTTACAAAAACCCTTAGTTTGAAGTGAAGTGGAAGAGTGGAGCATCAGGCTTATAACTATTCTAATGAAAAAACTAGACCAGTGCACGGTTAAAGAGTTTAACATGGAGAGAAATTCTGAGTTACCCAAAATTTCGGATTTTCTTTCTTTTCTAGAAAAGAAAGCAAAGGCTTCAGAGTCTTGTGTGACTAAAACAAATGATGTTATCCCTCCAAAGAAGACTGCGGCCAACCCATCCGTTTTAAAGGAACCGCAGACTTGTTCGCTGTGTAAGTCAAATCATAAACTGTTTAAATGTGCAAAGTTTAAGCTATTAGCAATACATGATAAAATTAACTACATAACCAAGCATAAATTATGCATTTTATGCTTAAATTTACACAGGGAGTCGCCTTGCAGTTTAAAATTTAAATGTGCTGTGTGTAAGGGTTCTCACAACACAATGATACATTAGAATTTTAAGGCCAGTGAGCCAAAAGTTTCTTTGAAGACCCGGACATTGCCCGGTTCACAAACTGTTTTGTTACTGACTGCTCAAGTAAAACTTTCAGACTCACAGGGGCAGCCAGTCATTGTCAAAGCCTTGCTAGACAGTGGTAGTCAAACTTCTTTTGCTACAAGTGAACTCATCACAAAATTAGGTATCAAGCCAATCATCTTCTGAATATTTATTCCTGCATATTTAATTCAAAGCAAAGTGCCACATTTTGCCACTTATTACAACAAATTTGCCACATTCTCCCATTAATATTTCAAAAATGAATTTGCCATCCAACATTAAACTGGCTGATGAACATTTTAATGAACCTCAAAAGATAAACCTACTATTAGGTACTGATATTTTCTTTCAGTTGTTGCTGGATAAACCTCAAGAAGTGCAGGTTCAGGATGGTGCTCCGGGACCGTACATCATAGATACACTGTTAGGCCATGTCATAGCGGGTAGTGTAAATCAATGTCCATCAAAAAAGGTAATTTCTCTTGCTTGCCAGTCATGCGAAATACTGGATGAATCATCTACTTTGGGGGATACTATTCAAAAATTTTGGGAGAATGAGCAAGTGCCACAAACATTTGTAGAATGTTCCTCAGAGGAAAAATTATCAGAAAAAATATTTGAGGAAACTGTGGAATTAAAAGATAATACATTTTTAGTTCACTTGCCGCTTAAGGTTAAATTGAATGAAATAAATCCATTGCTGGGTGATTCATTTAGCGTTGCTTTAAAACGATTCTTAAATTTAGAGAAGCGTTTAGAGAAACGTTTACAGAAAGATGTGCATTGCACAAACAATATAAAGATTTCATAAATGAATATTTAGATTTGGGCCATGCTGAGTACATTGACATTGAGAAATATGATTTAGCTGTGGACCCAGTCTTCTTCTTAGGCCATCAGCCTAGACTAAGCCAGTCTTAAACTACTCCTTGTCGAGTCGTAATGGACGGCTCAATGAAAACAGTTGATAAGAAACTATCACTAAATGATTTTTAATTGAAACGTCCTGTCGTTCAGAATGAACTTTTCAACATTCTGTTGTTGTTTCATTTACAAAAGTATATTCTAATGACAGATATTGCTAAAATGTTTCGTTGCTGCCTAGTGGAAGAGCGTTTTCGCCCATTGCAAAACATATTGTGGCGTGAAATTCCTGAAGAGCCAATCAAATGCATTCAGCTAAAAACAATCACGTATAGAATGAAGAACTCATCTTTTCTGGCAACGAGATGCTTACAAGAGCTTGCTAATAAGTACGGTGATAAGTATGAGCTTGCTAAGTCGATTTTGTTAAAAAAATACATACGTGGATGATATCTTATGCACAAGCGACAGTGTAGAACAGTTGGTAACTATAAAAAACCAATTAGTCGACCTTTTAGCAATTGGTGGTTTCTTTTTCCATAAGTGGGCATCGAACTGTCCTGAAGCAATCAAAAATGTTCCAGTGAAAAATCAAGTTTCATATTCCAGAGGAAAATCAATCAAGAACAGGATTTTGACAAAGATAGTCTTTTAACAAAAACCCTTGGTTTGAAGTATGATGTAAAAAATGACACATTCAAGATTTCATGCTCTGAACGATACGACCAATCAAAGGTTTATACTAAACGTGAAGTGTATAGTTTCATATCGAAGTTTTTTGACCCATTGGGAATAGCTGGCCCAATTTATGTGGCTGCAAAAATATTAATGCAAAAAGTATGGGAAACCAACATTGATTGGGATTCGCCATTACCTAATGATTTGGCAAAGGAATTTCGCAATGTCATTGACCAGCATGACTCCTATTTCGGCGGACAGGCTTATTGTTATTTCAAATTCAAAATCGGTTCAACTTATCGGATTTTGTGACGGTTCTGATAAAGCGTACGGTTGTTGTTTGTATTTGCGAACTGTTAATGATGATGACAAAGTTTCAATGAATCTTTTTTGTTCTAAATCCAGAATAGTTTCCAAAGGTAAAGAACTGACAACACCGCGAATTGAGTTTAATAGATTTCTAGATTTTAATGGCATTTTAAGAGTGGGTGGACGTTTACAAAATTCTAATCTGTCTTTTGACAAGAAGCACCCTATTATCTTGCCCAAAAACTCAAAACTTACCAGTCTCATAATAGAAAATGAGCACATCAAGCTTTTACATGCTGGGAACAAATTAGTTCTTGCCAATCTAAGTCAGAGATTCTGGTTGTTGAATAGTATCAGGGAGGTCAAGAAAGTGCTTCACAAATGTGTCAAAAGTTTTAGGTTTAAAGCCAAAGCTTGTGAGCAATTAATGGGTTCATTACCGTCACAGCGGGTTACTATGAGTAGGCCTTTTCAGGTTGTTGGCATCGATTATGCCGGTCCGTTTAATATTAAACAGGGTAGGATTAGGAAGCCACTCATCTCAAAAGGTTAGGTTCTCATTTTCGTTTGCTTTGTGACCAAAGCCATACACATAGAATTGGCATCTGACCTGACATCAAATTGTTTTTTAGCCTGCTTAAAAAGGTTTATATCAAGAAGGAATTTACCTTCAGACATTTACTGCGATAACGCAAGCACCTTTAAAGGAGCGAATAATGAATTAAATTCGCTGTATTTGCTGCAGTCTTCCACTGGTTGCTCTAAATTTTTGAGCGCTGAAATCTGCTGTTTAACGTCTGAAACAAATGTACGCAATGTTTGACCTGTACATTTAGTTACACTGGGAATTTCTAACAAAGCATTTGTGTATTCGGTTACTACTTTAAATTTATTGTCATATCTTGATTTTAACAGGGCCAAGGCCTCTTTATAGCTTGAAGATATCAACGGCAAATTAGGAATAATATCTAAAGGTTCACCTTCCAAATGTGTCCTAAGATAGTATAGTTTTTGTACATCTGACAAGTCAGAAGCTCTGTCAATAACAGAGGTAAACAGTTCAATGAATCTATAGTAGTTGCTGGTTTTTATGCCATCAAACTTTGGAATTGATATTTTAGGCAACTTTGTTTCTGAAGAGGAAGTTCGTGGGACTTGGTTTATTTATTTATTTAATCGTATGGCATATTTATTGGTCACTTACTTATACTTAAATAATTTTACAATTTTATATCTAAATTCTTCACCCATAGGGCTGTGTCTTCATTAGGGACGAGTAGGTCCAGGGAATCACCAGTGTACTTCCTAATTGGGCACTCGTGTATGATATGGTGTATGGACTGCACAGGCGCTCCGCAATCACATGCCGCTGTTGCTCGCCACCCGCATCGAAACATGTACTCCCCGCAAAGTCCGTGCCCAGTACGAAGTCTATTTAACTGGCACCATTCTTGTCTAGGAGCAGCGAAGCAATGTGGTTTTTGTGTAGGATCATAGTCACATAGAGAGTCCTTAGGTAGGTTTGACTTCCATTCCTCTTTCCACTTAGCTTTCATGTTGAGAGGTTGTTTCATCAATTCTCGCGCTGTCTGGTAAGGCGGGTGACGCGATTTCAGCCGATGACATGGCGGGCTTTGAAATTCTTGATGAATTGGCAGGTCTGGGTTTGCGGCGATTTTATTTGCCTCGTGGAGCAGAGCTTGCTGTCTTCTAAGGTGAGGTGGAGGTATATGGCTCAGAGTTGGTAGCCATTCAGTCGGAGTTGATTGTATAGTGCCCGATATACAGCGCATGGTCTTACGCAGCTGAACATCCACTTTCTCTGTATGAGCGCTGTTGAGCCACACCGGCGCGCAATATTCCCCTGCAGAGTACACAAGACTTAGCCCAGTAGTGCGGAGTACGTCCGCACTGGCTCCCCAAGAAGTGCTCGCCAGTTTGTGCATGATGTTGTTTCGGGTTCCCAGCTTTTTGCTCAGCTTGTTGAGATGATAACAGAACGTCAGAGAGCGGTCAAGGGTAACACCGAGGTACTTAGGATTCGGATTGTAGCTAAGGACCTCACCATCGAAACTAATCGTCGGGCTATAAGAGGCCAATTTGTTGTTTAGGTGGAAAGTCGAGACTTCAGTTTTGGCAGCATTTGGTACCAGTCGCCAAGTTTTTAGGTAGGTGTTAAGTACGTTTAGATCTGCGGTGAGCTGTTCTTCCGATACCTTAAATGAAGTGTGCTGGTGTGCAAGGGCGATGTCGTCAGCATACACAAACTTTCTGGACTCAGTTATAGGTAGATCGTGAGTGTAAAGATTAAAGAGCAGAGGCGCCAGTGTAGAACCCTGTGGTAGACCATTTTGCAGTTTCCTGACGCGACTTTTCCTTTCCCCAAGATGCACAATAAACTCACGATTGCTGAGCATATTATTTATAAGGCTCGTGATCCGTCGACAAGGCACGACCTTCATCAATTTGTAGATTAGCCCATGCCGCCAAACTGTGTCGTAAGCTGCAGATAAATCAACGAAAGCAGCCACAGTTTTCAGTTGCTTTTGAAAGCCACTCTCAATGTGCGTTGTAAGGGACAGAACTTGATCCGTACAGTTGCGGCCGCTTCTGAACCCTGCCTGCTCTACTGGGACAATACTGTCAATGAGCGGTGTTATCCTATTTGACAGCAGTTTCTCCAAAAGCTTATATAAGCAACTTAATAAAGCAATTGGTCTATAGCTTTTTGGGTCATCTGCCGGTTTTTCGGGTTTGAGGACGGCAACTACTTTCGCGTAGTTAAAAGTTGGAGGAAGTTTATTTCTAGCCAGAATGTTTGAGAAGAACGTTGCTAGCCATTTTATGCACCTCGAGCCAAGATTTTTGATAAACTCGTTGTATATGCCATCCTGCCCGGCCGCTTTTCCCAGGGAGAGTTGCTTTATGGCAATTGCTGTTTCATCAGCTGTAAACGGTTTTGAAAGGTTCTCGTCGACCTGTAGAGTTCTTTTGAGGTCTTGAGCACGCTTCTTGGTGATTTTTGTATGGAAACGGTCCCCCTTAACGCGTGATGTTTCTATAATGCGATTTGCAATGGCTTCAGTCAGTTTTTGGGAAGCTTCACGATTCGTTGTGCCATCCTTACCTGTTAACTTATTAAGTACTTTCCATGCTTTTCGACTTGAAGTTTTAAAATCCATCTTTTCAACGGTAGCCATCCATTTGGTTACTTGTGGGACTTGGTTAGTAGTTTGCTCAGAGACTAAATTGTTCATTTTTGCTAAAACAGTAAAGTATTTAGTCTCATACGACCCGACGTCTTCGGCATCATCTTCGTCGATAGCTACGATCTCTGTAGTCAACTGAATGTACCTGTTATAATTGCTTATCAAAACCTCTCTCCTGGACTTTAAATTATCAAGATCTATCCTAAGATTCGGTGTGTCTAAAAGAGTAACAGTGCAAGTCAGACAAGACTTGCATTGCCCCTACCTGCAATGAGCTTTTTCATCTTTTCTGCACTCATCTTTACTGTGCAAAACCACCAACAGGTTCTTATAGCCTTGATATTCCTTTTAAACAAATTGTTTTTAGCTAAAAGAAACAAAAAACAAGCAATTTACAAGAATTGTACGAAATTCAATCCTTAACCTAGGTTACAAGTTTGCCTCATATAAAATCACCAAATGTTTTGACATACAATGACTGCCAAGTATGGTGGTAGCGCAGGCAATACGCAACCTATATGAGAATTAGTAGTGCCAATTCCAGTTCAAGCTATTGTATTGTATAGTACCACGACCTCAAATTCGATATACAATGCTTGTTCTGTAAGGCAAATAAAATATCATACAGTTCAATCTATACGAAAATTACCCTGTAAAGAACAACTATAATAAGAATTAGGCTTCACAAAACAAAAAGAATAAATTTTGTTTATGGTCAATGACTCACAAAAAATTCGCATAAAAATACAAAACAATAAGGATTGTTTCGTCCTGAAAACACACAAATATTACCCTTAAATATAATACACAAATATATACCGTTATTCTTGCTGCAGTCAATGACGGACAGAAGCGGCTCACTGTAGAATTCTTGAGTAAAAAAATAGTGTGGTAACGCGTTCGGGACTATAAAATTACACAAACAATGTTTGTAAAGTACAAAAAAAGCTGGATTTCTTCCCGCTTTTGTATAATCTTCGACGATACCAATGGTTACGTAGAATAAATGCAATCAATGATGCATGTAGGCGCGAAACACGACAAATCATCCAGCACCAATGGCGCTGTATGTACCTTCGCACTTAACAAAATTGCTGTTCTGGGCACGGGAGTGTATTCTTCTCTCAACCAAGGGCTGTGCAGAATAAAAAAAACTTGCAATCAATGAGTGCAAGTGCTGGAACACTGATGATGACCCTCCCTTTGTTCTATGGGACAATGGCGGGTACGACGTGGCAGCGCTCCCGGGGACACAGTAACAGCGTTGAAAATACAAACTGTAGCAATACTACAGGATCGATCACACACAGCTCACCAACTGACGACCGTGGCTCGATGGATCATTTCGTGTATAGCACGATGATGATTTGTAGTTGTAGAAATAAAAATGCGTCTTGTGGTGCGATGGCTGTGTATTCACCGTAAGATCGAGACAAAGTCTAAAGTGACAGAAGCTGTCAAAATTATAAGAGTACAAGTGTGGTGTGACCACAATAGAAAAAATACATACTATTATGTCTTAAACAGGAGATAATTAAAAACAGTCGCGATTCTGCGAGTAAGTTAGCAGTCGCTGTAACTAATATTATAAGAAACAAATGGGATATTTGTTTCCCTATAAAAAGAGTGCCAGGATCACAGGAGTCACAGGATATTCATGACTTAAAATCCCTGTTGTACAGCGCTAAAAGTACCGCGGCAATTATCCCGGATAATAGTGAAGCTCAAGAATTATGTGACAAGTTGAGCTCTGAATATGACTGCTTACTGCAATCTCAGCGTTCAAGATACTAAACTAGTGTCATATCTGAATCAGCAAACACATCAAAAGCAATGTGGCAGGTAGTAAATTCAGAAACGGGAAAAAACCGAATATTGTAGATTTTACAGACTTAATAAGCCAATGTAATGGTGAGTTATATTCATCAAAAAAAAGCCTGGTGCAACCTTTGAATGAACGTTTTGTCAGCGCGGCGACGGCAAGCGGCGCACCCGCAGCCGACATACCGAGCGCCTGCGCCGCGTTGACGGACATCCGCTCACCCACCACTAACGCTTTAAATCTACGGTTATTTACTCCCCTAGAGGTATTTAAAATACTATCAAAAGGTGTCGCAAGAAAAAAAAACCAAAGAAGTATATGACACATCAACGGAGCAATTAGGCTCTGTAGCGAGTCAGCTGTCGGGGGTGTTGGCCACACTTTTTAACTGGTGCATAAGAGACGGCACATACCCTTTATCTCTAAAACAAATAAAAGTCACCCCTTTTTTTAAGGGCAAAGGAAGAAAAGAAGACCCTAACA
The DNA here is from genome assembly GCA_947532105.1 of Athrips mouffetella. Taxonomy (NCBI): domain Eukaryota; kingdom Metazoa; phylum Arthropoda; class Insecta; order Lepidoptera; family Gelechiidae; genus Athrips; species Athrips mouffetella. The sequence continues at coordinate 24,537,664 of OX383965.1, forward strand.
ATTATAGGCCTGTATCGATCATACCAGCTGTCGCTAAAGTATTTGAATACGGTTTCAGTGGACGCTTGAATCAAATACCTATCAAGTAATCAGTTACTTTCTGAAAAACAGTATGCTTACCGTAAGGGTAGGTCAACAACATCCCTAACACGAGAAGTACTGAAGAGTGTGCTGGTTGCCAAAGAGGAGAAACAACAAGTGGCTGTGTTGATGTGCGATCTATCTAAAGCTTTTGATGTGGCCAACCACAATCTGTTGGTCGCTAAGCTGAGGCATTATGGAATACATGGCCACACTCTTTCGATGCTGTCTGACTGTCTCTGTGATAGATCCCAAATTGTTTTTGGAGATAGAGGAAAGGTAAGATCTGATCATATGTCTACTTCAATAGGAGTCCCACAAGGGTCTTCAGTATCCAACATTTTATTTTCTGTTCTTCTCAATGACCTTCCGGACGCATTCAAAGATTGCAACATTTTCATGTACGCAGATGATGTGGCAGCTGTAGTTAGTGCTCCAAACATCGCAGCGCTCGAAAACAAGCTCAACATTACTGCTGATAGATTATTTAAATGGTTTGTGTCGAATGGCCTGGCCCTAAATTCAACAAAGACCCAATATATGCACTTCAATCTTGCTGGACGACGGACGGTACCGCTTGCGGTATCAGTAGGACAAACATTACTTGAGGCCGTTGAGTCCGCATCGTTTTTGGGATTTCAGATGGATAGGACTTTAACATGGGAAGCGCACATTGACAAGCTTTGTAGTAAGTTGAGCCGCGCCTGTTTCGCTCTGTGGCGCATTGCTCTCATCCTCCCGCTATCGATGGTACGCAAAATAGCAGGTATTCTCCCTACTGAGGTACGGACTGGAGTTCTGGGGACGCGCTGCCGTCTGGGAGCAAGTCTTCAGAATGCAGAAGCGGGCTGTGAGAGCAATGTTCCGTGCGCGTAGTGACACCTCGGCCCAACTTTACTTCCGCCAACTTGAAATTTTAACTCTACCTTCCCTTGTTATCTTCCAGGTAGCTTGTTTTGTGCAAGAGAATCCAGTATTGTTTAAAAAACGCAGTGATATACATAAGCTTAATACACGAAGTTCTAGTATGCTTGTTCCCATTCCTCATAAATGGAATAGACCTAGTAAGCAGATTCATATAATGGGACCCGCTGTATTTAACCGCTTATCACCCGAAATAAAGGAAATGACGTCAAAAGACGCCTTTAAAAACAAATTGAAAAAATGGCTCGTCGAGCAGGCATTTTATTCAGTAGGCTAATTCATGAATTTAAAACCTAATTAATTTATTATTGTTGGTACATACCTATTTTATATTTGTATAAAATTAGGTTATCATATTGTTAGTCTATTTGTATTTAATTTAGGATATTTTAATATCACTATTGTGGTAAAATATTGACGTGTTACCAATAGTTACGAATAAAGGAGTATTTGAGGAGGAGGGGGGATGTGGAGGGGGATAGAAAAGGATAGATAGGGTATAGTGACTTTTTTTTTACTTTTATCCGTCTGCTTTTATTGCCTCCCTTTATTGTCTTATTTTTTAAGTTCACCTGTAACGATTGACAATAAAAATTCCGCACTATCTACCAGTTAAATAAAATCAAAACACAATTAAATTTCTTATAAGATGCATTTATACAACTTAGATAAATACAAATGCATATTTTACGCAGGGATCAAGAAGGATAAGCGTTCCGCAAAAAATGTTTCAGTTAAGTTTTTTTACTAAAATCTACGCGGACGAAGTCGCGGGTAACACAAAGATATGCATGTACTCAGGATACTGAACAACTTTTTCCATGGAACATAGGTCAAAATACCAAAAACCAAATTTGACCTCCCATACAAAATGCGCTATCAGCTGATGCAGTTTCTATGGGAGGTCAAAACTTTATTTCGTTTTTCGACCTATGTTCCTTGGGGAAAGTTGTTCAGTATCATGAGTACATGCATACCTTTTTCTATCAAGAACTAATTAAAAGTCATCCTATATATAAAAGAAGAAGGTGTCTGACTGACATATCAACGCACAGCCCAAACCGCTAAGTCTAGAGAAGAGTTGGTGCTTCGGCCCATACAAGCGTGGATGTTAAGTTTACGAGCGAAATTAGTGTTGACGCAATATGCAGCCGCTGACTAAAATGGTTTCATTCAATTAAGTTCATCAACCTAAATCGAACAAAATTAATTGTTTTAATATTTAGCGTCAGATTGTTGGATTATTTTACTAAAAATAATCAGTTCAAATCATAGGGAGCCATCGGCCATATCATCCGCCATGCGTTCAAACAAAATGACTGTATAATCTGTGCGTTTGAATAACACTTGTATTTTCTTCTCGTCTCGCTCGTATACTTTGAGACTGTTTACAGCAAGTTTACAGTAATAAAAAGTAATGTAATAATACTAAACCCCACGCATTATTGCTAAGAAAATAAAAAACTAAAAGCTGCAAGGTCCAGAAGCTATTTCCATTACCTAATTTTTGAGGTTATGTTGAGGTTCAAGTTTCTACAGTCCACCACTTCACACATCTTACAGAAGCAGATTCGCCAAGGGCTAAGGGAACTATTAGACTAACATTGAACTAAAATGGCATTGTTATCTAACTGGCAACGAGGAAATGTGGGTTCTGTGGATTGAAGATGGCATACTTTGTTTTGCCCTGCGTACGTACCTCTATCTGATAATGCTGTCCTTGTGATCAGCATATAACAACGACGATGATACATGAAGGAAGAAGAAGATCAGGGCAGAATAATCATCTAGATTGCAACCATACAGATCTACGCTAAGAACCATTGTCATAAAACTATCCAGTGTCTACACAAAGTAAGGTTGTCTTTGAATATAAGTAGGTAGTAAAAGCCTAAATAAATGTTTAGAATTAATTATGTCCTGTATTAAAGCAGTTTTTATAAAAAAATTAGGTATTACTTTATTTACCTACAGCCTTGATTCGGTTGGTCTTCAATGTGGTCTATGATCTTATGATTGAAGTTCATTTGCATGTCATAAAACAAAGTAATTATTCCCTGTTTTGACTGTTATAATTAAATCTTGGCTACATTTTATTGATTCTTGAAGTGCTTGTGACCACTTTCTTGGCCGACCTCATCAACTTACTGTATAACTTCCTGTATTGAAAATCCTATACAACAGCAAACACTACTAAATATATACCTTACATATTAATACCTCCTTAATATTTTTTCTCTGCCACTCAAATATATTTACCATGGATATTTACTCATAGGACATGAGAGTAACTCTTTAATAATAGATGAAGAGCACCACAGATTAGATAATAGTAATCCCTACTTTACTTGTAAACTGGAGGATGGGCAGCAGCATCCTTCTGTGTATCATACCATCTTAATTAATGCGGTCACCTGCAACCGCGGTCCATGGTGCCAGCCGTAACGCTGACAAGCGAGGTGACTATGGTACTTCCCCTCCACATTTTTTCCAGCAAAAGCTAGAATTCTGGAGGGAGCTCCCTGTCCTGTAGTGGACGTTTCATGGGATGTTATGATGAATCCCTACTTTATTGCATACCAAATCGAATAGGTAACAACCAGTCTATAAAATAGTGCATCCTAAAAATAAATATAAAAAAAATACAGGGCTGGTTGCAACCTGGCTTGTTTGGTACAGTCAAACAAAAAGCTTATTTTCGACCTTAGTAAGTAAATTGCTAGGTGCTAACTAATTAAGAAGTACCTATTGAGTGGTGCCAGCAAAGAATAGTACCAACCCATCTCTACCCGTGGGTGTCTTAAAAGGCGACTAAGGGTTAATGAACCAGAGGATGGGCAGCAGCATCCTTCTGTGTATTGTATCATCTTACACTCTGCGGTCACCAACAACCGCAGTCCATGGAGCCAGCCGTAATGCTAACAAGCGTGGTGACTATGGTACTTCCCCTCCACATTGTTTTAGCAAAAACTGGAATTTTGGAGGGTGATTCCTGTCCTGTAGGTACATGGCAGGATTCATATGTGCCTATACGACGCACAAAATAACTTTGGCCCTGATTTTTGACTACTGCGCATCAATGACAGGGCCAAAGTTATTTTGTGCAACGTGTACTAGAATACAGAGTTTTAGGACTACCTGTTCATTCCATTGCATCACTGACTGAGCATAACATGAGATAAATAAAATAAACTAGTTCTTTTATTATTATTACAAGTGCATATGGGTGAGATCACATATATGGTTTTTATGGTTTTCAAATTACAATATCTGCATAATTTTGCTCCCGCTGCTGGCTGCTATACCTACTTACTGCCTTTCTCATAACCTCAGAGGTTCATGTAAGAAACCTGTCATAGAGTCCAAATTGCATGTCTTTTATAATGTTTTTCATTAACATTTAGGCAATAAAGAATATTACTTAAAGGAAACTGCTATGCTGCTGAAAAAACTCCTTTATTAGAAAATGTATGATTATTGATTGATACACTGGCAAGTAAATAAATAAATATAAGTTTTTATTTTCTCCACTTTTACAAAACAGTTTTTTTAAGAAACAATATGAGATGGTGGGAGACTAAAGCCTGAGCTAGGTCTGACTAATTGTATTACAGGTCTCCAGAAACCCAACAGCATTACATACAAATTAAACAACCAAATTAAAATTGAGTGTTTTGTTTCGGTAGCTTTCTGTATCTTCCTCCAAGTTCTGTATAGGTAGAGATAGGAACCTTGTAAAAGAGGTACCTCCTGTCACAGACTCTATGCTTTCTTAACTTTTTGTGTTTCTATATATTTTCTTTTGATCTGTCAGCCTTCAACTTTTGAACTAGTTACTCCTAATATAATTGTGTCCATCAATTTCTACTTATTTCACTCCTATCATCTATTGCTTGGTATTAGGTTGGGTCTACTTCAAATATTTGATTTGTAGGTACTTAAAGATCATTGCTATCTGTCATGACAAAAAAACAGCATCAATGGCATCTTTAGCCAAAAATACATGAAACACGGTCAAATACAATACTTCATGTCGTCAACAAGTGCAACGTAACCCATCATTCATGTAAAACACTGAGATTCCAGCTTTTAATTATTACACTTTATCGAGGTGTGTCTGTTGCATTTTTGATATTACTTCTTATTTTTTTATAAATCAAAGGCGTATGCTATTCAAACTTCTTTGGAGAAAAAATACTTGTATTGTATATTTATTTAATGGCATCACATCTCATTACAAAACGTAGAAAAATTAGGTTATGTACAAACAAAACAAAGAAATTATTATGTCATGTTGACGGATTTTTTTTTTTTTTTTTTTTAAATTTAGTTTTACGGCTCTGAAAACAAGTCCTTTGAGCCACTCGTTAAAAGTCACATGTGGATACAGTGTTGCCAGTAGTATAATCAAAAGTTCCGATATACATCGTGTTATTGCGTGTGCAGGATAATAAGGAGTTTTCCTTGATGTTTGTCACCTAAGTCCTTTTATTGTCATTGTTCGTAATTACTTTTAATTGATATAAAACCTTTTTACAAGAAAATAATCACATATTTGACAGCATTATTCAACTGTTTTTTCACACGATCATAGAAACTTAGTAAAAATACTTTTTTTCTTATTTGAGTTGCTTTAATATCAAATGAACTAAAAAATTCTGGTAAGAAATGTGGTGACTTAACTTTTTATTATGGCGGACGCCTAACTAGGATTCTGAACTTGAACTGTAAATAGTTCATGAGCAAGAGTACAACCTCTTCTGAGTTCATGATTCAATGAATTTTAGTGTGAATCCTTTTTCACCCACCGACTTATTGTCACCGTACGTACATTCTACCGAAAATAACAATAGGTAGGTACTAAATACAATAAGTAATACTTATTTATGCTTGAAAATTCGAATAAAACGTGAAAAAGATATTTACCGTAGAATAATAATATCTTTTTGGTATTTACGAATTCTAGTCATACTGATTACGTGATGGTGACCGTCCGTGACCATCCAGTATCACAGTTGCCATTTTCCATTTTCCCAGCTATAACTAGCAGGGTCATCTAGTTGAACTTTCAAAAGCTACCGGAAAACAAACACCCTATTTTGGCTCTGAACAATTATCTCGCCTCCCCCCACCTGCCGCGCTTGCCTGCACGAATATTTTTTTAGTTCTGCGAATTAACGGTCACAGCCAGAGTTAAGTTAAAAAAAGAAAACATAGCATCCACCAATCAAAGCCCCATTTAGGACTCGAAAGTTCCTAAATTGTATTAAAAGTTCCGCATCAGCAACGCTGAAAATAAAACAAGAGCTGGCACACTTTTTTTAGGGCCATACTACTAGCATATTTGCCATAAGTTAGACCAAGAAGAAGAAGAAGAAGTAGAAGTTAGTTAAGTTATAGACCTAACATTACTCAATCGCCACCTAATTCATTATCTTTTCATGAAGTTACGGAAGATGACGTTCGTGTGATTATTCTTACCCTAAATAGTGACGCGGCTGTTGGCTGGGATAAGATATCATCAAAACTATTAAAATCTGCTAGTCATATCCTAACACCGATTATCACGTACATTTGTAATCTAGCCATTAGGACAGGTAAATTTCCGACTGCCTTAAAAAAAGCGGTTGTGCACCCAATTCACAAGAGTGGAGATAGAGACGTCGTCAGCAACTATAGACCGATATCTGTCCTACCTTCTCTTTCTAAAATTTTGGAGAGAGTACTGAACTCGGCTCTGGTCAGTTTTCTGGAAGCTCATGAAATTCTGTCAAAAAATCAATATGGATTTCGTAAGGGTCTATCTACAGAAGATGCCATAATAGACCTGACAGAAGTGATCGTCCAGAAAATTGATGAAAGAGCAAAGTGTCTTGGTATCTTTCTGGACTTGTCTAAGGCATTTGACACCGTCTCTATCCCACTCTTGTTGAAAAAGCTTGAAAGTGTTGGTGTTAGGGGGATGACTTTAAATCTCTTAACCGACTATTTATCGGATAGGACCCAAATAGTTAAAATTGACTCTTATCATAGCGATGAGCTCGCGATAACCTGTGATGTACCGCAGGGGAGCATCCTCGGACCCACACTCTTTCTTATTTACGTGAATGAGTTATGCAAATTGACCTCGCCTAACAGCTGTTTGTTTGCGTATGCTGACGATACAGCCATTATTGTGTACGGGGAAACTTGGACAGAAACTGTGTCGCACGCAGAAACTGCCTTCAGGCAAGCTATGAACTGGCTCTCCAATAACCTTTTAACTTTAAACATCAATAAGACAAAGTTCCTAACTTTCACTATAAGACCATGTGATCAGCCTCCTGACATTACATTTCTTGCTCATACATGTTCACCCTTATCTACTCCGTGCTCTTGTTTGCCTCTCATACGATCCCCATCTATAAAGTACCTTGGAGTTCTTTTGGACCAGTGTCTCAACTGGTACGAACACTTAAGTTCTCTTATGTCACGGACTAGGAAGCTAATATTTATTTTTAAGAAATTAAGAAACTCTGCCGACAAAGAAACTTTAAGAATAGTTTATACAGCACTCGCTGAATCTATCCTATCTTATGCTATATCTTCATGGGGTGGTGCGTCTAAATCAAAATTTATTGATCTTGAGAGATCACAAAGGGCCATCCTCAAGGTTCTTTTCCGCAAGCCGTACAGATTCCCGACGAAGCAATTATATAGTGAATTGTCCTTTCTAACAGTAAGGCAATTATACATATTACGTTCTACCCTCCGTAAACATAGATCCGTCCCCTTACCAAATAGTGCCGATAAAACCACCCGAAAATAGTTTGTAAAACTACTTTTGCGAGAAAGCAATTCAGACATCGTAGTGCAAGCATCTACAATGCTATCAATGAAAACCTACATATTAGCTCACTAAATAAGTATGATTGTAAAAATAAAATTAAAAAGTGGTTACTATCTTTAGATTATGATCAGACAGAATCCATCTTAACCTAAATTATACCTACTAACCTAATTTTACTCCTTCTTGCAAGCACTTACACATATACCGCTACACATCTCATACACACACCACAAACACACATACACTCATCACAATATAGACACAAAACCCACATTATATACTTACTTACTTACATAAATGATTCCTAGTTACATAATAACTTCTGTTCATTGTTTTTGGCAAGCAATCATTAGTAATAGAGACGACAGACCACTGACACTCATCACACAGGTTTTAACCTAGTTTGAGTTTCAGGGGACCGCCGTTCAATTAGTAAATTAATTAGCCTTTTAAGTTCCTTTTTGTTAAAACTCCAATTGTGTAACTGGCTCAAATAAATATTTTATTTATTTATTTATTTATTTATTTATTTATTTATTTATTTATTTATTTATTTTATAAGTTATATGCTACGTTATTTGTTGTTTAGAGTAGAGAACACATAAAAATAATAGAAAAAATGATGAATGTGGGACAGTTTCATAACTACTTGAACCTAAATAAATTTGCAACGATCCCAGTGTACCTACATCAAAATAGAGGTAAAACTCTATCTATAGGTACTGTACTGATCTGAAGTCCCTTCATATAGGATCCTCAAGTCAGATACGTGAAAGTTTTGGCCAAAGTTGATCGTCTAGAATAATACCCTTTAAGAATATTATATTTTTCTCTGAATCCTACGTCATACCGTTTTATATCTTTATAATATTTTGTAATTTACAGATTCTGCTCGGTGGAGAGTGGCAATAGAAGAATGAAAAAAAAAACACCTTTGTTATTTTAATACTTTTAATTGAATATAATCCTATTCTTTACAAGTCTAATTTGTGTTATTTAATTTTATATTGGATCACTATTTATTTAAATTTAGTCTCATATTGACTGGAGTAGTTCATCTGAATTCATGTAGATTCATCAATTTAGGGAAGGTTTTATCTCATTTACTATGCAATATTAGAGCCGTTAAGTTTCTGAAAAGAAACCTATGTTAATATAAATGAAGTAATAAAAATAATGTGGGGACAATCCCCAGGTTCGGAGCCCCACCATCGCCCCGAACAGGCTCGTCCTAGGCTCCCCTACTCTGAGTCCTAGGTCCGAGGCATACCATCACCCAGTTCACGATGATATGACGCTAAACTACCCTAACAATCCAACTGGATCGTCAGGATTCTGATCATCCTCGCGGAGCTGGATATCCCATCGAAACCTATACTACTGTAAAGACTAGGGTTAATGTATGTGGAGAGTGGAACTAACTAACCACAGTACAACCCAGACGGTGATGATGTCTCCCCCCGGTATGTTCATGCCCCGCGTCAAACCCGACTCCCACGTGGCCCACCTTTAAGGGACAATCACTGACTCGTCCAGGGTTTACAGGGTATTTGACTATTTCTTTTAGCCACCCATACCAGAGCTGGTCACCGAGCCCGCCAGGCACACAAAGCATACAGTCTTCCTTTAGGAAAACAAGGCACTCCTACAAAATGAGCTCTTCCTGTAATCCCTCCGGGCAGACATTGATCGACATCATCGAATCCCTTAGTTTGTTTTGAAATAAGTTAAACTGAAAATAATTAGCCAGCTCCACACGTCCAAGTGTGAAGTTTGTACTAGATACGGGTATAGTATTAATGCTTGCATGGCCAGCCTAGATCAATAACGGTTTTATAGCTGTCAAACGAGCAATACACAATCTTATTTGCTATTCGTATTAAATATATTTAAAAATATAATTTATGTTGAAATACACGAATATTCTACGATATTTACGAAGTTAAAGTGTGGTGTACAATAATATAATACATTGTTCTTATAATGGCTCCACCATCGAAGGCGACAATGGAAAGGTTAGTGGGCGTTGTTACTGATCTTGATTCAAAAATAACGACGATGAATATGAAGTTAGAAGAGTGTTTTGAAATAATTAATGCTCAGAAAACGTATATTAAACAACAGAATAATAATAATAATAAATAAATAAATAAATAAAGCGTTTATTTGCTCTCACAAAAACAATTTCTATATATCAGGTAGGTACACTTGGAGTTTGTAGGTATACAATAAAAAATTGTTGATTTGTGAGAGCCTGGTGTCCGTACTAGGAAAAACCTGTATGACAGATCACCAGGCTCCCAACCCCATCACGAAAATCACACGGCTAAGACTCCTTTAAAAAGTAAGAACAAAGATAGCAAGAGATAAAGATATACATATAACTTAAAATAATTCTAGAATATTAATTCAGTGTGTGTCAGTATGAAAGTGTGTGTGTGTGAGTGTGTGTGTGCGTGTACGTGAGTGTACGTAGTGTGAGTATGAATGTTATAGTGCGTAGGTATTTATGAGTAGTATGTAGGCTTGGTAACTTCAACATAATGGCATTAGTAAGGTTTCTACCGTATCATAATCTAATGACATGAGCCAAAGGGAAACCTTTTTCTTGACTTCTGCTTTCAAAAGTTCATAAATATTAAGTTCTTTGTTAACAAAGTTATATAAGTAGGATCCTAGAAAGTAGAAAGATCTTTGGGCAAAGGAAGTACGACAGGACACACTAGCGCATATATTATAACTGCGGCGTCTGTTCACTAATTGATCAGGATCATAGGTAAGTAAAGAATGTTTCAGAAGAATAACATTTAGTATATACAGTTGTCTAACTGATAGCACCTTCGTATAATCATATAGTTTTTTAGTTGGGAAGCGATAGGGTAAGAAATTACTAACTTTTAATATTGCTCGCTGTGATCGTTCCAGCTTTAAAAGATTTGATTTATAAACGCCACCCCAGGATGTTATGCAATAACCAAGAATGGCCTGGCATAAGGAGTAATAAACTAACTGCAACGTATTTTTATCTGCGGCATGCCTAAGATTTTTAAAAACATAAATAAGTTTACGTGTTCTTTTAGTAAGGGAGTCTATGTGAGGAACAAAACTAAGACCATGATCAATAATAATCCCAAGATACTTAACCGAAGAGGTAGATTCAAGCACACGACATGAGCAGACAGAATTTGGAATTGCCGAGCACGCGTGGGCTACTATTTTAAAGGAATCTGGTTCAGGCTGGTCACGTTTCCTGATAGAAAAAGTCATATATTTAGTTTTGCCAACATTTAGTGTCAACACATTTCTAAACAACCATTCAGATACAAGATTGAAACCTTTCTGAGCACAATCAAAGGTCTCCCTCCACGAGTCGGTGCTGAACAACAGGGCAGTATCATCGGCAAAAGTGATAATTTTCCCATTTATAAGCTTTAAATTGCAAAGCTCGTTGATGTAAGTTAAAAACAGCGTAGGGCCGAGGATACTGCCCTGCGGAACACCGTAAGTGACTGGTAGCTCGCCGCTCATGAAGTTGCCAATCTTGATCCTTTGAGTCCTATCCTTGAGGTAGTCTGCAAAAAGATCCAACTGCAGATCCCTAATTCCTAATGATTCCAGTTTATTAATCAAATTTGTGACAGAAACAGTATCAAAGGCCTTTGCAAGGTCAAGAAATATCACCAAGGGTTTCCTTCCGGCATCCAGTTCGGGCACTAGAAATTCAGTAAGTTGACGTACAGCCATATCAGTAGATCTACCACGTCTAAAGCCAAACTGGCTGTCGGAAAGAAGACCCCGGGATTCCAAATAATTAATAAGTCTATTATTTATCAAGCGTTCCAACAACTTTGACAAAGCAGGTAGAATAGATATAGGCCTGTAGTTATTGACACTGTTTCTGTCACCGGATTTAAATATAGGTTTAATTAAAGATCTTTTAAACATGGAGGGGAATTTGCCAGAAGAAATACTGAGGTTGCAAATATGCAAGATAGGTGAAATGAGCACATGTTTGTACGTTTTTATCAGTTTGCTGGAAATGTTATCTAAGCCAGTGGCACAATCCGATTTTAGACTATTAATCAAAGTTTCTATTTCTGGCTCATTTGCTTGTAAGAGTACAAAGGAGTGAATATTTGTTGTGTTATTATAAGTTTCAGGAGGTTTATGATTATTTTGATTATCGTTTATGATTTTTTCAGCAAGATTTTTTCCTACCGAGGAAAAAAATAAGTTGGCCATCTCAACCGAATTTTGAGGGTTATCTTGAGAAAGTAGAGACAGCGCAGTATCAATAGATTTATTTGTATTTGTTATTTGTTTAATAGCTTCCCATAATTTCTTATTATTGTGTTTATTTTTATCTAACTGTTCCTTTTCATAACCTTTCTTAAGCTTTCGGAGTAGATTATTACAGAAATTCCTGTATCTTTTGTAAGTTATAGTTATTAATTCATTATCTGGGTATTTTTTATATTTCTTATGTAACCTATCCCTGTTTTTCATGCATTTTAGTAAACCTTTTGTTATCCATGGTTTTATTATCCTTTTACGATTTGGTACTAATATTTGTCGAGAACACTTTCCAATAATATTTTCTAGTTTATTAATTAAATAATTTGTGGCAAGATTCACATCACAAAAACTGTAAATATTAGTGAAATCTATATTATTCATTAGCTCGTCCAAAAGTAAGTAATTAGTTTGTTTAATTAATTTGTGAGCGGGAGTAAAATCAACAGCTGAGTCCAAGTAAAATACTACGGTGTCATGATCAGTGATTGAGGTTTTCATAACGTAACAGTACGCGGTCAATTTAGATTTTATTATAAAATGATCGAGACAAGAATTAGTATGTGTTGGGATTGAGTGTCCCGGCAACATACCGTGGTAAGCCAGCAGGTTTAGATAGGAGAGAGAACGGGAATCATTACTTGACTCAGAAATATCAATATTAGTATCTCCAGCGAGCACAATATTCTTATAGGAGGAATTTGCTGACAAACAGTCATCTAGCGAGGACAGAAAACTATCAATATTATGATTGGAGGGTGATCGGTAGATGGCAAGTATCAAAAGGTTCTGATCTATTTTTATTAATAAACTATTTGCGTCGCATATATTTGGTTCCTGAACTGCCAGTTTTAAGGTATCTTTGTAATAAACTACGACACCTTCATTTTGGGAATTTATATTTAGAGTTGCCACCGAGCTAAAGCCATCAATGCTAGGTAAGTGTGGGCATTTCTGAAGCCAACACTCAGTTAAAATAATGATGTCCCAGCTCACTTTAGTTCTTTCAATTAAGGTGATAAAACTATCCAGATTTTTCTTTATGCTTCTTATGTTCTGGGCAATTATTTTTAATGGAGATTTTACATAGGACAGGGCACCTTGACAGTCTTCAGTTTCTAAAATAGAGGAATAAGATACCTGGATATTGTCTATTTCATTTGAAATATTGCTAAGATTATTGAATTTGTCTTATGATTGTTTGAGGGAGCAATTTATTTATGCTTCTGTTTAGGATGGTATAAAATTGTGAAGTTTGAGGCCCACCGATGTTAAAAATTGTGGTATCTATGTATTTGTGTGGTATGTTGGTATAGGATGTATGTGAGAGTAGTGTAAGAGTGAGGGTATTATAAATACTGCGAAACAACACTGAATTATATGAAATACAGCTTGAAAAGCTTAACGTAAATAAAGTCCAATTTAGTACACAGGAAAATAGTCATTTTTCATTTCGCAGTTTGCTTAACTGTTCTTCATCAGTGATCTGTAGATGAGGCATCCCCTCCTTCTTGCGCAGATATACCTGTCCATTAAATGTCCAGCAGTGGGAATAACCTTTTTGCTTAGCTATCGTCCTGGCTAAGAAGAAAAGCCGGTTTGCCTTAAATGTAAGATGTTCCGCTATGTAGACAGGTTTAGCAGGACCAGGAACGCCCAGATGGGAGGTACTTAACTTGTCAGTGTTATTTGTTTTGTTGAAATCTCTCGTAAGCTTGATGAAATTTTCTTTTTTTGAAGTTGATGAGAACTCGACCACAATAGGGCTCTGAAGATCATTCTTCTTATTCAGGCGAAAAATTGTGCGGATATCATACTCCTCCACTGAGCAATTTATTTTAACACCAACCTTATTCACCAGGTCAATCAGGGTATTTTTAGATTCTGATGTGATTTTTGGGATATTTCTTATTTCAATAGTAGTTGACAGAGCGTTTCTTTCCAGTCTTTCAACCTTCATTTCCAATGATTCACAACGTTTTCCATTTGCTCCAATATCTATCTTTACAGAATCTAGCTCCTTAATCACATCATCATACTTTCCAGATAAGAAAGAAATTGATTCTTTTATTTCTTCATTCTGTGATTTTAGATCAGCAACAGCGAAGTTCAGGCTATTCTTCAGTTCCTTGAACATACCTCTAATTTCAGACATGCACTCCAGATTTGGTTCAAAAGGAGGTTGATTGGATGGTAAACTCACAGAGTATTGTTTATTTTGAGGACGGATAGTTACTGACGAATCATATTTAGAATAGCTGCTTCCCTGAGGCTTACCAGGCTGTGTCGGCATAATTTTGTCAGCCTTTTCTGTATCACCCGGGGGTAAAACTGGCACAGGAGATGGAGGTGGTGTCCGCTTCATCATTCTAGTTTATTTAGATTTTTTTTTTTTTTTAGATTTTATCTTCTTTTCGTGGCAATCACCTTACGGAGTACGTTGATGCAGCTAAAGTCGAAGTGCAATACCGCCCTCTCGTGAGTACAATTCAGTATTTTTTCGGTCACTGGACAGGTGGGCGCTTTGATGATGACTGACAGTTGATTGATAGACAGCTGTCACTTATACCCGGAGACGTCGGTAAAACAGCCACCAGTACTCGGATGAAGTATGGCTATTGACACTTTTGGGTTATAATCAGACCACTTTTACGAAACTTGCACAGGGTTATTAAACGCAGCGCCTTCCGAAACAATCTGGTGAGAGCGACCCGCACTGTCACCGCACGCCAATAATTTCAAGAAAAAGTGCCAGCACACGCGATAAACAATTTATTTTATCTGCAAAAACACAGCAATCGAGGAACACGTCTGCACCGTATGACGTCCGCGGGGGGAGGAGATGACAATATACAACAGCTAACGAAGACCCTGGACGGAGTCAAAAGTCAAATTGCCATGAGAAATAACGGCCAAAAATTTGGGACTAATGTAAACAAAAACGTCCACCCACCTGGCTCAAACATGGAATTGAAAATCCCGTATACATCGGTCCCAGTCACGTCCATTCCACCAAAACTGACCGTTCCATTAGTCCTGAATGACTCTGGACCACAAGCTCTTAACATGCTACAGCACTCACTCGACACTTCGCACACAAATAATAGCACTGTTATAGAATGCTATCCAATAAGTCCACTCACAGGCAAGACATCCACCTCAGCTGTGAAATCATTTCCCGCACAACCCAGCGATTCTGCTTCTACTCGTAGTTACGCAGAGGCAGTTAAGACTACTCCAGAGAAGAAAACCTTGCACACGGCTCAAGCTAAGGCTCAGGGTAATCCACTCAGCTTACATGCAGGTCCTCCGCGTACTAGCAGTCTCCACCTATTCAACTTCAGCGTGGAGACCACCACCGAAAACATCAAGGACCATCTCAAGTCATGTCTTAAGTTAATCGACGTCTGTTGTGAAAAGTTGACCACCCGCGGTGATTATTCTTCATTCAAGCTGGATGTCGCAACAGCACGCGTTCGCCAGGTTCGAAACCCCAATATCTGGCCTGAAGGAGTATCAATCCGACCGTTCAACGTTGTTGCACCAAAGTCTCGGCAGAAAAATCATTTAAAAAACTTCCGACCGCGCCGACTAACACCGGACCGATGATAACCTCTAAACGTAATGCTACTATTTATACAATTATTCACCAAAATGTTCGGTCAATTACGAGCAAGACAGGTATATTAAATTTATTGTTAAATAAACACAACCCCGATGTCCTAGTTTGTTCGGAAATTTGGTGTAAATCGAATGAGATTCAACGCGTGAGGTTATGTGGCTATGAACTAGCAAGTTATTACTGCCGAACTCGCATCGCTCACGGTGGCGTTGCACTATACATACGTAGCGGTGTAACGTATAGACAGAGACTGGATTTGCAAAGCCTCGCACTTGAATTTCATTGCGATTTAACTGCCATAGAATTATATACCATAAAGGTTATAATAATTGGTGTATACAGGACAGGTCAAGGCGACTACAAACAGTTTTTAAAAGTACTTGAGACCTTAATATCTAAGTTAATTGACGAAAATAAAAGATTCATTTTTGTTGGCGATATTAACGTGGATTACCTCAATTCAATTCAATTCAATTCAATTTATTCGGTAACAAAAAAAATTTGTGTTCGAAAGCATACAAAAACAATTAACTAATATAACCTGAATGTCACAATATACTTATATCTAATTATATGTTAATTACCCGGGTATTCCAGTAATTTCATTAACAATTATTTCCAATAAAAAATTAAAAATTTAAACCTAAGTATAACTAATAAAATAACTAAAAAGAAAAATAATTTAAAAAAACATTAATTTATCGGTTCAGGTCTTGCATTAATAAATTCATCAACTGAATAGAAACACTTCTTTAACAAGAAGATCCTCAGATTTTGTTTAAAACTAGTGAGCGTGATGTTTCCCTTTAACTCAACTGGCAGCTTGTTAAATAGGTTGACCTCATTAAATTCGGTGCTGTGTTTCGCTACATTCAGCTTAGGAGCAATTTTTATTTCTATATCTTTCCTGCGTGTGCTCTCTCTTAACATTCTCGCATTATCAGGTTCATTATTTATTAGATGCTTTTTGAAGTCTACAAGTAAGACGAAGATATACAAACATGGGAGTGTCAGTATACCCAATCTAATGAAATGGTCCCGGCAGGATTCCCATGGAGGTAATCTCACGATTGTTCGAATTGCTCTTTTTTGAACGATAAATGCCTTTCTCTCATTATACTTGTAGCTATGCCCCCAAAATTTAACACTGTATCGTAATTTAGATTCCACTAAAGCATAATAAACGATTAAAAGCTGTTTTTCTGTAACTTCATCACGTAGGGTTCTTATAGCGTAACACGCAGAGCTGATACGGTTTTCAATTTCGTTTAATTCTTCTTTCCAATTAAATAGATTGTCTATGTTTACACCTAAAAACTTAACACTGCAAGTAAGCTCAATCTTTTGCCCTTCTAAGAATACGCTTAAAGTTTCATTGTTTTTTGCTGTTGTTTTAAAAAGCATGATGTTTGTTTTTACTACGTTTATTACCATATTATTTGCTAAGAACCACTTGTTAAAAGCGTCAAGAACGTTATTTACCTTAACATTTAAATCTTCTATATCCTCTCCATACAGGACTGCGTTAGTGTCATCCGCAAAGATAACGATTTTTGCGTCAGGAATTGAGTTACATATGAAGTCAACAAGGTCGTTTATTAGTAAAATAAATAAAACAGGGCCAAGAATGGAACCCTGCGGTACTCCCCTACCGATTCTAGTCATATTAGATGTGCAAATTTTCTCGCGACCGTTTATAACCGATTTTATTTCAACAAACTGTTTACGGTTTTTCAGGTATGACTCAAATAGTGCAAGAGCATCCTTTCTGACTCCGTAATGTTCAAGTTTACTGATTAAAATGGCATGGTCTACCAGGTCAAACGCGGAACTCAAATCAAGGAAAAGACCTGCCACTTTCTTTTTTTGATTGAGTCCATTTATCACATCACTTATTAGTTTGTCTATAGCGTTTCCAGTACTAACGCCTCGCTGGTAACCATATTGTCTCGGGTTTAATATTTTATTAATTTCAACATGCCGGCAAAGTCTGACCTTCATAATTTTCTCCAGAATTTTTGACATAACTGGAAGAAGAGATATTGGCCTATAATTTTTTGGTTCCATTTTAGTGTTTTTCTAGTACACAGGTATTATAAGTGCAATTTTCAATTGTTCAGGAAATAGGTTTTGTTTTAGACAAGAATTAATAAAGTAGGTTATAGGCTTCGAAAGTATCTCGATGTTTTCTTTAATTATAGTGATTGGTATATCGTCATATCCACACGATTTCTTAGAGGAAAATTCTGATACAATTTTTCTTATTTCTTTTTCGTTTGTCTCCCAGATAGCCATATCGCAGTTTATCCTTTTTGTATTTGCTTCCAAATACTGCTTAGCCACGCTCAACTGCCCACTACCAACAACACAATTTTGTTCAAATTGATCAGCAAAAATTTTTGCGATTTCTTCGGTTTCACGTATAATTTTGTTATTTACTTTGAGTGTGATTT
This sequence comes from Athrips mouffetella, assembly GCA_947532105.1. Classification (NCBI taxonomy): domain Eukaryota; kingdom Metazoa; phylum Arthropoda; class Insecta; order Lepidoptera; family Gelechiidae; genus Athrips; species Athrips mouffetella. The sequence goes on from OX383965.1 coordinate 24,555,866, forward strand.
GTTCATTTTGATTTGATTTTGGTTTTATGTTTCTATGATTATTAACAATCTTCCATATACACTTAATCGAATTGTGTGCTTTCTCAATTTCTGACTGTACTGTTAGCTTTCTAATTCCTCTTATCACTTTTCTGTAGATCCGCATATATGTTTCTCGATACTTAATGATACTCGGATGACAGTTATTTTTTACACATAAAACTCTCTTCATCAAGCTGGCAGTCTTAATACCCTTTGTTATCCAGTGTATTTTCTTAATTTTATTAACGTTTACAAACTTTAGCTTTTTTTTTGAAACTGGCCTTAAATATATCGCTAAACGTCTTGAGAAATTTATTTATACCTAGTCCTAACCAATTTTCTCTCAGTATTTTTTCACTAAATATTTCCCTATTTTTTCTTGAATAAGACCTGACTTCATAGAACATGCACTGGTTTTTGGTTTGCGATTGTGAAAAACCTTCAGATGTCAGTTCAGTTAGGATCGCTGCATGTCCATCCGAGAGTCCATTGAAGTCAATCTGAGGTATGGTACAATTGTCTTCTGGTATGTTTGTCAAAAAGTTGTCAAGACAAGACAACGTACTTTGTCTAGGGCATAGATACGTTCCAACATCTACGAGATGCCTATAATTGTAGCATTTTAGCAGGCAAAGGAAATCATCACGCTCTTTGCAAGACTTCAGCATATCGATATTGAAATCTCCGGTTATTATGCATTTTTTATCAAAGAAGTGATCCAAAAGTCTATCCAAACTATGCATGAACGAATTAAAATTTCCCTCTTTAAAGTTCTTACTGTTTGAATTTCTATAGCAGCATATTACATTTACATTTGTATGCAAGTCCCTGACACCGCACACCTCAAAACTCTCCCGTTTGTACAATTTCTCACAAAAATCAATCTTTTCAGTTTTTCTGCCATTTAATGCCATGATCAGACTGCCACCCCTTACAGATAATTATGAAAGGCGACACTTAGACGATTTATTACGTTGCTACAACTCAAAAAATATAGTCGACTTTCCCACGCGTGTCTCAAACACCTGCAGTACATCCTTGGACTGTGGAATAGTCGCTCGTAATGACGATGACGTCACTGCTTCATCCATAGAGACACCGATTAGTGACCACAACGCTCAACTGTTTGTGATAACGAGTAATCATGGACGCAAGCGCCATCTAGTTAACTTTGCGGAGCGGAGGCTATTTACTCAAAATTCTATTTATAACTTTTATATTGACATTATTGACTATGATTGGAATTTTATTAACATATCTGACATTACAATTGAGGACAAATTTAATAAATTATTTTCAGTTTTGACATATTATATTAACACACATTTCCCCATTAGAAAATTACAATTAAAAAAGAAAAATAGTATACCATGGCTTAGTGACGAATTGTCAAATTACATTCGCAAGTTTGATGATTTTTGTATGATGAAGCACCAGTATCCAAATGACGCGACTATTGATAATTGCGTTAAACATTATTCGGACCTAATAAAAATTACAAGTTTGCGCGACCGACGAAGTTATAATGATAATAGGCTATCTTCCGCTAAGAATGCGTCAAAAGAGATGTGGAGAATAGTCAATGAGGAAATATCGACAAGTAGTAAGTCACGGAACATCGATATCATTAGTGAGGGGAAATCGGTTCCGACAAATATTTTACCTGACCATATTAATAGTCACTTTCTTAATATGACTTCAAAGCTGCCACTTAAAACTAATAAGACTGAAGCACTTACATACTTGCGTGAATATTTAAAAGATTTAAATCCGCCTGACTATTCGTTACCAGTCGTCACTAGAGAAAAACTTGATATAGTCTTGAAAAATATGCTGTCAAAGTCAAATACACTGGACATGTATGACATATCTGTCAACGTCATTATGTCTGCATGGCCTGTGCTGGCCGATTTATTAGTGACCCTCATTAATGGCATGTTCCGTGACGGCATATACCCCGACGTCCTCAAAGTGACCAGAGTTTGTCCAGTCTACAAAGGCAAAGGAGATAAGTCCCAGGTAGACAGTTACAGGCCTATATCTATTGTTCCCACGATATCAAAAATTATTGAGTCAATTATCTCTGCTAGTTTAATGGAGCACCTCGAGACAAATGACCTACTGACTGACAGACAGTACGCGTATAGGAAAGGCAAGTCCACCACCACTGCTGCCCATCAAGTAATCGACTCGATACTTACTGGTATAGATGATAGGTACAAGACAGCTGGAATTTTTTGTGACCTTACTAAGGCGTTTGACGTTATTCAAAATGACTTACTTTTAAATAAATTAAAAGCTTATGGTGTAAAGGACAGCGCCCACCAATTACTACAATCGTTCCTAGAGAACCGTAAACAGTCAGTGGAAATAACATCAGACGGGCGAAGGTACAGATCGCAAGCTGGTGACGTCACAGTCGGCATTCCGCAAGGCTCCTCACTCGGAAATTCTCTTTTTTTAATCATAATAAATGATTTGCCACAATATATTACGGAGGGCTTAGTAGTGCTGTTTGCCGATGATACCACGATCATTGTATGCGCACGTACATTTGAAGACCTCAATATTAAAATAAATACAACCTTCGAGCGGATACAGACGTGGTTTTCTGCGAATGGACTAATTTTAAATTCTGTAAAATCAAATCTTATACTTTTCTCGGCAAAGGCGATTGAAAGACCATTTTGTATTACCAGCCCGGTACCACTATATCAATCATGCAAGTTCCTTGGTTTTACACTTGATTGTAACATGAACTGGAAAATACATATTCAACATCTGTGTGATAGGCTTAGTGGTGCTGCCTACGCTCTGCGTAAGTTGCGTCCCTTAGTCTCTAATGCCGTACTGAGGCAAACGTATTTCGCGCACTTTCAATCGCTTTTGTCGTATGGTATAATGCTTTGGGAAAACTCTACTGATTCCGAACGTGTTTTTATTTTACAAAAGCGAGCTATCCGGATCGTAGCCGGTTTAAAGCCCCGGAGGACTTGTAGGTCTATGTTCAAGAAGCTCGGTATAATGACAATGACCAGTCTGTATCTGTTCGAGGTTATATCATATGTGCGTCGGAATATTGCAACCTTTGGACGTCGTACGTGCGGAGGGCGGTCGTTGAGAAACGTGGGCAGGATCGCAAGTGTTCCGCGCCGGACCGAACTTGCCACAAAAAACCCGCGTGTGATTGGTCCGAGTTATTACGAGCGACTTCCAGCCGATCTGAGAGATGTAACAGATGACGTAACGTTCTATCGCCAATTGAAGAATCGTTTATTGGATAAAGAATTTTATACTTTAAATGAATTTAATGCTGTAAAATTGATCTGACTACATTATGTAGCAAAGTTTTATTTAATTTTGACATTGTATATTTAGTTATCGTTTTTATAATTTTGACATGTATTATTATAATTTTAATTTTGACATTTATTTTGTATACAAGTTTGACATTTATCCTACTGACGATCACCCTATCCTCTGACATATTATATTTTAATGTTATAATTAATGTAATCATGAAATTGATAGAGTGAAATAAATAAATCTAAATCTAAAAATCTAAATCTATAACGAGAGATATAAAGAGTTTGAAGGGCAATTTCCCTCCCCCCAGTCACTGAGTGACTTTATTGCTCCAACAAGGTCTCCGTATATCCTTCATAGCTCTCACTTGTGATGCGTAGCTAAATCTCTTTTCCGTTACCAACCCACGCAAGACAAGAATTATGTAGAGTAACCCCAGTCTAAACACTCATTTAAATAAAATGAATTGCATCTAAACTATAATGGGATTACCCAGCATATTTCGAAGAAAAACATATAAGTAGTAAGTATGACAAAAGATTACTGAAGGTAATCCTTAAATAAAAGTGAAGTATGATGACCAGAACCGAGAAGATACGGGATAATAGTATCTAAGCTAGGTTGGGCCAAACATTTATGATTTAAGATCTTAAGGGAAAATCAAAGGCATCGAGTATTCAAAACCAAGAACACTGGGAGAATTTAGCGTAAACAAGAACACTGGGAGAATTTGCGGAAGCACGTTGTATACGTAAGACTTTCCATTAACTGTAAATCCAGTATATTTTTTACTATCCTCAGTCAATGGAATTTGAAAATAAGCGTTATTTAAATCAATCAGTGTTATAAATTTTACACCAAGAAAAGCATTAAGTATGTCAATCTGTAAAGGCGGTGCTTCTACTTCTGGAACCATATATTTATTGATTTCCCTAGCATCAAGTAATATTCTAACAGATCCATCGGGTTTTCCAGTGAAAGTTAGTGGACTACAAAAATTTGTAGTTTTTCTCGATATAATCCCTAATTCCTCCATCTCCCTCAACTTTTCTTCTACTTTTGCCCTATGTGCGTATGGTATAGGATAGGTTCGTTGTATCCTTAGAGTACCCTCAATCATTTTAATGTCATGTGTATAACAGTTTGCCCTTCCAAGTTTCTTTGTAAAAACTTGCATATGGGATCTCAAAACATTAAAAATTTGTTCCTTCTCTACATCAGACAAATCCATTCCCAACCGAATACTTTTAAACAAATCTAATAATTGCTTTTCTTCTCCACCTTCCTTTTCGCTTTGTTCCTCTTCTCCAGATAGTAGATTTATTTGATTCTCTTCTAAAGACCCACTAGAAAGATTTCGAAACGGAATAGTAATTTCTCCTTGCCCAACGATACCCAATTCTAATGTTTGTGGTTCTTTTAAATGCAAAACAGCGTTATGCGCAACTAACCAATCTACCCCAAGGATAGCAGAACAAGTTAATTTAGCAATCACTAAAAATCCCGTATCAATATCAAACGAACCGCATGTCAAAGGTATAGAGACTAGTTTTTTTATTTGGAGACTCTTTTGTCCAACGGCTCCCCTCACACATATTGGTCTAACTGGTAACGCAGGGAATTCTGACTTTAATTCTCCTTGTAAACTCTCTAAAAATTCTTCCGAAATACAAGTTACTTCACTTCCAGTGTCTACCAAGAGAACTATAGATTGCCCCAAAATTTGTAACTCTATTTCTGATTTAAATTTGGGCCCCTCATTCTCAAAGCAAACCTCTTCATCATATAAAGAGTTACCTTCATATTCTTTAATGAACTGGTTATACATTGGTTGATTTTGTTTAATCACGGAAACGTCAAAAACTTTAATTAAATCTAAGACTGTTTGTTTATTATTATATTCTTCTGAAGAATATCCTAAACCTTCTCTATTACAATTCGTTCTAGTATTGTTCGGGGAAACAGGATATAAGATCCCTTCTTGGTCACAACCCAATCCTACCCCTGGCTTCCAACCTTGTTTTAGTAAATATTTTACAGGAAAAAGATAATTTAATTTTTGTTAACTGCAGCCACCTCCTGCTTATTGGAGATGGCCCCAACTAGTTTAAATCTTCTTCTTGAATTATTTCATTAGTGATCCTTCCCCTTGAAGTCTCCCCCTCGATGTGAGCCACCACTTTTGGTTTTTTATAAAATGGTTTGTCTTTATTTGATACGAATTGACTTTGACGCTTTGTTCCCCTATCAGCTCCAATAGGGGAGTCAAAGGAAGAAGATCCACATTGTTTATTCACGTCATCCAATTCACGAAGAAACTCTGTTGCCTCAATCAAAGTATTTCCTTTCTTCATCCGCCAAGCATATTGTACATCCTTCGGGAAGTGTCTCATCAAATCCTCCACTATTTGCCATTCAGGAATTGGTCTAGACATCATCTTTGCTTGCCCTGCTAAACTAACGAAATGTTCTAGCATTGTTCCATTTTCCTTAGACCAAGTGCCATTTACAATCATTCTTCTCAAGGTGTTTTGTTCGGCTTCTCCCCAATAAGCATCCAAAAAATCTCTTTTGAAATCCGACTGTGTAAACCATCTTTGTCTATAAATTCTGGCCCATTTTCGAACATCACCATCTAAACAACTGATTATAGTTTCAATTGTAGCATCTTCATTAGGCATCCTCCGTAAATAATTCTGAAGATCCTCCAAAAACGACACTGGATGTACCCCAAACCTTCCAGGAAAACGTGGTTTTTCGACTCTTGTATCAATCACCGGGCATATATTAATCGGTGCTTCATGTCTTTCAGACGAAGTTGATGCAGCGTTAGTTTCCCGAGCTTGCGACAGCTGATTCTCTAAGTTCGACACCTTCTGTGTCAGAATTCCCATGTTTCTTCGAAGTTGGCGAAACATAGTGGAGTTGCGTAAAGAAGGTCTTGGACGTTCTTCTTGCTGACCTGTCCTTTCTATTTCATCTTGTCCCTGAGATGTTCTAAGATTATAACGAGGAGGCATTTTCTTTTCTTTGAATACTGAAAGTTTATTACAAATTATTGGTTGGACCTTTGTTTAAATTAAAGAATAGAAAATTTATCTAATATTCTCTCCTTAATTTCCCAAAACTGTTGCTTAATGGAGCTAATATTTTGATCTCCATCGATAATCTCTATTCTCTCAAAATTTTCCTTTATACTAGGGTTCAATAACCATTCCTCATGAATGTTGTGAATCCTCTCTATATAATCTAACGTTATCCCTGTCTCTTCAGGTCGACCACGACTTAAGGCTCTCTGATAAGAAACCATAGGGGAAGTCCTAAGATAAACTACTAAATTAATTCGAGTAACAAATTGTTCCTTGAAATAAGAGTAAGTTTCATCTAAAACTGCAAACTCAGCCGGGTGCAACAACTCACTCTCATGCAATTCCCTAATAAAACAGTTTTTGGCTGAATAGATGGAACGTTCCATAACTTTAATCTTAGCGTTAGATTCTTTCGTATGATTCTCTAACATTGTTAGAAGAACATAATTTTGAAAACAGAAACCCCACTTCTTAGGGTTTTCCTTAAATAACTGGAAGAGATTGACGCCAGACAAATTAGTCCATTTATCAATTGGTTCTGGTATTATCTCAAATTCAGAGTTGCCTCCCAAAGCTGCCAACAAACTAGACTTCCCTGACCCCATGTTTCCTTCTATTGAAACTGTAAAATTTCCCATCTTTATTCTGAAACAAGGAATGCATCATATTTTCTATGGTCTCCAAAACAAGTAACCCTAAGCTAAAACCAATTCTAACGTCCCGCTTAACAACTTTAACTTAGATAGACTTTACTCTCAAGTTTCTTCAGTTCAAAAACTCGAAATTAGTGTATTTTTCATTTTGTTTCTTTTTTCACTCTTCAATACCTCTCTCGCTTGAAACCAGCATATCCTGGTCACGGCACCAGCTGTACTGATCTGAAGTCCCTTCATATAGGATCCTCAAGTCAGATACGTGAAAGTTTTGGCCAAAGTTGATCGTCTAGAATAATACCCTTTAAGAATATTATATTTTTCTCTGAATCCTACGTCATACCGTTTTATATCTTTATAATATTTTGTAATTTACAGATTCTGCTCGGTGGAGAGTGGCAATAGAAGAATGAAAAAAAAAACACCTTTGTTATTTTAATACTTTTAATTGAATATAATCCTATTCTTTACAAGTCTAATTTGTGTTATTTAATTTTATATTAGATCACTATTTATTTAAATTTAGTCTCATATTGACTGGAGTAGTTCATCTGAATTCATGTAGATTCATCAATTTAGGGAAGGTTTTATCTCATTTACTATGCAATATTAGAGCCGTTAAGTTTCTGAAAAGAAAACTATGTTAATATAAATGAAGTAATAAAAATAATGTGGGGACAATCCCCAGGTTCGGAGCCCCACCATCGCCCCGAACAGGCTCGTCCTAGGCTCCCCTACTCTGAGTCCTAGGTCCGAGGCATACCATCACCCAGTTCACGATGATATGACGCTAAACTACCCTAACAATCCAACTGGATCGTCAGGATTCTGATCATCCTCGCGGAGCTGGATATCCCATCGAAACCTATACTACTGTAAAGACTAGGGTTAATGTATGTGGAGAGTGGAACTAACTAACCACAGTACAACCCAGACGGTGATGATGTCTCCCCCCGGTATGTTCATGCCCCGCGTCAAACCCGACTCCCACGTGGCCCACCTTTAAGGGACAATCACTGACTCGTCCAGGGTTTACAGGGTATTAGACTATTTCTTTTAGCCACCCATACCAGAGCTGGTCACCGAGCCCGCCAGGCACACAAAGCATACAGTCTTCCTTTAGGAAAACAAGGCACTCCTACAAAATGAGCTCTTCCTGTAATCCCTCCGGGCAGACATTGATCGACATCATCGAATCCCTTAGTTTGTTTTGAAATAAGTTAAACTGAAAATAATTAGCCAGCTCCACACGTCCAAGTATGAAGTCTGTACTAGATACGGGTATAGTATTAATGCTTGCATGGCCAGCCTAGATCAATAACGGTTTTATAACGAGAGACATAAAGAGTTTGAAGGGCAATTTCCCTCCCCCCAGTCACTGAGTGACTTTATTGCTCCAACAAGGTCTCCGTATATCCTTCATAGCTCTCACTTGTGATGCGTAGCTAAATCTCTTTTCCGTTACCAACCCACGCAAGACAAGAATTATGCAGAGTAACCCCAGTCTAAACAATCATTTAAATAAAATGAATTGCATCTAAACTATAATGGGATTACCCAGCATATTTCGAAGAAAAACATATAAGTAGTAAGTATGACAAAAGATTACTGAAGGTAATCCTTCAATAAAAGTGAAGTATGATGACCAGAACCGAGAAGATACGGGATAATAGTATCTAAGCTAGGTTGGGCCAAACATTTATGATTTAAGATCTTAAGGGAAAATCAAAGGCATCGAGTATTCAAAACCAAGAACACTGGGAGAATTTAGCGTAAACAACACTAGCTAAAACTCGATGTTCTTTTAAAAGAGGACTCAAAAGAAGTATAAAAAAATGGGATTATTGTATATACTTAAATATTCGAAACTTACAATGAAAGAAAATAACATTATTGTTTTCAAGAATCTATTTAATAATATTAAAGGTGGTTTCACACTGAGTCAAAGTATAATTTTAAGTATGATAAATTATGACAAGTTTTATTAAGCAAAATAAAACATAGAATCTTATAAGGTTTAGATTCCTGTATGATTCAATGAAGATTAAATAGATTATTTAACTACTTTAGGATGACACACATAAAGTTCAGAGGTCCCCCAAGGTCGGAGTGTCGTACAGCCGTCGCAGCCTTGCGGGCGAACGTCGTCAACACACTTTACAAGAAGCAACCCACGAACGAATGTAATGTCTCCATCAAGAATATTCCTCCTATTGATTCAAGACAATTCTAATTTATTCCTTAAAAACAGTCTTATGTTACTAGATTAAATTAGAATGTCCCTTCACAAAAGGAGAAAGTTTTAAATTATCTAACTACTCTACATTTGGTAATCCAACGCTAAGATCTGGAGGTCCTCCCGCGATATATGCCACTCAAACAACGCAACCAATAATGGGCGAGCGTTGTCAGCACATAACACAAGAAACACTATTTCCAAAATCCAACGTTAAAATACCTTGCTAATATCCTTCCATTTGTATTGGAATAACACCAATTCATCCCACACATACAGATGGGAGAAATCAGGATGAATCAGCAAAATCTCACACAAATAGAAAGAGAAGAACTTTAGTATCAGACCCTTTTAGGCTTGAGGGCTCCGGCCCAAGAATGATTAAAATAAATAAATCCGAAGGTAGATATTATCAGTTAGTCTTAGACAGATACTCCAGAGACACGCGACATACATTTGCCACAACCAATATAGCGGACATCGGGGACACAAGTCACGAGGGCATCCATCCATGCTTGGTTGAACTAAATAAACCTGAGAGCAAGTATTTCTTAATCTCAAAATCTGGGACTCCTAAAGAATGATAGTTAAAGGAAAGATAAGCACCTCCTATGAACTTGAGTACTGAAATGTAGTAATGCTCTCAGCATGTTCCAATTTTGGGAAATTGAGGCAAAAGATTCAAAATCACTATCAAAACAATTTATTAATAGTCGAAATAATATTATTTATTATTTTTCACTCTACTTAAACTTACCCTTTATTTCACAATAAAATGTCACAAATTATATCCAAGTTTCAATTGGAAGATATTTTGTTTGAAGGTCTCGAACTGACATTCTAAATTCCTTTTAAACTGACAGGGTATTCCTTTTAAACTGACAGGGTGCTATGGAGAAGAAGTTTGTTTCCGTGTGTCGTACCGATCGACTGTGGCTCGACACGTATTGCGGCCGTGCGTATGCAACTATCCGCGCAAAGAAGCATACTTGTAATGTCGGTATATATGCCTACAGACTGTAGCGACAATCTGCCGCTTTTCTCAGAGTGTCTCGCCAAAATGAGTGCTGTGGTGGATGATTCAGATTCAGATTCAGATAATTTTATTCAATGTAGATTCTTTACAGAATACTTATTGAATGTCATGCAGAATGACTGAATGAAATGACTTAGAGAAAGAAGTGACTTAGAGTGTGTGCTAGCATTTGGTGACTACAATGCAGACCCGAAAAGGCTATTCGGGAAGGAACTGAGTAGCTACTGCTTAGAACAAGACTGGATTTGTGCAGACGTGGACATTTTGGGTGAGTCATCCGGCACCTATACATACATAAGTGATATGCACGGCTCGACCAGCTGGTTAGATCATTGTGTCGTAACTTCTGCGGCTCGCGAGATAATTTCCGAAACGTTTGTACTATATGATTCATATACTTCGGATCACCTTCCACTTGTAGCTATCTGTAACGTGGATATGATTAAGCCCAAAGTGTTATGTACTGAGCCAAGTTATGTTAATAAAATAATCTGGGGGCAGAGAGATCCTGCACAGATAGATTTTTATAATATGTTATGTAGTCAACACCTACTGTCACATGACTGGCCTGAGCTGTCATGCACTGACGCAGAGTCTATGCGACGCAGTAAAATTGATAGTTACTATAATTTTATCATAAATTCCCTTACAAAAGCGGCTCTTGGTTCTTACAAAGGAAAGACAATTTTTAAGAAAAAACAAGTAGTTGGTTAGAACTATTATGTCAAAGAATTACATGCTGAAGCCCGCATTGCTTTCCAGATGTGGCAGCTCGCAGGCTGTCCATCTCAAGGTAAAATATTCAATGAAATGATAAGTACCAAAAAACTATTTAAAAACAAGATCAAATGGTGTACAAAAAATGAAAATCAAATTAAAATGAACATTATTGCTTCGCATAGAAGTAATAAAGACTTTAAACAATTTTGGAAAGAAACGAATAAATTGAAACCTAAATGTGGTGTTCCTGTGTCAGTGAATGGTAGCCAGGACAGTGCGGAAATTGCAAACATGTTTGTCGATCAGTTTAAGGTGACCACTACTGCCAGGCCGTGTCCTGACTCGGTGCCCGTGTGTGGCGTGGTGACTTGCCCCACTCCACTTTCCTCCTCTATTACCGCTAAAGACATTTTTAATTGCGTTCGTAAAATGAAGAGGGGCAAGTCGCCGGGTCATGATTGGCTTAGTGTGGAGCACATATTGCATGGTGGAACTTTGCTCTATGAAAAAATGGCAACTTTTATGAATGAATGTTTGGACTGTGGATACCTTCCGACTGATTTTATGAAGACAATCGTAATACCCATTGTCAAAAATAAAACTGGTGACGTGACTAAACTATCAAACTATCGTCCAATATCTTTAGCGACAGACATTTCAAAAATTTTTGAGAGGATTGTCTATCCCGAACTTAACGAGAACATTAATTTGTGTAGTGCTCAGTTTGGCTTCAGAAGTAATTTATCGACAGATCTAGCAATCTTCGCTTTGAAAAACACTGTCAAAAAATACGTAAAAAGGCAGTCATCTGTCTATGCTTGCTTCCTAGACCTGAGTAAAGCATTTGACACGATAAATTACAATATGCTCTGGACCAAACTGAGGGCTACACAGGTTCCTGGTAAGCTGACGAACTTGTTTGAATTTTGGTACAATAATCAAACAAATCAGGTTAGATGGAAAAATGCAACGTCTGACAACTATAAGCTTGACAATGGGGTGAGGCAGGGCGGCTTAACCTCGCCAATCTTGTTCAACTTATATGTGAACGGCTTAATCGAGGAGCTCAGCAGAACCAGGATAGGCTGTCATGTGGGAGGCGTGTGCCTAAACAACATCAGTTACGCAGATGACATGGTTCTGCTGAGCCCCTCACCGTCCGGCTTGCAAAAGTTGATTGCTGTTTGTGAAAATTATGCATGTCAACATAACTTGACATATAATGTGCAAAAATCTGAAGTCATGGTTTTTAAAGCAGGAAAAGGCCCTAACAGTATACCACCTATTCACCTTTGTGGAGCTCCATTAGCCATTGTTCACTCATTTAAGTACCTTGGCCATGTGCTTAAAGAAAATCTGACGGATGATGATGATCTGGAGAGACAGCGAAGGATGATTGCTATGAAAAGTAACATGTTGGCTAGACGTTTCGCTCATTGTACTACCGATGTAAAGGTAACACTTTTCAAGGCGTACTGTCAGGCGTTCTACACCGCGCACTTATGGCAAAACTTTAACAACAATACTTACCATACACTCAGAGTTCAGTACAATAATGCCTTCAGAGCACTATTGGGCCTGCCGTGGCGGTGTAGTGCGTCTGGCATGTTCGCTCATCACAGGGTGGACGATTTTTATGCAGTGATGCGGAGAATGAAAGCCTCCTTTCGTAACAGACTCCTGGTGTGCGATAACGATATCATAAGTACGGTACTATACATACACCACTTATGTTTATGACAAAAACTTTAACAGTTTTAACTGGAGATGATTATGACTGAAATTTAGCTTAAGGTTATAACGGATGTTATAGTATAATTATTTTATAGATCTAATTTTAATTTTTATTTTGAAAATTAAAATTTTTTATTTGTATTTTTTATATTTTTGACATCTTTGACATAAAATTTATCTAATCTTAATCTTAATTTTAAATTATTTTAATGTATGTAATTTTATGGGACTCAGTACCTGAAATAAATGATTTTTATTTATTTATTTATTTATTTTTTATTTTAAATTTTATCAAACGAAGACACTAACATATAAAAACTGGAATTTCGACTTAGGGCCAAAGTTTTATATTATTTTCTAAAAATTGTAACTATTTAATTCTTTAATATTTATTGCCATTTTGATTATGGGTTTTGATTTATTTTTTGTTAAAGAGATAAAAAAATTATAAAAATTTCAAAATTAGCGTCTAGCTGTGGGTAAAACTAAATAGAAAATGATTTATTTGTTGACTATTTGACAATAATGTCAAATGTCTCCACAATCATTCTTTTCTTACACTTGTCCCTTCAAAAAGAGACCCCATTTATTTAAACTTTATTTCGGAGACAATTCTATCTAAAAAATATACATCGTCTAAAGTCACTTTGAAATGATGGTAAAAAAAAAATATACATCATCTAAAGTCACTTTGAAATGATGGTAATCCATCACATCAGAGTCCAGTTTCTATGTTTACATCATGGACTGTTTTAATCAATTTCTCTGTAAAAGGAAAAAATTAAACACAATGAAATTTACATTACCTTTACATTCCAAGCAATACATTTCAAGCCTTCACGCACTGTCATTTTGTGAATTGCTTTTCCTTAGCATTAGAGTTCTCAGTAAATCCTGTGGAACTGTTTAGAAATAAAACATTACCCTGCCTAGCTATACGCAAACAAAACATAAGTAGAACTAGTTTACTCTTAATTATGGGAAAAGGAAATCTTTATTACTATCTACAAATAACGACTCAGATTAGAAACACAGTTTGTTATAATTTTCACAGAGTTATTAATGATTACAAAAGAAAAATCGTTAAGAGAGAATAACAATTTACTTAATGTATCACACTGTATAAATTTCTTATGTTCTTGCGTGTAGATCTGTAAGGCTGCAAATATTCTCCATCTAACTCTTCCTCTTTTGACATTGGAGTCTGATTTCCTCAATGTTATTTAGCTCACACAACCTAGAAGAAAACTATAAATTTCATTAAGTCACATTTCCCCTTACTTTAATACATACAACAACTTTGAACTGAATATAAATAAAATGGAAAACCACAAAATTGAATACTTACATAATGTTAGATTCACACCTCTTATTCTATACACATTGGAATCAAATTCTGAATGTTAGCGGCTTGAATTTAAATGCAAATAAACCTTCCTATTCTATATCCTAAACGGAGCAATACCTATCTTTGTCCCAATTGAAGGAATCCGCAATCAAGGATCACAGTCTCCTTCAAAAAGATTCATCACATCAGCTATTTGATGGCTATTTTCGCGAGCTACAAAATAAAAGATTATGACTCACAGAAATCCAGTTTCCTTCCGTCTTTCTTCCAAAAACTGTTGGACGGACCAAAAATCCTTCCAAAATATGTGAACGCTTCACGATTTTGCGTGTCATCCTTTTATATGAACTTCATCTTTATATTCCAACTATTTTTTTGTCCATCAGCTTCATCTGCAACTTTTACAAACAAGTCAAAATTCTATTTCACCTCCATTGCCCTCACTTTTCCCCAAAAACCTGTTTCCTTATTTTTTTCTCTGTTGTTTTCGTCCAAAATTTTTAGCAACTATTTTTTTATCCCCGAAAATCACTTATTCGCTTCACAAAAACTCCCCAACTTGTCCCGCAACTAAATTTTTAGCAATTATTCCTTTTTATCCAGAAAACCACTTCTTCCCTTTTCATTGTCCCTTTTCCAACTTGTCACGAGTTGTCTTATTTTTCTTCTCCCTGTTTCTCGCTAAACTCCTTGACAGTTCCTCTAAATAGTATTTTATGCATTAAAAATTTTTTAGGGTTCCGCAAGTGCACAGTACCTACAGGTAATAAAATTATGACTAGGCTGAATGACTAATTTTTGCTTAGCCGATCATCGTAAAAAAATATCAAAATTGGAGGCAAAATATAAAACTTGTTCACCAAAGACCGTGATCGTCACGATTATAAACATTAATTAAAGAGTTATATTATGCGGTATATAATATTCATCGACTAGAATCAACATTGCTCATTTCATGATCGGAAAAACTAGAACGAGCACTCACTTTTAACATGATTAAGAACCTAACTAGGCAATCGAATATTTTGGCATTTTCTGTTACTTTCATCATTATTGCCCTATCATTAATGCATTATCATCATCGTAACATCCATTAAACGTCCACTGCAGGTCAGGGAGCTCCTGAACTCCAGAAAAAACGCGTGGTACTTACCTAAAATGCCTAAAGTACTTAGTCGAGAGGATTTACCATAATCACCACTGTGGCGTCCGGTAGGACGTACTGTTATTTATCGGGATGCATCTAGTAAAACTAGCTAATAATGGTACGTAGGACACAGACAGAACATCCCCGCTCGCCGGCTGGCTATGAAGTGATAATCTCCCCGAGTACCCACATTTATTGTGACCGTCACATCTCTTCCTTTTTATATGATTTGAAATACTTTTATATATCATTATTTACAGGACCATTAAGTATTATTTACATAATACTTAATGGTCATCATAACATGCAGAATACAATTCAAATAGAGCGACTCGACTACCGTCTCGGATCGTGCTATGGCAGCGTAAAAGAGACGGCAAGAAACCACTGCAGCACGGCCTACTTTAAGAGTCGGCTTTATACAATGGGTTCCCTGTGTCGTGCTAGAATATCAAAGCACTATAAGTCTTACATTGAACCGATTTAGATACGATAGTATCATTATTAAAATTTACAACTTCGTTCATTAGGTAATTAAGTTTCTTCTAGGTACTGTCCACTTTTCTCCATTTTTCCTTTCATTTGTGGATGCTTCTTGCAACACTGAGAGTTCCAGTATTGTTGTTGTGGTCGCTGGCAGTCTAAAGTCATCTTTAAGCAGAAACTCCACCTGTGGACAATATTGCAGTATCTATATTCTCATTAAGGTGCAATTTCGCGCTTGCGCGCGATACTTAGGTAGTATTTACACTTATTTGTTAAAAGAACGCGTTTATTATAAAAGTCATGAATTGTTAAGATATTTGTTCCAAATTAATTAGAATTTGAATTATGTTTTTAAAATTTATCCAAAACATTTTATAATATCGGTTTGTGAACCACCTCTTTACAAATAAAAATTTTTCTTTTTGTCTTAAAATAGCAAAATAGCAATTCCACAGTTAGTTATCAAGATAATCAGGATGCTTTTGGCAGTTTTTTTTTAATACTATTTTAACTCGAGCATGACAAGGCATTTGTTTAGTCTTGGTTCATAAGAAACTGAACTGTCACCCTATCTGTGTGTGTGATATTGGAGCCCATTTTTTTCTTTAAGTTTTACGAGTAGACATGTGTTGCTTTGCCATGGCATTAATGGCATCAAACGACCCATAGAAAATTTACGGTATTTATAATGTTTTTCAACTCTGGAAGATTTATGGCATCTTTCGACCCATGGAATATTTATGGCGTCGTTTGATCCATGCGTACACATTTGTGCATTTTTCGACCCATGGGTAATTGTGGCGTCTTTCGACCCATCGATTATTGTGGCGTCTTTCGCCCCTTGTGGCGTATTTCGATCCATGGATTATTGTGGCGTCTTTCGACCCATAGATTTTTGTGGCGTCTTTCGACAGTTTCGACCCATAGGTTATTGTGGCGTCTTTCGACAGTTTCGACCCATAGATTATTGTGTTTTTTATTTATTTTTTTGATCCATGGATTATTGTGGCGTCTTTAGACCCATATATTTTTGTGGCGTCTTTCGACCCATAGATTATTGTGGTGTTTTTTGACCCATGGGCTAATGTGGTGTCTTTCGACTTGTGGCCAAATCAACACATGCCTTCCGACCACGCATATAAACCTTTATGGGTATGAAAAGTCTTTCAAGACACGAGCAGGAATTGAACCCGCACCTTTGGACCGAACCAACTAGTATTTTTTGTATTTACATACACCAGACACCAGAAGCAGCACGATCCAATGCACTGACCACTGTGCTATCGCATCTAGACTCCCCCATTCACATGGTTCACATGCGTAGCTTTTCTCATATTAGTGATGCAACAAGTATAAAAATGATTTTATTTTTGATTGGCTAAATAATAATGACGTATTTACATCTTGAAATACCCAATATTCAGCATATAACAGTTTCCTTTTAAATACTTAATCTCTTTTTTTTTAGCTTTTAATTCCTTATCTGTACCTACATATTATTATATATTTAAAATTTTGAGACGCTGTTGTTAGGTATTTATATTTATTTGTGGTATTATTAAGACCTTATTTATTTTCACAGCTAATACATGGACGAACAAACTCTTGTGACACCTATGTATATTTTAATCGAAATAAAATATAGGTACATTTCCTTCTTCCTTTTTTCATTTTTTTTTTTACTGTAAGTTTGGATCAATAAAAGAAGGTGTCTGTCTATATGTGTTTGCAACTTTTAAGGTCTTACATACACAATGGAAAAATACTAGCTTGATTTCGTTGCATCACCAATATAACTGAGGATTTCAATCCATTCGAGGATTATCGTTAAAACTAACTTTTCCTTTGTTTTGTTTTCGTTAGTTTATTTTGTGGCTTTATAGAATATCAAGACTCTTTTATGATAAAAAGCAAACACACACACAAGTTGATATTTTGTTTTTACTCTTGGTACGTAAGTTCAGTACTTATTACTTGTTATTTTCAATAGGGTGTTTTCCCGCACCTTGTGAAAGTTCAACTGGATGGCGCTGCTGATTATCGTCAGGAAAATGGAAACACTGATACTAAAGTATAGTGAAAATATGTTCGCATACGTTATACCTCGGTATGTCTATTTAAATCACATTGATTTGTCTCTTTTATTGGTTTTTATTCTAATATTTTTTTCTGTTTTAAGAAATATCTTGTAATAGTAAAAATTTGTAGCGCCTAAGTTTCAACATTTTTTTTTAAGTAACCTCCACTCTGGTGCTGACTGAGAAACAGTACCATAAGCATTTGAACTCAAGTACTTGTTGCAAATCTCAACTAACGACAGTTAAAAACCGTAGTTGAAAATATCATAGAAAATTGCCTATTATTGACATCTCACATCAGTCCGTTATATTGGCCAATAATGATGCTATGCGTATTGTACAAAACACAAAATATAGCTGTAAATCTCTTTATTTAATTACTAGCAAATCTTTAATAATTCGTAGTAATGGATATCACCTTTGTAATATTGCTCTAATTTAATAATTCATTAAGAGATTGTAATATCCAACAATGAATAAACTATATTTGATTTGATTGAAAAACTAATTTTTTTTTTATACACTTGACGAAGGAAAGTACTGCAGCACCACAAGCACTTTATTTCGTCTTATGCGGCAAATTCTTTTACATATGAAGTTTGTTTGACTTTCTTACTTACACCTACTTTCATCTAGGGATTCTGTGCTGCCACTGCTGGTCAGTCATCTTTGCATGTTTTCAATGTTAACCGGCACACAAGTTTTTCTCGAAATGTCTCCTCTACTCTAGTGACAATACTCAATGTGCCCAACATACTATACTACTTACTTATCAACGAGCAACATTTGCTTTGTATAAATAAAAATATAAATGTAATAAAAATGACTCGCGTTTCAATGAAATTTACTATTAGTGGTTTTCGGGCCGAAAATCGATCTAATCTCATGTGTACGAAACTTTTCGTTTTGCCTTATTTTTTCAAGATTCTGGAAACCCCTGGTGCCATGTCATGGTCTGCTTCGAGAAAGGTCAGTTGCCTAGCTGTACCTACTTGTATATTATACTTTGTAGGTAATATAGAGGTGTAATAATTATTGAGCCCATCTTTTTTACATGTATCTTTTTTTTAGGATTTCATTTAATAACACTGCATCCATTCCGTACCTACTTACCAAGATTTATAATTAATAATAAAAGTTAATAAGTAGTTTTAAGGTGTTTGTTAACAATGTATTAAACAAAAATATTTGGTAGGTAGGTAATTATAGTTGGATCAATAGATATTTATAAGCAGTTAGCACAGTGAAATTTGTTCCACATCAAGAGTTGTTATTTATATACCTGCTTTATTTTTTATTTTTGTCTTGGTATTTTGGTCCTGTCTACCGAATATCTACTTATTAATAATAAATTGTTTACAACACGATTAGCTGGTATTGCTTCATAGTGCAGGTGATTCTGTTGGTAATCTTTAGTTGGTTGCCTATATTTTGTTAACGTCAAAACACACGTCAAAACGTCGTCGTACTCTAGTTGAGGTAGGTACGGTACGACACATAGTAACGAGTTTTATTTACCATTACGTCGGTGTCATAATAAGCACTTACGCAAGCATATAAGCACTTACGTAAAATCTCACAAACCCTGGTGTCAGAGTTACTGATCTGCCTATAATAACTAGAACAACCGTTTAAGCCTGCATCCCGAAGCACGCATTCATATTATTTTAACGGTCAATCAAGTAGCTTTATTATGCAACGTCTTAACCACTTTTGTTTGACGTGTCTCCACGAGGATTCGGTCCCAAAAATTATGGTTCGAGAACCGCAATTTCTAAGTTGGTACAGTCAAGAGCACATCAAGCCTGACACATTGAACTTTGTACCGTTGTTATTTCATTAGATGTACGGCTGGATTCGCACTACCAGTATCAAGCTTGACCCGTTGTTTACTGCACTATAGATTACCTACAGAGGCTGATAAAAATATTTTGTTTGCTTTGTATAAGTATTAGGTTATTTAAAGGAAATCACACACGTGTAACAATTTAGTTCTTGTGTAGGTATTAACAGCTACTAACTGTAAATTACCTAAATTACCTCGGTAACAGAAATAATGCATCATTAAAATACGGTCAGGCAGCCATCAGCGGAAACAATTGACGAAAGATATATTTGAAACGCATTTCCGAAATTTATTTTTCTTGAGTGTGAGAAATAATGCCACACACATGAGAGCCTAAGCGAAAATCTCTGTATATTTTTCGAAACCTACTTGTAACATTGTTTGGGATGGCGGTCGAACACTTGTAAACAACGGTTCAATTTTATTAATCAATGCATAATTTAGCAAATACGTGCACGGAGACATTTTTCAGTGTGGATATGTGTCTAATCCTCCTTTTTTTCCATTGCTTGAGATGGCAAGGGTTTTTCTAGTAATATTTTTTTTTTGCGGATAATTTGAAAATATTGTCAAAAATTGGTTTCCACTCACCACGCTTTCATTTCATCGTCGTCGCCACTGTGGCGTCCGGTAGGACGTACTGTTATTTATCGGGATGCATCTAGTAAAACTAGCTAATAATGGTACGTAGGACACAGACAGAACATCCCCGCTCGCCGGCTGGCTATGAAGTGATATTCTCCCCGAGTACCCACATTTATTGTGACCGTTACAACCACGCTTGTTAACATTGTTATTGGTGACCGCAGTTTGCACGATGGTACGCTACACAGAAATATGCTGGTGCCCATCCTGCGGTTCATAAGCCCTTAGTCGCCTCTTATGACACCCACGGGTACAGATGGGTTGGTACTATTCTTTGCCGGCACCACACGGCTTTTGTCCTATTATTCCGTTCCATATAGTCTGTTATTTAACCTAATATATTTCATAAGGGCACTGGTTTTTACACAGAGCGACTAGTAAGTACTTATTAGGATTTGCCTGGCCAACCTGACTGTCAGAGTTTTTAAACTGCAAATGGCTTTTGACTTGGCTTAGCGAATAATATTAGATACAGTTGCCAACCAACCGTAGCTTAATCATCGGCGCGGCGTTACGTGCCTTCCGAAACACAGAAACGCTTTAGTTATGTGTCACTAGCGGTCACTGAACTAGGTCCTGACCACGGTTAACGTTGCCTAATTTTATGGATTTGACTCGATACTCGACCTCTTTTATTTAAACCTCATTTTTATGTGAACGGTGGTGTCAACTGGTAAGGGCACGATCAAGGAGGTTTTGATTCAAAATGGCAGATGTCTCCATTTTCGTATACCACTAAAAATTACAATATTTTGTAATCAAAATATCATGGTCAATGTGACGTTTTTATTTAATGAAATTGATTTTGCCGATTTGTGTTGATGTTAAGATTCGATTAAAACCAAAAACATTGGTGGCTGCAACTTCTTAAGATTATTTTTTACGAATTTCTAAGACATCCAATAGGTTCCATGGGTTTTGGCATGACGGTTTCTTATGAGGTCTAGAGGTGCACTAAGAAGCGGTTTTACAAAATTCTACCCTAAAGAGGGTAAAATAGGAGATGAAAGTTTGTATGAAAGTCCGTCAGTTTTGAAGTAAGGATGTAGTGTGCCCACTACTGCCACCGCTAGATGGCGGCACTGGGATATTGCAACTCGGTATTGTTAGTGTTACGGTGTTTATTTATGTAGGACCGAAAGATTTTGATCCGCGTCTTCCTGGTAACCTGAATTGTATTGTGATATATTATACTCGTAATAAAGTGATAGTACTGTAATATGTGGTTTTCCCTTCTTCATGAATAGCGAGGGTGTCCCTCGCTATAAGGATATTCAAAATTATTATTTAGGCTGACTACTAAAAATTAAGTTTAATGTTTTTCAGAGTTTTTGAAAACTCTATACCCTAATGGGTAAAAAGAGGATGAAGTTTAAAATCCTTCATTTTTAAAGTAAAATCCGCTAAATTTATTATAAAGGCGTTAGGGTTGTATTTCTGTGGAACGTACATCACTGTTATTGAAAATCCACACCAAATTCCATCCCAAATTCAACCCCTAAAAGAGGGAAATGGGGTGAAAAGTTCTAAAAACCAATATGGGTATCGTTTGTATGGTTTATCGGGTCGCTGATTACGAAAACTAGACCAAATTTGAAATCAAACTTGGTGGAAGTGATATACCATCATCTTCTGAGGATGGGGTTGGGTGCGATAGGGTTTAAATGTCTAAAAATCAATATGGGTGTCGTTTGTATGGTTAATCGGGTCGCTGATTACAAAAACTACGTCAATTGTGAAATCCAACGTGG
This sequence comes from Athrips mouffetella, assembly GCA_947532105.1. Lineage (NCBI taxonomy): Eukaryota > Metazoa > Arthropoda > Insecta > Lepidoptera > Gelechiidae > Athrips > Athrips mouffetella. Next base: position 24,577,962 of record OX383965.1, read on the forward strand.
TGGACGTGAAATACTATCATCCCCTGGGGATGGGGTTGGGGTGCGTTAAGGTTGAAATAATAAAAATCAATATGGGTGTCGTTTGTAAGACGATACGAGTATGAGACGAATACTTTCTTTTATTGATATCAAGTTGTCTTTCAGTGGTCTAACTGAATTATTCTGTATGACGTGACCAAGATATTTAACTGAGTCAGCAACGTACATTTCGAAAATTTCAGTCGTAAAACTTCACTTGTAATCGCTTTAAATAGCTGTTTTAGATGTTCGACATGATCTTAGAAAGTTTTTGAGAATATTAAGATGTCATCTATGTAACTTACTGCGACCTCTCCGAGCTTGTGTTTTCTTATTATGTTTTACATAATTCACTAAAATATGGCTGGTGATGTTTTCAAGCCGAACGGCGAGCAAGTCCAATGAAAATGGCCCTCCTGTGTGACAATTGCTGTTTTGTATCTGTCTGTGACACGCAGAGGTATTGACCAATATGCTGAATTCAGGTCAAGTGTTGAGAAAAACTAACAATCTCTTATTTTTACTATTAGGTCTTCAATAAGTGGGAACGGCTGTGATTGAGGGACAACAATTTTATTAAGGTCTCGAAAATCTATGCACAATCTCGTTTTTTCATTTTCCTCTCTTTTGTAAGCTAATGTGACAGGTGCTGCAAACGGACTATATGATTCTTCTTTTATGTTTTTTTTCCAATCATTATGGAATCTGATTTTATATTTCTTTTTTGTCTTCAATTGTGCAACGATATGGCCTTTTAATGCAGTATTTTTCCACTAATAGGTAAATGTGTGCTTCATAATCTTTCACCGTTCCTATGTCATATTTATCTTTTGCAAATACTGATTTATTGGTCTCTTTCAAGTCATCAATCTCTGCCTGTTTTTATAGTTCAGATGATTTATGCAAATTTTTAAGTCTTCTTCACTGAAGTTTTTTTAAATTATCTTATTTTATTTCCTTAGAAATATCAATCTCTGATGTTTCTGTTTCCTTACAAACAATTTTACTTCTCTGCACGGGTTCTTTCTGGTAGGTTTCAATTTTTTATTTTGTTTTATTGGAACTTTTTGACTGATTTCCAAGTTTTCATTTAAAAGTACTAAAAGTAAAGGGTATATCAACCCTGAAGGATGTGATTCTGTCCATGAAACTGAACAACTTTCCCTAAGGAACATAAGTCGAAATATTACAAGGTGTAACAGAAAGGGTATATCAACCCTGAAGGATGTGATTCTGTCCATGAAACTGAACAACTTTCCCTAAAGAACATAAGTCGAAATACGAAAAAAAAATTAGACTTCAGTTTCTATGGGAGGTCAAAAATTTTTTTTCGTATTTCGACCTATGTTCCTTAAGGAAAGTTGTTCAGTTTCATGGGCAGAATCACATCCTTCAGGGTTGATATACCCTTTTCGTTACACCTTGTGGAACAGGATCGTCCAGTATACCTGCTACCACACTATCTCCAAGATAGCTTCTTAAACAGGTATTGTAGTTTATTTATTTATTTATTTATTTAAGCATAGGGAAACATACAGCTATAATAAATACATAAAAATTAATGTTACAGGTAATCACATAAGCCAATTAAGTATCCACATAAAATTATACACTACGTCGAAAAAGACAAGAGAACATAAGTTAAAAAAATAAATAAATTATAAAAAAAATAATAAATTATAATAGTTCATTGAATTTAAAAATATCATGTAATTGACACGCAAAAAAGTATAAGCCGTTCTTGCATCTTAAGTATTAAGAATTTATTTAGAAAAATACATATACAATTCATAAGGTTGTTATTCTGCATAATTTGTACATATATTATGATTTAATATCATATAACAAACATCAAAAAAGGTTTTAATCATTGTGAACCAGTGGAATGCGGTAAACGGCAAACCATTACCGGACGAGTTTGAATTGAAACATCAATGGATCCCGGGGAGTATTTTGTTTTATGATACCTAATTAATAACACTAAAGTTTTGATATTTTTTACCTAATCAAGTGCACTTTAAGGCTAGATCGTGTAAACAAATTCACTATTCTACAAAATTCTCCTCCGTGAGAAACGTCCATCCTCATACCAGCGGCGCCTTGTTGAGTCTCTTTTCACTTGACTAATTAGTATGTGGAAGTGAAATTGATGATTGAACGTAGCCGGACACCTCAGATAAACTATTTACACTTCACTTAAATACAGGCAACCGTTTTAGTGCTTATATTTTACTCTAATACCTACGAGTAGGTTGACACATTAGATACTTCATATGTACTTAGACAGTACTTTTTAACCAGCCAATTACCTGGTTTTTAGGCATATTATTGTTAGGTAGGTACCAATTAGTTAAATATATTATGGAAATAATATTATAATGATAATTATTGGGGATAGCTAGTAAACATTAATTGTTATCCGTTCACTATTTTATTGTTGCTATCATTACTTTCTTTCTTTGTTACAGTTTCATTTCTTATTGTTATAAACATTTTATTTTCTGAGTATCTACTAACCTTATTTTCTACACTTTGCTGTATTTTCCAATATCTAGTTTCATACTATACTCATTCTTTACTATTTAGTGTTTACTTAGTTTAGTTTAAGATACACCTAATATTCATTATAGAATTATTAAATTTTAAATTAATAATTTAGTTGACGGTTGCATAGGTCCTTTACTAAATATACATTATCTGTTTATTCGGTTAGGTTATTTTATTATAATTAATTCTAGTCTAATTATTTTGTCTATTACTGTAATAGCTTATTCTACAGTTCCTCCTGTATACATTTCAGGTCACCATGCCCCATGTAACCAAAACACAGCAGCTTCAGAACAACCTAAGAGAAGCAGAGGAACTCAATGATCGCCTCCTTGCAGGCAGGGACATAAATGAGTTTGAAATAAGGCAACTGAAGGTCAAACTCCAAACACAAATAAATAAATTTGACGCACTGCAAGACAGTTTCAAGGAAGCACAAACTGAAGTTACTTGACTACAAAATCATGTCGAGTCATTAACGTCCCTGCAAGATCTGCATCAGTCAACCCTTGATAGAAATAGTTTATTGCAAGTACAACTGCAAGAAGCACATGTACAACTAGCAGATTTATACAAGGAAAAGGAGGATGAAGAAAATAAGCATGCTGTATCCTTACACCATGAACTATCAACTGTAGAAGAGCACAAGGAGGAACTTGAGGAGCTTGAGAAAATAATAAAAGACAAGGATGTTGAATTAACAAAGGCACAACAATGTCTTGATGCGCTTCATTCTAGACTAAGCGAGATTACAACGGCTTATGTTAAACGTCAAGTTGACAAATAAATATGTAGAAACTGAGCAGTGCATGAATGAAATGTTGTCATCCACAGCTGAGCTCAAACAGCTTTATACAACTCAGCAGCAACTGATAGCCACCCTCACCAATGACAAAGAGGTTGCTTGTGCTCTAGAACCACCGCGGACATCAAATATCAGTATGTCTTCTAGCTGTACGCCTGCCACCTGCGGTTCAACGTCAACATTTTTCAACTGGCGATTTCAGCTCGCCTTACGAAGAAACAACGCCGCCAAAAGCGACACGAGTACAATCGACGCCAGCAGCGCGGTGACCAGCATGAGCAGACCGATGTGAGTGACGTCATCGTGGTGGCACCACGGCAGCACATCGATGAGAGCATGGTGACTGCGAGTGACGACATCAACACGTCGCCAGTGTTGCCAACAAATGATGCCGCCGCGCGTGAGCAGACCGCTGTGAGTGACGTCATCGTGGTGGCACCACGTCAGCACATTGTTGAGAGCGTGGTGACTGCGAGTGAAGACATCACCACGTCGCCAGTGTTGCCAACACATGATGCCGCCGCTGGTGGCGCCACGGTGGAACAGCAGCCACCTGTCGATAACAGCTCAGAGACCACGGATGGCGAGGACTTTTCGTCGACTTCCAATAAAAAGAAGACCTTTGTATATTCAGACAGGATAGGAGTAGGTCTAGGGTCTATTTTTAATTACTGCCATAATCAGCAGGTGACCAATATTTGCTGTCCCGATATTACTTTCGACGGTCTTGTAAGAAAGATTGCTGTAGGCAAGTTTGACATAAACACCACTGTTGTTATCGTGGTAGGCAATCATACATAAGTAGATTAAAATTAAACAATTTTGTGACATTGTTAAATAAAATACAGGTTGAAACTAAGTGTAGGTTAATTCTGTGTAACTTCCCATACTGTTCAAATGTTACTGAGCAACACAACAAATGTATACACAGAATGAATTTACATTTACAAAATTTGACAAGTCGTCATAGTGACATTTTATATCTTGACATGAATACTTTTATAAATTATTTCAAATTGACAAAGGATACTATGTATCTGCCTCTAAAGTTTAAGAAAGAGCTGGCTACATTGATAGCATATATCTGACTCTGTTATAGGAAGGTATACACAAAAAACTTCTTTAGTTAGTAACATTACTAACACCAATTCTTTAAACTAGTTCATACGACAAAAGAGGGTTTTTCTAAACAAAATTTTACTGAAGTAAATGAAAAAAAACCTTCTGGCAAAAAACTTCCTATAGCAAGGACAAAGGAAACATCGAATATTTTGAAAATTTTACATCAAAATATTCAAGGTTTTTCTGGAAAAATTTTAGAATTAGAATTATTCTTAGAAAGAACAAAATTTGATATAATTTGTTTGACAGAACACTGGCAAAAAGATTATCAAATGTTGATAAATTATCAAAACTATTGTATAGCCAGTGCTTTCAATCGAAAGTCTGCTTTACACGGTGGATCACTGATTTTAGTTCGTAACAGTTTTAAGATACAGAACCGTAAAGATATTGTTCGACTTTCGGTTGAAAGATGTATTGAAATATCTTGTGTTGAGCTGGACGAGCATGTTGTAGTGTGCGTATACAGACCTCTTGCTTTTCAAAAAAATTCAATATTCGAGTTAGTAATGGAAGATGTTTTAAAAATAGTGACAAAAGAAAATAAGTTTGTGATAGTGTGTGGTGACTTTAACGTTAATTTCTTAGAAAATAATACCTATAGTAACAAACATAAAAGTCATTCAAATGTTTTAATTTAGAGCATGTATTTTTTGAACCTACAAGGGTGACGTCATCCTCGGCTACCTGTATTGTAACGTCTTTTGTAATTGCGATTATTTTGAGAAAAGTATCATAAACTCGCTTCAGTCTGACCACTCTGGTCAAAGTGTTACTTTTAATCAGAAGATAGATATAGAAACCAGGAGCCTAACGACTGGTAGGTTAGAAAAGTACAAAAACACGTTACTAGAAAAACTGCCCTGTCACAATTATAATACTAACAACCCTAATAACTCATATGAAGATTTATTCACATTGATTAATACTGAATTCAGTAAAATTTTCACTATTAGAAAAAAGCAAATTATTGTAAAATTCAAATTCAATGACTGAGCTACCGCTGGTATTCGCAAAAGTAGAGAGAGACTTTTTGAATTATATGAGCTAAGAAATTATTTAAATGACAACAATTTCATTGAATATGTAAAAAAATATTCAAAATTTTTTAAATTAGTTTGTTCAAAAGCAAAGTCATTTTTTCTTCGGAAAAAAATACAGTCTGCTGATAACAAAATTATAAACAGTGAAACTGGAAAAGTGAAACCGCGTGACAATCAAATCACACTTCATACAAATCGCGGAACTATTAGTTCAAACGTAGAAGTGGCTCAAGAATTCGAAACCTTTTTTACTAATATTCCTTTGAAAACAACAGAGTCACTCAATTCTTCATCTTCACTTGCTAGCGATTTACTTCAAAATAATGTGGACGCCTGCGAAACTGAATTTGGGTTCAATCATGTCACCCCTAACGAAATTATTAAAGCCTTTAAAAGTATTAAAATGAAAACTACTGAGGACCTATGGGGAATGTCAGTTAAAGTCTGTAGTGCGATCATTGATACTATATCTCCATATTCAGCTGTTATATTCAATGATTGTGTCGATCATGGTACATTTCCTGACTTAATGAAAAAAAGTAAAGTAGTTCCATTATTCAAAGCTGGTGACAAAAAGGATCCCAGTAATTTTAGACCAATATCAGTCTTACCTGTACTTAGTAAAATTTTTGAGTAGGTCATACTCAATCAAATGCTTTCACACTTCAATAGAAATAACTTACTACATGACCATCAATTTGGTTTCACGAAAGGGCGCAGTACAACGGATGCCGGGACTGCACTTTTAAAATACATCTTTTGCGCATGGGAAAAATCTGAAGATGATATTGGTATCTTCTGTGATCTATCCAAGGCATTTGATTGCGTAGATCATAGCACATTGTTGCTAAAACTTGAACATTACGGTGTTAAGAATAATTCACTTAAACTACTTAGGTCATATTTGGAAAACAGGATTCAAAAGGTACAAGTAAAAAGGACGAAATCACTGGGACCTGTTGTCAAAATTGGCGTACCTCAAGGGTCCATATCAGGGCCATTTTTATTCCTTATTTATATTAATGACCTTCCTTCTGTGGTGAAGAATCTGTCAAAGATTGTGTTATTTGCTGATAATACTTCATTAATATTCAATGTAAGTAGGAAATCACAAAGTTATAACGAAGTCAACGATGCACTTGGACAGATTCTTGCATGGTTTACTGTTAACAATCTAGTCCTAAACGCCAAAAAAACTAAATGTATTAAATTTGCACTACCAAATGTAAGGTCTACTTCACATAACATAGTATTGAATAATGAACCATTAGATTTTGTAAATAGTACAGTTTTCTTAGGGTTAACACTAGACTCTAAACTTCAATGGGGCCCTCATATAACGGCTCTTTCTGGTCGATTGAGCTCGGCTGCATATGTTGTTAGAAAAATCAGACAACTTACTGATGTAGCTACTGCAAGGCTGGTGTACTTTAGCTACTTCCATAGCATTATGTCTTATGGCATACTGCTTTGGGGCCGAGCAGCTGATATACATTCAATATTCGTTTTACAAAAGAGGGCTATAAGAGCAATTTATTGCCTGAAGACTCGTGATTCCCTGAGAGAACTGTTCAAGGAAATCAACATTATGACAGTGCCATGCCAGTATATCTATGAAAATATAATGTATGCTAGAAAGAACATTCATCAATTACCAAAAATTTGTGACAGGCATAATTTTAATACTAGAAATAAGCATAAAATTGATCAACCATATACTAGATTAACTAAAGTCAATACATCTTTCGTTGGTCTGTGTATACTACACTACAACAAAATACCTGACAATATAGTGCAATTACCTGAGAGAAAGTTTAAAGAATGTGTAAAGCAAACGTTATGTAAAAAGCTTACTATAGATTGGATGACTATATGAATGACAAAGAGGTATGGTGCTCTGATATTCCAGCGAAACACAAGAAACACATTGTAAAAAGCCGACTCTTAAAGTAGGCCGTGCTGCAGTGGTTTCTTGCCGTTTCTTTTACGCTGCCATAGCACGATCCGAAACGGCGTAGACTCGCTCTATTTGCATTGTATTCTGCATGACATTCAATAAGTATTCTGTAAAGAATCTACATTGAATAAAATTATCTGAATCTGAATTATACAATTAATATTCGCCAAACTGCTGACAGTTTGTTGGTGATATATCAGCACTCTTAATTTAATTAACAAAAACAAAGGTGCAATTTTCATTTAAAATATTTAATTAAAATAATAAGTTAGTAATTAGGAAATCTTAAATTTAGTTTTGATAAGTGTTAAGTTATGAAATTTAAAATATAAAAATTTACGATTCTACAATTTGCTAATAATTTCATCAAATAGTATTTTTTTAAAAACAGTTTTACTTATACTATGTAGGATTCATCTCAAAACTGATAGCAATAAATACATCCTTGTCCTCTCACCATAATAATTACAAGCGCTTATTTCAACATATTTCTTTCTGTTTCCTTTTCTTAGTGAATAATTGGTTTCATTTATTATTAGTTCTTCTTTATAATAAAATTTTTCTAGGGCAATCAAATATTTAACTTTCTACAGGAATTTTTTTATATATTTTATACAACTTGTCGTAACAGTCTTTGTTTTTTACCTTAGTCTTTTTATCTACTAGCAACTTTATGAATCTAGTCTGTTATCTTTTAATTTGGTCTAAATACGAGGGGAAGGTTCTACTATAGCTGCTCAGTCCGTAGCTTATCTTATCTTATTACGTGGGGCCGAGATCCTTGTTGGACCTCAGAGCACTTCGACCCTATGGGATCTTTTGTGCTTCCCCTGCCTTATTGCTCCTGTGATCTTCCGCTGTCTCCGAATATGCTCGTTATGAGCTTCGATATAGATTTCAGCGGAAGGAGCCTGTAGTCTTCTGGTGTCGGATAAGCCTGACCCAGAATCTTCATTCGCTTGTTAGCCAAAGCGTCGCATGTGCACATAAGGTGCTCCATGCGTTCGCTTTCTTCACCACATGCTCTGCAGGTAGTTGTATCCGACAGACCCATTTTGTGTAGATGATCTCTAGTGCCAAAGTGGCCGGTGAAAGCACCTACAATATTGCGGGTCTGGTGCCTGCTTAGGTTTCTTAGATGTTTAAAGGAACCTACTTTTGTGGTCCCTAGAAATTTTTTCGAATGAGTAAGTCCAACAGTGTTTGCCCACTCAGTGCAGTGCCTTCTCTGGGCATGATCCTTGAGTGCGCTTCTGATGGTACTCCCTGATAATTCAATAAAAGGTTCAGGTCCGCAGAAGTGTTTCTCTGATCCCTCCCTGGCTAGTCTGTCAGCCGCTTCATTGCCCTCTACTCCTACGTGTCCTGGGACCCAAATCAGTCGTAATGTGTTGTGCCTACCTAACCTGTTAAGGGTTTGGATGGCATCAAGGACTATTTTGGAGTCTACTTTGTAGGATGTGAGAGCCTTTAGTGCCGCTTGGCTGTCACTGAGAATGTAGATATTTTGGCCGGTAGTGCCTCTGTCTAGGTTCTCTTTTGCACAGGCAATTATTGCATATGTTTCAGCCTGAAAGACTGTTGCATATATACCCATGCTTTGACTGTGTTCATATCCTTTGGTATAAACACCCGCCCCTGTACCTGACTTCATTTTTGATCCGTCAGTGTACCATGTCAGATTGTTCTTTCTTGAGGGATTCAATCCTTTATTCCAATCCTCTCTCGAGGGTATGTGGATCTCATAGAGTCTCTTGAACATGAATCTAGGCTGTGTTTTATCGCAGCCCATGGATGTAATAGTGTCAAGTTCTCTATCTGTATCAAATTTTGTGTGTCGTGTTTTTGACAACAAGTCATTCCACAGTCCATGGGTTTTTAACCTATGGAGTGCACCTCTTGCCTCCAATTCCACGACTATATGCAGCGGTGTCAAACCAAGAATGTTTTCCAGCGCTGCCATGGGGGTGGTCCTGAAAGCTCCAGATATGGCTATGCAGACAGTTCTTTGGAATTTAGCCAATTCCTGTCTGCACCCAATTTGCTTTGTTCTGGGCCACCAGGCTATACTGCCATATGTGATGATCGGTCGGATCACCATGGTGTACAGCCAATGTAATATTTTGGGCTTAAGCCCCCATGTCTTGCCATAGGTAGATCTACACATTCCAAAGACTCTTTGAGCTTTTCTTACAGTGTTGTCTACATGTGTTTTCCACGATAGTTCCTTGTCTAGTGTAACTCCTAGATATTTAACCTCCGTGGCCCATTTTAGTTGCGTCCCAAATAGAGAGAGCTGGCCTAAGGTCTCTAGTTTCCTCTTCTTTGTAAATGGTATCACAACAGTTTTTCCAGGGTTGATGGACAAGTGATGTCGTGTGCACCATCTTTCCACCTTATTGAGGGCTTCTTGCATGAGCTCTGAAACAGTTCTTACTGCTTTGCCCCTCACCAATATGACCAGGTCATCCGCGTATCCAAAGGTGTAGTATGGTCCTGTGTTGAGTTCCTTTATAAGAGAGTCTATAACCAGGCACCACAACATTGGAGACAGAACCCCCCCTTGTGGGCAACCTTTGGTTGTCCTAGCATGGATTGTGTCTCCCATGAGCGTCGAGGTTATTACTCTTCCTTTGAGCATGCCATTGATCCACTTCCGTAGAGTAGGCTCGATGCTATGCTCTAATGAGGCCTCCTCAATTGATGCAAAAGTGGTCTTGTCAAAAGCTCCTTCTACATCGAGAAATGCCCCTATACATATTTCTTGAGTATCTAAGGCAGCTTCCACTCGACTTGTTACTAAGTGTAATGCTGTCTCTGTTGATTTTCCCGGCTGATAAGCACATTGGAGTCCATGAAGAGGTCTCCTTTTTAATGGTCCCTCTCGTATATGCCTGTCCACTAGTTTCTCGAGTGCCTTGAGAATAAATGACGTGTGAATGAGTCCGTAGCTTAGAACAGAGTCAGCAAGAGCGTAATACAATACACGTAAAGTGGCCCTATCTAGAACATATCTCAAATAATGAAATTTACCTTATATCATTCTTAGTTTATTGCTGACAATACCTACTTGTAGCATAGAAAAATAAGGGTAATTAGAAGGAGGATTAAAGAAATAAGTTGTCACAAGGTAGTGAAGGCGTCGTTCTATGGATTTGACGGGTTATTTTCAATATTTCCTAGTGATCATTGATGATTTGACATAAAAATTTGGGACACGTTGGCAGATGTCATCCCATAGTAAAATAAAATAGCAACGTATCTATTCCGAGCGAAGCAAGGAGGTCCGAAATCTTTGACTTGTAGGTTCCAAGTGAACTTTCGATCTATACTTAAACCTAAATATTTGAAACTGTTAACATTCTCAATAGGATAACATTAACAATTACGTTTATCTAAGTGCAGACATTCATATGTGTGACCTTTAATACTGATTTGTTCATACTTATTTGACACATATGGAGAGCTAACATGCATAAGTTTCGTCTTTGCAACATTTAATATAATACCGTTATCATGAGACCATTGCAATAGTTTCTCAAAGTCCTCTTGCATCCTAGAATCTATTATACTTATATTTTTAGATGCATAAATGAGGCAGGTATCATCCGCATACATGTAAACTTTGCAATGTTGTATTACCTTACTTATGCTATTCATATGCAGCTCATACCTAGCGGCCCAAAAACTGAGCCAGTAACCAGACACAACACGAGCTTCCTCACCCATCCGCTTGGTTATCACAGTTCGCAGCGTTCTATTGCTCAAATAGCTCTTAAAAAACTCATTCACTAGACCACGAACTCCAGCTTTTCGCATGGCAAGAAGCAGCAGCTCGTGGTCCAGCGTATCAAAAGCTTTTTTAAAATCGATGAACATGACTCCCACGTGGTTTCTTTCATTTAGCTCTGCGTTGATATCGTCTGTGAACTGTGCCAAGACTGAGTCAGTGCTCTTACCCTTTTTGAATCCGTTCTGTACGTCAGATATTAAATTGTTACGCTCTAGGAAGTTACTTATTTGTCCGACAATTACCTTCTCCGTTATTTTATTGATAACTGATAATATAGCTATAGGTCTATAATTCGTATATTCTGAGTGACTTCCTTGCTTGTAAACGGGTCTTATCAGAGCATGTTTTAGGCCGTCAGGGTAAAAAGGTACCTTGCTTAATACACATATTTACAAATTTTGCCAAGACTGGACTTATTTGTTTTTTCACGTATTTTATGTCCTGGGCTCTTATGCTATCAGCTCCAGGTGCCTTTTCATTGCTCAGACTTGTTATAATTTTTTCAATTCTGTATGCTGTTATATTCTTAAAAAGGAAAGTTACTATACTGTTATCAACATAATTTTTACGACAAAAACTTTTGGTAACATTTATGTCTAATGTTCTCGATTTCCTGTGTAAAAGTTTTGGTAAAATTTGTACATATGTTTTCAATGGTAATATCTGTTTTTCCTATATGTTTTATTATGACGTCATCTATAGAATTTGGTATTTTTCCTTACCATTTATTTATGTAGGACCAGATCTTTCTATAGTCATTTTTACAATTTATAATACATTTTTGCCGATACTTATTTTTAGCTTTTACTATACATTTATTTGTTTTATTACGAAAACTAGTATACTTTAATCTATAGGTCATGTTATTGGGCGATGACTTCCAAATGCGAAAAAGTTCGTCTCTTCTCTTTATCATTTTAATTATTTCACGGGTCATCCATGGCTGACTAGACCGTTTCTTACTACGCGCCACTACTTTTGTACACTCACTATATATTTGACTAAACATCTAGCATAACTTTCCGTAAAGCAAATGCGGACAGTTTATTGATAAAAAATTACTTCAGTCCACTTGATCCAGTTTATTCCGCACTAAAACGTTATCAAAAGTACATACCTGTTCGGTTTATTTACTATTAGGAACAGCTGGTTCAGTTTGCAATTGTAGTCCTACCAGATAGTGGTCGGATAGCTTGTAGGTAAGTATGTGTGCAGCCGCGTCACATCGGCTGGGGATCCAGACGTAATCGATACACGAGGCTGTCAGTCGCCCCGCCAGTACAAAATAACTGTGGCCCTGTCATTGATGCGCAGAAGAAAAAACCGGCCAAGTGCGAGTCGGACTCGCGCACTGAGGGTTCCGTACCACCACATAAACATGATTGTATTAGTTGAAATTTCAGTAAGTTAATGTGCTAGATTTTTTTATTCCGACACGCGCTTGACCAAATTTTATTATTTGTTGTTATTTTATAGCTTATGCACTATAAACATACCAATTTTCAAGTTTGTAAGTGTTCCCGTTTTTAAATAGAACTAAAACAAAAATCGCCTCAGCGACCATCCAACTTGACCCCTCTCTTATATGAATGTTCTTGAAACGGGAGCTCACCACAATTGGTTACCATTAGTTGTGAGAAAAGTTGTAATATTTAATGATTTCAGACTTTTCCCATTATTTGTACTGTGAGACCTAGCTTCTTGCCAAATTTCATAATTTTAGGTCAACGGGAAGTACCCTGTAGGTTTTTCATTTTTGAATAAATGTATGGAGATGAGGACATAAAATGCCATATCTTTTAATTGCGTCGTTGTAAAAAATTGAAATTTTCAGATCTTGTGTGGTTCATGGATCCTAATATATGGTATTAATTTCAACCTGATACCTTTACCCGTTCGTGAGATAAAGGGTCTTGACAGACAGACAGACAGACAGACAGACAGACGGACAACAAAGTGATCCTATAAGGGTTCCGTTTTTTTCTTTTGAGGTACGGAACCCTAAAAATGGCCCATTTTTGCACATTTTAGACTTCTGCGCATCAATGACAGGGCCACAGGTTATTTTGTGCGACGTATATTTCCTCGCGCGTAGCTTCGGTGATAGCACACTGTAGTCCGTGTGCAGACAGCATGTCTTTGTACTCTTTTACGTACTAAGTTCCTCACCCAGAATATTAATATTTGTGTCGCCTATTAACACCACTTCTTGGTTTTTCGGTATCTTTTTGACAATTTCATTTATTTCTTCTATAAAACGTAATTGAATTGTATTTGGACGCCTATATACTGACTATATGTTTAAATTTTTCCCTGATAAGCATATTTCACTGCGTACAATTTCTGAACCACAACCATTTATTGATTCTGCTGCTAGGTTCAGTTCACTTCTTACATACACCATTAAACCTCCTCCTCTTCTATTTTCTCGTGTATTCGCAAAAGATTCGTAACCTTCAATTTTGTACAAAGAAAGTTCCTCCTGTCTTATATTAATTTCTATGATCACAAACATCTTTTTTATAATGAAATTTTGTTAGTAGTAAAGAAAACTCGCTAAAATTCTTTCTCATCGATCTTATGTTCAGATGTATTATGGTGAACTGCTTCATATCTGTTATGCATTCCCGCCACTCATCATTATCATTAAATTTTCTACATTCCATATCTGTTGGTAATTCTGTTTTTACAAAAGTTTATTTTTAAATTCGATTCTGTACGTATGGTCTGTATACGCCCAGGCTAGAACGCGTTATTCACCGGCTGCTTCCTCGTCCGACGGATAAGCGCCCGGCGGCGGCGGCGGCAAGGGGTGCGCAAGAGCTGCTCAGTATCTGCGTCAGAGTTGATAGTGTAAATTTTATTCAGATTGTCGTCCTTCCGTACTAAAATCTTCGAGTTTTGAACCCAGATGTATTTATATTTGCCTTTATACTTCACCTTCCCGGAAAGTACCTCAGTCCTGTTTTAAAAACTAAGGAGAAGATACGTCATTTCTATGGTATAAATATGCGGGGGGAAAAGTTATATGGAAATCCATTGTTAACGTGTTTTAGCGGGATGGAATTTTGTGTGAAAATCCATTGTTAACGTGTTCATTTTTTCTTAAATTTTGATTAAAATCTGTCGATAACCTCTTTTAATATCATAATGCCAAAAAAAGAAAAAGTTTTTATCTCTAAGACTGCGAAATGATGCTGGCCACCTGCACTTTTTTGAAAATACCATTAATTTGAAAAAAGAACGAAACCAAAATGTGGAACGAAAGCGCGCGCGCGAATTAGGTACCTATTCTTGAAAATCACCGTGTGATAAAACCTTACTCAATAAAATCAAAATTTCTGTTTTTTTCTTATCAACAGGGAAAAATGATAATGCATAAATATTAAATTAGTGTTTAATTGTTAAATTTTATAAAGTATTACTGACGTTTTAACACTATCAGGGTAAAATTAAAAAGTTTAAACCTCCAATCGATATTTTATCACCCAGTGATTTTCAAAAATTGGACCCCTGTTTTCTTTACAAAGTTGCTGGAAGTTTTAATTGTAGTTTTGTTGGTGCTTGCTTTTTACAAAAAATGTCGTCAAATAGTGACAGTGATGAAGAGTTTTTGATGCCGCTAGAACTACAAGAAAGTGCGCAAGCGGTTATTGATTGCCTGAAAAATCTCGAAAAAATACAACAATGTAGGTATGTGATAGTTTTATACGTTGAAAAAGCGAGAAAAAAGCGCATTGATTTTCGGAAACTGTTTTGCTTGCTTATTATAGTGAAAAAGCGTATAAATATAAGCCAAGTCTTTGTATTCCATGTTGAAAAGTACCATATTGGCAAGACCTGATATCAATATAATGGAATACAAAAAACTTACATCATATCTGAAAATGTTTAGAACCAATTTGGGTCTATTCATGTAGGTAGAAAATAAAGTCGGTGTTTATTTTCTGTATAAGAAATATTAGCGCAGACGTGGGTATTCAAATAAAAATGTACAACGCGACTCACGCGTCACCCGAGGTTTGGCGCGTCAGTGCGATAAGGAAAGCGGGCCGGCGCTATATTAGTTAGCATTTAGCAGTGGCAATACGGGAGATCTGGCGAACGGTCGCATCCCACAGAAACGAGCGGTCGTGTGCGCGCATCGGGAGGCCGAATCGGCGGCCGCGGTTGGATTTTGTTTTATTCCCGAATCGGGATTCGGAGGTCTATCATATTGGGTTTGCTCGGGGCAAAATAAATAAGTAATTTAGTGGTGAACTATCTATTCGGAGGCGTAAGGGGACTCGTGTCAGTGTAAACGAGACGCCATTTTGGGATAGCGCAAGCGGCGCGTATGGACTCATAATTATTATGCTACGGGAATAAGTGTGTAGTGAATATACCGTTCGGGACAGTTTCCTGGATCGCAGGGAGGACAGGAACTGCGGTTGATGGACAATTGTATATAAGTAACTCGTTTTAATAAGTACCGCGCCAGACGGGGCGTGGCCGGTGATAATTTGACTATATCTTGGCAATCCGCGTGGTGTGTGGGACGATTGAGAGCAATGTACATTTCGACTCGTCGCGACCACGGGAATACGATCGGTAAGTCACTTTGCCTACTTGTGAAAAGGGTTGCAATTTCGGTCAAGCGCGAGTCATCCGGGGCACCAAAATTATATTAGTGGGTGCGTAATTTATTTGTAGCAGATTTGACGGTCCGACGGGTTAGAGGCCACCGGGCGGTCATCTAGGGACGTAGTTCGGGTTGGTGCTCTTAACGGAATTTTGGTGCTCTCGAAAGAAACATTATAATTGTTTCGGTCATCGACCCTGGATACTCCAATTCGGTTGGAGAGGGTTTATTGCGGGATGATAGTTTCCTTAAGTGGTCGTCCTTAGGGTGCGTGCATACTAGCGGCAACGGGTGCCTCCGCAGTGGGACGACGGGGGGTTATTCTGCACGTAACGGGAGTGACACCGGTCATGAGCGTACCATCTTTGGTACGAGACGTGTAATATAGTTAAGGTAGTTAGTTATAAGTTTAGCGCTGTGTATCGCAGCCCAATTTTTTACGCTCCCGCTCGGGTCTACGAGTGCACAGTTGCACTCTTGGGTACGTTTAACTCATAGGGCCCAGCGGACGTATCGGACCCGGGCCGCGGAGCGGACAAAACAGAAAAGGAAATCTGAAATATTTTCCTCGTAGGTGAAGTATAAAGCACTATGTATCACTCGAAAGAAAGTGCGATTCCCAATTCGGGTGTATTGAGCCCTTCGGCTTCGCCTCAGGGCTCAAAGGACACCCTTGTTGGGAATCGGTCACTTTCTCCTCTCGATGAACAATGTACTATTTAGCAGTTTTTTTGCAGTTCGGAAAGTAGTTCTCATCGAGTTAGAGAGGTTTTCGTTAATGTAGATCGGCAGATCGCTGCCTCCAACAAGGATGTTTTTGTTATTAAAACGTGTCTTTCTATTTTTTATCCATTCGTTACGCACAATTTTAGAGCGGAAGGTTATCACTACCGGTTGCGGCCGAGCGGGGTCCAGGCGTTGTGGACCTACCCGCTTTATTTCTTCTATGTCCGTTGAACTAACGTTAAATTTTTCTGCATTTTTTTCTAGTAGACTTGCCTTATTTAGAAAAGTAGTTACATGAGTGTGATAGATTATAATACCTGAAAATATGTCTAAAAATATTGCTAAATGGCTAAATTGTATTTCAGAGATAATAGATAGTTAGGAGTAATAAATTTTATTGTAATAGTATTGATTTCATCTCTTTCCTAACGGAAGTTGTAAAATGTAATTGACTAAAGTATTGTATGAAGTAAAATCATAAAAATTACATGTGTTGCAAGGTTTATAATGTGTTCAAAATATTGTATTAATATTGTTATCGATTCATTCATAGTAAAATATACCAAATCGTATGTAAAAGTAGTAATTTTGATGCTGTTCAATGTAGCTCATTGGCTAATGTAACTAGAATAATTTTTATTGGTTAATATGTGGCTAATATCACTCACCTTGTTCCTGATTGGATAATAGTATTGCTCACTACCTGTACAAACTTCATTTCATATTGTATGATAAAAAGCTCCGTCAGAGCATTAAATCTCTCTTATATTAGTGTCGGCGAAACTGGAAGTATCCCTAGTCCTGAGTTAAGTAATTTTCTTTAATATTTAAAATATGTTGTTGTAATAGAAGTAAATCTCATTGTAAACGTGTTATTTTCTTGTCTTTAAATGTAGATAATTGTATTTTCAACTCTGCTTGGATTAGAAACTGTTTTACTGCTGTTTCTTTGAATAATCAAGTACATTTATAACTACCATTTATTTCGTTTATCATTTGTTCTAAAATTCCCTTCCTATGTAGCTATAATCCACGAAAAGGCGTGGTTAATTTAGGTAGGTAGTACAAGACAGCTTGGCTGTATCCTCGTATTTTAGAGTACAATAGGTAAATAACTCAAGACCTAGTATTCCTTTAATAGAAAACTCATATTAAAAAGCTTTTATTTGTAACTGCACATGTCTCTATCCTTAAAATTCTAACAAGTGCGAGGAGGAATGGGAAAGCAGTATCTTTGAATAAGCTTTTGAGTTTTGTTGTAAATACAAGGTCCGTAAACAGTTAAACAGTAATTGAGTTTTGATAACACTAAAGTTTTATTCTTAAGTCTGTGCTAATAAACGGTCGTATTTGATACAAGACTAAGCTTATAGAAACAATTTCTTATTAAATCAACGACTTGATTTTAGAAACGCAGCTGAGCATCGAAATTAAAACCCAAATTTCGAGCTTCCTTAACAAACTCTAAAGGCTCACCCATTATTTTGACAATTGGTTTTTGGGTTTCAATTTTAATAACTTGTTGCTTCGATCCTACTATCATGCACTTCGATTTTGAAGCATTCAAAATAATGCTATTTTTATATCAAGTGCAATTATACCTTTTGGCCTTTTAACGCCATTTATTGTTTTTAAATTAGTATTGCTAGAATAACTCAAGCCCGTATTGTTTATCTTTAACAATTTTGAATTAATCAATTATACATTAGAGTCTGAGTCGTAGATTCCAAATACTTCAAATTTTTTATTCGATACTAATTTTACTTTAATTAATGGCGGCACAATTAGTTTTTTGGGTCTTCACATTGCAGTTCGCATTCTAATTCTGAATTATTGAAATACTTTATTTCTTTCTTATCTTTCTCTTTTTCCTCATTAATTTTTGTGCTGAACCAACATGAATCTTCTGAATGGTAGCGTACACCTTTCTTAAACTTTTCGCAAATTCTACACATTTCCTTCATCTGTTTAGAATCTTCTTTCTTTTTGATAAATTTCTTTTTTATTACCAAATGTTCTAACCTGCCAAGTTCATTAAATAAGTCCTTTGTATGTTGAACTTCCTCTTTGTTGATCCTGTCCGTTATTAAATCTGGTAACCCGGTGGCAATCAGATCAATTAGGGTGCCATGATCAAATTGTTTCTCTTATTTTAAGTAGAAGTTTTTCTTTTTTGACTGCATATTCTAATAAAGATTCTGATTGATATTTAAAAGACAAAGAATACTTGCTTGTAGTCTAGCCTTTATTACCATAGGTTATATCTCAGAAAGCCTAACCAAGAAAACGTCTAAACTCTTCTACAATGTGCGAAAATACGCCAAAAGTATGGACTTATCCTGCTGGACTTCAGGAGGTGTTATTTATCTACGAAACGGAGAGGACACAGTGCTAAAAATACACACGGAACACGACTTGGAAAAAATCAAGCAAACCACATGACTACCTAATTAGGTTCTTGCCGGGTTCGTTCTTGGATTCTTGTAAAGTAGTCGCTGCCACCACTCATTCGTTGGAATGAGAATAATAAGTAATTGGAGTTTAATTTGGACACTGATTTATTTAAAGTACAAAAATACAATATGACTATAAGGTAAAACTCTGGGAACAGATCAGTAGCTAAGATGTTATTACTATGAGGGTACGGAGTAGAATGAGTCTGAGTCGCAGCTTCAGACTTTATATACTCCTTTGAAGCACGTGCCTTATCGCCTTCTGAGAATAATGTAACACCTAGGTTAATGAGAAACCGTGAAATCATAGTTCAATGGAAAATAAGATCATAAAACCAAGTTCTTGAAAGAATTAGCAATAAAATATAGGATATGTCATACATTGTTGCACATTGCATTGACTATTAGTTTTGAGAATTGGTTTGCGCGAGGAAGCTATAAAATTAAGAAGGTTACATTAATATGAGTAAGGCTGTCGTCACATAACTCCTCCCTCCTTAAGAGTGAAATTAGAGTTTATGATAATTTTGCTCATTATAAAATTTAAAAAATGGGTTAGTCTTATAATTTTAATTATATTATGTTAGTTATAAATTTGATTAAAGTAATATTCTAATTCTAATCACTGAATTTTCACTTTCTATTGAGAATCCAAAATCGTCATTACACTTTTATCACTTCACTTTTTATCACGCTACACACGATTCGTACTACTTTGCGTATTGTCGATTCGTAGAACATGTCGTAGCATTCTTCGTAGAAGTTTTGGATTTAAATCGGAATGTAATTCAAGTCTGTTATGTGTAAAGAAAAACCCACTGGAATTATATTCGGTTTCTTGTCCAATCGATGTTGATTTTAGCATCAACTCTTGAGATTTTGTAGTTAATCATTTCTAACATCTTGTCATTCCGTTGATATAGGATTAAAGGCTGGAGCATTATTCCACATCACTAGGTGATTTCTACAAGTCATGTTGACATATTGCTCATTGTCCATTAACCATTAAGTTCTCGATTTTCTTGTTCTCAGAAAGATTCAGACAGTGTGCTTTACAAATATTATAAATTGAGGTAATTTGGTTATACACTTTAGCATATAAATTTTAAAGCAAAGGTTACATATTAATTATTCTAAGTGATTATATGTTTTTAATAATTAGCTTATTCATTCTTAAGTGAGGCCTCAATATTTTTATATCTATACTATCTTTAACTTATTAATTTCTAGAATACAATGCGATTATATTAGTCTTATAGTCCTATTGACCGCCCAAGGAGACCAATGGGATGGTTAGTCTCATAGTCGCTTTTTGCGTACTTCCCAAGGAGACCAATGGGATATAAAAATTTACATTCTGAAAAAGTGTAATTTTTAATTTTTCTTAAATAAATCTATCCCTTTACTTATAAAGTTCGTGACTTTATTGGGTCTTTTAACGTTTTTAAGGGGTACTGTCGTTTCGCGTTCGTTAACTGTTATTGGCAGAACATTCTTTCAGGACTTGCAGAGACAATTGCTCGTTGAAAACGTGGCTTATCTTTAGCTAATCGTTTATTGACCATTTTAGTATATACAACATCATCGGGTTGTATTTCTGTGCTAGTTGAAGCATATGGTTCTAATTTTTGTCGATTCTTTTCTTTAAATTCAACCATTTTATTAGAAATGTATTTATATAAAATTTCTGTTTTCTTACAGTGATCTCTTATTAATTGTTGCATGTAATGCTTATTAAAATTGCAATCAAATACACTTCTTGAATCCGTATGACCGAAAACTACCTCGAAAGGCGTAAATCCAGTCATCGAATGGATAGTATTATTATAAGCTAATACAGCATAAGACATGTTATTAGCAATTTCACTGCATTTATTTTCAATTTTGATTATTCTATATATTTCGATAATTGTACTATGAAATCTTTCTATAAGACCCATAGAATTGGGATTATTGGGAGTTCCAATGTGCAAGTCAATTTTGTAAAGAACTGACATTTCTTTCAATAAGTTATTGTTAAATTCTGATCCAGGATCACAACTAATTTTAAAAGGAGTGCCATATATAGAAAAATATTTTAAAAGAGCTTGAATTACTTGGGGTGTAGATCTATTCAAAATTTCAATAGATTGCCCTAATTTACTGAAAGCGTCTATAACGGTTAAGTACATTAGTCCTTCTATTTTGAAGAGATCTATGAATATTTCTTCAAAAGGTTTGGATTGTGTTTGTGTTAATTCAATCAAAAGCTTTAAAGGTCGTCTGTCGTATTTAGCTCTTTTACAGGTATCGCAAGTATTAATTATTGCGGAAACTGTTTCTTGCATTCCGGGCCAATAATAATTACGTTTTAATCTAGTTAAAGTTTCTTTTATACCTCTATGGCAAGTTTTTCCTTCATGCGTTTTTAAAGTTATTTCCTTTTGTTCGTTTTCATTATCTAAGACTTTTATTCTTTTGGTACATTCTATTATTTGGATTGAGTCGTTATCAAAGAGATTAGATATTACTTCGCAGAAAGCGCTTTTTAATGATTTCGACGAAAAATGGACAAAATATTTTGTTTTAATATTAATTGTTTCTTTTAAAAACTTTTTAATCAAGACTGAATTTAATGGTATAAATACTTCCAAAATTTTCTTTTTATTTTGAGATATATCTTTAGTTTTTATTTCGTCTCGGTACCATTGATAAATGATTAATTGGTTAGACTTTGTATCGATCGCCTCATTCAGGACTGGTATAACATTTATACTGTTATCGTCATCAAAATCATCAGTGTTATCTAACATATCAACTTCTGATGCTGTCATTGTATGTTCTGAAATATTTTCGTAAGTATGGTCATCAAATTGTGAAGTTGAAGGTGAGTCTTTGATTGTTAAAGTGTTTAATTGGATTCTTGATAAAGCGTCAGCATTAGTATTTTGTTTACCTTGCTTATATATGACATCAAAATTATATTCTTGGAGTCTTAATCTCCATCTTGTTAATTTACTATTAGGCTCCTTTAATGAGTAAAGCCAAGCTAAAGGTCTATGATCTGTATAGACTGTAAATTTTGTACCATACAAATAGGGTCTGAAATGATCAGCTGCCCAAAGGACGGCTAATAATTCTTTCTCTATTGTACTGTACTTTGGCTCAGTGAATGTAAGAGTTCTACTGGCATATGCTATTGGCTTATCAGAACCAATTGTTCCTTGAGATAATACTGCTCCAATTGCTACATTACTAGCATCCGTCGTAAGTATGAATGGCTTATTAAAATCTGGATATTGTAAAAGAGGTGCGTTTGTCAAAAGTTTTTGACATGTTTCGAAAGATTGAATAAATTCATCCGTGATATTAAATTTATTGTTTTTTCTAAGCAACTGGGTCATTGGTTTAGTTATTTTAGAGAAATCTTTAATAAATCGTCTATAATAACCTACTAATCCCAGGAAGGATTTTATCTCTTTAGTGTTTTTCGGTAAGGGGTAATCTAAAACTGCTTGGATTTTATCATTATTTGGCTTAAGTCCTTCTTTTGTAATGGTATGACCTAGATATAATACTTCTTTTCTTAAAAATTCGGATTTATCGAGTTGAATTTTTAGATTTGCCTTTCGCAATGTGTCAAATACAAGTTTTAATTTTTCTAAATGTTCCTTTAATGAGGTGGAAAAAATGAGGATGTCATCTAGGTAAATTAAAAAATGAATGCCTTGCAAGCCTCTTAAGATGCTATCCATTGCTCTTTGAAAGGTTGCAGGTGCGGTTTTTAAACCAAATGGCATTCTTGTGAATTCATAGTGACCAAATTGTGTACTAAATGCAGTTTTTGGCTGATCTGGCTTGTCAACTTCAATTTGGTGATATCCTGATGCTAAGTCTAATGTAGTAAAGTAAGTGCTGTTGCCAAGTTTATCGAACAAATCGTTAATATTTGGAAGTGGATATTTATCATCCAAAGTTATTTCGTTAAGCTTTCGATAGTCTATTACCATTCTATATTTTTGTTCACCACTTGCATCTAATTTCTTAGGCACAAGATGGACAGGGGCGCTCCAAGGGGAGAAACTAGGTTTTATCACATTGTTCTTTAATAAATTTTCGACTTGTCTTTTTATTTCTTAATTTTGAGACGGCGGTTGACGATAAGGTCTTATGTAGATTGGATTGTCATCTTTTGTTCGGATTTTGTGTTTAACTTCATGACTGAAAGATAATGGGATCTCTTCATGATGAAAAAGATCTCGATATTCATAGCAAAGGCTGTAAATAAAATCTTTTTCTTCAGGGTTCATGTGATCCATTCTTAATTTCTGTAAGTTGTCGATAAGTAACTGATCATGATCTGGAAGGTAATTTGTGATGCAATATTCTTTTGATTGGGAGACCGAAAAAGGTTTCGTTATTTTAATTGTCATAAACTGGTCTGTTGTATTTTGAATTACTGTATATGCAAAACCGTTAACACATTTTACTAGGGCACACGGCATTCTTACGCCGGCATAAAATTCTACGAAATCTAATATTCCTTCACCATTAACTAATACAGTTGGAACGCGGACTCTTTGTTCCACTCGTGGTTCCAACGTGATCGAAACAATGGAAAATGTAGTAGTCGGCTGTGAGTCATAACTAATCAGAATAGTAACGGTTGGTGTGACTAAACTTTCGTTTTCAGTGTCAATGACCGCATGTAATCTTCTAAGCCGGTCTATGCCAAGTAATCCGTCGTAACATTGGTCAATATCATAAATGTAAAATTTATGAATCAGATTCACTTTGAATAAATTAAATACAGGTATTTTTACGACTTCTTTGTGTCGATGTCAACAAATTATTTTTATAAATCTTTACGGTACTTCCGCCAATCAACCAATGAGCGAGCTCCAATTCGGCGTTTTTCATTGGCGAACGTAGTTTCAATCCGACCAATAGGAGGTCTTGCATTTTAGCGGCAAATAACGTTGGCGGGGTGGTATCGGGGTTGAGCCCGGTAAGCGGAGATTTTGCGAGCGCCAGTCTAGTTGGAGCAGCGAGAGTTACAAGATCTAAGTGGTTAGGCTGTCCAGTTGTAAAATAATTATTATACATAATATACAAGTGTGAAAATTGTTAATCTCGTTTGGTTTATAAGTCCCTGAATAGAAGCCATCTTACAATTCAGAAGTGCGACGACAGTGTTTTTAACACGTAAGTACACGCCCAGATTTCTTACTTTTTACTGTGTAATTTAATTACATGCCTATGTGCAAAAACCTTTTTCATAAAATTGTTTTATGTTAAAAGTGGCACGCGCATACTACATCAAACTAATTGCATATTATATAGGCACCTACCCACCTTATCCGTGCAATAGGACTTATCTAGCTGAATTAATTAATTAATCTTAATTATTAAGTCTTAATTATGCAAAGGAGGTTGGTAAAATTCGATCCTATATCTTAAAAATCAACAATTACTTACCGTTTATTCCAATTACTCATTCGTCATATGTTGTGGGTACCTATAAAGTCATTGTAACTTTCTTTTATTCGTATAACCGAACCAGGCATAGATCGAAAAGAGTTTTGTAGACATGATTGGTCCCTTTACTAGAAAATGACCCACGATTTACGTTATACTGTCAAGTCATTTAACACTTTTAGTAGGTAGCTATTTGTTCTGATTTCATTATAACATTGTACAGTCAAGAGCACATCAAGCTTAACTTAGTGGACTTGGTACCGTTCTTATTTCAATGGATGTACGGGCTAGAGTCGCAATGCGAGTGTCAGGTTTGACCTGTCGTAGACTGTACCTAATACTGCAAC
This sequence comes from Athrips mouffetella, assembly GCA_947532105.1. Classification (NCBI taxonomy): domain Eukaryota; kingdom Metazoa; phylum Arthropoda; class Insecta; order Lepidoptera; family Gelechiidae; genus Athrips; species Athrips mouffetella. The sequence goes on from OX383965.1 coordinate 24,602,851, forward strand.
TGCATGCAAATTTTCGAATAGTTCAGGTGCCAACTTTTTATTATTTTCCTTTTTCTTATAGTCAAGTTAATAACTTGGTTCCTACCTATTTTAGTATTCTTACGCCTTCAAGATTATTGACTCTTAGTTGCATTAAAATTCGATTACCTTCATTATATTTATTTTATTTGAAAAAGTATAAAGTAATAGCGTTATCGGATTCAAATATTTAGATTTATTATTGTTAACGTAGTGTAGGGATCACGTATGTTTTTATGGGTTAGCTAATTTTGAATATTTCTTAACCAATTGTTATTTCTTCTGGGGAAAATCATGCATGAGCCTCCGATGCGCCAGCAAAGCGGTCGGTCGCTCAGTCGAAGATTGGAGACGTCCGATCGCAACGACCCGCCCGACCTTGCACCGAGAGCACTACGTGCATCGCGAAGCCGGCTACGAGACGAGTCCAGGGTGCGGAGCCGCAGCCGCCATCGTACGCGCAGCCGCGGCTCCGACCGCAGCAACAGCCGCAACCTGCAATGCCGGGAGCAACAGGATATTAACCGCAGTCGTGCAAGGCTCTTGGAAGAAGAGCTTTCGCGGGCTCGCGACATGCTTCAGCACGGAGCCAGCAGTTGACAGCAGCCGACCACGCAGCAAGGCCACACACCTCGCGATGAAGACTGTATCCACCAGTCGGCGCAGGGAGATCACCGGCATCGCGCAGAGCATCGGGACGACGCAGGATATAGAAAAAGGTCACGTAGTCCTTCTTTATCTAAAAGGGATTTATTTAATGTTTCATTGTTTAATAAAATATAGTCTGACATCCCACTCGAACACTAGAGAGGCGCGGCCTTTGCCTAAGATCGATCATATTGCTACCCAATTTTGATCCTTCAGTGAAAAAAACGACGCTTTGATATTTGGATCAAGAAAGTAAATGAATGCGCCTTAGTGTACGGATGGGACTACAGAACTACTATCCATTTCGTCATGCAGAAAGTTAAGGCCTTGATAAGATGTGGTACGAGGGATTAGACACAGTTTTATTTGACTGGACGCAATGGCAGGAAAAATTGCTGAATGCATTACCGTGCAAACAGAGTTACGGCCAGGCCTTAGAAGAAATGCTCCAGCGAAGGAGTAGGTTTAGTGAGCCCATAGAGAGTTATTTTTTTGAAAAGCTGACAATACTCAATCACTCCGACATATCGGGCTAGCGCGCCGTTGCATTATACATGGCATAACAATAGGACACTCCGATCAGGGGCATTAGCTATGCGTTTATATACATATTAATTTATTGCAAAGTCACAAGTAGAAAGGTGTTACATAAATATAGAAAAGTACAAGTGACGCCAAGCAAGGACACAGCAAATAAGAGAGGCTCAACTAGATGCCATAATTAATCAAAAATAATAACATTAAAATGTTGTAAGTTAGTAATTATTAGTAATACGAGTCCTACTTATATTATGTAAGTATCTGTCTATCTAAACAATCAAAATTTGAATGTCAAATGCCTATAATTACATGACAAAATAAATTAAATTGAATGAGATTTATTAATTTTATCATCAAAAAATTCAGAAATATTGTAATAGCATTTACTGATAAGGAAATTTTTACAGATTTTTATTAAATAGATTTTCCAATATTTTTCAGATTATTAGGTATATGATTATATATTTTTTTAACATGTGATGGGGCTATTTGATACTAATGTCAATTTTGTATATGGTGTTATTTATTTATTTTGGTTTCGTTTCATTAGGGAGTACAATTCTGCATGCTTTCTCACAAATTTACATGATTTTAGTAAGTATGTAGATGGACGTTAGAGTTATTAATATTCTGTGTTTTATGAAATAAGGTCTGCAGGATTCGGATTGTTCGATATTTGTCAATACTCTGACACATTTATTCTGGAGAATAAACACGTCACCCGCTTTACAACAGTTTCCCCATAATATGATTCTAGTACCTGGGCGACCGAGCTTCGCTCTATAATAGCCGCCTCAATATTAAAATATCATCGGGTGAGCAAGCCATGCTACCCGCTAACAGATGGCGGTTTTTGTCCAAAATGCAAATGCTTAAAAACACGAAGAAAACTAATTTTCCCAGACATGAGACCAAGCTAGAAAGATTTTTCGCCCCCGAAAACCCCCGTATGGTGAATTTCATCGAAATCGTTAGAGCCGTTGTCGATAAACCGATTACAAATATATATATACAAATATTGCTCTTTTAATAGTATAGGATAATGCTCTCAACCTGAGCAGCTTTTACAATTTTTGATGAGCAGTAAAGAGTGTAATCAGGTTTTCGACCGCCAACAACCCAGAAATAAATTTGTTAACAACCGTATCACTACCAACAATTGTACTAGTTCAGGTACAAATAAACGCTTTATATATCTTTCTATCTATCTATCTACAAGGTCCAGTAATTTGTCCGGTCGAAAGCCGGGAGACAAATCTTCTGCCACCATTGGGTATTACAATTGCAAGGAGAGGGGACATAGTATTCTCTTTTGCCCCAAACCGCTGGTCAAGTGCACTCAGTGCAATCTTGTGGGTCATACATCTGATAGCTGCACATCAAAGAAAACTAATAACGCAGTGTCGAATGATACACCAAAAACGATGTGTATTGATGCAGTTGATCAACGGAGGGGTGGAATTCCAAAGTCAAAATTTGTCAAGGAGATTATGATAAAAGGTATCGCATTTGAGGCATTTGTGGATATTGGAAGTGACTTAAAACTGTTGAGGGCATCCGTCGTCGATAAAATGGGTCCGAGACATGATGGACTCTCTTCTTTAGTGAAAGGGTTTGGTAAAATCTTTGTTCAGTCGCTAGGTGGGATGGTTGATGCTAACTTTAACTGTAGATGACGTAGAAGCGAATGTTCCTTGCAAAGTCGTAAGAGACGTTTTACTTGAGAAACCGATTCTGATAGGTCAATCATTCACTGAGCAAGCCCACGTCGTCGTGTATAAGGTCTCTACAAAATTGCAGTTCCTGCATATCGGGAGTGAATCGCCTCTTACTGACCCAAACGCAGGTAACGAGCCTATTTTGCACATCGAGACTAATGACGTCATCCAGTTGTTTTGGGCCGGCAATGATTAGGGCTCGAATTTAACCAGCCATTGACGGAGCTGTACTAGCACAGAATAGGTAATAGTACTAGCCTAGTACTAGTGAACAGCACCATAGCAGGCAAACCAAACAAACAATTCTTGTCTGTGGCGGCTTACACCAGTCCAAAAGTGGCTGCATAGAGGTATCCATGTTTCCCGTGTTCAGAGTCCTGCCTTATACCCGCTGGATCCATTTTGTTTGGTGCTGAACGTATTAGCGTCGTTAACAGGGTAGTCGTGGTGCCTTCAAAAATACCTAAATTGATAGACAAGGACTTCAACGAATGCCATGTCTGTGTTGGTGATTATGTTGCACAGGAAGATTAAGAGCGTCTGTTTGGAGTATTTAGAAAGTTCAAGCACTGTTTTGCTTCTTCTTTGAACGAGCTTGGCTTTACGAATGCAGCAGAAATGACCATAGAGCTTAAAAGTGATAAACCTGTCGTGTATCGTCCATATAGATTTTCACATCATGAGCGGGAGAAGTTACTTCCATGATGATGTCCGCGCTAATCAGGCGTTAGGAAATTACCGCTATCGTCTGGCACCCATTCCAGGCTTGAATAGTACTAAAAAGAAGCGACCTACAACTTTGGCTGCAGATGGGCTCAAGCCCTGGATACACGTTGTCGCCCTGCAAGTACATGAGCAAGAACTTAATTCTGACGGAAATGATAGCAATTGAAATGAGTTTTTCAGAATGAACAGACCACCGATTCCTAGCTTTATGAGTACTTTATAAAAATCAATCAATCCAATCCAGAAATAATTTAACGTCGGGTAATATAAATATTCTACAGATCTTGTATGTATTGTTACAGATTGACGTCGACACTGCTGCGCGACCACAAGTGCAGTCCGGCATGATGGCAGATTAACGTGGTGGAGAAGAAGCCTTTCGCCCCATGTTCGTTGTAGTCTGTGTCGGAGTGTAATCGATCGTCTTGTAGGTCTGCGACAGTTAGCGTTCCCATAATCGATCGTTGGGATTTGAAATCAATGTACCTCGATAAATCGATGGTTCGATTTGTGCTGCCACAAGTTTCATCGATCGTCTTGATGGCTTAACATATTTATACAATGGGATTTGAAATCGATGCACCTCGATATGTCGATCGTTCGAGTTGTGCTGCCACAAGTTTTATCGATCGTCTTGATGGCTTAACATATTTATACAATGTGAATTCGATATGAGACAAGTAATTTGATTATAGGTAGGTTAAGTTGTACACCCATAATCGATCGTTGGAATTTTGTTAATTGATGTACCTCTATAAATTGATCATACATATTTATACAATGTGAGTTCGATATGAGACAAGTAATTTGATTATACTTAGGTAGGTTAAGTTGTACACCCATAATCGATCGTTGGAATGTTGTTAATCGATGTACCTCTATAAATTGATTATACATATTTATACAATGTGAGTTCGATATGAGACAAGTAATTTGATTATACTTAGGTAGGTTAAGTTGTACACCCATAATCGATCGTTGGAATGTTGTAAATTGATGTACCTCTATAAATTGATCATACAAGTTTAATCGATCGTCTTGTTGGTTTATATATATTCATAAATTGTGAATTAAATATAAAATATGTAATTTGGCGATTGCTAGGTTACATCCCATAACTTTATTTTTCTAGGTTAGCTCGATGCCATATCATTTTACTAATGTTTTTATTATTTGTTAATATACTTGCGGAACCAACTCTATAATTAGTTTATTAAATAAATGTAGGCAATCGATTAAGTAGTAGTTTTAAATAGGTAGGTTATTTAATTTGAAGCTGGTTGTTGTATCTAGGAACTAAAGTTACAACCCTTAGACTATGTTCAGTGTTTGTAGTTATTATTTATTTATTAATGTTCTTATATTGTGTACAGTATTTTCTTCATATCCTTGAAATAAAACTGGTCTTTTTCAGTAATGTATAATGTAGAGTCACTGGCTGCTCATAACAAATTATGAATGTTGTTATTCTAGTTAAACCAATTCAATTTATTTCTAAACGTTATAAGTAATCAATGTTTCTGTAATTTTCAGTGTTAGTTGATACTTTATTATTAGTTTTTTTCTTATTAAACTCAAGTCTGCGCTACTGGGTTAACTCCGATTGTTAGGGTGCCTTAAGGCGTCGCGTGCGGGGGCGCTCGCGATGTCAGGACGGTCGATTGTTAGGGTCTTCATTTCCGGTCGATGTCAACAAATTATTTTTATAAATCTTTACGGTACTTCCGCCAATCAACCAATGAGCAAGCTCCAATTCGGCGTTTTTCATTGGCGAACGTAGTTTCAATCCGACCAATAGGAGGTCTTGCATTTTAGCGGCAAATAACGTTGGCGGGGTGGTATCGGGGTTGAGCTCGGTAAGCGGAGATTTTGCAAGCGCCAGTCTAGTTGGAGCAGCGAGAGTTACAAGATCTAAGTGGTTAGGCTGTCCAGTTGTAAAATAATTATTATACATAATATACAAGTGTGAAAATTGTTAATCTCGTTTGGTTTATAAGTCCCTGAATAGAAGCCATCTTACATTTGTGTTGACTTATAGCATGAGTACTAATGATGTCAAATGGTTCTAAAGTTTTATGGTTTTTAAAGTGTTTGTCGGCGATTTTATTACTTAAAAATGATCTCGTGCTACCGGTGTCTATTAATAACTTTGCATTTATTTCCGGTATAAAGATGTAAGGTAATGAATTTAAATTATCGCTTATTTTGTGGGGTTTGTCTGGTAGGCTGAAATTAAATTTTCCTCAGTAATAATAGGACGTGTTTCAGAAGTTCTAGGTTGTGATGATCGTGTCTGTGACGTACTAGGCTGGGAATGATAATTTGTATTATTCTGTGTAGGTGGTACGAAAGAGTTTTGAAATCTATTTCCGTCGTTGGAAAATCTTCGGTTCATTTGGGATGAAGGTCGGAAAGGCCTTGAAGGTTGGGTATTATAGATATTATTTCTATTGAAGTTAGGGTTAAACCTTGGAATGAAATCTTGACGCGGAGTATAATGTGGACGAGGAGTGCTTGTAAAGTTTTGACGTATATAATTATTAGAGGTATTGTTTCTGTTCTGAAATTGACCTCTAGGTCGGAAGTTTCTATTTTGGGGAGTATTACTAGTGGAAGGCATTAAGGGTTGGATTCTTCATGAAGGTTGTTCATTTCTGTAGGTGTATTGTTTTTCGTAATTAACTTCTTCATTGACAAGTTTTAAGGCTTCTTCGATTGTTTTTGGTTCTTTAAACCTGACTATTCTTAAAAGAAATTTATCGAGATTGAAAAGGAATATTTCTAACGCTGCATGTTCATAAATTCTCTTTTTAGTTAGGCCAGTCATTAAATCATTGTTGTCAATAATTTTAGAAAATAAATTACTTTTAGCTGACTGTATTCTATTGTAGAAGTCTGAATATGATTCGTTATGTAATCTTTTAAGATTTTGTAACTCTAGGATATAACATGCTTCGGATTTCTGATCTCCAAAGTGTTGTATAAGTAATTGTTTTAAATCATCCCATTTAGGGGAAATATAGTTCTGCTCACTAACTAAATTAGCTGCTCTTCCCGAAAGTTTACTCGTAATCTTCTGAATTATAAATAGTTTCTCCGCCTTGTCCATGTGACCAAGAACTTTATAGACGTATTCACATTTTTTTTATGAAAAGATTTAATGTTTTAGTATTGCCATCAAAAGTTGGGATAATATCCAATAATTCGGTTAATAGTCTTCTAGTTCTACCTCTATACATGAGTGGTACTGTTGGTACAAGGTTCTCATGGATAGGAGAGGGTGATGGAGGATCCCTTGGGATATCATCTCCAGAATCAGCGCCTGTCTCGCTACGTGTAACGAAGTTACTAAAATTAGGTAAAGAGGGTTCTGGTGGGTGATTCATTCGTAGATCGGGAATTTGAGGATTTTAGGGCTGTTCCTGATATTCAGGAGGAGGTGAGGTATCAGAACCTTCGGCTGGTGGAGGAAGTCCAGGATTTCCATGATAACGATTAAATCTGATTAGACCGGGCATTTCTACTTGTGCATGGACGTACCCTGGTGGTGGAGCCATTTGAGAGATCCTGGTAATGGGCATGAGAAAGAGGTACACCAGGTGCGTAATAACCAGTTGGGGGAGAATTACTCCTTAATGGTTGAGGGGGGTGAGGATGATCTTGCATATGAAGAGTATCAGCAATTCTTTCAGTTATATGATCTGTTGCGCGCTCGACTTCACGTCGGGCCGCATCCCTTACTTGCCCTACAGCTTGTTGAGCTGCGTTTCCTAGTTCTCTTGAAGCCATTTGAGCTGCGTCCATCAAGAAATTCATTAAAAGTCAAAAGTATCGGTTCTACACCCAATAACGTTACAAGATTTAGAATATACAATTCGTATTATTATTATTTTTGAATAATTGGAATTTATTATATTTTGATTACACCTTTTCAGATTATGTTTTAATTTTATTCTGATAATGATTATTATACAAGTATCAGATATTATTAGCGTCGCGTAAGTCCCTCTTTTCATAAATCAATATAAAGCAATGTTTTTACAGGTTTGCTTAAACCACAGGGAATAATAATTTTTCTTTTTTAATGTTCACATTTGCACGGTACCGTTTATTTTAATTTCATTTCATTTAGCGCACAATTCAATAAAAATATATTCGCGAAAGTTTATTCAACAATTTAATTAGCGCTTATTTCGTATTAAAATTCTTTTAGAACACCATAATTTTTTTTTTATATTCGCATAACCAATAAAATAATTCCCTTTTCAAATTCGCGCTGTATTATAATTTCCCTTTTAAATTACGCTTTGTTACACAATTTCCCCTTTCTTTTTATAGTTCGCAGCTGCACACAAAATAAATTCACACAACAATAAAATAATAATATATATAAGTGATCACACAATAAAATTTATTAAAACAAAAATATCCCTAGAGCACACATGTCTATCAAGAGGATGATAAAGTTGGTAAGGAAGGGATGTCGCTTCTTGCGAACTATAGAACCTCCCGATTCTACTCCCTTTTGCTGATCAGCCTATCTTAGTCTTCCAGGTTTATTCCTTATATATTTTTGAAAAGTTTCTTAATTACCGCTGAATTTCTCAAAAGAAAAAGTAGCTTCTCAAGTTGAATGAAGTTTCAGGATGTTTCCACTTACTTGAATCTCAGTTTGGTCAAACCTGAGATGTCACTGCGGCTGTCTTGAGTTGTACTGTGGCTATCTTGAGTCGTACTGCGGCTATCCCACCGCTGCCACCAATTAGGTTCTTGCCGGGTTCGTTCTTGGATTCTTGTAAAGTAGTCGCTGCCACCACTCATTCGTTGGAATGAGAATAATAAGTAATTGGAGTTTAATTTGGACACTGATTTATTTAAAGTACAAAAATACAATATGACTATAAGGTAAAACTCTGGGAACAGATCAGTAGCTAAGATGTTATTACTATGAGGGTACGGAGTAGAATGAGTCTGAGTCGCAGCTTCAGACTTTATATACTCCTTTGAAGCACGTGCCTTATCGCCTTCTGAGAATAATGTAACACCTAGGTTAATGAGAAACCGTGAAATCATAGTTCAATGGAAAATAAGATCGTAAAACCAAGTTCTTGAAAGAATTAGCAATAAAATATAGGATATGTCATACATTGTTGCACATTGCATTGACTATTAGTTTTGAGAATTGGTTTGCGCAAGGAAGCTATAAAATTAAGAAGGTTACATTAATATGAGTAAGGCTGTCGTCACATAACTACCTATGTTGATATTTATGTTTAGTTGCTATTGTTTTCATCACATTTTTCCTTTATTTCTAACTTTTACTGTCAAAATTTATTAGACTCTAACAAACATACTATACAGTACACAGACAATGATTAATCACTACAAAAACAAACCAGGTACTTATACAAACTCACACACATATAAAACAACATCTTTCTCTAACAAACATTGCTGCAACCAGGTCAAATACTATAGACAAGTAGTAACTTTTGGTACAAATTCGATAATGTAAACCAATTAATTAACAATATTGAAGAACTCCAACTTTCCGAACGATTTGCCTGTAAACCAGAACAATGCCAAAATTTTATCAAGAAACCACTCTCCTACTTGAAAATCCTTCACCAAAATATTAGAAGTCTCAATAAAAACTTCAATGGCCACTGTACTCTCCTCTCACGGTTGAATGCAAATTATGATATAATAGTTTTATCTGAATGTTGGCTGTCCTGTGTAACACACTTACCGGCTTTAATCGATTTTTCAGTTTTTTCCACGAAAAAGAATCATAACCCAAATGATGGAGTCGTTGTTCTGGTAAGAAATAGTCTTTCAGTTTTCATTGAAGAACCAATTTTTGATGAAGCTTGCTGCTTGATAATAACTTTCGGTTCTGACACAGTAATTATAGGAATATACAGACCACATTGTTTTAGGAAATTAGATATATTATTTCAGTCCCTACAACAGATTCTTACAAGATATAATAATTTTAAAAACATCATTTTGCTAGGCGATATAAATATTAATATCTTGAATAATGACACAAATGTGTCCTCTTATCTTGATCTTCTTGTTTATCATGGAATGATCGCTGCTTATTCCACTCCAACTAGGGGCGATAGCTGCCTTGATCACGTTTTTGTTAAAACAAACCTCAAATCACTAGTTTTCAATTTAGAAACTACGGTTACGGATCATGAAGCGGTTCTTTTCTGCCTACAAATAAAACAAAATGTTCAGTTAGTTAAAGGATTTAAAAAAATCAATTGCAATAATATTTCAGAAGAATGCAAGGAAATCAATTTCAGCAACCTTAATAAGCTAAATGTAAATGATGCAACAAATTTATTTATTGAATATATACAAAATCTTATTCTTCAAAACACTATGAATATCAGAATCAGAATCAGAATCAGAATCAGAAATATTTATTATTACTGAGACGTCACAACACAACACAAAAATCATACATAGGGTTGAGAAGAACAATAACAAAAAAAAAGGTATACAAAAAAAAAGAAAAGAACATGACACTACGCCTAGTGCTGTGACAACCACAGTGAATAAAAGGGCCTCACTCAGCAAATGTCGCGGCACATGCCACGACGCTGGTTTTCGGTGAACCCTGCAGAGTGAGGCACGGACGAATGTGTGTGAAATAAATTATTATTATTACGATGTAAATAGTGTACAAAAATATTGAAAATCTAAAGAAGTAGATATTACAGAAGAATTAAATAAACCAATGTTGCTTACACCCATGGACACATGCATGTAAGTAAGTGCAATATTTATGATAAACTACATTGAAATTAATTGTCTGAGAAATTGAAATAGTAAATGAATTAATTTTTCCTTTTTCTTTCATTACCTAATCAATAATTAATGTTTACAGGTATAATAAATAAACAGAGAGAAAAGATCAAAAACTAAATTTGAAGCCAAAAAGCATTTTATACTTTTTATAAAAACACATTAGGTACCTATGCCCATCACTGAAGCACAGAAATAAAGTTAACAGATTGTGCCACACGAAAGCCAAGTGATCGCCGCCTGGGCCTAACGTCCATATGCATTTAGGTGAACGATTGATTTTATAAACTTTTTTGAATTTGTAAAATGTGTTTTTTATATCGTTCTTTAAAGGAGTGTAATGATTTCAGACTGTGGAAAGGCGGCGGTAAGTCATTCCAGCACTTGGTGGCGGCGTATCTAAAACTACCACGAAAAGTAACCGTGCGGTGTGGCGGAATTGCAAGCCTAAGAGCAGAGGTGCGCGTCTCGCGGGCCTGCACGTCACGGGACCATACCAGTTTTTTATAAAGATAGAAAGGGAGCTGATATTTAATTAGACTAAATAGTAGGCAAGCCAAGTGGATAGTGCGACGATAAGCCATTTTTAGGATGTCAGAATTGTTAATATAGGAAGTGCAGTGTGTGCGAGGAGGTATATAAAAACAGTAGCGCGCGCAAGCATTCTGAACACGCTGAATCAATTTGGCTGTGCGGGCAAGAAGGCGTGGCCCGTAGACTACGTCCATGTAATTAAATTTCGATAATATTAGTGAATCACACAGTTTTATACGAATATCTACACTTATTGAGTTTCTTATTTGGTAAAGAACCTTTAGTCGGTAGAAACAATTTGTAGCTGTGTTCACTATATGATTCTCAAATCTGAGCTCTTCGTCCATTAACAATCCTAAATTTCGTGCTTCATGAACGCGTTCCATAGCTACCCCCTTTATGGTTATGTTAATGCGTTTGCATTGCCAGTTTTTGAATTTGTCGTCTTGTACCTAACAGCATATATTTAGACTTAGAACCCATTAAGTACTAGAGTATTGTTTTCTGCCCAGGTTCGCAATACGTTTTAAATCTGCATTTAGTTTTTGTACAGCTTCCAAACCTTCGCTAGGTTTACAAGAAATATAGACTTGGATGTCATCAGCGTAAATGTGAAAGTTGCAGCTATAGATATGTCGACTACATCTGCACAATATATAATAAAGAAAAGAGGACCCAATATAGACCCCTGAGGGACACCTCTTGAGACTTTTTTTTCCTGTGATCGAATAGTGTTTCCTCCTTCCTCATTGATTTCTACGCATTGAGAGCGATATTTGAAGTAGCTGTCTACCCATTTGATTGCGGTAGCACTAAAACCGTAGCAATGTAGTTTAGCCAGCAATAAGGAAACATTGATACAATCAAAGGCCCTTGAAAAATCTAGAAGTGCAAGTATAGTGCCCTCACCTGCATCAATTGCTGAAAGTATATCATCAGTTACATTGATCATAGCAGTCGTGGTGCTGTGAAAATTTACGAAAGCCTGATTGCTTTTGCGGAAGTATTTCGTTACGTTCTATAAATATTTTTAACTGATCAGCTACTATCCTTTCCAATATTTTTGATACACACGGTAAGATGCTTATCGGTCGGAGATCTTTCAAAGTGCTAGGCATTGACACCTTGGGTATAGGCTTCACAAGCGCTTTTTGCCATTCAAAAGGAAACGTACTAGTCTGGATGGACTTATTAACTATTGCTGTAATAACTGGCAACGTGTTTGGCAAGGTAAGTTCTAACATGTCTAAAGATATTCCGTCGCTGCCAACAGCATTGGACTTAAATGATCGAATAATTTTTAAAACGTCTCTCTCAAGCACTTCTTCTTTTTCTTCTTCTTAGGGTCTGAAATGATCAGCTGCCCAAAGGACGGCTAATAATTCTTTCTCTATTGTACTGTACTTTGGCTCAGTGAATGTAAGAGTTCTACTGGCATATGCTATTGGCTTATCAGAACCAATTGTTCCTTGAGATAATACTGCTCCAATTGCTACATTACTAGCATCCGTCGTAAGTATGAATGGCTTATTAAAATCTGGATATTGTAAAAGAGGTGCGTTTGTCAAAAGTTTTTGACATGTTTCGAAAGATTGAATAAATTCATCCGTGATATTAAATTTATTGTTTTTTCTAAGCAACTGGGTCATTGGTTTAGTTATTTTAGAGAAATCTTTAATAAATCGTCTATAATAACCTACTAATGCCAGGAAGGATTTTATCTCTTTAGTGTTTTTTCGGTAAGGGGTAATCTAAAACTGCTTGGATTTTATCATTATTTGGCTTAAGTCCTTCTTTTGTAATGGTATGACCTAGATATAATACTTCTTTTCTTAAAAAATCGGATTTATCGAGTTGAATTTTTAGATTTGCCTTTCGCAATGTGTCAAATACAAGTTTTAATTTTTCTAAATGTTCCTTTAATGAGGTGGAAAAAATGAGGATGTCATCTAGGTAAATTAAAAAATGAATGCCTTGCAAGCCTCTTAAGATGCTATCCATTGCTCTTTGAAAGGTTGCAGGTGCGGTTTTTAAACCAAATGGCATTCTTGTGAATTCATAGTGACCAAATTGTGTACTAAATGCAGTTTTTGGCTGATCTGGCTTGTCAACTTCAATTTGGTGATATCCTGATGCTAAGTCTAATGTAGTAAAGTAAGTGCTGTTGCCAAGTTTATCGAACAAATCGTTAATATTTGGAAGTGGATATTTATCATCCAAAGTTATTTCGTTAAGCTTTCGATAGTCTATTACCATTCTATATTTTTGTTCACCACTTGCATCTAATTTCTTAGGCACAAGATGGACAGGGGCGCTCCAAGGGGAGAAACTAGGTTTTATCACATTGTTCTTTAATAAATTTTCGACTTGTCTTTTTATTTCTTAATTTTGAGACGGCGGTTGACGATAAGGTCTTATGTAGATTGGATTGTCATCTTTTGTTCGGATTTTGTGTTTAACTTCATGACTGAAAGATAATGGGATCTCTTCATGATGAAAAAGATCTCGATATTCATAGCAAAGGCTGTAAATAAAATCTTTTTCTTCAGGGTTCATGTGATCCATTCTTAATTTCTGTAAGTTGTCGATAAGTAACTGATCATGATCTGGAAGGTAATTTGTGATGCAATATTCTTTTGATTGGGAGACCGAAAAAGGTTTCGTTATTTTAATTGTCATAAACTGGTCTGTTGTATTTTGAATTACTGTATATGCAAAACCGTTAACACATTTTACTAGGGCACACGGCATTCTTACGCCGGCATAAAATTCTACGAAATCTAATATTCCTTCACCATTAACTAATACAGTTGGAACGCGGACTCTTTGTTCCACTCGTGGTTCCAACGTGATCGAAACAATGGAAAATGTAGTAGTCGGCTGTGAGTCATAACTAATCAGAATAGTAACGGTTGGTGTGACTAAACTTTCGTTTTCAGTGTCAATGACCGCATGTAATCTTCTAAGCCGGTCTATGCCAAGTAATCCGTCGTAACATTGGTCAATATCATAAATGTAAAATTTATGAATCAGATTCACTTTGAATAAATTAAATACAGGTATTTTTACGACTTCTTTGTGTTAGGGTCTTCATTTCCGGTCGATGTCAACAAATTATTTTTATAAATCTTTACGGTACTTCCGCCAATCAACCAATGAGCGAGCTCCAATTCGGCGTTTTTCATTGGCGAACGTAGTTTCAATCCGACCAATAGGAGGTCTTGCATTTTAGCGGCAAATAACGTTGGCGGGGTGGTATCGGGGTTGAGCCCGGTAAGCGGAGATTTTGCGAGCGCCAGTCTAGTTGGAGCAGCGAGAGTTACAAGATCTAAGTGGTTAGGCTGTCCAGTTGTAAAATAATTATTATACATAATATACAAGTGTGAAAATTGTTAATCTCGTTTGGTTTATAAGTCCCTGAATAGAAGCCATCTTACAATTCAGAAGTGCGACGACAGTGTTTTTAACACGTAAGTACACGCCCAGATTTCTTACTTTTTACTGTGTAATTTAATTACATGCCTATGTGCAAAAACCTTTTTCATAAAATTGTTTTATGTTAAAAGTGGCACGCGCATACTACATCAAACTAATTGCATATTATATAGGCACCTACCCACCTTATCCGTGCAATAGGACTTATCTAGCTGAATTAATTAATTAATCTTAATTATTAAGTCTTAATTATGCAAACGAGGTTGGTAAAATTCGATCCTATATCTTAAAAATCAACAATTACTTACCGTTTATTCCAATTACTCATTCGTCATATGTTGTGGGTACCTATAAAGTCATTGTAACTTTCTTTTATTCGTATAACCGAACCAGGCATAGATCGAAAAGAGTTTTGTAGACATGATTGGTCCCTTTACTAGAAAATGACCCACGATTTACGTTATACTGTCAAGTCATTTAACACTTTTAGTAGGTAGCTATTTGTTCTGATTTCATTATAACATTGTACAGTCAAGAGCACATCAATTCACATTAATCATGAGCACATTAATCTATTATAAAAGTGAACTCCAGCTGGAAATATGTAATATTGAAGGTCACGCAAGTGAGATGCTATACTGTCGAATGACGAAAGATAATTTAATCACACATATAGTCGCATGTTACCGTCCGCCAAAAACAAACAAGCATTGCTTTATTGAAGAAATATCAGCCCTAATAAAACAGTTTCCAGTGACTCAAGACATTATTATAGCGGGTGACATGAACATAAACCTTCTTGAGAGTAGTTCGGCTGTCGATGAGTACAAAAACGAGTTGTGTGATACCGGCCTACAGTGCGTCATCAATGAGTGTACGAGAGAGGAGATCGTGTCCGGTCACTTAGTTACCTCCGCTATTGACCATGTGTGGGTTCGTACACGCAGCCGCATTGAGGCACACATGCTAACCTGCAAGTTGTCTGACCACTACATGGTAGGAGTGAACGTAGCGTATGATAATAGGAGCGCAAAAGTGGGATGTAAACAAGGTAGTAAAATGTGTATCATAGATAATAATCTAATTAGGCAAGAGTTAGAAAATATTGAATGGCGCGAATTTTTAAACATCGATTGTCCGCTTGAATTGTATGAGCAGTTGTGTAGCACTTTTGGAGCTATTTATGAAAAATCAAAAATAATTGTTACCTATAAAAATAGGAGAGTTACTCAACCGTGGGTAAATAAAAAGCTGTTGTTTATGATAGAACGAAGAGATGAGTTGTTTAGAATTTGGAAATCGAACACTAAAAGTAACAGCCATAGATTAAAATACACGCGTCATAGAAATTTAACTAATTTGTACATAAACAAAGCTAAAAATAAGTTTAGGCAGAAGGAATTAAAAAGTTGCGAAGGTGATTTTAGAAAAGTGTGGTGTATTATTAATGGATGGTTAGGGAATTGCACAAGCAGTATAGATGATATTGTTATGAGACATTTGGGTAAGAACAATGCTGTTCGTGAGATATGTACAAACTTTGCCAAGACGTTTACGGAAGAAATCGACAAATTAAAACATCAATGTAACACTAAATTTCTTGATCGGAATTCCTACGTAACACAAAGTAATGTTTCTTTGCGATACCAGAAGATAACGCCTAATGAGATAAAAAAGATTATAGATAAATTAAGTTGCAGAAAATCGCCCGGAATCGACAAAATTAGAATACAGGATATTAAATTAATAAACGAGAAAATTAGTCCTATTTTGGCAAAGTTTGTAAATATGTGTTTGGAAAAGGGTGTATACCCAGACCTGCTGAAAAAGTCAATTATACGACCGATTTATAAGCAAGGAAACCACCAGGAATATTCGAATTATAGACCGATTGCCATATTGTCCATAGTAAATAAAATTGTCGAGAAAGTTATCGTAAATAAAATTACCTGCTTCTTGGAAAAAAATAATATAATCTCAGACGCACAACACGGGTTCAGAAAGGGTCGCAGTACAAGTACAGCACTTGGAAAATTTGTAGATGATGCATATAATTATCTGGACAGCAGAATGTATATTGTAATACTTTTCATCGATTTTAAAAAAGCATTTGACACACTGGACCACGCACAGTTACTTCAGGCTATGCATGAATGTGGTGTGCGTGGTCCAGTGAACAAATGGTTCCAAAGTTATTTACAGAATAGAACTTTATGTACAAGGATTAATGAAACAATGGGACAAGAAGCAGATATACATTCTGGAATACCGACTGGATCTGTTTTTGGGCCTGTCGGGTATATCATGCATGTAAACAGCATGACGAATGTAATAAAAAACTGTACGTGCTATATTTATGCGGATGACACATGCATGATGTACGCCGACAGGGACATTAATAGAATACAAGCATGTATTCAAGAAGACTTTGAAAATGTAATAAAGTGGTCCCATGACAACGGAATAATTCTAAACGTAGAAAAGACTAAGTGCATGTTGATACACTCCCCTTACATGAAAAAACCAGATCATGACATAAAGATAGTTGGACATTCATATAAATGCTTACACAGTAACAAAACATTGTGTGTCGGCTGTAAAAATATCGAATTTGTTAATGAGTACAGATATCTGGGTTTGACTGTAGACAATTGTATGAACTGGAAGTCTCATGTTAATATTGTGTGTAACAAATTAAGATCTTTATTGTCTAAATTCAAACAACTAAGTTATGTCGTTAACAAAAAAACCTTGCGAATGGTATACTATGCCTTACCAGATGCAGTTTTAAGCTACGGTCTAAATACATACGGCCTCACTTTTAAGACTTATTTAGATAAAATATGTCACTTACAAACTAGATTAATAAAATTGTTGGTTGATAAAAAAAGTAAAAAAGCATGTAACAAAAACTATATACTACTCTTTAAACAATGTTGTATATTACCTGTACATCAAAAAGTTAAATATCTATTGGCTCTGGAACACCATAATAATTCAAAATTTAAGATACCTAAAACATATGACCGCAATCTGAGAACAACAGTAAGGAAAAGATATGAAGAGCCACTTGTAACAAATTATTATGGTGACAGAACTCGACGGTGTATCATACCAAAGTTGTTTAACTCCTTAATTTCTGATGAAAACATGAGCAAAAATTTTTTTAAAAACAAATTGAAAATTTCCTTGTTAAACACAATTGAGGAAGAAACTTAATAACTATATTGTCCTCTATTATATTCACCTTTGCTAGCACATAAACTGTACATAAATAATTGTAAGTCTTAGTTGTAAGTTGCATGATTATTTATGATTAAAATTAATTTTAAAAGAGTGCATTTGATCGCCAACAAACTGTTTTGCAGTTTGGCGATATATTTAGTTTGTAAAACTCAGTTGTAAAATATTTAATAAATAAATTAAAAAAAAAAAAAAAAAGCTTAACTTAGTGGACTTGGTACCGTTCTTATTTCAATGGATGTACGGGCTAGAGTCGCAATGCGAGTGTCAGGTTTGACCTGTCGTAGACTGTACCTAATACTGCAACTGCATGCAAATTTTCGAATAGTTCAGGTGCCAACTTTTTATTATTTTCCTTTTTCTTATAGTCAAGTTAATAACTTGGTTCCTACCTATTTTAGTATTCTTACGCCTTCAAGATTATTGACTCTTAGTTGCATTAAAATTCGATTACCTTCATTATATTTATTTTATTTGAAAAAGTATAAAGTAATAGCGTTATCGGATTCAAATATTTAGATTTATTATTGTTAACGTAGTGTAGGGATCACGTATGTTTTTATGGGTTAGCTAATTTTGAATATTTCTTAACCAATTGTTATTTCTTCTGGGGAAAATCATGCATGAGCCTCCGATGCGCCAGCAAAGCGGTCGGTCGCTCAGTCGAAGATTGGAGACGTCCGATCGCAACGACCCGCCCGACCTTGCACCGAGAGCACTACGTGCATCGCGAAGCCGGCTACGAGACGAGTCCAGGGTGCGGAGCCGCAGCCGCCATCGTACGCGCAGCCGCGGCTCCGACCGCAGCAACAGCCGCAACCTGCAATGCCGGGAGCAACAGGATATTAACCGCAGTCGTGCAAGGCTCTTGGAAGAAGAGCTTTCGCGGGCTCGCGACATGCTTCAGCACGGAGCCAGCAGTTGACAGCAGCCGACCACGCAGCAAGGCCACACACCTCGCGATGAAGACTGTATCCACCAGTCGGCGCAGGGAGATCACCGGCATCGCGCAGAGCATCGGGACGACGCAGGATATAGAAAAAGGTCACGTAGTCCTTCTTTATCTAAAAGGGATTTATTTAATGTTTCATTGTTTAATAAAATATAGTCTGACATCCCACTCGAACACTAGAGAGGCGCGGCCTTTGCCTAAGATCGA
The DNA here is from genome assembly GCA_947532105.1 of Athrips mouffetella. Lineage (NCBI taxonomy): Eukaryota > Metazoa > Arthropoda > Insecta > Lepidoptera > Gelechiidae > Athrips > Athrips mouffetella. The sequence continues at coordinate 24,621,691 of OX383965.1, forward strand.
TCATATTGCTACCCAATTTTGATCCTTCAGTGAAAAAAACGACGCTTTGATATTTGGATCAAGAAAGTAAATGAATGCGCCTTAGTGTACGGATGGGACTACAGAACTACTATCCATTTCGTCATGCAGAAAGTTAAGGCCTTGATAAGATGTGGTACGAGGGATTAGACACAGTTTTATTTGACTGGACGCAATGGCAGGAAAAATTGCTGAATGCATTACCGTGCAAACAGAGTTACGGCCAGGCCTTAGAAGAAATGCTCCAGCGAAGGAGTAGGTTTAGTGAGCCCATAGAGAGTTATTTTTTTGAAAAGCTGACAATACTCAATCACTCCGACATATCGGGCTAGCGCGCCGTTGCATTATACATGGCATAACAATAGGACACTCCGATCAGGGGCATTAGCTATGCGTTTATATACATATTAATTTATTGCAAAGTCACAAGTAGAAAGGTGTTACATAAATATAGAAAAGTACAAGTGACGCCAAGCAAGGACACAGCAAATAAGAGAGGCTCAACTAGATGCCATAATTAATCAAAAATAATAACATTAAAATGTTGTAAGTTAGTAATTATTAGTAATACGAGTCCTACTTATATTATGTAAGTATCTGTCTATCTAAACAATCAAAATTTGAATGTCAAATGCCTATAATTACATGACAAAATAAATTAAATTGAATGAGATTTATTAATTTTATCATCAAAAAATTCAGAAATATTGTAATAGCATTTACTGATAAGGAAATTTTTACAGATTTTTATTAAATAGATTTTCCAATATTTTTCAGATTATTAGGTATATGATTATATATTTTTTTAACATGTGATGGGGCTATTTGATACTAATGTCAATTTTGTATATGGTGTTATTTATTTATTTTGGTTTCGTTTCATTAGGGAGTACAATTCTGCATGCTTTCTCACAAATTTACATGATTTTAGTAAGTATGTAGATGGACGTTAGAGTTATTAATATTCTGTGTTTTATGAAATAAGGTCTGCAGGATTCGGATTGTTCGATATTTGTCAATACTCTGACACATTTATTCTGGAGAATAAACACGTCACCCGCTTTACAACAGTTTCCCCATAATATGATTCTAGTACCTGGGCGACCGAGCTTCGCTCTATAATAGCCGCCTCAATATTAAAATATCATCGGGTGAGCAAGCCATGCTACCCGCTAACAGATGGCGGTTTTTGTCCAAAATGCAAATGCTTAAAAACACGAAGAAAACTAATTTTCCCAGACATGAGACCAAGCTAGAAAGATTTTTCGCCCCCGAAAACCCCCGTATGGTGAATTTCATCGAAATCGTTAGAGCCGTTGTCGATAAACCGATTACAAATATATATATACAAATATTGCTCTTTTAATAGTATAGGATAATGCTCTCAACCTGAGCAGCTTTTACAATTTTTGATGAGCAGTAAAGAGTGTAATCAGGTTTTCGACCGCCAACAACCCAGAAATAAATTTGTTAACAACCGTATCACTACCAACAATTGTACTAGTTCAGGTACAAATAAACGCTTTATATATCTTTCTATCTATCTATCTACAAGGTCCAGTAATTTGTCCGGTCGAAAGCCGGGAGACAAATCTTCTGCCACCATTGGGTATTACAATTGCAAGGAGAGGGGACATAGTATTCTCTTTTGCCCCAAACCGCTGGTCAAGTGCACTCAGTGCAATCTTGTGGGTCATACATCTGATAGCTGCACATCAAAGAAAACTAATAACGCAGTGTCGAATGATACACCAAAAACGATGTGTATTGATGCAGTTGATCAACGGAGGGGTGGAATTCCAAAGTCAAAATTTGTCAAGGAGATTATGATAAAAGGTATCGCATTTGAGGCATTTGTGGATATTGGAAGTGACTTAAAACTGTTGAGGGCATCCGTCGTCGATAAAATGGGTCCGAGACATGATGGACTCTCTTCTTTAGTGAAAGGGTTTGGTAAAATCTTTGTTCAGTCGCTAGGTGGGATGGTTGATGCTAACTTTAACTGTAGATGACGTAGAAGCGAATGTTCCTTGCAAAGTCGTAAGAGACGTTTTACTTGAGAAACCGATTCTGATAGGTCAATCATTCACTGAGCAAGCCCACGTCGTCGTGTATAAGGTCTCTACAAAATTGCAGTTCCTGCATATCGGGAGTGAATCGCCTCTTACTGACCCAAACGCAGGTAACGAGCCTATTTTGCACATCGAGACTAATGACGTCATCCAGTTGTTTTGGGCCGGCAATGATTAGGGCTCGAATTTAACCAGCCATTGACGGAGCTGTACTAGCACAGAATAGGTAATAGTACTAGCCTAGTACTAGTGAACAGCACCATAGCAGGCAAACCAAACAAACAATTCTTGTCTGTGGCGGCTTACACCAGTCCAAAAGTGGCTGCATAGAGGTATCCATGTTTCCCGTGTTCAGAGTCCTGCCTTATACCCGCTGGATCCATTTTGTTTGGTGCTGAACGTATTAGCGTCGTTAACAGGGTAGTCGTGGTGCCTTCAAAAATACCTAAATTGATAGACAAGGACTTCAACGAATGCCATGTCTGTGTTGGTGATTATGTTGCACAGGAAGATTAAGAGCGTCTGTTTGGAGTATTTAGAAAGTTCAAGCACTGTTTTGCTTCTTCTTTGAACGAGCTTGGCTTTACGAATGCAGCAGAAATGACCATAGAGCTTAAAAGTGATAAACCTGTCGTGTATCGTCCATATAGATTTTCACATCATGAGCGGGAGAAGTTACTTCCATGATGATGTCCGCGCTAATCAGGCGTTAGGAAATTACCGCTATCGTCTGGCACCCATTCCAGGCTTGAATAGTACTAAAAAGAAGCGACCTACAACTTTGGCTGCAGATGGGCTCAAGCCCTGGATACACGTTGTCGCCCTGCAAGTACATGAGCAAGAACTTAATTCTGACGGAAATGATAGCAATTGAAATGAGTTTTTCAGAATGAACAGACCACCGATTCCTAGCTTTATGAGTACTTTATAAAAATCAATCAATCCAATCCAGAAATAATTTAACGTCGGGTAATATAAATATTCTACAGATCTTGTATGTATTGTTACAGATTGACGTCGACACTGCTGCGCGACCACAAGTGCAGTCCGGCATGATGGCAGATTAACGTGGTGGAGAAGAAGCCTTTCGCCCCATGTTCGTTGTAGTCTGTGTCGGAGTGTAATCGATCGTCTTGTAGGTCTGCGACAGTTAGCGTTCCCATAATCGATCGTTGGGATTTGAAATCAATGTACCTCGATAAATCGATGGTTCGATTTGTGCTGCCACAAGTTTCATCGATCGTCTTGATGGCTTAACATATTTATACAATGGGATTTGAAATCGATGCACCTCGATATGTCGATCGTTCGAGTTGTGCTGCCACAAGTTTTATCGATCGTCTTGATGGCTTAACATATTTATACAATGTGAATTCGATATGAGACAAGTAATTTGATTATAGGTAGGTTAAGTTGTACACCCATAATCGATCGTTGGAATTTTGTTAATTGATGTACCTCTATAAATTGATCATACATATTTATACAATGTGAGTTCGATATGAGACAAGTAATTTGATTATACTTAGGTAGGTTAAGTTGTACACCCATAATCGATCGTTGGAATGTTGTTAATCGATGTACCTCTATAAATTGATTATACATATTTATACAATGTGAGTTCGATATGAGACAAGTAATTTGATTATACTTAGGTAGGTTAAGTTGTACACCCATAATCGATCGTTGGAATGTTGTAAATTGATGTACCTCTATAAATTGATCATACAAGTTTAATCGATCGTCTTGTTGGTTTATATATATTCATAAATTGTGAATTAAATATAAAATATGTAATTTGGCGATTGCTAGGTTACATCCCATAACTTTATTTTTCTAGGTTAGCTCGATTGCCATATCATTTTACTAATGTTTTTATTATTTGTTAATATACTTGCGGAACCAACTCTATAATTAGTTTATTAAATAAATGTAGGCAATCGATTAAGTAGTAGTTTTAAATAGGTAGGTTATTTAATTTGAAGCTGGTTGTTGTATCTAGGAACTAAAGTTACAACCCTTAGACTATGTTCAGTGTTTGTAGTTATTATTTATTTATTAATGTTCTTATATTGTGTACAGTATTTTCTTCATATCCTTGAAATAAAACTGGTCTTTTTCAGTAATGTATAATGTAGAGTCACTGGCTGCTCATAACAAATTATGAATGTTGTTATTCTAGTTAAACCAATTCAATTTATTTCTAAACGTTATAAGTAATCAATGTTTCTGTAATTTTCAGTGTTAGTTGATACTTTATTATTAGTTTTTTTCTTATTAAACTCAAGTCTGCGCTACTGGGTTAACTCCGATTGTTAGGGTGCCTTAAGGCGTCGCGTGCGGGGGCGCTCGCGATGTCAGGACGGTCGATTGTTAGGGTCTTCATTTCCGGTCGATGTCAACAAATTATTTTTATAAATCTTTACGGTACTTCCGCCAATCAACCAATGAGCAAGCTCCAATTCGGCGTTTTTCATTGGCGAACGTAGTTTCAATCCGACCAATAGGAGGTCTTGCATTTTAGCGGCAAATAACGTTGGCGGGGTGGTATCGGGGTTGAGCTCGGTAAGCGGAGATTTTGTAAGCGCCAGTCTAGTTGGAGCAGCGAGAGTTACAAGATCTAAGTGGTTAGGCTGTCCAGTTGTAAAATAATTATTATACATAATATACAAGTGTGAAAATTGTTAATCTCGTTTGGTTTATAAGTCCCTGAATAGAAGCCATCTTACATTTGTGTTGACTTATAGCATGAGTACTAATGATGTCAAATGGTTCTAAAGTTTTATGGTTTTTAAAGTGTTTGTCGGCGATTTTATTACTTAAAAATGATCTCGTGCTACCGGTGTCTATTAATAACTTTGCATTTATTTCCGGTATAAAGATGTAAGGTAATGAATTTAAATTATCGCTTATTTTGTGGGGTTTGTCTGGTAGGCTGAAATTAAATTTTCCTCAGTAATAATAGGACGTGTTTCAGAAGTTCTAGGTTGTGATGATCGTGTCTGTGACGTACTAGGCTGGGAATGATAATTTGTATTATTCTGTGTAGGTGGTACGAAAGAGTTTTGAAATCTATTTCCGTCGTTGGAAAATCTTCGGTTCATTTGGGATGAAGGTCGGAAAGGCCTTGAAGGTTGGGTATTATAGATATTATTTCTATTGAAGTTAGGGTTAAACCTTGGAATGAAATCTTGACGCGGAGTATAATGTGGACGAGGAGTGCTTGTAAAGTTTTGACGTATATAATTATTAGAGGTATTGTTTCTGTTCTGAAATTGACCTCTAGGTCGGAAGTTTCTATTTTGGGGAGTATTACTAGTGGAAGGCATTAAGGGTTGGATTCTTCATGAAGGTTGTTCATTTCTGTAGGTGTATTGTTTTTCGTAATTAACTTCTTCATTGACAAGTTTTAAGGCTTCTTCGATTGTTTTTGGTTCTTTAAACCTGACTATTCTTAAAAGAAATTTATCGAGATTGAAAAGGAATATTTCTAACGCTGCATGTTCATAAATTCTCTTTTTAGTTAGGCCAGTCATTAAATCATTGTTGTCAATAATTTTAGAAAATAAATTACTTTTAGCTGACTGTATTCTATTGTAGAAGTCTGAATATGATTCGTTATGTAATCTTTTAAGATTTTGTAACTCTAGGATATAACATGCTTCGGATTTCTGATCTCCAAAGTGTTGTATAAGTAATTGTTTTAAATCATCCCATTTAGGGGAAATATAGTTCTGCTCACTAACTAAATTAGCTGCTCTTCCCGAAAGTTTACTCGTAATCTTCTGAATTATAAATAGTTTCTCCGCCTCGTCCATGTGACCAAGAACTTTATAGACGTATTCACATTTTTTTATGAAAAGATTTAATGTTTTAGTATTGCCATCAAAAGTTGGGATAATATCCAATAATTCGGTTAATAGTCTTCTAGTTCTACCTCTATACATGAGTGGTACTGTTGGTACAAGGTTCTCATGGATAGGAGAGGGTGATGGAGGATCCCTTGGGATATCATCTCCAGAATCAGCGCCTGTCTCGCTACGTGTAACGAAGTTACTAAAATTAGGTAAAGAGGGTTCTGGTGGGTGATTCATTCGTAGATCGGGAATTTGAGGATTTTAGGGCTGTTCCTGATATTCAGGAGGAGGTGAGGTATCAGAACCTTCGGCTGGTGGAGGAAGTCCAGGATTTCCATGATAACGATTAAATCTGATTAGACCGGGCATTTCTACTTGTGCATGGACGTACCCTGGTGGTGGAGCCATTTGAGAGTTATCCTGGTAATGGGCATGAGAAAGAGGTACACCAGGTGCGTAATAACCAGTTGGGGGAGAATTACTCCTTAATGGTTGAGGGGGGTGAGGATGATCTTGCATATGAAGAGTATCAGCAATTCTTTCAGTTATATGATCTGTTGCGCGCTCGACTTCACGTCGGGCCGCATCCCTTACTTGCCCTACAGCTTGTTGAGCTGCGTTTCCTAGTTCTCTTGAAGCCATTTGAGCTGCGTCCATCAAGAAATTCATTAAAAGTCAAAAGTATCGGTTCTACACCCAATAACGTTACAAGATTTAGAATATACAATTCGTATTATTATTATTTTTGAATAATTGGAATTTATTATATTTTGATTACACCTTTTCAGATTATGTTTTAATTTTATTCTGATAATGATTATTATACAAGTATCAGATATTATTAGCGTATAAGTCCCTCTTTTCATAAATCAATATAAAGCAATGTTTTTACAGGTTTGCTTAAACCACAGGGAATAATAATTTTTCTTTTTTAATGTTCACATTTGCACGGTACCGTTTATTTTAATTTCATTTCATTTAGCGCACAATTCAATAAAAATATATTCGCGAAAGTTTATTCAACAATTTAATTAGCGCTTATTTCGTATTAAAATTCTTTTAGAACACCATAATTTTTTTTTTATATTCGCATAACCAATAAAATAATTCCCTTTTCAAATTCGCGCTGTATTATAATTTCCCTTTTAAATTACGCTTTGTTACACAATTTCCCCTTTCTTTTTATAGTTCGCAGCTGCACACAAAATAAATTCACACAACAATAAAATAATAATATATATAAGTGATCACACAATAAAATTTAATAAAACAAAAATGTCCCTAGAGCACACATGTCTATCAAGAGGATGATAAAGTTGGTAAGGAAGGGATGTCGCTTCTTGCGAACTATAGAACCTCCCGATTCTACTCCCTTTTGCTGATCAGCCTATCTTAGTCTTCCAGGTTTATTCCTTATATATTTTTGAAAAGTTTCTTAATTACCGCTGAATTTCTCAAAAGAAAAAGTAGCTTCTCAAGTTGAATGAAGTTTCAGGATGTTTCCACTTACTTGAATCTCAGTTTGGTCAAACCTGAGATGTCACTGCGGCTGTCTTGAGTTGTACTGTGGCTATCTTGAGTCGTACTGCGGCTATCCCACCGCTGCCACCAATTAGGTTCTTGCCGGGTTCGTTCTTGGATTCTTGTAAAGTAGTCGCTGCCACCACTCATTCGTTGGAATGAGAATAATAAGTAATTGGAGTTTAATTTGGACACTGATTTATTTAAAGTACAAAAATACAATATGACTATAAGGTAAAACTCTGGGAACAGATCAGTAGCTAAGATGTTATTACTATGAGGGTACGGAGTAGAATGAGTCTGAGTCGCAGCTTCAGACTTTATATACTCCTTTGAAGCACGTGCCTTATCGCCTTCTGAGAATAATGTAACACCTAGGTTAATGAGAAACCGTGAAATCATAGTTCAATGGAAAATAAGATCGTAAAACCAAGTTCTTGAAAGAATTAGCAATAAAATATAGGATATGTCATACATTGTTGCACATTGCATTGACTATTAGTTTTGAGAATTGGTTTGCGCAAGGAAGCTATAAAATTAAGAAGGTTACATTAATATGAGTAAGGCTGTCGTCACATAACTACCTATGTTGATATTTATGTTTAGTTGCTATTGTTTTCATCACATTTTTCCTTTATTTATAACTTTTACTGTCAAAATTTATCAGACTCTAACAAACATACTATACAGTACACAGACAATGATTAATCACTACAAAAACAAACCAGGTACTTATACAAACTCACACACATATAAAACAACATCTTTCTCTAACAAACATTGCTGCAACCAGGTCAAATACTATAGACAAGTAGTAACTTTTGGTACAAATTCGATAATGTAAACCAATTAATTAACAATATTGAAGAACTCCAACTTTCCGAACGATTTGCCTGTAAACCAGAACAATGCCAAAATTTTATCAAGAAACCACTCTCCTACTTGAAAATCCTTCACCAAAATATTAGAAGTCTCAATAAAAACTTCAATGGCCACTGTACTCTCCTCTCACGGTTGAATGCAAATTATGATATAATAGTTTTATCTGAATGTTGGCTGTCCTGTGTAACACACTTACCGGCTTTAATCGATTTTTCAGTTTTTTCCACGAAAAAGAATCATAACCCAAATGATGGAGTCGTTGTTCTGGTAAGAAATAGTCTTTCAGTTTTCATTGAAGAACCAATTTTTGATGAAGCTTGCTGCTTGATAATAACTTTCGGTTCTGACACAGTAATTATAGGAATATACAGACCACATTGTTTTAGGAAATTAGATATATTATTTCAGTCCCTACAACAGATTCTTACAAGATATAATAATTTTAAAAACATCATTTTGCTAGGCGATATAAATATTAATATCTTGAATAATGACACAAATGTGTCCTCTTATCTTGATCTTCTTGTTTATCATGGAATGATCGCTGCTTATTCCACTCCAACTAGGGGCGATAGCTGCCTTGATCACGTTTTTGTTAAAACAAACCTCAAATCACTAGTTTTCAATTTAGAAACTACGGTTACGGATCATGAAGCGGTTCTTTTCTGCCTACAAATAAAACAAAATGTTCAGTTAGTTAAAGGATTTAAAAAAATCAATTGCAATAATATTTCAGAAGAATGCAAGGAAATCAATTTCAGCAACCTTAATAAGCTAAATGTAAATGATGCAACAAATTTATTTATTGAATATATACAAAATCTTATTCTTCAAAACACTATGAATATCAGAATCAGAATCAGAATCAGAATCAGAAATATTTATTATTACTGAGACGTCACAACACAACACAAAAATCATACATAGGGTTGAGAAGAACAATAACAAAAAAAAAGGTATACAAAAAAAAAGAAAAGAACATGACACTACGCCTAGTGCTGTGACAACCACAGTGAATAAAAGGGCCTCACTCAGCAAATGTCGCGGCACATGCCACGACGCTGGTTTTCGGTGAACCCTGCAGAGTGAGGCACGGACGAATGTGTGTGAAATAAATTATTATTATTACGATGTAAATAGTGTACAAAAATATTGAAAATCTAAAGAAGTAGATATTACAGAAGAATTAAATAAACCAATGTTGCTTACACCCATGGACACATGCATGTAAGTAAGTGCAATATTTATGATAAACTACATTGAAATTAATTGTCTGAGAAATTGAAATAGTAAATGAATTAATTTTTCCTTTTTCTTTCATTACCTAATCAATAATTAATGTTTACAGGTATAATAAATAAACAGAGAGAAAAGATCAAAAACTAAATTTGAAGCCAAAAAGCATTTTATACTTTTTATAAAAACACATTAGGTACCTATGCCCATCACTGAAGCACAGAAATAAAGTTAACAGATTGTGCCACACGAAAGCCAAGTGATCGCCGCCTGGGCCTAACGTCCATATGCATTTAGGTGAACGATTGATTTTATAAACTTTTTTGAATTTGTAAAATGTGTTTTTTATATCGTTCTTTAAAGGAGTGTAATGATTTCAGACTGTGGAAAGGCGGCGGTAAGTCATTCCAGCACTTGGTGGCGGCGTATCTAAAACTACCACGAAAAGTAACCGTGCGGTGTGGCGGAATTGCAAGCCTAAGAGCAGAGGTGCGCGTCTCGCGGGCCTGCACGTCACGGGACCATACCAGTTTTTTATAAAGATAGAAAGGGAGCTGATATTTAATTAGACTAAATAGTAGGCAAGCCAAGTGGATAGTGCGACGATAAGCCATTTTTAGGATGTCAGAATTGTTAATATAGGAAGTGCAGTGTGTGCGAGGAGGTATATAAAAACAGTAGCGCGCGCAAGCATTCTGAACACGCTGAATCAATTTGGCTGTGCGGGCAAGAAGGCGTGGCCCGTAGACTACGTCCATGTAATTAAATTTCGATAATATTAGTGAATCACACAGTTTTATACGAATATCTACACTTATTGAGTTTCTTATTTGGTAAAGAACCTTTAGTCGGTAGAAACAATTTGTAGCTGTGTTCACTATATGATTCTCAAATCTGAGCTCTTCGTCCATTAACAATCCTAAATTTCGTGCTTCATGAACGCGTTCCATAGCTACCCCCTTTATGGTTATGTTAATGCGTTGCATTGACAGTTTTTGAATTTGTCGTCTTGTACCTAACAGCATATATTTAGACTTAGAACCATTAAGTACTAGAGTATTGTTTTCTGCCCAGGTCGCAATACGATTTAAATCTGCATTTAGTTTTTGTACAGCTTCCAAACCTTCGCTAGGTTTACAAGAAATATAGACTTGGATGTCATCAGCGTAAATGTGAAAGTTGCAGCTATAGATATGGTCGACTACATCTGCACAATATATAATAAAGAAAAGAGGACCCAATATAGACCCCTGAGGGACACCTCTTGAGACTTTTTTTTCCTGTGATCGAATAGTGTTTCCTCCTTCCTCATTGATTTCTACGCATTGAGAGCGATATTTGAAGTAGCTGTCTACCCATTTGATTGCGGTAGCACTAAAACCGTAGCAATGTAGTTTAGCCAGCAATAAGGAAACATTGATACAATCAAAGGCCCTTGAAAAATCTAGAAGTGCAAGTATAGTGCCCTCACCTGCATCAATTGCTGAAAGTATATCATCAGTTACATTGATCATAGCAGTCGTGGTGCTGTGAAATTTACGAAAGCCTGATTGCTTTTGCGGAAGTATTTCGTTACGTTCTATAAATATTTTTAACTGATCAGCTACTATCCTTTCCAATATTTTTGATACACACGGTAAGATGCTTATCGGTCGGAGATCTTTCAAAGTGCTAGGCATTGACACCTTGGGTATAGGCTTCACAAGCGCTTTTTGCCATTCAAAAGGAAACGTACAAGTCTGGATGGACTTATTAACTATTGCTGTAATAACTGGCAACGTGTTTGGCAAGGTAAGTTCTAACATGTCTAAAGATATTCCGTCGCTGCCAACAGCATTGGACTTAAATGATCGAATAATTTTTAAAACGTCTCTCTCAAGCACTTCTTTAATTGCAAATGTGTCGTTTACTTTAGATTGAAACTCAAAATACGTCAAATGTGAAATGGGGACATTCACATTGCCAGGGACATTCATAAAATGATCGTTTATTATATTTGGATCTCTAAAAACACCATGCGTGGGTATGTCAGGTTTACTTTTAATTCTAACCGTTTTTTTAATATGGTTCCACATAGTTTTAGGGTCATGATGATTGTGGTTTACGTAATGAGTGAAATAGGCTTGCCTCTCCCTTAATAAAGCGTTCTCAACTGTATATTTTAGATCTTTATAAAAAGATTTATGCACATCGGAGTCACTACCACGTGCTCTCCGATGTGCCTCATCGCGACGTTTCATGAGTTCCAATATGTTGTAAGTAATCCATGGATACTGCTGATATTTTATATAAATCATCTTAAGAGGTGCGTGGATTTCAAAAAGATAAATAACAGAAATATTAAAACATTGTACCATTTCATTTGTGTCAAATTAAAGAAGTGTAAAAATCTTTTAATTTTATTTGAATTACTGTCAGTGTCTCCTTGTAACATATTTATATTAAAATCTCCTAGCATCAAAATATTATCGCACCATGCGAAAGTCTCGAGGGACAATTCTAAAGCGTCAATGAAAGTGTCGACATTTAACCAAGGAGGCCTATATCCTGTACCAATCACCAGTTTTTTTCCACATATTACCATTTTGAGCCACATTTGTTCGACTAACGAACATGGTGGGTGAGATAAGACACGTGCAGTGATGCTGCGACGGATATAAAATCCTACACCACCGCCCCGCGCACGCACACCCGCCGGGCGCGGAATATGCCGCAGCCGGTAGCCGGGCACGGCGGGTGCGCGCCCCTCCTCTCCCTCTCTTAACCAAGTTTCATTTACAGCTAATATATCGACATTATGACGTTGCATGGCTGCTAGAAACTCGTCATGCCGTGTGCCCAAAGAACCCGCATTAAAGAGTCCAACTATAAGTTTCCGTTTACCTACTTTTAATTGAATAAACTGACGTCTGAAAAAAAAATGGTTTAACTCTAGTTGGTTTAATTATAACAGGCATTGTAATACGCGGGGTAGTTTGATGAAAACTATGAGTTTGCCGGGTGGGTAGCAAGGGGTGGGGTGGCTTTGCGTATAGTGAAACGTGTGCAACGTTTAGTCGTGGTATGTAGATTAAAATTAAAAAAATATGTGTTGAGAGTGTGTGTAAAAAAGGGAAATATATAAAGTCCATATTTGAAAACTGATAAATAAACTGCATGGATGTCACGGCACAAGGACGCATAAACTAAAACTAAAACAATTACAAAATGTAACAAAACGTAACATTTGGTGGATACACAATTTTTCATTCCAGTAAATACGAAGCGGAAAGTTTGAAAAAGTCTTCCATCAGCCACGTCCATTGGCATCCGTAGCACGAACATGCTCAGGGCCAAAAACACCAGCCAGGTCAGCTGCAGATCGTATGCGGTTTAGGGGCGATCCGTGGTGGTGACGCGCGAAGATCCTACCCTCCCGGGTCCAGACGAATTTCCAGTCGGCATTTTTGGCCGCAGTCCGAGCCTGTGAGAAGAGGGAACGGTTATGCTTTGTGAGCCGTTCGTTTACATAGAATCGACTAGGATTCCCACGTAGCCCAATCCCCTCAGTGGTAGAGCCACGGCGTACACGCGCGGCCTGCAGCATCGCGTCACGCGTCGAACGGCGCTCCAGTCGGACAGCTATAGGGCGCGGCCTTGTCGCAGTACCGCCGTCCGCGCGGATAACCCCGACGCGCGCACAGCTGACGATGTCGCGCTCCTCCAGTGGCACCCCGAGCTTTGAAGCACACGCCATCACTAGATGAGTTGCGTTTTCACTACTTTCTTCCGTTATGCCGGTAAAATCTAAATCGTTCAGCAGAAGCTCTTGGTCCCGGTCATGCAAGTCAAGCTTTAACTGAGCTACTGTTGATTCTAGCTCACCTATGACATTTAGTACCTTTTGGTCTCCGCCACCCGACGATGTTGCGGAAGCTTCCAAGGCCGTCATTCTCTCCTCCAAGTTGGAAACGCGGTCATCATAGGAAGATATTATCTTTTTCATATCTTGTAGCTCCTGACTAAAAACTTGGAAGTCCGCCCTAACTAAAGCAAGCTTTTCCCCAAAATCCTGCTTAATCTCCTCACATAGGATTTTCATTTGGACAAAAATTTCACTCTTCCATTCGTCATGCGTAGGGAGGTCCTGGGTTGTGTTTTTATGGGCTTCTTTTTCCGCTACACAAGGAGAAGAAGTGGATGGTTTTAAAGATCCCAGCCGGTCAGGTGCAGACACTGCTCCTAAGTTTTTAACCGGCGTATCTTGGTTGTTTCCCTTGGGTATCTTTGCCTGACATTCAGGACACAACCAATTTTTCGGTATCTTTGCATCCTTAGGTACATTAAGACAAATTCTGTGTAAACAAGCCTTGCATTGGGTACAGGTAACGCCATCTAGCGACGCAGGAGATAAGAACTTGCCGCACGCATTGCACTTCATTGCCATGAGGCTACCGTGTGATCGATAATAGAAAACAGTCTGACAAATGTCGCCACTGGCTAACCAAAACGTTTTTGTATGCGAAATGAAGGTACACTTTGAAAAAAAAAAAAAAAAACGTTTTGTATGCGAAATGAAGGTACACTATAAAATAAACGTATCTGTTTAGAATATCCAAATGAGTTTTCTTATATTCACTCACTGTTCTACGTTCAGAAACACTGCCTATAACGTAAGTTGTTCCTTGAATAGTAACAAATAGAATTTTAACACTCTTGCAAAGAAACTATAGCTCTAAATATTTTTATTTGGCTTGAAATAGGCGTAAGGGCAACGTACACACAGACGTCCGTGACGTCACACAAACCATCCAAAAGATAAAAGTAAGCAGCTGGTATACACTCGGTATAGGAGTTTTTGCAACGTGTTGTTACACAATTTAAAATCCGCGCACGAAGGCAAAGAGTTGTCAGACAATAAAAAGTATCCGAGGGCGTTTTGGAAAACTATTTATAAAATTGCAAATGTTTCCGGGAAAACTAAAAGTACTGCGTCAGAGCTATTGTCGATTAGTGACAGCTTTCAAGAATCAGTTAATCGTTGCAACCAGTATTTTGCTGATACCGGTGAGAATTTAGCAAACAATATTTTAGACAGTCTAAATACCACTCAGGAGCATTTGTTAAAGAACATTAATTTAGGAACTGCGGTGCCACAATCGTTCTTCATGCAACCAACTGATACTTTTGAAGTTGGTTCTGTCATAACTGCATTAAAAGTGAATACTGCTGCTGGCTTTGATGGCATTAGTACGGCAGTCGTGAAGTGTATAAAGGATTCTATTGTATCTCCGCTTACACACATAATCAATTTAAGCATATCTACTGGAACCTTCCCACATGACTGGAAACTTGCATTAGTACACCTATTCACAAAAGTGGCGATAAGAAAAGTCCAGGAAATTATCGGCCGATATCATTGCTTGGAGTGTTCTCCAAGATTATTGAGAAAATCGTCAATAAACGTTTAATGCGATATCTCGAGTCGAATAGTCTGCTCAGCCTGTAATTCACATCAATGTTCATGTCCAACTATTGAAAGGGTAAGCTCAATAAAATATCTGGGCGTTACAGTCGACCAAAATCTGACATTTGAAACTCATATCAATACTACAGCTCTAAGGGTCAGGAAACTCATGTACGTTATGAAGTCATTGCGGAGCTCTGCTGATAAACAAGTCTTACAACTTGTTTACACAGCGTTGGTCGAGTCCATACTTGGGTATTGTATCTCAGCATGGGGCGGAGCTGCGGTCTCCTATATGATAATATTGGAGCGGGCTCAAAGAGCAGTGCTAAAGGTCATGTATAAAAAACCTTTTAGACACCCTACGGACGACCTTTATCGAGAGGCACGGGTGCTAAATGTTCGACAACTTTATGTTTCAAAAATAGTTTTATTTACTCATCGGCTAGTCCTCAATTCCCAGCAATACCCGACTATGTTAAAACAGAGAGTTTTTAAAGTTAATGCGGTCTCTGTTAAAACACGTTTTTCCCAGCGCTTTTTTACGTATCTATCTGCTTTTGTATATAATAAAATTGCAAAGAAATGCGATGTAAAAAATTGCACATGTCGGCAAGCAAAACAGTTAGTAGTTAAATACTTATTGTCTCTTTCATATTCAGAAACAGAAAACCTCATCAGACCATTGCTATGATTTCTAGTTTTTGTCACATACACACACACTCACACACACAATCACTTACACATTTAAGTTGTAACACCTTATCATCATTTAGTTTTTAGGTAATTTTAGATAGTAGGAAATTTAATATTATTTCCAAATAATATTATGTTACTTATGTATTTGTTAACAACCCCTGTTTATTTTCCTGTTTTAAGTTTTTCATCGATGGAGAATTCTGAATATCTTTGTGTCTTTTCTACCCTGTTTTTTAGGCTGCCCACGATACAGGCTTGACCTAGTGTGGGAGTCAATGTATTGCACATTTTTGTTACTTTGTGTGTTAAGTTTATTGATGCTAAATGTAAATCTAATGTTATTGTAACTTTTTGGGGAATAAATTATAATTTAATTTTAATTTAATTTAATCTGAAAATTTCAATTGTATACAACGACGCAATCAAAAGATATGGCATTTTTTGTCCTCATCTCCATACATTTATGCACTAAAGCAAAACCTATAGGGTACTTCCCGTTTACCTAAAATTATGAAATTTGGCAAGAAGCTACGTCTCACAGTACAAATAAAGGGAAAAGTCTGAAATCATTAAATATTACAACTTTTCTCACAACTTATGGTGACCAATTGAGGTGAGCTCCCGTTTTAGGAATAATCATATAAGAGAGGGGTCAAGTTGAATGGTCACTGGAGGCGATTTTTGTTTTAGTTCTATTTTAAAAACGGGAACACTTACAAACTTGAATATTGGTATGTTTATGGTGCATAAGGTATAAAATAATAACAAATAATAAAATTTGGTCAAGCGCGTGTCGGACTCAAAAAAATCTAGCACATCTTATTGAAATTTCAACTAATAGAATTATGATTATGTGGTGTTACGGAACCCTAGGTGCACGAGTCCGACTCGCACTTGACCGGTTTTTTTTTTTACACCGATGTGTATTTTTTGCCTTCAAAGACACTTTACCTCATTTTTAAATTTCGTTGAAAAGTCACCTGAGGTCAAAAATAGTCGATTTTCAGTTTTTGGACGCCATCTTGAAATTTGTTAGTATGTTATTTATGTTACAAGCATGTATGAATTCAGCAGGTTCGTATTGGTCTAAAAAAACCTTAAAAATAAAAGATGTTCATTTTGCTTCTACAAAATTTTTAATTCAAAACTTGGACCTGTCTATAAAGGTCCAACACTGCCAAAAGTGAGCTGCTTGTTTTCAAAGCTAAAAATAAGACCTACAAAGTTCCAACTAAATGGCGCTCCTCTCAAACAAGTGCAGAGCTTTAAGTACCTGGGACATTGGGTCAACGAGTCGCTCAAAGATGATTTAGATATAGAGCGAGATCGCAGGGCATTGTGCGTTAGGGCGAATATGCTTGCCCGCAGGTTCGCACGTTGTACACAACAGGTAAAGGTTACACTTTTTAAAGCCTATTGTAACTCTCTGTACACGTGCAGCCTGTGGACAAATTACACCCAAGGAGCTTACAGGGCTCTGCGCACGCAGTACAATAATGCCTTTCGGGGGCTGGTGGGGCTGCGACGTCACTGCAGTGCCTCGGGGATGCTAACGGAAGCTGGTGTTGATAGCTTCTCAGCTATCGTAAGAAAACGCATAGTATCCCTGATCCATCGGGTGCGGGGCAGCTCCAACAGTCTCCTGCAGACTGTTGCGGCGAGACTGGACGTGGACAGTGCTATCATGCAGCACTGGACCCGCGTCCACCTCGCCAAAGAAACTAAAATTAGTTATAGGGTTTTAGATTTTAATAATTACTAATATAGATATAAGAACATATTAACACGCTATGGGCAATGCTCGAAATAAATTGTTTTTTTTTTTTAAAGGAGTTTCTCATCTCTCTCTCTACATTTGTTAGGTTAAGTGGCAACTTTAAGGCATAATACTGCTGCTAAGTTTCTCTGTTCTGAGTAATTTATGATTAACGTCTGTATCCTAATATATAAAAGGATAAACTGACTGATTGAGGTTTCAACGCACAGCCCAAACGGCTGGACCTAGAGACTTGAAATTTTATACGTGAATATCTTATACATTGTAGGCATCCGCTAAGGAAGGATTTTGTGAAATTTCACCCCTAAGGGGGTAAAATAGGGGATGAAAGTTTGTATGAAAGTCCATCAGCATCTTTTTATTAGATAATGAATTTTATAATATAAATGAATATTTAATGTTGAAATTAAAATAACCTAATTTTGACAAATTTATTAATATTATTTAACATTTCAATACATAATGTATTGCTTAATTTTTTATTGACATTTTTGCTTTAATTTTGACATTTAATATTATTAATAACATTTGTTTGACATATTATTATTTTGTATAATGCAATCCATTTTTGACATCATTGTTTATTCATTTCTTTTTAATTATTGTTTTGACGATCATATTATACTCTGACATTTGAACAATCTATGTTATTCTGAATTTGATAATGTGAAATAAAGAAATCTAATCTAATCTAAAAGTTAGAATCTTTAAAAATTGTATTTAGGCTAACGACAAAAAAATAAGTTTTATGTGTTACAGGGTTTTTGAAAATTCTACACCCTAAGGGGTGTAAAGGGGTTGATGTTGAAAATCCTCCATTTTCAGAGTAAAATACACTAAATTTATTATTTAGGCATTAGCGTTGTAATTCTGTGCAACGTACATCACTGTTATTGAAATTCTACCCCAAAATTAAGCCCTAAAAGAGGGAAATGGGGTGAATAAGTAAAAAAAAACAATATAGGTATCGTTTTTATGATTTATCGGGTCGCTGATTACGAAAACTATAACAATTTTGAAATCCAACGTGGTGAACGTGAAATGCCATCATCACCTGGGGATGGGTGGGTGTCGTTTGTATCGTTTATCGGGTCGCTGATTACTAAAATTACAACAATTTTGATATCCTAGGTGGTGGACGTGAAATACCATCATCCCTTGGGGGTGGGGTTGGGGTGCGATAGGGTTGAAAAGTCCAAAAATCAATATTAGTGTCGGTTGTATGTTTATATTAGGATAGGGATTACGTTTAGGGGTAGGAATAGGGGAAGGGTAGGGATAGGATTAGGGATAGGGGCAGGGTTAGGGGCAGGGATAGGGATAGGGTCAGGGGCAGGGAGAGGGAGGGGGGTTGGGGAGGGGGAGCGATAGGGGGAGAGGGAGGGCGTTAGGGAGGGGTTGGGGAAGGGTTAAGAGGCTGGGATGAGGGATAGAAAGGGGGAGGGAGGGGTACAGGGAGGGGGGGAAGAGGGAGGGCGAGGAGAATCGGGAGAGGCAGGAGGAGTGGGAGAGGGAGGGGGAGGGAAAGGGATGGGGGATGGGGGAGGGGGAGAAGTTGATGGAGAGGGAGACGGGGGAGAGGGAGGGGGAGGGAGGTAGAGAGCTGGTGAGGGATGGCGGGGAGTGGGAGGGGGAGGGAAAGAGGGAGGGGAAAGGGAGGAAATAGAGGGTGGGTGAGGGGGAAAGCGGAAGGGGCGAGGGAGAGGAAGAGAAATGGGCGGGAGGAGAGGGGGAAGGGAAGAGGGAGGGGGAAGAGAAGAGGGAGGAGGAGGGGGAAGAGGGGGATGTGGAAGAGGGGGGATACAAAAGAATAAATAGGGAGGAATAGGACTTTTTTTAATTTTATGAATACCTCCTCGCTATCCATTCCGTCCCTTTATTGCCTTCTTTTTTGAGTTCGCCTGTAATGATTGACAATGAAAATTCCGCACTTCCTACCAGTTGAATAAAATCAAATGATAATTATATTTTTGACTACTACAGTTGTTGTATTGTATTTTATTATAATTTGGCTTTTGTGAATTGATATGAATGACCAATAAATTTTATATATTCACCGGTAAAAAAAAAAAAATTGTTGTAAGATAGCATTCAACTTGTATAAGTACAAATGCATCTTTTACGTAGGGATCAAGAAGGAAAAGCGTTCCGCTAAATATGCTTCAGTTAAGTTCGAGTTCTGTTTTTTTACAAAATCCATCCGGACGAAGTCGCGGGTAACAGTAAAATTCAGCTGGATTTTGAATTGTACTCATTGATTTGCGCAGGGTCAGTCCCGTTTTTCCTTAGTTTAAAATTACCCCGAAATGACGGGAAAATATCTCATTGCTTCGGAAAACCGTTTAAAACATAAATACGAAATCCACGCTAGCGAAGCCGCGGGCAACAGCTAGTACATACATACGATCGTAAATTCAAACTTAGCAAGAAATCTTCAAAAACTCCAGTCTTGAACTTTTTCTTTTCATTCCAGGTCGGCCCAACCTTCGGCAAAATAGCTATTATTGGTATTGTTATCAGTGCTATAATATGCGTAGGCGGTGCAATTGCTGCATTGGTAATACTGGATTTTAGTAAAACCACGAAAATAATAATTGGCGTCTGTATTGCTGGTAAGTACTACGTGTGTTGACTTTTATAGCTAAAGATGTACAAAAATAAAAAAAATATTGCGATTTGGAGGAAACGGGCTCACTGCCATTTCAATTCAAACCATAGTGCTCATCTACGTCACAAGCAGAATTCCTGCGTAACACTTCATACTAGTCCTTCCCTAAAATTAGCAGCTACACGCTCGACAATAATAATTTCGACCACATTTACACGTAAACAACGTTCACATAAGCATGCCTTGCAACGTGGCTGTTACCACCAACGGTGATACCGAAATTCACAAAAATGAGGGAAAAAGTTTTTTTTTCTATGTTATTTCAAAAATATTAAATAGGTAAAAACACCATATCATTAAATATTGTTTTGTGTAAAATATTGTAATTTTTCATATATTTTTGATTAAAAAATGTAGTAATCAAATGGTTTTAAATGGGAAAAGATGGACAAAATAAAAGTTATACAAATTATATTAAAATTCTTTCTCAACAATATATCACTTCTCATAATATTTCTTGTTTGCTATTACGTCCTTTTTTCTGTTAAGATAAATGTCATATTTAATTTAAAAAGTGGTTACGAAGTTATTCAGTCTCAAGGGTATTTAGGATAACCCGTCATGCTTCTAGCTAGAATAAAAAAGCCACCAGTTACTAAACTGGTCCGTTAGCGTGGTTGGTAGTGACCCTGCCTTCTATGCCGTGAATTGCGGGTTGGATCCCCGCCCAAGGTAAACAATTTATGCAATGGATACGTGTTTTTTTTTTGTCTGGGTGACTTCTACGAGTATGTATTTAAATTCAGTCTCGGGTACCCCACTTTAGATGAATTTGTGTGAAATTGTACCTCAATATTTATGTAATGTGTTTTTTCTGTAATATCCCTCTCTCCTCTCTCCGGAATTCAAGCAAATGCGTGGTACCTACTTAGAAGGGAATTTACCATAGTCATCACGCTTGTACGCGTTGAGGCTGGCAACCGCTATTGTTGGTGACCGCAGTATGTTAGATGGTACGGTACTCAGAAAGATAGTAGTTATTGCCCATCCTCCGGTTAAGCTCTTAGTCACCTCTTACGACACCTACGAATAGAGATGGGTTGGTACTGTTCTTTGCCGGCACCAAACGGACGGTTTTTTAATTATACTAACATATTTCTAGGGGTGGTGCAACTATGATAGAGAAACAGGTTTTTCAAACAAAAACGAACAAGTTTACAAAAATTTTCACAATAGTTTTATTTTATTTTCAATCAAAAAATGAATTAATCATTGCAATCACCTGTAACATTTATACAAGTTGTATAGATGTTTTTGGTAAAAATTTTAACACTTCCTGAGTTGGATAATTCTGCAAAGTAGAAAATCGTGAAATTTAACAAAAAAAATTTCACAATAGTTTTATTTTATTTTCAATCAAAAAATGAATTAATCATTGCAATCACCTGTAACATTTATACAAGTTGTATAGATGTTTTTGGTAAAAATTTTAACACTTCCTGAGTTGGATAATTCTGCAAAGTAGAAAATCGTGAAATTTAACAACCACAGGCAGGATTCAAACCTCAAAAGCTAACGTGGTCTCCTGCCTGATTTTGTTTGAGACCTATTTACGCATACAACAATGGATTTGTGTTTTATGATGTAACCAGTCAAGCGGAAGTAAAAATGGGCGATCTGAGAAGTGGTTAATTTGGGATAAGTCATTTTAGTAATTGGACGATTCGGGTATCATTATGGTGGAAAGTGGACTTATTGGAAGTGGTTATTTTAGAAATGAGGCATTTTAGCACAAGACTTTCTTGGAAGATATTTAAAATAGTAACTTTATATTTTACAGTTATTATCGTCATAACCATATATGAAATCTACGAGTACATAAAAAGGGATTAACAAGGAACTTGATGAAAAATATTTTAGAACAGTGGCAGAAACAGGGAAAAATTTAAGTGCGTGATACAAACAAATGCAAGAAATAAGGTACATTAAAGCTGCAGTGTGTTTGTAGTTTATTTATTAAATGTTATTAAGACTTCAATTTGGTCAAATTATTTAAAAAAATAAGATGTGTGCCTCATCATCATCAAGAAGCAAACCATAAATAAAATATGAAGAGTTAATTTAATTTTTCAACGACAAGTCAAGCTCGACACTCGCTGTTAGACACTAGCCCGTACGTCTCTTGAAATAAGAACGGTGCAAAGTTTAATGTGTCAAACTTGATATGTTCTTGACTGTACAATAAAAACTGGCCAAGTGCGAGTCGGACTCGCGCACTGAGGCTGCCGAACCACCATATTATATTAATTAAATTAGCTGATTTGAGATGATTGAATGAAAGGTAAATTGCGGTTTACGATTTATGACGTATAGAATTAAGATTTTTCTAGACGCAAAATAAAAATCTCTTATTTTAAAGGTGTTTTTAGACCAATACGACCCAGCTGAATTCAAACATGCTTGTTACATAATCAACATACTAACAGTTTTCAAGATGGCGGAAAAAAACTAAAAATCGACTTTTTTTTGGCCTCAGGTGACTTTTTAAAGAAATTTAAAAATGAGGTAATAAATGTTTTTGAAGGCAAAAAATACACACCGCTGCAAAAAAATTACAATTGTCTATGCCATCCGTCTGTACGCCTGTCTGACTGCCCTGCCTTAAAATGGCTATATCTTTTGATCCCTAATAGATAGCCGATAAAAAAATTCCTAAAATATGTATTACTATAGTGAAGATACTTACCAATAATAAAAAAAACCGGCCAAGTGCGAGTTGTAGAAAATTGAAATTTTCAGATCTTGTGTGGTTAATGGACCTTAATATTCTTTTTTACGGATGGACGGACGGACGGACGGACGGACGGACGGACGGACGGACGGACGGACGGACAGACGGACAGACAGACAGACAGACAGACAGACAGACAGACAGACAGACGGACAACAAAGTGATCCTATACGGATTTGAGGTACGGAACCCTAAAAAAGGAACAGATTATAAATAATTCATGATATATTAAAAAAAAAAAAAAAATCTGTGCAAAGTTGCATTTTACGGTACTCATCTTATAAATTCTTATACAATCTTATAAATTAAAATACAAAAATGTGTTAAATAGTCAAGCAAACCGCCCCTTGAAAATCCCTGCGCAAAAGTGTCCATAATGCTCGCGGTATTACCACGTTGAATGGCTATGGACTGCTTTTGCACCAGGAACGACTCGGAGCGGGGGTCACATTCCTTTTGTCGGAGCCGACGGCCTATTTCGTGCACAAATCGTTTGGCGTCCGCTCCCCAGCAGCCCGCCGTTTTCACCGACACAGATTAAATAATAGTAAACTAACGTCCACCGCCAATGGGACGAAAATGTAGCCCTGTCCCAAGGGAGCATATTTCTGGCGTTAAATAGCCGCCTGAGATTCGGCCGCCGCTCCGGCCTTGCGTGTTTACGGTATGTTATTTATGTAACAAGCATGTATGAATTCAGCAGGATCGTATTGGTGTAAAAACACCTTAAAAAAAGAGATGTTCGTTTTGCGTCTAGACGAAAAACGGAAGCCTTTATCTCAAAAATTTCCTTCACTAGTATTAAAATAAAACTACTTACTAGATCTCGTTCAAACCAATTTTCGGTGGAAGGTTGCATGCTAATGTACATCACTTCTTTTTTAGTTGTATCATTCTCTCATTTTAGAAGTTACGGAGGGGTGGGGGGGGGGTTACACACATTTTATTACCACTTTGCAAGTGTCTCTCGCGCAAATTATTCATAAGAAAAAAATTATATTACAAACCTTAATATTACTTTTGAAGACTTCTCCATAGACACCCCACACGTATGAGTCTGATGAAAAAAAAAAACCGGCCAAGTGCGAGTCGGACTCGCGTACTGAGGGTTCCTTACCACCACATAAACATAATTGTATTAGTTGAAATTTCAGTAAGTTAATGTGCTAGATTTTTTGAGTTCGACACGCGCTTGATCAAATTTTATTATTTGTTGTTATTTTATAGCTTATGCACTATAAACACACCAATTTTCAAGTTTGTAAGTGTTCCCGTTTTTAAAATAGAACTAAAACAAAAATCGCCTCAGCGACCATCCAACTTGACCCCTTTCTTATATGAATGTTCTTGAAACGGAAGCTCACCACAATTGGTTATCATTAGTTGTGAGAAAAGTTGAAATATTTAATGATTTTAGACTTTTCCCATTATTTGTACTGTGAGACCTAGCTTCTTGCAAAATTTCATAATTTTAGGTCAACGGGAAGTACCCTGTAGGTTTTGCATTTTTGAATAAATGTATGGAGATGAGGACATAAAATGCCATATCTTTTGATTGCGTCGTTGTAAAAAATTGAAATTTTCAGATCTTGTGTGGTTCATGGATCCTAATATATGGTATTAGTTTCAACCTGATACCTTTACCCGTTCGTGAGATAAAGGGTCTTGACAGACAGACAGACAGACAGACAGACGGACAACAAAGTGATCCTATAAGGGTTCCGTTTTTTTCTTTTGAGGTACGGAACCCTAATTAAGTGGAACCCACCCCCAAAATTTATTGTTTATTTTATACTAGCGACCCGCCCCGGCTTCGCACGGTTGCAATGCTGATGCTAAATACAGGGTATAAGGGACGGTGTACCGAAAACTGAAAGGGCGTCCTCAGTCAACGAAACTGGACAACTTGCCCAAAGAAACATTTTTGGAAAATAAAAAAAAAATTACCTTTATACAAACTATTTGACCAGAGTGAGCAATTGTTATGGAGAGGTATTTTTTTTTTTCATTTCCCAAGAATTTTTTTTTGGGAAAGTTGTTCAGTTTCGTTGGCAGAGCACGCCTTTTCAGTTTTCGTTACACCGTCTCTTACACCCTGTATACCATAGAATACATGAAACAGTTAGAAAGGCGAAGTAGGCGCGGGCCCCTCGTGCCACGGATAGGTCCGTAGGACAAATAAACGTCAAAACCTAAAAATGACCCCTTCAGTCATTTGCCCGACTCAATGGCGTAAAGAGCAGCGACGTATTTTTTAAGAAAATGCCGTTTTGTGCGATATTATCATGTCGAGCTCACAGAAAAGATAAAAATTAGCAAAATGGAGGCCTATTGTACCACCGATAACCATTTAGAATACCTTTTTATCCACTATATTTGTTAAAACAAAAATATTTTTTAGCCGGTCGAAACCAGAGCAAAAGTGCTTCCAAAAATACATCGATATCGATAAATTTCTGTATACTTGCATTATTCCTGTAATGTTGAATACTTACTTGTATATATTTTTTAGCTTTGAAGTTAACCAATAATTTTTTAATAATTAAAATATTAAAAATTGTTTGCACTCATACTAAATCCCAACTTTAGAAAGAGATTTTTGGCAGCTACCCTGGTGATCCAAAAGAAAAGCAAAGATGGATCGATGCCACAGGGCGAAAAGATTGGTTAGCCACCAAAACAAGTTCTACTTGCTCCAAACACTTTCTGGAGAGTGACATTATTTTTTAGGCACAAAGAAGACATTTAAAGCCTCTTGCTATACGCCATACCTGTAAGAAACTTAAATCACATCCTGGAGGGACACCAACTTTACCACACACGTCTTTACTGGTATATTAATTTAATTTGTTGGTTCTTCTTAATGCTGACTAGCAGTTGCCCACGACTTCATTTGCGTGGGATTCGAAAAAAGAGTAGATATTATGCTTTTCTAGGTCTAAGTCCATATATATTGGCAACAGAAATACATAATCTGTAAAAATTTTAGCTGTCTAGCTATTACTGTTCATGAGATACAGCTCAAACAAAATTTTGGAAAAACAGATGACTTTGGTAACATCTTTTTCATTTGGTTTAAAGTATTTTTTAAAACAAAAAATACATTATTTATTTACTCAACAAGCTCCAATCCACGGGGTGGGTCAAACTTTTTTTACGCTCCCCTTTTTAGCTGTTTGGGAGCCCCCCTTCATTTTTTAATTTTTTAGTATTTGTTGTTGTAGCGGCAACAAATATACACAATTTGTGAAAATTTCAAATTTCTACCTATTAAGGTTCATGAGATACAGCCCACTGACAGTCAGACTGAAATCGGAGGCATATCAATAGGTCCCGTTTTTCACCCTTTCGGTACGAAACCCTAATAAAGAATGAGTATAAAACTAAAACCCGTATACAAGGTGTAAGTTAATACTTTAATTCTCGAACAAAAGTTATTATGCAATACACAACACAATAAAACTAATTAAGAACGCACCCTTTCCTTCCCTCTCTCCCCCCCCCCCGTATCCGCCTGAAACATCAATGAAAAAGCAATGGCCGCGCGCGCAATTCTGTTCTCATTAAAATAATATCTAAAACGACAAGATCACCTGTGTATAATACAAAGTGACTGAATTTACAATGTTTTGTGTAAAGATTGATTGATGCAGTGTGACCTCTAATAAGAACCAGCGCCTGGATTCCCTATCATCAGGTACGTCCTTCTTCACCCCGCCGCCTGAGAATGTCAGATCTGTAAACGTTAGTTTACTATTATTTAATCTGTGATTTTATTCTGAGATCTAAAAAATAAAACAGCTTGCACAATCTTACATTAGCGTGACGATTAGTTTCTGAGCATGGTGACACGAGGAGAGTCAATGAACGCTTCGCAGTCCTTCCCCCACCATACCCCGTGCACCCCCGCGACTCGTTTTTTGTGTTCTGCGCATTAACCGCCATCGCTAGAGTTAGTTATTTCAAGCTGTACGAATCTAAAACAAACCTATGTTTAGTGGAAAAGTTGTAATCCAGAGTACAATAATCCATTTTATCGATAATTTGCCCAATGAAACATACATCCCTCAATCCCACAATAATGATACCAGTATAACACAACAATTTAATGTTTCAAAATCGCTAACTTTCTATTTTCAGTAAAGAAAAATCAAAATTATTTTTTTAAGTATTATGCATAATGTTGCACACATTTATAAATATATTGTTAGGGAAATATTTACAAGTTAAAACAAAGAAAGGTCCAATGGATACTTTTTGAACCGTTTTGTGCAAGCTTTATTAGTATGGCCACATTTTATCTTTGTCTCTTTCTCACCCAAAAACGTCAGATTTTGACGCTTTTGAAAATAATATTATAACGTAATGTAATACGGTAAATTTTTGATTGCTTGGATTTGGCTCTTTTGACTTTTTCGATTCACCAGTAGACGACAAATAGCTAGCGGTTTTTTTATGTAGTGAAAATATAATTCATCATGTAAATGTGTGCAAACTGGTGACATCGGTTCTCGTACAAAATTGTCAGCATTGCCTTTCTAACTCTGTTTCATGTATTCTATGTTGTATACTATTTATAGGCACGCCGCGTCCGGTACCGCCGCAACCGCTACGTCCCTGCATTTTAAATCTGTAATATCTTCGAAAATATTCATTTAAATTACAAGCTATAAAGAGTTATATTGATCTATATTAAATGCACAATGTATTTAAGGTTCTAAATTGGTTAAGGTTTAATGCTGTATTGCTTAAAATCCCTTCGTAAAAAAAATAAGGACAAAAAATGGTTATTCTGGGTCATCCCTAAGAGATAGACATATACCACCCCAAAACTTTTTTCTAGACCTTTTTAAGGTGTGCAATACTGTAATACATTATTTTGATCTATCTCGTAAGGTTCAGCCAGCGTTTGCAATGTAAGCCCAAAAAAAAACAGAAACCTCTAAAATTATTAGTGTTTCTCTACTATACTATGCATTTATGATACATATAAACCTTCTTCTTGAATCACTGAGGTGAATTTAACCACAGCATCCTCAGTTGATAGTCTATCACGAAAACCATACTGAGAGTTGGACAATACATTAAATTTGTTTAAATAGTTAAAAAGTCTTTTATTAAGTAGTTTTTCTAGTACTTTTGATAATGCAGGTAAGACTGCGATGGGTCTGTAATTGTTGACACTGCCTCTGTCACCTCCCTTGTGAATCGGATGAACTAGGGCTAGTTTGAAGATATCGGGAAATTCACCATCTTTAAAGGAGCTGTTGCAAATAAATGTAAGAACAGGTACTATAATATGACAAGCTATTTTTAGAAATTTGGAAGGTATCTCGTCACTACCAGTTGCAGAACTATCTTTAAGGCCTAAGATAAGTGTTTCGATTTTCTTTTCGTCTGTATCTATTAGAAAGAAAGAGTTCGATTGTGATGGTATGTTGTTTATTTAGTTGTCAATTTGCTCTGAGGATACAGTAATCTTTTCAGCCATAGTTCGTCCAATATTGGCAAAATAATTATTGACATATTCAATAGGATCATCTTCACCGTGGTCAGCGAGTAAAAGTTGAATTGGGGTGGATTTCTCCTTGGCAGTGTTTGTTACTTCGCGTATAATTTTAGTATTATATAGTCTAAGCTTATTTCTATATGCAACTGTCATTTGTAGACTTCATAGACAATATGTCTTCGGTCACTAACATGCGTGCCAACCAAGAGAAGACTTATTTCTATATTTGACGTTTAAAATAGAAATAAAAGTCTTCCACCTACAGCAGCGAAGACTTGGTCACGAGTAGGTGGAAATAAGTGCAAAAAGTTAAATAAATGGTACAGCAGCTGCACTGCACTTACTTTCTCGCGATATACGAGAGTCATTTTTCAACAGAATCCCCGCCGGGAGTGGAACCCAGAACCTCCGGATCAAGAGCCTAACTACAATATTATAAAGGCTCTAACTACTGTATTATGCTCTAACTACTATATGATAAAGGCTGCGGACAGTAACGAGTCAACTGCAAACTTAAATTTGTAATTCCATACAAATAATATGAAAATACAAACTTACCTCATCATCATCATCATCATATCAGCCGAAAGACGTCCACTGCTGGACATAGGCCTCCCCTAAAGAACTCCATGTCGACCGGTCCTGCGCTGCTCGCATCCAGCGGCTTCCCGCGACCTTGACCAGATCGTCGGTCCACCTTGTGGGGGGCCTGCCAACGCTTCGTCTTCCGGTACGTGGTCGCCACTCTAGAACCCTAACGCCCCATCGGCCATCGGTTCTTCTTGCGATGTGCCCTGCCCACTGCCACTTCAGTTTAGCGATTCTCAGGGCTATGTCAGTTACTTTAGTTCTTCTGCGGATCTCCTCATTTCTGATTCGATCGCGCAGAGAGACTCCGAGCATAGCTCTTTCCATAGCCCTTTGGGTGACTTTGAGCTTTCTGATAAGGCCCATCGTGAGCGGCCATCGTGTGCTGTGCGGTGCCGGCCTAAAAATAATAGTACCGACCCATCTCTTCCCGTGGGTGTCGTAAGAGGCGACTAAGGGAAATGAAATCCAGAGGATGGGCAGCAGCGTCCTTCTGTGTATTATTTCATCTTACTGCGGGCACCAACCCGTCTGCCAAGCGTGGCGACTATGGTAAAACCCCCTAAGAGTCAAACTTACCTATACCAACAAAATTTATGTAAAAATGATTTAGGACCATTCGTTTCTAAGCCGCTAGGCCAAAGCGTGACGGACAGACCGACCGACTGACCGACGGACGGACATTTTCGGGAGACTTGTTTTTTATGATGTATAAGTGATAAAGAACAAATTTTTGAGAAAATTAGAATTTTTTTTTTTCACGAATACAATACCTTTCTCGCTCCGCTCGAAATTAATAAAAATCTTTGCAAAAAGAAGAGGCAGGCCAAGCTATAGGTGTATTTTGAGTCTGTACGAGGAACGGGAAAAGAGAAAGACAGAGGAAGAGAAAAAGGCACGTACGTAACCCGTTTACACTGCTGTAAATTATACTATCATACAATAAAGAAATAAAGAGCCATTTATTATTCCAAACACAAATTAATTAACACATTTTATTCAAAATAAATGTAAAGCTTGCACTAGATTATTGTTAGTTTACTTAGTAGATGTTAGTTTCTTCTTTTCTTTAGGTTTGGGCCCCTCCTCGGGTGTTGGCTTTCTCAAGCTCTTGGCACTTCTGTCTGTCCTCTTCTTTGACCATCTAGTCCTTTCCAGTAATTTTTATAATATTGTCTGCCCAATGCGTGTATGGCCTGCCAACTTTTCTTTTGCCTTGAGGGCCTTACCATTTTGTGGCTTTCTTTGTTCATCTATTGTCAGTGTTTCGAGCTATATGTCCTGCCCAGCGCCATTTTAATGTGAGAGCTTGTGAGTGCATGCAACTCTTATTATAATTATAAAATCTGCCCTATATCTTGAATCAATATTCATGAAGTATCTCCTGTAAAAGAAAATATACACAATCTTTTTTATTATTTATACAACAGGTGATTCAGGCTATCCTTTGGAACCGAGGCTTATGACACCAATCTTAAATGCCGAGCCTGTTGGGCAGCAGCATCCTCCTGTGTATCATACTATCTTACTTACTGCGGTCACCTACAACCGCGGTCCATGGTGCCAGCCGTAACGCTGACAAGCGAGGTGACTATAGTACTTCCGCTCCACATTTTTTACAGCAAAAGCTAGAATTCTGGAGGGAGCTCCCTGTCCTGTAGTGGACGTTTCATGAGATGTCATGACGATGGTGATATATGCCTATATTCATTAGTAGGCAGCATCTTTCTGTGTATCGTTCTGGGATCACTAAAAACAGCGATCGTCAGCTGCAACGCCTGCGACCGTGGTGACTATGGCATTTTGCTGCAGTTCTATTCCTATGTGCAATTGCAGCGCATTTTGCAGGCACTTAGTAGGCATAATTACATTTTACTAAAAGCAATACATAATTATCAACAAGTTATTAATTTATTTACACGAGTTTTTATCCAAAATAACCAAATTAGTTTTTCATGTTAAATCAAAATCAAATCAAATATTTGTAATATGGCTTCTGTCAGCATGGACAATTTTGCCAGTGTCGAAGTTGGAGAATACACGGCACTACAAAGACCAGATAAATGGACGGTCAGTAAGCATAATCCGGATAAAAATAAAAACGTAAATAAATGATCATAGAAAAAAAAGGGGAATCATTGACGACAGACTTTTTGTTCTGACAGTCCGCCAGTGTGGCCGGTACTGCTCGTATAACTATAGTCATTGACATGAAAAAAACGCTCCGTTTCTATGCGCGTATTTTCCAAAATCTTTAGTTTAGAAAGAAAAACAGCTTGAATTCAAAGAATTAATCTCTCGAAAAGGTTGTTCAGATTGATTTTCATTTAGTTTAAAACATAGAGCAACTTTTAAACTTGTTATATTTGTATTTTATTCTGATAAAAACTATAATTTTCGCAATACCGGCCACACTGGTGACAATGTCCGTGACTGCCCGCGAATGTCCGCCCCTTCATCTGCTAAGCGCCTAAGGCGCTCAGCAGATGAAGGGGCGGACACACGCGGACAGTGACGGACTTTTTGTCGTTGATGCCCGCCGCCATGTTAATGCAAACTAGACGAAGGTCATGAACCAAAAGACCGCCATTGTCCCGCGGGCACTGGCGGGCACTCGAGGACAGGACAACCAGAGACAATTTTTTTTTGTTTTAATGTGCCAAAGACATGAAAGAGCTTGCCAGTGTTGCCAAAGTTAGTGGCAAAATCCACAATCAAATGTTTTTTATGTTTCTTTGTACAAAAATTTGCCCATTCGTAGTGCTGCCAGAATGTTACTCTAATGATAATATCTAGGTATTTTGTTAGTGTCATGTAACTTTCATAAATAAAATAGATTTCAGCGTAAATACGTCTAAGCTTTCCATCCAGCCGTCAAACGCGGGTGTCAGACGCAATGTTCGCCATACGCTACAAAACACAAATTCATAATCCTACCATACGTGACGTTCGGACATCGCGTTTGAACGCTTTACTCTGCGGCGTTAGTAGGTACAACTTCGTCTTTGTGGTACAGGTACAGTCCGCGCGACGAGCTCCGAGCTCTTGGTGGGGTGGAGGGGGTATGTACAGCTGCAATATTTTCAATAAAAAATACTTCTGGGCATGGGCTAGAAAAGTAAACAAGTTTACGATGACTCTGCGGGTTCGGGTTTTCCAGTTTTCCAATCCAGTGGTTACTTTACAGCCAGAAAATTTTGAAATGGCATATTCCAATGCTGCCACTCTTTTGGGTGAGCTTCAAACCTATCCAGTCTGAAGTATTTATTGTTTTTACAAGTTTATTAAATTGAGATGAATAGACTCGTAAACCTGATATTGATAGGCTTTAATAAACATAAAAATTATTCGAAATTTAATAAACATAAAAATTATACTATGACACCCCGAGTATATGCAACCGTAAGTGAGTGATCGTGATCAACGTACGAGTCAATGATAGCTACTCTAGACAAGTTATATTGGAAGCCTAAGAACGTGACACACGCATAGAATTTACTCGCTACAAGGCTACAACACGCAGACGAAACAATTTTTATATTTTCAATGTGCTTACTCTTGATCTAGTCTTGAGGACAGAGATGAGGTCGACGATGAGACGCACACCTCCAGGCCTTGAAGCAATTGGCCAGGGATTGTGAGTTTGCCACCATCGTTGCTGAAAGTAATAAGAATGACAGCATCCGATCCGGTCGCATTCATAGCGGGGATCTCCTCCACGAAGATACGCGAACTACTTTTGGGAAATCTAATGCTGACATAAGAAGAGTCCTACAGCAAACCTCTTTTCATGGGAATCAAATGGCAGAAGCAATCGGCCAAAACTTCGTTCCTGTTCCAGAACTATACCTATTCCATCTTGCAAGCGAAATGCTCCGCCGCACCCCAGCCTAACAATGAAGTTGAAAATAACTGCCGTTGCTGTCCCTATTACAATGCGAAAATGTTTCTTTTGTGGTAAATCTAAACATCCACGCAAGGACTGTCCACCTTGAAACGTAACCTGCTTAAAATGCAACAGCAAAGAACACTATGGCAGGTATACCTCAGCAGGAACAAGACTACGGCCTCGACGTCAATGGCAGAAGGGTGTGCGTGTGATTACTGTAATAGCATAATAGCTGCTGCACAAACGTCACTGAAAAGAGCCATATACTCATTATCTATCAAAGGTATACAGGTTCAAGAGTCGACAGATACAGGGACTCCAGCTTGCCCCAGAGGGATAGTGGCTTTCCGGTTTGAGTTCAACAACCCATATTTCGCTAACCC
The DNA here is from genome assembly GCA_947532105.1 of Athrips mouffetella. NCBI lineage: Eukaryota > Metazoa > Arthropoda > Insecta > Lepidoptera > Gelechiidae > Athrips > Athrips mouffetella. Next base: position 24,654,967 of record OX383965.1, read on the forward strand.
ATATTTGAGACGTCGACTGGCAACAAAGATTTTGGAAAGCCACGCGCAGGGCGTTTAGAAGCGGAGCGTTTTTCTTACGCAATGACTGTGGCCACGAATGCGACAGAAGATATTTAGCGTGTGTGGCACTCAAAACAAAATTACCCTTAATATGGGTAAATTCTCCCAATCATCATATCGTATGGCGCGTAAGGTCGATGACAATGATGACTGATCTAAAAAACCCCGGTGTCTGAATTATTGAGCCGCTCAAGGCCTGTGACAAGGCCATTTAACTATACGGTTTGCTTAACGTGCCTTACGAGGCACGAAATAGATTCATCATCAATTTCAAAGTGGGGAAGATTTTCAAAGTAATTTTTATTTGACTGTATCCCCACCGGAAGTAGAACCCAGAACTTATTGAAGCCGAACATTCTAGCCACCAGACCACGTAGAGAGGAGTGGAAGAAATTTCTCCCAGTTTTATTAAGGGGCTACCCACCGCCCACCAGTACCCCCCTCGGTTAAAAAATATTACTCGCTGAATACAAAACTTCCTTATCGAAAATCCGGTCAGATAGATTAAAGTAAAGCTACCCTTGTTAATACTATAATTTTTTTTAAATATAGTTAACTGTAGTTACCAATACAAAATTGCGGAAAACGGCCAGTTTCAGCAATTTTTGTATCCGTAATTACAGTGAACTTTATTTTACAGAGTTGATAGGTTCTAAACAAACTAAGCTACCTTTGTTAAATCTGTCCGACAGAATATCGGACAGTAAAGTTTTGCGTTCAGCAGTAATAGTTATTTAACTCATAAGGGCTTTAGAGAACGGCGGGTAGCCTCTTAAGATATTACAGTGGTATGATAGCATTTTGATTCAAGTAAATAAAATTGTGCCACATTGTTCAAGGAACTGTTTTATTAGTAAAAATAAATTTCAATCATAGAAAAAAATAAACATGCAGTATGTTGTTTAGTTTCATGAGCAGATTCACAGGCTCCAGGGTTGGTAAAGTTTTCTTACACCATAAAGTATAGAACTTTATTTAAAAAACATAGGACATGTGCGACTTTTAAAATTCGAGCAAGACCAGTTGCGGATTCTCGTTTCGTAGTCTCTTACTCACTTTAGGTCGTTACGCAGAGCTTTGTCATTCATACTGCAACAAACAACAAGTTTCGTTAAACACCTGCGGATGTAAATAAGTATTTTTGTCTTGTTTTTTTACTTGGCTTACTCATGACATCGATCTGGCCCTAAGAACAGAGATGAGGTCGACGATGGATCGAGCTTATTCACTCACAACTTGACTAGATTCGGGTTTCATGAACTCGGGAACAGTGTTGCAGACAGAGAGTTTCACTCCCTAGCCGTGCGCTTTATAAAAGATGTTGCAAAGCGCTTTGTGCCAATGTATGGAATATCAACCAAGTGTGGGTGATGTTGGATTCACGATGGTAGAAAGAGAAAGCTCATGGAGCTCAAGGGCACACTCTTGTTGATAGGTCGTTACGCAGAGCTTTGTCATTCGTACTGCAACAAACAACAAGTTTCGTTAAACACCTGCGGACGTAAATAAGTATTTTTGTCTTGCTTTTTTACTTGGCTTACTCTTGACCTCGATCTGGCCCTAAGGACAGAGATGAGTTCGACGATGGAACGAGCTTATTCACTCACAACTTGACTAGATTTGGGTTACATGAATTCGGGAACATTGACGCAGACAGAGAGTTTCACTCCCTAGCCGTGCGCCATATAAAAGATGTTGCGAAGCGCTTTGTGTCAATGTTTGGAATATCGACCAAGTGTGGGATGTGTGTGATGTTGGATTTACGATGATAGAAAGCGAAAGCTCATGGGCACACTCTCCGAAGTACAATCTATAAAAAACCGACGGACATGCAACTTTGCTCCGGTAGGCCAAACTATGAAATTTGGTTTTCTCTAGCATCTCATCACCAACGAGATTTTTGGCTATTCGATCTATCAAGTTCATCTATCAAAGAAAAGCAAATCATCATTCGGCAAGTCCGAATGATGATTTGATGATGAGAAACTGTCCTGGCGTGAAGTATTGCTTAACCTTGTTGTTGATACCCAGCTTTTTACCGCAGTTTGGGTTTTTGAGTCAATGTTGGCGCCGAAGTTCAGGTATATATATTCCAGAAATCGGCAAAGCAGGGATGGAAAAATTATTTTTACTTACGTGTATAGTGGGAAACGGTTTCATTAGAAGTTTGTAACACCACTCAAAAAGTGGCTTAATGTTTTGTTATTTTGTTAGGTATTTTATGACTGTATTTTTAGAAAAAGGGTCTCTATTTACGGTTTCGCAAAGTCAATTAACGGTACACAATAAGATTTCAGGCTAATAACGTAACAAATGGATTGTACTTACGCGTAAAAAGACAAATCTGGATCTTTGTTTTCACTGCAACTTTAACAAGCTAAACCACTGCAATTCCTCATGTTTTCATGCACATATTCTCACATTATCTGTAAACTTAAAGTTTCTACAAATTTTAATGCGGATGAAGGTCTCAACAAGGAACAAACTTGCAAAAATAAAATGTCGTCGGGAAATTCTTGTTTTGTTGTGCTAAATGTCAAAAACCGACACGCATGGTGAAACAAAACACAATAACGCTGTCTTTATTTTTTACCAGGTATTTCAAATAAGTGCGTCCCTATCTAGAGGGCAATTTGCTTTCTTTTTGACCACAGGCAATAACTCACGGGCGATAATATTTCATTGACGTAAGAAAAACGCTGCGCTGGCGTAGTTTCCAAAATCTTTGTAGTATTCATACATGAAAAACGCCTATGTCTATGGAATAGACCAGAAGAATTGACAAAAGACCTCTTCTTCTATTCAGTCCAAATTGACAGTTTTCATCCCCCCCCCCCCTCTCTTCGTAATTATTTTGTAATAAAAACTTGAGGAAATTTTATCTAATTTGTTGTAATAAAAAAAATATCTGTAAAACTTTTAGTATGTACACATGTGTTGTATTTCGACTGACAGTGGTATGAGGAGGTAAACAGTTTACGTTAGAAATACTTACTCAAAACCCGCCTTGCAATAAAAAAATGTAAAAAAAAACTACGGAACCCTATACAGCGCGTGGCCCGACACGCACTTGGCCAGTTTTATATATTTATCAAAGAGATTTTAACCTCGCTGCGCCAAGCGTAGCGAGGTTCAAATCTCTTTGATATTTATATTTAATTGTGTCAAGTCAAACCTAGCCAGACTCGCGGCGTGCATGTAGGTGAGCCGCGCCGGAGGGAGGAGCGCGTTGTGATTTATAGGATAGGGTTGGCCACTTGAACTTTTTTTTCATAGGAAGTTATTTATTTTAATGTTATTTTTTTATTATCAATATGTTTAATGTACTTTATTCTACTTTTACAACATGTGGTTAAAAGGAAATCGGTACTTTTCCTAACACCCTGTATTATTATTACGAATGTCTGTCTCATGAGATTGAAGAGAAATCTCGTTTACGTGTTTGTTTGTTGTAAATGTTTGATTTCTAAGCTTCCGATTCTTTACTATGCACACGGAGTACAGACTATGCAGGTTCTTATGGATTTTTTACTATCTAGGCACAGTCAAGAGCACATTAAGCTTGACACATTGTACTTTGTACCGTTCCTATTTCAATAGACACACGGGCTCGAGTCGCACTGCTTTTGTCAAGCTTGATCTGTCGTTAACTGTACATGACGTTCAATAAATTATCTGTAAAGAATTCACGATGAATAAAGGAAAGTAATAAATCTTTAATACATACATACATACATAACATCACGCCTCTTTCCCGTTGGGGTAGGCAGAGACCACAGTCCTCCACCTGCTACGATCTTGACATACTTCCCTTGCTTCCTGTACTTTCATCAATCCTTTCATACATGCTCGTCGGTTTAGGGTACTTTTAACCTGGCCTTTATTCAGAACGTCCTGAATTTGGTCCTGGTACGTTCGCCTAGGCCTTCCCCTTCCAACGTTTCCATTCACTCTCGCCTGGTAGATCTCTTTCGTCAATCTTCGTTCATTCATCCTCTCTACATGACCAAACCATCTCAGCATCCCTTTCTCGATTTTGGTCACTACGTCCTCTTTTACGCCACACCGTTCTCTTATCACACTATTTCTAATCCTGTCACTCAATTTAACACCAATCATACTCCTTAGCGCTCTCATTTCCACTGCATTAATTCTACTTTCATGCTTCTTCTGCCATACCCAGCTTTCACTGCCATACATCAGTGTTGGTACCAAAACTCCCCCATGAACAGCCAAACGAGCCTTATGAGACACCTTTTGACTCCTCATAAAGGCGTGCAGGGCACCATTCACCATGTTTCCAGCATTCACTCTTCTTTCAATATCACTTTCACACTTTCCATCTCTCGTAAACTTTGAGCCCAGATACACAAACTCCTTCACTTGTTCGACTTGTTCACCATCTATTAATATAGTACACTCTGTCATACATTCTTCTCTTTCAAGTACCATTACTTTAGTCTTGCTTACATTTACTTTCATTCCTTTCCTTTCCAAAGCCACATTCATCATTGTTACCATCTCCTGCAACTCGTCAGCAGATGACGCAAGTACAACTTGGTCATCAGCGTAGAGAAGACATTTGATGAGTAACTCATTCATTCTCAGTCCACACATACTCTCTTTCAGATCAATCAAACAATTATCCATGAACAGGTTAAACAGCCAAGGTGACGCTACACATCCCTGCCTAACACCTTTTTCGATGCTAAACCATTCAGTGTACGCCCCGTTTATTCTGACACAAGCACTGGAATCCTCGTAGAGAGATTTCAGTGCTTGAATCAGATGACCGTTTACCCCATACATAGACAATGCTGACCACAATTCATTCCTCACCACTCGGTCATAGGCCTTTTCCAAATCCACGAACGCGAAGTAGACTTTTTGGTTTTTAGCCAAAAACTTTTCAGCTATGCACCGCAAGGAAAAGACCTGATCTGTACATCCCATTCCCTTTCTAAATCCCGCTTGTACATCCCATATTTTATCGTCAGTATCTTTCATCACTCTTTCAATCAAAACCTTTGCATACAGTTTGCCGACGACACTGAGAAGGCTTATCCCGCGATAATTTTTGCAGTCCTGTTGTGACCCTTTTCCCTTGTACAGCGGCACAATCACAGCCTTGCACCAGTCACCTGGTACTTGGCCGTTCGTCCAACACAAGTTGAAAAGGCGGTACAACTGACTAGCCACAATGCCTCGCCCAGCCTTCAACATCTCGACCGACACTCTATCATACCCAGCTGCTTTACCTGATTTCATACTTTTCATCGCTTTCATAATCTCATCCATACTTATCTCACTTACACAATTCTCCTCTTCATTCTCATTCATTTCCACAGAAGACCTAGGTTCGCTGGCCTCTGCTTTTTCTCTCTCAAACAGACTTTCAAAATATTCCTTCCACCTCCTCAGAACACATTCTTCACCTTTTATAATACTTCCATCCTGGCTTCTGATTTTACTCAGCTCCGATGTTCCAAACTTTCCTCGGGCTGTCCGTATGGATTTCCAGAAAAACTTTTGGTTGGACTGGAAATCTTCAGTAAGCCTTCTGTCAAACTCATCCTTACACTCCTCTTTCTTTCTCTCAACAACTTCCTTAACAATACCTTTCGCTCTTTTATATACCTTTCTTGCTACACTTACGTCATCACTTGTTGCCCTCTGCATTCTTTGGTTAGCTTTTACTGCTAACCAATCTGACCATGCTTTCTTCTTCTCACAAACAGCTGCCTGTACACTTTAATCTTTAATTATGTTTTGTATTACTGGCTGTACATAAAACTAAAACTAAGAAAAAATTTCTCATTTGTCTCAGCACACGAATTGTCAAGGGTCAGTAGTTTTCGAGTTATAGCGATTTTTAGTTTGACAGCTGTCATCCGAAATGTAGATATCATCGAGACCTATCATTTGTCTCAGCACATGAGTAGTCTAGGGTCAGTAGTTTTCGAGTTATATCGATTTTAAATTTGACAGCTGTCATCCGAAACGTAGATCTCATCGAGACCTATCATTTGACTTAGCACACGAGTAGTCTAGGGTCGGTAGTTTTCTAGTTATAGCGATTTTTAGTTTGACAGCTGTCATCCGAAATGTAGATCTCATCGAGACCTATCATTTGACTCAGACTCAGCACATGAGTAATCTAGGGTCAGTAGGTTTCAAGTTATAGCGATTTTTACTTTGACAGCTGTCATCCGAAATGTAGATCTCATCGAGACCTATCATTTGACTCAGCACTCGAGTAGTCTAGGGTCAGTAGTTTTAGTTTTAGCTTCGTACAGTCTACACGCATACGTCTAGTCGCACGCACACAAACACTGTGCCGAAGTCTGCCGAACTGAAACGACGTTAGACGATGTGTTAGGTTTTTTCATTATGGAATTTCTTGATTCGGTCGCCGCGCCGCGCTCAAAGCCCGCGATAAAAGCTATACAATAGCTGAAATGTTCTAGGATGTCGGAGAACGTTCCGAAATATTTAGGGATGTTCAAGAATATGTAAAAAAAAGAAATATAAGAAAACTCAGTTGAACAGAACAACCACTTTATATTTCAGACTTAGAAATTTCACAATGTTATGGCACTCAATGTCACTTTATTACTAGACCACTGTACAGCACCAGACGACCGAATCGACTGCCTCCCCTTCGATTGCCCGACTCCCTTCTCGAAGCATCCCCACTAAAGGGGTCCGGATCGTAGTCGACTGTGAATGGCTCACCAACTCGCCAATAGAATTACTGCACTAATCAAAGCAGACTTCCGGCATTGCCAGCTCAATCTCGGATAAATATCATAACATCCGGTGCTGCCAGCCCAACATCGGATAAAAATCATGACAGAATGATCGAGTGTTACATGATGATTAAGAATGATACAGATTTTTTTAAAATGTTTGAGAATATTCTAGATTCTTTAAGGTTACATGGTGGTAAAGAATGTCTGAGAATACTTTGGGATGTTCTAGAATGTTTCAGAATGTTCATGTTCGAATGTTACAAAATGTTCAAGAATGTTCTCATTTGTTGGATGTCTAAGAATGTTCCAGAATGGTTTGGGATGTTCTGGAATGTTCTAGTATAATTTGATGTTCAAAAATGTTTCAGGATGTTTTGATATGTCAGAGAATGTTCCAAAATGATCCGGTATGTTCGACATTTTTTTAAATGTTCAAGTTTTACATGATGTTCTACAATATTCGATTGATTTAGGTTGGTCGAAAATGTTCTGGGATATTTTATAGTCTCAGATTGTTCAAGAATGTTCGACTAATTTAGGATGATCCAAAATGTTCTAGGACGTTCGTTAATGTTGCAGCATGGTTCGGGATGTTCAGACACACTTAGATCTGACTCAACAAAGGTTCGATGTTGTCAAAATGAATAGCTTCGTATTAGAGCGAATTTTGTCTTATAAGAGATTCTTCCATCTGTTAGTATCCTCAATAATTTTGTCTATGGATGGCCCGTGTACGGATAATCTAAGGTGTACAGCATGGTCGGCACAGCGTATTTTTTTCATTGACGCGACGTTAGGAAAACGCCCTGCGCGTAGTTTCTAATATCTTTGATTTTTTCCTCAAAGATCACTCCTTTTGGTCTCACAATTGGATAAAAAGATTGAACTTTTAGGAATATGTTATGGAAACTATGATAAAATCATAAGGTTGGACCTTTCATGAATATTTTTAGCAGGATCAGCAGTTTAAAATTGGTCACACTGTTGGAGTGACGATCACGTGACCGCGGACTTTTGGTTCTCGTCTCAAAGAATCTAGAACATCCTCAAACATTTAAAAAAAATCTGTATCATTCTTAAACATCATGTAACACTCGATCATTCTGTCATGATTTTTATCCGATGTTGGGCTGGCAGCACCGGATGTTATGATATTTATCCGAGATTGAGCTGGCAATGCTGGAAGTCCAGCACAGCAGACGGCAGACTTTTTGTCATGACAGTCCGCCGGACAAAATGACTGGCATTGTCCGCGTCAATTTTGTCCTCGAACTCAAAGTAGACGAGAACCAAAAGTCCGCGGTCACGTGATCGTCACTCCAACAGTGTGACCAATTTTAAACTGTTGATCCTGCTAAAAATATTCATGAAAGGTCCAACCTTATGATTTTATCATAGTTTCCATAAAATATTCCTAAAAGTTCAATCTTTTTATCCAATTGTGAGACCAAAAGGAGTGATCTTTGAGGAAAAAATCAAAGATATTAGAAACTACGCGCAGGGCGTTTTCCTAACGTCGCGTCAATGAAAAAAATACGCTGAGCTGACCATGCTGTACACCTTAGATTATCCGTACACGGGCCATCCATAGACAAAATTATTGAGGATACTAACAGATGGAAGAATCTCTTTGTAGCGTCGCCGATGTTAGTTGTTTAGCTCTTTATTTGGCTCGCCAACGCACACACCACGTTGCACATCCTACTCGCTGTACGGTCGGTTGCAGACTGAGTATGCACGCTCGAGACAAAGGCTATACACTACATCCCTTCCCTATTTTAATTAGATTTTTATATCGTTCATAAATTACCTAATTAAAATAATAAATTACATTTGAATCGGAAATTATCAAATCATAATACGCTTATAGCGGTACCTTCTACAAAATAGTTTTTCATAGTTTCCTTAGTTACTCCTCTCCACTACTGTTGCAAATGTTATCTTTTCCCAAATTATTCTTTATGTCTAACACTTTCCAGTCTCCTTGTATATTCTTCAAATGTACTACGTTTCTTCTTATCTGCCCCGTCTCCTTGTTCTGGACTTACAACAACTATTGACCAATGAAGCTTGCCTACAGCAGCCAACCCAGAAACTCCAGGAGGACCTTACTTTCAAGCCCTGTGTTACTTTAAAGCCTTGAGAGGAAGGCAAGAGTGAGAAACACCACTACCTGTCTTTCCTCTACCTTTTTTCTTAATATTTTTATTTCACACTACTGGTTTCCATAGGTTTGCAGGTGATAAACAAAGAAAAATACAAAGACTATTCAAATTAAATGAAGGTTTTAAATATTACAACTAATCCAGAACAATAACAAGTTCTTCAGCTATTTATTATAGGTAAATAATTTCTTTTCTTTTTTTTTCGTATGGTTTGCAGGGTCAACGAATTCTTGGTGTTCTAATTACACCTATTAAAATTATGTTCTATACCCAGACATACAAAACGCACTCTTCAAAGTACATATTTATATGGTGCACACCTATGTCATCGAAATGTGTGGTGATGATACAAACTGGCTGTTTCAAACCAGGAACTCCTCGGAAAGTCGATCTATCAATTCGGCTCATTACTCTGCACGTACCTGTTGAACTCCAACCCACCACGTCTGGATCGAGCGTCCAACACATCTTCCAAGACTATTATGATAAGAATAAGTATTTTAAACTATTATTGTACTATATTATTTCTGTTAGCACGGTGGCAATTATGACATCAATCATTTATAATATAGATAGGCTAATGATAGCTTTCAGGTGAATGATCTCTGTTTACCATGGTGTTTTTTCCATATAAAAAGGAAACTAAAGTTGTCCTGATCGCAATAAAGTGCTTCGTCACAATTTGACATAAATTAATAAGATGCCGATATCAAATGAAGTTATTTTTCAATCTAATTCAACTACTGGTACCTTTAATCTGAATGTAGAATCTCACCAGAATTAAACTCGAAATGTTTGTCGAAAACTATTTTTTATGTTACTGATCAATTTTCAAACCTTATTGTCAAATTTAAGGAATTATTATTATTGTTTATTTTTATTTTTAAGACTTCTTTCAGTTGTATCAATTTTGTAAATGAATTATTTATACATTTGCCGCTGCACAAAAGAACAGCACCCCTTTTTTAATACCACGTTTATTTTTTTTTCTAATCTCTTAAAACCTTTGCTCACAAATTTCTTGTGGAATTGCTGCTTGTCCACTTTGTTGATTTTATTATCTTACCTGTACCGTGTATGTCGACAAATCAACTTTTCCATTAAATTTTTAATTAATTGGGACTCATTATTCGGACAGAACTATTCATTTATTTAAGCAAATATACCTAATTACGTTTTCGTAAGTTCATAGGTATCTTTATTTTTACAACGCTTTTAAAGAGTATTTTGTTGCTTTACAGTAAAGTTACATAAGAAAACCTAAATTAAAACTGCTTTTCAATAGTTACCTGCGAGGCTTATTTACCACAAAAATCCTACTAGGTGACCGGATTATTATTCCAATTTCTGTAGCCTTTCACAGGAACCAAGCTATTTACCAACCAACGTATATTTGAGTATGCACTAATTTTAAATAGGTACCTATTAAGAATGATAGGTTAGTTTTTTTTTCGTTGTAAATGGACAAACCACATAATTTATTTCAAACATTGTAAAATTATTTACTTATCTTTAAAATCGATTGCTTCTTGAGCTTTATTTATTTATTGATTAACACGACAAGAAGAAGAAATAATCCTTGATCCCAATGTCTTGATTTAGGCACTTGAAATAGGTTGGTAGGTATTATTTGTGGTTGTCTTGGCCCATAGAGGAGAATCAATATAACTTTAAGATGTATTAAGTACGCATATTGTCTATGTACCGGTCCTTCCAATTTAAGTGAAATCGTTCAATACAATATACTAGCTACACGCCGATGTACACAAGTTTTTTTTTTTTGCTATGGCATCGTTGTACAAAGCACGTATGTTAAACATAATGTAATAGGGACATGATCATTAAATAAACCCTTCCATAATAATTTGACTTTTCGTGGGTATGTATTAATTATAGTAGGAAATGTACAGTAATGGGTACTCTCGCTACAAGTGCCAGAATTTACCTGCTCCCTAACTACACCAGTCAGTGGTATTGAAAACGGTAAGGTAGGTATCAAACTATTTAAATTTCAAACTGTAGGTTGGTACTTTTTATCATACCTTTTCCAAACACTCAGCATGTTTAAACTGAATTTAGGGACAAAATAAAATTGTCACCATATGTCCTTATAAAGATGACTTGACTGTCGAACAATGTGTGTGAATCTGAAATCCATTTGTTACTTCTTTTCAACTAAACAAGGAAGGATTTTGTTATTTATAATTCACACTAATCAGTTCCCGAATCGTATCATATCATTATCCATTATCCACCCGGACTTTCCTTGCACTCTTTAATACCATGGCTCAAAACAACACATGTCATTCGCCCACGCATATAACCTTTCTGAAAATATATGAGAAATATTTTAAGACGCGAGCTAGATTTAAACCCGCACCTTTGGAACGGACCAAGCATGAATTGTATTTACATACAACAAACATCAGAAGCAGCACGAATCCAATGCACAGACCACTGTGCTATCATATCTAGACTCCCTTATTCTCTTTATATTTTGTTTATGCGTGACTATTCTTTGAGTTTCATAATATTATTGATGCAACAAATATGAACATACGATTTACTATCATTTTTGTCTAATAATTAAATATTTTTTCCATACGCCTACATATTAAACAAAAGGAAATGAAAGCTGATTCAGTTTACAGAATTGTTAAATAATTATGTAGGTATTGTTCATGTTACCTGCATAAACATGCATATAATGGTAATTCTATGGTTTTGTTTACTGGTGAGGAGTAAGCCGTTCCAACCATTGGAGCCGACCAATTAATAATTCAGTTGGAATTCACAACTGCTCCAATTATGCCTCATTTTATAATTGACATAATGCAATCTAATGCCCAGTTAGTAACTGCTCATATTTTAAATTGTTGAAAAGACAATATGCAATTTAATGGCCAGTATGTAGCTGCTCGTATGTATCTCAACATTGACAAAACTATTAGCCAATATGCAATTAAATGCCCAGTTTGTAACCGCTTATAACATATCACATTATTAACAAGACAATATTCAATTTAATGCTCAGTTTGTAACTGCTTGTTTGTCAGATTATTGAAAGGACAATATGCAATTTAATGCCCAGTTTATAAATGTTTACATGTCAAATTATTAAAAGACAATATGCAATTTATTGCCCAGTATATAACTGCTTACATGTCGAATTATTAAAGATAGTATGCAATTTAATGCCCAGTATATAACTGCCAATATGCCAAATTATTAAAAGACAATATGCAATTTAATGCCCAGTATATAACTGCCAATATATGTAATATGCAATTTAATGCCCAGTATATAACTGCCAATACGTGTAATATGCAATTTAATGCCCAGTATATAACTGCCAATACGTGTAACATGCAATTTAATGCCCAGTATATAACTGCCAATATATGTAATATGCAATTTAATGTCCAGTATTTAACTTCCAATACGTGTAATATGCAATTTAATGCCCAGTATATAACTGCTAATATATGTAATATGCAATTTAATGCCCAGTATATAACTGCCAATACGTGTAATATGCAATTTAATGCCCCGTATTTAACTTCCAATACATGTAATATGCAATTTAATGCCCAGTATATAACTGCCAATATGTGTATTATGCAATTTAATGCCCCGTATTTAACTTCCAATACGTGTAATATGCAATTTAATGCCCAGTATGTAACTGCCAATACGTATAATATGCAATTTAATGCCCAGTATTTAACTGCTTGTATGTCAAAATATTAAAAGACAATATGCAATTTAATGCCCAGTAGGTATATAACTGCCAATATGTCAAATTACTAAAAGACTATGCAATTTAATGCCCAGTGTATAACTGCTAATATGTATAATATGAAATTTAATGCCTAGTATAATCATAACTGCTCATAACATGGTACATATGTAGCACAAGTACCACTTAACGCAACTTAAATAGATTGCATTTGACAAATTCAGAGTATATTTTATATCATACTAGCTGTTACCCGCGACTTCGTCCGCGTAGATTTTATAAAAAAACAGAACTCGAACTTAATTGAAACATATTTTACGGAGCGCTTATCCTTCTTGATCCCTACGGAAAAGATGCATTTGTACTTATCCAAGTTGAATAAATGCATCTTACTACAAACTTAATTATCTTTTGATTTTATTTAACTGGTAGGTAATGCGGAATTTTCATTGTCAACCGTTACAGGCGAACTTAAAAAAGAAGGCAATAAAGGGAGTGAAGTGAATGGGTAGCGAGGAGGTATTCATAAAAGTAAAAAAGGTCCCTATTCCTCCCTATCTATCCTTTTGTATCCCCCCCCCTACATTCCCACTCCCCCTCCCTCACCCTCTCCCACTCTCTCTTCCTCTCCCTCGCCCCTCCCTCTTCCCCCCCTCACCCTTCCTTCCCCCTCCATTTCCCCCCTTCCCCTCTCCCCATCACCCTCCCTTTCCCCCCTCACCCTCCTCCCATTCCCCTCTCTTTCCCCCTTCCCCTCACTCATCCTCCCCTTCCCCCTCTCCCTCCCTCTACCCCCCCTACCTCTAACCCCCTCCCACGCCCTCTACCCCTCCCTCCCCCTTTCTCTCCCCTCATTTTCCCCTCCCTTTCACTCTCTCCCTATCCCTCCCCCTCTCCCTCTCCCTATCCCTGACCCTACCCCTATCCCTGCTTCTACCCCTAACGCCATCTTAACCGCTATCCCTATCCTTATATAAACATACAACTGACACTCATATTGATTTTTAGACATTTCAAACCTAACGAATCCCAACCCCATCCCAGGGGTGGTGGTATTTCACGTCCACCACGTTGGATTTCAAAATCATTGTAGTTTTCGTAATCAGCGACCCGATAAACCATACGAACGACACCCATATTGATTTTTAGACATATCAACTCTATCGCACCCCAACCTCATCCCCAAGGGATGATAGCATTTCACGTCCACCATGTTGGATTTCAAAATTGTTGTAGTTTTTGTAATCAGAGGCTCGATAAACCTTACAAACGACACCCATATTGATTTTTAGACATTTCAACCCTATCGCACCTCAACCTTATCCCCAGGGGATAATGGTAGTTTACGTCTACCACGTTGGATTTCAAAATTGTAGTAGTTTTCGTAATCAGCGATACTTAGTTGAATAAAAAAAGTCCCATCAAAATCGGTTAAGTAGTTTCGGTGTGCTGTAGCAGATACAACCCCGCTAGAGTATTATTGTATGTGTAGATTCCCACGGGAATGAGATATTTTCCCGGGGTAAAAAGTAGCCTATGTCCGTCTCCAAGTTACCATCTATCACCATACCAAATTTCATCAAAATCCGTTCAGCCGTTTAGGCGTGAAAGAGCAACAAACAAACAGACAGACAGACAGACAGAGTTACTTTCGCATTTATAATATTATATATATATATATATATATATATATATATATATATATATATATATATATATATATAGTATATAGTATAGTATGGATGGATAATATTTCATCATAATCCAAAGTAACGACGACTACAGGACGCTGAGTTCCCTCCAGAATTCTAGCTTTTTCTGTATAAAGTGAGGAGGGGAACCTCGCCTGTCAGCGCTACGGCTAACACCATGGAACCCGGTTGTAGGTGACCGCAGTATGTAATATGGTAAGGCACACAGGAGGATAACCCATCAATACAATTCAAAATTTATTGATAAATAAAAATTGGCATGTCAGTTACCTCCTCCCGTTTATGAGCCATAGTCGCCTATTACGACACCCACGAGTATGTATAGGTTGGTACCATTCTTGCCGGCACTACACGGGATATAAAATAATTAGGATCATTAAAACTAACTCGTGGCTGGTTCGTTGGATCCAAGGTAAGTAAATTATTCTATAAATAGTAGTAAAAACAGCACAAATAACCTGCGCTGAGTTAGCATCCAGCTAGTTAGTTTTTTGGGTTCAGTGGAGTTTTCTAGCAGCGGCCCTAAAAACTCAACGACGTATACTCTAAAAAATAACCTTATTTTTTAATCGAGTTTCATCGATCATTTTTTCAGTCATTCTATCTGCGTCTGCGCTACGAAGTGTATCGTTTTATCTCATGTAATATCCTTGCGTTCTAGTTTTATACGTTATTCGAAGTAGCAGTCCAAATATTATTACATGGGTGGTGGTATCAAAACCAATGGTAAATATGTATCAAAGTATTAGTATCTACTGTACTGGTAACCCCGCAATATGCCACACGGTGGGTCAATTATGAGGGGTCAGCCCTTTTAATAGTAAAGTAAATAAGTTTGTGTAGGTAGTTCATAGGTATATTCATCAAAAATAATTCTTGCCGTGACAAGTTGTCAACGACCGACCGAACCACTGTTCGGCGAAACCTACAGGAACCCTATAGGTTATTTTCAAGTTTCCTTAAATCCATAAATCCTCCTCATTTTGATTGGCTTGACGCAACTACCTACGTATTGACTTCTATCCGTTCCGATTTCTTTGGTTAAGATACTCAAACCACAGCCAAGGAAATCTTTAAATATAATGCAAAATCTGGATGGGCTAACACGCATCCTTTGTCCGTTCAAACCTGTTCTATTTATAGCCGGCCGACAATAACTATGTTTGTTTACATCAGGCCAAAATTTTTTTTTCACAACTATTCGGTGAAATTAAGTAATTCCTTTCCTTTTTTTTTCTGTTTTATTATTTTCTAAGCAAGTACTCACTTTTAATCCTCGTCGCCAACTGTAGCGTCGCCGATGTTAGTTGTTTAGCTCTTTATTTGGCTCGCCAACGCACACACCACGTTGCACATCCTACTCGCTGTACGGTCGGTTGCAGACTGAGTATGCACGCTCGAGACAAAGGCTATACACTACACTCTTATAAGACAAAACTCGCTCTAATACGAAGCTATTCATTTTGACAACATCGAACCTTTGTTGAGTCAGATCTAAGTGTGTCTGAACATCCCGAACCATGCAGCAACATTAACGAACGTCCTAGAACATTTTGGATCATCCTAAATTAGTCGAACATTCTTGAACAATCTGAGACTATAAAATATCCCAGAACATTTTCGACCAACGTAAATAAATCGAATATTGTAGAACATCATGTAAAACTTGAACCTTTTAAAAAATGTCGAACATACCGGATCATTTTGGAACATTCTCTGACATATCAAAACATCCTGAAACATTTTTGAACATCAAATTACACTAGAACATTCTAGAACATCCCAAACCATTCTGGAACATTCTTAGACATCCAACAAATGAGAACATTCTTGAACATTTTGTAACATTCGAACATGAACATTCTGAAACATTCTAGAACATCCCAAAGTATTCTCAGACATTCTCTACCACCATGTAACCTCAAATAATCTAGAACATTCTCGAACATTTAAAAAAAATCTGTATCATTCTTAAACATCATGTAACACTCGATCATTTTGTCATGATTTTTATCCGATGTTGAGCTGGCAGCACCGGATGTTATGATATTTATCCGAGATTGAGCTGGCAATGCCGGAAGTCTGCTTTGATTAGTGCAGTAATTCTATTGGCGAGTTGGTGAGCCATTCACAGTCGACTACGATCCGGACCCCTTTAGTGGGGATGCTTCAAGAAGGGAGTCGGGCAATCGAAGGGGAGGCAGTCGATTCGGTCGTCTTGTGCTGTACATTGGTCTAGTAATAAAGTGACATTGAGTGCCATAACATTGTGAAATTTCTACGTCTGAAATATAAAATGGTTATTCTGTTCAACTGAGTTTTCTTATATTTCTTTTTTTTACAAATTCTTGAACATCCCTAAATATTTCGGAACGTTCTCCGACATCCTAGAACATTTCAGCTATTGTATAGCTTTTATCGCGGGCTTTGAGCGCGGCGCGGCGACCGAATCAAGAAATTCCGTAATGAAAAAACCTAACACATCGTCTAACGTCGTTTCAGTTCGGCAGACTTCGGCACGGTGTTTGTGTGCGTGCGACTAGACGTATGCGTGTAGACTGTACGAAGCTAAAACTAAAACTACTGACCCTAGACTACTCGAGTGCTGAGTCAAATGATAGGTCTCGATGAGATCTACATTTCGGATGACAGCTGTCAAAGTAAAAATCGCTATAACTTGAAACCTACTGACCCTAGATTACTCATGTGCTGAGTCAAATGATAGGTCTCGATGAGATCTACATTTCGGATGACAGCTGTCAAACTAAAAATCGCTATAACTAGAAAACTACCGACCCTAGACTACTCGTGTGCTGAGTCAAATGATAGGTCTCGATGAGATCTACGTTTCGGATGACAGCTGTCAAACTAAAAATCAATATAACTCGAAAACTACTGACCCTAGACTACTCATGTACTGAGACAAATGATAGGTCTCGATGATATCTACATTTCGAATGACAGCTGTAAACTAAAAATCGCTATAACTCGAAAACTTGACAATTCGTGTGCTGAGACAAATGAGAAATTTTTTCTTAGTTTTAGTTACATGTACAGCCAGTAATACAAAACATAATTATAGATTTATTACTTTCCTTTATTCAACGTGAATTCTTTACAGATAATTTATTGAACGTCATGTACAGTTAACGACAGATCAAACTTGACACTAGCAGTGTGACTCGAGCCCGTGTGTCTATTGAAATAGGAACGGTACAAAGTCCAATGTGTCAAGCTTGATGTGCTCTTGACTGTGCCTACATAGTAAAAAATCCATGAGAACCTGCATAGTAAAGAATCGGAAGCTTAGAAATCAAACATTTACAACAAACAAACACGTAAACGAGATTTCTCTTCAATCTCATGAGACAGACATTCGTAATAATAATACAGGGTGTTAGGAAAAGTACCGATTTCCTTTTAACCACATGTTGTAAAAGTGGAATAAAGTACATTAAACATATTGATAGTAAAAAAATAACATTAAAATAAATAACTTCCTATGAAAAAAAAGTTCAAGTGGCCAACCCTATCCTATAAATCACAACGCGCTCCTCCCTCCGGCGCGGCTCACCTACATGCGCGCCGCGAGTCTGGCTAGGTTTGACCTGACACAATTAAATATAAATATATAACACCGGCCAAGTGCGTGTCGGGCCACGCGCTGTATAGGGTTCCGTAGTTTTTTTTTACATTATTTTATTGCAAGGCGGGTTTTGAGTAAGTATTTCTAACGTTTATAACGTAAACTGTTTACCTCCTCATACCACTGTCAGTCGAAATACAACACGTGTGTACATACTTACAACAACTTAGATAAAATTTCCTCAAGTTTTTATTACAAAATAATTACGAAGAGAGGAGGGGGGATGAAAACTGTCAATTTGGACTGAATAGAAAAAGAGGTCTTTTGTCAATTCTTCTGGTCTATTCCATAGACATAGGCGTTTTTCATGTATGAATATTACAAAGATTTTGGAAACTACGCCAGTGCAGCGTTTTTCTTACGTCAATGAAATATTATCGCCCGTGAGTTATTGCCTGTGGTCAAAGAGAAAGCAAATTGCCCTCTAGATAGGGACGCACTTATTTGAAATACCTGGTAAAAAATAAAGACAGCGTTATTGTGTTTTGTTTCACCATGCGTGTCGGTTTTTGACATTTAGCACAACAAAACAAGAATTTCCCGACGACAATTTATTTTTGCAACTTTGTTCCTTGTTGAGACCTTCATCCGCATTAAAATTTGTAGAAACTTTAAGTTTACAGATAATGTGAGAATATGTGCATGAAAACATGAGGAATTGCAGTGGTTTAGCTTGTTAAAGTTGCAGTGAAAACAAAGATCCAGATTTGTCTTTTTACGCGTAAGTACAATCCATTTGTTACGTTATTAGCCTGAAATCTTATTGTGTACCGTTAATTGACTTTGCGAAACCGTAAATAGAGACCCTTTTTCTAAAAATACAGTCATAAAATACCTAACAAAATAACAAAACATTAAGCCACTTTTTGGATGGTGTTACCAACTTCTAATGAAACCGTTTCCCACTATACACGTAAATAAAAATAATTTTTCCATCCCTGCTATGCCGATTTCTGGAATATACCTGAACTTCGGCGCCAACATCGACTCAAAAACCCAAACTGCGGTAAAAAGCTGGGTATCAACAACAAGGTTAAGCAATACTTCACGCCAGGACAGTTTCTCATCATCAAATCTTCATTCGGACTTGCCGAATGATGATTTGCTTTTCTTTGATAGATGAACTTGATTGATCGAATAGCCAAAAATCTCGTTGGAGATGAGATGCTAGAGAAAACCAAATTTCACAGTTTGGCCTACCGGAGCAAAGTTGCATGTCCGACGGTTTTTTATAGATTGTACTTCGGAGAGTGTGCCCATGAGCTTTCGCTTTCTATCATCGTAAATCCAACATCACACACATCCCACACTTGGTCGATATTCCATACATTGGCACAAAGCGCTTCGCAACATCTTTTATATGGCGCACGGCTAGGGAGTGAAACTCTCTGTCTGCGTCAATGTTCCCGAGTTCATGAAACCCAAATCTAGTCAAGTTGTGAGTGAATAAGCTCGTTCCATCGTCGAACTCATAGAGTAAGCTAAGTAAAAAAAAAAGACAAAAATACTTATTTACGTCCGCAGGTGTTTAACGAAACTTGTTGTTTGTTGCAGTATGAATGACAAAGCTCTGCGTAACGACCTATCAACAGGAGTGTGCCCTTGAGCTCCATGAGCTTTCTCTTTCTACCATCGTGAATCCAACATCACCCACACTTGGTTGATATTCCATACATTGGCACAAAGCGCTTTACAACATCTTTTATAAAGCGCACGGCTAGGGAGTGAAACTCTCTGTCTGCAACACTGTTCCCGAGTTCATGAAACCCGAATCTAGTCAAGTTGTGAGTGAATAAGCTCGTTCCATCGTCGACCTCATCTCTGTCCTTAGGGCCAGATCGATGTCATGAGTAAGCCAAGTAAAAAAAAAAAAAGGCCAAGTGCGAGTCGGACTCGCGCACTGAGGGTTCCGTACCACCACATAAACATAATTGTATTCGTTGAAATTTCAGTAAGTTAATGTGCTAGATTTTTTGAGTCTGACACGCGCTTGACCAAATTTTATTATTTGTTGTTATTTTATAGCTTATGCACTATAAACATACCAATTTTTAAGTTTGTAGGTGTTCCCGTTTTTAAATAGAACTAAAACAAAAATCGCCTCAGCGACCATCCAACTTGACCCCTCTCTTATATGAATGTTCTTGAAACGGGAGCTCACCACAATTGGTTACCATTAGTTGTGAGAAAAGTTGTAATATTTAATGATTTCAGACTTTTCCCATTATTTGTACTGTGAGACCTAGCTTCTTGCCAAATTTCATAATTTTAAGTCAACGGGAAGTACCCTGTAGGTTTTGTATTTTTGAATAAATGTATGGAGATGAGGACATAAAATGCCATATCTTTTGATTGCGTCGTTGTAAAAAATTTAAATTTTCAGATCATGTGTGGTTCATGGATCCTAATGTGGTATAATTTCAACCTGATACCTCTACCCGTTCGTGAGATAAAGGGTCTTGACAGACAGACAGACAGACGGACAACAAAGTGATCCTATAAGGGTTCCGTTTTTTTCTTTTGAGGTACGGAACCCTAACAAGACAAAAATACTTATTTACATCCGCAGGTGTTTAACGAAACTTGTTGTTTGTTGCAGTATGAATGACAAAGCTCTGCGTAACGACCTAAAGTGAGTAAGAGACTACGAAACGAGAATACGCAACTGGTCTTGCTCGAATTTTAAATGTCGCACATGTCCTATGTTTTTTAAATAAAGTTCTATACTTTATGGTGTAAGAAAACTTTACCAACCCTGGAGGCTGTGAATCTGCTCATGAAACTAAACAACATACTGCATGTTTATTTTTTTCTATGATTGCAATTTATTTTTACTAATAAAACAGTTCCTTGAAAAATGTGGCACAATTTTATTTACTTGAATCAAAATGCTATCATACCACTGTAATACCCGGCTTTAACCCGCAGAGTCATCGTAAACTTGTTAACTTTTCTAGCCCATGCCCAGAAGTATTTTTTATTGAAAATATTGCAGCTGTACATACCCCCTCCACCCCACCAAGAGCTCGGAGCTCGTCGCGCGGACTGTACCTGTACCACAAAGACGAAGTTGTACCTACTAACGCCGCAGAGTAAAGCGTTCAAACGCGATGTCCGAACGTCACGTATGGTAGGATTATGAATTTGTGTTTTGTAGCGTATGGCGAACATTGCGTCTGACACCCGCGTTTGACGGCTGGATGGAAAGCTTAGACGTATCTACGCTGAAATCTATTTTATTCATGAAAGTTACATGACACTAACAAAATACCTAGATATTATAATTAGAGTAACATTCTGGCAGCACTACAAATGGGCAAATTTTTGTACAAAGAAACATAAAAAACATTTGATTGTGGATTTTGCCACTAACTTTTGCAACACTGGCTAGCTCTTTCATGTCTTTGGCAAATTAAAACAAAAAAAAATTGTCTCTGGTTGTCCTGTCCTCGAGTGCCCGCCAGTGCCCGCGGGACAATGGCGGTCTTTTGGTTCATGACCTTCGTCTAGTTTGCCCATAAGATTAACATGGCGGCGGGCATCAACGACAAAAAGTCAGTCACTGTCCGCGTGTGTCCGCCCCTTCATCTGCTGAGCGCCTATGGAGCGCCTATGGCGCTCAGCAGATGAAGGGGCGGCCACTCTTTTGGGTGAGCTTTAAACCTATCCAGTCTGAAGTATTTATTGTTTTTACAAATTTATTAAATTGAGATGAATAGACTCGTAAACCTGATATTGATAGGCTTTAATAAACATAAAAATTATTTGAAATTTAATAAACAAAAATTATATTATGACACCCCGAGTATATGCAACCGTAAGTGAGTGATCGTGATCAACGTACGAGTCAATGATAGCTACTCTACACAAGTTATATTGGAAGCCTAAGAACGTGACACACGCATAGAATTTACTCGCTACAAGGCTACAACACGCAGACGAAACAATTTTTATATTTTCAATGTGCTTACTCTTGATCTAGTCTTGAGGACAGAGATGAGGTCGACGATGAGACGCACACCTCCAGGCCTTGAAGCAATTGGCCAGGGATTGTGAGTTTGCCACCATCGTCGCTGAAAGTAATAAGAATGACAGCATCCGATCCGGTCGCATTCGTAGTGGGGATCTCCTCCACGAAGATACGCGAACTACTTTTGGGAAATCTAATGCTGACATAAGAAGAGTCCTACAGCAAACCTCTTTTCATGGGAATCAAATGGCAGAAGCAAACGGCCAAAACTTCGTTCCTGTTCCAGAACTATACCTATTCCATCTTGCAAGCGAAATGCTCCGCCGCACCCCAGCCTATCAATGAAGTTGAAAATAACTGCCGCTCCTGTCCCTATTACAATGCGAAAATGTTTCTTTTGTGGTAAATCTAAACATCCACGCAAGGACTGTCCACCTTGAAACGTAACCTGCTTAAAATGCAACAGCAAAGAACAGTATGGCAGGTATACCTCAGCAGGAACAAGACTACGGCCTCGACGTCAGTGGCAGAAGGGTGTGCGTGTGATTACTGTAATAGCATAATAGCTGCTGCACAAACGTCACTGAAAAGAGCCATAGACTCATTATCTATCAAAGGTATACAGGTTCAAGAGTCGACAGATACAGCGACTCCAGCTTGCCCCAGAGGGATAGTGGCTTTCCGGTTTGCGTTCAACAACCCATATTTCGCCAACCCATATTTGGGACGTCGACTGGCAACAAAGATTTTGGAAAGCCACGCGCAGGGCGTTTAGAAGCGGAGCGTTTTTCTTACGCAATGACTGTGGCCACGAATGCGACAGAAGATATTTAGCGTGTGTGGCACTCAAAACAAAATTACCCTTAATATGGGTAAATTCTCCCAATCATCATATCGTATGGTGCGTAAGGTCGATGACAATAATGACTGATCTAAAAAACCCCGGTGTCTGAATTATTGAGCCGCTCAAGGCTGCTGACAAGGCCATTTAACTATACGGTTTGCTTAACGTGCCTTACGAGCCACGAAATAGATTCATCATCAATGTCAAAGTGGGGAAGATTTTCAAAGTAATTTTTATTTGACGGTCCCACCGGAAGTAGAACCCAGAACTTATGGAAGCCGAACATTCTAGCCACCAGACCACGTAGAGAGGAGTAGAAGAAATTTCTCCCAGTTTTATTAAGGGGCTACCCACCGTCCACCAGTACCCCCCTCGGTTAAAAAATATTACTCGCTGAATACAAAACTTCCTTATCGAAAATCCGGTCAGATAGATTAAAGTAAAGCTACCCTTGTTAATACTATCATTTTTTTTAAATATAGTTAACTGTAGTTACCAATACAAAATTGCAGAAAACGGCCAGTTTCAGCAATTTTTGTATCCGTAATTACAGTGAACTTTATTTTACAGAGTTGATAGGTTCTAAACAAACTAAGCTACCTTTGTTAAATCTGTCCGACAGAATATCGGACGGTAAAGTTTTGCGTTCAGCAGTAATAGTTATTTAACTCATAAGGACTTTAGAGAACGGCGGGTAGCCTCTTAAGATATTACAGTGGTATGATAGCATTTTGATTCAAGTAAATAAAATTGTGCCACATTGTTCAAGGAACTGTTTTATTAGTAAAAATAAATTGCAATCATAGAAAAAAATAAACATGCAGTATGTTGTTTAGTTTCATGAGCAGATTCACAGCCTCCAGGGTTGGTAAAGTTTTCTTACACCATAAAGTATAGAACTTTATTTAAAAAACATAGGACATGTGCGACTTTTAAAATTCGAGCAAGACCAGTTGCGGATTCTCGTTTCGTAGTCTCTTACTCACTTTAGGTCGTTACGCAGAGCTTTGTCATTCATACTGCAACAAACAACAAGTTTCGTTAAACACCTGCGGATGTAAATAAGTATTTTTGTCTTGTTTTTTTACTTGGCTTACTCATGACATCGATCTGGCCCTAAGGACAGAGATGAGGTCGACGATGGAACGAGCTTATTCACTCACAACTTGACTAGATTCGGGTTTCATGAACTTGGGAACAGTGTTGCAGACAGAGAGTTTCACTACCTAGCCGTGCGCTTTATAAAAGATGTTGCAAAGCGCTTTGTGCCAATGTATGGAATATCAACCAAGTGTGGGTGATGTTGGATTCACGATGGTAGAAAGAGAAAGCTCATGGAGCTCAAGGGCACACTCTTGTTGATAGGTCGTTACGCAGAGCTTTGTCATTCATACTGCAACAAACAACAAGTTTCGTTAAACACCTGCGGACGTAAATAAGTATTTTTGTCTTGTTTTTTTACTTGGCTTACTCTATGAGTTCGACGATGGAACGAGCTTATTCACTCACAACTTGACTAGATTTGGGTTTCATGAACTCGGGAACATTGACGCAGACAGAGAGTTTCACTCCCTAGCCGTGCGCCATATAAAAGATGTTGCGAAGCGCTTTGTGCCAATGTATGGAATATCGACCAAGTGTGGGATGTGTGTGATGTTGGATTTACGATGATAGAAAGCGAAAGCTCATGGGCACACTCTCCGAAGTACAATCTATAAAAAACCGTCGGACATGCAACTTTGCTCCGGTAGGCCAAACTGTGAAGTTTGGTTTTCTCTAGCATCTCATCACCAACGAGATTTTTGGCTATTCGATCTATCAAGTTCATCTATCAAAGAAAAGCAAATCATCATTCGGCAAGTCCGAATGATGATTTGATGATGAGAAACTGTCCTGGCGTGAAGTATTGCTTAACCTTGTTGTTGATACCCAGCTTTTTACCGCAGTTTGGGTTTTTGAGTCAATGTTGGCGCCGAAGTTCAGGTATATTCCAGAAATCGGCATAGCAGGGATGGAAAAAATATTTTTACTTACGTGTATAGTGGGAAACGGTTTCATTAGAAGTTGGTAATACCACCCAAAAAGTGGCTTAATGTTTTGTTATTTTGTTAGGTATTTTATGACTGTATTTTTAGAAAAAGGGTCTCTATTTACGATTTCGCAAAGTCAATTAACGGTACACAATAAGATTTCAGGCTAATAACGTAACAAATGGATTGTACTTACGCGTAAAAAGACAAATCTGGACTTTGTTTTCACTGCAACTTTAACAAGCTAAACCACTGCAATTCCTCATGTTTTCATGCACATATTCTCACATTATCTGTAAACTTAAAGTTTCTACAAATTTTAATGCGGATGAAGGTCTCAACAAGGAACAAAGTTGCGAAAATAAATTGTCGTCGGGAAATTCTTGTATTGTTGTGCTAAATGTCAAAAACCGACACGCATGGTGAAACAAAACACAATAACGCTGTCTTTATTTTTTACCAGGTATTTCAAATAAGTGCGTCCCTATCTAGAGGGCAATTTGCTTTCTCTTTGACCACAGGCAATAACTCACGGGCGATAATATTTCATTGACGTAAGAAAAACGCTGCGCTGGCGTTGTTTCCAAAATCTTTGTAATATTCATACATGAAAAACGCCTATGTCTATGGAATAGACCAGAAGAATTGACAAAAGACCTCTTCTTCTATTCAGTCCAAATTGACAGTTTTCATCCCCCCCCTCTCTTCGTAATTATTTTGTAATAAAAGCTTGAGGAAATTTTATCTAAGTTGTTGTGAGTATGTACACACGTGTTGTATTTCGACTGACACTGGTATGAGGAGGTAAACAGTTTACGTTATAAACGTTAGAAATACTTACTCAAAACCCGCCTTGCAATAAAAAAATGTAAAAAAAACTACGGAACCCTATACAGCGCGTGGCCCGACACGCACTTGGCCGGTGTTATATATTTATATTTAATTGTGTCAGGTCAAACCTAGCCAGACTCGCGGCGCGCATGTAGGTGAGCCGCGCCGGAGGGAGGAGCGCGTTGTGATTTATAGGATAGGCTTGGCCACTTGAACTTTTTTTTCATAGGAAGTTATTTATTTTAATGTTATTTTTTTATTATCAATATGTTCAATGTACTTTATTCTACTTTTACAACATGTGGTTAAAAGGAAATCGGTACTTTTCCTAACACCCTGTATTATTATTACGAATGTCTGTCTCATGAGATTGAAGAGAAATCTCGTTTACGTGTTTGTTTGTTGTAAATGTTTGATTTCTAAGCTTCCGATTCTTTACTATGCAGGTTCTCATGGATTTTTTACTATGTAGGCACAGTCAAGAGCACATCAAGCTTGACACATTGGACTTTGTACCGTTCTTATTTCAATAGACACACGGGCTCGAGTCGCACTGCTAGTGTCAAGCTTGATCTGTCGTTAACTGTACATGACGTTCAATAAATTATCTGTAAAGAATTCACGTTGAATAAAGGAAAGTAATAAATCTATAATTATGTTTTGTATTACTGGCTGTACATGTAACTAAAACTAAGAAAAAATTTCTCATTTGTCTCAGCACACGAATTGTCAAGTTTTCGAGTTATAGCGATTTTTAGTTTGATAGCTGTCATCCGAAATGTAGATATCATCGAGACCTATCATTTGTCTCAGCACATGAGTAGTCTAGGGTCAGTAGTTTTCGAGTTATATCGATTTTTAGTTTGACAGCTGTCATCCGAAACGTAGATCTCATCGAGACCTATCATTTGACTCAGCACACGAGTAGTCTAGGGTTGGTAGTTTTTAAGTTATAGCGATTTTTAGTTTGACAGCTGTCATCTATCATTTGACTCAGCACATGAGTAATCTAGGGTCAGTAGTTTTCAAGTTATAGCGATTTTTACTTTGACAGCTGTCATCCGAAATGTAGATCTCATCGAGACCTATTATTTGACTCAGCACTCGAGTAGTCTAGGGTCAGTAGTTTTAGTTTTAGCTTCGTACAGTCTACACGCATACGTCTAGTCGCACGCACACAAACACCGTGCCGAAGTCTGCCGAACTGAAACGACGTTAGACGATGTGTTAGGTTTTTTCATTACGGAATTTCTTGATTCGGTCGCCGCGCCGCGCTCAAAGCCCGCGATAAAAGCTATACAATAGCTGAAATGTTCTAGGATGTCGGAGAACGTTCCGAAATATTTAGGGATGTTCAAGAATATGTAAAAAAAAGAAATATAAGAAAACTCAGTTGAACAGAATAACCACTTTATATTTCAGACGTAGAAATTTCACAATGTTATGGTACTCAATGTCACTTTATTACTAGATCACTGTACAGCACAAGACGACCGAATCGACTGCCTCCCCTTCGATTGCCCGACTCCCTTCTTGAAGCATCCCCACTAAAGGGGTCCGGATCGTAGTCGACTGTGAATGGCTCACCAACTCGCCAATAGAATTACTGCACTAATCAAAGCAGACTTCCGGCATTGCCAGCTCAATCTCGGATAAATATCATAACATCCGGTGCTGCCAGCCCAACATCGGATAAAAATCATGACAGAATGATCGAGTGTTACATGATGTTTAAGAATGATACAGATTTTTTTAAATGTTCGAGTATGTTCTAGATTCTTTGAGGTTACATGGTGGTAAAGAATGTCTGAGAATACTTTGGGATGTTCTAGAATGTTTCAGTATGTTCATGTTCGAATTTTACAAAATGTTCAAAAATGTTTTCATTTGTTGGATGTCTAAGAATGTTCCAGAATGGTTTGGGATGTTCTAAAATGTTCTAGTGTAATTTGATGTTCAAAAATGTTTCAGGATGTTTTGATATGTCAGAGAATGTTCCAAAATGATCCGGTATGTTCGACATTTTTTAAAAGGTTCAAGTTTTACATGATGTTCTACAATATTCGATTGATTTACGTTGGTCGAAAATGTTCTGGGATATTTTATAGTCTCAGATTGTTCAAGAATGTTCGACTAATTTAGGATGATCTAAAATGTTCTAGGACGTTCGTTAATGTTGCTGCATGGTTCGGGATGTTCAGACACACTTAGATCTGACTCAACAAAGGTTCGATGTTGTCAAAATGAATAGCTTCGTATTAGAGCGAGTTTTGTCTTATAAGAGATTCTTCCATCTGTTAGTATCCTCAATAATTTTGTCTATGTGTTATAGGCAAACTCCGAAGCTCCGGCGCTCCTAGGTTGGACTGGTCAATCCTCAGGTCAGACTGAATGACTTAGTCAAAGCCCAAACAAATGTAAATTTTCGGCCTTTGACTAAACAATTTTCGTCAAACCTGGGAGAGACTAATTTGGTCAGGCAAACGTCAAAACACAATTTTATTAAATCGGGGTTTGACGAGTCAAACTCCGATATAGGTATGAAGTGTCTTATCTTCGTATATTTGGAAGCATTTTATCATTTAAGCAGCTTTCAAGTCTTAAGAACCGCTTAACTCTGCCAGTTCTGACACCTGATTGGTCAGCTTACGTGATTTTCACTTTTATATTTGAGATGCTTTGAGAGAATGCCGTTTGGCATTAGGCCCGCCTTTTGTACGTTGTGCAATAAAGTATAACCTAACCTAACCTAAAGAGACATTATGAACCTGTTTAAACATGTTCAGATCAACGTTTGACCGAGTTTTGCAGTCGCTTCTAGGATTGACTAGGCCAAAACCGAAACAGAATAATTTACTTTCGACGTTTGACTGAAAAGTTAGGAGCTCCTGGGTTTGACTAAAAATACTTCAGGCAAAGGGCGAAATTGAAATGTATTTCGGGGATTGCCTGATGGCTTTGGCCAAACCTAGGATAAACCAGTCCTTCCGCGAAGAGACTGTGTATCGGACTTTGACTATAACATATGGATGGCCCGTGTACGGATAATCTAAGGTGTACATTAGTATTATATAGTCTAAGGGTGTACAGCATGGTCGGCACAGCGTATTTTTTTCATTGACGTGACGTTAGGAAAACGCCCTGCGCGTAGTTTCTAATATCTTTGATTTTTTCCTCAAAGATCACTGCTTTTGGTCTCACAATTGGATAAAAAGATTGAACTTTTAGGAATATTTTATGGAAACTATGATAAAATCATAAGGTTGGACCTTTCATGAATATTTTTAGCAGGATCAGCAGTTTAAAATTGGTCACACTGTCGGAGTGACGATCACGTGACCGCGGACTTTAGAAAGACACGACACGACAAGATTTTTTTGTCTTTAGACTTTTGTCGTCTGTGCGCGCACGCTCTTAATAGAATAAGAAAACTAGGAAAGCATGAAAACTTTTTGCTGTTATGGATTTGACTTAGGGTGAAGCCACACGAGCGTAATTTCAGTCGCCGAATTTCTGCTGCGTAATTTCTGCTCGACCGAAATTTAGCTGGGCCGCCGCAATACGGACGTACTATTTTCAGTTGCTAACCAACGTTTTTCTGAGGTGGTTGTGCTAAAAAATTTAATTGCAAGGTATGACCGATATTGTGCCATCATCTAGATAGAGTTGGGGCCTACTTAATTTTATTTAGGAACAAACTGCTTATTTTAACAAAATCCTATGTTCCTATTCGAATTTTTATTTTTATTCGTATTCCTTTCCATATTCCTATTCGTATTCCTATTCATATTTCTATTCGTATTCTTACTTGTGATCTTTTTCATGTTCCTGTTCGTATTTCTATTCGTATTCCTATTAATATTCCTATTCGTATTCCCATTCAAATTTAAATTCGTATTCTTATTCCTATTAGTATCCCTGTTCGTATTCCTATTAGTATTCCTATTTGTATACTTATTCCTATTAGTATCCCTATTCGTATTCCTATTAGTATCCCTATTTGTATTCCACTTCGTATTTATATTCGTCTTCCTTTAAGTATCCCTATTCGATTCCTAATTGTATACCTATTCGTAATTTCATTCGTATTGTTATGAGAATCCCAATTCATATCGATATTCGTATTCCTAATAGTAAACCTATTGCTCTGACTCCGTTTATATGTCAAAAAACGGGTTGGCATTAGATTTAATGGAGCTTAAACTTTAAAGACGGTTTCTGTAACTGGCTCTTAGTTTCAAAATGGAGACCTTTTTTAAACCCATTGCTCACACTTGCTATTTAACTGACCAAAAAAACCGGTTCGGCATTAGATTTAATGGAGCTGTAATTTTAAAGATGCTTTTTGAAACTGACGACAAATCTATTTGCGGCAGTTAACGTTGAGGAGTTAAATTTCAACATCAGGTTAAAACTCCCGTAACGGCAACACTGATGTGTCTGTCGGCATCGTGAACTCAATTTAGGTTGAAGTGGTGCTCGGCAGAAATAACGCGACCGAAACTAAGCTCGTCTGGCCAAACATTACCTTTGTATGAAAACGAATGCAACCGAAATTGCGCGACCGAAA
Organism: Athrips mouffetella; assembly: GCA_947532105.1. NCBI lineage: Eukaryota > Metazoa > Arthropoda > Insecta > Lepidoptera > Gelechiidae > Athrips > Athrips mouffetella. The sequence goes on from OX383965.1 coordinate 24,685,286, forward strand.
TTACGCTCGTGTGGCTTCACCCTTACTGGCCATTGATTAGTATCGGGACAGGAAAATATTTTCCACAAGATACGTATGCTGCATGCCGTCAACGAATTCCATGAGGTATCTCTAAAGTGAGGTACCTGTTACCCAGTGATAAGTACTCCGACCTGTCATCTCTTTTATAGTATAAACCAAACACCGTTCGTGTGCCGTTATGTATTGAAGAGTTACCGTTTTTATCTCATTTTCCATCTACAGATCTCTACCAAATTTATATGGGACCAACTCGAAGCTAAACCCTATTGAATAAAAAAGAATCATTCAAATCGGTTCACTATTGTCGGAGTTATGGAATAACATACATTAAAAAAAAAAATAAAAAAAATAAAAATTAAAAAAATACGATCGAATAGAGAACCTCCTCCTTTTTTGAAGTCGGTTAAAAAGTGAACATACACTGGGCGTCAAAAATAAGGAGTACAGTTTTAAAATAGGAATATTTCGTAATCTATAGAAGCTAAAACTTTGAAATAAAAAAAGTTAAAAAGAAAATTTAATTTCATATACTAAAAACTTCATGCATAATGTCATCTGTGTACAAACTCTTTGGTAAATAATTACAACACCCTGTTCGCTATTTTTTCTCTTGACTTTTGTCACTGAGACTTTTCATTTATACTTTAATATACTCTGCTACAGCTAACACAGTATTTTTATTTTAAAATACTATCTAGCTATTTTCTAGAGGTTATGGGTCTCATCCACCTCAAAAAGTATATTTTAGATGTCTCCAAGGTGTAAAGAAAGTTTATAAAACGTTTATGCCATAAAATAGCTGTTTCTTGTTTGACAGTAGTCAGCTGAGCTTGTTGTTTAGGTACGTCAAGCTTATACATGCCTTTATAATTAGAAGCTGTAGCAATTACTGTACCTGAAACTTTACATCCATTTATAAGTAGGATATTTGCTCCTTTTGGCGAGAAAACGACTAAAAACCCTTCTCAATGAAGCTGCTTACTGACAACAAGTTAGCTGAAAGCTCAGGTACAAATAACACGTTAGAAATTTTGACAAAGTTATTAGAATGTAACTTTACTGTACCTGTGCCTTCACTTACTATCTTCTGATTGTTTGCTACGGTTACTGTATTTGACTGTGGAGCAAAGTCGCAAAATAAATCTTTGTTGTTAAACATGTGGCTTGTTGCTCCAGAGTCAATATACCAGTTTGTAGAATGAGGGTTGAGGGAGGAATGTAAGGATGAATAAAGTGTAATGTGTGTACTAAAATTACTGATATTCTCCTTGTTCTTCTTCTTCCTGCATTCACCGACCACGTGACCGCGTTTTTTGCAGTAGGTGCAAAAATATTTTGTCGACCTGGGAGTCTTGGTTTTGACGTCGGTGGTGGCAAGAGCACTCTCACGAAGGCTTGAACTTGCAGGACGCTGGTCTTCCTTCAGGAGCATTGTAGCCTCGGAGCCGGACGTTATTGTTATACCAGACCCTTCCAAAGCTATAACCATTGGATCAAATTTTTGGGTCCAGCCCGTGAGCATGATGGCTCCCACGAACTCATCTTCAACTGGTGCGTTTATTTCTTGTAACTGTTGCGTCGTACTGAATACTATTTACGTAAGCTTCCATGCAAGTATGGTTTTCAAGCTTGCTATTGAAAAGTTTGCGAAGTAAGTATAGCCTCCGTAGTAAACCACTGTCAGCGTATGCCTTCTGTAGCTTCTTCCACGTATCTTTGGCGGTGGATGAGCTCATGATGACAGGGTATACTGACTTTGACAATGTCAGACAAATTTTCGCTTTTGTTTAAACTTCAAAGCAATGTCAACTTTGAAAAATAAATCAAAGGGTATAAACTGTCAACCTAACAATTTACCTGCCTGCATTCCTTATCTTCAATGAAAGCTAGCAAAGAGGCCATTCAAGAAGTCTAAAAGCAAGTCTTTTAAAAAGTTAGAGCTCATACATTCAGACCTTTGTGGAATAATGAGTACGCACTCATGGGGTGGTGCTCTATACTTACTTACTTTTACAGACGATTTTACACGAAAAACTTTAAGATATCTTTGGAAATCTAAAAGTGAGGTTTTCTCAAAGTTTGTAGAATTAAAACACCTCGTAGAAAAACCAAACTGGTCTCAAAATTACAAAGTTCTGATAGGACAATGGTCGTGAATTTGTGAACGGACCTGCCTACCTTTCTCAAGGAAAACGGAATAATTCATCAGACTTCTGTTGCTTACAACCCCCAGCAGAATGGAGTCGCTGAAAGGGTTAACAGAACAGTCGTAGAAAAGGCAAGAGCCATGTTACATGACTCTAAGTTGCCTAAAGCTTATTGGGGTGAAGCTGTTAGTACAGCTATATACCTAAAAAAAATATTGCCCACACAAGCGTTAAATTACAAAATACCTGACAAATTGTAGTACGGTAAACGACCTGATGTTTCACATCTTCGTGTTTTTGGTTGTGAAGCGCATGCCCTTATACCTAAAGAAAAGCGCGCAAAACTTGATTTAAAAACCAAGTCTTGTATATTTGTCGGATATTCAACAGAGAGTAAAGGCTACCGCCTTATTGATCCTCATAATCCAAGAGAGATCATCGTCGCGCGGGATGTAGTCTTCATTGAAGATAAACTTGGACTTACTCAATCACAGCAACCCTCATCTCCCATTGACAACACTCTCATCTACGAATTTATAGTAAGTAAGTAGTAAGCCAACCAGAAACGAGCACTCTACAATCACCACAGACGCCAGAACAATCAGTTCCGTTCTCTGAGCCAGAATCAACTACAGAAAATATTGAGATTCAGCAGCCTGATGTTACAGAAACGCCTGACGTGTTTTCTGATGCTAAAGAGACAAACTCTCCAAATCCAGATGTTGAAGACAATGAAAGTAGATATCCACAAAGGCAACGACGTGCTCCAGAGAGATACGATCCCTGCTCGCTTTGTATGGTTTCGAGTGGTTTTGAGCCTGAAACCTATAAGCAAGCTGTGGAGGATTCTCATAAAGAAGATTGGCAACAAGTTATGAACTCAGAGTACAATTCATTAATGAAACATGGGACTTGGACACTGGTAGATAGACCAACTGACAGAAAAGTCATAAAAAAACAAATGGGTCTGTAAAAAAAAAAAAACAGCTATGTGCAAGTCGGACTCGCGCACCGAGAGTTCCGTACTACATAATCATAATTGTATTAGTTGAAATTTCAGTAAGTTAATGTGCTAGATTTTTTGAGTCCGACACGTGCTTGACCAAATTTTATTACACCAATTTTCAAGTTTGTAAGTGTTCCCGTTTAAAATAGAACTAAAACAAAAATCGCCTCCGCGACCATCCAACTTGACCTCTCTCTTATATGAATGTACTTGAAACGGGAGCTCACCACAATTGGTTACCATTAGTTGTGAGAAAAGTTGTGATATTTAATGATTTCAGACTCTTCCTTTTATTTGTACTGTAAGCCCTAGCTTGTTGCCAAATTTCATAATTTTAGGTCTACGGACAGTACCCTATAGGTTTTGCATTAGTGCATAAATGTATGGAGATGATGACATAAAATGCCATATCTTTTGATTGCGTCGTTGTAAAACACTTAAATTTTCAGATCTTGTGTGGTTCATAGACCCTAATGTATGGTATTTATTTCAATCTGATATATTTTCCCGTTCGTGAGATAAAGGGTCTTGAAAGACAGACAGACAGACGGACAACAAAGTGATCCTATAAGGGTTCCGTTTTTTTCTTTTGAGGTACGGAACCCTAAAAAGAACACAAATGAAGAGATAGTCAAGTTTAAAGCCAGACTTGTGGCCAAGGGCTTTACACAAGTTCATGGAGTAGACTATGGTGAAACTTTTTCTCCCGTAGCTCGACTATCCTCAGTCCGATTATTATTGGCATTTGCTGCTCAACTTCATATTCAAGTAGACCACCTGGACGTTGAAACCGCGTTCCTCAATGGTGATCGAGACAAAGAAATTTATAATATTTATATCACACACATACACACACACACCTACACGCACACACTCACGAGTTTTTAGTCAAATTTTTATTGTTTATACTTATTTATTTTTTGTCTAATTTTGTTGTCTAATTTTGTATAACGTAATATTTTCTTGATCTGAAAAATGTAGATGTAATTTTTGTATTCATTTCTTTCATCAGCTGTTGTTACCTATGTTTGTTTACATAATACGTGAAATCTTGTTTTTGGCATACAATTATATTTAATTAATTATTCTTATAAAAATGTAATGCTGTAAGGTTTTCTTTGAATAAATTAAATTAAATTAAATTAAATATGGAACAACCACAAGGATACGAAAGTGATCGCAAAAATAAAGTATGTTTACTTAAAAAGTCTTTATACGGACTGAAACAGGCTCCTTGTCAGTGGAATTTAAAAGTATGTCAAGCTATGGCAAGCTTATCCCTGACACAAGCATCTAACGAACATTGTCTTTATTATAGACGAGAGGGCGACGATTTACTCGTATTAGCCGTATTCGTTGATGATTTCCTTTTAATGAGCAACAGCGACAATATGAAGGGAACCTTCAAAAATGGCCTTAAGAACCTATTCGTGGTCAAAGACCTAGGTCCATTAAAAGACTGTCTCGGCATGAGAGTTACCCAAAATGCCGATAGCATCACTCTCGACCAAACTAAATATATAGAGAAGCTCATCGACAAACTTGGCATGACCGTTGCCATTCCCGTAACAACACCCATGGAACCAGGTATAAAACTCATAATTCCTGAGAAGGAAGATGAGAAACCTGAGCTACCTTAGCAGCAGCTTATTGGTTCTTTAATGTACTAATCAATTGGCATAAGACCGGATATTTTATATACAGTGTCGTATTTAAGCCAATTCAACACACATTACGGGGAGGTGCATTGGAACCAAAGATTTCGGACCTCCTTGCTTTTTTCTGTGATTGGAACGCAGCTAAAAGAGTACTCAGGTACTTGAAAGCAACTAAACAATTGAAACTAAACTTAAAACATGGTGAAGGTTACCCTACATGTGTAACGTTGTGTTACATCGATCCGGCACCTTACTACCGGATCGGTAAAGAATTCGAGTCCCGTCTCTAATATCGACGCCATATTGCCTCCGGTTGACAGATATTTGACAGCTCTTGATCTGGCAGCTACTGTCAGCTGTCAGTGGAGATATTGTTTATTTCACTATTGCTGGCGGTCGAGAATTTCCGCATCTAATAAGAATAATAGTAATCACCCCGAATTGGGTAAGTTTCCCATTATTTCGCTATTAATTAATGTTTTCTAGAAGACGTTTTTCCTCACTTTTGCAAAACACGCTGTCTGTCGTGTTTACTAATCAGTTCAATCTATCTTAATTATACAAATTCTATAAAATAAACATTGTTTGTGAACCGTCGCGATGTGTGAGCCTTCCTACTCCCTCCGTTCCTCAACAAACGGGTTGTCTTCGAGCTGAGAGGCTGGCACATCGTGCGGGGTCAATGAACCGTATCGCATGCTCACACGCGCACCTGTGGTGAATTCCAGGGTCCTACTCTACGGCTACCTTGTTCGGACGTTTCTCTTCCTCTTGGCGGCCAGCCCTTTACCTGTGGGCCTGAACCGGTCATCGGGGGCTACTGCTTGTACCTCGTGGCGAACACTGCGCCGACGCCAGGGAAACGAGCTGTCCTTTTCCACGACTGCTGAGAGCGGCCTGACCAAGACTTGCCAGACACCTCACCGCACATCGTGTTCTCCACGGCCTACCCCGTTGGAACTACGTCCCGAAGGAACGGTACCCTTTTTCTTCCTTATTCCCAGTGAAAGTGCAGTGAATTCAGTGCGATACCTTTTTAGTGAGAGCGTTAACCCTATCAACTTCCCCGGAACCTAGAGACTTTATCCCTATCTTATTCTAGCCTTAAGCTACCTAACTTTCCTGTCTTTTTCTCTCGAGTAAATCCAGAATACGACTATTTTGCTGTTTCCTTTCTCCCTTCCATGCTAGGCTGGAAGTAAAAGAAAAGCATCGAATGCCCTAGCTGCGTCTCATCCCGCGCATGTCGTAAAAGGCGACTAAGGGACTTCTTCGGTCACTAGCCTATCTTTTAGTGGCCCTCTCTACTCTCCTTGTCTGCAGCACCCTCAGTGTTACAGTGGCGCCCAACTACCCTTACCCACCTACTCTTTGCCCACTCTATTCTAACTCCTTCTGGCTCTCTCCCTGCTTGTCTAGCGCTCCCACCGCTAATACAATAAATTCTAAATTGATTTTATAAATCTGGACTACATCTGGAATTCACTGCACTCTCTAACTCAGCATCGTGGCGGTATCGAGCTGTAATCAAAATAGAAATATCATCACAGTGCTATTTTAAATTCAATATTATTAGAATACTAATGCTATATTGTTTTTACTATACCTGGCAAAAATGGGAACAAACCCAATCAACTTCATACACCTCAGAAAGGCCGAGTTGGAGTATGAGGTCGTTATTAGAGGCGGCGATCCTGGTACCTGCTTAACTCTTAGGAAACAGATTAATGTACTAGCTAAAAAATACAGCTCAGAGGACATCGTTGAGTCAGGATTAGACGAGACTGAGGACCTCAACGCGGTGAAGACTACTTTGACTGATTTTCAGACCAGCCTGCTGGAAATCAATACAGAAGCGGGGGTAAGCAAAGCATTGTCCTATAAAAATCATCTCTTCTATCGTCTCGCGCGTATCAAGCCCACATTGACTGAAAACATAACTAAGAAGCAAAAATTAGACGCATCGTTCAGCTCACTCACTGCACAGCTAAAGACAATAGAAGCTAAATATAAACCAACAACTACACCGCAGAATGACCCTCTTAACACCACTAACATATCTACAAAGTAGAAAATCGCAAAATTTCACAACCACAGGCAGGATTCGAACCTGCGTCTTCTGCGTAAGTACCGCAGACGCTTTACCAACTAGGCTACTGTGGTCCTGCCCGATGTTGTGAAATTTAGCGACCTCTATACGCATTCCAACGTTGCGTTTGTGCTGCCACCTAGCAAGCATTTTTGCTGTACTAGCTCAACTAGTCCATCATTGCAGACAGATTTCGAGTTGAAAATTGGTAACACTACGTATAATTGAAAATGATTTTTATTTTAACACTTCCTGTGTTCGGATAAATCTACAAAGTAGAAAATCGCAAAATTTCACAACCACAGGCAGGATTCGAACCTGCGTCTTCTGCGTAAGTACCGCAGACGCTTTACCAACTAGGCTACTGTGGTCCTGCCCGATGTTGTGAAATTTAGCGACCTCTATACGCATTCCAACGTTGCGTTTGTGCTGCCACCTAGCAAGCATTTTTGCTGTACTAGCTCAACTAGTCCATCATTGCAGACAGATTTCGAGTTGAAAATTGGTAACACTACGTATAATTGAAAATGATTTTTATTTTAACACTTCCTGTGTTCGGATAAATCTACAAAGTAGAAAATCGCAAAATTTCACAACCACAGGCAGGATTCGAACCTGCGTCTTCTGCGTAAGTACCGCAGACGCTTTACCAACTAGGCTACTGTGGTCCTGCCCGATGTTGTGAAATTTAGCGACCTCTATACGCATTCCAACGTTGCGTTTGTGCTGCCACCTAGCAAGCATTTTTGCTGTACTAGCTCAACTAGTCCATCATTGCAGACAGATTTCGAGTTGAAAATTGGTAACACTACGTATAATTGAAAATGATTATTATTTTAACACTTCCTGTGTTCGGATAAATCTACAAAGTAGAAAATCGCAAAATTTCACAACCACAGGCAGGATTCGAACCTGCGTCTTCTGCGTAAGTACCGCAGACGCTTTACCAACTAGGCTACTGTGGTCCTGCCCGATGTTGTGAAATTTAGCGACCTCTATACGCATTCCAACGTTGCGTTTGTGCTACCACCAGGTCAAATTACTCGTGGTACAGGCGCTTTGTACCATACATTTCTGAAATACTAGATAACCTAAAAGATGCAAAATACCTAACTAGCATTGACCTTTATAAGAGCTTTTGGCAAATACCACTGAACAAAACAGACAAAGACAAGACCGCATTTTACATTCCAGGCCGTGGTACCTACAGATTTAAAACAACACCATTCGGCTTAACTAATGCTCCGGCAACACAGCAAAGATTGGTTGATAAATTATTCTATGGCCAGAATTCGAAAACAGAATATTTGCATTCTTAGATGACATTGTCATAGTTTCTTCTGACTTTGAAAACCACATTTCCTTACTCTTAAAAGTCTTACGAAAGCTATCTGAAGCTAACTTAACTTTACTATCAACATGGGCAAATGCCAATTCTTTCGAGACGAGCTTAAGTACTTGGGCTACATAGTAAACTCACAGGGCTTACACCCTGACCCTGAAAAAGTCGAAGCAATCTTAAACTTTCCCACCCCTACTAACCCTAAAGAGGTAAAAAGGTTCCTAGGTACCGCCTCGTGGTACAGGCGCTTTGTCCCAAACTTCAGCACTCTAGCTGCCCCGTTAAACAAACTAACTAGTACTAGCAAAAAAGCCCCTCCTTTTGCTTGGTCCACAGACTGCCAGGCATCCTTCACTAAACTTAAAGAAATACTCATATCAGCTCCTGTCTTGTCTTGCCCAGACTACAATCTCCCATTCCAGGTACATTGCGATGCCAGTAACCATGGAACAGGGGCCCTACTAACACAGATAAAAGATGGTATCGAGCACCCCATAGCATATATGAGTAAATCATTAACTAAACAGGAACAAAACTATAGCATTACCGAAAGGGAAACACTAGCAGTACTCTTAGCCCTAGAACACTGGCGCTGCTATCTCGAAAATGGCAAAAGGTTCACTGTTTATACTGATCACTCGGCTATAAAATGGTTTCTAAAACTACAAAACCCCTCAGGGCGCCTAGCCCGTTGGGGTATGAGGTTATCAGCATTCAACTTTGACATCAAACACCGCCGTGGTACGGACAACACACTACCTGACGCTTTATCACGTGTTTGCCCCGTAGCTGCCTTAACAGATGACAACAACACTCCTTCTCAGTCGAGCTCACCCCTAGTGACTAACGACACTTGGTACTTGAAAGTCTTAAACGGTTGCCAGCAGACTCCTGCATCATACCCTAACTACATAGTCAAAAATAACAAACTTTATCGCTACATGAGTAAGTTTGCCCTAATGAGCGAGTTCGAGTGGAAAGAAGTGGTGCCATCTGAATCAAGGTCGCAGGTCATTTCTGAGAATCATGCAGAGCCCACTGCTGGACATCTCGGCATTTACAAAACTTACAAGAGACTATCCCTTCGTTACTACTGGCCTGGTATGCATAGCGACGTGGTAAATTTCGTAACCTCCTGTGAGACATGTCTAGCTTACAAACACTCAAATCATTCACCACTTGGTATCATGGGAAAGCCTAAAGACTGCTCCCGACCCTTCCAGATGCTAAGCGTCAATATTGTGGGACCACTACCCGTCTCAAGACGTCAAAACTCTTACCTCCTCGTTATTACTTGTTGCTTCTCAAAATATTGCCTACTATTTCCAATGAGAAACGCAGTTGCAAAAACTATCTGTAAATTACTCGAGGACAATGTATTCCTAGTGCATGGCATACCTCAATGTATAGTTTTGGACAACGGCACTCAGTTCACGTCAAATGAAATGAAAGACCTTTTCAATAGGTATAAAATACCTAGCGTCCACTACACTCCAAGATACAGCCCACAGGTCAACACGGTTGAACGTTATAACAAACCAATAATTACTTCAGTCTCTACTCTTATTAATAATGACCAACGCTCATGGGACCTTCATGTCCCAAAAGTCCAATTTGCTCTTAATAGCTTGGTTAGTGAAGTTACTGGGTACACACCAGCTTTCTTAGTCCATGGCAGGGAACTAGTCACTGACGGCTCCCATTACCATAACGTTGGCCCGTGAACTAGTTACCGAAAGGACGCGTACTTGTACGCTCCGCAGTTTTATTTTCAATTTTAGTGTTTAAAGTTTGATTCCGTTCATGTGTTATACATTCTTAGAATGCTTGTGAAACGCTCTTAGTGGTGGTGGTTTTATATTCCAGAACTTTAATACCGATCGCGAGTTTGGACGAAAAACATTTCAAATATTTTTACTAACCGTCGAAATTTTGCATTGTGCGAGAGACCCGATAGCGGTCATTGCTCCGCGCACACCTGATACCTATTCACCGTGTGCCTAGGTGCCTACTGTTTGCAAATAATTTGACGCTTTTTAATTGTGTTTTGAGTTCTCTATAACTTTATTTTGTTGCCTATTAATTTCTTATCTACTAATAAAACAAAAATGGCCCCGTCTACGCCTAACAAGTGTGGAAAATGTGCAAACAATATTTTTCTTAGACAGTTACTAAATTGTTGGGCTTGTTAAGTTAAATATTGTCTAGATTGTGCCAGCGTAGACTTCAAACGCTATAATATAATGACAAACGATAATAGGAGCCAATGGAAATGCCGATCTTGTTGTCAAATACTTCCAGTGGGCAAGACCGCGAAGAAATCTGTTAGTCCCGTAAGAAAACTGGACCCGTTAAACACTCCGATTGTTAGTACGAACATCGCTTTTAATCGTCAAGTTCAAGATCATGTGAAATTCTTGGATGACTCGGTAGTGAAAAATGCTCTTATGGTGGAGCTAATTCTGGAGATAAAAGCGCTGCGAGCTGAAGTTACTTTACTGAATGGCCGACTAGAGGACCTAACTACATGAGGATTGAACAAATTGAAAACAATTTTGATAACTTTACTAAAACAGCATCCAATCACGGCCCTTGTCACTGCCCTTGTAATAATGTAGGCAATCCTCGTCGTCTGCGTCAGAACAATAAAGCGTCGCCTGTGATAAACTCCGCGGATAGCCCGGCACCTGTGAGTGTGAATTCAACTGGCACTACTTCCGCTGAAGCTAAACCTGCATCAGCTGTATCTAAGAAATCTGAAACTGTAGATTCTAACAGCGAATCGGATGGCGCTAAGTCTGAAAATTTTGAACTTCCAAACACAAACAATACTGATGCTGGCCGTTGCGAAGATGATGAAGCTACGAACGGCCCTTGGATTGATCCTTACGCTAAGAAATTGCGCAAAAGCAAGTCTCAAAGATGCACAGCTGGTCCTGACGTAACTTCACTGAAAGCTGTCGAGGCCCGTAAATTCATTCACCTGTGGAACATGGCGTCTGGAGCTGAAGAAATATCAGCGTATCTGCAGCAATTGTGGCCTTCTGGCAGTTGCATTGTAGATGAGCTTAAGTCTCGAGGTGACTATAAGTCCTACAAAATTACGGTCCCAGAAGCGTTCTACGACAAATGTGTCTCCGTTGATACTTGGCCTGTAAATGCCAGAGTTAAACCCTGGACGTCCTTTCGAGTCTCCCGGGGAAAACAAAGTTAGTTCATCACCCAATGTCTCCAGATCTCCTTTAACTGAGCATCAAATTCATAAGCTTAACATTATTTATCAAAACGTAAGAGAACTTAAGACCAAGTTAAGTCACTGGAGGCACAGCCTACTTTCACAAGAAGCTGATATTGTAGTCGTTACTGAAACATTTCTAGACTCTTCTGTTAGTGAAGCAGAGATAGCCCCCTCAGGATGGACCGTCTTGCGTCGTGATCGACCCAATCGTCGAGGTGGAGGAGTACTAATAGCGGCACGTCCGGGTATTACTATACAGCGTCACATCGATCTAGAAACTGCCAAGGGTGAAGATTTATGGGGTTCATTTTGCTTCTTTAACGTAACATTTTATGTCGCGGCTATTTATATACCTCCTAATTCTAGCGATAGTAATTACATGGAAGTGTTCCAGACTATAGAGTCTAAAGTTGATAATTTACGCGGTATTGTATCAATACTAGGAGACCTTAAGTTAAATAGTGCTTCCCTAAACGTACAAAGTTATTATCATTATTTTTTAAAATTTTGTGATGTATCTGATAGAAGTAATATTTTAAACTCACATGGCGGCAAACTTGATGTGGTTCTAGTACAAGAGCAAGTTAACTCAGTCACAGTACAGGAAATAAGTGGTGATGGTTTGGTGCCTCATGCCGATGCATATTATCTTCCCTTAGACATTCTCATACAGTTAGACTATTTCTCTCGATCGAAACAGTGTGCCTCACTTGATCCTTGCAATCTCGATGAAGTAAGAGATTGGAATTTTTCAAAAGCCGATTTTGAGCTTTTGTATCAAAAACTGCTCGACTGTGATTGGTCTTTGGTGATTCAGGAGGCAAACGTGGATATTGCTGTTCAAGCTTTTTACGATATCTTATATGACGTTTTTAATAGTACTGTACCTAAAAAAGTAAGACCACGTGGAAAAAGTAGGCGATACCCTGTTTGGTATACGAGTGACATTATAGCTGACATAAAACGGAAGTCTGAACAGCATCGTCTTTGGAAAGATAATGGCGATCGCAGCATTTATGGCATATTTAGTAAACAAAGAGCAGACTTTAAGTTGAGACTGGAGAAAGCGTACGATGACCATACTAGATATGTAGAGCAGAACATCATTGCAAATCCACAGGCTTTTTGGAGTTACGTTAATAGCCTTCGGTCCAAGGGTGGGTTTGAGCCTCTTGTTTCTTATGATGGAACTGATTATAATGGCCTTGATGCTGCTAACGCTTTTGCTAGATTTTTCTCTGGTGTTTTCTTGCCAAACCCTCCAAAATTAGATCCAGAAATAGCATTGAAAAATGACAAATCCAATTCCGCTTTCCGTGTTGACGTCGCCCACATCTCTGAAGAAGAAATTGAAGCCGCTTTAAGGAAATTAAAACCAAAGAGTGCAGTAGGTCCAGACAACGTCCCTCCGTATATTCTTAAAGCGTGTAGACATTCTCTTATACAACCCATATATCATATATTTAATTTAATTATCCGCACTGGAATATATCCAGCCTGTTGGAAAATCTCTCGTGTAACCCCTATTCCTAAAACTAAAGATTCTTCCAGTGTTGAAAATTACCGTCCTATAGCTATTTGCGCTTCAATTTCTAAGGCTTTAGAATCGGTTCTACATAGGAAAATTTTAGCTCAAATATCCCCAAATCTATCTAACTGTCAGCATGGTTTTAGGAGTCAGCGCTCTGTGAACACTAATTTACTATCCCTTGTTGATTATATTTCAATTTGTTTAGATAAAGGGTCTCAAGTAGATGTTATATATTTTGACTTTAAAAAGGCTTTTGACCGCGTAGACAATGATATTCTTCTTGATAAGCTAACCACATTAGGATTTACACCAAGGCTTCTCCGTTTAATAGCAAACTATCTCACTGACCGTCAGCAGTTTGTGCGCTATGGATGCTACGTATCTAGTCCGTACCATACTCGATCTGGCGTTAGCCAAGGTTCCATCCTTGGACCACTACTGTTTATATTGATGGTCAATGACATAGAGAATGTTATTCAGAACTCAAAGTGCTTGCTGTATGCAGATGACCTTAAACTTATACGTAAGGTTGTGAGCATTGAGGATTGCGAACTCTTGCAGGCGGATATCGATACAGTGCAAAAATGGAGCGTCATCAATAAGCTTAACTTTAATCCGACCAAATGCTGCGCCATGTCTTATACACGTGCTAAGCGCCCAGTGCATGCCACATATTTACTGGGAAGTGACGCAATAGGTTCAGTGGATAACATTAAAGATTTAGGAGTCCTCTTCGACACAAAATTAACTTTTAATAGGCACATAGAGACTTTAGCCAAAGATTGTTATAAAAGGTTAGGTTTTATTATCCGTAATTCAAAAAGTTTCCAAGATCCCAAGACTGTTATTCTGTTATACTATTCTTTAGTCCGTACCAAAATAGAATCAGCTGCACTAGTATGGAGTCCTCATGAGAAGTCATATACTCTTTTATTAGAGAAAATTCAAAAGGCCTTTCTCCGGTTCTTGTATAAGAAAAAGTATGGTTACTACCCATTTCTTTATCCTACTAAATTTCTACTTGACATGTTGGGTATAAATTCTTTAGAACTTAGGAGGAACGTCCAGTTATTACATACAGCGTGTCAGCTAATACGCGGGGAGTCAGACTGCCCGGAGATGGTATCGCGCGAGTGCAGCCTGTACGTACCGGAAAGGTATCTCCGCGCCCGCACACACCGGCTATTGGCTGTAGAGGCGACACGTACGCAGGCACACAGGCACTTACCACTTGTGACTTCCCTTTACCTATTGAATGAGCTACTAGAAAAATATCCTGAACTAGATTTGTTTGCTGACAGGTGGTGTCATATTAATAGAAAATTTTTATCCTTTTGTGAGAGTATTTAGATTTAAATGATAAGTTATTGTTATTTTATTTAAGTTTACCAGCGCTTTGGGTAACTGTAATGCTGAATGAATTTTGTTTGTATCAATAAATAAATAAATAAACAAATAACTCAGACATCAAGGAAATTATATTTCAGCCTAGAGATCAGTATGCAGAAAACCTAGGCATACTAGGTAACATCTTTGAACGGGTCCAATCTGCCTTGCTACAGGCACACTCTAGAAACGCTTGTAATTATAACTTAAGACGCACTAAATGTGTTGAATTCAACGTAGGTGACGTAGTCTGGAAACGTACCTACTACCAAAGCGACAAAGAAAAATACTTTAGTAAAAAACTTGCCCCTAAATTCGTTAAATGTAGGGTTTCAGATAAGCACTTGCCGTTAGTGTATGACCTAACCGACATGCAAGGTAAACCTCTAGGTACCTGGCATGTCAAAGACTTAAAGTGGAAAAATCCACTGAACCCGTAGGTCTAGCTTTTCCAGTAGTGTATAGTCCATACCTCCGGACTATACGACGCCAAGGGTCACCCACACACATAAAAATCTACCATATATCTACAATAGCATACCTTGTGTCTACGCCCCTATAGATGTCCAAGACATCTAGTTCAGCTAAAGTGGTCTAGATTCAACCCTATCCTAGACATAAGTTAATATTAAAATAACTAATAGGTTTCCTTCAGCCTCTAGAAGGCAAACTAATTAGCTCTTAGCTTAGCCCTAAAACCTAGTTCAGCAAATAGACTATTAGGTCTCATATTTCTCCTTATACTACACATGCACACTTACTACTAACCTAGTACTTAGTAATTCTAGTCTTGTGCCTGCCAACAAGACTAGTCATTTCTTACTAACTTAGTGCTTTGAGATTCTAGACTTTGTGCTCAACCCACAAAATCTAGACATGGCTAAGCACCCCGTTAGGTATCACTATAAATACCTTTCAATATTAATACCTACTATAAATATACAAACTTCATAACACACCACATATTAACCTACTTGATGTGTGTACACTAAACTAACTAATTACATTACATACTAGTACCCAACTGTACTTATGACACATACCTAAACACTACTACATAAAACACTTGTACAGTCGACAACGGGTCAACCCTAACACTCGTAGAGCGACTCTAACCCGTACTTCGAATGAGAGGAAGGTACTACGCCCAGTGTGACAGGCTTGATGTGCTCCTTACTGTACAGGACTGACTCATGACTTCTCAATGCTTACTATCTTGAGTAGACTAAAGCTAGACTAGTTTTACTCTGAACTTGTATGACTCTAGTTAGAAAGACAGACTAGAGCCAGACTATTAGCCAGTAGCATGACTGACTGGTATGATAGGTAGAAGCAAGAAGACTGTAGAAATGTTGAGTTAGCAGACTTGTAATAGTGCTTGGAAAAGTTCTAGCGGATTTTCTAGGGAAAATCCTTTCTCTGCAGGCGGGGTACTGTACCGTTGTGTTACATCGATCCGGCACCTCACTACCGGATCGGTAAAGAATTCGAGTCCCGTCTCTAATATCGACGCCATATTGCCTCCGGTTGACAGATATTTGACAGCTCTTGATCTGGCAGCTACTGTCAGCTGTCAGTGGAGATGTTAAGGATCTCTTTGCTGGTTTCGATGTTTATATTTTTTTATGACGTGGCCGTGTCTCCTGTCCTTCGTCTGTCATTGTTGGTCGAATACAATATTTTCAGAAGCTTTATATTTTCTCTTATTTCTCGAAGTCTTTCACAAGTGGCGACCGTAATGGATAAAATTAAAAAGGAACGAACCGTGTGCCGTATGATTTTCACAAAAGCAAAGAGTAATGTCGATGCAAATTTGTCAAACTTAGAATCACAACAAAAAACTGACCTGATATCAGCGTACAAATTTCTGCAGTCAAAGGCGGAGTCATTGTTCGCTGTGGATGAACGTGTTAAGGAGTTGTGGCTTGATGACCCGGATTTTGATGTGGATCGGTATGTGGAAGATGCGGAATCGATGGATAAATACTGCCTTGAGTGGGAAACAATGAAAGCACATTACGATGAGGTGATGTTGAAAACTGCAAAGGAGGATGACGAAATTTCTGACTGTAGTGACCTACCAAGTACCGTCATGAAAACACCTGAGGAAGGTAAGGGTAGAGCTAAGAAAGGCTGTAGTTCAAAATGCAAGTCGTGCAACTCCCCGAAAAAAAGTTATCGTCTTCCAAAGATTGAACTTAGAAAATTTGATGGTAACTTAAAGGAATGGCTTGGTTTTTGGGGTCAATTTAAGAAAATTGACAGTGACGTGTGCATAGATGATGATGACAAGTTTCACTATCTTTATCAATCCACTGTCCCAGGATCTCCAGCCCGTGACCTCATTGATAGTTTTCCCCCTTCTGGTGCCAACTATAAGAAAGCCATAGAGCAGCTCAAAGCTAGATTTGCCCGTGATGATCTATTAGTTGAAATCTACGTCCGTGAACTTTTAAATTTAGTTCTTGCACAAACGAAGCAATCCATTTCTTACACGTTATCTCAGGTATATGACAAATTGAAAACGCAGTTACAAGCCCTTGAGACGTTAGGAGTAACAACTGATAAGTATGCCGCCATGCTTTTTCCTCTCGTGGAATCGGCCCTTCCTGAAGATACTCTGCGCGCATGGCAACGTTCAAAAACTCAGCCAACTAATGATAATCTTGAAAATCTTCTGGAATTTGTTAAGACTGAAGTTGAATCCGAAGAACGCATAAAGCTTGCTCGCAGTGGTTAAAAGCGGATGAAGTTGAGTCTGAAGCCAATACACCGACGGCTGCTTGTCTGTCAACAACGGATAAAGAGGCTAAAAAAGGAGACATTTGTGTTTGGTGTGATAAATCAGGACATAACAGTTTCGAATGTTATAAAGGTAACAAAATGGGCTACGAGAAGAGAAAAGAATTCCTGACAAAAAAAAAGAATTCCTGACAAAAAAAAAGAATTTGTTTCAATTGTTTGCGACCCGGTCACCCTACGAAATCATGCCGTAATAAGAATCGTTGCATTGCATGTTCTAAACGTCATAATGTATGGTTGTGTCCAAATTTCGTCAAACCGAAGCAAATTTCGACCGATGACGAGGAACCAAAAGCACAAGCCAATGCTTCACAGAAAGTTGGCAATACAACTTTGCTACAAACAATGATAATAAATATTAGCAGTGGACATGATGTAGGAAATGTTCGTGCTTTCATCGACACTGGAGCACAGAAATCTTATATTCGCAGTGACGTCGCAAAGCGACTTAAAATGAAACCCGTAAGACAAGAGTCGCTAGGACATTGCCTGTTTGGTGGGGTAATTACCAGCAAGAAGATTCATGATGTCTACGAGTTCACAGTCTCAAGCTTGGACGACGAAAATAAACTCCAAATGTCGGCATTAGCAAAAGATACTATTTGTGGTTCAATTCCAAGGCTTCATAATACTCACAAATTAAAAATTCAGTTGGATGCAAAGCAAATTGTTTTGAGCGACTGCGGATCCGGAACGCCCGAGGTTGACTTATTGATTGATGCGGATTATATCGGAGCCCTACTAACATCAACTTTGATGCCCCTTGATGACAACGTAATAGCCATCAAGACGAAACTTGGGTGGACGTTACAAGGACGAGTTGATGGGGTGAACGTAGCTGCA
Organism: Athrips mouffetella; assembly: GCA_947532105.1. NCBI lineage: Eukaryota > Metazoa > Arthropoda > Insecta > Lepidoptera > Gelechiidae > Athrips > Athrips mouffetella. The sequence goes on from OX383965.1 coordinate 24,703,349, forward strand.
TCTTCATTTACACTTGCAAATAATATTCAACTATCTGATATGTGGGATCTGGAAAGCATCGGAATAAAAGACCCAGCCGGTGTTACGTCACAAGCCGATGAAGAACGTAACGCTATGGAAAACTTTTTAGTGACTGTTCAAATAAATAAAGAGGGTCGTTACGAAGTTGATTTGCCATGGAAGGCAACAAGTGTGGCTCTTCTTAGCAATAAAGATATGGCAGAAAAGAGGCTTATGTCAACCACTAACAAACTTTTGAAATTGAATGAATGGGATGCTTACGATAATGTGTTCAAAGTTTCAGGAGTAGATTTAGCAGGTCCCTTATTTCTACGTGGTGGTGGAAAAGTATGGATTGTGCTGTTCACTTGCGCGGTGTATAGAGCGATACACTCGGAACTGACGAGATCAATACAATACAATACAATACAATAACTTTCTTGGTAACGAAATGGTTACAGGTCACATTTTTATAGAATTATATAGTAATTATTTTAACAAAAGTGTTAAATATAACTAATTAATTACGTAATAAAAAAATCCTTTACACAGTAAAACTGTGATTGCGCTAACCATTTTTTTATTCTAATTTTAAACGACATGATGGTAGCTGCATCTCTGACGTTTTGTGGTAATTTATTGTACACCGACGGCCCAAACACATACACAGACTGCTCTGATCTGTGGAGGTTATGGAACGGTGTCACGAGCTGGTCCCCGTCGGCGTTACTACGCAGGTTGTGTGTGGAGTTCACACCTTTGCGATCAAAATTGTTTAAATTAATATAAACGAAAAGAGCTACTAGGTAGATATATTCGCAAGGCATGGGTAAAATATTAAACTCTGTGAAAAACGGCCTGCATGATTCGTCAGATGGTATCCCTGCCATGGCACGTATAGCCCGTTTTTGTAGTACAAACGCCCGCTGGACGTCGGCCGCTCCACCCCATAACTCCAGTCCATAGGTCAAAGTCGAGTGTACGGTAGCGTAATAGCACGTTCTGACTGTCTCTTTGTGCGCCGTGCTAGCGAGGCGTCGCAAGGCGAAGCAGGTGCGACCGAGTTTTAAGCAAACCTGGTCAATATGGGTCTCCCAAGACAGTGCACCATCCAAATGAAAACCTAGTAGCTTGGTCGAGCACACTTGTTGGAGTCGGGTGCCGCCAATACTGACCGCGAACGGACTTGGCGTTTTGCCGTTCAGGTTAAATGTCATGAAGCATGTCTTTTCGCGGTTTAGGGCCAAGCCGTTAGACTTGAACCACCCATCGAGGCGTTGGACAGTTTCATTTAGTTTCGTTTCCAGGTTCTGCACACTGTTGCCTGTTACTACCGCGGCCACGTCGTCAGCGTACATATATATTTCAGTGCCATCTACTGAGCGTGGCAGATCATTAAGCAATATGCTAAACAAGGTATTTGATAGGCATGAGCCTTGCGGCACTCCTATATTGTTGGTCATTTCAGCAGATGTGGTTTTACTTCGCTCTGCAAAAACTGCTTGCTTCCTCTCGGACATAAAGGAAACAAGCAGTCGCAGGGGTGGGCCCCGTATCCCATAGTGGGAAAGTTTGTCTGCGATGAGTGAGTGGTTGGCGGTGTCGAACGCGCGCGAGAGGTCACAGCATACCAGAGCGACATGCTGACCAGCCTCGCGCGCGCTCAGCACGCGCCACACCACCTCGCGCACCAGGTCCGTCGTGGAGCGGCCGCGTCGGTAGGCGTATTGCCTCTCGGACATCGTATCCCTCTCGGACATAAAAGATAGGAGCCTCTTGTTAAGTCCAACCTCAAAGATCTTACTGATGACCGGGACTAGTGATATGGGGCGGTAAGATTTGAGCTCAGACTTCTTACCTTTTCCTTTATAAATTGGGCATATTTTCACCCTTTTAATTGGCGCAGGGTACACTCCGATACGGATGCATAAGTTAAACAGGCACGAAATAACATATGCAAGTGCCTTATTGGACGATTTCAAGAGGCTGGCTGACAAACCGTAGAGATCAGTACTTCTTTTAGGTGCTATTGACACCTGAACAACCTTCACTATTTCATCAGGCGTAAAATGCGTGAGGCGGAGCGTGGCGTCACTAGCTGGCGCGCTGCCACCTAGTGCATGAGCAGCGCTGAGCATGTTAGCAGACGGCGCACCGCACTTCGCCGCTGCCGTCACAAACTCTAGATTCATGGAATCGACGAGCATCTGCTTAGACCTATAAGGTAGTCCGTCGTTGTTACGCACGATGTCAGTAAAGTCCAGGCGTTCACGATTATTGCGGCCTAATTCGCTATTAATAATTCCCCACATACATTTACCTTTATTTGTATGGTTGCGTATCAATTGGGAATAATAATTGGTACGCTTTTGTCTTAATAAGTTATCGTACTTACGAGAGTATTCGTCAGAGATCTTATTCAAAATGTCATTATCTTGTATATTTAATTGAAGGCTAAAAATGTCAAATAATAAGAATTTAAAATTAATTATTTCATCATCGATCCATTTGCTACAATTTAGGTGATTATGTCTCATTTTATTTGGAAAACAACACTCAAATTTATTCACTAATATGTTAATAATTTTTTCAGCCAATAAATTGCAGTCGTCGTTACATTCTAATATAATACTTTCCCAATCTACCGATTCCAGTGCAGTCTGGAAACTGGTTCTGTTCGCGGCACTATAGGACCGACGGACCGTATGGGCTGGCCCGCGCGGCCGCCGGCCCAATAGCTGCACGCGCTGAGCGTTGTGGTCGCTGAGGTTGGTAACTACCTCGCTGACAGACGCCAGACGGTCGGAGGGTAGGTTGGTGTACGCATGATCCAATAGAGTGCCTGATTCAGGCCTAGTTACAAAATCTATTAATTGAACATAATTGTGAGCTAACAAAATATCTACTAATTATTTCTTTTGTGAGGTATTATCCAAGATCATTGTCCACGAACACCTTTTTGATGGCCCTTAGAAGTTTTACCCGCAGTTTGGCCCGCAGAGGTCGCGTAAGAGAGTTATATCCAGATAACGGAACTAATTTCGTTGGAGCTAATAATATGATGAATGCTATTGACTGGAACCAGATAACCTTGTTTTCCAATGCAAATAAAATAACTTGGAAATTTTTGCCTCCGAGTGCTCCGTGGTGGGGAGGATGGTGGGAGCGGTTAATCCGTTCAGTCAAGGATCTATTGAAAAAGAATCTTGGCAGAGCTTTAGTAACGTACGAAGAATTGGAGACACTTTTATGCGACTGTGAAGCAGTGATCAATTCGAGGCCATTGACTTTTATAGTGGATGATACCGAAAATTTAAAGCCTCTCACCCCAGCTTGCTTTATGCAAAGTTTGTACTCTAGCGAAGTACCAGATTTAGATAAGATTGATCATGTTAACTTGAACAAACGCTTTCAATATTTGCAGAAACTCCGCGATGGTTTAAGATCACGTTTCCGTGTCGAGTATTTGGGATTGTTGGTTCAAAGAGGCAAGGAAACGAAAAACTTTTGTAAATTACACGAAGGTGATGTCGTCTTAATCAAAACTTCTGATAAGAGGGTGAACTGGCCATTAGGCATGATTATGAAGCTTTATGAAGGGAGAGACGGAAATGCAAGAGTGGCCGATGTAAAAACGTGTACAGGCGTTTACACAAGGGCCGTCCAGAACTTATATCTCATGGAAGTGTCCAGGGATGGTTTCCCTCGCCCCGGAGGATGTTAAGGATCTCTTTGCTGGTTTCGATGTTTATATTTTTTTATGACGTGGCCGTGTCTCCTGTCCTTCGTCTGTCATTGTTGGTCGAATACAATATTTTCAGAAACTTTATATTTTCTCTTATTTCTCAAAGTCTTTCACAGGAGAGATTGTTTATTTCACTATTGCTGGCGGTCGAGAATTTCCGCATCTAATAAGAATAATCACCCCGAATTGGGTAAGTTTCCCATTATTTCGCTATTAATTAATGTTTTCTAGAAGCTCAATAATGTATTTTAGGTAAATCTACGTTTTTCCTCACTTTTGCAAAACACGCTGTCTGTCGTGTTTACTAGTCAGTTCAATCTATCTTAATTATACAAATTCTATAAAATACACATTGTTTGTGAACCGTCGCGATGTGTGAGCCTTCCTACTCCCTCCGTTCCTCAACAAACGGGTTGTCTTCGAGCTGAGAGGCTGGCACATCGTGCGGGGTCAATGAACCGTATCGCATGCTCACACGCGCACCTGTGATGAATTCCAGGGTCCTACTCTACGGCTACCTTGTTCGGACGTTTCTCTTCCTCTTGGCGGCCAGCCCTTTACCTGTGGGCCTGAACCGGTCATCGGGGGCTACTGCTTGTACCTCGTGGCGAACACTGCGCCGACGCCAGGGAAACGAGCTGTCCTTTTCCACGACTGCTGAGAGCGGCCTGACCAAGACTTGCCAGACACCTCACCGCACATCGTGTTCTCCACGGCCTACCCCGTTGGAACTACGACCCGAAGGAACGGTACCCTTTTTCTTCCTTATTCCCAGTGAAAGTGCAGTGAATTCAGTGCGATACCTTTTTAGTGAGAGCGTTAACCCTATCAACTTCCCCGGAACCTAGTGACTTTATCCCTATCTTATTCTAGCCTTAAGCTACCTAACTTTCCTGTCTTTTTCTCTCGAGTAAATCTAGAATACGACTATTTTGCTGTTTCCTTTCTCCCTTCCATGCTAGGCTGGAAGTAAAAGAAAAGCATCGAATGCCCTAGCTGCGTCTCATCCCGTGCATGTCGTAAAAGGCGACTAAGGGACTTCTTCGGTCACTAGCCTATCTTTTAGTGGCCCTCTCTACTCTCCTTGTCTGCAGCACCCTCAGTGTTACACATGCTACGCCGACGCAGACTACGGCAGTAGCCTAGTAGATAGGCGTTCGTACACAGGCTACATATTTAAAATGTGTGGCGCAGCCATTTCTTGGGTGGAACGCAAACAGCGTACTCCTGCACTATCTACCACAGAAGCCGAATACATGGCACTTGGTAAAGCATGTAAAGAAGCCATCTACATGAGAACACTCATTTCAGAGGTATTTAATATCACACAACCTCTCACCATATTCACGACAATCAAAGTTCACTCAAACCAACACGCAACAACACATTTCATTCTCGCACCAAACATATTGATACCCGCCACCATTTAATACGCCAACTCTCACCACAAGACTTCAACCTACAGTACATATTTTGCACTAACAACATGATTGCTGATATTCTCACCAAGGCTTTACCAAAAATAAAACACTAGGGTTAAGTTAGGGCTTATTGTTAGTTGTTATTTAAGTACTAGGTTAGTTAGGTGTATATACAGGTTGATTGTTAGGAAGGTGGGGTAAATATTAATAATGTTAGGTAGGGTGTATATACAGGATGATTTTTATTATGTCATGATTTATATGTGTGTTTGTTTGTTTGTTGTGAATCTTTGATATTATTTTTTGTATATATATTAGTGTATATACAAGGTGTTTATGTTACGGGGAGGTGTACAAACTCTTTGTTAAATAATTACAACACCTATCTTTTAGTGGCCCTCTCTACTCTCCTTGTCTGCAGCACCCTCAGTGTTACACATGCTACGCCGACGCAGACTACGGCAGTAGCCTAGTAGATAGGCGTTCGTACACAGGCTACATATTTAAAATGTGTGGCGCAGCCATTTCTTGGGTAGAACGCAAACAGCGTACTCCTGCACTATCCACCACAGAAGCCGAATACATGGCACTTGGTAAAGCATGTAAAGAAGCCATCTACATGAGAACACTCATTTCAGAGGTATTTAATATCACACAACCTCTCACCATATTCACCGACAATCAAAGTTCACTCAAACCAACACGCAACAACACATTTCATTCTCGCACCAAACATATTGATACCCGCCACCATTTAATACGCCAACTCTCACCACAAGACTTCAACCTACTGTAGGTAACACTGTAACAGTACATATTTTGCACTAACAACATGATTGCTGATATTCTCACCAAGGCTTTACCAAAAATAAAACACTAGGGTTAAGTTAGGGCTTATTGTTAGTTGTTATTTAAGTACTAGGTTAGTTAGGTGTATATACAGGTTGATTGTTAGGAAGGTGGGGTAAATATTAATAATGTTAGGTAGGGTGTATATACAGGATGATTTTTATTATGTCATGATTTATATGTGTGTTTGTTTGTTTGTTGTGAATCTTTGATATTATTTTTTGTATATATATTAGTGTATATACAAGGTGTTTATGTTACGGGGAGGTGTACAAACTCTTTGTTAAATAATTACAACACCCTGGCCGCTATTTTTTCTCTTGACTTTTGTCACTGAGACTTTTCATTTATACTTTAATATACTCTGCTACAGCTAACACAGTATTTTTATTTTAAAATACTATCTAGCTTTTTTCTAGAATCTGTAACAGATTGGCTGTAAAAAACTGAAAAAAATAAAAACACTCTTTTTTTAAACTGTTGTCTTACTTTTGTTTTTATTTTGTTTTTACATTTGTTGCTGATAAATCAATTGCAATTCAAAAGCAAAGGCGTCTACAGCAAGTTAACTTTACTAATCATGCCTCTTTCACCTGAAGAATTTGCAAGAATCTTAGCTTTTCTCGAAGTAGGCATCAGTATGCGTGGTACTGCAAGAACGGTAGGTGTAACCCTACTAACGGTCCGGAAAGTAAAGCAAAGGTACGAAGAGACTGGAAACCATCTAAGGAGACCAGATAATGGCAGACCTAGATTCACTAGTACCCAAGAAGACCACTTTATTGTTTCTACTGTGTTAAGAAATCGTCACCTTAATGCAGTTGAGGTCCAGCAACAACTTCTTCAGACCCGAGCTGATTACATTAGTGAGAGTACAGTGAGAAGAAGACTTGCTGAAGCTAACCTGAAGTCCCATAGGCCTGCAAATGGCCCCAAACTTGAGACAGGGCATCGATTAGCAAGACTACGCTACGCCCGTCAACACGTACAATGGGGCAAAGAAGAATGGACAAGAGTTTTGTTCACAGATGAGTCTCGTTTCTCTTTATACAATTCCGATGGAAGGTGGAGAGTCTACAGGCGACCTAGTGAGCGATACCTTCAAGCTTGCATCTCGGAAAGAGTCCAATACGGCGGGGGCTCTGTACACGTATGGGCTGGCATCTCTTCAGAGGGTCGCACAGAGCTAACAGTCAAAGAAAATGGCACTCTGACAGGTGAAAGATATGCTTTAGAGATCTTAAACGAGAATGCAGGGCCATATTTAGTAAATATGGGTGATGGAACGATACTAATGCATGATAACGCCCGGCCACACACCGCTGGCCTCGTACAAGAGTACATTCAGGAGGTTCGCATCAGCTTGATGGCTTAGCCATCAAGAAGCCAAGATCTTAACCCGATCGAACACGCCTGGGATGAGCTTGGAAGGTTAGTCAGAAGGCGCACACCACCCCCCGCCACTCTCAGGGCTCTAAAACAGGCCCCGATGGAAGAATGGTAAAATATTCTCCAACACCGCCTCCGAAACTTAGTGTTCAGCAAGTCAAACCGGCTCTAAGCTATTATCAGAGCCCGAGGCGGTAACACCAGTTACTAAACTGTGAACCAGGTCCAAAACATAAAAATGAAGTTCTTGACAGTACGTTCAAAATGAATAACTTTTTAGTTTTTTCTTAATTTTAAGTGTTACACTTGACTTTTGCAAAAAAAATATATTTTTCAGGAAAGTTAAATGATTTTTATTTCAAATTTTATAGTCTTGGAGTAATTGTTATTTGAAAAGTGTACTACTTATTTTGGACGCCCAGTGTATAATAGAAAATGGAAATACATTTATTTACTGAAATTTTTGGATGGTGAAAAGCATCATCTTATCGGAGTAATTGTGGTGCACAGGCCCTCGTCTTCGATCTTTGTGATGTGGATTTCTGTGTAAATCAATATTTTACTGGACATTGGCGATCTCGCTATTTACTTTGACACTGGCGAAATACGACTTGTAATGAGATGTGATGCCATTTAATAAATATCTATCTATGTATCTATTTACTTGGATTATAATTTTGTTATAATTTTTATTTGGTATACAATTATATTGTTAAGTGATTTATTAGTATACAATGGCTGTGAAATGGCTACCGAGAGTTACAGTGTGTTGTTACGTTGTGAGGAAATTGAGTCAGGCTGTGGGGTATATTGCGATATTTGCTATATTTGTAAGTGCTTTTCTAGCTCAGTAGGTTTCTTCTTTACAACAACTCGCTTGGCTCGTGGCTCAATTATAGAGTCATAGAGGTAAATGAAGTCAAGTCCGTTTGGTGCCGGCAAAGTATAGTACCAACCCATCTCCACCCGTGGGTATCGTAATGTACGTACAGTGTACGTTTCATGGGATGTCATGTACAACATGAGAATATTATTCAAGCCTGGTATGTGCATGTCATGAATATTATTCAAGCATGTCATGAGTACCTTGGGCTCAATTCTTGAATAACACCGGATGATAAATAATTATCGCCCGAAAAATTAAAAATTAAAAAAAATTCTTTACAAAAGTGCAGAATGATATTCGTTAAATATAAAGTAGTGATTGATTGTTACTTTTCATGTATTATGGTTTACATTTTTAACAGATTATCAGGGTACATTTGATATTTTTTTATGTTTAAAGTGAGCAAACGAGTAGGTGGGCCACCTGATGGTAAGTGGTCACCACCAGCGCCCATAGCACCCACTGTCTTATTTGATGTCTCAAAAATTATATTTTATTAGTCGGTAATATTCAACAATTGGGTTAAAGTTTTTTCAGCAGCAGCATTCTTTTTGTTTGTTTCCAAAATAAACCTGTGGTGTTCAGCGTCTCCTATTCAGGGTCGGGTAAAGGTGATATATTAATTAAAAACAGATTTATTTGAGAGCCTGTCCCGCACACCCGCTTGCCTCGATGCTCTCCTGAGCAGTGTTGCCAGCAAGCAAGTTCGCGGTCCAGCAACTTTATTCAAATACATTACACCTCTTCCTTTTTAACAAATTATACTAGTATACCTAAGTATTTAATTAATCTAGAGTACCTACATACAATTATTGACAAACATTTACTACTTCTATTTTCAGTATCATCGACTTAGCCTGCCTTCAATTTTTCAGGTGCCATACATTCCTTTGTTCTTCCTTTATGTCTGGTTCCGTCGTACTTAATATTAATTTCCCTTTGAGATAAGTACTGTGTGTGTGGGGTAGGGTGGACGGACGCTTAAGTTTGTTTTCCTTTGTCATGTCTTCTTTGTCCCTTCTCTCCCTTCCCTCTCTCTCTCTTCTCATTTCTCATTTATCTTTCTGTTGCTATTCACTTTTCCTTTCTTTTTCATAACAGTATCTTTGTCTTCCAACGATCTCTGGATGATGTCTGAACTTCACGATTAACTCCATTCCTGTCTCCAGCTAAGGAAGGTTGTTTCTCCCTAAATTTTAAGGTAAAATATATCGGCAAGGTAATAGAATTCTGTGTATCTACTTAACAATCAAAGTCATTCTTTAAAATACAGGAATCGAACCTGAATTGACTGTTCTCCGCAAACTGGGGCAAAATGCAGTAGCCGGAAGAGCGATGAGCGTACCACTTTTGAAATAGCGAGGTCTGTGTGCAAGTGCTACACTGCGACTTATATGAAAAATAGACTGCTGCGTAGCGCCAGCAGCGGCAAAGATCCGGAAGAAATATTGTTTTGATTACTTGAAAGTATTCCGTTTTACAGCATAATGAACAACCTGCAGAATAACTAGCATATTTTGTTGATTACTGCAAAGAACCAAAAGGACATGTTTCCCAGATTACCTAATTTACGCCCTTCTCGTGAGAGCAAGAGATATTACCTTTACTGATAATTTTGGTTAAAGTAAGATAGTATCAATAGAACCTAAATCGGTCAAATCTAGGTCTGTTCCTGGTGAGCAATTCCTTGGTAGTTCACCGAGAGAGTAGTACCTAATTTATTATCTGACGCGTAGATCCTGGAGTTGATCTAAAAGAATCTGAGCGAGGATATTCCGTTGGGCATTTTTCACAAATGCAGAATTTGCCATGTACGTGCAGCAACCCGAAGGATACTTGGAAGAGAAGTCTAGAAATGTTTTTCTACTCGCAGCTGGAATGAAGAAGTCAAAAATGTTTCGTCCTCCACCAGTTTGATAGGAAGCCTATATAATATGGTTTTTGTTTCTTATTATATTAGTTAATTTAATTGATACATTATTAAATGTGGACGAATTTATTTGTTATAACTTTACTACTAAGATATATGCCATTTGACGTAACTTGAATAATCGTAGAATGATACTTTTTTACATTCGTTTTATTTATTTTATTTTGGTCTTTTTATCTTTTTATTTTTGTTTTTGAACCGTCTAAAAGTCACTAATTATTTTCGTTGACTCTGCACTTCTCATGTCGGTTCCCAGTTGTAGGGTTGTCTGGAAGAGATTTCTTTAAGCAGTAAGGCCGCTTTTACGGGCGGGTATAAATTATTTGTATGGTATTCATTGTGAGTTTTTTGTGCAACAAGAGTTTATTTTATTTATAAGTTGAACTGACCTTGACATTTTTTCTTTTCCATTTTTGTTGTTTTCATAGTATATTAATCCATATTTTAACGTCTTGGTGGGTTATTGTTGGATGAGATACTTTTTTTTTTATAATGAAAATTAAATTAAGTTCACTCTTAAATTTATTTATTGTTTTTAAACACAATTTTATATTGTATTGTTCTTTTAAGATGAAATAAAAGAGCTTCTGCAACAACTTTTTATTTTTATATGTAGTTATTTGATTCCAACAATAATCTTATTGTTTCGTTGTTCCTAAATAAATGAAATAAATAAGTTCCTGTTCCAACTTCCAAAGTATCAAAGTCAAGTATATGGCCATGGAAGGCTCGTCGGAAATGTTGTTAACCAGGAACAAGATGGAAATATTCAGCATTTTCAATGTAAGTGTAGGTATTGAAAATCACTAGTTTGACAGCTAACTCATCTTTCACTTATTAGAGCACTATTTATTCAGCCTGTTACGACATTTCAGACGCTTTAAGTCTTTTATCACAATATAACTCAAGTACAATGTAAAGCAGCAAGCAGATTTCTGTTTATTGCCGAAAAGCCACCAAGTGGTACTGAATAGGGTAAAAATATTTAAGACAGAAAGTTTTATTTATGCAATATTCATTTCGGTTATTATTATTATTTCTTTTTCTTAAGCTACGAAATAGCCCCATTCCTCGGGAAAGTAAGTATTAAAATTGCGTAACACTACTTGAGGCATTTAGGTTTTCTTGAAAGAAGTTTCTTTAGTTTGAAAAGTGTATGTCTAGTTGAACGTCTCGGTCTGTTGTTTGATAGACTAACTTATCAATACTCATCATCATCTTGTGAGGGTTGCAAGGTCGATGACCATCCTCACAACCCTGGTGTCAGAGCTGTTCAGCCGCCAAAGGCCCCTGAAATGGCTCATCAACGACTACGTTCGTACACATAGCGGTCGGGAGCCACGGCCCCACGCCCCTTCCGAAGCACGGAATCATCCAACCTTTCGGACAATCAGGTGATTCATCCTGCAATATCCCAACTGGGGAGGTCGCATAAAGGGATCCCTGCCTGGCAGTGTCCCCACTGGGAATTGAACCTAGGACCCCCAGATCGAGAGCCGAGTGCTCCACCCACTAGACTACGGAGGCTGTCGACTACCTGCCAAAATTAGTTACAAGTCATATGTTTTCACAGACATCGTGTTTTGTTTATTGTTACCATTGTTTCACTACAAAAATTACGTAGGGTAGCACTGCAAACGTTATGCCCCCATATATAAAAAATATCTTAACTAAATATTGTCTTAAGTTAATCCTTGGATTTTTCTGTAATTTTTTACTTTTTTATTAATCAATAAATTGAATTGAAAATTGTGTGTACTTACTTACGTAAGTGCAATGTAAAATTTTATAAGCAACAAAAAAAAACACATAAAATACTACGAAGATCTTAACACTGTCACAGAAGCTTCGTAAACGCTTTGAGCACTACATTTTACTTATCGTAAATGGTTGACCGCAATATCTATACTACTTTGGTCAATAAAATGCCACATCTACATGATTTTCGATTATGTATCAACATTATAAAACGGTTAAACGATTATGTCTCAAATTAAATGTAAACAATGAATTATTTTCCTACCGTCAACGTTGAACAGTTTTTTCCACAAACTACGTAGCGTGATTGTCGACTGTAAACAACCAAATTAATTTTCTACCGACAACGTGGGACTATTTTTGACTATTTAGTAACCTATGAGATGTTGGCGAATAAAAATTGATAGACGTTTTTCCTTACAACAAAAGCTATAGCAAACTTTAAGTCATTACTTTTCTTCCATAGTTGTAAATAAGAGGGTGGCGCAGTCGGTGTAAAAAGTTACACCAAGTTTCTGTATGTTTGATGCTAACAGGAGCATTTCTAGACCTCATTTTTGTATACTCAATATTTCCAGCGCAGTCTCAGTGACATGGGGTCGCCGTCACATTGCAACTGTACACTATGTATTGTTTTCACCCTTGGTGTTTTCATGAAACTCAGGTGTTTCCTTCGGTTTTACTTGTACAAATTTAGACGAAAATATGACTAAATAAGTGATTAGTTTTGTAGAATAAAATAACGAAGGTGGGTAGGTAATTATTATTTTTTTCGACGTAGCAGCACTTTTTTTTTTTTTTTTTTTTTAAACGATAGTAATATTTTTTAAATTCAATCATTTTGTAGATTCTGTCTTTTTGTTTTTTTTTCGTTGTCCGTTACTGTTTTTTTCAGGTAAGTACGTGACTACTAATCTGTACTATATAGACACCTGGATCATATTGTCGAATTGTAATGCAACACTTTAAGAACATGTTAGTTTAATGTAGCTACTTGGAATAAAAATCAACAATTATTTGTACAGTAAACTCCCATTAAGTTAAGTTATTAATTTACTTAATTTTATTGAAGTGATTTCATTACTTACAATTATTTACTCATTCATTTTGCTGCTGCGCAAGAATGATGCGTTGTTTTACCTTAATTATGTGCAATTGATTGTGCTCCATGGCATGACCACCTTTGTACTATGATAAATTATGCTCCTTGGCAAAATTGTGCACTGTACTGTACATCATGACACTACTATTCCTAGACGCGTGCTCCTTGGCACCATAATAAATTATGCTCCTTGGCAAAATTGTACCCATGGTACTGTTTTCTAGACTTGTGCTCCCTAGCACCATAATAAATTATGCTCCTTGGCAAGATCGTACACCTTGGTACTATTTGTCTAGACTTGTGCTCCCTGGCACCATAATAGATTATGCTCCTTGGCAAGATTGTACTTCTTGGTACTATTTTTCTAGACTTGTGCTCCCTGGCACCATAATAAATTATGCTCCTTGGCATGATTTTACAACAAGGTACTATTTTTCTAGACTTGTGCTCTCTGGCACCATAATAAATTATGCTCCTTGGCATGATTTTACACCTTGGTACTGTTTTGTAGACTTGTGCTCCCTGGCACCATAATAAATTATGCTCCTTGGCAAGATCGTACACCTTGGTACTATTTGTCTAGACTTGTGCTCCTTGGCACCATAATAGATTATGCTCCTTGGCAAGATTGTACTTCTTGGTACTATTTTTCTAGACTTGTGCACCCTGGCACCATAATAAATTATGCTCCTTGGCAAGATTGTACACCTTGGTACTGTTTTAGACTTGTGGTCCCTGGCACTTTGATAAATTATGCTACTGGGAAAATTGTGCATTGTACCCTTAGTACAATTTTTTTTTTTTTACTTTTACAGCTTGACATCACAATAAGTAATGCTCCTTGGCTAAATTGTGCGCTGTACCCCTTGGTTGTATTTTTACTAGGCTTCCCCATTTCTTGTTCGTTTGTTACAGCCCAGGGCACCAAGGAACACCGTGCCAGCTTACCCGTGTGGATAAAACTTTGATTTATAGTAGATAACTACAAGATAGGTAATCATGTTTAGTTGTACAGTCAACTTTTGTACTATTTTTACTCGGCTTCTCCATTCTTGTCCATTTACTACAGGCATCAACTAGCACGTATAGACACAAAATATAATTTGTCAGTAGATGACTACAAGGTAGGTAAGCACACTTAGTCGTGCTAATCGTACAGGTGAGAGCAAGCCTGATATTTGTAGTTGCTTGTAACATGAATTTAGCTCCTTCGACTGTTGAAAGGAATTGTACGAAGTTCAATGTGTAAAGCTTGATGTGTCCTTGACTGTATTATTTTTATAATTTTACAAGGAAAGTCTTACAATCTTTTCTTTTTGACACGCTTAATAGTTATTTACGGTTAATAGTTATTTCGTCTACAGGGCAGCAAGCTGTTATTTGGCTCGAGTGGCTTGTAACTTAGAACTGAGGAAGTAGGGTGTTCAAATATTCTAAGAGTAGCTTGGTTTTCGAGGCACGAGACGCATAATAACTTTGCTCTCGAGTGAAACACATAATTTGTTACCTCTGCGCAACTAGATTATCACGCGCTATGATTAGCGCAAATATCATAATACTATGGTATATTATCTAGTTTTCCAACTACTATTTCCACGCCAGCTTACAATAAGTACTTATACACCCCGATTTCGAACGCAAGTGCAAGCCTTTCGGGCTGGCGAGATGAAAAATTAAATTTTTTTATCAAGTACCTACAGGAAACTATTAATTGTAACAGGGATTTCTGCACTCATTTGTATGTTTACGCTATCGCGCGTTAACGTTACAGTTATTTTGATAATTATGGAGAAGCCTCGTAATGTTTCTTTCACAATTACCTTCCCTTTTTTTTTTGGTAACACTGAATGTATTCGTATTTTCATACGTTTTCCACTTACCGTTTAGGTCTCGTCGCCACGTGTGGTGTTCAGCGTCTCCTATTCAGGGTCGGGTAAAGGTGATGTATTAATTAAAAACAGATTTATTTGGGAGCCTGTCCCTCACACCCGCTTGCCTCGATGCTCTCCTGAGCAGTGTTGCCAGCAAGCAAGTTCGCGGTCCAGCAACTTTATTCAAATACATTACAAAACCTTTTTTCATTTCTTTCTTCTTGCGTTCCAGAAAAACCCAGGGAATTCTTGAAAATCACCGGGTGATAAAATATCACTTTTGAGACTTTAAAAATTTACATTTGCGCTGATAAACTGTTGAAAGGTAAATCATAATACATGAAAATTATCAATCAAGGACTGCTTTATATTTTAAGAAGATCAATCTCAACTTTTGAAAACAAAAATCTATGATTTTTAATTTTTTCAGTGATATTTTATCACCCGGTGATATTCAAGAATTGTTCCCCAGGTAGGTACGTTGCATGCGTCATCATCAAGAAGCAAAGCAATTAATAAAATTTGACGTGTATTTATGATTTATTGTTTATTGATAAACAAAATTCATTATAGGTACGACATGTTACAAAATAATCGAACAAATATAATATAATATTTCTTATTTCATCGATTCAGTTCTGACTTTACATTTTTTTCACTCACATGGAATAACAATAATTTAAAAATATGGCCTGGCTGTTGAACTTTGCCTCATTTATACCTTTCAAAATATAATGGCCCAAGTTTTTGTCACTATCTTTTTACTGAAATAAACTATCAATACTCACAAACATTAAAAGACTTAAAACCAATATGTTGTTCATCTCATTACTTATTGAACAGCCTTCGTACATCAGCTGTCTCTCTGTCCATCTATATTTGCGATCCGTCTGGCTGTCCGGGAACAACAGGTCGATTCAGGTTTTTGTTGGTATTCTTCTAAAACCTCATCATCAACCAACTTCATTTGGGGCTAATTGCGAGCCACCTACTTTTTAACCGACTTCAAAAAAGCGGTGTGAAGTTAGCAGAAAAAGTTAGACGAATTTTATAACCCGACCAAATTAAGGAGGTCGAAATTTCAAATTGCAAAAACTGCCTCAATTGGGCGCAAATCAAATAGAAAACGATACAGAATTATTCTAAAAGGCTGTCTTTAATACCTAGTTACCATAAAAACAGATTAAACAGACAAAAACCACAAAAAAGAGAAATTTTGAAAAATTACGTATAAAAATGTTTTTGAGCCTTTTAAATCTATTTGAATTGCCCTAAAAAGGTAATAAAACATACTTAAAACAAGTTTCCTAAAAAATATGAATGTAAGTTACGCAAAAACCGCCTAAAAAGGCCATCTTACGTTAATTCTATCAACGACGATATTAGAAAATCAACAACTCCCGTTCCTTATTAGGTCCGAAGATAAAGAAGGTCTCAAACGAAAGATAATTTTATGTCCTTTCTAACAATATGCCTGACAATACGTTTGATACATCAGGGCTATATGAAAAAGCCGATTCAATAAGACCCTCTATCGACGCTGACCCTTCAACGTTTGCCGACGCATATCTTTTTTCCCTTATAAGGTCCCAAGCAAACCAAGGTCTCAAATGAAAGGTAATTTTATGCCCTTTCTAACGATATGCCTCACAACACGTTTGATACATCAAGGCTATATGAAAAAGTCCCAATGAGACCCTCAATCGACGCTGACCCTTCTATGTTTTCCGACGCATATATCTTTTTTCCCTTACAAGGTCCGAAGTAAACCAGGGTCTCAAATGAAAGGTAATTGTATGTCCTTTCTAACGATATACCTCACAATACGTTTCATACATCAGGGCTATATGAAAAAGTCCCAATGAGACCCTCTATCGACGCTGACCCTTCAATGTTTGCCGACGCATATATCTTTTTTCCCTTATGAGGTCCGAAGAAAACCAAGGTCTCGAATGAAAGGTAATTTTATGCCCTTACTAACAATATGCCACACAACACGTTTGATACATCAGGGCTATATGAAAAAGTCGATTCAATAAGACCCTCTATCGACGCTGACCCTTCAATGTTTGCCGACGCATATCTTTTTTCCCTTATAAGGTCCGAAGCAAAACAAGGTCTCAAATGAAAGGTAATTTTATGCCCTTACTAACGATATGCCTCACAACACGTTTGATACACCAGGGCTATATGAAAAAGTCGATTCAATAAGACCCTCTATCGACGCTGGCCCTTCAACGTTTGCCGACGCATATCTTTTTTCCCTTATAAGGTCCGAAGCAAACCAAGGTCTCAAATGAAAGGTAATTTTATGCCCTTTCTAACGATATGCCTCACAACACGTTTGATACATCAGGGCTATATGAAAAAGTCCCAATGAGACCCTCAATCGACGCTGACCCTTCTATATTTTCCGACGCATATATCTTTTTTCCCTTACAAGGTCCGAAGTAAACCAGGGTCTCAAATGAAAGGTAATTGTATGTCCTTTCTAACGATATACCTCACAATACGTTTCATACATCAGGGCTATATGAAAAAGTCCCAATGAGACCCTCTATCGACGCTGACCCTTCAATGTTTGCCGACGCATATATCTTTTTTCCCTTATGAGGTCCGAAGAAAACCAAGGTCTCGAATGAAAGGTAATTTTATGCCCTTACTAACGATATGCCTCACAACACGTTTGATACATCAGGGCTATATGAAAAAGTCGATTCAATAAGACCCTCTATCGACGCTGGCCCTTCAACGTTTGCCAACGCATATCTTTTTTCCCTTATAAGGTCCGAAGCAAACCAAGGTCTCAAATGAAAGGTAATTTTATGCCCTTTCTAACGATATGCCTCACAACACGTTTTATACATCAGGGCTATATGAAAAAGTCCCAATGAGACCCTCTATCGACGCTGACCCTTCAATGTTTGCCGACGCATATATCTTTTTTCCCTTATGAGGTCCGAAGCAAAACAAGGTCTCAAATGAAAGGTAATTTTATGCCCTTACTAACGATATGCCTCACAACACGTTTGATACATCAGGGCTATATGAAAAAGTCCCAATGAGACCCTCTATCGACGCTGACCCTTCAATGTTTGCCGACGCATATATCTTTTTTCCCTTACAAGGTCCGAAGTAAACCAGGGTCTCAAATGAAAGGTAATTGTATGTCCTTTCTAACGATATACCTCACAATACGTTTCATACATCAGGGCTATATGAAAAAGTCCCAATGAGACCCTCTATCGACGCTGACCCTTCAATGTTTGCCGACGCATATATCTTTTTTCCCTTATGAGGTCCGAAGCAAAACAAAGTCTCAAATGAAAGGTAATTTTATGCCCTTACTAACGATATGCCTCACAACACGTTTGATACACCAGGGCTATATGAAAAAGTCGATTCAATAAGACCCTCTATCGACGCTGGCCCTTCAACGTTTGCCGACGCATATCTTTTTTCCCTTATAAGGTCCGAAGCAAACCAAGGTCTCAAATGAAAGGTAATTTTATGCCCTTTCTAACGATATGCCTCACAACACGTTTGATACATCAGGGCTATATGAAAAAGTCCCAATGAGACCCTCAATCGACGCTGACCCTTCTATGTTTTCCGACGCATATATCTTTTTTCCCTTACAAGGTCCGAAGTAAACCAGGGTCTCAAATGAAAGGTAATTATATGTCCTTTCTAACGATATACCTCACATTACGTTTCATACATCAGGGCTATATGAAAAAGTCCCAATGAGACCCTCTATCGACGCTGACCCTTCAATGTTTGCCGACGCATATATCTTTTTTCCCTTATGAGGTCCGAAAAAAACCAAGGTCTCGAATGAAAGGTAATTTTATGCCCTTACTAACGATATGCCTCACAACACGTTTGATACATCAGGGCTATATGAAAAAGTCGATTCAATAAGACCCTCTATCGACGCTGACCCTTCAACGTTTGCCGACGCATATCTTTTTTCCCTTATAAGGTCCGAAGCAAAACAAGGTCTCAAATGAAAGGTAATTTTATGCCCTTACTAACGATATGCCTCACAACACGTTTGATACACCAGGGCTATATGAAAAAGTCGATTCAATAAGACCCTCTATCGACGCTGGCCCTTCAACGTTTGCCGACGCATATCTTTTTTCCCTTATAAGGTCCGAAGCAAACCAAGGTCTCAAATGAAAGGTAATTTTATGCCCTTTCTAACGATATGCCTCACAACACGTTTGATACATCAGGGCTATATGAAAAAGTCCCAATGAGACCCTCAATCGACGCTGACCCTTCTATATTTTCCGACGCATATATCTTTTTTCCCTTACAAGGTCCGAAGTAAACCAGGGTCTCAAATGAAAGGTAATTGTATGTCCTTTCTAACGATATACCTCACAATACGTTTCATACATCAGGGCTATATGAAAAAGTCCCAATGAGACCCTCTATCGACGCTGACCCTTCAATGTTTGCCGACGCATATATCTTTTTTCCCTTATGAGGTCCGAAGAAAACCAAGGTCTCGAATGAAAGGTAATTTTATGCCCTTACTAACGATATGCCTCACAACACGTTTGATACATCAGGGCTATATGAAAAAGTCGATTCAATAAGACCCTCTATCGACGCTGACCCTTCAACGTTTGCCGACGCATATCTTTTTTCCCTTATAAGGTCCGAAGCAAAACAAGGTCTCAAATGAAAGGTAATTTTATGCCCTTACTAACGATATACCTCACAACACGTTTGATACACCAGGGCTATATGAAAAAGTCGATTCAATAAGACCTTCTATCGACGCTGGCCCTTCAACGTTTGCCGACGCATATCTTTTTTCCCTTGTAAGGTCCCAAGCAAACCAAGGTCTCAAATGAAAGGTAATTTTATGCCCTTTCTAACAATATGCCTCACAACACGTTTGATACATCAGGGCTATATGAAAAAGTCCCAATGAGACCCTCTATCGACGCTGACCCTTCAATGTATGCCGACGCATATATCATTTTTCCCTTACGAGGTCCGAAGTAAACCAAGGTCTCGAATGAAAGGTAATTTTATGCCCTTTCTAACGATATGCCTCACAATACGTTTGATACATCAGGGCTATATGAAACAGTCGATTTCTGTCCGATCTCAGATAATTTAAACTGTAACACTATTCGCCAATAGATGGCGCACTCAGATTCTGAAACGCGCTTTCGACTTGTTAAGTGGATTTCATAAGTAGACTAGGTTGCATCTGGATCGAGTTTCAGTCCTCTCACCGTCAGATGGAGCTTTGCAATTAAAATTTCTCTTCGTTATTTTTCTGTTCACCAATGGATGGATGCCTCTGTTTACTTTTTAATGTTAGTTATGCTGCCAGAGTTAATCTGATGGATGTGGTAGTAGTCTCACTTTAATTAACCTGATCTGCTAATTATTGTGATAATGATTGTTCAAATAAAAATGATAACAAAAATCAAAACACGTATTTTTTATTTATTATGACCAAATTTCTGTTGGAATAATTTATGGACTGGTGCGGCTCGTTGACAGCAGGTGTGTTGGGCCGTTGACAGAGGTGCATTTGCAGATGTTGACTGGACCAGACAAGGGCTTGATTGTAGGCCTGCAGCAACTGGTGCTAGTTTTCAGCTGTCAAACAAAAGAACAGCTTTAAAATTTCATCAACACAGCTAACAGCACCCGTAGTCTAGTGCTAAAGGTGAAGGCCTATCAAACCAATATTCCTGGGTTCAAATCCAATAATGCCCAAGGATATTTTGTAACATTATGGGCCTGTTCCAAGTACTGGGTGGACCGAAAGCTGAACAACTTTCTTGAAGAATCCTGTGTTCTAAACTAAATCAACCTCCCCATACAAAAATACCACTTGGGTAAGGCAGATTACCACTCGTGTGGTGCCGGCAAAGAATTATGCCAACCCGTGGCTACCCGTTGGTATTGTGTAAGGCGACGAAGGGTTAATGAAGCAGAGGATGGGCTGCAGCATCCTTCTGTGTATCGTATCATCTTACATTCGGCAGTCACCAACAACCACGGTCCATGGTGCCAGCCGTAATGCTAACAAGCCTGGTGACTATTGTACTTTCCCTCCACATGTTACAGCAAAAGCTGGAATTTTGGAAGGAGTCCCTGTCCTGTAGTGGATGTTTCATGAGATGTCACGATGAACACAGCTTATATGGCAGTTATGTTTTTTTCCTAACTCATGTTCATTACAAAAAGTTGTTAAGTTTAGTCTTTCAGTTTAGGATATACTCTCCCTCACAGCCTGGACAGCCTACTGAATTTGCCATAGGACAGTGGGAAGCAATCTAAAGAAGGTACAAGAAATCATCATCATATCATGTGGGTTTGAGTTGTAAGATCAAAGAAAGACCTGACAACTCATTTAACGGCTTAGAAACTTAGAATGGGCTCCTCCGATTCCTCCAAGTAGAAATGTTGTGGTGCCCTGAAAAATAATTTTAAATCGAATTTAGTCTTCAGCAAAATTGGTGGCCCGCGCAGTCGGCAAAGATTTGTACAGTCCCATATCTCTACCCGTAGGAGTTATAATAGGCAACTAAGGGATTATAAACTGGAGAATGGGCAGCAGTGTCTTTCTCAGTATCATAACATCTTCACCAACTAATGCGGTCTTCCTCTCCGCATTGTTTTTGGCAAAAACTGGAATTCTGGTGGAAGTTCCTTGTCCGGTAGTTGTGGTTTCATGGGATGTTAGAATTGTTGTCCAAGAATCTAACCTCAAAACAGGATATTTGGATTATGTGCCTGTTATATCTCTTATTATTATTTCTGCGGCTGGCGAAGACAATCTCTCTCTTCATTAATCACAAGAGATAATTGCCACTTTACAGCCACTTAAATTTTATGGCAAATATTACTTATTCCTCATTAAAATATACTTACATGATAAATAAAGTTTCTATAATTATTTGGTTTAGTTTTTCAATCAAGGTCTCCTGTCGTTTATCCATCTTTAAAAAGTGCCTCCTGTAGCTTTCAGCTTGATTTTTATCTTAATTGCTCCTATAATTTATAATCAAACAATTTTTAGTTTCGTGAGGTTAGGTTATTTTTTTAACCATGCGTTTCATTACACGCTTTTCTGCTGTCACATCAAATTTTTCAGCAGTTTATATGAAAACAAAAAAACCGGTAATTACCGATAAAAGATATTTTCTGCATGAAATGGAACACAGCGAAACTTCAAAATACGCATAGTTTCTGCCAAGGAGGTTTTAACCCACGCTAAGCTCTGGAAAGGAGGAACGGCAAAAAAAGCGTGACAACGAGCGATTTTAATTTTTCAAATAAAATTGTTTGGTTAAAAGTAGTAGTGACACCATACCTCAGCCTTTAACCGACCAGTGTGATCATGATTATACAGGGTGTTTGGAAGCTGGGTGCATAGCCTAAAAGTACTAATAGACGATCGGATCGAACTGCTCTGAATTTAGCTCCGTACCACGATTTTGCCCAATAGCAAAATTGTCGTTTGGGTCAATCCGCAACGCTATTGGACAAAATCGTGGTCCGGAGCTAAATTCGGACCAGTCCGATCCGATCGTCTGTTAGTACTTTTAAAGTGGTGATAGCTGAGACCATTTAGAACATATTAAGCCACATTTGTCTTAGACGAAGTAGGAAACTTATTTTTTTATTGTTACTTTAATATTTTTGTCACAAAATCCCAAAAATTTGTTACTAATTGTTGACAGTGTTAATTTTAAGTTGTTTTTTATTATTTCTTTATGTAAAGAATGTTTGGCTAGTCTCATGAGATATTTTTTTAGGGATCTGTCTCATTTGAAAATTTGTCTTAAACAATTTGAAGTTCTAAAAAAAATTTTGAAATGAAGAAACCCGATTTGTTTGTCATAAAAAAAATGAAGCTTAAGTTATTTAAACCTTTTAAATAACATGTCTGTTTATTGCCCTTTCTTTTGAGGTATCAGTTACGCAGATGTCTTACTAACTTTTAAAATTAGGGCATATTTAAGTCTGAAAAAGGAAAATAATGAAAAATTTAAACCGACATGTTAAACTTTATTTTTATTAAAATAATTAAATTTTTGTGTTTCTAATGAAGACTGTAATTTCTTATACCAAAATGTGCCTCTCACTTTCATACTCGTGATTTGCAATTGCTACTTCTACTTAATGACTACACTTACGGATGCGTTACTGAATAAAATAACGGTATAAACAACGTTATTGGATCTATGCGTTTCATTACACGCATATTTTCTGACTGATTTTATCTCGTATAGAATGCCGAGAATTATGGATTGTCACGCATGTGGTAGTCATGTTGCCATTATAGAAAGGATGCAGTGTGCTAACTGCAGAAAGCATTACCTCCTTGGATGTGTAAACCTTACTAAAGAATACTTCAGCACTGAAAGGCACAACCTTGATCGCTGTTGGAGATGTCCTGAGTGTGTAATAGGCACACGTACAATCAGAAATGATGACACGCCTGTTCGTTATGTTGATGCAATCACCAATGATCATCTATCCACAACTATCGACGAATCTAACAATGTCACTTATTCAGGCGTCATCAATACAACGGTCACAATAACAACTCCTAAAACTATCACAGCAACAACTTCTAAGGCTGATCTGTCTTTGGAAACTTTACCTGAAAGTAGTGATGACATTGATAACGTTACCCGTAGAAACTATAACAAATCTAAAGCCAAGACTCTCAACATGCTTAACTTAGATATCACACCGGCCACACCTATACATGCTGATACTGTTGATGCAGAAGAAGACTCATTAAACTCACTAAATGCATATGCCACTGAAGAGCTGAAACCGCCACCATAAGCTGTAGTGAAATAGGACATGAATGACAGAGTCTTTCATGAAATATTGTCTTTTCGAGAAGATGTTATGATGCTTCTAACAAAGAAAGACGAACAGATCCGTAACTGGCAACGCAAATAATATATCTGAGAAAAGAAATTAAAGAAATCAGTAGTAAATCTGACGTCATGAATACAGAGATTATTGAGTGCAAAACGCTGATGGCTAGCAGATCTTCATCGATGCTAGACAAACTGATAGTCCCTACTGCCAGTGCAGAAACGAAGGGAGTTGTAACCAATCTAACGGCTAACTACGCGAAAGCTGTGAGCTGCAGAATTTCTGCCTCTACTACGCCTCCCGCTAGTACACAGCAGTCAATCAACCGGCACCCGACACCTCAACAGACAAATTGATACATTCACCAAACCTGTTGCACAACCTAAGGCGAGACCGCCTACAAAGAAGAGCCGTAAATCTCCAGAGGTATCGCCGGACAGACCCCCGTCGGATAGAGCCACGCAATCCGCGAACGGCGAGCGGCAGGATTCACTAGAATGTGGAAATGACTATAATGATGGCAAGTGGAATTTAGTCGTAAATAAGAAAAAGAAACCCAGAAGAAAAGTCACTGTTGGTACTGGTAAAGAAGACGAGGACTTATTGACTATTGAGCGAATCAAATATATTCAAGCGTGGCAATTTAGACCTGAAACTACTGCAGAATCAGTACTGAAATTTTTGAAAAAAGTCGAGGAATCGAATAATTATTTTGTTGAAAAACGAACAATTAAAACTAACAAACACTCGTCGTTTATAATAGGAATACCAGAGGGACTTTACCCCAAATTAAACTCACCTCCTGTTGGGCCACCGCGCGTTCGGTTCTCTGACTGGTTTCTACGAAAGCCTCGAGTGGAGCGGGGCAATGACGCCAACCCCACAAGTGATGGCACCACAATTAACTAGACCCACCCCATTAGAAGATCCTGCCACGGGCGCAAGTAAACAACAACTACGCATGTTACTACACAATGTGTAAGGTTTATCCAATAAGATTTCTCGAATTGAATCTGTGCTACAAAGTGGACCAAAGTATGACCATGTTATGTTATCTGAACATTGGATGCGAAATGACCAACTAACTGTAACTAGTATTATAAATTTTAAGTTAATTTCATCATATTGTCGTGCAACTCGGATACATGGTGGAGTGTCAATTTATGCACACAATAGTGTAGAAATTTTAGAAAGGCCGGATTTATGTAGGTTCACTGTAGAAATGCATATAGAACTAGCTGTTACCCGCGGCTTCGCTCGCGTGGTTTTCGTATTTATGTTGTTACTGGTTTTCCGAAGCAATGAGATATTTTCCCGTCATTTCGGGGTAATTTTAAACTAAGGAAAAACGGGACTAACCCTGCGCAAATCAATGAGTACAATTCAAGATCCAGCTGAAGTTACTCCTAAATTACTCAGAACAGAAGAACTTAGCAGCAGTATTATGCCTTAAAGTTATTACTTAACCTAACAAATGTAGAAAGAGAGATGAGAGACACCTTTATGTAATATTTCAAAACAGAGCCAATTCGCAGAAGTAATTGAGAAAAACTAAAAGCCTCTCCCTCTCTTTCCCTCTCCCCCTCCCTCTCCCTCACCCTCTCCACCTCCCCTCCCTCCCCTTCCCCCTCCCCTTCCCCTCCTTCTCCCCCTGGCGCCTCCCTCTCTCCCTCCCTCTCCCCCTTCCCCTCCTTCACCCCCTCCCTCTCCCTCTACCTGTACCTCTACCTATCTACCTGTCTACCTTTCTACCTCTCTCCCTCTCTACATCTCTACCTCTACCCTATCCCTGCCCCTAACGCCAATTTAACCGCTATCCCTAACATAGAAATGACACCCATATTGATTTTTAGACATTTCAAACCTATCGCACCCCAACCCCAGGGGATGATGGTATTTCACGTCCATCACGTTGGATTTCAAAATTGTTGTAGTTTTTGTAATCAGCGACCCGATAAACCATACAAACGACACCCATATTGATTTTTAGACATTTCAACCCTATCGCAACTCAACCCCATCCCTAGGGGATGATGGTATTTCACGTCCACCACGTTGGATTTCAAAATTGTTGTAGTTTTCGTAATCAGCGACTCGATAAACCATACAAACGATACCCATATTGGTTTTTAGACGTTTTCACCCCATTTCCCTCTTTTAGGGGTTGAATTAGGGGTGGAATTTCAATAACAGTGATTTGCGTTCCACAGAATTACAACCCTAATGCCTAAATAATAAATTTTGTGGATTTTACTTTGAAAACGAAGGATTTTCAACTTCATCCCCCTTTTCATCCCTTCGGGTGTAGAATTTTCAAAAACCCTGAGACACGTAAATTTTAATTTTTAGTCGTTAGCCTAAATACAAATTTTGAAGATCCTAACTTCAAAACTGATTGACTTTCATACAAACTTTCATCCCCTATTTTACCCCCTTAGGGGTGGATTTTTTGAAACCCTTTCTTAGTGCACCTCTAAGTCTCATAAGGAACCTACATGCCAAATTTGGAATCTCTAGACCTAGCGGTTTGGGCTGTGCGTTGATATGTCAGTCACCTTCTTCTTTTATATATATAGATTAGCTGCTGTGCAGCTTATTGATAGCAATATCATTGTAATTTGTGTATACTGTTCAAATCATCAGCGTAAAGCAAACAGGGACAAAAGATTTTTTTTAACTAAGTCATTGATGAACATCACAAAAAACAGAGGACCCAAGTGCGAGCCTTGCGGCACCCCTGGGGTTACAAATGATGGAGAAGACGAGTACCCTTTTACCGCGACTAATTGACTGCGGTTGGGTAAGTACGAGCGTACTCACCTCAACAGACACCCATGGATACCATACGCCTCCAGCTTGGATACAAGTAAACTATGGTTCACCTTATCAAACGCTTTGCTGAAGTCGGTATAAATCGAATCGACCTGACCTGTTACAGCAAAGGAGTGGCATAGATAGTCTTTGTATTCCAATAAGTTACTTATCGTCGACCTACCTCTAATAAACCCATGTTGGTTGTTCACAATGAACAGTTTGCAGTGTGAATAGATGTAATCATATGCCATAGATTCTAATAATTTAGCAATACAAGATAGAATACTAATTGGTCGATAATTTTCACAACATGACCTGTTCCCGGACTTATGAATTGGAATGATATGAGCCCTTCTCCAAATTGTAGGAAAATTAAATAAAAAAAAAATATTTTTATTTCAATTCTTACAGTTTTTAAATTTAAGACAGCTGAGACACTCCCTTTAAGTAAAAAGATACCTGTATTGGGAGGCCTCGCTCTTCCGTATGACATTAAATAGATGCTGTAGAACTCAAATATTACAATGATACTGTAGGATTTAAATATTACAATATTAATTTAGATATTTCAACTTTAAATAACCTTTGGTTTTCCTTTCAGTCCCAAAGAGAGACAAAGTTAATTAAGACAAAACTTAAATAAGTAATCTGAAATTAATTAAGACAAAATGTAAATACACATATTCTGCAATCAATTACTAATTATTATATTATTTCCATATTAAAGTGATACTATAATAAGATTTGAAAATTATAATTTAAACATTTTAACCTTAATTAACCTCTGGTTTTCTTTTCGATCCAAAAGAGAAACAGAGGTGAATCACAGACAGGGTAATATGAAGTTAATTAAGACAAAACGTAAATACACATACTTTGCAGTCATTTACTGATTATAATTTTATAGCAAGTTGAAAATAATTAGAATTATATTAAGCAAGTCTAATTTGCAAACAATAGTAAACTGTAGGTACATTAGGATGCCAAAGATAAATTATACGAAACAATGACAATTTTAAATACTTTATATGTTATATGTTTTTTTTGTGCATGCATGTGTGTGTATGTGTCTGTTTGTACCAGTGTGTGTGCGCATGAAGGTCATGGTTAAGAGTAAGGTTTTAGAACTGATGCATTATTTTGTTGTTGTTACTAGCCCTACGACGCTGTCTTGGGATCGGAAGCTGCAATAGCAAGTATTGTAACTTCCACTAGCATTATGCCTATCATATTATATTAGCCCTAATTAGAAAGGAACACCTCACACTCATCATAGCTCAACTCTTTTAGCCATGTAACCAGCAATATTTTACACTCGTGGTAAGTTTTGGTATAAAGCTGAAGCTTTTTATTAACTTTATTGTAAAGATAAGTTGAACGCTTTTTATACTGTACGCTCGCAAAAGTTGTTTTAGTTCTATGAATAGTCACAATGTCTTTCCTTCTCTTATCTTTTAAGTTAGGGTCAAACGTTATTGTTTTGTGTGTTTTCAAAATAATTTGTAGTATATATAATTTACGAACTGATAAGAGGTTACTAATTTGGTATAAACTCTCGGTTGAGTAGCGAAGCTTTTTAAAGTACATCACTTTTAATAGCGCTCTCTGTGATCTTTCAACTTCTAAGAACTGAGTTTTAAAGGTTCCGCCCCATACAGAAATGCAATATGTTATTATAGATTGGACTAATGCTGTGTAGATTTCATTTAGGAGATTCCTTGGAGAGCTCTGGTTATTTGGTAAATTTTTGGGAACAACATGTCTTAGTGATTTAAATATCCAGATGTCTGTTTCAGTAGAACAAATCGCACGAAACCTGAAGACAGCTTTAGACTTCAGATGCACACCTATCCATGCAATAGAAAAGAAGGTATTCCGGATTCATGCGATTGTGACGTACTTCTACGTGCAAACAGTGTAAAATATCTCGGAGTGGTACTCGATGACAAACTGAACTGGCAAGCCCAGATAGAAGCAGTCACAATCAAGGTCAGAAAACTGATATATATCTTTAAAAATCTCCGCAACGTAGTTGATATAAAAACGATACAATTGGCATATGTGGCTCTTTGTCAAAACATTTTATCATACTGCATATGTGCCTGGGGTGGAGCAGCAAAGTCGCACCTTATCGAAGTAGAAAGAGGTCAACGTGCCGTACTAAAAGTAATGATGAGATTGCCTTTCAGACATCCAACCACGGAACTGTATAATGTATGCGAAGTATTGTCAGTAAGGAGGTTGTTTATATATCAAGTTCTGCGTCGCTACCACCGATATACAATACCTATTCTGCCACCCTGCAACAAAAGAATTGTCAAGTGCCCGTTGCCCATACAAAACAATGTACGTGCAAGACAACACTACGACTACTGTGCACCCATGCTGTACAATAAAATTATACCTGATATCAGTCAAACAAAAACCTGCAACAACTACAAATTTAAGAAACTTATATTCAGTATTTTAAAAGCCCTTGACTTTGATTCAACCGAGAAACTCTTTGAAAGAATAATATAGATAAATTATTAAAATAAAATAAATTATTGATCCAGTGTTTTACCTACACTTTTCCTAATTAATTATCTAAATTTGTAAACCACCACCCTAAAATGTTCCCAATCACATACTAGCACACTCACATAACACACACAAATACACTCACCGAGACACTAACACTCACATACACAGCCAAACACAAACACACATTCATGTTCCTATTAATAGTCGTATTGTAGCTTATACTCGTAGTTCTTCTAAATTTGCATGTTTATTTTCTTTGTTTATTTTTGTTCTTTTTGTAACATGTATCAGTAAATCGAGATTACGCAGAAGCTTGTAACACAGTTTTAACTAGCACAAGCTTCTGAGTTTCCACACAAAAAACTGTAAAGTTGCAAATAAAGATTTATTTATTATTATTTATTTATTAAATTTCCTTATTCTCAAATTAATTTGCTCAATTTGGGGGTACCAGGAGAGCCTCTGATCAACTATTACACCTAGATACTTAGTTTGACTGACTTTATTAATTTTAGGACAGTTACAATGGTTGTCTGTTAGGTTATCACAATCATGTATTTTTATTTCAAATTCAGAAGTTGGTTGTGAATTATTATATATACTAAAACATATGTAGTTTGTTTTATTTGTGTTTAATGTTAAAAGGTTGTTCTTTAGCCATTTAGAGACTTGGATCATACCATGCTCCGCCTGAACTTTAATGCCGTCCCAAGATTTTCCAGTGAATACAATGGCAGTATCATCAGCGTAAGAAAATATTTTGGCGTTTCTAATTTTCATATTGCAGAGGTCATTTATATAAATGAGAAAGAGAGTTGGTCCTAAGACGCTTCCTTGAGGAACGCCGTATGATACGCCAGTGTCTTCACTTATGTATTCTTCAAGCTTAACTTTTTGCATTCTGTCTGTTAGAAAATCCTTGGAAATGGAGAGTTGAGTACCTCTCACACCTATACGTTCGAGTTTCGTCACAAGGATGGGGACGGAGACGGTATCGAAAGCCTTTTTAAGATCAATAAAAATACACAAACACTTCTGCCTATTATCAAGCTGTTCAGTGATGAGTGAAGTTAGTGACGTTACAGCGTCTTCGGTTGATAAATTGCTAGACTGAATTGATTTATTAAATACTAGCGGCCCGCCCCGGCTTCGCACCCTACTTTGTAAGAGAGATGTTTTCCAGCCTGTTGGGTATACTCGTCTACACGCTTTTTTTGGCCGTTCCCAAAGAATTTATATGAACCTACCGATGGCCGTTCCTCTCCTTTCCAGAGCGTAGCGTGGGTTAAAACCTCCTTGGCAGAAACTATGCCCGGAATGCACGGCCACGGAATGTACGACCGCGGAATACGAAGCCAACAATTTGGCTTCCGATTCCGAGGTCGTACAATCCGCGGACGTACATTATTTGTTGGGCAATCCGAGCTCGTCCAAAGAATGTCCGGCCGCGGATTGTACGGCCACGGAATTGGGATCCATTGTACATGAATTCCGAGGGCGGTCATTCCTCGTGGTACAATATTGGGCCGGCTTTTCTTGTATCGGTCCAATACTGACTGGCAATGGAAAATGTGTACAAGCAAAGACTTTTATAGCAGAGCATTATGTGACATAAGTTTGTTTCTGGCACTCGCCGGCCGCTACCGCGGCACGCTCGCTTCGCTCACTCGGCTCGTGCGTTGTGGTCGCAAGATAACCTAACTCAACCTAACGGACCTGTGAAAACACTCAAAAGTGTTGTCTTGGCTTCAAATTCCGAGGTTCTACAATTCTTAGATCTGACATGATTGGCTTTGGATTCCGAGGTCATGCATTCCGTGGTTGTACATTCTTGGTTGTGCATTCCGAGCTCGGACAAGGAATTTTCCGGCCGCGGATTGCACGGCCAGGGAATTGCCAGCTAGGGTGTACACGGATTCCGAGGGCGGTCATTACTTGGCTTCGTATTCAGCGGTCGTACAATCCGAGGTCGTGCATTCCGATTTCCCTATTTTGACGTTTCCCTGTGTTCCATTTCATGCAGAAAATATCTTCTATTGGTAATTACCGGTTTTTTTGTTTTCATATAAACTGCTGAAGAATGTGATGTGACAGCAGAAAAGCGTGTAATGAAACGCATGTTTGTAAAAATAAAAAAAAATAATAACCTAACCTCGCGAAACTAAAAATTGTTTGATTATAAATTATAGGAGCAATTAAGATAAAAAGCAAGCTGAAAGCTACAGGAGGAGGCACTTTTTAAAGATGGATAAACGACAGGAGACCTTGATTGAAAAACTAAACCAAATAATAATTATAGATACCAAACTTTATTTATCATGTAAGTATATTTTAATGAGGAATGAGTAATATTTGCCATAAAATTTAAGTGGCTGTTAAGTGGCAAGTATCTCTTGTGATTAATGAAGAGAGAGATTGTCTTCGCCAGCCGCAGAAATAATAATAAGAGATATAACAGGCACATAATCCAAATATCCTGTTTTGAGGTTAGATTCTTGAACAACAATTCTAACATCCCATGAAACCACAACTACCGGACAAGGAACTAATCCCTTAGTCGCCTATTATAACTCCCACGGGTAGAGATATGGGACTACAAATCTTTGCAGATTGCGCGGGCCACCAATTTTGCTGAAGACTAAATTCGATTTAAAATTATTTTTCAGAGCACCACAACATTTCTACTTGGAGGAATCGGAGGAGCCCATTCTAAGTTTCTAAGCCGTTAAATGAGTTGTCAGGTCTTTCTTTGATCTTACAACTCAAACCCACATGATATGATGATGATTTCTTGTACCTTCTTTAGATTGCTTCCCACTGTCCTATGGCAAATTCAGTAGGCTGTCCAGGCTGTGAGGGAGAGTATATCCTAAACTGAAAGACTAAACTTAACAACTTTTTGTAATGAACATGAGTTAGGAAAAAAACATAACTGCCATATAAGCTGTGTTCATCGTGACATCTCATGAAACATCCACTACAGGACAGGGACTCCTTCCAAAATTCCAGCTTTTGCTGTAACATGTGGAGGGAAAGTACAATAGTCACCAGGCTTGTTAGCATTACGGCTGGCACCATGGACCGTGGTTGTTGGTGACTGCCGAATGTATTTTTATTTATTTTATTTATTTATTAATCATGACATTTTTACAACATAACAGTAATAAAACCAAGGCGTTGTAAAAGCTAAACACAAATACAAATATTCTTAGACTAAATTATACTTAAGTTTTCTCAGCAAAGCCTAAGCATTTGGTCCGAAGCTTTGCCAAGGAATCCGCAAATAAATCGACGTCTGGGAACAAGGTCAGAAGAGTGTTGAGCTGTTTAAGCGCAAGCATAAGCGGGGAGTGACAGTATTGGCTTGTGCGGTGAGTGGGCACCGCGAGCAGGCGGTGGGAGCGCGCGCGCGTGTAGTTATCGGGCACGTACAGCCGACATGCAGTTGTTACTAGCTGCGGACAAGTGGAAGCTTCACCACGGAGAAGACCAACAGTTGTAAGAAGGGAAACAAACGTACGCCTAGTTTGAAGAGAGTGGAAACCAAGGATGCCAAGTAGAAACATTGTAGGGTACAGAAAAGGATAATAGCAATATATTTTTTTGTAAAGGAATCTTAGAAATGCTTTCTGGACTTTTTCCAATAGTAAGCGATAAGATGCTTCGTGCGGACTCCATACTATGGAAGCAGTTTCCAATTTACTGCGGACAAGTGCTGTATAAACCATAATAATAGCTTTAGGGTCACGGAAATCACGACAGTTTCGCAACACAAAACCAAGTCGGCTATAGCAGTCAGCTGCGAGAGATCTTATGTGGCTATTAAAAGTAAGCTTAGAATCAAATTCTACACCTAGGTCTTTGACAGAGGTACCGCGACTTATAATATCTGTGTCGAGAGTATAACAAGCCACAATGGGTTGAAGTGCGCGAGTGTAACTCATAACGCTACATTTATTAATATTAAAGAAGAGTTTATTATTAATGCTCCACTGAAAAAGAGAATTAATATCACTCTGAAGCAGTTTACAGTCTTTCTGTTCATTGACAGCACGAATCAACTTAAGGTCATCAGCGTAAAGTAAACAGCTAGTATGTTGCAGGGATGTTTCTAAGTCATTCACCATAATAGTAAAAAGTAACGGGCCAAGAATTGAGCCTTGACTGACTCCTGAACGTGTTTCATATCGTTCGGAGACGAAGGAACCATATCTAACAAACTGCTGGCGATCACGTAAATAGTCAGCGAAGAGGGCTAGCAAAGCAGGACTGAAACCAATGTTTGATAACTTCTCTAGTAAGATATCATTATCAACTCGGTCAAAGGCTTTTTTAAAATCAAGATAAACGACGTCTACTTGACCGCCTTTATCCATTCGACCTGAGATAATATCTACCAGAGTGAGAAGGTTGGTATTTACTGATCGGCCTGGTCTGAAACCGTGTTGTGCATCAGATAGAAAAGGAGCAAGTTGCCGAGAAATTTTCTTATGTAATATGGTTTCAAACAGTTTAGGAAGAGCAGAGAGAACTGCTATTGGTCTGTAGTTTTCAACTGACGTCTTATCTTTTGTTTTAGGAATGGGAGTAACACGGGTAACTTTCCATAATTTGGGGTAACTGCACGTATTTAGGATGAGGTTGAAAATATGGGTAATAGGACTAAGTAAATATTCTTTACAAGCCTTTAAGAGGAAAGCAGGAATACCATCTGGACCAATAGCACTACGTGGTTTAAGCTTTTTAAATGCATCTAAAATATCGGAACTTGTGATTTGGTTTATATGAATAAAATTAGAAGAAGAAGAATAGGCATTGTGGCTAATTTTATTGACATCGAGTGTGGGTGTATTTGGAAGAAAAACTTCCGAGAAAAAATCTGCAAAAGCATTAGCTGCATCTGGACCTTCATGAAGGTTACCGTCGTAATTAATTTGAGGCTCAAAACCACCAGACGACTTTAAACTATTGACATGCTGCCAAAAAGCGCGAGGGTTATCACGCAGTCCTTTTTACCACGCTTTCAATGTGAGCATCATATGCAAGGGATTGATTTAATTTAATAGTTGTTCTGAGGGAACTAAATTCACTATATACAGAAGGATCATTAGAAGCTTTCCATAAACGGTGTAGACGGGATTTGTCTCTAATATCATGGATTATGTCGCGTGTATACCATACCGGGTAACGTCTAACTTGTTTCTTGGGTCTGGATTTTTTGGGTATACATAGATCAAAAAGGTCATATAGAATATGGCAAAATGTGTCAACTGCACTATTTGCATCCTGATTTTCAGTAAGCGAATCCCACGAAACCTGACTTATCTGTACGTACAATGCGTCAAAATCCGCTTTGGCGAAATTCCAGTCTTTACTGCTATCTATGTTGCTAGGTGGTAATGGGCTATGATGTGAATATTTTTTTACTGGTATGAACGCTTCCAATGGCGGATGATAAGCATCTGCGTTAGGGACAAGACCATTGCCCTGTACCCCACTTACACTTGCGCCCTCAACACTCTCCTGCAACAATACCACATCCAATCTACTCCCATATAAATTTACAACTTGATTGGCGTCAACAAAGCCACATACATTCAAAAAATAACAAAAATACCCTCGGATAATATCGGAGGCACTGTTTAAATTTAAGTCACCCAAAATTAAAATACTTCCATTTAAGGTGGATAAATACGATTCTACAGTTGTAAACCAGTTCATATACACACTGTCAGGAGATTTTGGGGGAATGTACACGACACAAATATGAAAATTTGAATTTTGGAAAGTAAATGAGGCCCATAGATCTTCTCCGCGATCGGTTTCAAGTTCTTGCCGACGTTGTAGCGAGAGGGGAGAGCGCGCGGCGAGCAGCACGCCGCCACCAGCTCGTCCGACGCGATCCCGCCGCAGCACACTCCAATCACCACAAGCCAGTTCCGCGTCACACACAGACCCATCTAGATAAGACTCAGTAACAGCAACGATGTTGCTATCAAGCAGCAAAAGATTATGTCTCCATTGAACAAGTTTAGTTTTTAGTCCTCGAACATTCTGATAGAATAATTCTAATGTACGTAAAGAACTGGGCTGGTTAGCTAAGTCTATTGGATCAAATACGAGGTCCTTGGGTAGCATGCGGTCCTCGAAAAAACTGCCAGGCCTTGACTCTAGCGTTGACAGGCCAAATGTCAGCAGAAATGCATTTTTCGTAGAACTCTTCCGGGACTTCAATTTTATAAGATCTATAATTTCCACGGGACTTTAATTCATCTACTTTAAAATTTCCTGACTGAAACAGTTGTTGAAGATATTTAGCTACTTCCTCAGGTGCTGATGCCATATTCCATAAATGAATTAGTTTTCGAGGCTCTACTGCTTTTAAAGAAGTTCTTTCCGGGCCAGCTGTGCCTTGCACAGAACTTGGTTGCCACTCAGCAGCTTTCGGTTTAGCAATTCCTGGGTTAGCCGAGTTCTTCTTTAAGGGGACATAGTTCCAATCGTAATCACCAGGTTTAGGAATGGCTTCTATCTTCTTAGCTATTTTATCTGTTTGTGGTTTATCTTGTGACGCGAGATCTAAAATACTGAAAGCGTTAGCAGTAGGTACGTTGATAATTTCATTCTGTATAGGCAGATGATCCAGTTCGGGCAGGGCATGAACGGGTGGAAGATTTAAAGAAACTTGTTGTTCTGGTACAGGTACCCCCAACTTGGTAGATTTTTTACCTTTTCGAGACTTGTGACTACGTTTAGAGGAATCATCAGAATTGATTTTATGAATGTGGTTCGAGCGGGCTGTATCATTATTAGATGATTGTGCGATAATTGGCGATTGTTCGATATATTTTATAATCTCTTTTACTTTAGTTTCTAAAGCAGCGATTCTTTCATCGAGCTTACGGATGGGGTTGGACACTAAAGTGAAAATATTTTCAGCTATTTCTTTGCCTATAATGTTAGTGAGGCGCTCGTCTACGAAAGTTTGGAACTCCAACCGTAGGGCTTCACGCATGCTATCCAGGATAAGGGTGTCGTCGGAGAAAGTACTAGGTATAGGGTGTTCTTTGCAAGCATGAGTACGTTGCCGAGGTCCCTCATGACGCTGTGTCACATTCACGTAACCATCAGAGAACGAGCGGTCTAAGTATGAGCGGTGTAGAGAATCATCTATACCAGCCACCAGGTTCTCTACAGCAGAGTTATCGGGATTAACTGAGAGGTCAGCACAGGATTCCAGCACACCATCCTCGAGCCCTAGAGCACTACGTACTGGTGAGTCGATATTCCCCATTTTAGGCTGTTTGCAGACGCATTCTGGACATTTCCATTTGTTTCTATGATCACCCGTTAAGGTATTGTAAAACCTACATTCAGGAACTTTAGCGCACTCCAAGTCGTATAGTTGTGTACAGATACAGCACTGTAGAAATTGCCGGTTACTCTCTTCAATAATGCTCAAGCATCCAGCGCATTTTCTATCAATGAACGACATTGTGGCTCCCTCTAGTATCAAATAGAAGTAACAAAAATATTTAAGAAAGTCAATGCAATGGTTCAAGTGGTACGCATAAATAGGTACTTTATTTATTATTTCACTCTAATGGATAAAGGGATTACTAAAAACAGTTCAGTTTATACACACACAAACACGAAAGCATAGTATGTTTTTTTTTTTTTTGCTTTGATGTAGGTCGACATCTAATGCAAAAAGACTGTAACTACAATGAACCCAAATGGAATTCGTTGCCGTCAAATAGTTCGTAACAATAACAAAAGATGGCAGCACTATAAGTTCGCTGACCCAAAATCTGCCTAGTGCTAATACTATTGTTTGTAAGTTCAAATATTACACCGTTTTATGATAATCACCATAGACATATGAAGAACAGTAAAAGTCTCATAAAACGGGAGTCTGTAAAGGTAAAGGCACTGTCAATAACACTTTACTCCGTAGAAATAGTTAAAAACACTATAAATCTAATAAAAAGTTTTCGGTTGAAGCGTACAATTTGAGTTGCTGTTTTCAATAGAAAAGCACTGCGTTTCGCGTAAATAACACTTGTGCATGAAGCTCACAACTGTTTAAGTCTATGACACTAGGCACACGATGAATAGGTATCAGGTGTGCACGGAGCAATGACCGCTATCGGGTCTCTCGCACAATGCAAAATTTGGACGGTTAGTAAAAAATATTTGAAATGTTTTTCGTCCAAACTCGCGATTGGTATTAAAGTTCTGGGATATAAAACCACCACCACTAAGTGCGTTTCACAAGCATTCTAAGAATGTATAACACATGAATGGAATCAAACCTTAAACACTAAAATTGAAAATAAAACTGCGGAGCGTACAAGTACGCGTCCTTTCGGTAACTTGTTCACGGGCGACTGTAAGATGATACGATACACAGAAGGATGCTGCAGCCCATCCTCTGCTTCATTAACCCTTCGTCGCCTTACACAATACCAACGGGTAGCCACGGGTTGGCATAATTCTTTGCCGGCACCACACGAGTGGTAATCTGCCTTACCCAAGTGGTATTTTTGTATGGGGAGGTTGATTTAGTTTAGAACACAGGATTCTTCAAGAAAGTTGTTCAGCTTTCGGTCCACCCAGTACTTGGAACAGGCCCATAATGTTACAAAATATCCTTGGGCATTATTGGATTTGAACCCAGGAATATTGGTTTGATAGGCCTTCACCTTTAGCACTAGACTACGGGTGCTGTTAGCTGTGTTGATGAAATTTTAAAGCTGTTCTTTTGTTTGACAGCTGAAAACTAGCACCAGTTGCTGCAGGCCTACAATCAAGCCCTTGTCTGGTCCAGTCAACATCTGCAAATGCACCTCTGTCAACGGCCCAACACACCTGCTGTCAACGAGCCGCACCAGTCCATAAATTATTCCAACAGAAATTTGGTCATAATAAATAAAAAATACGTGTTTTGATTTTTGTTATCATTTTTATTTGAACAATCATTATCACAATAATTAGCAGATCAGGTTAATTAAAGTGAGACTACTACCACATCCATCAGATTAACTCTGGCAGCATAACTAACATTAAAAAGTAAACAGAGGCATCCATCCATTGGTGAACAGAAAAATAACGAAGAGAAATTTTAATTGCAAAGCTCCATCTGACGGTGAGAGGACTGAAACTCGAACCAGATGCAACCTAGTCTACTTATGAAATCCACTTAACAAGTCGAAAGCGCGTTTCAGAATCTGAGTGCGCCATCTATTGGCGAATAGTGTTACAGTTTAAATTATCTGAGATCGGACAGAAATCGACTGTTTCATATAGCCCTGATGTATCAAACGTATTGTGAGGCATATCGTTAGAAAGGGCATAAAATTACCTTTCATTCGAGACCTTGGTTTACTTCGGACCTCGTAAGGGAAAAATGATATATGCGTCGGCATACATTGAAGGGTCAGCGTCGATAGAGGGTCTCATTGGGACTTTTTCATATAGCCCTGATGTATCAAACGTGTTGTGAGGCATATTGTTAGAAAGGGCATAAAATTACCTTTCATTTGAGACCTTGGTTTGCTTGGGACCTTACAAGGAAAAAAAGATATGCGTCGGCAAACGTTGAAGGGCCAGCGTCGATAGAAGGTCTTATTGAATCGACTTTTTCATATAGCCCTGGTGTATCAAACGTGTTGTGAGGTATATCATTAGTAAGGGCATAAAATTACCTTTCATTTGAGACCTTGTTTTGCTTCGGACCTTATAAGGGAAAAAAGATATGCGTCGGCAAACGTTGAAGGGTCAGCGTCGATAGAGGGTCTTATTGAATCGACTTTTTCATATAGCCCTGATGTATCAAACGTGTTGAGAGGCATATCGTTAGTAAGGGCATAAAATTACCTTTCATTCGAGACCTTGGTTTTCTTCGGACCTCATAAGGGAAAAAAGATATATGCGTCGGCAAACATTGAAGGGTCAGCGTCGATAGAGGGTCTCATTGGGACTTTTTCATATAGCCCTGATGTATGAAACGTATTGTGAGGTATATCGTTAGAAAGGACATACAATTACCTTTCATTTGAGACCCTGGTTTACTTCGGACCTTGTAAGGGAAAAAAGATATATGCGTCGGAAAATATAGAAGGGTCAGCGTCGATAGAGGGTCTCATTGGGACTTTTTCATATAGCCCTGATGTATCAAACGTGTTGTGAGGCATATCGTTAGAAAGGGCATAAAATTACCTTTCATTTGAGACCTTGGTTTGCTTCGGACCTTATAAGGGAAAAAAGATATGCGTCGGCAAACGTTGAAGGGCCAGCGTCGATAGAGGGTCTTATTGAATCGACTTTTTCATATAGCCCTGGTGTATCAAACGTGTTGTGAGGCATATCGTTAGTAAGGGCATAAAATTACCTTTCATTTGAGACCTTGTTTTGCTTCGGACCTTATAAGGGAAAAAAGATATGCGTCGGCAAACATTGAAGGGTCAGCGTCGATAGAGGGTCTTATTAAATCGACTTTTTCATATAGCCCTGATGTATCAAACGTGTTGTGTGGCATATTGTTAGTAAGGGCATAAAATTACCTTTCATTCGAGACCTTGGTTTTCTTCGGACCTCATAAGGGAAAAAAGATATATGCGTCGGCAAACATTGAAGGGTCAGCGTCGATAGAGGGTCTCATTGGGACTTTTTCATATAGCCCTGATGTATGAAACGTATTGTGAGGTATATCGTTAGAAAGGACATACAATTACCTTTCATTTGAGACCCTGGTTTACTTCGGACCTTGTAAGGGAAAAAAGATATATGCGTCGGAAAACATAGAAGGGTCAGCGTCGATTGAGGGTCTCATTGGGACTTTTTCATATAGCCTTGATGTATCAAACGTGTTGTGAGGCATATCGTTAGAAAGGGCATAAAATTACCTTTCATTTGAGACCTTGGTTTGCTTCGGACCTTATAAGGGAAAAAAGATATGCGTCGGCAAACGTTGAAGGGCCAGCGTCGATAGAGGGTCTTATTGAATCGACTTTTTCATATAGCCCTGGTGTATCAAACGTGTTGTGAGGCATATCGTTAGTAAGGGCATAAAATTACCTTTCATTTGAGACCTTGTTTTGCTTCGGACCTTATAAGGGAAAAAAGATATGCGTCGGCAAACGTTAAAGGGTCAGCGTCGATAGAGGGTCTTATTGAATCGGCTTTTTCATATAGCCCTGATGTATCAAACGTATTGTCAGGCATATTGTTAGAAAGGACATAAAATTATCTTTCGTTTGAGACCACCTTTATCTTCGGACCTAATAAGGAACGGGAGTTGTTGATTTTCTAATATCGTCGTTGATAGAATTAACGTAAGATGGCCTTTTTAGGCGGTTTTTGCGTAACTTACATTCATATTTTTTAGGAAACTTGTTTTAAGTATGTTTTATTACCTTTTTAGGGCAATTCAAATAGATTTAAAAGGCTCAAAAACATTTTTATACGTAATTTTTCAAAATTTCTCTCTTTTGTGGTTTTTGTCTGTTTTATCTGTTTTTATGGTAACTAGGTATTAAAGACAGCCTTTTAGAATAATTCTGTATCGTTTTCTATTTGATTTGCGCCCAATTGAGGCAGTTTTTGCAATTTGAAATTTCGACCTCCTTAATTTGGTCGGGTTATAAAATTCGTCTAACTTTTTCTGCTAACTTCACACCGCTCTTCAAAAAGGAGGAGGTTCTCTATTCGATCGTATTTTTTTTAATGAACGAATCATTCTTACCTACCAAATGACATCTGTCCACATCTGAATCTTTTTTAAACAAATTCCAACCCAAGGGCATCACACAAAATCTCTCAATAATGCCTGGCACAAAACTTTGATGCTGACCGTAAATGGCTCGAAATATCTATCGGGAGGGGAAGAGCGCAGGGCAGGCGTGTGAATTATTGGCTTCCCGCATGTCGTCAATAAGAACGCAGCAAATAACCGGCAGCATCAGATGTACTATTTTCCTATTATTGTACAACAGTAAAGGTTCCGTTGTTTTGTTTGATTTTCTTTTAAAACTAATTCAAGCTGTTTTTCTTTTTCATGTTTAGATTCAGATATCTTCATCATAATGTTATTTCATCATAATGTTCTTTGGGACAAGTTGTTCAGTTTTATGGGCAGATTCTGCAGATTCACATCCCACAATACTGATGTGGTTGTACCTTTTTAGTTTCCTTTGTGTTCAAATATCGTACATTACAGCCACCCTACTTCATACGTAATACAGTTCGGCTTTTTCGTAGAAGAAATAAAGGAATAATGGATACCCATAGAACAATATTCCGCAAATAGCATAACTATAAATTTTGCAGCCATTTACTCTACAACATTTCACTGTTTTTGCAGAAAAAATACGCGATTTTAAACAACATTTAGCATGACATAAAAATGTGT
This sequence comes from Athrips mouffetella, assembly GCA_947532105.1. Taxonomy (NCBI): domain Eukaryota; kingdom Metazoa; phylum Arthropoda; class Insecta; order Lepidoptera; family Gelechiidae; genus Athrips; species Athrips mouffetella. The sequence continues at coordinate 24,744,932 of OX383965.1, forward strand.
CAAAGACGGGGATACCAGTAATGTATTAAAAAATATTACCATAAAGGTTGATGACCAATGAAGAAGTACATAACCTGCTTGACCTTAAACAACACAATTAGATCAAAAATATTTTTGAGAGTTTCCTAGATAAATCACAGAAGCAAAAGCACCCGAAAAATATTAAATTTTTAAGATTTAGTTCTAAAAAGGTTTTCTATATGAAAACCAAGCATAATGTCAAAAGATTTTTTCCTACCAACCCGCAATTTCGTTTTGCTATGGCAACTGTGTGAGCGTGACACAACCGCGACTAATTGTCCTCTCGCTCGGCACAAATTCTCTTCTTCGAAAATCACAGAAATTTATACCGTATTACAATATACGATTGACTAAATTTGTGTTGCAAGATTTTTGCATTAAACACTCCTTACTAAAGCGAAGCGTAGTGAATCGTAGTAAAACCTCATTGGTAGGTACCTACAGTACGTCACACAGGTGGTTCTTCTGTTTGTTTACTCATTTGTGAGGGTAAAAAACCGGCCAAGTGCAATTCGGTACCTACCGCTGACCTACCCAAGTGCTGTACCTTCCTACCAAAACACAATGAAGGTACCTATTTGACTAAGATGATAGAAGACTTTTCAGATTACCTCTTTATGTTATAACCTTTGTTTCGTAACATCCCATAAAAAATCCACTGCAAGACAGGGAGCTCCCTACAGAAGTCCAGGGAAACGCGTGGTACTAAAGAGGGGATCTAACACAGTCACCACGCTTGTAAGAGTTGCGGCTGGTGACCGCTGTTGCTGGTGACCCCTGTTGTTGGTTACCGCAGTATGTAAGATGGTACGATACACAGAAAGATTCTGCTGCCCAGCCTCTGTAAGCCCTTAGACACCTCTAAGTTTACCCACGGGTAGAGATGGGTTGGTACTATTCTTTGACGGCACAACAAGGACGAAGTGCTGGTGTTCCACAAGGCCCATTCTGTTTACTCCGTCAAAGCAACCCTTTTGCAAAATTTGAGCCGAAACTGATAATATTTAGGGGCTGCTATAATTTGTAACTTTTTTAAATGAGAATTAAGGAAGATAATTCTCTTTGACTTTGTTTATTAAACACATAATAGAGGAATGTAGTTATAACATTAACCGTAACTTTTACCTACATAACGTAACTAATACTCTTAAAATATTGTAGGTGATTTTAACCTTGATGGTATGACTAGACGCTTCCAAACGACTCTTTGGCAAATCAAATTCAAATGGCAAATACCAACTACAGCATGTCCGGAAATTGAACTCCCTCAGTCAATAAAACTACATTAGAAATTAAAATAAAAGGAAACTTGACCTTAATCGCAGTAATGTCTTGGTTGCAAATGTAAAGCCTTCTTCTAAGCCACTTACAATAATTGATTAACATCCTCTAAAAATTTAATGTTTATCAGAGACTATCCGGTAATAATTTGAAAGTTATCTATTCTATTGTCTATTTCCAGGTCAAGGTCTATTTTTATCGGTTGTCTAGGTCTATACGTCAAGCTGAAAATTCTAAGATGAATCTAGTCATAAGATTCGAGACACACAACTAAATTTTTATAGACTTAATACACTAAACAATTCGCACTTATTTGTTTTTGAATGGATAAATTTAATACATAATTTATTAGTGATGACAAATTAATCGCTGAATCAACGGTTTATCCACCCGCACATTGCACTAATTTCATAACACAGTATTATAGTATGGTGCAGTTAGACCCAAACCTTGACATCCAAAGTAAATTATAATTCAGCTCCAAATTGTTTTGTGCAGTCCACATATTGTGTGGTAAAAAGTTACACGATTTTTAGCGTCGGTTTTGGGGGGGGGGGGGGAGAAGTTGGTATTTATAAATTTTTCTTAAATATTTCAAAAACTGTGCAGTTTAGCGCAAAAGTGCCATGAACAAAAGTAATCTACATTAAATTGCAAACAAAAAAGATCAATAACGTCATCTTGCTAAAGTGAACGGTTTCAGAGTTACTGGGGGTTAGTCCAGGCCCATTTTTTTGTAGGACCATTTTTTATCGAAAACCTTATCCTATTTATCTAGTTTCGGTTTCAATATTTTCAAAATTGCTTTTCTACAATTTATAAATGAGGATATAACAAGTCATTGGACGTATATTTTAGAAAAAGATATTCAGCCCTTTGTTCCCTGGAGGAGCTCAGACTTGGTATGTTTCGAAAATATTTTTTTAATTTTAAGATAACCAGATCCTCAAATGTGACAATATAGTATATTTCCAGAATCAGCTCCTAAACTGAACTAAACTCCTTGGTTCAAACCAAAGAGATTTGAACCTCGCTACGCTCGGTCATTATGACCGAGCGCAGCGAGGTTAAGATCTCTTTGGTTCAAACTCTGTCGCGCGCTGTTTTGTTTTTTCAAGCTGTCAGACAAGACAGATGGATAATGCAAATTTGTCTGCAGAAATTTAATAATCTATTAGAACATTGGAATACATGTTTTTACCGAAATCTTTGGATGGAGAGAAGCGGCTGACATCGAGACTTCAATAATTTTCCCTATCAACTTATCGGGGTCATCATGGTACACAGGCCCTCGTCTTCGTGATGTGGATTCCTGTGTAAATCTTCCACTGGACATTGGCGAACTCGCCATAATTTTATAATAATTTCTTTACTTTGACATTGGCAAAATACGACTTGTAATGAGATGTGACGCCATTAAATAAATATATCTATCTATCTATATTTTACATGTTGAACTTTGTAAATACGTATTTGTATATATGTGCGCATGGTGTAATTAATACCTATTGTAAATAAACTTGTACATATGTCGTAGGCCGATCGTTGAATGGGGCCGATCGAGATCTGCCTGGGCACATCACGATATGCCGGCATTTCTTGATTTGCCTATCTAATACCCGCCATATCGTTCAAAGCATAACGTTTAACGATTTGCCCGGCCATGCTTGGGCAAATCGATTTTGTAGGGTGACCAAAGTACAAGCAAATGAAATGAAGTTTAGATAATAATTATTTTACTAGATAATAAAACCTAACCTAACACATATTACAGAGCCACAATTTTACTATTTAGGTGTTCGTGCCTTCGCTTGAACCATATTTGAGATTACACTCCCGTATCTCAGCCCGTTTCACTCAGATTTCATATCTTGCAGCGCCCTCTGGCGACTATTTTGGTTACTAAGGTCCTCCCCCCACACCCGTCACAAGCGCCCGTCTGTTCTTTGATCAGTACGCTTTTGTATCTCAGCCGAGTAACACGTGCCTAGTGTAATAAATTTCTTTTTTTTTTTTAAGTTTTCTCGTTCTGTTGTGAATTCCGCTCGGACTTTTAGCCCAGCGACGAGACGCAGCTGCCTCTATTAGGCACCGTCATTACCGAAGTCATTGTAAAATGATTTTTCGTGCAACACCGTCATAACCGTCGTCTCATTGACCGACGTATGTTGCCACATACGGCTGCCTTCCTTAAGCACCGTTATTGTAAATGCCATGCTTTCGTGATACGACGGGTGTCGCTTCACGAGACAACGGATGACGTGTCGCCTCACGAGACGTCATGTCGCCTCACGAGACGTCGTATGCCGCCTCACTCATCGACGTCGTCTCACGAGACAACGCGTGTCGCTTCATTGGCCTGCGTCGTTTCACGTGACGACGCGGGTCCGGCGTTTTCTCACGAGACGACGCGTGTCGGCTCATGACACGACAAGGAACAGTGGCCAGTTTTGAAACTAATCTTACAAGCCGATCATCATCATTGCCCTGGCTTTGTTCTAGGCAACCTATCCTAGGGGATTTGACAATAGCACTGGTATTCTCAAAGAGCGACTGCTATCAGACCTCTGCAACCCAGAGGGAAGGTAAACCAAATCAAAACCTAGACAAGGTTTTATAAGGCTAGTGGCCAGCCTGGATGTCAGAGCCCCAAGCCGTCAAATGGCCTCTGACTTGGCTTAATTACTATCATTTACAGGCCGGGATCAACGGCTTAACGCGCCACCCAAAGCACGGAAACGCTCTAGTCGTTGTGCCACTATAGTCTAGCTATAGCGATCTCCCGTCCGGGTTCTGACCACGGCCCACATTGCTTAACTTTCTTGATCAGAAAGAAAGAGTAACTACCGCTCGACGACGAGCGCTTCTCTTACATGTTAGTTACAGAACATGGCAAGTACTTCCACAGTAATTATGGACGGTCTGCAGTCTAAGTGGCCTATGCATATTGCCTCAATCAATGATCTTTGTCGCCTAACACAAAAACTTGTTGTCAGCTAATGGTCATCCTTTCATTTTGAGATTTATAATCAAAACAGACCAGGGCGCTAAGCTATTCTCTCTTCAAACAAAATCATTTGTTTTGATGACTTGGACTTGTGAGAGGTCAGATTACCCGGTGTTCTTAAAATTGAAAGAACTTTATGTAGTAAAAAGCATCAGACGTTACCTTGCGAAATTCCATTTTAACAATTTATGGAAATTATGTAGCAACCTCCAAAATAGATGCCATGCACTCACTTTTTGCCGCTTGCTTGTCCGCAAATAAATGTGTAGGCAACAAACAAACAACAACACGCCAAGGGAGGTAATCAAAATTATTAAAGACACTTCGTAACCTCAAAATTCAGAAGATATTTTGTTGCCTCAAAGGACGTTGTATCCAGAGTAGCATTGTGTGGCGCTTCAAAGCCGACACGGTTCATACTTAAACCACACACTGGTTATCCGTATGAGAGACGGAAAATTAAATATTCTTAGCCACTTGCACCGAAGTAATTGTAACGTATCCTCCCTTCATTCCTTTGTTCTTACAGACAAGCCAAAATTTAAAGTCTTATACGTGGCTTACAGAACGATTCCTCGACAAGTTGGGACATAAGTACTAATAAGAAAATATGAATTTCCTTATCCCCCCACAAAATTATATCTTTGCTTGCATGGCCATAACGATTGATGTTAATAGTTCGTGAATAATAATAACACAGCACACCTACCTTGGGAAGTACGTTCCCACTTTCTTCTGGTAGATAGAATGAGAGGGGGGGGGGGGCAATAAAAACTACCAGTCCAACAAGGACAGCCTCACTTTCAGCGAGGGGAAGAAACGGTTTCACCTATCTGCTCCCCATCTAAGTGAATTTCTGTAAAGTGAAACTTACAATTTTATTCACAGCTGCAGCCTGATGACAATAGCTACACAAAATACTTATTCATTATTCACGCCTAATTTATTTTAAAACTACTTCTAAACGTTTCTTTCTTTATTGTCCACAAACGCTTACATACAAACACAGAGTAAGTGGTTATTACAGCGCGTTCAGGAAAAGTCTGTCTATCACGGTTATTTTCTGCGCATGGGTGACAGGCGGAGAGCCAATGAACGATCCGCTCGCCCCTGGGGGGAGCCGCGCTCACCCCCGCGACTCTTGACTTCTGCGCATTATTAGTCACAGATGGAGTTATTTTGCACGCAGTATACAAAGACGAGTTTAGCTAATAAATCTGAGTTCCTGCCAGCTTTCCTAAGCTTGCTTGTTGCGTGATAGCCAGTAAGCGTATCAACACTTTCTAGTCAAAGCAGGACAACCCTGACATCAAAAGATTTTGGCCTCTGAGATGATTAAGTCTCCACTAACCAAGAAGATAACTGCGACCTTCCGAAGCACAAAAAACGCTATAGCCGCCGCAGTTAACCATACCCAAAACTTATGTTGCGTAACTTTCTTTATTTGTAAGGAAAATTCATCTAAGCTATAACCGTTTCTGTTAATATGATGCTATTATTCACGAGTCGCAAGATTAAATAATATTGCGCTTAAAGACTAAGACAAGTACACGCAACTTTAGCTTCTCTTGTCAAAAAGCTTCTTAACCATCGTTTTGTGCTTACAAAAACAGTATTAAATTATCCGATGCCAGGATCTTCTTCACCAAATTTTGGGCATTTGACGAAGGCTTTTTCCAGCAAGTAAATAATGAACATACAACTAAAATGTGGTGTTCTTTCGAGCCGATTCTGGCGTGATACGTTTAGACATACTTTATTGAGCAAACAAAATACTCCACCACACATGACAGGCAGCCAGCACATCGGTGGTATTGTAAAGGTCATCGTGTAAGAAAAAGTAGGTAACTTTCGCCAATATAGACCTTTTGGACCCTATTAACTAAGCTACATGCTTAAGATAGGTAACCAACATGTTTACAGCTGGATTTGTGATACCCTTAATTGCATATTACCTATAGTACAAGTAAGCTAAGCGTCAAATCATTGCTATTAAGTAAGCAGATGCAATCAAGTAGGCAGTAGTAGCTTATTTACTTCTTGCTTGTATGAGTTTTCAGATCCAAAAGATGATGTCGTAGATCGAGGATCTCTTGCAGATGCCTCAGTCAACCTTACCCAGACTTATGTATTTGCTAACATTAATCAATAGCTATATTTCCCAGATGATGCTCACATCCTAAGTGCAACCGTACAAAGGGGAAACACCCATGCTAATAATAATATCAGGTCTATCTGATAGCTATCACGACCCGATAAAAGTATTTGAATTCGGCCTGTTAGAATTGGCAAATTATTGTTAAGTCTGCAATAATGTTCATATTTAATTTAAACTTTGCTTCGGTTGCTCTGGAGTTTAGTTGTTCTGTAGTTTTTTAGTTCAGTAGCCTTTTTGCATTGTCATAAATGCACTTTTTCAGTTTGATTGTTTTCCGCTGTAAAGTAAACAGATTTCTTGAACAGTCCAAAAAATTCTTTATTCCGCTACAGAGTTAGTTTTGAAAAACAATTTTTGGTCGGTTTGCTATAGTTTGCTTTCTTATAACAGCAATAGCTTGTTCTGATGAACTTGTGGTAAGATCAAGGATACCCGTATTTTGTTGGTATCCCAAAAATCCCAATACTCTAGTTCCGACTTGTATGCACCAACAATAAAGACTTCGACACCTTTTGCATTAAGGCCTTTGTTGTAAATTTTAAAAAGCCATCAATAATAGTTTAACATAAATAACTTTTCACTATATTTTTATCGTGGTTTGATGGTTTTTACCAAAATCCTTGTTACCTTTAAGCATTCTAGAATACTTTTGTAAGGAGGAAGTTGCGTGCGAGACGCTTTTGAGTTCGGTCGTGTCATCTGCGCTCGGTGGATTGTAGAAATTGTATTTTGCATTTTTGTGATTGGTCAAGTGATCTAATTTTCGATTCTCGCTTGCACTTGTGGTGTTATAGTGACATTACTCCTCCCAGTAGGCGTGTTTTGAGGGAGATAGAAACATCTCCAAACATTCCCGCTAAATAAATTTGTAAAAACAACTAGGTGTGTGTGGACGCGAACCTTGACATCGTGTTTCTTGGAACTGTGCAGCTGACCATAGTGGCCACTCGACCAAATTCGCTGTAGCGTAGCGCGCAAATTAGCGTATCACCCAGTATTATATTACTCTATGGTATCACCTTTCACTTCGTCTAAAAGTGCTACGAAGAGCTACGAACTGTGCTACGAAGGTCGAGTCCTACTGCTACGTGTGCTACGACGTCGCGCTTCGCCGCGCGCCTGAGATTGGATTTTACTGCGTTGTGCTGTTGGCTCAAGATATAAAATTGCTCGTTCCAAGTTTTGACTATAAGACACATATTTCTCGCGCGGTCATTATGCTTTGCGCAGCCTGCAATACTACGATCGAACGAAAAGATTTACTATCTTGCATGAAATGTAAGGGAAAATATCACTTTGAATGCTTGAATATGTCACCCGAATTTTTCAAGGCAAATTTAAATGATCTGCGGGTCGGGTGGAAGTGTCCTACGTGCCTGATTGAGACAAATAAACCCAGAGGAGATAGCACTCCTGTGCGTAATCAAGATGACCGGTTATTTCAATCTAACGATAAGGCTATTAATATGAACCGTCAACCAGAAATTGTGGCCACGCCTGGGCCTCAGTTCTCACTTCAGGATATATCTGATCTACTCGATACTAAACTAAATGCTAAGCTTGGAGAAATACTTGATGTGAAACTAAAGGCAATGAGTGCTGCCCTCACTTCTAACATTAAAGCAGAGTTTAGTACTTCTATTGAAACAATAAAAACAGAGTTTAGTGCTACAACAGATTTTTTGGGATCGCAAATAACTGATTTGAGCAAAGCGGTCATAAAATCCGAAAATAAAATTAAAGGGCTTGAAACTGCAAATGCTGTCCTTCAGTCTGAGATTACCTCCTTGAAGAAAAATCAAGTAGCTATTGCTGGCGCAGAGAAGCTGATGAATGCGATGGCTGAAATGCAACTTAGTATCAATGATAAAGAGCAACAATCTCTTTTAAATGACATCGAGATATCTGGGATTCCTGAGTTTGAAGGAGAGTCGGCGATGCATGTTGTTTTGACGGCGGCTACTAAGCTGGGTGCAAAACTAGATGAACGAGACGTAGTTAGTGCTATGAGAGTTGGACCCAAGCGTAACCCTGACCAATACCTAGAATCAGAGCACCCGTCTCGCCCGAGGCCCATTGTGGTGCGTCTTACTCGGCGCGCGCTTCGAGATGACCTCATTAGATGTTCGCGCCTTCGACGTAATGCTACTACGGAAGGACTTGGTCTTACCAAACACTCCCCGAAGCAGTTTTATGTTAATGAGCGACTTACGAAGACTAACCGAGTACTGTTTGCTAAAACCCGCGAAGCTGCCGAAACTGGACACTGGAAATTCGTCTGGACGAAAAACGGTCGCGTTTTGGCAAGAAAATCGGATGCTAAGGGATCGCCTGTACATGTGCTTCGCTCTGAAAAGGACATACCAAAAATTTTTGGCAGTGATAGTGAATCAAATACCAAATAGGACTTTTGTCGATTTAGTTCTTCGTAGTATATTTTCAATTTGTTTTCTTAAGTGCAGTTACAGTATAATTCATGTTAGCAGAAGCTTGAAGAAGTTTAGTATTATAGTATTTTCGATCTTTTCCCCCCTTAACATAAAAGGCATTCCCTCGAATTTTTGCATTTTATCTATAATTTCACGTGAAGTGTATGATTTTTTACTATTTGAAGTAGTTTTTTGTCCAATTTATGTACTTAACTATGTAGTATATTATGAATTATTTAAATGATCAAGCGATACAATTTTAAGTTAGGTCTTTATAATGCTGGCTCATTAAGTAACAAAAACGACGAGTTCCAAGCTATGCTACTTCGTGAGCTACCAGATATTATCGCAATAAACGAAACTTGGCTTGGTGAAGGTTGTGACTATTGCGCTCCATCTGTATCAGGCTACCGTTTTAGACATCTGCCTCGACCACGGGGCCTCTCCAGATCACGTGGAGGTGGAGTAGGGTTTTATTACAAGAAAGGTCTAACAGTTCGTGTACGACCTCACCCTATTACTCATGTGGAAGTGGAGCAAATGTGGGTTTTCACGTGTATAAATAAAATCAAGTTTCTAATTGGTACTGCTTACAGACCTCCTTGGGTTAACGTGGACAAGTTTTTTGACTCGTTGACTGACTCCATATCATCGTTTACTAATTACGACCACATTATTCTCTTGGGCGATTTTAACATTAATTTTAGTAATTCTGTTGATTATAAAACCGTTGGTCTAAATCAATTCTTACGTTGCTCAAATTTAATAAATCACATAAATGAACCTACACACTTCACTTCGCACAGTTCAACAGTTATTGATCTAATACTTACTGACGCTCCTGTCCTTAACACAAGTGTACATCACATTCCCGAACTTGGTGGCCATGCGGTGGTTTTTGCGATTTTCAAAGTCAAAAGAAAAAAGTCACCTCCCCATATTGTTGAGTACAGACCCCTAAAAGACATCAATATGTCAATTTTTAATAGTGTATTAGAGAGCATTGATTGGAATAAAATAATTTATACTGATAATGTGAACGATATGCTTACTCTTCTTAATGAATCTATCGTTAACCTTTTTGACATTTTTGCCCCGGAAAAATGTGTAACAATTACGGAACGCATGTTGCCTTGGCTTACCAGTAATGTCCGATACTTGATGAAACTGCGTGATGATGCACATGCTGACGCTAAAATAACGGATAATGACCAAACTAAGGAGTATTATAAATCTCTTAAACATCTTGTTATAACAAATACTTTTGCTGAAAAAACTGCATACTTTAATCATAAAATTAACTGTAATCTAAATAATGATAAATTACTTTGGAAAAACTTAAAGTCTACTATTTTACCCAGTTTTAAAACCTCCTCTGAGCTACCTAGTTTTTTTGACAAACCAGACGCTATTAACAAGTACTTCCTTACAGTGCCGGGAAAAATCCTCGCTGATATCTCTAAAATGACGTATTTTGAGTATCATCGACATAGTGATGCTACTTTTAGTATCAAACCAGTACATGAATATGTAGTTGCCAAAGTCATTCTTGGTATTACTTCTAACGCGAAAGGCGTAGACAATATTTCTAGAGACATGATTTTACTCACACTTCCTCAAACTCTTCCCGTAATTACTGCAATTGTCAACAAGTCCATTCTTACTAGTACCTTTCCTGACCTGTGGAAATTTGCACTCGTCCGACCCTTGCCGAAAAAAAATAATGCTTCTGAGCTAAAAGATTTGCGTCCTATAAGTATTTTACCGTTTCTATCAAAAATATTAGAAAAAATCGTGTATGATCAAGTAAAAGCTTATTGCGAGTCACATAGCATTCTTCCCGAATTTCAATCTGGTTTTAGAAAAAAACGTAGTACTGCCACTGCTTTACTTGACGTTGTGGATAACCTTCTAAAACATACAGATTCAGGCAAGGGATCTATATTAGCTTTGCTTGACTTTTCGCGGGCTTTTGATGCGATCAATTCCTCTCTTCTTCTTTCTAAGTTATCATTTTATGGGTTCAAATGTTCTACTCTTCGTTGGTTCAGTAGTTATCTGAGTGGTCGCTATCAAAAAGTTATCATCCGAAAACCCAACGGTAAATATCTATCATCCGCACCTTTACCAGTTGATCGAGGTGTTCCACAGGGCTCCATATTGGGGCCTCTTCTTTTTATAATTTATAGTGCAGACATAGTTCAATGTCTTCAAAACTGCCAATACCATATTTATGCTGACGATATTCAACTGTACGTTCCAGTTGACCTCAATTTCATCAATGCTGCCGTTGGTGAGTTAAATGAAGATCTGGATAGAGTTTTTAGATGGTCCGAGGATAATTGTCTTGTTTTAAATGCTTCAAAATCGAAGTGCATGATAGTAGGATCGAAGCAACAAGTTATTAGAATTGAAACCCAAAGACCACTTGTCAAAATAATGGGTGAGCCTCTAGAGTTTGTTAAGGAAGCTCGAAATTTGGGTTTGAATTTCGATGCTCAGCTGCGTTTCGAAAATCATGTCGTTGACTTAGTACGGAATTGTTTCTATAGGCTTAAAGTCTTGTATCAAATAAGACCGTTCATTAGTACAGATTTAAGAATTAAACTTTGTGAAACTTTAGTGTTATCGAAACTCAATTACTGTTTAACAGTTTATGGACCTTGTCTTTACAATAAAACTCAAAAGCTAATTCAAAGGGTTCAAAATGCTTGTGCAAGATACTGCTTTCCCATTCCTCCCCGCACTCATGTAACTCCTTTCCTAAATAAGGCAAGTCTACTAAGGATGCAGGAGCGGCTTACACTTTTTTATGCGTGTCAATTACATGACATTCTTAAATTTAATGAGCCACAATACCTGTATAAGAAGCTATCTTGGAGATATTCTGGTGGCAGGTACACTGGACGATCCTGCTCTGTAGCCTTAAATATACCAAGTCATCGAACTGCTGTTTTTCGGGGTGGCTTCAGCTACCGAGCCTCAAAATGTTGGAATAATATTCCTCCCCCAATTCGTGGAATAGTATGCAAATTTAATTTTAAAAATAAATATCGTGAGTTTTTAATTTCCATTCAGAAAAGCAAATTATGAACTTATTCGTGGCTGAAGTTTTACTCACACATATTCTTGTTTTACTTATATACATGTAAATATTTATATATGTTATATTATACATTTATTTATTGTTATTTTATACATGTTAATATATTTTATTTATTTTGTTTATATATATCATGCCTTTTATGTTCTTATGTTCTTTTCATCGATTGTATATTGTCATATTTCGTCACTTTGTGTGTTTTGTTTATCTTTTTTGAGCTTAATACAGTTTCTGCTTCCATCCGAATGTAATTTTTATATGAGGTTTTTGTGCGCAGCTCCTGGTGCTGACTGAAAATCAGTGTTGCTATTTCATACTAGTAACAAAATGCTGAGTTTAGCACCTTTTTCTTTGCACAGTTCAAAATGTTTAATAATATCTGTACTTTCTGCTGAAATGTTATTGTAAGTTTACAGGTCTTACTCTAAAGTACTTTTTTTTCTACATTTTGTGCTATGTGGTGAAATAAACGTTTTCTATTCTATTCTATTCTATTCTATTCAACTCTCGACGAATCTTCTTTGCTCTTTCAGCATGATAAGACTATTAAAACAAGAAGTCACCTCGGTAAATTGAAATTGTTTGATATATTATGCATATGGACTAGACCAGCCAGTTTTCAACATCGCTATAACACCTGGTTGCCTCGCCACAATATTGGATTTTATCTTTGGAATTGGTTGGTCGGTTGGACATAACAAAATAAAAAATTCAAAATCCAAATAATTAAAATAAATCGAATTGATCGATCGATCATTTTGTTCAGCCGTTTTGTTCCTTCTCATATTAACATGAGATCAACACGAAATCACTTGCGATTTTCATTCATTTTGTAAGTGGACCTCACCTTGTTTATACTCAGTATTTGCTGAGTACCTAGAAGAGCGTCATTCGACAATTAGAATATTCACACGGCTCCCACTGCAGACTACTTCAATTTATGGATATAGACCCAAATTTTTATTTTCTCACCTTGAAGGCTTTTCGTATCCATTGTTATACGCTTGGAATTTCCTGTCACTGTTATTTGGAGTTTATAGATTTACCTAAGAATTTTGTATTTGTTATACTTTGGGCATTACCTACAACTGTCGTTGCTTAATTTATATATTTACCTTACCAGATGTCCCTGAGAAATAACTCGTATTGTAGTCATTTCACGAATTCAATGAGGTGTTCTAGCCATTAGCGCTGGGCGCGAATAATCTGCAGGTGATACTCGTACCTAAGTAACTTTTACAAGTTGTGAGTCCAAAAGTTTAATTTTCCATAAAATAAACAATCAAAGAGCTGTCGTAAGAGAAATTACATATACTGCATATTTACATACTAAACTGTAATATACTATTTTTCAATCACTCATTGCAGTTAATAATATAAACGAGCCCTACTCATCGTCGCAAAGCGTCTGGTGTAGTGACTGATTACTGAACGCAGGAAAAACTTTAAGCATTGATGAGAGTTTCAACTACTTCCAAGAAAGATTTGACAGGTCAACAGATTTATTTGTTAGCATCATCTCAAATTGCCTGCAGTTTTTCAATATTTGCTGTTTGTAATCTTACAATTATTCGAAATTATCTATACAATTTGTTATCATTAGTATTAAAAATAAAAAATAAAGTATTGCAACCGTGTGCAACGCTAGAAAATCTAGACAAGAAAATGAAATATTTAGATTTTCTTTTACTAATTTGTTTCGTGAGTCCTATTTATTATGAAGAAAGTTTCGACAAGACTGTTTGATTAAATTTAAAAATACTAATTTAAAATTCCTAAATTAACTCTGTTATAAATTACGCATTAAAGACAAATTTTACTAAAGGAGAAGGTCACAGTACGCCCGCCAAAGCGCCGTCAGAAGTTAAACACGTCTCAAATATGGTTCAAGCGAAGGCACGAACACCTAAATAGAACCGTTTTTCCCCCGAAGGGTAAAAAAAGGATATTTAGGTTTCTGCCGAAGCTTGAACCATACCTGAAGGCCTTGCCGGCTTAATTTAAAGGTACTGATCAAAGAACAGACGGGCGCTTGTGACGGGCGTGGGGGGAGGACCTTAGTAACCAAAATAGTCGCCAGAGGGCGCTGCAAGATATGAAATCTGAGTGAAACGGGCTGAGATACGGGAGTGTAATCTCAAATATGGTTCAAGCTTCGGCAGAAACCTAAATATCCGTTTTTTACCCTTCGGGGGAAAAACGGTTCTATATAATAAAACCTAACCTAACTAACTTAACCTAACACACAACGCAAACAGCGCCACAAGCGTCGCGAAACGGAACTACATTACGATGCGCCCAGCCATATCTCGATGTGCCCAGCCATATCTCGATGTGGCCAAGTGACTAATAGGGCAAATCGACAAGTAGGTTGCTCTCATCGATCTGCCCAATTTTATATTGGGCACATCATGAAATAATTGGCCAGATCACGAAATGCCGGCACATCGTGATGTGCCCAGGCAGATCTTGATCGGCCTAATTCAACGATCGGCCTACGACACATACATAATATGGGTTTCATATCGACATACCCATAATTGGTGACCTAAAATTTACGACGTGCAAAGAAGACGAACGCAATACTCAATACAATACTCAATACATTTATTGCCTTCATATGGTACATAACAAGATGGTATTATAAATGTCGTGGGCCGATCGTTGAATTGGGCCGATCGAGATATGCCTGGGCAGATCGCGATGTGCCGGCATTACGTGATTTGCCCGTCTTATACCCGCCATATCGTTCAAAGCATAATGTTTGACGATTTGCCCGGCCATGTTTGGGCAAATCGTTTCTGTACGGTGACCAAATTACAAGCAAATAAAATGAAGTTTAGATAATAATTGTTTTACTAGATAATCAAGATTTACCCAGCCATGCTGTGATAAATAATCTATAGGGTGACCAAAATAAAAAGAATATATATTAATTATTTTTAATCGTGTATATTGACAATCATCATATTAAAAAATCTAAAATATGGCACATAGAATAATAATCATTTGGTTGTCACATTTGGTACAAACCAAGGAGGTTTTAATCCACGCTACGCTCTAGGAAGGAGAGATGAATGGCCAAAAAAAGCGTGACGACGAGTATATCCAATAGTCGCGGTGGCATCTCTTTCACACAGTAGGGTGACCTAACTATTTTACGCTTGGGGATGTAATATTATTAAAGCCCTCTGGAACAGCAGCTTCATTTTTAATATTTTATTTGGCAGGATATTATCCTTTAGTTTCTACCTGATAAGTTGTACTTCCCTCGGCAACAAAGTGTTTCGTGTCTTAAAATCCTCGCAGCGCTAAGGATTCTTCTGTAGAACCACTCGATTGGCTCGTGGCTCAATTATAGAGTCATAGAGGTAAATGAAGTCAAGTCTGTTTGGTGCCGGCAAAGTATAGTACCAACTACCAACCCATCTCCACCCGTGGGTATCGTAATGTACGTACAGTGTACGTTTCATGGGGTGTCATGTACAACATGAGAATATTATTCAAGCATGGTATGTGCATGTCATGAATATTATTCAAGCATGTCATGAGTACCTTGGGCTCAATTCTTGAATAACACCGTATGATAAATAATTATCACCCAACAAATAAAAAATTTAAAAAAATTATTTACAAAAGTGCAGAATGATATTCGTAAAATATAAAGTAGTGATTGATTGTTACTTTTCATGTATTATGGTTTACATTTTTAACAGATTATCAGGGTACATTTGATATTTTTTTATGTTTAAAGTGACCACCACCACCGCCCATTCTCATTTGTTCTCCTCCCAGCAGATCCGAGCGAGGTTTCTAGCATTCTGATGAACCTAAAGTCTGATAGTGCACCGGGCTGGGATAGTATCCCTACCTCTTTCTTGAAACTAGCTAAAACTGAGTTAGTGCCAATCATCACGCATTTCGTTAACCTCTGCTTCGAAAAAGGAGTTTTTCCTGATTCACTAAAACTAGCTACTGTTACCCCTGTGTATAAGAGTGGGGACAGAGACGTTGTCAGTAATTACAGACCTATATCTGTGTTACCAGCCATATCAAAAATTTTGGAAAAACTTTTAAATAAAAGATTACTTAACTTCTTGGACAAATATAAATTACTTTCAGATTCCCAATTCGGTTTCCGTCAAGGTCACTCTACTGAGGATGCTGTAAACGCGCTTAGCTCCCTGGTTGTCCAGCAGCTTGACAATCATAAAAAATGTATATCTGTATTTTTAGACTTAAAAAAGGCTTTTGACACCGTCTCTCTCCCCATTCTTATTCACAAACTGGAAGCAATTGGCATAAGAGGTACATCACTTCTTCTCCTTAGTGACTATCTGTCGAACAGAAAGCAAAAAGTAAAACTGGTAGATTGTACCAGTGAATACGAGGAAGTGTCATACGGCGTACCACAGGGAAGTATTCTTGGCCCAACGCTATTCTTAATATATATTAATGATTTATGTAGCATGCAATTAATGGATGCCAAGATCTTCTCGTATGCCGATGACACTGCCGTCGTATTCACCGGGGACACATGGGACAGTGTTATGTATTCTGCAGAGCTAGGAATGCGGAAAATAAATAAATGGTTAACTGACAACATACTTACGCTAAACGCTGAGAAGACCAATTACATCTGCTTTAGCATCAATAAGGCTTCTCAACCAAAGCAGGATTTCAACTTCAAAATCCACAATTGCACAACTATAACCGGTGTAGCTAACTGTTCTTGCCCCGTTATTCAGAAGGTTGCCCAAACCAAATATCTTGGAGTCCTCTTGGACCAGCGACTCTCTTGGCATCCACATCTCGAATATATTATATTAAGACTCAGAAAGCTCACATGGATTTTCAAAACTCTAAGACATGTGGTGCCAAGAGTAGTGGCTGATCCAAAGTGCAAAGCGAAAGATCTCCTTAAGCAGATATACATAGCACTAGTTCAGTCCATACTGATTTACTGTATCTCTATATGGGGAGGTGCAACTAAAATAAAATTTCTAGAGTTAGAACGGGCTCAACGAAGTTTACTAAAGGTCATGTATTTCAAAAAACGTAGATTTGCTACGGAAAGCTTATATCAACTGGCAAGCGTACTTACGATTAGGAAACTGTACATCGTCCATGCTGTGTTAAGGAAACACAAGGCCCTTCCCTTCGACAACAGTATCATGAGTAGAAGAAGATGTGATTTGGCGGCTATTGTGCCAGGATCAAACACCACTTTCGCAAGCAGGCAATTTAATAGTCGCTCTGCTAAATTATATAATCTAACAAACAAAGAGTTGCAAATTTATCCAAAATCGCTATCTGAGTGTAAAAAATTGTTAACTCGTTGGATAGAAACTAAGTCATATGACATGACGGAAGGGTTGTTGAATTGATGAGTAGCTAGTGGAAGTTGTATATACATCTGACCGATCCCAAGACCTTGTCGTAGGGCTATCTGCTCTTCAATTTAGCAACCCCGCACGTAGGCACGTATGCATGAACTTGTTCATGCCATACTTGAGTAATAACTTGCTTTAGTGCACACACCCCCACGCACACACACCCACACCCCCACACACACACATACACACACACACTCACCCACACATACACACACTCACCCACACTCGCACCACTCAATCAGTAATAATCTAACCTTACCTTTTTCTCTTTTGTCATAAATTATATTTTACTTGTTTGAATTTAAGATACAAGCAAAGTAGGCTTGACATCGGGCCTGTTACCGTTATTTTTCATTAGTTGTAGAGGCTAAAGTCGGGCCATCTGTCAAGCTTGACTTATTGTTTACTTGTATACTGTAACTACGTAGTCGGTTATGGAAGAGCGGAGCCTCCTGACACAGGCATAAAAAGCTTAAAAGGAGGCTTCGGCAACTAGATGGTAAGCACACTTCTGGTTAATGAAATAAATATTTTGTATTTTGTATTTTTGTATTTTGATGTCTCAAAAATTATATTTTATCACTCGGTAATATTCAACAATTGGGTCAGAGCTTTTCAGCAGCAGCATTCTTTTTGTTTGTTTCCAAAATAAACCTTTTTTCATTTCTTTCTTCTTGCTTTCCAGAAAAGCCCAGGGAATTCTTGAAAATCACTGGGTGATAAAATATCACTTTTGAGACTTTAAAATTCACATTTGCGTTGATAAACTGTTGAAAGGTAAATCAGAATACATGAAAATTTACAATAAAGGACTCCTTTATATTTTAAGAAGATCAATTTCAACTTTTGAGAACAAAAATCTATGATTTTTAATTTTTTGAGTGATATTTTATCACCCGGTGATAGTCAAGAATTGTTCTCCAGGTACGTTGCATGCCTCATCATCAAGAAGCAAAGCAATTAATAAAATTTGACGTGTATTTTATGATTTATTGTTTATTGATAAACAAAATTCATTATAGGTACGACATGTTACAAAATAATCGTACAAATATAAGATTTTATTTCTTATTTCATTGAATTAGTTCTGACTTTACATTTTTTTTACTCACATGGAATAACAATAATTTAAAAATATGGACTGGCTGTTGAACTTTGCCTCATTTATACGTTTCTAAATATTATGGCCCAAGTTTTTGTCACTATCTTTTTACTGAAATAAACTATCAATACTCACAAACATTAAAAGACTTAAAACCAATATGTTGTTCATTCTCACTACTTATTGAACAGCCCTCGTAACATCAGCTGTCTCTCTGTCCATCTATATTTGCAATCCGTCTGGCTGTCCGGGAACAACAGGTCGATACAGGTTTTTGTTGGTATTCTTCTAAAAACTCATCATCAACCAACTTCATTTGGGCCTAATTGCGAGCCACCTACTTTTTAACCGACTTCAAAAAGGCGGAGGTTCTCTATTCGATCGTATTTTTTTTGATATTATTATTTTAAATGAATGAATCATTCTTACCTACCAAGTGACATCTGTCCACATCTGAAACCTTTTTAAACAAATTCCAACCCAAGGGCATCACATAAATTCTCTCAATAATGCCTGAAACAAAACTTTGATGCTGACCGTAAATGGCTCGAAATATCTATCGCGATGGAGCGCAGGGCAGGCGCGTGAATTATTGGCTTCCCGCATGTCGTCAATAAGAACGCAGAAAATAACCGGCAGCATCAGATGTACTATTTTCCTATTATTGTACAACAGTACAAGTTCCGTTTTTTTGTTTGATTTTCTTTTAAAACTAATGCAAGCTGTTTTTCTCTTTCATGTTTAGATTCAGATATCTTCATCATAATGTTATTTCATCATAATGTTCTTTGGGATAAGTTGTTCAGTTTTATGGGCAGATTCTGCAGATTCACATCCCACAATACTGATGTGGTTGTACCTTTTTAGTTTCCTTTGTGTTCAAATATCGTACATTACAGCCACCCTACTTCATACGTAAAACAGTTCGGCTTTTTCATAGAAAAATTAAAGGAATAATGGATACCCATAGAAGAATATTCCGCAAATAGCATAACTATCAATTTTGCAGCCATTTACTCTACAATATTTCACTGTTTTTGCAGAAAAAATACGTGATTTTAAACAAAATTTAGCATGACATAAAAATGTGTCAAAGACGGGGATACCAGTAATGTATTAAAAACTATTACCAAAAAGGTTGATGACGAATGAAGAAGTACATAACCTGCTTGACCTTAAACAACACAATTAGAGCAAAAATATTTTATAGAGTTCCCGACATAAATCACAGAACCAAAAGCACCCGAAAAATATAACATTTTTAAGATTTAGCTCTAAAAAGGTTTTCTATATGAAGAACAAGCATAATGTCAAAAGATTTTTTCCTACCATCCCGCAATTTCGTTTTGCTATGGCAACTGTGTGAGCGTGACACAACCGCGACTAATTGACCTCTCGCTCGGCACAATTTCTCTTCTTCGCAAATCACAGGAATTTATACCGTATTACAATATCCGATTGACTAAATTTGTGTAGCAAGATTTTTGCATTAAACACTCCTTCCTAGAGCGTAGCGTGGATTAAAACCTCCTTGGTACAAACTTATAATTAAAAATATCTTATCTTATTTTCTCCCTACCGCCATGTTCAAGAGCCTTATGCGATTCCGTTAACATATTGAATTATTCATCTAATGAGACTATACGAACCGTGGGATCATCAACAGATTTCTTTTTGAATATTAAAAATTCTTGGCCTGAAATTTCCATTAGGAACATCATATGAGGTCCAGAAATAGTCTGAAGAATCCCGTTGCATGGACACCCTACTCTTTTAATGTGCTCGATAACCTAAAATATATTAAAACAATTTGTTACTTATAAATCTCCCATAATATATAAATATAAAAAAAAAACTAGTCATGAATTTAATTATTGTTATAATTAGCACAATATATTTAGTTGTGGTGCATTTTTTCACTAACAAAAACTAACCTGTGCAATACGGTCAGAAATCCATAGTTTTTTCACATTGAGCGTTGAATTTGCGTGACTCGTATAAAAATCCATTAACTGACGCTCGTAATTCACGTTTTTCTTCAATTAACTCACTGCTATTGTTTTTATTGTCCCAGTTTTCAATTTCTTGTGTCGCCGCTATCTTGTTCGCACGAAAACACACAACTGACAAAGCACAAACAGCGCCACAAGCGTCGCGAAACGGAACTACATTACGATACGCCTAGCCATATCTCGATGTGCCCAGGCATATCGCGATGTGGCCAAGTGACTAGTATGGCAAATCGACAAATAGGTTGCTCTCGATCGATCTGCCCAATTTTATATTGGGCACATCATGAAATAATTGGCCAGATCACGAAATGCCGGCACATCGTGATCTGCCCAGGCATATCTCGATCGGCCCATGACAGAAATAAGGTATCTCATATGAGCCCATTTTCAAAGGCATTGCAATCATTGAGATAGACCGAGATTTTAAATAGTTATCAACAATATGTAATTATGTATTTATATAATGTAGGTATATTGGTATTGGTAACGCCGTGTGCCCGTGTGTGGATCGACGTATTTTTTCACGCGTCCTCGGCGTGTAAGCGCTACAAGGGAAGCTCTCTGAAGCTGCTACAGCGTGATCTGCTCATCATCGCCAGCACTGCGACGTGCTGCCTGATGACGCGTGCTGCCTAGTGGCGCGCGCTGAGAGGTACCCCATCTAAGTCACGACAATTTTCGTCCCTGCCTCGACTTTGAGGCAGACGCCACCGCCGAGGTATTTTCCTACATTATTTCTCTACGCCTACATGACGACTACGTCTTCGTGAGAAAGTGACAGGGACGGTGACTGTCCGCGTACATCTCAGCTCCGTGCTCACTGCCTGTGTCTACTCGCCGCAAAGAACGCTCGCCCGCATACTTTTATTTTGTATATAGTGCAGTGTATTTTTTGTATATAAAGGGTGATATGTGTATATTTTATATACAGGCTGATTTGTAAATATTTTTTTTGTTAAGTGTAAATTTAATTTTAATAGCGTTTCGGGGCAGAGTTGGGACCTAGGCATAGAGCGTTATTATTATTTATTTCACAATTTAACATGGCGCAGCTAGAAGCACAAATAACAGCCTTACAGGAACAAATGGAAGCGTTGCGTCCTACCCCTCCTCCTATAATAAGTGCTGTATCCGCGGAATTACCGGCATTTTGGGTTGATAAACCTGCCCTTTGGTTTGCGCAGGCGGAGGCACAGTTTGAAGTTTATTTATTTATTTATTTATTTAATAGGTTTGCCAACAGGTTTACATCTGAACTTAATAACTAGCATACATAAATGGTAATGCAGAGAAGTAGACCCAATTACAGGCAAACACAGCAAGCGTACAAAAAAGCAAAGTATAATTTCACTCTTAAGATTATATTAATGGTGTTTATGTAGATTGTGTCTTAAAGGTGTACAAAGATTTTTTAAATCTATAAAAAGACATATTAAAAATATCCAAGTCAATGATAGGCTGACAAGTATTACATAGTTTATTGTGTTCGCGGCATATTCTTTGCAGCAAGCTGTTAAATCCCAAATTGGTTCTAGAAATCTTTACATCAAAAGGTCTATAATTGACGAGCCTAGCATTAGGTCTAGGGACCACTAATCTTATTTGCGCCAACAAACTAGGGCAATCCACGAGTCCTCTTAAAATTTTGTATAAAAGGATTTGGTCCGATATCCAGCGGCGATCCTCAAGAGTAATAAAGTTAAAATATTTAAGCCTGATGCTATATGAATTAAAAGTGGAAAGTTTTTTTTCATGCACAGTCAAAAAGAATAGAAACTGCTTTTGAATCCTTTCGATCCTATCGATGTGAACTCTATAGTGCGGACTCCATACATTTGAACAGTACTCTAAAATTGAACGAACTAAAGCGAAGTAAACAGACTTCAAAGCAGCATTACCTCTGAAAGTTTTGCAGGTTCTCCATAAAAACCCTAACATTTTATACGATCTGTTGACAATGTTATCAATATGATATTTAAATGTAATTTTTCCATCAAATATAACACCTAGATCTTTTATACGATCGACTTCTTCCAGATCGACACTGTCTAGATGATAAGATGTTTTAATGGGTACTCTTTTCTTGGTGAATTTTATGTGTTTACATTTTTGAGCGTTCAGAGGTAAATTATTGTCTTTGGACCATTTAACTACCTGATCAAGGTCCTTTTGCAACAAGGCTGCATCGTCGGGACTCTTAATTACCTGAAAAATTTTTAGGTCGTCAGCGAAAAAAGAATATTGAGAATGTAGTATAACATCTGACATGTCGTTGATGAAAGCCAGAAATAATACTGGACCTAGGTGAGACCCTTGAGGTACACCTGACGTTACTACATAGGGGTCAGACTCGTAACCGCATACAGTCACTTTTTGAAATCTTGAGTGCAGATAAGACGCAAACCACTTCAACAGGCTTCCATGAATCCCTAACTGGTATAACTTACGATATACTGGTACGACTGGTATAACTATAAGTTGGTGGTATTACTCAAGATGCGACGAAGTTTGGTTACGTTCTCTCTATGCTCGATACCCGTGTTGCTGTCATGGTGGAGGACATCATCACAAGTCCACCTACTGCGAGTAAGTATGACATTCTTAACGATCAGCTGACTTTGCGCCTTTCTGCTTCGAAGGAGCAGAGAATCCGACAGCTGTTGAGTGAGGAGCAAGTAACAGCGGCAGCTGATTGCTCAAATCCTGGTCGTTGTTTGTTTGTGGCTGATTCCGTCTCAGGTCGTCGGTTTTTAATTGACACCGGGTCGGATATATGTTGTTTCCCGCGCCGACTGCTGAGAGGTCATTACAGTGTAATGGTGTTACCCAGGCTAGCCGGTCCAATGACATTTAGATCTAGGCTTAGGTGTTTATCCTAAGGGCTCTTTGGGGGATGGTCAAAGTAAACGGCACTATCAGATAACAAACACAGTATATTTAGTTCAATTCTTATATATAGGTATTACATAGATGAGCGCAGCTTCAATAATGTACGGTAGGCGTTATGGTATATTTATATGGGGTGCGCGTCAGGGGCGGACACGGGCTATAGTGGCTCGCCCAGGGGTAAGGCTTTGCCCTTTGCGGGCTTCGGCGATGCGCTAATACCAGAGACACCGGGAGAGCACGACGGCTGGTTCGCGGGTTGGCCCGCAACGGTATTCTTGCTTCGGAGTGCACGTTACAAGGGTCCGGGATTACGGGTGTTCGCCTAGTGCTAAATACGTAAAGGGCGACGCGCAATGTAACTGCCAACGGAAGTCGGTACGGCTGCTCTATCTCGGGAGCTAGCCGCGTCGATGATTCAATAGGTTCTGAAGGAGCGGCGGGGGTCTCCAATAAGGGCGCCATCCGCGGGAATGAACCACCTGGCAGTACAACGCACGTTGCGTCCGGACAGCAGGCACTGTAACTGCCAACAGAAGTCGGTACGGCTGCTCTATCTCGGGAGCTAGCCGCGTCGATGATTCAATAGGTTCTGAAGGAACGGCGGTGGTCTCCAATAAGGGCACCACCCGCGGGAATGAACCACCTGGCAGTACAACGCACGTTGCTTCCGGGCGGCCGTCACCAGGGGAATACCGTACCGGCTCCGGCGCTCAGAGATCGGCCACTTGCTAAGGGGTGCTGGGCACAGCGGGCGCCATGGCTTCCCCAAGGTCTGTTGGTTTATCTCTGTCGTCTCAGCGGAGGGTATGTACTCGACCCAATAACGATCGCATACGATAATTATGAATCGACCCACTACTTGGGACTGAGAAGTCCCAATGGTTTCTGCAACTACCGTGCCTTCCGGTGCTCGGAGAAGTTGATTCTAATCACACTGAATAATTAATGAGATGGTTACTCACGTTTACCCCTGGCTCGATATTTCGGGACACGGCGCGGGACTCTATCGGTGATATCGGACTATCACAATAAGCACGGCGCGTGCGGGCCGGCCGTCGTGCTCTACAAGGCGCGGGAGATAGATCGGACTTTACGAGTAAATTGTAGAGACTGCGAAACGGCGTGGACAGATGCGGACTGGTGCGAGGCGTGTGGCGATGCAGCTTATAAGCTGTGCTAATGTACGCATTTAGGCGTATTACTACGGGTCTGCTTCGCTCGTAACTCTCCTTGTCCACTGTTGAGCAAGTTACGGCTGACTCTAGTAGCTGGATATCGGATTCGCCAGGTGGCGTCTTTAAGTAAACATTGCTTCTGTACATTATATTCGTCAAAAATATTAATTTTAGTGGAACAACAAAAAGGACATTAAAATTCAATTCACAGTGATCTGACTCCTAAGTTATATTGTTTGTGACAATTTATATTGCAATAGACGGCGAATATCTTTCAATGAAGAAATGGTGTAGTGATCGACTAAAATAAACAACTAAGTTTAAAAATAAAAGCATAATATTGAACCTTCTGTGCTAAAAAAAAGAATAAACAACAGTTTCTATCAATATATGGAGTGCAAGAGTCTTAATTTTTAAATTTAAGTGATTGATCAACGTATTTTGAAGAGACACAGAGTGATTGGACTTGGGTGAATGCCCGACCTTGAGATAGTTCGATTGCTAACTACGCACGTTCTATGAGACGCAAGTTCGATCCCCAGCAGCCGAGATCTTATTTTGCTGTTTTTGTGATCTTACTCGTTACACTACAATTTTAAAACTCAATGACAGGAATTATTTTTATTTTATTGCGTTTATAAAATATCATATAGAATTTCTGTTATTTGCCACAAGAGGGCGTACAATTTTTGCCGCAAAATCTATAATTCTACTATTCGGCACTAGAAGCCATTAAATTAATAAATAAAATAAAAATAAAATAGGTTTTTATTTCAATTTTACAGTGCATAACTTATAACTACTAGGACACTCCCTTTAAGTGTTTAACCTGTATTGGGAGGCCCCGCTCTTCCCTAGTACATTAAATGAGTAGTGTGAGCAGCAGGATTTTGACAATAATAAGTATAAGGACAACCAAAGAAATAAAAATAATTAATAAACCAAAAAAGAGAAACAGTAGTGAAATAGAAAGAAAAACAATTTTAAAATTATACTATTTATGAAGTTAGTAAAAGTTTATGTAGGTAGGATTGTATGTGAGGATGTATGTATAGTTGTGTGTGGATGAGTGTGTGTGTGTGTGTGTGTGTGTGTACATGTGTATGAGAATGTACATGTGTGATTGTGTGCTTGGGTGAGCATAAGTATGCTAGAGGGGAAGTGCTCAGAACAGTTAGTGAGATAACAAATTTATTACAAATTGATGTAATCAGGAAATAATTGTTTCAGATAGATTTAGGCTTGAAATAGAAAGAGCGATTCTGTTTCATCATATTGTAATGGTAAGAGCCAGTTGGTGACAATTTTCTTACAGTCATATAAATTTTTAGGGTATATATCAAGTTTCTTATTTATTTGATTGTATATGTGACAAGATAATCTCCCGTACTGTCTTCTAGCGAAAGATGTCCTAATAGGGGGCGTTTGCGCAACACTATGTTTTCTTCTCTTATTGAGTTTCCTGAGGTCAAAAGGGAGAGACTTATGAAGACGTAAAGTGGAGTTCAAAATATATAATTTCCTAATACTTAGGACCTTAGCTGTAGAATATAAGTCAACAGTCGGATAACGATAGGGTTTAAAATAGGTTACTTTGAGAAGAGAGCGCTGAGCTCTTTCTACACAGAGAAACTCTGTTTTAGTGGCTCCTCCCCATATTGTTATACAGTAAGTAATCACGGATTGGAAAAGAGCAATGTAAATTTTGTTAATTAATTCCCTAGCAGCAATATGACGAAGAATTTTGAATATCCAAGTTAATTTTCGTATTCTGCCAGCAACTAATTCAAGATGCGAAAACCACGATAGACGTTGATCCAACATCACACCGAGATACTTGGTTGATGAAACTTTATCCAGAGTAGGGCAGCTACAGTTGTTAGAATTTGCATTATTACATCTATGTATACGAATAGAAAAAGTTGTGTCTGGCTGTGTTTTATTATAGATACTAAAGCTTATATAATTTGTTTTAGACGTGTTAAGTGTTAGAAGATTGTGCTCTAGCCAGTTTGCCACTGTCATCAAACCAGACTCAGAATCAGCGCGTACCTCATCCCAAGAATTCCCAGAAAATACAATAGCTGTATCATCAGCGTAGGAGAATATGCAACCGTTGATCTTTAGATTACATAGCTCGTTAATGTATATAAGGAATAGCGTTAGTCCAAGGACACTTCCTTGCGGGACACCATAGGTTATATCTGCATCTTCGCTTACAAATTCGCCTAATTTTACTCTTTGCTTACGTTGGCTTAGATAGTCTTGAAGTAGTAAGACAGGTGTACCTCTGACCCCAATGCGTTCTAGCTTGTGTACAAGAATGGGTATAGAAACTGTGTCAAAAGCCTTTCGAAGATCTAGGAAGACAGCCAGGCATTTTTTTTTATTATCCAAGTTATTTATAACCGTAGATGTTAATGCTGCGACAGCGTCTTCCGTAGACTTGCCCTGTCTAAAGCCGTATTGTGAGGTTGATAGGATGGAGTATTTATCCAAATAGTTAATAAGTCTCTTATTTATTATTTTTTCAACAATTTTGGATATGGCTGTGAGCACAGAGATAGGCCTATAGTTTGTGACATCTTTACTACACCCATTCTTGTACACAGGCGTTATTATAGATTTTTTCAAGGCAGCAGGGAAGACACCAGATTCAAAGCAAAGGTTTATAAGATGGCAGATGATAGGAGCAACAAGGTGGTTTGCTATTTTAACAAATTTGGTTGGAATGTTATCATAGCCAGTTGCACTTTCCGATTTGAGGTTCATTAGTACGCTAGAAACTTCATTTACATCAGTGTCAAGAAAAACAAGGGAAGTAGAGTGGGGAGTGGGCTTACTACCAGGTTCTGAGTGTGGCGTGACTGACGGACGGATATTGTGTGCAAGAGTTGAGCCCACAGTTGCAAAGAAATTATTAACAACATTTACTGACTCAAGAGGAGATGATTTTATATTAATTAGGTCAAAGTTCTTTCCCTTCATTTGTTTTAAGTTAGTTATATTTTTTATATTTGCCCATAAAGATTTTGAGTTTTTGGTAGAATTTGCTAATAAGTTTCTTTCATAAGTTCTTTTTAACTTTTTTAATAAAATATTGCAATAATTTCTATAGCGTTTATAAGTAATATTAAGAATGTCATTAGCTGAGTTCTTCCTAAGATCTTTTTGCATTTTATTACGATTACGAATGCAGCGGAGTAAACCAGGTGTTATCCAAGGTTTGATAATACGTCGGTTATTTGATACGGGTACTGTGTTGATATTAGCTTTTAGTGATTCACTTAATTTAACAGTTAGCTGTTCTATCACTAGGTTAGGATCTTTGCAAAAAAGTAGTTCATTAAGATTTTTATCAGCTAAGCTTATTAACGCCTTATCGAAGTCATATACAGTTTTAGATTTAATGTTCCTAGCTTCAGTGGTTGGTTTAGATAATTGAAGAAAAATCATGTTGTGATCAGTGATAGATGTATTAAGAACAGCAATTTGTGCTGCCTGTTTATGTTTATCTAACTTCAAAATTACGTGGTCTAGACATGCAAGGTTTCTTGTAGGTAAAATATGTCCTGGTAGTAAACCATGAAGACAGAGCATGTCTAAGTAATTTGTCCTGTTTCTTTGTTCATAGCCTTGTTCATTATCCTTCGGACGTATATTTATGTTTATATCTCCGGCTATTGTTATATTTTTTGTATGTTTTAAGGTTTCTAGATGTTGGTTTAAAGAATTAACAAATGTTTCAGCATTATGATGAGACGGGGACCGATACATACCTAATATAACATTATTAGCAAGATTAATCTGGAGGCAGGTAGCATCTTCTATTTTAATTTCTTTTACCATGGGGTTAAATTTATTAAAAATATAAACAACAACACCATCGTTCTGATTCTGGTGAGTGGTCGTCATGTATGAATTATAGTTAGGTATTTGAGGAATCGGCTTGTCTTGTTTTAACCAACATTCATTTAGTATAATTATATCTACTTTGGGTTTGAGCTGAGAGAGAGTTACGTAAAAATCATCAAAGTTTGAGTGAATACTCCTGATGTTTTGGGATAATATTGTAATGCTGTGTTTAGTTTTATTTAAATATTTAGGAAGGTCAGCAATATTGCAAGAGAAGGAATGGGCGATATCCGAAGCGTCTAATTCATTCTGAGTTTGAAGTGATCTATCCATTGAAGAGAAAGGTTGAAGTAAGTATTTTCATAAGTGTTTGTGTTCTGAGTATGAATTTGTTAATGAAAGTGTATGTGTGAGTGTGTGTATTAGTGTGTGCGTTGAGGTTGAGGTTTAGCTTGTGTAGGTTAACATGCTTATAAAAATCCACAAAGTTATAAATACTGGAAAAGTTCCAGTCATAATTAATATATATCACATAAGTTGATATATTACCAACAGCAGAGATGACACATAAAACTGCAAAGTCTAGTCATGTTTTAGTTAGTAGGGAATGAACTTGAGATTCATTATGTATAGTGATAACTGGGGAGTTGTCATCTTTGCGGACCAAGACCTTGCCGAATGAAGTCCAGCAGTATTTATAACCTGCAGATTTTTGTAGATCTCTAGCCAAAAAGAACAGACGGGCTCCCTTCGGTGTAAGTTGTTCGGAGACATATATAGAAGTTTCTTCTTGTGTTTTGAATCCCAAATGCTTTGCTTGGAGCTTAGATTTATTTTTCATGTTGAATGATTTGCACATCTTAAGTATTTCATTTTTTTGGAGACTTGAATGAGTTTCGACAATGATCGGCGAATTTTTCCTTCCTTCTTTCTTCACAGGCATTCTAAAGATATCCTTAATTTCATGTTTATCAATTTTGCAGTTAATATTATTGCCAAGACTAAGTACCATTTCCATTAGGTCTTCTTTAGTTTCTTTATCTTTTCTGGGTACATTTTTAATCTCAATGCTAGTTTTTCTGATAGTTCTCTGCAGATCCTCTACTCTGTTTTCAAGAATCGCGATAAACTCTTCATCTTCTTTCACTTTTGTTTCCAGACTACCAACCTTTTCTTTTAATTTCTTGTTATCTTGAACAAGAATATCCATAGTTGTTTGAATGTTGCTATAAGATTCCCTGATAGCTGAAGTATCGTTACTAATTTTACTGAACTCTTTTCTAATTTCCTCCATCATCTTGGACATCATTTTCATAATATCTTTCTTAAAGCCTTCTTTAAACGGAGTAAATTGTGTGTCAGGGTCCGAATTCGTTCTTTTAACGGGGCGCGGAGGAATATAGTTGCTTGGTGGACTGTCCGCGTCATCCTCACCGAGCTGCATTGGATCCGGGATAGAACTGGTGTCACTCATAGCGTTTTTCACTACCTTCTCACAGTAGCGTTATTACAAAAACGTGAAGACAGCTCAGTTGAACAGCGAGTCAAAAAATCGCAGGCGTACACGATATACACACGAAGCAGCAGAATTATTATAATTCCGCACTTTAATCTCGTACTACACACACAGATATCAATGCGCGGTCGGAGATAGATAAATACAGCACGTATCACTCGCGCACACGCCAAGAAGCGGATTTAAGATATGGAGTACCAGTAAGAACGCAGCCGACAGGGTTTGGAGATTGCTTACAACTGCTATTGGCCGGCCGGTAGACGCGCAGACGCAGGGGGCAGGCAGATTCAGAACGCGGCGCCCAATAGCGACGCAGTAGGCGGGACTACGGTGACTCGTGCGCAGCTGGTGGGTGGGGCTTTCCGAGCTCGAGGTACTAGGCTGCTACCTCCTCACAATTTCTGTTGTCCTATTTTCCTCGTCGAATTTTTGAGTTGACTTTTATTAATTTAAATTAATTTTAAACGCAAATACGGTCTTAGAACACGTCTACACCTTACGGCGGTCCGGGGGTAGAGGCCATTAAATCTATAATTCTACTATTCGGCTCTAGAGGTCGCTTTTTCAAAAAGCAAAATTTCGAGCAACATGTCAAACTTACTGAGACCTTGTTTTAAATGCAAAAAAGAATGCAGAAGAAATGATTACTTGCAATGTGCTCTATGTGCAAAAATATTATGTCTTGAAGATTGCGCAAACGTTTAAGTGCAGCGCTACCTACTCATGAATACAGGTAAACGAGCAAGCTGGAAATGTGATTTCTGCATAAAAAATAAGTACTCCTATGTCTAAGATACCTGCAAAAAAAGCCCCTAAAAGCACAGTAATCGTGACAAATACACTACCTAAGACATCTAAAAGCTCCGATTCAATATCATTGAATAATAAACCTATTGTGGGCACCATATCCACACCTACGGAACCGGCTCCAGAAGCTCAGTTTGTCAGCAATGATAATAGTCCCCAGCCCGAATACACAGTAAATGTCTCCACGGAAAATTCGTTTGATGGGCTTTTAGATGATGTGACAGGCGACGAGTTTGCTGGAACAACGCAAGTTGCGCTGAATAGAAGTTGTCCGGAACTCGAACAAAATACGAGTACATCCATAGAAGATTTAAAAAATATTATCGTGAATCTGTAAGAAAAGTTGAAATTTATTGATGCTTTCAATTCAAAATTATTGATTGAAAATGGCGAGTTGTTGATGAAACTTGAAAAAGCAAACTTGAATATTACAAATTTAACTAGGATCTGTAAAACGCCAGCAAAGGAACCCATACAACATAACAGCTTAAGGTCTACCAAATCACCGAGACCATTTTTCTCTCCTAGAATAAATGCACTACGACAGTCAAGCCCTATAAAGGAAGATTCACAAATATTTGAAACACCTATGAGCCACATAACGAAGGATGACCAGTCTGAACTAGACGACTCTGACCGTAGTCAAACGCTTAGTATCTCAACAGATGGCAGCACAGTTAGCCAAACCGATAAGAAAAATCGGAAAATTTACATATTAGGTGATGAACAACTTAAAGGCTTATCATCCGTTCTTTGTCAGACAAGATCGGGTAAGTGGAATGACGTCTACCAACCGACGGCTACTATCTACTCGGGTGCATCAAGCTCAGAATTTCTAAATCATTGTGACGAAATAGCACAAGAAATATCAGAAAATGATGTCTTGATTTTAGGCGTTGGTAGCAATGATTGTGACGTACAAAAACTTCATTCGAACATTTGTATCATGATTAGCAAGTTCAGAAAAGCGTCTATATACATTGTCCCTATTTATCACAATCCACATTTGAATGAAATTACATTAAATAAGAATTTGAAACTGTGGACTCGACATTTTGATAATTGTACATTTTTATATAACTTATATCTGGACCTGTATAGCACTTTAAATAAAACTGACATTTAAAATCAAATTTGTAATCACATTAATATAAGCATTGACTACAAAGATTATAAACACCATTTTTTGACATTCAGTAATTTAAAACACTTGATAAAAAAACGTATTTCAAATCGGGATTATAGTCAGCAAAGCGATGAAATCGGTGCTCAGGATGTTCCAAAATGTAATAAAGGAACTATACCGTACTATTTCCAAACTCTACAAAAAAAAACTTGTAATACCTACGACTTGCGAAACTGTGCCAGCTCATGAGTCGACACCGCTTGTAAGCCCTGAAACTGTGCCTGTGGCCAATGAGTCGGATTCTAAGTCGCCTACTCGAAACATTAGAAAAGAAACATTTTTTCGACCCTAACACGTTTACCTTCTTTAACCAAAATATAAGTAGTTTATTAGGGAAAAGGGAGTTATTAGAAATCACTCTTAACAATATAAGTATCCATACTCGCCCCGATGTACTTTGTTTTACAGAAACATTTGTCTTGGATGGTGAGGAAAAAAACATTAAGGTTAATAATTATGAGCTAGCAGCCCACTTCTCTAGGAAGGACCAAAAACGCGGAGGTACATGCATATTAGTCTCAAAAGGAATACAATATCAAAAACTTACTTCTTTTGATAATCTTATTTTACCACGTCACTTCGAATATTGTGCGATCAATCTAACTTTTAACTGCATTTTGGTTTTCTGCTCGAATTCCATCAAATATTAAACATCACTTGGATTCTTTTTTTACTAACTTTGAGATGTTGATACATAGACTTTTGTCCAAATATTCTAGGCACAAATTAGTTATTATGGGTGACTTGAACATAAATCTATTAGAAAACACAGATAAAATGTCTCGTTTATCTGACATAGTAAAGCACTACCACCTCAAACAACACATAAATGAGCCAACTAGGAAAACATCTTGCTTAGATCTGATAAAGAGTAATGAGCAAAAAGCAACTGGTACTATCTTACCTCTCTGGTTATCTGACCATGACACAGCGCAAATACTAAGGTTCCCAGTTAAACAAAAAACTCCTATTCCTAAATATATATTTAACTACAAAAGATGTTACACAAAAGAAAACATTAAAAAATTTAACCTTTAACCAATGCAAGCATTGTCTTGGTCTGAGGTGTTTGAGAGCAAAAATCTCGATACAGCCTTCGACATATTCTATGATATGTTTTGCCTTTTAAATAAACTTTGCTTTCCAGTAAAAAAGTTTAAAGTAAATGTTACCTTAAAACTAAATTGGTTGTCAAAAGGATTAAGGAAAAGCTCTAGGACACAACGTGCGCTCCGTCATAACTATTATAGGTCAAAAAATCTGGATGATCGTAATAAATACATAAATTTTAATAAGCTTTTTAAAAAATGCGCTTATGAAGCTAAAAAGAAAAATAATAAAAATATAGTTCTAAATAGTAAAAATAAATGTAGAGCAACTTGGATGGTTATAAAAACTGAAACCTGCAACTTTTCGTCCAATGATAAATATATAAACAAATTAGAAAATAGTGGTGTAAACATCATAGAACCGGTGGCTATTGCTTCAGGATTTAATGATTATTTCACAAATTTACCTAATAACACAAACCAGTTAATGAAAATGACATACAATAATTGAAATAACTCTTTATTTCTATTTCCTACTGATATAAATTCTATAAATAAAATTATAACATCCCTAAATAATACGAATTAAGAAGGATACGATTGTATCTGTACGAAAATTTTAAAAGCCTGCAAACAAAACATCTGTCATGTACTAGCGTTTTTAGTAAACCTATCTTTTGAGACAGGACAATTTCCAAAAAAGCTTAAGACCGCTATAGTGAAACCGGTCTATAAAAAAGGTCAAAAAACAGATATCAAAAACTCAAAAGTTTATCAAAGGTTTTCGAAAAGGTAATGCTTAACAACCTAACCGCCTTCTTTGACAAATTTCAAGTTATAAAATGCAATCAGTATGGGTTTCAAAAAAACAAATCAACTGCATGCTGCTTTTGATTTAGTTAATGAAATACTGCAAAATGTAAACGATATGAACTACACAACTGTAATATTCGTGGACATGACCAAGGCCTTTGATTATGTCTCACATGAACAATTACTTCGTATATTAGAAGCTAATGGTGTTAGGGGACCTGCAATCGCCTGGATTGAGTCTTATTTGAAAGACAGACAGCAATGTGTCGAAATTTTGCAGCTCGATGAAAATTCCATCAACAATACATATAGATCGGATTTTAAACACAATAGAAGCGGAGTACTTCAAGGTTGCATATTGGGCCCGCTTTTGTTTTTAATGTACATCAACGATCTCCCTGATATGATTCGAGGCTTGTCGCCGTCGAGTACGCAGTGTTTACGTTACGCTCCGCTATTTTAATTTGTACAACGAATAAAACTAGTTCCTTATGAGTAAATTTTATATCAATTAAAAGCTTGTTTCGTAAGCTATCTGGATATAAAACTGTGAAGTTGCTACATAAAGTGAAAGTGCTGCAAAAATAAGTGAAAGGGAAGCTACAATAATATAGGAGGAATCGTGCGCATATCTCACGGTCAAGGTCACTGGCCAATGACCGACTGTCACCGAGTGAACGTGTCCCGCTCGCTCTCACCTGTACCACGCTATCTATCTTCGTCGCATTGCGGAGGTCAATCAACTACGGCCATTGAACTCTAGATTGTGTCATACTATTAAGAGAGAAGCTACAAGTAAGTGCAAACAATTTTTCCGAACGTTTTAAATCATACCGATACAGTATGAGGACCTGTCTGGGATGCAATAGTCATATCAGTATCCTCGAATTACTAACCTGCAGTAATAGGCAATGTAATGCAGACTATCACTGTATCTATGTAGGTATTACTGTAGAGAAGTTGGTATCTGAAATACAAGAACTGGAGCGTACTTGGATATGCCCGGAATGTAATCGAATTACTAGGTGACGTCAAAGAAATGATGAAAGTCTAATTACTCCAGCCACTCCACTACGAAATAAATCGCCATCGCCACCACGAAATGAAGTGCCATCGCTACTTAAAAGCGCAAACAACACGTCTGTAGATGACCTATTATTTAACGATCAGAGTGTAGCTGGCAATACAATTGCCGACCTAACTTTCAATGATACATTAGGGATATCTCAGAGCTATTCTCAACAAATCACTCTCGCCGAAATTAACAAGCTTCTAGATGACAAATTGCAAAAACACACCGCCCAATTATTAAGTCAGATGATTTGCATTAAAAACGACATAGAACAGAATACGATCTCAATTTTAAACGATTTTAAACAGGAGCTTAAACCTAAAATTAAAAAGTATATCAGCACAGCAGAAACTTTTAGAAGAAAAGACAGACACTTTAAATACAAAAATCGCTACTTTGGAGACCGAAAACTACAAAATAAAAGAACAACTAGAACAACTACAAGAGCAAATTGGCGATAATAATTTTTCCCCGGATGACCTCGATATTTCCAAAAAAATTGTGCTCTACGGACTTGACGAATAACCCTATGATACCGAATACGATCTGCATGAGAGAATAATTAACGTTTTTAAAGATATATTAAATATTGACCTGACCGGATATATTGAATGTATGACCAGATTGGGAAGAACCGGCAATCGACGACCATTATCAATTGAACTTCTGAGCAAAAGAATGACGCAATACATTTTAAGCAACACCCAGTACATTAGGAACTCAGGACTCGCTAAGAAGAAATGAAACAAATATATAGCCACCTTCCGCAATAAACAACAACTACCTTACCTTTACCTTAAAAACAACTTTCATATTTTATATGAAAATTGACGGTAGAACGACAAAAACACCTGATCGTATGACTAAAACAACGCGCGACGTGTCTATGCGTCAGCATTGGAGGGGACCAGACTGGTATAAATAGAGGGCGATGGGGCGACGATGCTCACTCGGTGTTTGGCACTGGTCGGTCTAACATCTCCTGAGGATGCCTCGTGTAGAGGCGAAACACGTGTAGAGTGTTTTTGGGTGGTTGCTGTGTTGCAGTTGCCTGCGCATGCGCATTTATTTGCGGGCGGGCGGGCGGTGCACGGTGAGTGCATGGCATCCATCATTGTTGCGGAAGGTGGCTATATATTTGTTTCATTTCTTTGAGATGGACTTCCGCAAAGTAACGCCTGATTCTATTAACTACTCAGGACTCGCTATTTCTGGAAAACGAAATAAAAAAGAATTAGAAGAGAGGAAAAAACTGAGAGAAATTCTACGCGAAGAAAGAAAGAAAGGAAAACGAGCTACAATAAGAAATAACATACTATACATAAACGGCGAGAAATATGACATATCTACAAACAAGATTCCTAATGATGACAAGCGTGCCCAAAATCTGACCCAGAGGAACCAAGCGTCTGCATCATACTCATCAGTGGTAACTCGTGAAGACAGTAGGAGTCGGAATTTTCGTTACTCATCTTTACTTATTCAAAATGTACAAAGCCTAAAAAATAAAATTCATATTTTGGAAGAGTTTACGGAAAAACAAAAGTTTGATGTATTTTGCCTATCCGAGACTTGGATCACACGCGACCAGAAGCAATTTATTCATCTTAACGGGTATGAATTTGCCGCCAATTTTAACCGCAGTAAACATAGAGGAGGAGGTGTGTCTCTTTTGGTTCGGGAAGGAATAAAATACATTGAATTGCAGGACCTTACAAATCTGTCTGTAGAATATATAGTAGAATGCTGTGCCATTGAACTTGTGAACGAAAAATGCATAATTATTAATATATATAGGCCAGATCGCGTCATCGATAAGTTCTTTGATTTTTTATCTAAACTTATTGATAAAATCAAACCTATTGTTAAAAAGAAACAAATTATTATAGCCGGCGATTTCAATTTGGACATGTTATCACAGTCAAAGGACTACATTAAACTAAGTAACTTACTGTTAGAGTGTAATTTACGTCAGATCATCGAATAACCAACGCGAATGACAGCCTCAACGGCCAAATGTATTGACTTGATTTTTACGAATGATACTAAATTCAAAGTTTCTGTTACCGAGAATGGAATCTCTGATCATAAAAGTTTAGTATGATGTAACGGGCCGATGGTCCGACACGAAATTACACGAAGAATATAATAGAGTATATTCTATTTTAGGAGTTTTAAAATGAGTAATCTAATGAATTATTACTCATCTATAATCTTAATATAAATTATCATAGATTTTGTTCGACTCGTAATGAAAATAAAGGTCTGATTATGCATTATTACTTAAAATAATTGCTTGAAAAATACTCGTCTAGCGCCGCGAATCGGCGCATATTAGAACCTCCTTGGTTAAAATCTACTTGTCAAACAGGAAATAGAAATGTGTGAGGGAAGTGGGTAGGATTGGTGACGTTAGCCGTAGCTGCTGGTTTGTAGCTCTCTGATTGGCTGGTTTGGGCGGTCTAAAGACAAAATTCGAAAAGTGTGGAACATGCAAGCTACGTCACCCTTTTCTGGTGCGACCGGGTCGTGAGAACAAGATGGAGCCCCGCTATGACAAAAAAAATCTTCGAAAATGAAAAAAAAGTGACCGAACGTCGAGTTTCGTCGCTGCAATTGACAAAAGCTAAGTATCTAGGGCATTTCGTCACCCAATTAGTAAATTAAGTTCAATTCGACATTACGATTAAATGACGCTTTCCTAAGTTGACCGCCGATGGCGATCTTTGTCAAGAAAATTATTATTTTACTAAATATTTTTGTGTTATAGCGACCTTTGGAGCTCTAAACGTCAAAACGCGTGTTGAGTAAGAATAAAAAACCAATATTTATAGAGTCGTTTTACCCGAAGGGGGACTAAATGTCCTAGTGCTTAGTTCATCGTCTTTTCAAATTTACAGGAGGTCTATGGACCATGTGAAATAGGAACCAAAAGTTACAAACCATTTGAGCGCAGGGGAGCTGAGCGTCCAATTCCAAGCCAGCAGCAGTCCAGACAGTATAGCTACAACTGAAAGCTACTACCCACTTCAATATAAAATTCAATTCTAAGTCTGTTATACAGAAGGTCTTTTTGGCTCAAATGCTGCAAATGAAAAATGCATATGATTCTTCTAATAAACTCATTCTTTTCTATGCCACAGGCTAAGATACAAAGCTGATGATATATAAATTCGACTTTGGGAAAGACAAAACCCAGTATATTGCAATACATCCATACCGGGGTTGCAAATACAACAGGAGTCAGTTTGTAAGTCATCTCGCTCATAGAAAGTAATAAAACTCCTTTATCTATATGAAAGATTGAGCTGAAAGGACTGGATATATTTCAGGCCTTTACATTGTTAAAAATAAACTAAATTTTCTTGAAGAAAGTCAAATATCAATCTTGGAGAAGTTTAGATGTACTATTTTGATGTTCTCATGTACCATTTACAGCCTTCGGATCTACCTGCTTCCTTTCACACAAATTATTTACAGTACCTATAGGCTCATACTAATCAATACATTTATTCTAGGAAATTAATTGTATAGGAATTCAACTTATTCATGGTCCGCACTCAAACGAATTAGGGTTACTCGTTGATCACCTCGTCGGGTCCAAAAAGCAGTTTAAACATCTCATCGGCCATTTTATAACTAGGACAATCCCAATACATAGGCTTCAAGAACTACAGGACAAGCATTAGGTAACATTAGGACTTTCCTTAGATTTCCCTTTAGGTTCAGCAAGGATAGTTAGAAACTTAAACATTACCACATTAAGATATACTTACATCAATAGACAGTTAAATTTATACACACCTTCATGCATAAATACAACTTAATAGCTCAGGCTAGGTTAGGGCCATTACAATCTGATGCTTGGGTTCGTGCCCAGGATAGGAAACTAGTAAGTAAGTTTAAGTTAGCCACTAGGATACCTGGCTTCTACCCATTACAATACCAACAAGAATTCTCTTATAAACAAAAAACTAAGCCTATAAAAACGTACTACGTTACAAAAAGGGTATTCAATAATAAAAATAAATTAACATTTAAAGAAAATTTAAAAGACATAAATTGGGACATAATAATAACAAATTCAAATGACATAAATACAAATTATAATTTATTTGAATCAACTTTATTACATTTACTAAATAAACATACATACACAACATTCCTAAAAAACGATTGAAAATTATTTCAAATAACAAAAAAAAGCTAATAATATAGCTTTTATTTTTCCCTTACAAAAGAATCTGTCTACAGTATTTCTTAAAATAATGAGTTCTTATTTGTATATGTTAGTTTTATTAGTTTTGTTACTTAAAAATTATGTTAGTTTTTGTTAGGTGTAAGGGCCGCCTTTTGCGGTGAAAGCCTCCTCCAAATTGTGCCAGTTTTCTCTATCTTGAGCCACTCTATGCCAATTTTTTCCGGCTATTGCTATTATGTCGTCTTTCCATCTTTTCAGTGGTCTCCCTCGTCTCCTCTTTTTATACATTGGGTACCAATTTGTTACGGTTTGTGACCATCTGCTATCCGTTACTCTTTGAATATGGCCAGCCCACCTCCATTTAAGGGTCAGGATTTGTTTGGCTACATCTTTTGCCTTTGTCTTTTTTCTAATAGATGCGCTTTTGATCCGGTCTTTTAATTTAATGTTCAAAAAGCTTCGTTCCATTCCCCTTTGACATGATCTTATTTTGTTCAGGTGAGAGACTTTTAGTGGCCAGGTTTGGCATGCATAGGTTAAGCAAGGTGTCAGACATATGTTCATTGCTTTTGTTTTTAGTTTTATTGGTAAAGGTCCCTTGAATATTTCCTTCATTGACCAGTATTTATTCCATGTATTCTTTATTCTTCTATCTATGTCTTTTTCTGTGCATGATTTGAATGATATGAGGTGGCCGAGGTATAAGTATTCTTCAACATATTCTATCGGTTCTGACGCTATTGAAATTGGTTTTTTATCTCTGTTTGTCATGATTTTTGTTTTTTCTCTATTTATTTGTAGTCCAGCAGTTTTACTTTGATGACTAAGAGTCTCTAGCATGTATTCCAAGTTTTCAGGTTTTTCCGAGATGAGGACGATGTCGTCTGCGAATCTCAGGTGTGATAGATACGCGCCATTAATGTTGATGCCCATGTCTTTCCAATCAAGTTTTCTGAAGATGGTTTCCAATACGGCAATAAATAACTTCGGTGAAAGAGGGTCTCCTTGTTTTACACCTCGCTCTACTTGAAATGTTGGTCCTTTAGTTTCCAGTCGTACTCTAGTCATACTTTTAGAATAAATTGTTTTTATTAAAAAAAAAAAAAAGCTACTTACCAAAAAATCTGAAAAAGTGCTGCCGTAATAAAAGAATACTTAAGATCCTAACAATCTACTTCAATAAAGATCATCTTAAAAAATATTACAAAAGATACGAAAAAGTTTAAAAAAAATGCGTAAAGACCGCCAAAAAATTAAATCACATAAATAAATCAAATCAAATCAAAATCGTTTATTCATTGTTGGATATTAAAATCTCTTAATGACGTCAGCTAAACTACATCGCTTCACAAACAATGTGGCGCCATTGTGGGAAAAAAAAGAAACGACAATAAAAACCTGTGCGTATGAACTAACTAAACCACTAACATTTCTGATTAATCAAAGTTTTGAAGAAGGGCGTTTCCCTGACGATCTAAAAATATCTTTAGTCAAACCAATCTTTAAGAAAGGAAGTCACCAAAACCCAGGTGATTATCGCCCAATTGCTCTTTTGCCATCAATATCAAAAGTGTTTGAAAAGGCTATGTATTCGCGACTGTATAAGTTCTTAGAAAAAAATCACATATTAAGTGACTCCCAGTTCGGATTTAGACAAAAGCGCTCTACTATACTTGCGGTATACACCTATATGCAAGAAACTATCAATATAATCAACGATAAGCTATACGCAGTAGGCCTATTGCTAGATTTAAGTAAAGCGTATGATAAAGTTTCCTACGACATACTTTTACAAAAATTATATGCATCTGGAATAAGAGGAATAGTATATAAATGGTTCCAATCTTACCTGAGCAATAGATCGCAATATTCCCAAATAGAATTCAACGATGAATCTATGCACGAAATAAAATCTATTAGATCGGAGCGAAGACAATTAAAGGGCTCCATCCCACAAGGAAGCTGCCTAGGGTGTATTCTCTTCTTAATTTACATTAATGACCTACCAGAAGCATTAAAAAATCATCTTTGCGTTTTATTTGCTGACGACATATCGATATTATTTAAATTTAATAAAAATCATGACTATTTAACTGAAATTAATAAAACAATGGACATAATTAATAATTGGATGAATAATAATACCTTGACAATAAATTTGACAAAAACTAAATTAATACAATTCTATCCACGCCAACGTTTACCGCTCGAAATAAAACTAAACGACAGCAATATACCTATAGAGGAAGTAAACCATTGTTCTCTTTTAGGTATCACATTAGATAGCAACATTAATTGGAAATTGCAAATAGAAAACATTAAAACAAAACTATCAAGATTTATATACGCTCTCTACAACATAAGGAAAAGTACTGACTTTGCCACTGCGCTAACAGTTTACTACGCGTATGCAGAATCATGGCTACGATATGGTGTTATACTGTGGGGTAATAGCACGAATGCACACGATTTATTTATAACCCAGAAAAAATGCATACGTATTATTGTAGGTATTAAAAGACGAAAAAATTGCAAGCCTCACTTCATTAAAAATAAAATCCTGACTCTTCCTTCACTTTATATATTAGAAATGGCTACGTTTGTGCGGAAAAATGGCAGTATATTTAACAAACAGATAAAAACGCACTTGGCTCAAACAAATCTCCGATCAAAACACAAACTAGCACAAGTTCCCGCGACCACTAAAATAATGAGCGAAAGCCCATTTAACATGGCCATAAAAGTGTTTAATAAAGTTCCTCAAGCCATAAAAACTGAAGAAAAAGATAAAATGTTTATTAATAAGTTGAAAACCCTGTTACAGACTAAAGGATATTACAAGATTGAAGATTTTTTATTAGATAAGTATATATGACATAAAACAAACCTGACATATTTAGTAATTTTCAATGGATATAACAATAGTACCAATGTCACGACATTAATTTGGCTAAGATGATTCAATGATATATTATTATTATTTTAATATTACATATATATTTTTATAAGTAGATTTTTACGTTAAGCGAATTTTATTTGATAACACTCTGCTTAATAACCCGTTAGCCATCACTATCTAGACTAGAGATTGTTTTGTTAATCATTAAAAATTGTTTTTTTTTTATGATCGTGTAATAGTTAATTTTTAAAAATGTATGTATTATAATTAAGCAAGTAGTTTATAAGAATTAGCAATGCCTTCAAAAAAGGTGTCACAGATGTATATACCTTTATCCATACCAATTTTGTAACATCCAATCTGTGAAACGCTAATAAATAAATATGAAATAAATATGAAATATGAAAACCCACGCGCTCTTTTAAATATGTTTGAATGTACAAGGTTGATATACAACATACATAGGTCAGTTTTAATTTTGAATTAGCCTGTTAGAACCGTAGTCTAATCCCATGGATTTTTCTCTTCTAGATAATCTGATATTTTATAATAACCCTTCTTACATAATTTCTGCTTGATTACAGTTTTGAATTTATCTAACGGTAAACTTTCAATATCAGTGGGTACCTTATTATAGAAGGGTATACATTGACCTTTATATGTTTTACTAATTTTGTGAATACGGCTGACATGAGAAGCAAGTTGATTCTTGTTTCTTATGTTGACACTGTGCCTGTCACAATTTTTATCAAAAATATGTATATTCCGTTTAGCATATATTAAATTCTCATAAATGTATTGCGACACAAAAGTCAAAATGTTGATTTCTTTAAATTTATTTCGAAGAGATTCTCTAGGCTTCATTTTATAAATTGCACGAACAGCTCGCTTTTGTAGTAAAAAAATGCTGTTTGCATCCGCAGCATGACCCCATAACAAAAGGCCATATGACATGAGACTATGGAAATAACTGAAGTAGACTAACCTCGCGGTGTCTACATCCGTCAGAGCTCTTATTCTTTTCACTGCGTATGCTGCAGAACTAAGTCTGTTCGACAATTTATTAATATGCGGTCCCCATTGTAATTTGTTGTCTAAGGTAATACCTAGGAACACAGCTGATTCCACAAGACTCAATTTATCGTTTTTCACTAATAGGCTTGTAGCAGTTGGCTTTACATTAGGCAAAACAAATTTAACACACTTAGTTTTCTTTTCGTTAAGTAAAAGATTATTTACGGTGAACCACTCAACTACATTAGAATAAAATGAGCAAATCTAAAAATAAAAATAAAACTATGTGGAAAATAATAAATAACATAAAAAATAAAAACAAAAACGAAAAAATTACCAAAAAAAACATAGAGCTTCAAATTAATAATATCAAAATAAATTCACCCTATCAAGTAGCGAACTCTCTTAATAATTATTTTCTGTCAGTGGGCGAGTCCTGTATAAATCAGGGGAACTCTCCATCCCAGGGACACCCTGTGATAAACTCATCAACTAATTCCTTGTACTTTGAGCCTGTTACAGAACAAGAAACACGAGCGATCATGAACGCTATGAAAAATAAAACCAGTTTTGGCGCTGATGAGCTTCCACCATTACTGATAAAATTTTGTATCGATGAACTAGTTAAACCAATTACCATAATGATTAATCAGTCTTTTAATAAAGGATCGTTGCCAGAAAATCTTAAAATATCCAAGATTAAGCCACTTCCAAAAAATAAAGAAAAAACTCGCGATCCCAGCTCATTTAGACCTATTGTGCTATTACCTACCGTGGCCAAAATATTCGAGACTGCAATGAATAAAAGAATAATAAAATTCTTAGAGAAATATAATATCTTTCACCAAAACCAATACGGGTTAAGAAAAAATAGGTCAACCTCGTTGGCGGTATATAAGTTTATTCAGAATGTTTACCAATCACTTAATAATAAAAAATACGCCGTCGGCTTATTCCTTGACATGTCCAAAGCTTACGATAGGGTTTCACATAGTATATTGTTGATTAAAATCCACGGTAATGGTATCAGGGGTCGAGCTTACGAATGGCTAAAGTCATACCTATCCAATAGACGACAGTTCATAGAAATCAACTATTTCGAAGAGAAAACCTGTGAAATAACCAGGGTACAGTCAGAAATAAAAAATATGAGTAACTCTATTCCTCAAGGATCTGTATTAGGATGTACTCTATTTTTACTCTACGTTAATGACCTTCCCAAAGCGCTGAACTTAACGAGTGTCTTGTACGCCGACGATATTTCTCTACTTTTCGAATGTACAGGACACGATAACCAATTCACAGCCATTGAAGAAGCCTTCAACAAAACTACGGAGTTGGCTAGAAGAACATAATCTAAAACTAAATCTAAATAAAACATAAATAACTCAATTTAAAACTTACAAAAGAAGCAATTTAGATTTTAAAACTTTTGAACTAAAGACCGGAATTTCAGAGACTATGGATTTTTCACTACTAGGGATAACAATCGACTGTCACCTAAGCTGGAAACCACACATAAATAAAAT
Source organism: Athrips mouffetella (assembly GCA_947532105.1). Taxonomy (NCBI): domain Eukaryota; kingdom Metazoa; phylum Arthropoda; class Insecta; order Lepidoptera; family Gelechiidae; genus Athrips; species Athrips mouffetella. The sequence continues at coordinate 24,789,446 of OX383965.1, forward strand.
TAAATCTAAGATGTCCCAATTTATTTATGCCCTTAGTGTCTTAAAAGCCAACACTAACTTCGAAACTGCACTATCTGCATACTATGCCTACGCATATTCGTGGCTAAGTTACGGTGTGATATTGTGGGGTGATAGTGTTGAATTTATGGACCTTTTCGTGCTTCAAAAGAAATGCATTCGTATCCTCGTGAATATCAAACAAATTGAAAGCTGCAAACCACATTTCATCGACAAAAAAAATTTGACTTTACCATGCATGTACATATTGCAAACTTGCCAATTTGTTAGACAGCACAGAAATTTATTTAAATTTAATTGTGAATTAAACCTGGAATTTAAACTGCGTGGCAAGGAACGCCTGGTCCAACCAATAGAACCAAAACTAGAACTTACAAAAAAGAGCCCAAACTATCGATTTATTTCTATTTATAACAAAATACCCGATCATATAAAAAACGAGGACAAAGACACTGTATTTAACAGAAAACTAAAATCACTTCTACTAGAAAAGGCGTATTATACGGTCAAAGAGTTTATGTGTGACAAAGATATCTGACATGCACGTTTTAATTTTTTTTATAATATTTGATTTTATTGTTATTATTTGTTCTAATATTGTTTGACAAAACTTGAATTTAATGTGACATAGATAATTGTAAATAAATGTATTTTAATTTGACATGTAAAGGTTAGGTACTAATAATTTGACAGGCACGTTTTTAATTTTAATTTCTAATCTTAATTTGTATTATTTGATCTTGTTGTTATTATTATTATTCTTTTTTCTTTTTTTTTATTGTATGGACATAATTTGAATTTAATTTATAAGCGTGGCCTTGACACTTGCTATGCCCTAATAGGGTACATGTATTGATCTTTTTATTAATTATAAGACCTATGAATGTAACTACATGTAAAGCAATGAATAAATGAAATGAAATGAAATATATTTGATTTTAAAACAACAATGTTTGCTAACGACGTCTCTATTTTAGCAACTACTAACAATAAACTTTCTCTAGACAAGCACATAGAGGACATAAATAAAACTATTCACCAACTTATTGACTGGTTAAACAATAATAATTTGAAAATCAATCTTGATTAAACTAATTTCGTTTATTTCAATAATCTGAAAAAAAATCCATTGACTCATATTAATTCTTATGGACGAATTATAAAATTTACTAATAATGTGACATTTTTAGGTTTAATTATAACACCGAAACTGAACTGGATAGAGCAGATTGATAAAGTTTGCAATAAAGTAAACAGTTTTTCATTTGCACTTTATAAGTTAACTAGAGTTACAGACCGCAATAATTGCCTACCACGCATACGTAGAATCTGTGCTGAGATATGGACTCCTAATTTGGGGTAATGGACCGATATTCAAAAGGTATTTATTGCTCAAAAACGCTGCTTGAGGGCAATTTGTGGAATCGCTCCTGACGTTTCCTGTAGGCCTTACTTCAAATCGCTAAACATATTACCATTACCTTGTCTGTATATTTTCGAAATAGGTAGATTTGTTAGGACGAACCTTCATTTATTCACTAACGCAAAAAGTACTCGCACTGATCAGAGGAGCCTTAAAAATCCTAATAGACTAGTTTTAACTACAGTCCCAAAAACCACGCGTTATCAAAAAAATTGTTTCGGGATGTGTTACAAATCTTTAATAAAATTCCTCAACATATTAAAGAACAACCTTTTAACAAGTTTAAGAGTAATTTGCGTAGGTGGCTGATTCAGAATACTTTTTATTCAGTCGGCGAATTTCTGAATTGGACAAATTCTGGTGTTACAAATGCATAGGTTAGAAAGAAAGAAAGAAAGAAAGAAAGAATTTTTTTTATTATTTTTTTTATTTTTTATTTTTTTATTTATTAATTTTTTTATTTATTTTGTTTCTGGTTAGGTGGTGTTAATTTTGTTTTGTAGTAGTGCTTAGTGACATATTATTTAATTTTGTTTTGACATTGCATGAAATTGTTTTACGTTTATAAACTTGTCTTCACATCACTTGACATTTAATTTTGTAATATTATGGATATTATTTTGTTTATTGATTGTGAAAATTTGCATGCTTTTTAACATAGCTAGACTCGCTTGTTCCTATCTTTATCACAACACCTAATGTACCTACATTGTCTAATGCAAATAAAGATTCATTCATTCATTCATTCGGGATAGCGTCATTTACATTCATTTATCTGGTTACAACAATGCCGCTACTTTATTCAACTTTATTTCTTTTTGTGACGGATTCTGGTTTCGTTCTTTCGTGTGTACGTTGTACATTATTCCCCGTTGCTCTCTTTATTAATTATTCGTTTATTTCAGAAACCCTCATTACTGAACGCGTTATACTCAGCTTTTCATATCTTGTGTAAACAACGCCTGGGTTTCTTGTGTGGGTTGCCGTGCGCGCTCGGTCTGCGGCCGCTGCGCTGTGTGCTCGATGTTTCGTCGCAGGCACTGTCGCAGCCGCGTCGTCTCACCTGTGCTGTCTGTGCGATGCACGGAGGACGTGCGTGGTCTCAGCGTGCGCTCATGTCATCTTCCTGAAATGTTTGGAAAATACCTCTGGACAGTATCTGGTTATGTTACGTGTTTTCCCTACCTATCTACCTACGGACTACGCGGGTAATTTATTTTATTTTATTAACTTACTCATAAACTGGCACTTTCGTTTTTTTTGTGCGGTTTAATCATTGTTGGTTCTAATGTTTAAAACTTTTTTCTTACTTTTTTTTTTACAATAATCTTATTTATTTTTTATTTATTTATTGAAAAATTACAAAAGAATTTACATAAGGTTTTTTTTTTTACAGTGTTGCATAAACCTAGTTAGGTTTTTCCGTACACTGTTGGATACATTCATTGCGCGACAATAGACAGCGATCATAACTACAAAACTAACTTAAATATTATACGTTATCTATCTGTTGCGATTTATTGGCTGGCAGTGCTCGAGTATACGTAGCTCAGTTAGACTGTGCAGTAAACCGGTTACACGACACGACAACAGGGTGTGTCGAAGTAACATCTAGCAGTTATATATAAAACTGATGAGTTAAAGTTTGCTTAAGTAATACGTTTTTAATTTTTGTTTAATGTTTTTATAGTTTATATCATTTCTTGAACTAGACGGTAGATTATTTATTAATTTAGGTACTATGTATTGAAGCATTTGTGCTCCATACAAGTTATTAAATTTTGGAACCATGAGTTTAGCATCAGACACACTACGTGTCACTCTTTGGTGATTTAAAGGTGTTTGGAGATTGTTGTTGAAGAAATTTTCTATTAATATTGTGTACTTTACTTTCTCGTGTATAGGTAAGATTTTGCAAAACTCGAAAAGTCCAAAGTAGTGTTCGTTTTTAAATTTAGCTTTTATCTTGTATGGTACTATAGTTTTAATTATTCGTAACTGAAGTTGATGGATTGAATCTAAAAGTGATTTACTCCGTAACTGCTTAGTCCGTACGATATAATTGATTCCCCTAAAGCTATATAAAGGGTAAGTAAAACTCTGAATGGAATTTTGTTTTTAACTATTGAAAATTTGGCAAGGATTGCGCGTAGTCGATCACATACATAATTTATGTGATTGGTCCACTTAAGACGATCATCAATAATAAGACCTAAATACTTTTGTTTGTTGACAAGCTTGACAGGTTCACAGTGGCATGATCGCATGTCCGCGTGTAGGCACGAGTGACAGTGGGCAATGAGGTTTATAGGGTGGTCTTTCCTATTTTTACTCGAGCTGATATACATCAGCTTAGTTTTACTAGCATTAAGTACCAGGCCTGAGTCGTGGGACCATTTGGTAAGCATTGTGAAGTCCATCTGCAAGCGGCGTAGGGCTACGTGTATGTTGGTATCTGCTGCCAGCAGGCAGGTGTCGTCCACGAAGATATAGACCTCACATTCCTTAATTACGTGAATCAAGTCGTTAACATATGTAATGTAATGTAATGGCCCCAAGACCGATCCTTGCGCCGTACCCTCATTGACCATTATTTTGTCACTGCGTTCTTCTCCTACCTTCACTGTGTAGGAACGATCTGAAAGATAGCTCTGACACCACTTATTTAGTGGCCCTCTTATGCCACAGTCGTCCAGTTTTTCCAGTAGCAGGTCATGTTGTAGAGTGTCAAACGCTTTACTATAGTCTATGAACACTACAAGGATATGCTTTTTGTCATTAAGATGTTTGTAAATGACATCAGTGAATTAAGAAAGCAGTTGTGTAGTGCTCTTGCCTGGTTGAAAGCCAAATTGATGTTCTGTAAGTATTTATATTTGTTTACTAATGAATTTTTCGATAATCTTGTCAATAGTTGGTAGTATCGTAATCGGTCTGTAATTATCATATTCTTTAAAGCTTCCTTTTTTGTGTATAGGTCTTACAATTCCTTCTTTCAGCTCACAGGGATACTCTCCAGTTTTAATTGAACTGTTGACAAGATTAGCTATTACCGGTGCCAAATCTTCTTTAATTAACTGAATGTCTTTTGCTCTAATACCATCTACGCCCGGAGCTTTCTCGCTACTTAGAGAATTTATTACTTTAAGAATCGCCTCTGGTGTAGCATTTTTATATCTAATAGATACATTAGAAGGTTTGGAGTAATCACATTTATTTACGAGTTTTATTTTGCATTTAGGTATGATATTCTTAACACTGTTTCTAAATTTTGTTGCGAAGTTATTGACAATATCCGTAAGTTTAGTTTTGACAGTATTAAAATCGTTCGTTATGACACTATCTATAGAGTTTTGAATTCTACCCGTGATTTCATTAAGGATACACCATAGGTTTTTAGGATTGTCTATATTTCTTATTATATCGTTTTTAGTTTGTTTATTTTTACCTTTTTGGATTAATTTACTAGCGAAATTTCTGGCTCTGTTATATTTCTGTTTAAGGATTTTATTATTAGCATCCTTAATCCAACTCATAAAAAGACGGTCTCTAAAATCACAAGCATTTTGGATCCTTCGTGAGATCCACCTATTGTTTGCTCGTTTGGGGTTTCCTGAAATTTTTATTTTTGTCTCTGATTTTTTATTACAAGTTTTCATATTATTTTGTATATATTTATATATCTTTTGTGGACAGACAAATTTTTTAGTACTCTGCCAATCAATTCCTCGCAAAGATGTAGATAGCAACTTATTATTATATATAGTTTTAGTTTTTGTAACACTCTGTACATGAAGCGGTCCGCTGCATGCCAGCGCTATAGCACGATGGTCAGCCAGTGTTACTCCAAGCGCCTTCGTGTACACGTCCTGCGTGCGGGATCTCGCGTAGATATGATCGATAACCGAACTACTTAATTTATTATTGCTTACTTCTATCCTCGTAAATTGCGTGATCCCGCACCGGAGGCCGTGACTACACATAGCGGAGTTGTATTTATGCTTTATAGGTACATTTATTCCTATATCTATGTTGACATCGCCTATAAGGAACAAGTCTTGTTTTTGGTTTGTTTTACTAAGTACAGTGCAGAGTTCTTGTATAAATAAATGTTTGCTATAACTAGGTGGACGGTACACAGCACACAGAGTGGCGGAATAGTGCGAAGAAGTGTGAATTTCACCGAGTAAGCATTCAAAGTGTTTTGTTTTGATAGGTTTCGTAATAAATTTGTGTTTTTTTAACACGTAAATAATAACACCACCACCTCTTCGATTTTTTCGCAACTCTGCGTGCATGTTATACCCGTCTAAGTTATACAATGAACATAATGTTTGTTTGTGGTTGTTTGGTTTTGGTTGGTTGTTTTTTTCTGCGGGTACCCTCCAAAGTGTACAGACGCGTATTTTTGCACTGCTTAAAATTTATTTCAAATAAATAGTTTGAATCCAAATGTATTAAAATTAAAGTTACCTTTGCATAAGTTGACATAAACTAAACTTTCTCACAAATTTTCACCACTGCAACACGGACACCATTTCAATTTCAATTTCAATTTCAATTTATTTAATTTTACAATATAAGCTTACAGCATACGCCAATACACTTATATCTTAGTCTATATTATGATACTGCTTTCTATCTTTAATGTAGAATTAAGGAACAAAACAGCGAATTTATGAAATACAGTAGTACTGTCAGCAAATATGTCGGCATGCGACTGTAGTGTGAGCATCTGATTTAACAGCGTAATAGCACGAGCGGTAGGAGCATGTTCGGCGCTGCAGGTGCGCGTGTGGTGCGGAGCGAACACCGGCCACACGCGCCTCTGCTGGTCCGAACGCCCGCCGCTGCGGTAGTAGGTGCCAGGAACGAACCGAACCATTTGGGACGCCACTGATTTGTTATCCACCTGCCCAGTGAGAGTAGCATGGTAGTGCATTATTAAAAGCAATTTGCGCCTTAACAGCAAGCTGTTAAGACCGACCATTCCATATATGAACATGGATGGAAAAAGATATGGATAAACGTTGAACATTTTTTTATAAACAAATCTCGCAAACTTTTTTTGGATTTTTTCAATCATGTTAACATATTTTTTTCCCGAGGATCCCATACAATAGCGCCAAACTCCAAACGACTTCGTACGTATGCGTTATAAAGGACAAGTGCCACTCTAATATCACTAAAGGGATATAGTGTTCTGATAACAAAGCCAAGAGTCTGGTTCGCTTTCTTACAAGTAGATTTTATGTGTTCTTTATAAGTGAATTTAGAGTCCAAAGTCAAACCCAAGTCTCTTATCTCTGTTACACGATCAATAGGTGTTAGACCAAGATAGTAAGTAAAGTTGTGAGGAACTATTCTTGCAAATGTGATGACTTTACACTTTGTTTCGTTCAGTTGAAGATTATTTGCAAGAGCCCACTCTACTACAGCTGTTATATCGTTTTGCAGAGCTGCCGAGTCATCTAACCCCTTCACTGCTACACAAAGCTTTACGTCGTCCGGAAACATAAAACACTTGGAGTTCTTAATAACTTTTGGTAGATCGTTAATCATAATTAAGAACTGTGTAGGGCCCAGGGTACTGCCCTGACTGACTCCTGATCTGGTATAAAAAAATTGAGAATGATAGCCAGCATGCTGAACATACTGCCTTCTATTGCATAGGTAACTAGAAAAAAAACTTAAAAGTTTAAGATTGAAACCAAATTGAGCAAATTTTGAAAGTAATATATCATTGTCAACTAAATCGAATGCTTTTTTAAAGTCGAAATATACTGTATCTACTTGACGTTTAGCGTCCATTTCCCGTAAAACGTGATCAGCAAAATTGATGTGATTTGTGTTAGTAGACCTAGAAGCACGAAAACCGTGTTGACAATCACTAATCATTGGTTCTATTTGTCTTTTTAAGGCTTTGTCAATAATGGCTTCGAACACCTTCCCAAACACAGACAAAATTGCAATCGGCCTGTGAGACGTAATATCTACGTTAGTAGTTTGCTTGGGTATTGGCACTACCCTTGAAATCTTCCAGACGTCAGGGTAGACCGAAGTTTGTAATGCCAGATTGTACAAATACAACAGTGGTGCTTCGAAAACTGATATACAATCCCTAACTATGAATGGCGGAACAAGATCAGGACCAGCAGCAGAACGATGGACACCACAACAGAAAAACTGGTCAAGAGCATGGACGAGCTGTCTTCTATGTTTGCTACAAGGATGGGCGAGTTTGAAAAAAGCTTGCAGCCCTCTGGGTCCACTAATACTAATCCCACAATGAAAAACTTGGCAGCAGAGTTCGCATCTTTCAAGATCCTGGTATGGAAGTCTCTTGGCATTCTGAAGTCACAGGTTGAGCTCCTTGTCCTCGGATTGGACCGTTTGGAGACACAGGCACGTAGAAAGGTTCTCCTCTTTCACGGCATCAAAGAGGAACAACAGGAAGATGTGCTGGGAAGACTCTTGCGGTTATATCCAACCAAATGAAGGTGGCAGGCGTTGGTCCCAATGTGATCGAGTCATGTCATAGGTTAGGTGCTAAGAAGGATTCTGCCAGACCAGTACTTGTGCGTTTCACATCTATGCAGCAACGGTCAGAGGTTTGGAAAGCTAAAACCGCGTTAAAAGGCTCAAAGGTCATCGTCACTGAGTTTCTCACAAAGGCTCGTCAAGACGTGTTTGCTACTGCACGTAGCCACTTCGGATTAAATAGATGTTGGTCAGCTGACGGCGTCATACACGTTTTACTTCCTGACAAATCCCGGCTGAAAATAATTTCCTCCCAAGAATTAAAGAAGATTATAGAACAGCACCCGAAGATCTCCGTAAAGTAATCGTGAACATATTTTTAGTGCCTTGTCGCGTATTTTCATATTAGTCGGTTTATACGGCCTTTTCTTGCCTTTTTTTAATGTAAGGTATGCAGAAATATTGTTTTTATAGTTGTTTTTTTTTTGCAAGGTGTGCACTAGAATAACATTCTGTAATTTCAATGTAAATTTCGTTCTGTCAAAGTCATGTCTGTCATGTTGCGTTCCGTTCTAACTGTTTTTTTTTTTGTGTGCGTTTTGTTTCCTCGTTTCAGTGTGTGTTTACAAAGTATGTTTAGTGTTTAGTGATAATGTTTTCTTTCAGTCAACTTATGCGTAAGAAATGAGAGCTGTTAATTTATTTGTTTATCGAGTCTTATATTCAATTCAGTCATATATAAGTTTATTTATTTTATTTATTATAGAACTATAGGAATATTTATATTTACATTATTGATATAGATGAAGAATACTTTAGTTGCTCCTCTGATGACTACGAAAGCGCTGTGAGTAGTATTGATACCTCTCTTTATGATGCTGAACCGCTTGACGAAAAACTCGCCAGGGTTTTCGTCGACAATTCTAAATTCCTTTCCTTAGTGCATATCAACGCTCAGAGTATTTTAGCTCACTATTCCGATTTTCTCGCATCCTTTAGCGCCGGCGTAGTTGATTGCATCCTTGTTTCTGAAACCTGGTTAAAACCAACACTCCCTTCTACCAGCTGTTCCCTGCCAGGTTACCAACTTTTTCGTAACGATCGCACTGGTCGCGGTGGTGGCAGCGTTGGTATTTACCTACGCAGCTGCATTCCTGCCAGTTTCGTTTCTAGCTCCCCATCTGACTGTACGGGTTCTCTGGAGTATCTTTTTATGGAGGTCGTAGTCCATCACAAAAAGATCCTACTTGGTGTCCTATACAGCCCAAATGATAGAGTGGACTACTTCAGCTCCTTGGAAGGTCTGTTGGAGAATTTTGTACCTATTTACGATCACATAATATTAATGGGTGACCTAAATACATGTTTACTCAAGTGTGACACAAGATCTGACAAATTACACACAGTAACGTCGTCTCTTAACCTCCAAATTCTTCCTTTACAGTCCCCAACTCATTACTTTCCGAATTGTAGGCCTTCTCTTATAGATTTAATTATTGTCTCTAGCCCCAACCTCGTTTTCTCTCATGGTCAATTGACTGCTCCCTTCTCCCACCATGATCTAGTCTTCCTATCTTACAAAGTGCGTCCGCCTAAGGTTAGAGGCAAGGTCCTTCTCCAGCGCAATTTCAAGCATATGGATCTGGAACGTTTGAGAGAGGATGTGAAGAATATTGACTGGTCATCTGTGCTGTTGTCTGACAACATTGATGACATGGTTGAGTCATTAACTACTGTGCTGATTAAACTATATGATTTACATGCACCAGTGCGTCCAGTTCGTGTGAAGCATGCTCCTGCTCCCTGGTTAACCTCGGTGATCAGGAGGACGATGGCTAAGCGCGACAGAGCCAAAGCTCGACACAAAAAAGAACCTTCGCAGGAAAACTTCGCGGCATACAAAAAACTTCGTAACATCTGCAACAGAATGTGTAGGGATGCAAAACGTCGCTATATTCACTCCACTATTCAGAATCTCTGTCAAACCCAGGTTTGGAGATTCTTGCGGTCTTTAGGCGTGGGCAAGACCACTGACGCTTGTCAAATCTCAGTGGACCTCAATGCGTTAAATCTTCACTTCACAAAACCACCTGTCATTTTAGACTCTTTTAATAAATCTGCTACTCTTTCTTATTTATCTAATCTTGCCCCGCCAGACTGTCCCCATTTCTCATTCCAGCTAGTTTCAGTAGATGCCATCAAGAAGAGTGTCCGCTCCATCTCCACTAAAGCTGTTGGTAGTGACAGTCTAAGCCTCGACATGATCCTTCCCGTGCTGGAAGACATTGCGCCGGTAATCACTCACATTGTTAATTTCTCACTGTCTCGCAATGTCTTCCCAGCATCGTGGAAAAAGGCTTTCGTCATACCACTACCCAAGACCTCGAACCCCACTTCCTTTTCACAGTACCGTCCCATATCCATACTTTACTTTACTTTTGTGATGGACTACGACCTCCATAAAAAGATACTCCAGAGAACCCGTACAGTCAGATGGGGAGCTAGAAACGAAACTGGCAGGAATGCAGCTGCGTAGGTAAATACCAACGCTGCCACCACCGCGACCAGTGCGATCGTTACGAAAAAGTTGGTAACCTGGCAGGGAACAGCTGGTAGAAGGGAGTGTTGGTTTTAACCAGGTTTCAGAAACAAGGATGCAATCAACTACGCCGGCGCTAAAGGATGCGAGAAAATCGGAATAGTGAGCTAAAATACTCTGAGCGTTGATATGCACTAAGGAAAGGAATTAAGAATTGTCGACGAAAACCCTGGCGAGTTTTTCGTCAAGCGGTTCAGCATCATAAAGAGAGGTATCAATACTACTCACAGCGCTTTCGTAGTCATCAGAGGAGCAACTAAAGTATTCTTCATCTATATCAATAATGTAAATATAAATATTCCTATAGTTCTATAATAAATAAAATAAATAAACTTATATATGACTGAATTGAATATAAGACTCGATAAACAAATAAATTAACAGCTCTCATTTCTTACGCATAAGTTGACTGAAAGAAAACATTATCACTAAACACTAAACATACTTTGTAAACACACACTGAAACGAGGAAACAAAACGCACACAAAAAAAAAAAAACAGTTAGAACGGAACGCAACATGACAGACATGACTTTGACAGAACGAAATTTACATTGAAATTACAGAATGTTATTCTAGTGCACACCTTGCAAAAAAAAAACAACTATAAAAACAATATTTCTGCATACCTTACATTAAAAAAAGGCAAGAAAAGGCCGTATAAACCGACTAATATGAAAATACGCGACAAGGCACTAAAAATATGTTCACGATTACTTTACGGAGATCTTCGGGTGCTGTTCTATAATCTTCTTTAATTCTTGGGAGGAAATTATTTTCAGCCGGGATTTGTCAGGAAGTAAAACGTGTATGACGCCGTCAGCTGACCAACATCTATTTAATCCGAAGTGGCTACGTGCAGTAGCAAACACGTCTTGACGAGCCTTTGTGAGAAACTCAGTGACGATGACCTTTGAGCCTTTTAACGCGGTTTTAGCTTTCCAAACCTCTGACCGTTGCTGCATAGATGTGAAACGCACAAGTACTGGTCTGGCAGAATCCTTCTTAGCACCTAACCTATGACATGACTCGATCACATTGGGACCAACGCCTGCCACCTTCATTTGGTTGGATATAACCGCAAGAGTCTTCCCAGCACATCTTCCTGTTGTTCCTCTTTGATGCCGTGAAAGAGGAGAACCTTTCTACGTGCCTGTGTCTCCAAACGGTCCAATCCGAGGACAAGGAGCTCAACCTGTGACTTCAGAATGCCAAGAGACTTCCATACCAGGGTCTTGAAAGATGCGAACTCTGCTGCCAAGTTTTTCATTGTGGGATTAGTATTAGTGGACCCAGAGGGCTGCAAGCTTTTTTCAAACTCGCCCATCCTTGTAGCAAACATAGAAGACAGCTCGTCCATGCTCTTGACCAGTTTTTCTGTTGTGGTGTCCATCGTTCTGCTGCTGGTCCTGATCTTGTTCCGCCATTCATAGTTAGGGATTGTATATCAGTTTTCGAAGCACCACTGTTGTATTTGTACAATCTGGCATTACAAACTTCGGTCTACCCTGACGTCTGGAAGATTTCAAGGGTAGTGCCAATACCCAAGCAAACTACTAACGTAGATATTACGTCTCACAGGCCGATTGCAATTTTGATATAATAAGAAATATAGACAATCCTAAAAACCTATGGTGTATCCTTAATGAAATCACGGGTAGAATTCAAAACTCTATAGATAGTGTCATAACGAACGATTTTAATACTGTCAAAACTAAACTTACGGATATTGTCAATAACTTCGCAACAAAATTTAGAAACAGTGTTAAGAATATCATACCTAAATGCAAAATAAAACTCGTAAATAAATGTGATTACTCCAAACCTTCTAATGTATCTATTAGATATAAAAATGCTACACCAGAGGCGATTCTTAAAGTAATAAATTCTCTAAGTAGCGAGAAAGCTCCGGGCGTAGATGGTATTAGAGCAAAAGACATTCAGTTAATTAAAGAAGATTTGGCACCGGTAATAGCTAATCTTGTCAACAGTTCAATTAAAACTGGAGAGTATCCCTGTGAGCTGAAAGAAGGAATTGTAAGACCTATACACAAAAAAGGAAGCTTTAAAGAATATGATAATTACAGACCGATTACGATACTACCAACTATTGACAAGATTATCGAAAAATTCATTAGTAAACAAATATAAATACTTACAGAACATCAATTTGGCTTTCAACCAGGCAAGAGCACTACACAACTGCTTTCTTAATTCACTGATGTCATTTACAAACATCTTAATGACAAAAAGCATACATGTCTTGGATATCTCACGTCAACGATGTCAGTAAACGCATGCATTATACTTTCCACTCTCTCAAGCGTCTCCAATACTTTCTCCCTTTCCATACCAAAATTATGCTTGCGCAATCTCTCCTCTTACCCATTCTCGATTACGCTGACGTCTGCTATTTGGATGTGACTGAGGAGCTGCTGAATAAGTTAGAGCGACTTCAAAACCTGGCGATACGCTTCATTTTCGGTTTGCGGAAATACGACCACGTTTCTCACTTTCGTGCTCAGCTTAAATGGCTTCCTATCCGCCTTCGCCGAGATATGCACATCCTGTCTGTCCTCTTTAATATCCTTAATGACCCGCACTCCCCTCCTTACCTTCGTGCCCGATTCCAACTGCTTCCTCCTCCCACTCGACCTATGCGCCCTTGTATCACCAACATGCTTGAGGTGCCTAGGAGCAACACCAATTTCTTTTTCCACTCCTTTTCTGTCCGCGCTGTTCAATTATGGAATCGTCTTCCCAAATCTATCCAAGAAAGTCCCTCTATTGCCTCTTTTAAACTAAAAGTAAAGGAACATTTTCTTCGGCAAATCACTGCTTCGTCGTAGTCATCAGTCGTGTAGTCATCATTTTGTATTTCTCTCTATAGCATTTAGTATTTTTATTTATTTATTTATTTATGTATGTTTGTATATATGTACATATTGCGTGTATTTTCATATATATATATATAAATATATATATATGGGTTTATTGTATTTAAGGAGTTAGTAGTATATTAGCTTAAGTAGTATATACGTGTAATAATATATTATATTTTCTTTTCGAAATTCTCACTGCACACTTGTGTCCCGCTAAACAAACATTTTCTCTCACGACCTTAGGTTGGCTGGAAGAAATCTAGAGATAAGCCCGCCTTTGTAAATGTCCTCTTGTATGTAATTATCTGTATGTTAAATGTGCAATAAAGAATATAATAATAATGACTGAGAAATGTTGGCTTCCGATATTATAATAGTATCTATATTTCGCGAGCATGAACGCACACATTGTTCGAGTGACGTAAAGTTTTTTATTATGGATCGAATATTAATATGAATGCATAGCAAGGAGGTTTTAATCCACGCTACTCTCTAGGATGGAGAGATGAATGGCCAAAAAAAGCGTGACGACGAGTATATCCAATAGTCGCGGTGGCATCTCTTTCACACAGTAGGGTGACCTTACTATTTTACGCTTGGGGATGTAATGTTATTAAAGCCCTCTGGAACAGCAGCTTCATTTTAAATATTTTATTTGGCAGGATATTATCCTTTAGTTTCTACCTGATAAGTTGTGCTTCCCTCGGCAACAAAGTGTTTCGTGTCTTAAAATTTTCGCAACGCTGAGGATTCTTCTTTCGAACCACTCGCTTGGCTCGTGGCTCAATTATAGAGTCATAGAGGTAAATTGAGAGCAATTTATTGCCTGAAGACTCGTGATTCCCTGAGAGAACTGTTCAAGGAAATCAACATTATGACAGTGCCATGCCAGTATATCTATGAAAATATAATGTATGCTAGAAAGAACATTTATCAATTACCTAAAATTTGTGACAGGCATAATTTTAATACTAAAAATAAGCATAAAATTGATCAACCATATACTAGATTAACTAAAGTCAATACATCTTTCGTTGGTCTGTGTATACGATACTACAACAAAATACCTGACAATATAGTGCAATTACCTGAGAGAAAGTTTAAAGAATGTGTAAAGCAAACGTTATGTAAAAAAGCTTACTACAGATTGGATGACTATATGAATGACAAAGAGGTATGGTGCTCTGATATTCCAGCGAAACACAAGAAACACATTGTAAAATGCCGACTCTTAAAGTAGGCCGTGCTGCAGTGGTTTCTTGCCGTTTCTTTTACGCTGCCATAGCACGATCCGAAACGGCGTAGACTCGCTCTATTTGCATTGTATTCTGCATGACATTCAATAAGTATTCTGTAAAGAATCTACATTGAATAAAATTATCTGAATCTGAAATGAAGTCAAGTCCGTTTGGTGCCGGCAAAGTATAGTACCAAGTACCAACCCATCTCCACCCGTGGGTATCGTAATGTACGTACAGTGTACGTTTCATGGGATGTCATGTACAACATGAGAATATTATTCAAGCATGGTATGTGCATGTCATGAATATTATTCAAGCATGTCATGAGTACCTTGGGCTCAATTCTTGAATAACACCGGATGATAAATAATTATCACCCGAAAAATTAAAAATGTTTCTTTACAAAAGTGCAGAATGATATTCGTTAAATATAAAGTAGTGATTGATTGTTACTTTTCATGTACTATGGTTTACATTTTTATCTGTTAAAAATCTAAACCAATCGGGGTACATTTGATATTTTTTATGTTAAAAGTGAGCAAACGAGCAGGTGGGCCACCTGATGGTAAGTGGTCACCACCACCGCCCATAGCACCCACTGTCTTATTTGATGTCTCAAAAATTATATTTTATCACTCGGTAATATTCAACAATTGGGTCAGAGTTTTTTCAGCAGCAGCATTCTTTTTGTTTGTTTCCAAAATGAACCTTTTTTCATTTCTTTCTTCTTGCTTTCCAGAAAAGCCCAGGGAATTCTTGAAAATCACTGGGTGATAAAATATCACTTTTGAGACTTTAAAAATTCACATTTGCGCTGATAAACTGTTGAAAGGTAAATCAGAATGCATGAAAATTAACAATCAAGGACTGCTTTATATTTTAAGAAGATCAATCTAAACTTTTGAAAACAAAAATCTATGATTTTTAATTTTTTGAGTGATATTTTATCACCCGGTGATATTCAAGAATTGTTCCCCAGGTACGTTGCATGCCTCATCATCAAGAAGCAAAGCAATTAATAAAATTTGACGTGTATTTTTTTTGTTTATTTTCAGGAAACAAACAGTTTTACATAAAGTACAGTAATTACTCAAATCAATTTCTAATAAACCTAAAGTTCCCTAAATGTTTATAACAGTATAATGGTTTCGTCTTTAAGAACTAGATAAGATTTTAGAATTAACAACCTTAAACAATTTAATTTTCATTCAGGTTTTGCTCTAAACTTATCATAGCAGAAAAGTATAAACCTAAACCTACCTATTTTCATAACCCTATGCGTTGTATACATTTATAATAGCCTAAGAAATAATTACGCAACAATTTACGTGGTCAAGTTGTACCAAGTGGAGCGCCAAGGATTGCGCTCCTATGAAAAAATCTTCAGTACAATTCCTAATACAGAATTCAATGAGTGTGAAAGAGAAACATCAACACGCTCGAGCGCGTGAAACAAAAGATTTTCTATGAGAAATTAGCCTAATCAGAAGCGCTGCTCAATGCTACGTTGCCAGGTCGCGATGCGCATGCAGTTCGGTGACAAGGTGCTGTTGCCGATCATACGTAAACAAATTTTTCGTATACAGCTTTCAGTTACTGTTCGCAATTTTTCTTGAAAATTTATAAATAATTGTTTTTAAATAGTTGACGTGCCTAATTACTGTAAAAATGGACGAATACAGTGTCGTTTACATAAAAAAATGTGAAAAAGACTATACAAATACGACTTGAACTCAATGAAAAGGGGCCGCCACGACCTGAAACCGTGATAGTTCAAAAATGTAGTACAACAAATAAAACTTTTAATCGTGTGATCAAACCAGAACAATATTTAAAAACACCTTGGATGTGCGGTTGTAAATAAATTGTTTAGTTTCCCGTGTCTGGTATTTGGAGCTGGCACTGGATCGCATAATATGTAACAATAAAGCCATAAAAATCTTTTTACTGAAATAAACTATAAATACTCACAAACATTAAAAGACTTAAAACCAATATGTTGTTCATTCTCACTACTTATGAACAGCCCTCGTAACATTAGCTGTCTCTTCGTCCATCTATATTTGCGATCCGTCTGGCTGTCCGAGAACAACAGGTCGATACTCGTACAGGTTTTTGTTGGTATTCTTCTAAAAACTCATCATCAACCAACTTCATTTGGGCCTAATTGCGAGCCACCTACTTTTTAACCGACTTCAAAAAGGCGGAGGTTCTCTATTCGATCGTATTTTTTATTTTATTTTATTTAAATGAATGAATCATTCTTACCTACCAAGTGACATCTGTCCACATCTGAAACTTTTTTAAACAAATTCCAACCCAAGGGCATCACATAAAATCTCTCAATAATGCCCGGCACAAAACTTTGATGCTGACCGTAAATGGCTCGAAATATCTATCGCGCAGGGCAGGCGTGTGAATTATTGGCTTCCCGCATATCGTCAATAAGAACGCAGCAAATAACCAGCAGCATCAGATGTACTATTTTCCTATTATTGTACAGGCAACGTAGGTTCCGTTGTTTTGTTTGATTGTCTTTTAAAACTAATGCAAGCTGTTTTTCTCTTTCATGTTTAGATTCAGGTATCTTCATCATAATGTTATTTCATCATAATATTCTTTGGGACAAGTTGTTCAGTTTTATGGGCAGATTCTGCAGATTCACATCCCACAATACTGATGTGGTTGTACCTTTTTAGTTTCCTTTGTGTTCAAATATCGTACATTACAGCCACCCTACTTCATACGTAAAGCAGTTCGGCTTTTTCATTGAAAAATTAAAGGAATAATGCATACCCATAGAAGAATATTCCGCAAATAGCATAACTATCAATTTTGCAGCCATTTACTCTACAATATTTCACTGTTTTTGCAGAAAAAATACGCGATTTTAAACAAAATTTAGCATGACATAAAAATGTGTCAAAGACGGGGATACCAGTAATGTATTAAAAAATATTACCAAAAAGGTTGATGACCAATGAAGAAGTACATAACCTGCTTGACCTTAAACAACACAATTAGATCAAAAATATTTTTGAGAGTTTCCTAGATAAATCACAGAACCTAAAACACCCGAAAAATATTAAATTTTTAAGATTTAGCTCTAAAAAGGTTTTCTATATGAAAACCAAGCATAATGTCAAAATATGTTTTCCTACCAACCCGCAATTTCGTTTTGCTATGGCAACTGTGTGAGCGTGACACAACCGCGACTAATTGACCTCTCGCTCGGCACAATTTCTCTTCTTCGCAAATCACAGGAATTTATACCGTATTACAATATACGATTGACTAAATTTGTGTAGCAAGATTTTTGCATTAAACACTCCTTCCTAGAGCGTAGCGTGGATTAAAACCTCCTTGATGCATAGTAAGTTTAAATTATCAGGAATACTATCTAAGAAGGTTTGTATATTGGCGCAATCAGAAATCTCAAAAATATTGTTATACGATGAAGACATTTTTAAATGCTATTATTACTAAACAAGATATTGGTGATTGTAAATAATATGGGTGGGTGTTTCTTAAATTTTTAAAGTTTTGATATCGTTAGCAGAGCGGATTACAATGGCTTTTTCGTTGTCACCCTC
Source organism: Athrips mouffetella (assembly GCA_947532105.1). Lineage (NCBI taxonomy): Eukaryota > Metazoa > Arthropoda > Insecta > Lepidoptera > Gelechiidae > Athrips > Athrips mouffetella. Next base: position 24,807,681 of record OX383965.1, read on the forward strand.
TTTTCGAACCCGGAGGATTCCATTTTTGATCCAAATGTACTTAAAAATGTCCTTTAACTCTTTTTTCGTTAACCACAATAGATGCTTATTGTACGGTGTAAGTGCTTCTTTTAGAAATACCGTCTCTTTAGCCACGGCACCTTTAGTATTTGGGAGGATATCAGCAACTGTAATTATCATATCATTCGTTTTGGCTGTAGTTAGCCACTTAGCTTGTAGACTTTCGTTCTTAAGCTGCACCATTATTGGGCCTGGACGTTCCGTTCTTCCGGAGAGGCGTTTAGTACCCTTGTCTCTAGATTTTTTTTTTTATTTTTTTAAGTTCAACATTCTTTTTCTTCAAATCAGAAATAGTTGTTTGACAGGCTTCTAGGCTATCAAGAACTTCATCCAATTTATCCGAATAGAACTGCAGTGACTCAATAAATTCCTTCAATTGTCGTTGAATTGATTTGTCGACCTCCTTTGTGATATCCTTAAGTAATTGTTTAATATTTATTTGCACCGATGGGGCGGTACCTGGATCTTCTTCCTCATTCTCATCCTGAGGAATCACGATGGAACGACGTTTGTATGAGCTCTCGTGACATTCGCTGCAGGTCCACTGAAGATTTTCCATGGCACGGAGTACACTTTGTTGTGCATTGGTTAATCCTGCACATTCTGAATAAAAATGCACAATTTTTTCACATTTAATACACTCTATTCCTGGTTTGGTTTTCGTAATATTCTTGTTACATTTATCGCACTTTCCCATATTGCGGGTATACTCGAGACACTCTTAAGCAATAACGTACGTGTGATCGCTACGAGCCGCGCAAATGATGAAATTACAAAACAATCTTATACATTGTAGGACCCCGCTAATTTTATAAACCTATTTTACATTTTTCCTCTTTCTAAAACTTTACTTTAGTCTTTAACATGTTTTATCTACACTCATGTCGTAAACTTTGAAATATGATTCAAAAGGTTGATACGTAAGGCTGTATATTACGCAGAGTATATATAAAAAATTAAAAAGTTACCATTACGTAACGATTTTTGTATGATAATTTTGCAAAGGTGTTACGTAATTTAATTTTTTAATCATTACATAACACTTGGATACAATTCTCCTTGAATCTAAACTTTTTTTAAGAAGACTGAATAGAAGGTCTTTTAGAGAGCCCGTTAGTAATATATCAGTTTTTCTTAGTAGCTGTCAAATATCAGTAGCATATTACAAAGTGTACCATATAAACAACCTATTATTTTGGAGCAGTTAGAGTAACAGTTACTATAGTTACAATTATTTCATCTGTGGCTCAAAATATGCGCGCGCAGCCTGAAATTAGAAAGGACTTGGAAATAGATATTAGATTTGCCGCTATTTTCAAACATTTACCTTTTTCAAGTATTTTGTGCCCGTGAAAGTAATGTGAAAGTTTATTGAAAAAGTAGATAAAGTGGTGCAGTCAGGATACTGCACTCACACCAGAAGATACTCAATAACTTATGATCTTCTCTCATATTAGTCTAGGACATTTTACGACATAACCTACAATGAATTGGGAAAGAATGAAAATCTAAAAGAAAACCATGTTAAGAAAATGTTCTGCTTGTATATTTCAAAGAAGACCTAGCGGATATATTAAGGCGGCTTCTATAGACTTATATCAGAACTGTAGTATGCATAATATAAGTTGCCTTTGTTGTTTACTTACTTTTGTTTAATTTTTATAAGTAAGTAAGTACCTACCTATTGTATGAGTGAAGATAAAGTAGTATACGCAACTGCATATAATATGGTATTAAAACACTCGTTTGAAACCCAAACTCGTGTTATAATAACCAGTTTTATATGACAGTTGCATAAACTACTATTATACAAAAATTAGACCCTATCTTTCCACATTGTAATACTGTTTATAACGGCATGACTTATCTAAATAAATTTTTGATACATTTAGTTTTAGTCTTTTTATTTCCTGAGATCTCTCTAAGTACTTATGCTATCAGCAGTCTTATTTGTCTCGTTCTCCTAAAAACAATGTATAAATTAAAAGTATACAACAATTGTAAATAGTTATTTATGCTACAATCTAACAAAACAATCGTTTTTCCTTAGTACCTACTTGTTTCTGGTATTTCTCTCCAAGAAACTGGTTATTTTATCTTATTTAGTACTTTCTTTCTTAAATATTAATTAATTTCCAGACTAGATTTTTACCAGAAGCAGTTAAGTATTTACCTAAAAATTTTACCACACTATTCGTTCCTACCCTGGTTACAAAATTGACTTCTTATCTCACTTTACTATGAGGTAGGTATCTGACCTTAAAGCTTAAACGGTCCGCTTATTGCCGGCTGTAGTACACTGTCGTGCAGATTTACATACTTCATTATTTTTCACATAACTTCCTACACTAGTTAGTCACTTAAATCTTTACTTAAATTACTGTATTTCTTGTACAGTTGAAAGTAGGTTTAGCCTGATGCTTACTATGCAATTTTTGTTATTTCACAAATGATACGTGTACAAAACATAGTACGGTACAATATAAGTGTACTCGACTTGATGCGCTCGCGACTGTACGCAACTCAGCTGTTATCGCTCCGTATGCCGGTCCGCTGGCTGCTTCAACATAACTTTACTTTTTTCTCCAAATTAACAATCTTTGTTGTCGTATAACTTTGATAGAAATTAACAATCTTTGTTGTAGTATAACTTTGATAGTTATTCTTTTTTTTTTTTTTGGTGATTATTAACTAAAATCTTGTCGTTCTTAGTTCCGTCGTATCTGAACTATGGAACTTAAATGAATATTCTATAATCCTACCTACCTAACTCTCGGTAATTATCGAACTATCTAAGTAATAGGAACAGGATACATGTTAAAGCAATGTTATTTCGTAAGGCCCGGCTGATGCCGGAGGTGTCGTCGGCCATACTTGCAGTGCCGTCGGCCACCCCGGTAGCCTGAAACCTCCGGCGGCCGCCGCGCCGGTGCGTATCCCCCCTGTCCTACCGGGATCGCCACATTGAGGGGGGGGGACAATCAGCCTCATGATTACCGCGGGGACCATGACTCCGTTCTGCATGGTCCTGCCGGCGGTGGGTCTGGTGAGGGTCCCCACCAGGGTTATCGGCGTCCCCTCCGTGATGGGGATCTCGATCGGTGGCGGTCCCTCCGGCGACCTCGGTACTCCTTGCTGTTCGTCTGGTTCCGGAGGGTTTTCCGGGGCCGTTGGCCCGGCCTCTTCTGCCTGGGCGGTGCCTGGTTGGCCTTCGCCGTGGCCCTGGCTTATCAGCCACTCCTCTAGCTCCGCTCTGGTTATATCTAACCTTATTATGTCGTCCGCGTCGGAGGCGGACGTCAGCTTCACCGTCTCGGGTTTTTCCCTCTTCATCACTTTTTTGTTCTTATTCATTTCTATTATGATTTCTTTCGCGTGTCCGCGCACTGCTCCGTTCGGCGGTTGCCGGTACATAATTGAGCGGTTCGGTTTATTATCTGTCAGTGCCGTGCGCCCGCCTCACCTCGCGTAGGGTGACCGAAATGTTTTTAGGACTAATGTTATTTATTATTTTATTTTATATTTATTCTTGACTTTTGCGCGGTTGTTGTTGTTTTTTTTTTCTTTAGTGATTTAATTTTTTAATGTCTTTTAAGTGTGCCGTGTACTGTTTTTTCTTATTTTTATCGTCCTGCAGCACATATATTACTGGTGATTTTTGCTGCAGAACGCGGTAAGGTCCGGAGTACTTCGGTGCTAGTTTGGCGCAGAAGTTTTTCCCCGCGTTAGACAGCGGGAAATCCCTTTTTAATACAAATTCGTCTATTTTGGGTGAACATTATTTTTTCTGTTTGTCGTATCTATTCTTTTCTTTTTGTGAGGCCTCGTTTTGGTGGTTTCTCACCAATTTGTAAATCTCTTCCATCTTCGCTTTTTCTTTTATTGCCGGTACGGGAAACTCATTTTGGTCGTATGGGTTTCTCAGTTCTCTCCCGAACATGAGAAATGCCGGTGTATACTTAGTCGATTCCTGGACTGAAGTGTTTATCGCGTAATTTAAGAGGCCTATCACAAAATTTCGTGCAAAAAAATTAAAAGTGGAAATCTCACTCGGCGTCCAGATTTTTCGACACTGTTTTGTAGCTGAAACTAAACGATATAAATACTTTTTGTATTTTCAAGTTATTCGATACTATTATTTCGTTTGAAAGGCCAGCGCATCGGATTATGAAGAAATTTGGCAGTTTTAAGTACGTTCCATTAAGGTATTTAAACGAATTGTTTTTAAACAAACGTAGGCGATTTTCATTTTTTTTATACCAAAGTTTAGTATGGTATAAGTTATACGAAATAATATTATTATAGTTAAGAGCAATTTGCAGTTAAACCTGAGCGTTTTTTGTAGTTTTTTTCGTTCGGAATTGATTTTTTTCCTAGATTTTCCAATATATTTTTCAAAATTCCGAGGCCGCTACGAACTACACTATTATATAAGAGATTTTATTGTATTATTTTAATTTTGTTTGCTTAGCCCAATAGTTCAATCCACGAGCTCAAAAAAGTGCCTTCGCGCATTTCATGAAAACTTGCTTCGGAATATTAGCTATATCTACTAATATAAGAAAAATTTTTATAAAAACTTTTTGAAAAAACTTAAATAGTAACTATTCTTCAACATTTTATAAGTTAACGTTGTCAAAATCTTTCCGTTTCTCAGATTAAGGACGCCGAAATTAGCTATTTTGCGCAAAACACGCTCAAAATGTAATAGGCCTCTTAATTCTGGTAAATATTCGTCCCATTTCTTGTGGTTTGTCCCGATGTACGTCAAAATCATGGTCTCTAATGTTCTATTAACTCGTTCCGTGGCGTTCGCTTGGGGTGCGTACGGGGCCGTCAGTTTGTGTTTTATGCCATACGTTCTTAATGCGTTCGTAAACTCTTTACTTATGAACTGTTTTCCGTTGTCAGATAATAGTATCTCGGGCGCTCCGTACCTTGTTACTATGCATTCTCTCAATGCTTTCGTTACGTTCCTCGATGTGGCGGTGCGTAAAGGACGGATGTCTATCCATTTTGTAAACTTATCGTGGAAGACGATTATCCAACAATAACCCTGTGATGACCGGGGTAGAGGTCCTATCAGGTCGGTCGTTATGACTGCCCATGGTTTCGTAGCGTTATTTATGTGCATTAATCCTGCTTTTGCTTGTTGCGATGGTTTTTGAACTTGACATTCCTTACACTTGTGTACGTACGTAGCAACATCACGGTACATGCCGGGCCAGTAGTATCGCTGTGCAATCCTTGATAATTTTTTCGCTGTACCTAAGTGGCCAGCGTTGGGTACATTATGCCCCCCGCCCCTCCGCAAGGTTGGTCGTGTTTACTGTCTCTCGTAATTTGATTTTCTTAAAAATATAATAAAATGAGTACTAGTGACTTGGAAGCCCTAGAAGAACTTATAAAAAGATGTATAGCTCCATATGCATCAGAAATATCGAGACTTACTTGCGTAATTCAAGAACTGGAAGCTAAAATCGATGTCCTTGCTTCGGTGAAGAAAAATGAAGTTACGGTGAGCCAAACTGAACTCTCTTTTACTGTTGATCCAATCACAAACGACAATCCCACGACTGTGACATCGCAACAGGCAACGGCAACGACGAAGGAATCAACAGCATCCAATAGTGAGAATTTATCTGCTCGAGCAAAACGCGCCGCAGCCCGACAACAACGCGTACCCGCGAATACAACAAGGGAACTCCAAACACCATCACCAAAGGTATCAAACAAAACGACGAAAGTACACGCACCGCGGAAGTCCGCTCGTAAGCAGATAAGCAAACAAACTGCACTGCCAATCAAACTCGACCAGTACTATGATACACAACAATGTGTGGCCACAAAACCAGTCGAAGCAGAAAAGCAGAAATTAATTTTTTGTCAATCATTGCAGTCTGATGTTTCAATCGTTAAAACTGCTAAACAAGACCAAGGAAATGACGATTTTCAGTCGCAAGCGACGGAAATTTTGACCTTGAAATCAGTAGGAAACGAGCAGAAAAATAATAATGACGGCGAGCTTTGGACAGAAGTGCGGAACAAACGCAAAAAAAGAGCGATAAAGACCGTTCTATTAGGCACTGCGACTTCGGATATTGATCTGCACACCGTCGAAAAACTCAAACACATTCAAGTATGGTCCCTGAAACCTGAAACTACTGTTGAGATTATGATGAAATTTTTGAAAAAAATTGAACACTCGGATGAGTACACAGTTCAAAAACGAAACATTAATTCAAGTAGACATGCGTGTTTTATAATTGGAATGCCAGAGAGCTTATACCCGAGAATCAATTCGCCCGCTGTGTGGCCACAAGGCGTAAGACTGTCAGACTGGTTTCTCGCTAGACCCCGCGTGCAGCAGCGGGGTAAGTAACCGCCTACCCACCGATGACGTTCGCCGACCGAGTAGCGCTCTGCCCGGAAATTTACGACTACCGCACAAATATGACGCTTGTAAGAATGACCGACTCGTGATATGTTTACAGAACGTACAATCGCTAAATAATAAGACTAAGCGATTGGAAGTATTATTAGAAAGTGACTTAAAATGTGAGTTTTTAACAATGACGGAGCATTGGCTGACTAGATCAGAGCTTCAATGCGTAAACATTATTGACTTTACATTAACGTCTAATTACTGTAGACCAAAGAAGAGTTCGCACGGAGGGTCCTGCATTTATACTAAACGTGGAATCAGAGCCATAGATAGGCCCGACCTCTGCATGTTATCTAAAGAGAGGTTATTAGAAATATCTGCAATAGAATTGATAGACTACAAGCTTGTAGTAATTTGTTTTTATAGGTCTAATCATATTTTAATTAAAGATCATGATTATATAAGTGCCTTAGACCGTCTTCTCCATGAAATTAGTTGTGTTGCAAATGGACTAGAATGTATTATTGTAGGCGACGCTAACATAGACTTATTGACCTCAAGCTCGGGTAGAAAAAATCTTTTTGATGTACTTCATTTACACAATTTCCGGAGTGAAATTAATTTCCCAACTCGTGTGTGTGCTTCATCCTCAACCTCGTTAGACCATTTTTATAGTAATTGTAACTTAAATTTTCATGTGGAAAATGTATCTCCAGTCATAACCAATATTGGAGACCATTATGGTGTGCGTATCGAGTTGCAGTGCAATCAAGCACAAGCCTCGCCACAGCACAGATTAGTACCAAACTACACTAAAACAACACGCAATTCCTTCCTTGCCGCCGTCAACAGTGTTGACTGGAGTGATTATTATTTAAGAGACTACACAACTGATCAGCTAGCCGAAAGTTTTATCAACATTTTAGTTAACAAAATTAAGATATGTTTCGCTCCAAAGCTAAAACCGAATAATCGACGTGATCGTACGTGGGTGTCTCAAGATATTCTGAACTTTAAAAGCTTATTATTCGACATACTTGAGATAAAATCTAAATTCCCTAATTTAAACAAAATTCAGGAACGGTTCGATGATTACAACAAATTCTATAATCAATTAATTTCGACAAAGAGAACTAATCATTACATCAATATGTTAGAACTTAGCGATAATACGGTTAGGACGATGTGGAAAATTGTAAGTAATGAAACATGTAAAGTAAGAAACACGTCGATCGATTACACAGACTTAATAAAAAATGATAACAGGCAAGTGTATGACAATAAGCTGGATCTGCTAAACGTTTTGAATAGTCAGTATACTACGGCGGCAGCAAAGTGCGGAGCGCCCAAGGCTGACGTTAACGCGGCAAACGAAATAATTAAACAAGTTTGCCAACCAGCAGATCGTTCCTTGCATCTCAAAGCTTTCACACCACAAGAGGTGAATAAAATTATAACAAAAAAAGTTGCTATAAAACCCACAAAAGACATATACGGCATTTCTATAGAACTATTGTTGCTAATTGCACCAACAGTGTCTACCCTGTTATCTGCGCTTTTTAATAAATGTATTCAGCATGGCGTATACCCAAAACCCTTTAAGCAAGTTAAAGTATGTCCCTTGTATAAAGGAAAAGGACAAAAATCCGACCCATCTTGTTACCGGCCAATTTCGATAATACCCGCCGTAGCCAAAATCTTGGAAAACGGAATTACCTCGCGTCTCACCGAGTACTTGACAGATAACAATATCATATCTGGTCGTCAGTATGCTTATCGTGCTGGGAAATCTACTACCATGCTGACGCGAGAAGTAGTTCAACGGATACTCGCGGCGCGCGAAGAAAAGAAAGAGGTTGCAGTACTATGCTGCGACCTTTCTAAAGCTTTCGACGTCGCTGACCACCGCATACTAGCAATGAAACTACAGCACTATGGAATCGCAGGAAAAGCATTAGACTTCATGATAGATTTCATGAATGGCAGAACACAATTCGTAGTGGGCAAGGGAGGTACTATAAAGTCTAGTGGGCTCACAACAGTTGTGGGCGTGCCTCAAGGATCATCCCTTTCCAATCTGGCCTTTTCCCTCCTTCTAAATGATCTGCCAAGCGCGATCACCGGTGCTGAAGTTTTTATGTATGCTGACGACGTCGCTGCTATAATAACCGCATCTTCTCTCGACATGTTGGAAAAACAGCTCAACTCTGTTGCCAAGCAACTCCGAACGTGGTTTTTTCAAAACGGTCTTGTATTGAATTTGACAAAAACTCAATATGTGTGTTTTGACTTATCGGGTCGAAAACGTAGGCAGTTGGTCGTTGACATCGAAGGAGTTGATATAAAACAAGTCAATGTGACATCCTTTCTTGGCTTTCAACTGGATAACACGCTGTCGTGGGAAATTCATATTGACACATTGTGTGGTAAATTAGCAAAAGCCTGTTTCGCGCTATCCCGGCTTGCCTCTACCCTACCAACACACGTAGTCCGATCTTGCTACTTTGCGTATGTGCAGTCGCTTCTGCAGTATGGCTTGGAGTTCTGGGGACGCGCTGCCGAATGGGAACGTGTCTTCAGGATGCAGAAGCGTGCTGTGCGGGCAATCGTCCGGGTGCCGCAAGATGTATCAGCTAGGCCGTACTTCGTGGAACTAGGGATATTGACGCTCCCGAGCTTACTTATTTGTCAAGTTGCCATATACGCTAAACAGAATATACACTGTTACTCGAGGCGAAGCGATGATAAAATTCATAATTTGCGAAACGCTCGGAAGTTGTGTTTAGTCACGCATAAGCTTGAAAAGGCAAAGCGCACTATCCACGCGATGGGTCCACCGGTATATAACAAACTACCCGAGAATATTCAGGACGCCCCGAGCTTGACCACCTTTAAGTCTAGGTTAAAAACTTGGCTAGTGGAAAAGGCATTTTACAGCTTTAACGAATTTATAAACTTAAAATAGAACTGTACGGACATTTTGCAATAGCAGTTATTTTTATTTTTTAATGTAATTATTTATGGTAATATTATAATAACAATTGTTATTTTATGTGAAATTTTTGACGTGTAAATTATTTTATTAATAAAGATATGATATGATATGATATGATATGGTTATCATTTAACAAGTTTTGTCTGTCGCTTAGCGGTACGCACAGCTTCCACTGGGACTCAGGTTGTATTTTCATGCCGTATGAAGCGTTGATAATTTTTTTATACAGTTTTCCTTGCTTTAGGCAATAATCGTCATATTTTCCTGGTGTTTCTTGGGTCTCTAACTTTTTCTTTTCGTACCACTCTTGTTTATTGTCTGTTTTAATCTCTGTTGTGCACACGGGCTGGCGGGACAGATGGTCTGCGAGGTAATTTTGCTTGCCGCTTCGGTATTCAATATCGAACTGATATTGCTGCAATTCTAGGGCCCACCTTGCTAATCTGCCGGACGGGTTTTTCATGGAATTTAACCATTTTAGGACCTGGTGATCTGTGACGACGGTAAATCTATATCCTTCTAAGAATGCCCGCATTTTTTTATGCCCCAAAGGACGGCCAAACATTCTCTCTCTGTTGTCGAATATCTTGTCTCTGCCGGGGTGAGTGATCGACTCGCGTACATCACGACTTTAGGTATATTTTCATGTTCCTGGCTTAGAATGGCCGCTACGCCAATGTCGCTTGCGTCGGTTTGCAGAATAAAGGGTCTTTTGAAGTCGGCTCTTGTTAATACCGGGTCTGAGATGAGAATTTGTTTTACCCTCTGAAATGCGGTTTCTTGCTTTTCTCTCATGTAAATTTGGCTTTCTTTTTTAATTAACTCACCAACGGTGCGGTAATTTCGGCGAATTTTGGTATGAATTTCCTACACCATGACGTCATACCAATGAACCTTCGTACCTCCTTCGCATTTGTCGGCTGCTTTATATCGCGGACGCATTTAATCTTGTTTTCATTCATTTTTATTCCTTCTCGGTTAACCACGTGACCCAGGTACTCTACCTCTGGCTTAAAGAATTCGCATTTCTTCCTGTTAATTTGTAGACCGGCTTCTCTTATCCTTCTGAAAATTTCCTTTAAATGTTTTATGTGGTCCTTAAAAGTTTGTGACACACATATTATATCGTCCTGGTATACGTAACTGTGAGGTTGTAGTTCCGGGCTAATAACCATATCGAGCAACCTCTGGAACGTTGCGCCGCTAGAGTGAAGGCCGAACGGCATGACCTTGAATTGGAACAACCCTTTTCCGGGCACCGTGAATGCGGTGGTTGGCTTGCTTTCATCTTCTAGTGCGACGTTCCAATACCCGTTTTTCAGGTCCAACTTTGAGAAGAACTTAGCGTTTTGAAGCTTCTCTAACGTGTCATCTATTTGGGGTAACGGATAGGCGTCATTTTCTGATACCTTATTTATTTCCCTGAAATCTATACAGAATCTGTACTTCCCATTTTCTTTCCTCGGTAAAACTATTGGGGAACTATAGGGGCTTGACGACTCTTCAATAACCCCGTCTTCTAACATTTCATCGACGTGCTCGTTAATTATTGCTTGTAATCTAGGGTTCCGCGGGTAGTATTTTTGTTTGATGGGTTCGGTATGTTTTAGTTTTATTTTGTGTTTCAGCCATTTATTCCCCTTCGGGGCTTTGTCGCACAATTCAAATTCCTTTTTTAAGAACTCTTGAAGTTTCCTGTTCTGTTCGGGTGTAAGATCTCTATTGTACTTCATAAATTTTATTTCTTATTCCTCGGTGCTTGCCGTCATCGTTTTTTCCGTTACTAGCGTTTTCCCCTCCTTGTTTTTACTTTCTAGATGCAATTTTCGTTTCAGGATGTATTTGTTGTCTTCCCTGGCGTCTAATAATTTTCCCCAGCCTATTCGATTTATGAGGTCCATGCCGATTATACTAAGTGTTGCTTGTGGTAACACATATAGCTGATGCTGTATAATCTCGCCGCAAATGTCCATCCGAAGCGATACCCTGGTCGTCACATGGACTACGGTATTGTCTGCGAGGACTATTCTCTCACTGGCGGTGGCTCCGTGTACGCCTTTCTCTTGGCATCTCTTGTACACTTCCTCACTGATATAAGATGCGTTGGATCCTGTATCTACTAAGGCGTCGAATGTTGTTTCTAGTGTCTTTACCTCTATGAACATTCTGTTGTCTTGCCTTTCACCCATGCTGGCTGTGCAAGTGTTGCCCGGTCCTCTGCGCGTACCGCCGGATTTGCAGAATTTTTTGCTTAAAATACCCATCTTCCCGCACTGGCTACAAAAAATAATTTCTTACTTCGGCATGCGGCGTGCGAGTGACCTGGTTTGCCGCAACTCCAACAACACCTGTCTCGGTTGTAGTTAGGTATAAACCTAGCCTGATTATTTTGCTGGTTCGACGAACGTTGTCTATCGTTTCCGGATTCTACTTGATTCTTCTCTTGATATCTATACCCGGTTCTGTACGTATTGCCGGTATTAGGGCCAACGCAAGCTGAGGTGCAGGCCGCAGGACGCAGGACGCAGGCCGCAGGCCGCAGATTTTGCAGGCCGCAGACGTAGGTGACCAACGCAAGTTGGGACGCAGTTACTAAACACATGTGGGCACAGAATACTATTACACACCTACGGAAGGAAGAATGATAACTTATAGTGAAAAAAATTAGACTTTTTTTTTATATAATAGAAAGAAGGTTTGAATTCTCCCTTCTCATAAACTGTAATGCTATCTTGTACTGTATCTAATATCTACATAGGGATTTTAAAAATAGCTGTAAAATCTATTAGGAGGCTAAATGCAACAACTTTTTAGGGTTCCGTAGTTAACAAGGAACCCTTATAGTTTCGTCATATCCGTCTGCCTTTCTGTCCGTCTGTCTGTCTGTCCGCGGCTTAGCCCAGAGACCCTTAGTACTAGAAAGTTAAAATTTAGTGTAGATATGTATTTCATCCACGCCGAGAAAGTGGTCAAATAAAAAATTTTTAAAAACATTTTTTGGGAATCTCCTATAAAAGTAAAGTGGGAGTGATTTTTTTTTCTTGTTAACCCCATCGTGTGGGATATCGTTGGTTAGGTCTTTTAAAAATAATGTACATTCAAGAGCAGGTCAAGCTTTTCATTCGCAGCGCGACTTTAGCTCCTACAGCTAATTTAATTGTGATTTTTTAAACTGTCATCCGAAATGTAGATCTCATCGAGACCTATCATTTGTCTCAGCACACGAATAGTCTAGGATCAGTAGTTTTCGAGTTATAGCGATTTTTAGTTTGACAGCTGTCATCCGACATGTAAATCTCATCGAGACATCATTTGTCTCAGCACACGAATAGTCTAGGGTCTGTAGTTTTCGAGTTATAGCGATTTTTAGTTTGACAGCTGTCATCTGAAATGTAGATCTCATCGATACCTATCATTTGTCTCAGCACACGAATATTCTAGGGTCAGTAGTTTTCGAGTTATAGCGAATTTTAGTTTGACAGCTGTCATCCGAAATGTAGATCTCGATGAGATCTATTATTTTTCCCAGCACAAGAGTAGTCTAGGGTCAGTAGTTTTCGAGTTATAGTGATTATAAATTTGACAGCTGTCAACCAAAATGAAGATCGCGACGAGATCTATCATTAACAAAAAAAAATAGAAAGATTTTTGCCTTAGACAAAAGGTGGACCACGGGCAATAGTTTTGAATTAGTTTTATTTCAAAAGTGATCAGGTGTTCCACGGGAGAAAAAAATCTTCCGTGGTACACCCAGGTGAACCACGCGGGTGTACCACGGGCAATGCCTACGCTAAAGTACTATCCCATCGCTACCGGTGTCGTAAGAGATGATTATGGAATTATGAACAGGAGGATAGGCAGCAGCGTCCTTTTGTGTATCATACCACCTTACTTTCTGCGGTCTCCAGCAATCGCGGTCCTTCGTGCTAGCCGCAACACTAACAAGCGTGGTGACAATAGTACTTCTGATCAACATTTGAGCAGTTAACCACAGATGTATTAAAAAAGCATGCAAAATTTATTTTATCTGTGGCATATCTTTTTGTTGTTTCCAGTTGCGAGAGTCTGCTTTCACACGCAATAGTGTGTTATTTATTCTGTGGCATGCAGAAACAATTGCCGGCAGAAACAAGGCGCAGACATGTGTCTGCGTACACATGTCTGCATCCCAGCTTGCGTTGCTCTATGAAGGTTCATACATTACAAAAATCTGCTCTGCTCTGCTCTGCCCTGCCCTGCGCCATCTGCGTGGCAATATACGCTAAGCCTTACTGGTCCCTGCTCCACTGTTCGTGTAACTCGCTCCTGGTTGGTTATAAGTCCACGACTGTGTCTTTAGGTATTTCTCTTGGCTGACTAATTCGTAGTCTCCACACAAGGAAATTTGTTCTGGCAGTGTATCCACATCCTGCCTTTTTACATACAACCTATAATCTGCATGCATGTTTTCGTAAACTCGTTCTAATATTTCGTCCTTTTCTAGCTTCCCGTACCTTCTTATTAGTGTTTGTATATCGGTTAAATAATCAATGATTTTTTCTCTATATCTCTGCTTCCTGGCCAAAATTCTATCTAATAGCTTGGCCTCGTAATTTTTCGGATAAAACATACATACATACATAACATCACGCCTCTTTCCCGTTGGGGTAGGCAGAGACCACAGTCCTCCACCTGCTACGATCTTGACATACTTCCCTTGCTTCCTGTACTTTCATCAATCCTTTCATACATGCTCGTCGGTTTAGGGTACTTTTAACCTGGCCTTTATTCAGAACGTCCTGAATTTGGTCCTGGTACGTTCGCCTAGGCCTTCCCCTTCCAACGTTTCCATTCACTCTCGCCTGGTAGATCTCTTTCGTCAATCTTCGTTCATTCATCCTCTCTACATGACCAAACCATCTCAGCATCCCTTTCTCGATTTTGGTCACTACGTCTTCTTTTACGCCACACCGTTCTCTTATCACACTATTTCTTATCCTGTCACTCAATTTAACACCAATCATACTCCTTAGCGCTCTCATTTCCACTGCATTAATTCTACTTTCATGCTTGTTCTGCCATACCCAGCTTTCACTGCCATACATCAGTGTTGGTACCAAAACTCCCCCATGAACAGCCAAACGAGCCTTGTGAGACACCTTCTGACTCTTCATAGGATAAAAGGATAGTAGGATAAAAAAGGATAATAAAAAGGATAAAAAAGGATAATAGGATAAAAAAGGATAAAAATACAGCTTAAAATCTGCCTCAAACTTATCTCAGGTCTTCCATTCTGAATGATTATTTCTATGCCATAGACTCGCTTTCCCCTTCAAAAATCTTGATAGAAAAGGAATAATTTGCTCTTTCTGTACCGCGCACGTAGTTACGTGTTCTTGCAGGCGTTCGAGAAACTCTACTGGGTCGTTCGTCGTGTCGAAACTGATGTCCCAATTTTTAATGATGCTGTACAGGTCCTTGCCTGTTACTGGCTTGTCCTCGTTAACCATGGTTTGGGTTGATGAATCCTGCGTTCCAGGTTCGGGTACTTCGGTTTCGGATTCGGACTCCGAATCCACGGATAAAACAGACTGGATTAAAGAGCTCCTGTTCTCGTCTAATTACGGATCGCGTTTGTCCTATATTATAAGGATTTTAGCCTTCAATTGTATTACAGTAAGGTCCTTGATGGTTGTGGGATCCTTTACGGGTATCCTTCTCTCCGTAGCTAATTGTACTAACTCGTTTTTTCTAAGTTTTGAGATTTGCGGCTGTTTCGACATAAGTATTAACGGTGTAATTTATTTCGTCCTACGCGTCAGGGAGTAAGCTGCTTCTTGACCTTCCAGAGCCTTCCTAGAGTGGATTCGATGTAAGAAGGTGCCAAAATATAATTGATACACCTCCAAAGTTGGGCGCCAAAATGTAATGGTGTTACCCAGGCTAGCTGGTCCAATGACATAAAGGCTACATCTAGGCTTAGGTGTTTATCCTAAGGGCTATTTGGGGGAAGGTCAAAGTAAACGGCACTATCAGATAACAAACAGTATATTAAGTTCAATTCTTATATATAGGTATGACATAGATGAGCGCAGCTTCAATAATGTACGGTAGGCGTTATGGTATATTTATACGGGGTGCGCGTCAGGGGCGGACACGGGCTATAGTGGCTCGCCCAGGGGTAAAGCTTTGCCCTTTGCGGGCTTCGGCGATGCGCTAATACCAGAGACACCGGGAGAGCACGACGGCTGGTTTGCGGGTTGGCCCGCAACGGTATTCGTGCTTCGGAGTGCACGTTACAAGGGTCCGGGATTACGGGTGTTCGCCTAGTGCTAAACACGTAAAGGGCGACGTGCAATGTAACTGCCAACGGAAGTCGGTACGGCTGCTCTATCTCGGGAGCTAGCCGCGTCGATGATTCAATAGGTTCTAAAGGAACGGCGGGGGTCTCCAATAAGGGCGCCATCCGCGGGAATGCACCACCTGGCAGTACAACGCACGTTGCGTCCGGACAGCAGGCACTGTCACTGCCAACGGAAGTCGGTAAGGCTGCTCTATCTCGGGAGCTAGCCACGTCGATGATTCAATAGGTTCTGAAGGAACTCCGGGGGTCTCCAATAAGGGCGCCACCCACGGAAATGAACCACCTGGCAGTACAACACACGTTGCTTCCGGGCGGCCGTCACCATGGGAATACCGTACCGGCTCCGGCGCTCAGAGATCGGCCACTTGCTAAGGGGTGCTGGGCACAGCGGGCGCCATGGCTTCCCCAAGGTCTGTTGGTTTATCTCTGTCGTCTCAGCGGAGGGTATGTACTCGACCCGATAACGATCGCATACGATAATTATGAATCGACCCACTACTTGGGACTGAGAAGTCCCAATGGTTTCTGCAACTACCGTGGCTTCCGGTGCTCGGAGAAGTTAATTCTAATCACACTGAATAATTAATGAGATGGTTACTCACGTTTACCCCTGGAAAGTCTCTTTCAGATCGGCATCGATATTTCGGGACACGGCGCGGGACTCTATTGGTGATATCGGACTATCAAAATGAGCACGGCACGTGCGGGCCGGCCGTCGTGCTCTACAAGGTGCGGGAGATAGATCGGACTTTACGAGTAAATTGTAGAGACTGCGAAACGGCGCGGACAGATGCGGACTGGTGCGGGGCGCATGGCGATGCAGCTTATAAGCTCTCGTTCCCCCACCGCTGGACTTGGTTGCGCGTCGCGCCAGGGCCGTAGTGAGGCTGTTGTGCGCCCCGCCAGGGCCGGCGCTAGGAGGGGCGTCACAACAGTACCACTACATTTGATGTGCGCGTAGCTAACGGCAGCACTATTAACACATATGGTTCTTTACCTCTCCGGCTCGATTTAGGTTTACGCAGGGATTTTCACTGGGATTTTCTTATCGCAGACGTTAGTACACCGATCATTGGGTCCGACTTTTTGGCTCATTACCATTTACTACCAGATTGTCGTGACCAGCGTTTAGTTGATGGGTCTACTAAACTGTCAACTCCCGTTCATGTCGCTCATACCAACCAGCTCAGTGTGAGGACCATTGCCTCAGACTCGCCTATTGCCATGCTATTGCAAGATTTTCCGGATATTACACGACCACCCGGACTCCCTAGAACTGCCAAGCATTCCACTGTTCATCATTTTTTTTTTTTTTTTTTTTATTTAAAGATAAGGTCACCTACAGATTACACACCAATACAATTATAACCGAGTAACATACGAGTATATGAGCTTAACACTAAATGGTAACCCAATTACAGGTGACAACTGCTTTCTAAAGGAGACGGTTCAAACAGATTTATACAAATAAGCTAAAAATCAATAAAATTTTCCAAACAAGTTAAACATCTACAAAAATAAAATCAAACATAAATCAAAATAAAATGAAACGGGAAAATAATCAATTGAACATAAAATTATTAACAGATTTTTTAAAAGTATAAGATTTATCCGCCAAAAAGTCACTCTGTAAAGCAAACTTATTACACTCACAGGCCATTCTATTAAGAGGTGAGTGGAACCCCAGATTAGTTCTGGCTGATCTCCTACTAAAAGGTCTGTATTTATTAGGGCGTGGTACCCTAGCTGGTACATTGATATTAACCTGAGAGAGCAGCTCAGGACAATCCAGGGAGCCCTTCACCAACTTATAGAAAAACATAATGTCCAGGTAGCGTCTACGATCAGAAAGTGAACCCATCTTAAAATGCTTGAGCCTTCCTGAATAAGATTTTAACTTTTTAGCCAACCTAAATCTATAAGATAGATGCCACAAAAATCTTTTCTGTACACTTTTTATTTTTTTTGCATATACTTCGTAATGAGGATTCCATACTACGCTACAGTACTCGAGATTACTGCGCACTAAGGCATTGAACAACATTATCATTGTTTTAGAATATCGGAATTCTTTGGTGTTACGCAAGATGAAACCTAAGATTTTAAAACTTTTGTTACATATACTATCAATATGTGAGTGAAATTGCAGTTTGCTATCAAGTAAAACTCCTAAGTCACGAATGCATTTTACTTCATCCAAAGCTTCACCATCGATGGTATAAGACCTGACCATGTGCCTCTTCTCTCTCGTAAATCTAATAACAGAACATTTTTTCGCATTAAGGCACATCTTGTTAGCGACACACCAAGAAGCAAGTCTGTCCAGATCACTCTGCAAGAGATTAGCGTCATGTGTGGTTATAACTCGCCTGAAACACTTTAAATCGTCAGCGAAAAGATAAAAAGACGAATTAACGAAGCAATCACTTATATCATTTATAAAAATGTTAAACAATACAGGCCCTAAATGGCTACCCTGTGGGACCCCAGAATGCGAGATAAATGACCTTGAGGAGTAGCCGTTAACTACCACAGAAGATTCCCTGTCATGAAGGTAGGAGCTGAACCAATTCAATAAGCTACCAAAGATACCGTAATGAGAGAGTTTCTGGATGAGGATACTATGGTCGACTTTGTCGAATGCTTTGCTAAAGTCGGTATAAATAATGTCGACCGGGTGCTTAGCATCAACTTCACAAGTTAAATATTCCACGAAGGAAACCAAGTTTGTGGCGGTAGATCGCGCTTTAGTAAAGCCATGCTGCTGTGGGGTAATTATTTGTTTGAAACGCCACATGATGATCGGACATACAAGCTTTTCGAATAGCTTAGCAAAGACCGAGAGGATAGAAATTGGCCTATAATTAACCACTAGCTTTTCATCACCATTCTTAAATATTGGTACAATGTTGGCTCTCTTCCATATGGAAGGAAAGATTCCTACTAACAATGACTTATTATAAATAATTGACAAAGGATAAGCAAGCGCGTGAGCACAACGGACAGCAAAAACGGGTGGGATCCCGTCGGGGCCGGCACCTTTGTTAGGGTCAAGTCTTTTTAATGCATTAAGGACTTGCCTGACAGAGACTGTTATCAGCCCTAGAGAAGCAGTGTTAGCATTATTCTCAAGAAAGATGGAGCACACGGCTGAAGGCGTAGCTTCACTATTGAAAACGGACGAGAATTGGTCAGCAAAAAGAGCACATACATCGGGACCATTTGAGGCGGTCTTACTATCAAGGTACATTAGAGAAGGGTAATTACTTCTGTTCGCTTTTGTACTTTTAATGAATGACCATAGAAGCTTAGGATTAGATGTAATAGAAGACTCTAAACGTTTTAAATACTGTTTATAGCAACCATTCTGTAAAATTTTGCATCTGGTACGCAATAGGTCGAAGGATAATTGATCTAACGGATTTTGGTTATATTTGATCAGTTTTTTCCTATATTTATATTTTTCATGTAAAAGATTAATAAGATTACGACTAAACCAAATAGGATATTTCTTTTTTCGTGGTTTACTTTTCGGTACATGTTTTTCAATTATATCTCTCAGTATAGTATAAAACGCATTTAAAATTTCATCCACTGTTTCCAAACTTTTGAATTTTAGATCCCAATCGACTTGATATAATTCTTCAGAAATTCTGTCATAATCAGCTTTAAAGAATAGATATCTCTTAATATTATTTACTGATAGACTTTGATAACTATTAAATTTTAAGAGGAACTCTAAAGGCGGATGGTGTTTATCAATTATTGTAAGTGGCGTAGAAGACGATTTTACATTAGTAATCAAGACATTACTGAGAATAAGGTCAAGTATCCTATTATTTTCATTTTTAATGTTGTTGTATTGCCTGAGGGAGTTCAATGACATGGAGTTTAAAAGGGTGTTTCCGAATAAGCTGTTGTTGGTATTTGCCATTAAAACTGAAGAGTCATTAGGAAGCGTCCATTCAATACCACCTAGGTTAAAATCACCTACAATAAGAGTATTAGTAACGTTGTGTAGGTCAAAGTTACGGTTAATGTTATCAATGAATTCCTCCAGTATGTGCTTTTTAATAGGTGGGGGTAGGTACACAGAACAGATGAAATACTGTTCGTATTTTCCAGGACTTATTTCAGCTTCCAAACAGACCCAAAGATCTTCACACTTAGACTCAAATTCATACATACGCCTGGACTTGAGTGTCTTAGCGACTGCCACAAGGACTCCACCTCCACCCTTATTAGAATGAAACCCTGAGGTTTCTCGATCTCTTCTATACACTGTATACCGGGAATCGAAAAGCTCTGAATCGTAGACGCTACAGTTCAACCATGTTTCACAAAATATTATTATGTCGTAGTTATTACAAAGAACGTTACTATAAAGCTCATTCGTTTTGGTTCTTAAACCTCTAACGTTTTGAAAGTAAATACTTAAGTTATCGAATTTTGTAATTAAAAGACAAACTCATGCAAGAGGTAATAAACAAAACAGGAGTTACAAGAATTAAGATAGTTGACGCAAAGTATCTTCATTGCGAACAATTATATACTTTGAGTCATCTTCTTTGCGCATAAACATTTTCCCGTCACGCACCCAGACGTATCTGTAACCTAATTCTATTGCCTTCTTGCGAGCCTCGGCGTGAAGAGACTTGTTTTCGGGTGTCAGATTTTCCACAACAAAAATTGGATGAGATTTTTCTGCAGCAATTCCTACATGACTGGAGTTTAGTTTTTCCTTAGGGTGTTCCTTGTTGTATTTGATACATGCAGCAAGAAAACTGTCTCTCAACCTTGGACTGCTGAATTTTGTAAGTATAGATCGTGGGCGGTTAGTGGATGGATTGAGCTTAGCGATTCTGGAGCAGTAGTGTATATCTGCTTCGGCAACAGGATTCTTTACCACATTACCCAGCTGCTGCACGATTTTAACAACATTTTCGCTCTTATGTTCAGGAACACAATTAATCTCAACATTACTAGAACGGGAATATTGCTCCAACTGCCGAATTCGTGCTGACAAGTCGTGTGTGGTGCTTTGAAGTACTTTATTCTCATTTTTCAACTGTGAGGAAATCGATTTAAGAGCTTTATTTTCATTGCTGATTCTGTCGTACTCATCGGATAAAAATTGCAAAGATCCTTCTAACTCACAAATTTGCTTTTTTAAATCGGTTAGTTGACTGGAAACAGTCTTCTGTAACTCTTCACGAAAGATTGCTCGAATGTCTTCCGCCGTAACACACTTGCATTTAGGGCGAGATGTTACATTTTTCAAATCTGATTTGTTCAGGTTAACGGTGTATCTAACAGGCGTGTTATCTTTATCTCCGCGTTTCTGAGTCTTCGAGTGACAGGAAGGACAGCTCCATGATAATTTATAATCTTCGGTTAGGCTATCAAAATTAGTGCTGGTGTGGCCCAAACAAACAAAATGAACTCTTCTGTACAGACAGAGCACTTTATGATATCTTCGACCTCGTTGTTTAAAATCTGCTGGCATGCTGCGCATTTATTATTAGGTGTCGCACTCATATTGTGACCTCTCAGAAGTGGACGAAGACAAATACACCAAAGTCTTTTATGCAGTGCTTAATCTTTGGCAGATCGAGTCGCGCGGACAATAGCCTCGTCAACGCACGCTAAGCTCACGGTTATGCACTGCACTTACGGTTGGTAGTCCGGTGCGCGAGTAGCGGTCGAATATCACGCACTACGCCAGTGATCACAAACGGTTATTTAGACGCCAATAATTTTATGTATGTTTTGGTTTAAACACTCACTGTACTGATGAAAACTATACACTAAACTATAAATTAGACTTTTATACTTAATTTAGTTACAATATTAGCAATAATAACTCGGTTTTTATAATATTTTTATAGAAATTTAGTATGCAGTTATGAAGGTACAATGTTATCCGTCCCGTAGTTCGGTCAAAGTTACGACTGACGGTCCTCCTGTTTCTTGTCGTCCTCGTTGCCTCGCTCCGCAGAAATAGCAGGCGGCTAAGAAGGAGTTTGAGGATATGGTGAGGAGTGGGATAGCAAGACCTTCTGACAGTCCGTGGTCGTCTCCGCTGTATATGGCTCGGAAAGGAGAGAATGGCTGGCATCCTTGTGGAGACTATAGAGCTCTAAACGCTAGAACTGTTCCTGATCGCTATCCTGTACGCCACATTGCGGATTTTGCGAACAACCTTGCTGGTTGTACAGTCTTTAGCAAGATCGATTTGGTCAAGGCGTACTATCAGATTCCGGTCCATGAGTCTGACATTCCGAAAACGGCAATTAAAACTCCGTTTGGTCTCTTCGAGTTCCCGTTCATGACCTTCGGGTTGAGGAATGCGGGCCAGACGTTCCATCGGTTTATTGACGAGGTGGTGCGTGGTTTAGATTACTGCTATCCCTACGTTGACGATATCCTAATTTATTCACGTGATGCTCAAGAGCACGCTGTTCATCTTCGTGCCGTTTTTCAGCGACTCTCTGACTTTGGTGTCGTCATCAACACTTCAAAGTGCGTTTTTTGTACTGACGAAGTAACTTTCTTGGGGTTGTATAGCTTGATGATGATTTGGAGTTGTAGAAATAAAAATGCGTCTTGTGGTGCGATGGCTGTGTATTCACCGTAAGGTTGAGACAAAATCTTAAGTGACAGAAGCTGTCAAAATTATAAGAGTACAAGTGTGGTGTGACCACAATAGAAAAAACACATACTATTATGTCTTAAACATAACTCCGCCCCTAACAGCAAGAATTCTTATAAATGTAAATACAAACTTCTTACATCTTCGACATTTAAATATAAGTGGACTGTATCTTGAAACATAGGCAAAAAGTTAAATATAGGTAACAATTTCTAGTAATGTTACTAACTAAAGAAGTTTTTTGTGTATAACTTCCTATAACAGAGTCAGATATTATATGCTATCAATGTAGCCAGCTCTTTCTTAAACTTAAGAGGCAGATACATAGTATCCTTTGTCAATTTGAAATAATTTATAAAAGTATTCATGTCATTTCTAAACCTTTAATTATTTACTTAAAAGGAGAAAACGGTTTTATAGTAAAAATAAGTATCTAACATTTTCTTTTTAAATCATATCTACAAACTGACTTATAATAACATATTAATTATCTATGGGCAATAAACATATTTTGATTAAAGACGTTCTTATTACAGAGCCATTGGCTAATTTAAGATCTACTCGTATCGCTCTAACCTTTCCATCCGGGCCATTGATTGTATCAACAATGCGACCCATGGGCCAAGACAATGGTGGAGATTGACACCTTACAAGAACGAAAACTCCTTTTTGGACATTTGGAACTTCTTGCCGCCATTTAGGACGGTTTTTCAATAAATTTAAATACTGTTTGGACCATGAATCCCAAAATTGTTGTTTCAATTTGGAACAGTGTTGCCAAAAGTTCAACCTGTTTGTAGGAACCTCTGTCAAATTTGGTTCCGGATAGGAAGTTAGAGTTTCACCAGTCAAAAAATGAGCTGGAGTTAAATATGACATGTCATTGACATCATTAGACAGAGGTGTCAATGGCCTGGAATTAACAATTCCTTCAATTTGGACCAGAGTGGTCAACATTTCTTCGTAAGTTAAGACTAAATTGCCAACAATACGGCGCAAAAAAAACTTTATGGAGTGGACTCCAGCCTCCCACAGGCCTCCAAATACAGGGGAATAACTGGGCACAAAGTTAAACCTAATCCCAAGACGAGTTACGTCATTTAAAACTGCTTGTTGGTGGTCTGTGGAAGACTGCAGCAAATACAGCGAATTTAATTCATTATTTGCTCCTTTAAAGGTGCTTGCGTTATCGCAGTAAATGTCTGAAGGTAAATTCCTTCTTGATATAAACCTTTTCAAACAAGCTAAAAAACAATTTGTTGTCAGGTCAGATGTCAATTCTATGTGTATGGCTTTGGTAACAAAGCAAACGAAAATGAGAACGTAACCTTTTGAGATGAGTGGCTTCCTAATCCTACCCTGTTTAATATTAAATGGACCGGCATAATCGATGCCAACAACCTGAAAAAACCTACTCATAGTAACCCGCTGTGACGGTAATGAACCCATCAATTGCTCACAATCTTTGGCTTTAAACCTAAAGCATTTGACACATTTGTGAAGCACTTTATTGACCTCCCTGATACTATTAAACAACCAGAATCTCTGATTTAGATTAGCAAGAACTAATTTGTTCCCAGCATGTAAAAGCTTTATGTGCTCATTTTCTATTATGAGACTGGTAAGTTTTGAGTTTTTGGGCAAGATAATAGGGAGCTTCTTGTCAAAAGACAGGTTAGAATTTTGTAAACGTCCACCCACTCTTAAAATACCATTAAAATCTAGAAATGGACATAAAGAGTGCAAAGGACCATTTTTAATAGGGACATTTGATTTCAAAGAAACTATTTCCTTTTGGAAATGGGTTGATTGATCTTTTTAATGATCAAAAGTAAAGCATTATTAAGCTCTTCAGTTGTTAAAAAACCAATGGTTCTATTTTTAGGGCTTTTGAAATTGTGCAAGGCACGGTTGGTATAAGCAACAACTCTTATCAACTTGTTTAGATTTTAATATTTGTCTAGATTGATGCAATCGAAAGACTGAGCAGAAACGAAACAAGACTGTTTGATTTCACGTTTTAGATCGGGAAGAGTTGTATTAGTGTCAAGGACTATCTCTTTGTTACACCAATCAGGTTCAAGAAGACGGGATGGACCTTTCCACCACAGATTGTGGTTTTGTAAATCAACAGGCTCAATGCCCCGCGACAAGACGTCAGCAGGATTTTCTTCACTGGGTATGTAGTTTTACTTAACAGTCGGTGTTAACTTTTTAACTTGTCTGATACGGTTAGCCACGTAAGTATTGAGTTTTGCAGGATCTAATGCAAGCCATGACAGAACAATTTTAGAATCACTGAACAGGAAAACCTCCAGCTTGCATACATCCTTTAAGACATCATAAACTTTATAAGTCAAAGTCGCTAATAGCAATGCACTATTTAACTCAATTCGCGGTGTTGTCAATTTATTACCTTTGGAAACTATTCTTGATTTAAAACAAAAAAGATTCATTGAAACTTTGTCATCATCACTAACAGTTCGCAAATACAAACAACAACCGTACGCTTTATCAGAACCGTCACAAAATCCGATAAGTTGAACCGATTTTGAATTTGAAATATTAATAAGCCTGTCAGCCGAAATAGGAGTCATGCTGGTCAACGACATTGCGAAATTCTCCCATTCCTTTGCAAAATCATCAGGTAATGGCGAATCCCAATCAATGTTGGTTTCCCATACCTTTTGCATTAATATTTTTGCTGCCACAAAAATTGGGCCAGCTATTCCCAATGGGTTAAAAAACTTTGATATGAAACTATACATGTCACGTTTAGTATAAACCTTTGATTGGTCGTATCGTTCAGAGCATGAAATCTTGAATGTGTCATTTTTTACATCATACTTCAAACCAAGGGTTTTTGTAAAAAGACTATCTTTGTCAAAATCCTGTTCACTAAAAACTTGATTTTCCACTGGAATATCTTTGATTGCTTTAGGACAGTTCGATGCCCACTTATGAAGTGAGAAACCACCAATTGCTAAAAGGTCGACTAATTGGTTTTTTACCAACTGTTCTACACTGTCGCTTGTGCATAAGATATCATCAACGTATGTATTTTTTGACAAAATCGATTTAGCAAGCTAATATTTATCACCGTACCTATTAGCAAGCTCTTTTAAGCATCTCGTTGCCAGATAAGATGAGCTCTTCATTCCATACGTGATTGTTTTTAGCTGAATACATCTGATTGGCTCTTCAGGAGTTTCACGCCACAATATGTTTTGCAATGAGCGAAAACGCTCTTCCACTAGGCAGCAACGAAACATTTTAGCAATATCTGTCATAAGAGCATACATTTGTAAGCGAAACAACAACAGAATGTTGAAAAGTTCATTCTGAGGGTTGTGTGTTGGTCGCCTCCTAGTGTGTACGGCAGGTTGCAGTCACTGAAGATCCTTTCAGGTTCAGCAGTGAAGGCAACTAGCTGTACCGGCACACCCCGGGCAACATACTTAGTTATTGGAACCGACGTGTGGCCCGGACAGGGGGGGACTCATATCGGACCTCTCACTAGGTATGGCAGAGAACCAACAAACCTCCGCCACGCCGGGTATCCCTTGGAGGACTAGGGGGGTACAAGGATGCCTGTTGGAGGAGGAGGATACCGGGGCGAAACATAATGGACTTCTAATCCATTATGTTGTGACCCAACCAACCCTACTTCTATGCCTATCCTTTCCCGACCCCATCCTAAACCCCATCGCCACTCCTACCTTCACCAAAAATCCCCTCCCACGGAGGAAGGCTAACCTCGTGTCCCTATTGGCCACCCATTGCCAAAATCGAAAGAGAGTCCAATGAAGACACTACCCAGGCGGGTCCCAGTTCTACTGGGGAATTCCGCCCCGGTGATAGCCAGCTGGCTGAACACCGGGCAGCCTCCCATCGTATTCTGAGGGGAGGCACTGTTTTGGCTCAAATAAAAAGAGAAGGGAAAAGGAGAGGGTAAAAGTGGAGTTGCCTCGGCGCCCACTTCTAAAACCAACAATAGTGGTGCTGCCTTTGCGCCCACGAACCAAAGTGACAAAACAGGAGCTGCCCCTGCGCCCCAACAAACAACAACGACAACTCACGATCCAGCCTCGTGGTCTAACGTTCCTGTGAGGCGGGTGACTGACAAAAGAATAGGCAAAACTTACCAAAGGCAAACCTTGACTGCTGGGAACCCCCCGTACGGAAAGCAAATGGGAGGGGTAAAGGCAACCGACCCAAGTGAACCCCTGCGCGCCTTGCGCGAACAACAGGGAAACGCGGCGGAAATGGAGCCAAACCCCGAGCAAAAACCGGTACGTGCAGAGGGTGTCCAGGATTCAAGCAAGCCAGGAGTTAGTAGACTAGGACAAGAACATGACAAAAGGAAAAGACGTAAACGCGGTGGCAAAAACAAGGGCACTGTGTTCAAAGGGTTAAGAGCGACAGACGGACAGACAGACCCGGAAAACAGACCCGAACCAGCCGCAAAACGGAACAGATTGCAGGACACTATCTCTCCTGCTCAGGCAACGGCACAGCCCAAAAGGCCGAAGCTGGATGACAGCCCGGTAGTGCCAACTCGAAAGAGTTACGCTGCCGCCTCCAAGCAACATCCGGCCGATCTGAGCGTTGCGGTGTGTGTCCAACCGACACGAGATTTGACTAAGGAGGAGGGACACCTAATCAAAGACAGGCTGTCGGAAGCCCTCTTCGAACACCGGACTCATGTCATTCCATCGTTCCACGGGTTCCCCATCGTAGGGGACGGTGTCCTCAAAATTTGGTGTGAGGATGTCGATGCCAGGACATGGGTCAAGTCAGTGGTACCGACGCTAGAGTGGACAAAACCGGATGAGACACTCAAGGTGGTCAGCCAATCTGAAGTACCAACGAGTGTGCGTACTGCGCTCTTTATCCCTGACTATACTGGGGATTTAGAAGTACTTCGGGAAGTTCTGGCTGGCCAAAACCGCAAGTACTATGTCATGACTAAGTGGACACTTAGGAGAGTCACTCAATCCGAAAAGGTAGATTGGGGTACTCCACCTTCCCCAGTCGGAAGTTGAGAAGCTGGTGTTGCGGGAGCGGCGTATATCGTACCTCATGGGGTCGATATACGCTCGCTTCTACAACAACGGTAGACTCTCCGATGTGCCTCCACCACAAGGACAAAAACAGACGGACAACGCACTGGACAAAGAGTTGACCGTAGAGGACCTGACTGACATGGACTCGGAGACGAACAGGGTGGCGATGCTTATGCTGGATTGCAACATGCGTGCAGTCGGAGACGAGATGCCATGGAACCCATCCGAGACAAAAATAGACGAACAGACAGACAATGACAATGAAAGCGAGTTGTTGGGCGATAGTAATGATGATGCTGACTAAGACACAAGAACCATGGATCAGAAATAACAGGATCTGTGGGCTAAACAATATAGGAGGTAAACTTCTACTGAACACTAACATATCCGACAAACCGAGAACATGTATATTCATACCTAACAACTACCTAGCCACACCATTAACTCAATTCTGTTCCAGAGACCTGACCGCTGTCAGGATCCAGATTGAGGATGTAAACAAAACAGAAGTAATACTAGCATCAGTCTACATGCCGGGTGAAGTGGAAGACTGCCCTCCAAAAGAACTCGCAGATCTAGTAAACTACTGTGACTTAAACAAAAAAGAAATAATCATAAGTGCAGACACAAATGCCCACCATCCGCTGTGGGGCAGTGATAAACCAAACCGAAGAGGCGAGGTACTGTTGACATATCTCTTCTCAACTAACCTTAATATACTAAACACGGGATCTGAACCAACATGGGTCACGTCCAGAGGACAAACCATAATTGACGTAACCTTTGCCACACAGATTGCTTCATCGATGGTGTCAGACTGGCGGGTCTCAAACGAGGTCTCCTGCTCGGACCACAGATGGATAAGATACGAACTCAACACTGTCATCAAGGAACCTGCTCCGAGACGAAACCCACGTCGCACCGACACAGCAGGATACAAAGACATACTAAGAACAGAGCTAACTAAATCCACAATGCAGGTAATGTCAACAGACACGAAAGCAATTGACAAAAACGTGAGTACACAAACAAATATAATTACTAACACATTCATAGCCACATGTCCGCTACAACCTAGCTTCAACAAAGCCAAAAATAAAAGTCAATGGTGGAACGCGGGTCTAGGTAAGCCGAAAAAAAGACTAAGGAAACTGTTTATCAGAGCAAAAAACACTAGGTTAGACGAAGACTGGTCAGCCTACAAAGACGCACAATATGCATACAAAAAGATGATCAGAACTTGGAGAAGAAAGGCATGGCACCACTACTGCGAAACAATAGAATCGAACAATGAAGCAGCTAGGTTAAGGAAAATTCTAGCCGCAGAACCTCATAACATCATAGGTACCCTCAAGAAATCAGACAACACATACACCACCACGGACAATGAAACTTGTAGGGTTCTAGTAGAGACACATTTCCCGGACTGCCGAGTCACCCAGACCGACATGTGGGAAACAACAACAAAAAGGGCTACAGAACAAGATTGGAGGACCGCGGAGG
The DNA here is from genome assembly GCA_947532105.1 of Athrips mouffetella. Classification (NCBI taxonomy): domain Eukaryota; kingdom Metazoa; phylum Arthropoda; class Insecta; order Lepidoptera; family Gelechiidae; genus Athrips; species Athrips mouffetella. Next base: position 24,836,685 of record OX383965.1, read on the forward strand.
TAAAAGTATCCCAAGACAAGGTAATAATAATAATAATAATAAATAAATAAAGCGTTTATTTGCTCTCACAAAAACAATTTCTATATAACAGGTAGGTACACTTGGAGTTTGTAGGTATACAATAAAAATTGTTGATTTGTGAGAGCCTGGTGTCCGTACCAGGAAAAACCTGTATGACAGATCACCAGGCTCCCAACCCCATCACGAAAATCACACGGCTAAGACTCCTTTAAAAAGTAAGAACAAAGATAGCAAGAGATAAAGATATACATATAACTTAAAATAATTCTAGAATATTAATTCAGTGTGTGTCAGTATGAATGTGTGTGTGTGTGTGTGTGTGTGTGTGTGTGTGTGAGAGAGAGTGTGTGCGTGCGTGTACGTGAGTGTACGTAGTGTGAGTATGAATATTATAGTGCGTAGGTATTTATGAGTAGTATGTAGGCTTGGTAACTTCAACATAATGGCATTAGTAAGGTTTCTACCGTATCATAATCTAATGACATGAGCCAAAGGGAAACCTTTTTCTTGACTTCTGCTTTCAAAAGTTCATAAATATTAAGTTCTTTGTTAACTAAGTTATATAAGTAGGATCCTAGAAAGTAGAAAGATCTTTGGGCAAAGGAAGTACGACAGGACACACTAGCGCATATATTATAACTGCGGCGTCTGTTCACTAATTGATCAGGATCATAGGTAAGTAAAGAATGTTTCAGAAGAATAACATTTAGTATATACAGTTGTCTAACTGATAGCACCTTCGTATAATCATATAGTTTTTTAGTTGGGAAGCGATAGGGTAAGAAATTACTAACTTTTAATATTGCTCGCTGTGATCGTTCCAGCTTTAAAAGATTTGATTTATAAACGCCACCCCAGGATGTTATGCAATAACCAAGAATGGCCTGGCATAAGGAGTAATAAAGTAACTGCAACGTATTTTTATCTGCGGCATGCCTTAGATTTTTAAAAACATAAATAAGTTTACGTGTTCTTTTAGTAAGGGAGTCTATGTGAGGAACAAAACTAAGACCATGATCAATAATAATGCCAAGATACTTAACCGAAGAGGTAGATCCAAGCACACGACATGAGCAGACAGAATTTGGAATTGCCGAGCACGCGTGGGCTACTATTTTAAAGGAATCTGGTTCAGGCTGGTCACGTTTCCTGATAGAAAAAGTCATATATTTAGTTTTGCCAACATTTAGTGTCAACACATTTCTAAACAACCATTCAGATACAAGATTGAAACCTTTCTGAGCACAATCAAAGGTCTCCCTCCACGAGTCGGTGCTGAACAACAGGGCAGTATCATCGGCAAAAGTGATAATTTTCCCATTTATAAGCTTTAAATTGCAAAGCTCGTTGATGTAAGTTAAAAACAGCGTAGGGCCGAGGATACTGCCCTGCGGAACACCGTAAGTGACTGGTAGCTCGCCGCTCATGAAGTTGCCAATCTTGATCCTTTGAGTCCTATCCTTGACGTAGTCTGCAAAAAGATCCAACTGCAGATCCCTAATTCCTAATGATTCCAGTTTATTAATCAAATTTGTGACAGAAACAGTATCAAAGGCCTTTGCAAGGTCAAGAAATATCACCAAGGGTTTCCTTCCGGCATCCGGTTCGTGCACTAGAAATTCAGTAAGTTGACGTACAGCCATATCAGTAGATCTACCACGTCTAAAGCCAAACTGGTTGTCGGAAAGAAGACCCCGGGATTCCAAATAATTAATAAGTCTATTATTTATCAAGCGTTCCAACAACTTTGACAAAGCAGGTAGAATAGATATAGGCCTGTAGTTATTGACACTGTTTCTGTCACCGGATTTAAATATAGGTTTAATTAAAGATCTTTTAAACATGGAGGGGAATTTGCCAGAAGAAATACTGAGGTTGCAAATATGCAAGATAGGTGAAATGAGCACATGTTTGTACGTTTTTATCAGTTTGCTGGAAATGTTATCTAAGCCAGTGGCACAATCCGATTTTAGACTATTAATCAAAGTTTCTATTTCTGGCTCATTTGCTTGTAAGAGTACAAAGGAATGAATATTTGTTGTGTTATTATAAGTTTCAGGAAGTTTATGATTATTTTGACTATCGTTTATGATTTTTTCAGCAAGATTTTTTCCTACCGAGGAAAAAAATAAATTGGCCATCTCAACCGAATTTTGAGGGTTATCTTGAGAAAGTAGAGACAGCGCAGTATCAATAGATTTATTTGTATTTGTTATTTGTTTAATAGCTTCCCATAATTTCTTATTATTGTGTTTATTTTTATCTAACTGTTCCTTTTCATAACCTTTCTTAAGCTTTCGGAGTAGATTATTACAGAAATTCCTGTATCTTTTGTAAGTTATAGTTATTAATTCATTATCTGGGTATATTTTATATTTCTTATGTAACCTATCCCTGTTTTTCATGCATTTTAGTAAACCTTTTGTTATCCATGGTTTTATTATCCTTTTACGATTTGGTACTAATATTTGTCGAGAACACTTTCCAATAATATTTTCTAGTTTATTAATTAAATAATTTGTGGCAAGATTCACATCACAAAAACTGTAAATATTAGTGAAATCTATATTATTCATTAGCTCGTCCAAAAGTAAGTAATTAGTTTGTTTAATTAATTTGTGAGCGGGAGTAAAATCAACAGCTGAGTCCAAGTAAAATACTATGGTGTCATGATCAGTGATTGAGGTTTTCATAACGTAACAGTACGCGGTCAATTTAGATTTTATTATAAAATGATCGAGACAAGAATTAGTATGTGTTGGGATTGAGTGTCCCGGCAACATACCGTGGTAAGCCAGCAGGTTTAGATAGGAGAGAGAACGGGAATCATTACTTGACTCAGAAATATCAATATTAGTATCTCCAGCGAGCACAATATTCTTATAGGAGGAATTTGCTGACAAACAGTCATCTAGCGAGGACAGAAAACTATCAATATTATGTTTGGAGGGTGATCGGTAGATGGCAAGTATCAAAAAGTTCTGATCTATTTTAATTAATAAACTATTTGCGTCGCATATATTAGCTTCCTGAACTGACAGTTTTAAGGTATCTTTGTAATAAACTACGACACCTTCATTTTGGGAATTTATATTTAGAGTTGCCACCGAGCTAAAGCCATCAATGCTAGGTAAGTGTGGGCATTTCTGAAGCCAACACTCAGTTAAAATAATGATGTCCCAGCTCACTTTAGTTCTTTCAATTAAGGTGATAAAACTATCCAGATTTTTCTTTATGTTTCTTATGTTCTGGGCAATTATTTTTAATGGAGATTTTACATAGGACAGGGCACCTTGACAGTCTTCAGTTTCTAGAATAGAGGAATAAGATACCTGGATATTGTCTATTTCATTTGAAATATTGCTAAGATTATTGAATTTGTCTTATGATTGTTTGAGGGAGCAATTTATTTATGCTTCTGTTTAGGATGGTATAAAATTGTGAAGTTTGAGGCCCACCGATGTTAAAAATTGTGGTATGTATGTATTTGTGTGGTATGTTGGTATAGGATGTATGTGAGAGTAGTGTAAGAGTGAGGGTATTATAAATGCTGCGAAACAACACTGAATTATATGAAATACAGCTTGAAAAGCTTAACGTAAACAAAGTCCAAATTAGTACACAGGAAAATAGTCATTTTTCATTTCGCAGTTTGCTTAACTGTTCTTCATCAGTGATCTGTAGCTGAGGCATCCCCTCCTTCTTGCGCAGATATACCTGTCCATTAAATGTCCAGCAGTGGGAATAATTTTTTTGCTTAGCTATCGTCCTGGCTAAAAAGAAAAGCCGGTTTGCCTTAAATGTAAGATGTTCCGCTATGTAGACAGGTTTAGCAGGACCAGGAACGCCCAGATGGGAGGTACTTAACTTGTCAGTGTTATTTGTTTTGTTGAAATCTCTCGTAAGCTTGATGAAATTTTCTTTTTTTGAAGTTGATGAGAACTCGACCACAATAGGGCTCCGAAGATCATTCTTCTTATTCAGGCGAAAAATTGTGCGGATATCATACTCCTCCACTGAGCAACTTATTTTAACACCAACCTTATTCACCAGGTCAATCAGGGTATTTTTAGATTCTGATGTGATTTTTGGGATATTTCTTATTTCAATAGTAGTTGACAGAGCGTTTCTTTCCAGTCTTTCAACCTTCATTTCCAATGATTCACAACGTTTTCCATTTGCTCCAATATCTATCTTTACAGAATCTAGCTCCTTAATCACATCATCATACTTTCCAGATAAGAAAGAAATTGATTCTTTTATTTCTTCATTCTGTGATTTTATGTCAGCAACAGCGAAATTCAGGCTATTCTTCAGTTCCTTGAACATACCTCTAATTTCAGACATGCACTCCAGATTTGGTTCAAAAGGAGGTTGATTGGATGGTAAACTCACAGAGTATTGTTTATTTTGAGGACGGATAGTTACTGACGAATCATATTTAGAATAGCTGCTTCCCTGAGGCTTACCAGGCTGTGTCGGCATAATTTTGTCAGCCTTTTCTGTATCACCCGGGGGTAAAACTGGCACAGGAGATGGAGGTGGTGTCCGCTTCAGCATTCTAGTTTATTTAGATTTTATCTTCTTTTCGTGGCAATCACCTTACGGAGTACGTTGATGCAGCTAAAGTCGAAGTGCAATACCGCCCTCTCGTGAGTACAATTCAGTATTTTTTCGGTCACTGGACAGGTGGGCGCTTTGATGATGACTGACAGTTGATTGATAGACAGCTGTCACTTATACCCGGAGACGTCGGTAAAACAGCCACCAGTACTCGGATGAAGTATGGCTATTGACACTTTTAGGTTATAATCAGACCACTTTTACGAAACTTGCACAAGGTTATTAAACGCAGCGCCTTCCGAAACAATCTGGTGAGAGCCACCCGCACTGTCACCGCACGCCAATAATTTCAAGAAAAAGTGCCAGCACACGCGATAAACAATTTATTTTATCTGCAAAAACACAGCAATCGAGGAACACGTCTGCACCGTATGACGTCCGCGGGGGGAGAGCCAGTCTAAGGTGGGCTTTAGAGACGTTCGAACCTTACAAATCCGCAGGGCTGCCTTACTACAGTGGGGAATGGACATACTCATACCCTGGTTGGTGCAGATATACCGGGCATGTCTCACGGGTACGTACCACTGATGTGGCGGGATGTCAAGGTAATTTTTCTGCCAAAACCAGGTAAAAGCGACTATACACAAGCCAAATCTTTCAGACCAATTAGTCTAACATCATTCTTATTGAAAACTTTAGAGAGACTAAGCGACAAACACATAAGAGACACAATACTGCACAAAAATCCGTTGCACAAACGACAACACGCCTACACTACAGGTAAATGCACGGATTCAGCACTACACGAGGTAATAGGGAAAATAGAGTGTGCAATACATCACAAACTATCAACAATAGGCGTATTCATAGACATTGAAGGCGCCTTTGACAAAACAACGTTCCATAGCATGAAAACTGCACTAGAAATGCACGGGGTGGGAACAACCCTAAGAGACTAGATATGCAAAATGCTAGAACAAAGAGCGACACAAGTAACAGTGAATGACAAAACAAGAGCCGTATAGGCGAAAGGATGCCCACAAGGAGGAGTACTGTCTCCACTACTATGGAATCTTGTTATAGATAGTCTCCTCACACAACTAAATGACAAAGGTTACTTCACAGTAGGACATGCCGATGATATCACGATCCTAGTCAACGGCAACCACGAGAACACCTTAATGCAACCTCATGGGACAGGCACTAAAGACAGTAGAGAAATGGTGCGAAAAACATAATCTTTCTGTCAACCCCACCAAGACCGAAATGGTCCTTTTCACAAAGAAAAGGAAACTTCCAACAATGGATATGCCAACATTTTTCAAAACAAAATTAACTATTTCAACCGAGGTTAAATATCTTGGAATAATCCTAGACAACAAATTAACTTGGCAGAAACACCTTGACAACACACTAAAAAAAGCCAGCATAGCCATGTGGCAATGCAAGAGACTCCTAGGTCAAAACTGGGGTCTTACACCCAAAATTGCGCACTGGCTATACACAACAATAGTAAGACCGATCACAACATACGGCGCGCTATGGTGGCCCAGGTCAACTCTAAGTACCGCTCAAGCGGACCTAGAAAAATTATAGAGACTAGCATGCATCTGCATAACGGGTGCAATGCGCACCACACCAACAGCAGCCCTGCAGGTGATGCTAGACCTGCCACCGCTACACTTATACATACAACAGGAGGCAACTCTAGCATCACTCAGGCTGAGACTGTCAGGGACACTAAGCACAGACTCTAGAATTCACCACACAGAAATAAAAGACAAAGCCCTAAGTCACGAACCGCTATTAACTGCACCATGTGGTAGGGTACCTAAACAAAACACCTTTAACAAAACATATAACATAAACTTACAAGAAGAAACACATGACTACTCAGGTATAAACGAACTGCGCATACGAGTATACACTGATGGGTCAAAAACAAAGCTAGGCACAGGCGCAGGTACGTATTCTCAAGACTCTAATATTGAAATATCAAGCGCCCTAGGACAATATAACACAGTATACCAAGCTGAATGTGTCGGCATTGTACAAGCCGCACAAGCGATAACAGCAAGGAACATTACTGACACAAGCGTTCGTATAGTCTCAGACAGCGCTTCAGTACTCCAAACGCTGAGAGGCAGCTATACGAACTCGGGACTGATATTACAATGCCATAAAGAATTACAAAAGTCATCACAAAAAAACAACATAACATTACAATGGATAAAAGGACACAATGGTTCCATGGGAAATGATGCGGCAGACCAGCTGGCAAGGAAAGGGTCCAACAAGACCTATGAAGGACCAGAACCAATATTGCCACTTCCCTTCAACCAGTTTCGGACATGGATACGAGAACAAACACGTAAAGAAGCAGACAAACAATGGAATGACATTGCAACATGCAAACAGTCCAAAAAAGTAATAACATCAACCAACAGCCGTTTGACAAGACGGCTACTACAGATGAATAGGACAAAGCTCCGTAATGCAGTAGGCACAATAACAGGACACATTGCTCTCAACAAACATTACTACACTATAGGCATAACAGACAGCCCTCTATGCAGGGCCTGTATGGAAAGGGACGAAACCATCGAACACGTTATTCTGGAGTGCGAAGTAATCAACACTATCAGAGAAAACACACTTGGAGCAGACATAACTTTAGATCAATTACCAAACAAACTGGACAAACTGACTGAGTTCTGGCAACAGTTAGGGTGGCTAAATTTATGGCCAGATAGGCCCACGCACAATGGTCCATATAGGATTAAGTACGGAAACTACAAACTTAACTTAGAACTTTAGAACTTAGAAGTTCATTCTGAACGACAGGACCTTTCAATTGAAAATCATTTAGTGATAGTTTCTTATCAACTGTTTTCATTGGCCTTAAAATTCTCATGTATCATTGTGTTGTGAGAACCCTTACACACAGCACATTTAAATTTAAAACTGCAAGGAGACTCCCTGTGTGAATTTATGCTTGGTTATGTAGTTAATTTTATTATGTATTGCTAAAAGCTTAAACTTTGCACATTTATATAGTTTATGATTTGACTTACAGAGCGAACAAGTCTGCGGTTCCTTTAAAACAGATGGGTTAGCCGCAGTCTTCTTTGGAGGGATAACATCATTTGTTTTAGTCACACAAGACTCTAAAGCCTTTGCTTTCTTTTCTAAAAAAGAAAGAAAATCCGAAATTTTGGGTAACTCAGAATTTCTCTCCATGATAAACTCTTTAACCGTGCACTGGTCTAGTTTTTTCTTTAGAATAGTTATAAGTATGATGCTCCACTCTTCCACTGGTTGCTATAAATTTTTGAGCGCTGAAATCTGCTGTTTAACGTCTGAAACAAATGTACGCAATGTTTGACCTGTACATTTAGTTACACTAGGAATTTCTAACAAAGCATTTGTATATTCGGTAACTACTTTAAATTTATTGTCATATCTTGATTTTAACAGGGCCAAGGCCTCTTTATAGCTTGAAGATACCAACGGCAAATTAAATATAATATCTAAAGGTTCACCTTCCAAATGTTTCCTCAGATAGTATAGTTTTTGTACATCTGACAAGTCAGAAGCTCCGTCAATAACAGAGGTAAACATTTCAATGAATGTATAGTAGTCGCTTGTTGGAACTTGAACTTTGGAATTGATATTTCTGGCAACTTTGTTTCTGAAGAGGAAGTTCGTGGGACTTGGTTAGTAGTTTGCTCAGCGATTAAATTATTTATTTTTTGCTAAAACAGTAAAGTATTTCGTCTCATACGACCCGACGTCTTCGGCATCATCTTCGTCGATAGCTACGATTGCTATTTTTTACATGAGTCTTATTTAGAATCTAATTTTAAATGCAATGTTACATGTTATAAAGTTTTGATATGTTATCACTAAATGTTCTTAATAAATACTGCTTAGTTTTATTTCTAAATGCATTTTTTAAAGCACAACTACTTTTAATATCTAATGGAATATCATTATTCATAAATTTCGGGACTAGATAATTTCTATGTCTTTGGCCATAGTAATTGTTACATCTAGGGACTTCCAGCACCTTATTTTATTTTTTCCTAGCAAGTCTAGGATTTGTTACATAGCTCTTAAATTCCTCACTGGAAAATTGTTTAACTACAGTATATAACATACATTTCTCATGGACTGGTAGAATACTACATTCTGTAAAGAGCTGCTCATAGTCACTAGTCTTACAACGATATTTTACTTTCTTAACTACTAAAAGTTTCAGAAATCTTTTTTGTAAAGACTTTATTTTATCAAGGTAAGTTTTAAAGCTCCTTCCGTAAGTTCCCAGTCCATAAAAGATTAGAGAATCTACAAGTGCGTAATATACTGTGTACATAGTTGCCCGATCTAATATGAAGCTAAGATGGTGGAATTTTACAAGTACTGATCTTAGTTTACCACACAGGTTGATTATATGTGTTTTCCACGAGAAACTGGTATCTATAACCATACCTAAGTACTTGTACTCTTCCACCACCTCAAGCTCCTTCCAGACACACGCAACTTCGCCACTATGTAGGCACATATAGCTATGCCCCACTATTCGTGGTGTCCGGCTGTCTATATTTTTAAGGTATGGAGAACATATTCGCATGCACTTAGTTTTACTTATATTAATTACAATACCGTTATCATGCGCCCATTTTATAATGTTGGTAAAATCTTCTTGAATTTTGTTTCCTATTAAGTTTAAATTATTATCCGCGTATAGCAAACATGTGTCATCTGCGTACATATAGAGTTTACAATTTTGCACCACATTACACATACTATTAATGTGCATTAACAACTGATTGTAGGGTTCTCTCTGAGAGATAAGCACGGAGCCACCTGTTCAGTGGTCCTGCGACCCCACACTCTTCTATGGCCTGAAGCAGCTGGTGATGTTCCAGAGTGTCGAACGTTTTTCGAAATCTATGTATACGATTACCACCTGCTTCCGCTGATCCAGCTTCGTTGACGTCATCCGTAAACCCTGCCAAACCCGTAGCCGTGCTGCGGCCCCGCCGGAAACCATGCTGCGAGCTAGATATTATGTTATATCTTTCTAAGAAAGTACTTAACTGACCAACAATATATTTTTCCACAATTTTGTTGACCGCTGATAATATAGCTATAGGGCGATAATTTGAATAGTCTGAATGTGAACCCTGTTTAAAGATAGGTCGTATTAATGCTGTTTTTAATTTATTTGGATATACACCCTTATCAACACACAGGTTAATAAATAAGGCCAATATTGGACTCAGCACATTTTTAGCAACTTTATTTCTTTAACTCTAACCTTGTCTGCTCCGGGCGACTTATCACAATTTTAATTACATATGATTTTACTTACAGCCTCAGGAGACGCCTTTTTAAACCTCATTGAAACCTCACATTCCTTAACATACACAGACCTATCTAAATTTTTTAGATTACATTCATGTTTAATCGCTAAAATTTCTTTTGTAAAAGTATTTGAAAAATTATGACACACAAAAAAAAACTGTCAACGAACGCGTATCGAAGTCGATTTTCTCTGTAGTTATTTGTGATTATATCCAACAGTTTCTATAAAATTTAGATGTGATTGTGCTTATAACATCTCAGTGCATACCATATTGTGTTATCTCTGTGTTTATCGCGCTAAATAGTCATAATCCAAACCGACAAAGACTTGTTCCACCATCAACGGACAATACTGTTTACGATCTTCTGGCTGCCATATCATTTGTTGTGAATGTGCTAAAACATCTCTGTGCATATTATTTGCAGTTTTTTCGCAGTTTTTCGTCTTAAACAGTGATAAACTACAAAACAAAGACTTTTTTTCGACATATTATTTTCGAGCCACCCTCAAATCTTTTCGATTTACCATAATGACAAATGTCACCTGACACTTCAGTGTTGCCAGTATGAACGAACCTCCCCAGAATGGGGGAAATCAACCTGTTCTTGGTCACAGACACTTTGTGCAACAAGTTTTCCACAAGAGCATGTTTGAACAAAGCCCATTAGCTAAAAAAGTACCCTCAACCGATAGCATACCCAATGCTGTAGATACTAACCCACCTGATGAAGTGTACAAAACACCACCATGTCATGTGCCATGGCAGAAAGTACCTCAAGCCAATACAAGCAAGCAAAGGAAAAAGAGGAAGGTCTCTGACTCACCACCCCCAGTACCAACCCAAAACAGGTTTGATATCCTAATTCAGGTAAAAACCACACCGGAAGCTCAAATTGAACGAAAAAACAAACCTCCACCAATTATCTTGTATGGGATCAAAGAAATCGACAAACTTATAGACTTCCTCACAAAAACAATACCAAAAGAATCCTTTACAATCAAAATTATTACAAGACAACAGCTGCGTCTCAGTTTCTCAAATGTGGAAACATACAAGACAGCAATAACTCTAATACGTGAAAATGGTTTGATCGGTCATACTTTCACAACAAAATCTGAAAAGCCCAGTACAAGAAATCATTTCAGCGATTGAAAACACTGGAAATAAAGTGAAAGGCGAGATAATCAATGCTCGCTATGGGCCAAATAAAATTCCCCTCCACACATGGTTTGTAAATTATGAGCCAAGTCCAAATAACAGCAAGGTAAGAGAAATAAAGTACATTTATTACACAAAAGTTACAATTGAAGATCCTAAAAAGCAAAGAACTGTCTTCCAATGTAAAAGATGCCAGCAATACGGGCATACAAAGAACAACTGTATGCGCCCATATCGTTGCGTGAAATGTGCGGAAAATCATAAAACAACAGACTGTCCAAAAGTAGATCGCAAAACACCAGCCAAATGTGCCCTTTGTTTTGGGACTCACCCGGCAAACTATAGGGGCTGCAAGGTCTTCCAGGAAATCAACAAAAGAAAAATGAATGGAATAACAAGCCAAAACCTAACATCAAAAGTAGCGAAACAGATCAAGAAAAAGCAGAACCAAATGCGACCAATAAATCTGGAGCTACAATGGGAACCCAGCCCATAAACAATTTATTCTCAAAAAATTACCGAACCTATGCTAATGCTGTAAATAAAAATCAAAATGCCAGCGAGCCTTCTGCTGCAATGACGAACACATTAACTGAAATACTGATGAACCAAGCTAAAAAGCTAGACACATTATTAGAACAAATGAGCTCTCTTATGAACATCATGATTACACTTATTAATAAAATAAAATAAAATTCAACCTAAAAATTGCAACATGGTATATCAACAGCCTCATATCAAAAATTGAGATTGTTTGGTTGATTGAAAACTTTTTATCAAACTACATAATATAGACATACTGCTTATATCTGAAGCTCATCTCACACACTTACCTAATGAAAATCTACCGGGATACCGAATTTATTATACGCCTCATCCTGATGGCACTGCACACGCAGGGACTGCTATAATACTGAGAAATTCATTAAAACACTACTGCCTTACTTCCTATCAAACACCAGAAATCCAAGCTACATCTGTAGTTGTAGAAGACAAGGAAGGACCACTGACTTATTCTGCAGTATACTGCCCACCAAAACACAATATAATTGATAATCAATTTCTAACATATTTTGGAACTCTGGGAAATAGATTCGTTTCAGGAGGCGACTGGAACGCGAAAAATACACACTGGGGTTCAAGACTTACTAATACCAGAGGAAGAGAACTAAAGAAAGCATTGGACAATAAAGGATACTCCTATTTATCTACTGGAGAACCCACATACTGGCCAACAGACCCAAACAAACTGCCAGATTTACTAGACTTTTATATAACTTCTGCTGGCATATCTAATTTATATTGTGATGTCCAAAGTTGCCTTGATGGGAGTAGTGACGATACACCAGTTTTTCTTACACTAAGTACTACAGTTATATCTAAAAAAGAGCCCCCACATCTAACCAATATAAAAACAGACTGGGATTGCTTTGAAGAATATATTGATATATCAATAAACCTCAAAATACCATTAAAGTCCTCGGATAACATTGAAGATGCAGCAACACATATCACATCTGTAATACAATGTGCAGCATGGATGTCAACCCCATTAATTTCACCCAGAATCGGAAATAAATCAATACCTAATATCACTATAGTCACACGCATGGTGCAAGAAAAACGTCGTTTAAGAAGAATTTGGCACAATACTAGCAAGCCAGCAGATAAAACAATTTTCAACAAAGCTTCCTCTGATCTTAAACAAATTTTATGCGACCTTGAAGATGAAGCACTGCAATTCAAAATCGCTGGACTCTCGGCTACAAACAAAGGCGAGTACTCGCTGTGGAAAGCAGCGAAAACTGCAAATAAACCTCAACCAATGCTACCCCCAATCAGAACACAGGAAGGAAACTGGGCCCGAAGTAAATTCGAAAAAGCAGAAGCATTTGCATCACATCTTAGCAAAGTTTTCACAGACAATCCATCTACAGATGAAAAGTGGGAGGAAGAAGTAGACAAGTTCCTGAACAATGAAGACGAAATAAGTCGTTCAATTAAATTATTTACACCAAAAGAAGTCGCAAAACACATCCGAAATCTAGATCCACAGAAAGCTCCTGGTTATGACCTCATAACACCATTCATCTTAAAGAAATTACCGCGAAAAGGAGTTGTTTTCTTAACAATCTTGTTTAATGGAATAATCAGAACATGTCATTTCCCCTCACAATGGAAAGTGTCACAAATTATAATGGTACCAAAACCAGGAAAATCGCCAAATGAAATAGCATCATATCGACCTATTAGCCTTCTTCCAGTCATATCGAAGCTGTTCGAACGTATGCTGATGGATAGAATCCGGCCCATTATTGATGAAAAGAACTTGATACCTGAACATCAGTTTGGATTTCGAACGACATCATTCCACCATTGAACAAGTCCACAGAGTGGTAGACAAAATCAGGAAAGCTATGGAAAAACGACAGTATTGCTCTGCTGTTTTTCTAGATATACAGCAGGCATTTGATAAAGTGTGGCATAAAGGGTTGCTATATAAGCTCAAAACTACTTTGCCTCAAGCAATATATTCCCTTCTAAAATCGTACCTTGAAGAGAGGTTATTTTATGTTCAATTTGGTGAAGCATCATCAATGATTTACGATATCAGAGCCGGTGTCCCACAGGGATCTGTTCTTGGACCGGTACTGTACATTTTATTCACATCAGACCTACCAGAGACGGATGATATTCTTACTGCAACCTATGCAGATGATACTGCAGTTCTTAGCTGTGATAAATCTCCAGAACTTGCATCGCAGAGACTACAAAAGCAACTTGATATGCTAAATAATTGGCTCAATAAGTGGAAAATTAAAACCAGCGCGAAAAATCAAACCATATCACCTTCACGCTCAACAGACGCAACTGCCCTGAAGTAAAGCTAGGCGATGATATGCTCCCACATGTAGAAGATGTAAAGTATCTTGGCATGCAACTTGACCGCAGACTAACATGGCAAAAACACATAAAAAGTAAACGTGACTCACTTAACAACAAGTTCAGATCGATGCAATGGCTAATGGGAAGAAGCTCTAAGTTGTCTCTAGAGAATAAAGTACTCATTTACAAAACTATTCTAAAGCCTGTATGGACCTACGCACTTGAGCTCTGGGGGGTGGCCAGCAACTCAAATGTGGAAATTCTACAAAGATTTCAAAACAATGTTTTAAAAACTATAGCACGAGCACCATGGTTCACCAAAAATCAGGAAGTCCATGAGTATCTACATATCCCCACTATTCGAGACGAGATCAAAGCGCGAAAAGATTGCTACAAAGCTAAGCTACTATGCCATAAGAATGCACTTGCTCGCTCATTAGTACCAGCACAAGAAGATTGTACAAGTCGTCTTAAGAAGCGCAGAATTTTATGAAAGCCACATAAGCATGAAAATGAAGGAAGAGGAGGGTCGACGGACTCTTCATTCCAAAACGCCATAGAAACTAGATCAGATCTGTTTATAGTTGTAAAACTGATCACAGATAGCAAACATACAATGGAAAAAAAAAACACATTTATAGTACTATCAGTTCTCCCTAGGTATTTTAGTATAATATTATCTAGCCTTTTTTTATGCTGTCCCGTCCATGAATTAATCTTAGCCCAAATTTTCTTTAAGTTTTTATTACATTTTGAAATTTCTTGTTGTCTATAAAAATTCTAAGCTTTAAAAATGCATTTATAAATTTTATTTCTATATTTATTATATTGTAGTCTAAGGTTCATATCACCCGGCTTACTTTTACACTTTCTAAATAGCCTATCTCTAACTTTAATCATATTTTTAATCTTTTTTGTTATCCACGGTTTACTTTTTCTTTTATTATTAACTACTATTTCCGTCATGGAATCCTTATAAGTACACGAAAAAATGTCACACAGTTTACCATACAACTCTAATGCCGGATTTAAACGGAGGAAAATTTCAGGCGCCTACCTTCCAGGCAAGACAATATGCATCGTGTAAACAGTTTTTGCCGTGCCTCGGCTGGTTTAGACGACGGCAAAATATTGGAGCCAATAATCTAGGCAGGACGGTAGGCAACGTGTAAACGGTTTTTGGCGTGCGGCTGGCCTGTAGGCATGAAATAGACCAGCGCGGGCTATTTTGCGGCGCCAAAACAGTGGTCGCGAACCTGCCATATCAGCTATCAGAATCCAGATGTCAGGAACCTTGAAAATGTGCCCAGTAAACAGTCATTAAATTAATATTTTAAAAATATTTTTTCGCAGTTAACAATTAGTTGCAAGATAATAAAATCCTTATTATCTTTGTATTGTTGTTTTAAAAATGCATTTTTCTACTTCGCTTGTTTATTTTTACTTTCGAGCGGAGCGAGAAAGGTATTGTATTCGTGAAAAAAAAAGTTTTTCTAATTTTCTTAAAAATGCGTTCTATATCACTTATACATCATAAAAACAAGTCTCCAAAAAATGTCCGTCCGTCGGTCGGTCGGTCCGTCGGTCCGTCTGTCCGTCACGCTTTGGCCTAGCGGCTAAACGAATGGTCCGAATGACATCATATTTTGAATTTAGGAGTTTTATGCAAATCCATCGAAGGGTTCTAAGTGGTTTCTTGCTGGCTCTCATTTTGGGGGTAGCTGTCATACAACGAAAATAAAAAATTGAAATTTTCTCAAAAACGGCTTATAGAATCTTGATGATGACCAAGCACCTCCATGTAAGATATTTTGCGCCAGTATCAATTGATCTGTGTAATTTCATATAAGGGGTGTTCCTGTACCACCAAATCGTAAATATGTGATTTACCCAAAATTGGTTCCATTGAATTTAATAAAATTTTCTATAATATTAATCCAGGATTGGTTGTCTACTTGACTGGATATTATTTGTGATTTTTCTGAATAAAATTTCGTACACAGGGTGTACTAAAATCTGAAAGGGCTTGCTCAGTAGACTAAACTGAATAATTATCCATAAGGAACATGTGTTGGGAAATTAAAAAAATCTCCATGCAAGTATCCTACGGTAGTATCCATTGATCTGTGAAAATTCATATAAAGGGTGTTCCAGTACTACCAAAAGTTAAACATGTGATTTACTCGAAATCGTTTGAGGTTTGTTTGTTTTAATGTTTGACAATTTAAATTCTGAATTGATCTGTATATTTCATTAGAACATTTTTATGGAAAAACGCAAATAAAAGTTTGTATTTCCATACTATGTGTATAGCATTACAAATTTAAGTTTGCGGTTGACAGTTTTTCCTTGAGTATTGCGAGAAAGTAAGTGCAGTGCTGCTGTACCATTTATTTTAGTTTGCTTTCAAACAAAAACCACCAACCGACCACTTGACCATCGCCGTATCAATGGCAGAAAAACGACAAAGCACTGGCTTTAAACCAAAAGTATATTTTTTTAGGAATGCTTCAATTTATAAAGAACTGTGAGCCAATTCTTGAATATCACTGGGTGATTATATGTATATGTATTCTTTATTGCACAAATGACAAAGATTTTAAATGAAAATTGTTTACAAAGGCGAGCTTATCTCTTTCAGAGATCTCTTCCAGCCAACCTATTAGGTGCGGAAGAATTTCATTAAAGCGGGCACAGGGATGTGCATTAATATACGTGATAATAAGAAATTTTAAAATACACTTATAGAGATTTTCAAAATTTCAAAAAGCCACGTTAAACTCATGAAACTCAAATTATAATGTTGGTAATTATAAAACCGAACGTTATTTTACAATCAACAAATATTTTTTCTTACTTTTGAGGAGTTTAACAAAGCTTATTTTAATTTTAAAAATCTCAAAAATCGCCCGTCCAGATTCTAGAATTGGTCCCCTGCCGCCGAGTACCAAATGAAAATGAAAATTTTATTGATAACGGTTGTTACAAGTCAAAAATTTGTAAAAGTATATGTAAATTACATTTAATATTTAATTTCAAAATACGTAAAATCATAAAATTCCTTCTCAAGAAGCCAACTTTTTAGTTTATTTTTAAATATTTGTTCGGAAGGTGCATTGCGTACTTCTTCTGGTATTTTATAAAAAACTGATGGACCACTTACATACACTGATTGCTCAGTCTTTTTTAATTTATGTGCGGGCGTAAGAAGGTCATTAAAACTGTTTGTTGCTCCTTAAACTATAGTTTCTGTTTTCGCCTTTCTTGCTAAAATTTTGTTTATTTTTTAGACAAATATGGCAATCTGCTGTATTACGATGCACGGTAATGGCATTATATTATATTTTTTTAAATATTCTCGAGCGGAAAAACCTTGTGGGACTCGTGCTATAGCGCGAACGGCGCGCTTTTGCATACGGAATACTCTGATCCAGTCCGCGGCGCGTCCCCACAGCTCTGTACCATAAGTGAGAAGCGAATGGACTGTCGCAAAGTAGCAGGATCTGACTACGTCTGTGGAAACGGTGTACGCCAGCCGGCGCAGTCCGAAACATGCTCGTCCCAGCCGCTCGCACCACTCCTCTATATGCTCGTCCCAACACAGGCCGCTGTCTATTTGAAAGCCGAGCAACCTAGTTGATGTCACCTGTTGCAGGACTATGCCACCAGCGGTGACATTCAGAGCTGGGAGCGCGTGACCGTTAAGGCTAAATCTCATGAAACATGTCTTTTCCTTATTAAGGGCGAGACCGTTTGCCGTGAACCATACATGTAGCTTTGATACTACTTCTCGGAGACTATTTTCGAGCTGGTCTGCTGATTCCGCGGAGACCACAGCTGTCACGTCGTCCGCGTAAATGTAAATCTGGGCACCGTCGATCGCAGCTGGCAGGTCGTTCAGAAGGATACTGAAGAGCGTGTTAGAAAGGCAGGACCCCTGCGGAACACCCATCACGCACTCCAGCTCCTCCGAAACGACGTGCCCCGAACGGTTGGTAACAATTTGCTTTCTGTTAGACATACCTACTGCACCACCCCCCCGCCCGCTTCCCTCGCATCTCCCGCGCCAATTTTTCGGAATCGTGTAATAGTCTAGGCAACGAAGCGGATCGTTTTATGAAGACCCCCGCATTAAATCCTCAGTCGATGAAACTTTGCTGGGGTATTACACTATGTGAGACAAACCTTATTTAAAAGAATCCAAAACAATATCGGTACTTTAAATTTTTCCATACAAAAATTACAAAAATAGTATGAAAAATTTTATTTGTTAATGTTTTTTTGGGTATTTTGAATTTACATTTCATTCATACTTGTAATACTTTATCATCCTGTGAAATAAAATGTGCCTGAGAGAATTATGTTGGGGTCAACTGCTTCGTTGCCTACACTATAAACAGTGGTCATCACAAGATGGCGGCAGCGGTGGCGCGGCGGCTACGTGTAAACGACCGTCTACGCGCGGCAGGCAAAATTTTTGCCGTGCCTAGGTTTTGGCGCCTGAATATTTCCGTCGTCCAAATCTGCCTTAAGGGACACTTACAGCATAACAAGTCCGACCACGCAGCTCCTTCTAACTTTTCCATAACTTTTTTATCACTAATAACCGACACACTTGTCCTCAGTCCACAGTCCAAATCAAGCTTGATGTGTTCTTGACTGTACCTATAATCAACGACAGGTCAAGCTTGATACTTGCAGTGCAACTCTCGCCCTTACGTCTAATGAAATAAGAACGGTATAAAGTCCAAGAGCCTACCTACTGTGCCTCCCAACCAAACAATAGGTACAAAATAGAAGTCAGTTTCTTCAATTCAATTAATTTATTGATAAAATATTACATTTTACAAGTCAGCAAATTGTATACAAAAATTATAAAAGAAATGGAAATGGAATCAACATATTATTAAATTTCATTCAAAAAATATAAATTACTAGCTGTTACCCGCGACTTCGTCTGCGTGGATTTTATGAAAAAAAAAGAACTCGAACTTAACTGACACATATTTTGCGGAACGCTTCTCCTTCTTGATCCCTACGTAAAAGATGCATTTGTACTTATCCAGGTTGAATGCTATCTTACTAAAACTTTAACTATCTTTTAAATTCATTAAAATATTCATTGTCAATCGTTACAGGCGAACCTTAAAAAGATGGCAATAAAGGGAGTGAATGAGTAGCGAGGAGGTATTCATTAAAGTCAAAAAAGTCCCTATCCATCCCTATCTATTCCCATCCATCCATATCTATCCTTTTCTATACCTATGTATCCTTTTTTATCCCTATCTATCCCTATCCTGCCCTATCTATCTGTATCTATACCTTTCTGTTCCTGTATAGCCCTATCTATCTTCATGTATCCATTTCACTACACCTATCCCCACCGCTGTCTCCACCGCTGTCCTTATAGCTGTTCCCACCGCTTTCCCCACCTTTTTGCTCACCGCTGTCCCCACCGCAGTCCCCACCGCTGTCCCCATTGCTGACCCCACTGCTGACCCCACTGCTGTTACCACGGCTGTCCCCACGGCTGTCCCCACTCCTGTCCACGTCCCTGTCCCCACCCATATCCGTGTGTAAAAAGTAAATTATAAACAGATTTATCTTGAAGCCTGGTCTTTTAACATTTTAACATCTTAACAATCAACATTCAACACTACATGTAAGTGTGGAAAACATCTACCCTTACACTATCCCTACTCCTTTACCCATCCCTACTCCTTTCCCCAACCCTATCCCCACCCCTATCACAACCCCTATCCCTACTACTATCCCTACCCCTACCCTTATCCCTTACCCTACCTCTAAATGGAAACGACATTCCTACTGATATTAAGACATTATAGTTGATAGTTAAAAACGCAATAAAATGTAAATGCCCCATACAAACTTTCATCCCCTATTTCACCCCCTTCCAGTATCGATTTTGCAATCAAAAGAAACCTATGTCCTTTCTTATGGTTTTCACTATCTTCATACAAAATTTCGTCCAAATCGGTACAGCGGTTTAGCCGTGAAAGCGTAACATAAATTATTTGATTGATTTCCAATACAAATTTTCATCCCCTATTTCACCCCCTTTCGGTCTTATTTTTGAAATCAAAAGTAGCCTATGTTCTTTCTTATGGTTTTGACTATCTTCATACCAAATTGTATCAAAATCGTTACAGCGGTTTAGCTGTGAAAGCGTAACATAAATTACTTTATTGATTTCCAATACAAACTTTCATCCCCTATTTCACCCTCTTCTAGTCTCATTTTTGAAATCAAAAGTAGCCTATGTCCTTTCTCATAGTTTAGACTATCTTAATACCAAATTTCATCAAAATCGGTTTAGCGGTTTAGCCGTGAAAGCGTAACAGACAGACAGACAGACAGAGTTACTTTCGCATTTATAATATTACTAGCTGTTACCCGCGGCTTCGCCCGCGTGGTTTTAGGAGTTGTCTACTTCACATTCCTAGATCAAGTAGAAGAATCACTCAAGATGTCTCTACTACTACTTTACATGTCGATTACACCAGCCCAGCCCAGTATTTTGTAGTAATAAAAATGTTTTTGTTGTATACCAAGGAGACAATTATTCAATGTGAGTAGGCGAGTCATAAAAACAGTCAATGAAGAGAGTTAATGGGTAATGAAGAAGTATTAGTAAAATTTACTCAATTTTCACTTTTATTAACTATGTTATGAGTATTTGACGTACGATCAGTGTTGGGTTAGAATTTGACACTTTTGTTTCTGTGTTAGTCCAAGGTGACAATCTTTAGTGTCAGTAATTATAGGCAGAGCTAAAAAGGTTGTCAATGAAGTGATCGAATGAGTATAGCGGATGGATAATTTTCACCTTTATTTACTATGTCATGACTGTTGGACGTATGATCAGTGTCGTGCTAGGAGTTGTGAAACCAAGTCAATAGAAGTGAGAGATTGGGTACAAACTTTCACATTTATTTACTTTGTCAGAAATAAATGTCTGTGCGTGAAAGAATTTCGCAGTTTTTTTCAAGTGACATTGTTATTGTATTAATCCAAGGAGACAATCTTGATTGTCCCATCCCTATGTCCACCCCCATCCCTACCCCTATCTTAACCCCTATCCCTTCCCATATCCCTTCCCCTACCCCTACCGAAATCCTTATCCCTATCCTTCCTTATATGAAAGTACAAACGACTTTCATATATATTTTTAGACATTATTATAGTTGATAGTTAAAACGCAATTAAGTATTGATGTCCCATACAAACTTTCATCCCCTATTTCACCCCCTTCCAGTTTCAATTTTGCAATCAAAAGAAGCGTGTGTCCTTTCTTATGGTTTAGACTATCTCTATAATTTTTTTAATTAAAATTATTCTGCGGTTTAGCTGTGAAAGCGTAACATTCATTATTTAATTGACTTCCCATACAAACTTTCACCCCCTTTTTAACCCCTTTCTAGTCTCATTTTTTTAAAATAAAAAGTAGCTTATGTCCTTTCTTATGATTAAGAATATCCTCGTACCAAATTTCGTCAAAATAGGTTCTGAAGTTTAGCCGTGAAAGCGTAACATAAATTATTTTTCATCCCATCTATTCGAAAATCGCTGAACGGTTCGTCAATAAAGGCGAACAAAATAGCTGTTTTCTGCAAGAGACTTTCGTAGCGGCTAAAAATGGGATTTAAAATTTGAATTTGAATTTATGTCCACCATAGGGATATTTTAGGTCAACCATAGAACTCGAACCAAAATATTGTATTAAAAATGATACTGGCTGGTTGCACTATTCAAATTATTATGAATGTAAAAAAGAAATATACTTGAAATGAAAACAAGACTACCAACCAAAGAGGTTCTGTTCCTAGTCGATACAAAAATGTCAATAACATTTTCAGTGGTTACAAATAATACTTAATATGATTTTTAGTTTTTTTTCATCAAGAAATAATATTGTAATGGTATTTTTTGTTTAAAATTAATGACGAGTGTGACTTAATGAGCCCTTTTATTCTTTTCTCTTAGAGGGAGATGAAAAGTAGAGTGTATTACGCGGCAGCAAAAATATTTTTACCTTGGGCGACCTATTGAATCCCTCGCTACGTTCAGGATTCTATTTTAGAATCCCTCGCCATGCGCCAAACTCAAGAATCCTTCACTTCACTCTGGATTCAAAATAGCGCCCTCGCCTTAAAAATATTATTTTACAGCCTTGTGATACAATCTACTATTATTGATTTCCCATACAAACTTTCATCCCCTATTTCACCCCCTTCCAGTCTCATTTTTGTAATAAAAAGTAGCCTATGTCCTTTCCAATGGCATAGACTATCTTCATACCAAATTTCATCAAAATTGGTTCAGTGGTTTAGCCGTGAAAGCGTAACAGACAGACAGAGTTACTTTCGCATTTATAATATTAGTTTGGATATATAGTTTGGATGGATTTCCCATACAAACTTTCATCCCATACTTTACCCCCTTCCAGTCTCATTTTTGAAATTTACATAAGCCTATGTCCTTTCTCATAGTTCACACTATCTCTATACCAAATTTCATCAAAATCGGTTCAGTGGTTTAGCTGTGAAAGCGTAACAGACAGACAGACATAGAATTACTTTCGCATTTATAATATTAGTTTGGAAGGATGGATGTTATGAGTTTTAGACGTATGATCAGTATTTGTTCAAGGATTTGGAAAACCACATTAATAGAACTGACGTGTGGCTATATCATTACTTGTTTTCCCATGGAAATGAGACGTTTTCCCGAGGTAAAAAGTAGCCAATAGCACACTCGGGCTCTGTATCTATCTCCATGCAAAAAAAACAGGCCAAGTGCGAGTCGGACTCGCGCACTGAGGGTTCCGTACCACCACATAAATATAATTGTATTAGTTGAAATTTCAGTAAGTTAATGTGCTAGATTTTTACCAAATTTTATTATTTGTTGTTATTTTATAGCTTATGCACTATAAACATACCAATTTTCAAGTTTTCCCGTTTTTAAATAGAACTAAAACAAAAATCGCCTCAACGACCATCCAACTTGACCCCTCTCTTATATGAATGTTCTTGAAACGGGAGCTCACCACAATTGGTTACCATTAGTTGTGAGAAAAGTTGTAAAATTTAATGATTTCAGACTTTTCCCATTATTTGTACTGTGAGACATAGCTTCTTGCCAAATTTCATAATTTAGGTCAACGGGAGTACCCTGTAGGTTTTGCATTTTTGAATAAAATTATGGAGATGAGGACATAAAATGCCATATCTTTTGATTGCGTCGTTGCAAAAAATTTAAATTTTCAGATCTTGTGTGGTTTATGGATCCTAATATATGGTATTAATTTCAACCAGATACCTTTACCCGTTCGTGAGATAAAGGGTCTTGACAGACAGACAGACAGACAGGCAGACAGACAGACGGACAACAAAGTGATCCTATGAGGGTTCCGTTTTTTTTCTTTTGAGGTACGGAACCCTAAAAATAGGTCACGTATGATCAGTGTTCTGCAAGGTGTTGGAAATCCATATTAACAGAAGTGACGTATAGACCTTTACCCGTTCGTGAGATAAAGGGTCTTGACAGACAGACAGACAGGCAGACAGACAGACGGACAACAAAGTGATCCTATGAGGGTTCCGTTTTTTTTCTTTTGAGGTACGGAACCCTAAAAATAGGTCACGTATGATCAGTGTTCTGCAAGGAGTTGGAAATCCATATTAACAGAAGTGACGTATAGCTATGATAAAACGTAATTTCCCATTAGTATTAGAGGTTTTCCCGCGGGAAAAAGTAGCTTATAGCACTTTCAAGACCTTCAACTATCACGATGCAAAAAAATAACGTCACTCCGTTGCTCCGTTTTGTCGTGAGTGAAGGACAAACAAACAAACAAATACACTTTTATCCCCCTATTTCACCCCGTTCCAGTTTCGATTTTGCAATCAAAAGAAGCCTATATCCTTTTATATGGCTTATACTATCTCCACACAATATTTCATCAAAATCGGTTTAGCGGTTTACCCATGAAAGCGTAACATAAATAATTTAATTGATTTCCCATACAAATTTTCATCCCCTATTTCACCCCCTTCTAGTCCCATTTTTGAAATGAAAGGTAGGATTTGTCTTTTCTTATAATTAAGACTATCCTAATACCAAATTTCATCAAAATCCGTTTAGCGGTTTAGCCGTGAAAGCGTAACAGAAATTATTTAATTGATTTCCCATACAAACTTTCATCCCCTACTTCACCCCGTTCCAGTCTCATTTTTGAAATTTAAATTAGCTTATGTCCTTTCTCATTTTTCACACTATCTCTATATCAAATTTTATTGAAATCGGTTCAGTGGTTTAGCTGTGAAAGCGTAACAGACAGACAGATAGACAGAGTTACTTTCGCATTTATAATATTAAAGTTTGGATTTGACACATTTGTCATAATTTCCTTTACAGTTTGGGTTAGCAAATTCGCAGGTTTACAGTCAAATTCGGGGATGGAGTAGTATGCTTCTAACGTTGGCATGCTTTTAAGTTTATTAACAAACGAGACATCGGTCTGACTGTTTTTATTTCACTTGGGATTTTATTATAAAGTTTAGGGCCCATTATATGTAGGCATTTCATTGATTTAGTAAGCCGAGAAGAGGGCAGGCGCAGATCGTGACGCCGCCTCGTGTTATAGCTTGAGGTATCACCGACCGTAGGGAACTGTTGGATGTTAAGACGCATGTACTTAGCTATCTCTAGTATGTAGACACAGGGTAATGTTAAGATTTTATGTATTATGAATAGTTCCCTCGCTGGGTGATCTCAAGCCACACCTAAAAGTATGCGGATAGCTCGTTTCTGTAGCCTGAAGACTATATCCCTATCTGCGGCGTTTCCCCACAGGTCTATTCCGTAAGTCATCAGGGAGTTAAAATAGCCATAATATGCTTTTTTGAGATTTGAGTCACTAATGTTAGGACGCAAGCGACCTAAGGCAAAACAGGCTGATGACAAGCGGGAGCATAGCGCGTCAATGTGTGAACTCCATTTTAGACCAGAGTCCATCGTTATTCCTAGGTACTTAACCTCATTTACCTAAGGGGCATTTTGACCATTGCATGTAATACTAAGATCATTCACTTTGTTGCAAACCATTGAGATATATCATCCATCACTTTAGTAAGTTTCAGTTTTAGAAGCTCATAATTTTCAGCTGCCACGATTATTCAACCGTCATCGGCAAACATTACAAACTCGGCGTCAGCTGACGAGGTGGTAAAGTCGTTCATAAGTAATAGAAAAAGGTTATTTCCCATGATTGAGCCTTGTGGCACAGCACAATCACTGAGTTGAGCCGTTTTCGACCTTGTGCCTTTTACTGAGGTAGGTTGTTCCCTAACCCAGAGAACGGATCCTACGATTTTAGTTTAAAAATTTGAAATTCAATAGGTATTATTTTATCTAGCGGTAAACCTAAAAATCTCCGGTTTTTAATTTTATATGTGCTTTCAAAACAGTCATATATAGGTACGGCACAGTAGGTACTTCATTGTATCAGACTATTTGTGTTACATTTTATAAATTATACCTAATAAATAAATATTTTTTTCGAAATAAATAGACTGCGGAACGGGCGCGCGCGACACAACTGTAAAGTAGCGATTTCAACCGCGGAATGTGCTCCGTCCGTGGCGAGGTCAATTCGCCCAAGCGGGGGGAGAGGAATTTGATTTCAGCGGGCTGGGGAGAGTTTCGCTTTCATTTTGCTGATGAAGACTTGGCATTGGATCAGATTTCAACCCTTTTTTAGGCAAACAATTAGCCGATAGGAACTTAACCCCCTTTTTAACAGTTTTGTTTTTGGTGGGATTTCATTTCTTTTTGTTCAGTTTGCTATATCAATTATATTTATAGTAACTATCGCAACGTTGTTTGTATTTTCATAGTTTTGTTAAAACATAGGTACTTGTTTTCATGCATGATTAAGTCTGACCTTCTAGAAATACTACCTTTTTAATATTTGGTACATTAATTTTAGTCTGACTCGCACTTAACCATTTTCCATTTTCCGAATTTTTCCTTTACTTTAGTGCTAACGACTACCCCGATGCCAAATTTCGAATTTGTAGGTCTCACAGAAGTATGACCAACAATTTTATGCATAGTAATGACTATATCCTGACTCACACTTGACCAATTTCCAATTTTAAAATTTTTCTTTACTTTTTTAATGCTAACGACTATCCCCATGCCAAATTTCAGATTTTTAGGTCTTAGAGAAGTACTACCAACATTTTATATATAATTTTAACTAAAACCCGACTCGCACTTGACCAATTTCCAACATTTAAATTTTCCCATTACTTTTACCCTAACGATTAGCTAAATGCCAAATTTCAGCTTTGTAGGTCTTCTAGAAGTGGTCAAACTATGGGTCAAACATTTTGATGAGTTGTCAGTCAGTGACTACCAAATTTAAAATTTTCTCGAGTCTATTACTTTTTTTCTGTAAGAGCTACAATATTGAAACTTTTTATTCAAAGTAAATTAAATAGTGTTATTATGTCCGTTAAGTTTCATCCAGATCTATTAATCAGGTAAGAAGATACAGGGGGGTCAAAAGTGGCTCGAAGCGGTTCGGGTAAATAGTGCACGGTGTGCGCGCGCCCTGTGCTTAGAACTTGGCCGGCGCACTATCGCTTTGATTGTGTATCAGTCTCAGGTTTTCAAATAAAGCATGTCACATTATAAAACAGCCAAAGATAAAGAAAAAAGAGGGTGTAAAACACATTTATTAAAAAACCTGAGACTGTAATAACGTTTTAGTTGTTTTTCTACGTCTAATAAAAGCTTATTTTAAATATTTTTTAACATTATTTTATTTTTAATGTGGATTTCTCTTCCAGTACGGGTTGGCGAAGTCTTGCACAACAAGGAAATTCTACAACATGTGCGATAATCTAGACAAAAGGGGTGGCATCGGCCTCGTAGAGAACATCTCCTCGTGGTTAGTGGTCGTCACGTGTGTTGTATACGCCGCTGGAGGGGTCACGTTACTCATATTGCGATTATGGGTACGCGCGAAGGTAAGTGCACACCACATAACCAAAATGCAAGAAGTGATCGATTTTTAAGCACAAATTGAGTTTGAGCTCAGCTACGTTCTAATCGTTCTAGTTTACTGACGAGAGAGGGATATTTTAAATCTAACTTATAAAAAACCTTTTATAGCCAGTTTCTGTAAAGCTTTTGAAAATTCAAATTTTTCTTTTAGATAGGGTGATGGCCTCCAGCATTTCTATATAATTTGCACATGTGGCAGACGTGGTTCGTTCGATTAAAGACGATGAGTAGAACCACAGAAAAATAGTCTGCCACCTTGGTAGCGCTGCGTTATCAATTAACAGGGCTTTAAAAATGTAAAAAAAGATCATGAGCTAAATCATTTGCTCATGTCTGCCGCTTGCACTGAAGGTCAGAATCATCCTCAAAACGATGAAAGTTGAAGAGGCAGACCACCACACCTCTGCGTTTTGAAGAAATATTTGTTTTAGTTTTTTGTTATGATATTAAAACGTGTATATCATTTGCTCATGTGGCAGACATAGATCGTTCGATTAAAAACGATGAGTAGAATAACAGAAAAATAGT
Organism: Athrips mouffetella; assembly: GCA_947532105.1. Classification (NCBI taxonomy): domain Eukaryota; kingdom Metazoa; phylum Arthropoda; class Insecta; order Lepidoptera; family Gelechiidae; genus Athrips; species Athrips mouffetella. Next base: position 24,864,311 of record OX383965.1, read on the forward strand.
CTGCCACCTTGGTAGCGCTGCGTTATCAATAAACAGGGTTTTAAAAATGTAAAAAAAAAAACGCGTGCTAAATCATTTGCTCATGTCTGCCGCTTGCACTGATGGTTACAATCATCCTCAAAACCATAAAAATCGAAGAGGCAGACCTCTAGACCTCTGATTTACCAAAGGCAGACCATTTGATTCATAGTCTTATATATAGGGTGACTTCATAGATTTATATAGTCAAGATAGGGTCTTGGGAACAAGCGGTTCAAAATTTCCCCATACAAGAAAAAAAAGCGCCATCTGTGAAAGATCGCGTGAACTACGTAGTGTAGTACTTCAAGGAGGTCTTTGTTCTGAGGTCGTCGGTGCTAAATACACGGAATGGAAATAATATGGCGGGAAAAACAAAACAAAGTCTTTACTGTTTATACGTGACTTAGGCCTGGTTTTCCAGTGTTATTCATTAGATAATAGTAAAAAACAATAAAAGTAAGTAATTTTTTAACTAAGAAAATGAATCATCGTTTCATTTTTGTATTAGTAAGTTTGTTGTTTTTTATTTGGAAAACTTACATCTGTTTATTGAAAAGTCGCGTCTTACACGAATTAATTGAACCATTTTTACTTATTTACTTTTTACATCTTAAATCTTTTGCTTTATTTACTTCTTCTATCATCGTTAGTGCACCCTTTTATGCAACAGGCTGGCATTTTTGTATGTAGTCGCGCGTTTCGCGTGGTCCGCTCCTCAGAACAAAGATCTCCTTGCTCGTCCGCTCAGATAAAGTTGACAATTTGTGACTGACATTTGTTGGTCCACAATGTCAGATTGTGGACCAACGAATTGGGGACAGTGTAACGTGCCGATGGACCAGTACTAAAATATAAGTAAATGTGACTTTTTTGTATGTTTAATTAGTTCTTGATAGAAAAAGGTATGAATTGATACTGAATAACTTTCCCCAAGGAACATAGGTCGAAATACGAAAATCAAGTTTTGATCTCCCAAGGAAACTGCATCAGCGGATGGTGATGGAGGTCAAATTGGGTTTTTCGTATTTCGACCAATTTTCCTTAGGAATAGTTTTTCAGTATCATGAGTACATGCATATCTTTTGCTATCAAGAACTAATTAAAAGTGAAATATGAAATATGAAATGAAATGAAATATATTTATTATGTAAGGAATTTGGGTACATAATTCAGCAGTTGAATTGCCTTGGTGCGTTTCACCAAACTCTACCTTTGCAGGTGTTCACATATTATAGTTTTAATTAAAACTATTATCTTAATACTAATCTTAAATTAAAATTTAAAAAAAAAAAATATTCAGAACATGAGATCAAATTTCATCTATGATAGGAACTTAATATTTATCTAATTTTATATTATAATATTATGTCTATTTGTTATGTTCCATATATTCTTTGACACTATAGAAACAGTTCTCAAGTAGCCACATTTTAGTCAGTCTTTTAAAATTGTTGACCGGTCCATTTTTAAAAGAATCCGGCAGTTTATTAAAAATATCTACACACATATTAAATGAATTTTTTGATGCTAGTGTAAGTCTTACTGGTGGCTTGTATAATTTTTGTAAATATTGTGGTCTTAATTTTCGGTTAGTTACATCTTTTTGGTGATGAAATAGGTACATATGTTTAAATACAAATATACAAACTTCTAATATATAAATACATGGCACAGGCAGAATTTTATACATTTTAAAATATGGACAACAGGACACAGTTTGCTCAAGATTGAACATTGCTCTTATACAGCGTTTTTGGACAAGAAAAACTTCGTGGATATCGGTGGAATTTCCCCACAATACAATTCCATAACGAAAAATAGAGTCCACATAACCATTGTAAGCTATTATTGCAGACTGTTCTGATACAACTTGACTAACTTTTCGTAAAGCATATACAAATTTATTAACTTTGGCACAGACACTGTTAACGTGTATTTTCCATTTGCAATTACTATCTAAATCCAAACCTAAGAATTTTGTTGTTGTAACTTCTTCTAGCGCAGAATTTTCGTAATTGACATTCAATATATGAGGACTACTGCGATGTGTATGAAACTGTAAATACTTAGTTTTATTAAGATTAATTTTTAGGTTGTTTTCTGCTAACCATTTAATAGCTTGACTTAATGTTTTATTTATTTCTTCATTGTGGTTCAATCCATCTTTCTCATCAATAATTAAAGTGGTGTCGTCTGCAAATAATAAACAATTGTATGAAATGTGATTTGGTAGATCGTTGATGTACATCAGAAAGAGCAAGGGGCCTAGAATGCTACCCTGTGGTACACCGAAGTTGTTGTTTTTGAATGAAGACCGATATGACGAAACTGTTTTGTTATTAAAGCAGTAACCTGTAGTCTCAACACATTGTGTTCGATTTTTAAGATACGATTGAATCCAGTTTAAGGCAGGCCCCCTTATCCCATACTTAGATAATTTTAATAGTAAACGTTCGTGACACACAAAATCGAACGCTTTACTCATATCTAGGAATAGTACTGTAACAGGAATCTTTAGATCTATACAATCCATAACAAGTTTCATTAATTTAAAGGTAGTAAGAGAAGTGCTTCTGCATTTTCTGAATCCATTCTGTTCCTCAGTAATAATATTATATTTTTCAAAATAATTACTCAGCCGATTATACATAACCTTTTCATATATTTTAGAAAACATAGGGATGAAAGTCACCCTAAACAACGTGTTAATGGAATAAGCGAAACCCTCATACACCCCAACTGATTTTTATTAAAATAAATCCATTCCCGTAAAAAAAATCTTAAAATTTTTTTTTTTTCTAGATATTGTTATTTTAAAGTTTCATCATAGTTCTAATTTTATCGTTATTCTAGTCCGCGCACTCCGCGCACGCTTCCCTCCCCTCCTCACCGCTCATGGTCCGCGCGGCAAGGGTCGGCAGCGCACATATCCACAGAAATGTTTAGAATAGAAGCGGCAAAAATTTAAGTAATAAAAATTCAAAAAAATCACCCCCATCAAAAACCCGTGAAATTAATTCCACTCTCGATTCTGAATAAACTATTTTCTCAGTTTCGCTCAAAGATTTCGGACCTCCTTGCTTCGCTCGGAATAGATACCTTGCTAATTTATTTTAGTAGGGGATGACATCTGCCAACATGTCACAACTCCATCATCGATGATCCATAGAAAACATTCAAAATAACCTGTCAAATCCATAGAAAAACGCCTACACCACCTAGTGACGAATTATTTCTATAATCCTCCTTCTAAGTACCTTTATTTTTCTGTGGTTTCGCTTACTCCGTTAACACGTTGTATAGGGTACTTCCTAATCAACTGCGTTCCTTTGAGTGTGTTACTCTGACCATAGAACTTAACAACTTTCCCTTAAGTACGACAAAAAAATTACAAAAAAAATACTTCACTTAGTTCTTGGTTATAAACTGCTACGGTTATTTTGTAATTTTTAGCGCTAATAGAAACCTTGAAATACTTTGAAGGAGGTGTGTAGTTTTTGTTATAAATATTTTTATTTTACAAGTTTTATTGTTAAGCAAACTTCGTAAGGTACAGGCACCAAAAGGTGGTTGGTAACCCTAACTGATCTAAATTGACCTGATGATCACTCCTTCAAAGTGGTAAGGGCAAACGACTGAAAGGCCTTCCGAAGCACGAATGACGTAGTGTTGTCATATCACTACAATAATGATGTCTCTAAAAAAGTTCGAGCGTTTCATGGATAGTCTCTAAAATTGATGGTCAGTAACCAACTTATAGACAGGTACGCACTTCGGTGGAAATAATTTGACCTTGAACGAGTATTTTCTTTAAGGCGTTTGTAACGTAGCCACAGAATATTCAAGCAATATTTATATTTGTAATCGGTTTCTCGAAAACGGCTCTAACGATTTCGATGAAAATTACTATATGGGTTTTCGGGGCGAAAAATCGATTTAGCTAGGTCTCATGTCTGGGAAAATTCGTTTTCACCGTCTTTTTAATCATTTCTTTGCGCGTTTTAGTGCGTTTAAGAAACTTACAGCGCCACCTGGGTTTGAGTAGCATAGCTTGCTCACTCGATGATATTGTAAGGTTGAGGCGGCTATTCTAGAGCGAAGCTCGGTCGCCCAGGTACTATAATAGTAAATAAGTTCAGCGTAGCGCTGGTTCGGCTGACTATAGGTTACACTGGTTTTGTCTCTACGTGTACAATGCCGTGCGTTCCATGGCATGGCATCTCTAAGATGTTCAATTTCCTGTGTAGAGCTTTCACCTGAGAGATTTTGCATTATTTACCTAACGCGTTGTTTTAAAACACGTAGGTAATCGTGCCTATAAAGTTTGAGCGTTGCTTTCGATTTCCCTGGGATCCCATAATGAGATCCTGACTTGGTGGCCATGGGACAACTTCAGAAGTATGTTTGGTCGGATAAAAAAAGAATTTTGAAAATCGTTATATTATTTGACAGAACGTTCTAATTGTTGTGCCACTAGCGGTCACACACCACGACTAACGTTATCTAATTTTAGAGATCGCAAAGAAAGACCAACTTCCACTTGGCCACGAGCGCTTCAAACTTTCGATCAATACGTGACTAAAATTTTGAAGAATTATCCTCCAACTCCTAACCGTTAAGGAGTTGGACCTTCCATCATCAGACCATAAACATGAGATGATGAATACTTGTGTAGCTTTGAAAAATATATGAAAAACGTTATACGTGCCTATAAAATTTGAGGGTTGCCCTCGATTTCCCTAGGATCCCATCATCAGATCCTGACTTGGTGACAATGGGACCACCTCAAGAGTATTCCCTTTCGGTTAAAAAAGGAATTTGCAAATCGTTAACACTTGACGGAAAAATAGGTGGACATACATAAAAAAAAATACATACAGTGGAACATAGAACCTCCTCCTTTTTTGAAGTCGGTTAAAATTAGGCTTCGTTTCCATACTCCTGAGAAGCCCATGTATTTACTGTGCCTCTGATTTTTTATTTTTAGGGTTCCGTACCTCAAAATAAAAAAACGGAACCCTTATAGGATCACTTTGTTTTCCGTCTGTCTGTCTGTCAAGGCCCTTTATCTCACGAACGGGTAAAGGTATCAGGTTGATTTTAATACCATATATTAGGATCCATGAACCACACAAGATCTGAAAATTTCAATTGTTTACAACGACGCAATCAAAAGATATGGCATTTTATGTCCTCATCTCCATACGTTTATGCAAAATAGCAAAACCTACAGGGAACTTCCCGTTGACTTAAAATTATGAAATTTGGCAAGAAGCTAGGTCTCACAGTACAAATAATGGGAAAGGTCTGAAATCATTAAATATTACAACTTTTCTCACAACTAATGGTAACCAATTGTGGTGAACTCCCGTTTCAAGAACATTCATATAAGATAGGGGTCAAGTTGGATGGTCGCGAAGGCGATTTTTGTTTTAGTTCTATTTTAAAAATAGGAACACTTACAAACTTGAAAATTGGTATGTTCATAGTGCATAAGCTATAAATTAACAACAAATAATAAAATTTGGTCAAGCGCGTGTCGGACTCAAAAAATGTAGCACATTAACTTACTGAAATTTCAACTAATACAATTATGATTATGTGGTGGTACGGAACCCTCTGTGCGCGAGTCTGACTCGCACTTGGCCGGTTTTTTTTTAAAGCATCGGCTACTTTCAAAGCAACCTTTTTAGTAAGATGCCGGCTGGTATTTTGATACATAATTTTTTCATGTTCATTTGTTCAAAGTTCTGTCAAGATTTGAATGGATGACATCAATCAAAGACATAGCAGTTGCAGTCTCAGGAGACGCATTTTTGAAGCGTTCGTATTGGCAAGATTCGTATACGAATCAGTGATATCGCTATTTTTGAATATTTATACCTGTGAATTCTGTCTGACCAAAGATTTTGCAAACTACGCCAGGGGGCGTTAGAAGCGCAGCGTTTTTCTTACGTCAATGGGTCTGACCCACTCGTTTTGAGCACCCAGTAGACGTTGGCCCAACCGTTGGCCGCGCCGGCTCGGCAAGCTTGTTGACAGCTTTCACACGTTGGTGCGGCTCATTCCGTGTAGGCTGGGCGTGTAGGTCTGTCAAGCAAGCAAGATGGACGTATACGCGGAGACTATCGCTGCCGCTGAAATATACTTATACAGTGCTTTTAAGTTTTGTTTCCAGCTGCACCATATTTGAAAAAAAATATATATTATTTTTACTTATTTAGAATAAAATAAAACGTCCCTCTGCTCCTACGCACTTATTTGAAATAAAGGCACGGCCAACGTGTGAACGCCGTTTGCGGCTCGTCGTGTAGAGCCCGTGTTGGATTTCTACCCTTGAACATTTCTACCACTCGAAAGTATATTTAATCTGTGATAAGACCGATATTGGCACGCACATGCACACACGCACACATCAAACAGTTTCGCGATCAGACTCCGCGATCATTATTATTTCTCTTTCTTTCTTATAGCTGCATCTCTACCAGATCGCAGGATCGCGGATTTAACGTGTGCGGGCACCCGACGTTTCCTTCACACATTGGGTGCCCGCACACGTAACATACGCGATCCTGCGATCCGGTAGAGATGCAGCTATAAGAAAGAAAGAGAAAGCTATAAGACCATAGACACACCATAGATACACCTAGTCTATGGTCCTATAGCTTTCTCTTTCTTTCTTATAGCTGCATCTCAGCGGATCGCAGGATCGCGGATTTAACGTGTGCGGGGACCCATTGAGATATCAACTTTTTAATTAGCGTTCCATTCCTACGCAATTTATTACCGGTTTTTAAAATGAATGAATATTTTCTTTCCGGTGTTTATTTTTTTCTGAGTGAAACGAAATTATCTATGTACAAGTCAATGATCTTACATTTACCATGATTGAGGACTCCTAACAATTTGTACAGAGGCAAAACGAGCAGAACAAGACATCATAGTCGATGTACTTCGTCTCTTTCTAATTGTTGCCATACTAATGAAGTTTGCTCAATTTCCGTGCAAAAAGTTAAGTTTTATATCCACAAATTTTTATTTATACGTATTTTTAAATACTCATTTAAATAATTTTCAACGTGCAAAGTATAAACTTCTCTCTTAGTTTTCATTAAATATTTATAAATGCAGAAAATCATTTTCTTTTGATTTATCTGGATTAAAAACTCTTTGGTAAAATGATTTTTAACAAAGATTTTGCATGACATTTTGTTGATGTTGTCATGGTAACATAAACAAAATGTCATGCAAAATCTATTAGAAAGGGACAGCTTCATCTCTTCTTACGTCCTACTCTGCTCGCTTAATTTTTGGAAGAGCGCAATCTGGTTAAAAGCGCCGCGCGCGAAGTATTAAATCTATGGTACAAGTGCGACAAGGCTTATTATGAACGTGGCAAAAAATGGAACTAACACCGCCACCTTGTGAAACGTCAGTTTTGAGTGTTCTCCTTATACAAGCCAGCGCCCCCACCCGCGTTCATTATAAGCCTTGTCTACTTGAAAGAAGAAAGTGAATTAGGACGCACCCTATATTGGGGATATGATTGATTTAGTACGAATTTATAAAAATTAATATTTCTTAAAATCAGTGAGTAAATCGTCTGCCAATTTTTTGTTGTCTTCAGTGAAACCAAATGAAGCGAATAAAAGCAACTAGAATGATGAGCAAATGGTTTAGTAGAGCCTTTTTTTTTTACATATTTACTAGTACTTCCTGTGATAATGCAGAGCCCTATACGTCTGCCTCTTCGATTTCTTTAATTTTTAGGATGTTTCTGACCAGCAGCTCCATTGGCAGACATGAGCAAATGATTTAGTACCCTTCTTTTTTTACATTTTTGAAAAGCTGAAACTCAAAAACGCAGCGACGGACAGAAAAACTTTACTGAACCAAATCAATTTGTAATAATCTAAACTATCATCTCTAGCGATATGAAATACGTGCAAATCATATAGCGAAATATTTTTCATCTCCCTTACTATTTAGGCCGAAAACAAATTTTATTAAAGAAATGTTAAACTACAAAACAAACTACAAATTAATTAGCTTCATCAGGTGATCGATTTGTATTAAATAGCATTATTTTTTTGCGCATTTTTAATAGTTGTAGAACAAAAGTTGTTCAGTTTCGTGGCCAGATCTTTCACCCAAAAGGTTTTGCGCAATTTAATTAAGACGTTGTATATCAATGATGTGTATTGTTGCAAATTTATGACTGAGGCAAGAAAGTGTTGTCGCATTTTGCCACTTAGCATGACGCACTTTAGATGGCGGATCCTCCCATGTCTTGGCAGCCTTAGCGGTGAATGAACATTTGAAGTAACCAGAGCGAGTGTGAGGATTATCCAGCACATCATCAATTTTAGCGCAACCTGATGCATGTGGGTGATTCCGGAGAATTCAGTTTTTTGACTGCTTTGTCTGCTATTTTTTTTTACTACCTAACAATTATTTCACCCATTTGTAACAAAATATATGCATATATGTACACAAATACCGATTTGGCACTTAATTACATTAATCGGTTGTCCTAGAATCACAAATTGATGCCAGAGGAATCATAAACGATTTGTTAGTAATAAAAAGCAACAATTAGGATACGCCATAAAACGGTCTACAAAACGCACTCCGACACGATTTTCTATTCTTTCTTTCTATTTGGCATACAGTCAAGATCAAGTTGTTGGATCACTTCTTACTCGAACGGACGTGTATTTTGTTGCTATTGATAATATAACTTTTCATTTGAGTTTCTTAATTTTTTAATTCTTGACTCGTGATTTCGATTAAATCGGTGGCACCTTGTTCAACCAATGGAAGTTCCCATAGGAGTCGTCGGCCATTGATTGCTCAACGGCATCGGACTTCTCGCTTTAGTGCTGTGACGTATCATTTCATCTAACATCGGTGCCTCCTGCTTCAACTTGGGAAGTTGTTCATATGACCCGTCGGCCATATTGACCTGTGTCGGACCTCTCACCTTCTCTAAGAGGCATCCATATAGTACGACGACGAAAAAACATTGTGTCTTTTTGCAAATTTGGCCGGGATCGAACCTGCGCGGCCGGCGATCAGCGAGTTGTAAGTCAAGCGCGTGACCGACACAGCTACGAGGACAGTGTCACTGCGTGGCGAATTCTCGCACCGGTTGGTTCTAGGCGACTGGTACGAGCGCCTACCGTCCCGCGCCCCGCTCGCTACTAGCTACGCAAAATGTACGCGCTTCGTAGCGGGCGCTACATGTGCTACGCGACCGGCCGCCGGCGCCTATTTTAGAGCACGCAAGGAAGTTATAACTTCACAATGAGTCTGACATGCTCCGCGTGCCAGAGCAAAATTAATTCCAGTTTTTTTCTGAAATGCTCTATTTGTAAGAACTGTTATGACCTGGTATGCTGACGAATTGAAGAGAACGATTTTCGCAAGCTCTCACATAACTACAAATCTACTTGGAATTGTGTCATCTGTTGCGGCAGTCGGCGGAAAGGCGGAGACAATTCGGGCACGCCAGCTTGATCTACTGTGGCTTCCTTAGCTTTGACGGAAGAAGAAACGCGCAACGTTACAATGAATCGCAATAACAAAGGAAAAAAAAAACGCATAAGTCTCCTGAGCCGTCGCTGTCATCACCACCGCAGGACTCGACTTGTGGATGCTCTTGCAATTCATCAGCCATCACAAAAGAAGATGTAAGGCAGATCTTCAAAGTAGAAATAAAAAACCTGAAATTGGATATTCTGAGTGAATTGAGAACGAACATTAAACAGTTGGTTGCAGTGGAATTGGCACCCATGAACCTAAAGGTTGCTTCCATGGAAAACTCAATGTCATTCATGAATGAGACATATGAGAGTTACAAAAAAGAAGTTGAAGCTTTCCAACTAACCCTTACAAAACTTCAGGCAGAAAACGAGCGGCTCAACTATGTTGTGGGAAATATCATTTGATGATGTCTTTATGCTGAACACCTCGCACTTTGGGATCGCAGGTGATAAGAGACCCATCTACATTTCAGAACTTCTCTCCGCATTTTTAATGACTTACTCGTCTGCTTTAGATCCAAGATTCTATCAGTCCTCAGGGATGAGCGTGACACCGCTCGCCACTAAACCTTTATTAATCGATTTCAAAATGTTGAAGGCGCGTTGCGAGAAGCAGCTACAGTCGTTACTCGCGTCTCCTCGGGTTAACTCATCTGTACCGCTACCATGAGTTTACAGTGTTCGTATTCGCTAGCGACGGCGTAAAAAAACTGTATGGGAAATTGAACAGCGCCCCTAGCGGTCACTGAAAGAACTAAAATTGGTAGCATGAGTCCACAAGTAAAATACGTATCGAATTGTTGTCGCTAGCGAGAACGTATTGCAATAGGTTAAAATTGGTACCATGAGTTACAAATTTGACAGATGTCATCGAAAAATACCGTAACGATTTATAGTATTATATAGTCTAAGGTAACGATAGTAGTAAAGTTACTCACTGTCCAAATGAAGTGTAAATACACAGTGAAAGGCTTTGATATGCTTAATTTTTTATTTACTTTACTTATTTGGTGCAATTTTGTATTGAGTACTTTTCCTCGAAATCATGTCGGCAGGACATGATTTGGTTTGAAATATATCAGCGGCGGCATGCATTTGGAAAAAAAAATACGCAATCAAAACCAATTTCAAGCTGACATACACTTACTTTCTCGCAATACTCAAGGAAAAACTATCAACAGCTTAAATTTGTAATGCCATACACATAGTATGGAAATACAAACTTTTATTTACGTTTTTCCAAAAAAAATGTTCAAACGAAATATACAGATCAATTCAGAATTCAAATTGTCAAACATTAAATCAAACAAACTTCAAACGATTTCGAGTAAATCACATGTTTAACTTTTGGTAGTACTGGAACACCCTTTATATGAATTTTCACAGATCAATGGATACTACCGTATGATACTTGCATGCACATTTTTTTAATTTCCCTACACATGTTCCTTATGGATAATTGTTCAGTTTGGTCTACTGAGCAAGCCCTTTCAGTTTTTGGTACACCCTGTGTACTAAATTTTATTGAAAAAAAAATCATAAATAATATCCCGTCAGGTAGACAACCAATCCAGGATTAATATTATAGTAAATTTTAATAAACTCAATGGAACCAATTTTGGGTAAATCACATATTTACGTTTTGGTGGTACAGGAACAACCCTTATATGAAATTACACAGATCAATTGATACTGGTGCATGATATCTTACATGGAGATGCTTGGTCATGCAAAGTTTCATCAAGATTCTAAATAATAATAATAATAATAATAATAATAAATTTGTTTATTTTCTTCCACAAAAAGTTTCTACAAATATATTAAGATCAACTTAGACATTAAACTTACACTACTGTAAAGAACTTGTATTATGTGGGAGACAGGAGCTCAAACTAGGAAAACCCTGTGCTAAGAGACTCCTGGCTCCCTCACTCGGAAAATGAACCAAACTACAAAAATATAATAATTGTGCGATCTAGTATTAAGTTGATAACTGAACATTAAATTTATTAACTAAAATTTCAGCGACGTATTAAAAATAAAAAGGAAAATAAAATAATTTTAACAAAATTTAACAAAATTTTGAAAACTTCAGATTAACAGTAAAAATAAATAAAAAGGCAACGCGCGTGTAGGTATGTGTGTATGTATGTGTGTGTGTGTGTGGTGTATGAAAAAAAGCTTTTGAGTACTTGCATAAACGGGAAAAGTAGGTAACTTATGACACAATAGATAGTAAACGCTCCGTTTCTTCATAATCAAGACTTTGTAGCCAGTCCGCGATTTTTCTTTTACATTCTATTTTGGATAGGCTATATATTGAATGTAATTCATTTGCTCTGTTATAAAGTATACTTCCCCTGAAACTAAAGAATCTCCCCCCAAAACTAGTTTTAACAGAAGAAGTTTCACATACTCTAGGCTTTCTTCTTGCGACTGTCTCTTTCTCTAAAGCAAATTGAATAGAGGAATGTTTTAGTAAGATAGTGTTTAAAATGTACAATTTGCGGACAGTTAACACTTTAGCTTCCATGTATAAATCCGTAGTAGGAAACAAACGCGGTTTAAAAAGAGACAGCTTTAAGATCATTCGTTGAGACCGTTCCACTTCAAGCATAAGCGTCTTACCTGCACCACCCCATGTAGTGATACAGTATGAGATTACAGATTGACACAGAGCTTCATAAATCGTTTTGATCAGTGACCAATTAGAAATATGTCTAATATTTTTAAAAATATATGTTAATTTTCGCAATCGTTTAGATAAACTCATAATATGATCTCTAAAAGTTAAGTTATTATCAATCAGTAATCCCAAGTACTTCACCGTGCGACTGTTTTCTAACACGGGGCAATCACAGGCAGTGCAAGAGATTGGATATGAACACGAATGAGCTTTAATATTATGTCTGCTGAAGTCGTAAGATACGTTTGTGATCGAAAAACAAATATACTTTGTTTTGCAAGTGTTAAGTGTCAGAGAGTTTAAAGACAGCCATTGACACACAGTATTGAAACCATTTTGTGCCAGGTCAAAAACTTCATCCCAGGAGTTACCATAAAATGTAAGCGTGGCATCATCAGCGTAGGCAATAATATTGCAATTTTGTAGATTTAACTGGCATAACTCATTTATGTAGCATATGAATAATGTAGGGCCTAATATGCTTCCTTGTGGAACGCCATAGTTGATCAGATTCTCATCACTAAACTTATCACCAATACGAACTCTTTGGGAACGATTCCGAAGGTAGTCTTGTAAGAGTTTCAGCTGTGTGTTTCTAATTCCCAGGTTCTCTAGTTTGGTAATAAGCGTAGCAAAGGAAACCGTATCAAAAGCCTTCTGCAGGTCAATAAATATGGTTACACATTTCATTTTACTATCCAATTTTTTAACAATAAACTCCGTAAATGAATGAACAGCTTCAGAGGTAGATTTGCCCTTTCTAAAACCATATTGATGCTCTGAAATTAACTTTTTTGACTCAAGGTAATTATTTAATCTAATATTAACTAATCTTTCTAAAAGTTTTGAGATTGACGGAAGTAAAGATATGGGTCGGTAATTTGTTACCTCATCTCTTTTACCACTTTTAAAAATAGGGACTATTATTGATTTTTTAAGGGCAGTCGGAAAGATGCCTTCATTTAAACACATGTTTATGATATGAGTTAATGGAGGGACTATAAGATTTTTCAAGTGTTTGAGAACTTTCGGTGAGATACCGTCCCAACCAGGTCCACAATCCGACTTAAGACTACAGATAAGTTTTTCTACCTCTTCTACACTCGTATCTAACAAGACAAGTGAATCTCTCACTACCGCGGTGTTAATTTGGTTAGCCGGGATAGAATGTACACTTGTAGAAATTTTACTCGCTAATTCTGAACCAATTGTTGAAAAGAATCTATTTACTGAGTTTAGCGATTCTTCAGGTGTAATATTCACCTTTAAAAGATCTGTTGCAAATTCTTTAGGCTTATTTAAATTATTAATATCTTTTATAGTTTTCCAGATTTTTTTATTATTTTTACCTGCCTCATTCAATTTATTCTTTTCATACTGTCTCTTACATTTTTTTAATATATCGTTGCAAAAATTTCTATAACGCTTGTATGTAATTTTAAGAATTTCATTTTCAGGATTTTGTCTGAGTTATTTTGCTATGAGTTATTTTTGAGAAAATGTAAATTTTTCATTTTCGTTGTATGACAGCTACCCTCAAAATGAGAGCCAGAAGGAAACCACTCAGAACCCTTCGATGGATTTGCATAAAACTCCTAAATTCAAAATATGGTGTCAATCGGATTATTCGTTTAGCCGCTAGGCCAAAGCGTGACGGACAGACCGACCGACCGACGGACCGACCGACCGACCGACCGACGGACGGACATTTTTGGGAGACTTGTCATTTATGATGTATAAGTGATATAGAACACATTTTTGAGAAAATTAGAAAAATATTTGCTCTCTCTCGCTCCGCTCGAAAGTAAAAAGGAATCCACTTGAGCTATCAGTGAGAACAAGTTAAACAAGGAAGTTTTTATGGAGAATTTTTAAGAATTGTGACGTGTTTTATTCACGGAAGCGGTGTTTTAGTGGATACGGAATCTTAAACAAGGGCAATAGGGATGAATTGATGGCAGCTACCTTATTGTTGTTGAAAACAGTAAGAACCTATCATTATATGTAATAAAAACTACAAATAAATATTCACAAATTGTTGCTTTTATTTAAATTATGTTCCAATAATTTTTTACCGTCGTCCTCATGTTAACCTTGTTTAGCAGATTTGTTTTGCTTAGCCCAATGCTGGACGTTAATGGCTCTTTCATTACGTGGTCCCAAAGAGCTTGCCAAGGTAACTGCAAAAAAATACTCTTAAGAAATAACATTCAACTACATTCTAGCTCCACTTTTATTATGATTAACCACTTGAAACAATATATTAAAACATCTTTACTATCCTTACACAAGTTCAAAGTTCTAGCATAATTTTCTATTTGAAAATATGTATATTGACTGAATCATATCTTTCCTTCCATACTCCGCCAACGCAAACGGAATCACAATATCATTTATATTACAACTTCTGAGTAAATTCCGTAAAATTCTGAAATTTAGTGAAGTAAATAAACGCACAACATAAACAAATCACAACGCCATGTCACACATTGACTAAAATAACCACTCTAAATAAAAAACCACTTGTACAAAGGATAAAGGCACTACTCAATTACACTTTTAATTAGCAGGGTTATTTCAAGGTTTTTAATTATTAGGCTTGAATACCAAGATTTTTCGGTAACAACTATCTTACCCTGTCTTTTGAGTATAGTTAGAAAGAAACAGCTCTATTCGGTGTGAAGTTAGATGCGTCAGTACGATTACTACGTAAACAATCGAGTTCACGCTAGCGAGTGTAGTTACGGTTATCGTAACTCATGGTACGAGTTCAATCGAAAACTATTCGATGCGCGTTTATACGCTATCGACTGTAGTAACGTAATGTGGTTTTTCGATAGAAACTCATGGTAGCGGTACTGGCCCATCAGACACTGCCAGCTCTAGCGACTACGTAAGTGCCAAAACAGAAAAGTTCACCACCACAAAACGTAAGTTTTTGCTACCGAATATTGAACTGAAATAATGTGAAGACGATATTACTAGCTGGCTCGGCATCTAGGGAAAATTAAAAAAAAAATATGAAGACCAAACCATCGATGACGACGATAAATACCAATACTAAGAGCCACAGAACCAGGGTCGTCCGCGCGCGAGCTAGTAGAAAGTTTTCCTCCGAGCGGCCCCAACTACCATAAGGCTCTCGACCAATTGAAAGCGCGATTTGCTAAAGGCGAATTACTAATCCAGTGCTATGTTCGCAAGCTACTCGACATTGTGTTATTCCAAGGAAATGAAAATAGTTTTTCTGATCTACGTGCTCTTTATGACAAGCTTAGTACCCAGTTAAGAGCATTAGAGACCTTGGGTGTGACGAGTGACAAATGTGCCCCGATGTTGTATCCACTTGTTTAATCGGCTATTCCAGAGAGTACTCTAAGAGTATGGGAGCATTTTCCTAAAAAAACTGATCAAGATCAGCTACAACAGCTACTGGAATTTTTAAGACTCGAGGTAGATTGTGAAGAAAAAGTTCAACTAGCTAAAATCGCGTTCAAGGAAGACTTCAACAAAAAGAACCTACTGCGTCTTGTATTGTAGCTACGAATAATAAACCAAAATAAGAATTATCACACAAAACAGTAAAAAAAACCAGTGAAAAATTATGTATATGGTGTGATAGAACCACACATTTTAGCTCTGAATGCGTCCAAACTAAAAGCATGTCTTTTGAACAGAAGAGGGATTATTTGAAGTCGAAGAACGCTTATTTGATTTGTCTCAAGATTGGACATATTGCAGCACATTGCCGAAGTTTTCCCAAATGTTTACATTGCACCAAAAGACATACTTATGTGTAGGCACATACTAGCAGCACCTTCTTAGCGAAACCGAGTGAGGCCTCCTTGCTTTAGGAATAGACTGGCAGCTGAGTATTTAGTTAGCTGTCGATCTTATGAAGCGTCAAGGTGAAAGGACGTCACAACAAACCATTTTGGTGGAGGGTTGTGATCTTCCTGAACCCAAAACGAATCATAAACAACTCCTGAACTAATGATTAGTGGTATCACAGCACAGGATATGCAAACATGCAGTTAACTGTAATAGCTACCCAGGGTCAGACTGGAACAGAAGGGTCCAGGTGCCTCATCATAAGCCCGGAGCACGAAACGTGACGTGACAATAATTAGATCCTGGTTAATTATACCTGAACCCACTATATCCTTGGGATTATGATATTATGGCCTCCTGCGCTTATATCAGAAGTGGGATAAAGAAAAACAGAGCTTTCTGATTCGATCAAGTGCACAAATATTTTAAAGTTTCACGGATCTGTGAAAAAGTATAGTCGCGGAAAAAACTTGTTGACCAAGTACAATCAAGATAATAAAGTTTTGTGCAGACATTTATGAGAAAAGGAACCAAGTTTAATGAGTTTTAATACCATCATACTTTCTGACTGCAGATATGTCTTTATGTTCAAAATCGTATGCACTTAGATAGTGACAAAAAGTGTTATCTGCAAAAGTATCGTAAATTAGAAAGGCAGTGATTAATTTTAATGTAATGGATGGTAAAGGCATCTCCGTTATATACGGAAAACACAAATCCTGCTTTTAGTTGTGAAATAATGTGATTTTCGACTTTGTAGAATGAAATCAAAGCAAATGGCAACGACGATATTTACTTGTAAGTCTTGTGACGGTGTTTTACTACAACAAAGACCAGATCTTACTGGAATAAAATAAAAATGGAAATGAAACGAAATCTAAATAAATACCTGCTAAATAAAAACAAAATGTAATGAAATGAAACGAAACAAAATAATTTCATCACACAGCTAATGCTGACTGGTTGAAAAAACGATCGCTGTTGGTATGCACTGTGACTGTAAGACGCCAGATAGAACTAAGAGTACTTAAAAAGAGTACACAAAATAGTACAGTGGCAACATTTTTGGGTCTCAATGTTGATGAGCATCTTAATTGGAAATTTCGTATCAACTCAATGCGTGAAAGACTCAGTAAATTCGTATTTGCGTTAAAGAGAGTTTCCCAAAGAATCTCAAAAGATGGTACACTAACCGCATATCATGGATATCTGTCGTCAGTCCTTAGCTATGGTGTGCTATTTATGGGGACACAGCTTTGATCTAGAGGATGTGTACAAGTTAAAAGATGTTCTTCTAGCAAACAAACAATTTGATTGATTGATTGTTTGAAAATCTGTGGTAGACCCGCGAAGCTCTACAGGGACGAATTTTGGATACTTAATAAGACTATGTAACCAAAATCCACGTAACTGAGATGAAAATGCTTAGATGGGCTGGTGGCACTTAATTGGATAGACCCAGGAACGTACATGTTAGTGGCAATTTCAAAGTAGCGCTTATTCTAGACAAACTTAAATAGAGTCAGTTTCGGCGGTACGGATTAGGTATGTGATGCGCTGAGAAGAAGAGCAACTCTTTAAGTCTGCGCTAAATATTGACAAAGGGAAATAAACCGAAATAACCCCTGGAATGCCAAAGAGCTACTTAGTGAATGAAAATGCAAGAACTTACAAAAAAAATATTGTGGCAGATTATAACGACAGAGCCAACGGTTGAAAATGTATTCAGAGGGTCGACTGCAAATTAAAATGGGAAGAGGCATGGAGAAAGAAAAGAGATAGACAGTGTACTGATTTTCATACATAACGATTGATGATGATCATCAACAAGCCAGAGCCTTATTCGTAGCAATATCGAACAGTAGAAATGGAATATATGGGAATTTCTAACACTGTAGATTGTCTGTACATAGACAGAATTATGTTGATGATACCTACCTTATGGATATCTGGTGAGCATGTTCCTTATTGTGAGATAGTATGATATTGTGACGCACGTAATTTGAAATTGCTATGTTGATAATATGATTTGAAGTTACTCAGTTGGTTTGGGTGGTTGTAGGGTGATTAGTGATTACTGTTGAGCTGATAGAAAGGACAATGTCGTACGGGCCAGCCCGATTCGTTGGGTGGTTGAAGGTTCGCATTGGTCCAATCTATGTTTGTGGAGTTGATAGAGAGGGCAATGTCGTACGGGCCAGCCCGACTTGGTTGGGTGGTTGAAGGTTCGCATTGGCCCAATCTATGTTTGTGAAGCTGGTAGAACTGTGGCGGATCCGGTCCATGCCCATCGGGGCTGGTCGTGGACGCACTGGTCCGGGCCAGGCTTATGTTGGTGTTGGAAGGACAGTGGTGGATCTGGTCTTCATGCCCATTAGGGATGGTCGAACGGACACACTGGTCCTGTTCGTGATTTGTGTGGAAAAGATGTCATCCGGTCCATAGCGAGATAGTCGAAAGGGTGCATGCTTTCAGAATTAGGTTGAAGGGGCACATGCCTTCAGAGTAACTTCACAATGAGTGGTTTCAGTTTTGTGTGTGATGATGATCTTGATTGTCAGGATAGACGAGCGGATTGCTTGGTGATCTTGTTTTTATTTGTTTTAGGACATTGTTAATGGATTAACGCCCGAGGACGGTCGTGTTGTCAGGACGGCCGTGAAGGCACATACTAGTGTCAAATGAGGTGCGTGAAGGAAACCAGACAGATGAGCCAAGACTTATTTTATTATTCAATACATGCAAATGTGTGCCTACCTACATGAACTTTATAGACCTACCTACATTACCTACAATCCCCTTATTAAACAAAATAAGATGATTTAGATTAATCATTTCTAACATTAAATTATATTGTGCAATACATATCAAAACTACCTACAATCCTCTTATCAAACAAAATAAGATGAACTTGGTACACAAATTTATGATTTTTATAATTAGAAACAACATTATAAATACAAACTTCATTACTTTTCAAGTGATTTATTATTTCTCTCACAAAACATACCTACTAAGTTATAAGAAAGATCTAACTAAAGCATGCATTATTATAACATTAAGTTGTTTGAATTGATAATTAAATTATTTTTACTATCTATTACTTACATATTTATTTTATTTATTTATTGTTTACTTTTGTACCCATATTGTACAATTTTTATATCTATATTTTATTTGTTTTGCATGCATATTTATTTACTTGATAAATTATTGTTATGTATTTATAATAATTATATCACATTTATTATGACGACTCACTAAGTTGTTGTTGTTGGAAAGCCCCACCGATCAGGAGGTCTCACTATCCTGCCGGAAAAAGTTTTATAATAATTAGTTTGTGGTGGTGATTGACCGAAATTAGGTGATTGAGTATGGGGACCCCTGGAGCTGAGTGGAGCTGCGGCGGCTAGAGGTGCGGGGTGGGAGGTGACCGGACAAACATCATCGTAATTCCCGAATTGCATTGCTTTGTCACACCTTCGACTAGAGTCGATTATCAGTTAAGGTACCATTGTCTCCCACCTATACTTAATGATACATTAACGGCTGAATTCAATGACGTTTCAAAAAATTTCAATGTAGTGCACATTAATGCGCAAAGCATTCCTGCGCACTATGTGGAAATGCTCGCGTCATTCGATAACAAAAATATACATGCTGTCCTCATTTCCGAAACCTTTCTCAATCCTTGTCTCCCATCCACCTCCTATTCTCTAACGGGCTTTAAGCTTATTCGAAATGATCGAGTGAGCTCCTCACATGGTGGTGTCGCCATTTATCTCCGTAGCCACATTTCTTATTCGGTCATCAGCAAATCCCCTCAACCTCCACCTCCCAACACAGCTGAGCATCTCTTCCTTGAGGTCAATCTGTCCCATTCCGAAATTCTTCTTGGTGTCTATTACAGCCCCTCTCTTAAAATAAATTACTTCCCCTCTTTCGAAAACATTCTTGAAGAATTTGTCCCCTCCTATAGCCATTCCATAATAATGGGTGACTTTAACACATGCCTCCTGAAAAATGATTCCCGATCTAATAAATTGCAGTCGATTGTCTCTTCCTGTAATCTTAATATTCTCCCACTTAATGCTACTCACTTCTTTCCTCATTGCTCTCCTTCTATCCTTGATCTCATGATCGTATCCTCAACTGACCATGTTGCAAAACATGGTCAGATTGAGGCAGACGCCTTCTCCTATCATCATCTCGTCTATCTTTCATACAGGATTCGTCCGCCTAAACTCAAACACCGTACCCTATTCCAGCGTAATTTCAAAGATATGGATCTCGTTTGTCTTCGTGAGGATGCAGAGAAAATCGACTGGTCGGTAATCGATCGTGCCAAGACTGTTGATGAGCAAGTGCAACTTTTCAACCACTTTCTTACAGACCTTTACGACATCCATGCACCTGTGCGTCCTGTCAGAGTCAAGCACTTACCTGCACCTTGGCTTTCAGAAGACATGAAGGTGCTTATCGAGAAGAAGATCCAGGCGAAGTCGAGATTCAAGGTCGATCCTTCTAATGAAACCAAACAAAAGAAATATCAAGCGGTGAGAAATCGTTGCAACATGGTGGTACGGGACGCTCAAAGACGCCATATTCACAAATCAGTTGAGAATGGAGACCCAGCTAAAGTCTGGCGTTTCTTGTATACTTTGGGAGTTGGAAAATCACGTCATGGAGTACCATGACGTGATTTTCCCACATGGCACAAATCTAGACTCACTCAATCAGCATTTCTCCTCTTCTTCTAATATTGATGCTGGTGTTAAAAACAGTACTCTGAACTCACTCTCGTCACAATCAACTCCTAATTTTTCTTCCTTTAGCTTTCGTCAATTCACTGATTGTGATGTTAAGAAGAGTATTCTTTCCATCACCTCGAATGCTGTCGGCAGTGACAGCATTAGTCGTAACATGATCATCCCCCTTATTGACATCCTTACTCCCGTCCTAACCAAAATCCTGAACAACTCCATCTCGTCCGGTGTATTTCCTTCAGCTTGGAAGGAAGCCCAAATTACTCCTATTCCGAAAAAAGGTAATCCTTCATCATTTTCCGATTATCGTCCTATATCCATTTTCCCATTCCTTTCCAAGGTCCTGGAACGGTTGGTTCATAACCAGCTCAGCCAGTTCCTAAACCGCAATAACCTGCTCAATCCTCTCCAATCCGGTTTCCGTCCTAGTCATAGTACGACAACTGCTCTTGTCAAGATCTCTGATGACATTCGGATGGGGATGAACAGACAGCAGCTCACAGTATTGACACTACTTGACTTTAGTAACGCTTTTAACACTGTTGACTTTGACATTTTACTTGGGCTGCTGCACTCTCTTAACATATCTCCGACGGTAATTGACTGGTTTCGCAGTTATCTGCTGGGTCGCCGGCAACGCATCCGGGTGGAAGAATCCTTCTCCTCGTGGTGTGAAACATCTGCTGGTGTACCCCAAGGTGGCGTCTTGTCCCCACTCCTCTTCGCTATCTTCATTAACTCTATTACTTTTCCAATCCAATCTTCGTACCACCTGTATGCTGACGATCTCCAAATATACTCTCAAGCTGGAATTAATGACCTTGGAAAGGCCATATCTGATATTAACGCTGATCTGGCTCATATATCAGAATGGAGTAACTCTCACGGATTGCAAGTGAATCCAAATAAGACACAGGCCATAGTAATTGGCAGTCACTGGTTCATTTCAAGGGTCGACTTTGGATCTCTCCCTCCAATCGTCTTTAATGGTGTAGGTGTTCCATACGCCCAAACTGTGAAAAACCTTGGCATACTTTTTGATATCACACTTTCGTGGAAACCACAAGTGGCGGAGTTAAGTCGGAAGCTTTTTGGTGCGTATGGATCACTGAAAAGGCTGCGAAATTTCTTGCCGACCAGTACAAAGATTGCTCTTGCACAATCGTTACTCCTACCTATCTTGGATTACGCTGATACCTCCTACCCTGACCTCACAGAAGAGATGCTTAACAAACTGGAGCGGCTCCAGAACCTGTGTATAAGGTTTGTTTTCGGACTGAGGAAGTACGACCATGTGTCGTCCTTCCGAGCTCAGTTAAAATGGCTGCCCATTCGCCGTCGAAGGGATTGACATATTCTCTCTCTACTATACTCTATCCTATTTCTTCCTTCCACCCCTTCATACCTCAAAGAAAGATTTCAATTTAACACCTCTCAAGATCGTACTCTACGCTCCTCTCTTGACCTTTCCCTCTCTATACCTTCACATACTACAAATTTCTATCACGACTCTTTCACAGCTACGGCCATACGACTCTGGAATGCACTTCCCACCGCGCTGAGGCAAGCTCCCTCACTCGACATTTTCAAGAGAAATGTTAAAGACCACTTCCTTTCACTGTCACACTTCTCGTGATCTGTGGTTGCCTGTTGTTGTTCGTGCCCTGGTATCAGATTTATGTGTATTTATATATTATATATATATGTATATACTAGCTGTTGCCCGCGGCTTCGCTCGCGTGGATTTCGTATTTATTTTGTTACCGGTTTTCCGAAGCAATGAGATATTTTCCCGTCATTTCGGGGTAATTTTAAACTAAGGAAAAACAGGACTAACCCTGCGCAAATCAATGAGTATAATTCAAGATCCAGCTGAATTTTATATAATATACAGACGTTACTCATAAATTACCCAGAACAGAGGAACTTAGCAGCAGTATCCTAACAAATGTAAAGAGAGAGATGAGAGACACCTTTATGTAATATTTCAAAACAGAGCCAATTCGCAGAAGTAATTGAGAAAAACTAAAACCCTCTCCCTCTCTCTCCCTCTCCCCTCTTCCTCTACCCCTCCCTCTGTCTTTCCCCCTCCCCCTCCTCCCTCTCCCCCTGCCCCTCCCTCTCCCCCTCCCTCTCCCTTTTCATCACCCCCTCCCCGTCCCTCACTCCCTCCCTCTCCCCCTTCCCCTCCTTCTCCCTCTCCCCCTCCCTCACTCCTTCCCTCTCCCCCTTCCCCTTCTTCTCCCTCTCCCTCTACCTCTACCTGTACCTGTACCCCTCTACCTCTCTACCTCTCTACCATTCTACCTCTCTACCTCTCTACCTCTCTACCTCTCTACCTCTCTACCTCTCTACCTCTCTACCTCTCTACCTCTCTACCTCTCTACCTCTCTACCTCTCTACCTCTCTACCTCTCTACCTATCTACCTCTCTACCTCTCTACCTCTCTACCTCTCTACCTCTCTACCTCTCTACCTCTCTACCTCTCTACCTCTCTACCTCTCTACCTCTCTACCTCTCTACCTCTCTACCTCTCTACCTCTCTACCTCTCTACCTCTCTACCTCTCTACCTCTCTACCTCTCTACCTCTCTACCTCTCTACCTCTCTACCTCTCTACCTCTCTACCTCTCTACCTCTCTACCTCACTACCTCTCTACCTCTCTACCTCTCTACCTCTCTACCTCTCTACCTCTCTACCTCTCTACCTCTCTACCTCTCTACATCTCTACATCTCTACTTCTCTACCTCTCTACCTCTCTACCTCTACCTGTCCCTATCCCTACCCCTTACGCCAATTTAACCGCTATCCCTAACATAGAAATGACACCCATATTTATTTTTAGACATTTCAAACGTATCGCACCCCAACCCCATCCCCAGGGGACGATGGTATTTCACGTCCACCACGTTGGATTTCAAAGTTGTTGTAGCTTTCGTAATCAGCGACCCGATAAACCATACAAACGACACCCATATTGATTTTTAGACATTTCAAACCTATCGCACCCCAACTCCATCCCCAGGGGGATGATGGTATTTCACGTCCACCACGTTGGATTTCAAAATTGTTGTAGTTTTCGTAATCAGCGGCCCGATAAACCATACAAACGACACCCATATTGATTTTTAGACATTTCAAACCTATCGCACCCCAACTCCATCCCCAGGGGGATGATGGTATTTTACGTCCACCACGTTTGATTTCAAAATTGTTGTAGTTTTCGTAATCAGCGACCCGATAAACCATACAAACGATACCCATATTGGTTGTTAGACGTTTTCACCCCATTTCCCTTTTTTAGGGGTTGAATTTGGGGTGGAATTTCAATAACAGTGATGAACGTTGCATAGAATTACATCATTAATGCCTAAATAATAAATTATATGGATTTTACTTTAAGAATAAAGAATTTTCAACTTCATCCCCCTTTTCACCCCTAATGGTGTCGAATTTTCAAAAACCCTGAGACACGTAATTATTAGTTTTTAGTCGTCAGCCTAAATACAAATTTTGAAGATCCTAACTTCAAAACTGACGGACTTTCATACAAACTTTCATCCCTTATTTTACCCCCTTAGGGGTGGAATTTTGTAAAACCCTTTCTTAGTGCACCCCTAGGCCTCATAAGGAACCTACATGCCAAATTTGGAGTCTCTAGACCCAGTGGTTTGGGCTGTGCGTTGATATGTCAGTCAGTCAGTCAGTCACCTTCTTCTTTTATATATATAGATATAAATATATATTTATTATGTTTTTATAGGTAGGTTTATATATGTAGTGTTTATGTATGTTTAATTTGTTATATCTTTAGGTCAATCTTTATGCACCGTCCCCGCATCTATGTTAGCCTAATATCCTGCACCCAAAGGTTGCCTGGAAGAAATTGCTCTTTAGCAATAAGGCCGCCTCATTGTACACCTATTTCTAATATTGTACTTTTCACAAAATTTCGTGTGCAATAAAGAATATTGTATTGTATTGTATTGTATTGTATTGTATTGTATCAGGTGTTTTCTGTTGCGCCTAATAACGTTACCATTAAGCATTGAAACTAAATATGATCTTATGCCTGCTGTACCTGTTACTGTGCCAGGATTTTTATTTAGAGGTTGTAAATTTCTCGCACCCTTATCGTGATAGAGTTTTTGTATATGTTGCCTCGTCTTCAATTTGTTTATTGAGTTTCTTTGCAATTTCGGCTGCAACAGGGCTGGCACACAAGGAACAATGCTGCGTAGTTTCCTATTGTATAGTAATTCCGCTGGTAGTATATCTCGACTGATGGGAGTATTAACGTATTCTAACAGAGCTATGTTAAAATCGGTTTGTTCAAAGTTAGTCTTTTTCATTATATTTTTTATTGTTTGTATGGTGCGTTCTACCTGCCCATTTGATTGTAGATATCTTGGGGATGAAGTTTGATGTTCAAATTTCCAGTTTTCCGAGAATACTTTAAACGAATTCGATGAAAATTCTGGCCCGTTATCAGTCATCACAATTTCTGGTATACCGTGCCTACGAAATATTACTTTTAGTTTTTTGATTACATATTCTGAAGTCAATGATTTTAGTTTCGCCAACTCTACGAATTTGCTATAGTAATCAACAACAATAACATATGAATGACTTCCAAAATGGAAAATATCAGTGCCAACTTTACGCCAGGGCCTTTCTGGTATGTCATGTGGAATGAGTGGCTGTTTGGAATTTTGTTTTTTGTAAGTTAAGCATGCCTGACAATGTGTCAAATAATCATGTAACTGTGTGTTTATGTTCGGCCAATACATTATCTCTCTTGCCCTTAGTTTGCATTTTTCTATACCTAAATGTGTAGCGTGTATTTTCTTTAGCATATCTGGTCGCATGCATTTTGGTATTACTACTCGATTTCCCTTCCAAACTATTCCAAAATTATATGTCAACTCTTCTTTAACATCCCAGTAACAATGTAAACTGTTCTCTAAATATCTTTTTTCTATTGGCCAACCGCGTTTTATGATTTTAATTAACATTTGCATTTCTGTATCGTCTTTTGTACACTTCTGTATTTCTAGAAAATGTGAGACTGTTAATGTGTTACTTGCCGTTATTGCACAAACTTGCGCCTGCTCTTCCAGATGATCGCGCGGTGACTCGCATGCGCCCCAGTTAAGTTCGATGCACCTACCACTATTAGCTTCGTCAGCAACCCCCGCTCTAACGACCAAGGTGTGCATTGAACTACACTCAGCTCTTTTGGTCATTTCGCAATATAAATTGACGTCATTTATAATTAGTACTTAAGTTAGTTAATTAGCACCTACGTTGAATTCTGTACTAAGATCTAGTGTAAGACGTTACTCTGCCGGTTTGTCTAATAAAGTATTTTTAAAACACACCCATCTCGGCCTATTACTTGATTGGCGCAGCCAACGGTTCTCTATCGGTGAAGAGCTGCAGCATTCGGGCACCGTACGATCTAAATTTCGCTCTGTCCGGACGTCGAGTCGCAATTCATCATGCGTACCAACGCTTGAATAGAGAAGAACCCTATCCCAAAACAAATTCATCGAGTACTAGCCGCCACGCAGCAGGGACAACTGTCGCAGAGTTCCAGTAACCAGATCAAGAATTCCAGTCTAGAGGACATGGGAGTAACGGCGAGACTGTGAGTAAATCTATTTCACCATCCTCTCAGTTTTCCTATATAATCCACTAGATAAAATTTATTTGTGTTATTTCGTATCAACTTCTACGTTTTAATACCCTTATTCCGTATTATTTCGTATCAACCTCTACGTTTTAATACCATATTTTGTGTTAGTTCGCATTAACTTCTGCGTTTAACACTTCCATATTATTACTTTAGTTAACTGTTCATTTCTGCTTTCGATTTTGAGTACTTTACCTTATATAATGGAGGGAATAAACCGGGTACCGGCGGAGTTGGTAAAAATCATCCCGGTATTTGAGGGTGATGCTAGACAGCTAACCTTGTTTATAAAGAAATGCGAGTACATTTTAACAACTTTTCAAGGGGCACAAGCCCAAAACGAGTACCTTTTTCATGTCATTACCAGTAGATTAGGGGGAGAAGCGGCTAAATTAGTGGGGGAACGTGAGTCCATTACGGACTGGGACGAACTAAAACACTTGTTGTCTCAACACTTTGGCGACCCTAGAACAGAGGAATGCCTCGTGATGGAATTAGAGTCAGTTAAAATAAATAGGGGAGAGAGTTATGTCGATTTTTGTCACAGGATCCAAAACTTAAGAAGTGTACTATTCGCGAAGTTGAGCGAAACTATAGGGGATGCTCAGTTACGCGCAGCTAAACACACGATCTATGATAATACTTCTTTCAATGTGTTTCTTTATAATTTACCTGCATATTTAGTGCGATTGGTGCGTTTGCGAAATGTAACAACCTTGGAAGATGCCTTAAAAATAGTTTTAGAAGAACAAAACTTTCAAACTGTTTACGAATCTAAGAATAACTCAAGGAACAACAACAACAAAAATCTAAGATTCAATAACGTCTCCAACCCTAATTTTGTCAATTTACCAAGATTTAATGCACCAAGGCAATACAATCAGCAAAGGCAACCGACTCAATACGTCCCCAATAATCCACCCCCAGTACCGCACCACCCAAACTTTAACTCGAACAACGGTGGTCATTCCAGTAACCAACAGTTTATTTCTAATAACTCGGGCCAGTTTAGAGGTTTCCCAAGGCATCAAAATGCATCAAACTTCAATAATCAGTGGCAAAGTAGGTCAAATGTACCGCATACTCAGCAAATAGCGGGCAACAAACCACGTTACGCGTCGGGTTCCAATACCGACGTCACAATGCGTACTG
Source organism: Athrips mouffetella (assembly GCA_947532105.1). Classification (NCBI taxonomy): domain Eukaryota; kingdom Metazoa; phylum Arthropoda; class Insecta; order Lepidoptera; family Gelechiidae; genus Athrips; species Athrips mouffetella. The sequence continues at coordinate 24,892,007 of OX383965.1, forward strand.
CTAGCTCTAGGCGAGTTAATTTCACTGATAATAATTTCCAGTCTTGTAATGACGAGTCAATGCCAGGGCCGTACTCAGAAAACTTTTATTCCGGACCGAATTCAGAACAATTTGTTTCAGAGCGTAACGAAAGTGAGGAAAGAGTAGGAATTTTTTTTATAACAGCTTCGACCAGCGGCAGGAGGAAAAAATAACTTTAAATTGTCACAACCATTGCTTACATTTACCACACATTAAAATCCCGGAATTACAATCAGTTTTTATGATAGATACAGGAAGTACTAGGTCTTTTGTTAGCCCACATGTAGCAGAACGATATTTCAGGGAGTTCAAGCAATACGAACCATTCCAGGTTGTCAGTACTCATGCTTCCAGTAAACATAATGAGGTAATAGATATTAAATTACCAACTGTATTTAAAAGCGAGGATCGACACAAGTTCTATGTTTATAGCGTAGACGATAGGTATGACGGGTTGATAGGCAGTGATTTGTTGAAACAATTACAAGCTAATATCGATATGAAATCGCAAACACTTTTTACGAAGGATACTAGGATTCCGATTATTTACACTCCTCCTATGAGAGAGACATATATTCTGCCTCCTCGTAGTGAGATGCGGGTTCAGCTTCCCGTCAACTTATTAAACGGTGAAGCAATTTTAGATTATTTACAATTTAAGGATGGAGTTAGGATGCCATTGGCATTGGTTACATGTAGGAAAGGATATGCCACTACCGTAATTCAAAATAGTACAGAAGAAGAGCAGAAGCTGGTGGTAACAGCACCATTCCAAGTTGATCCATATATACAGGATCAGGAAGTGAGTGTTAACTTCACTAGTAGTGGAGATATAGATATAGATAAGTTGCTTGAGGATAACTTATCAAAATTAAATTTTACACACATGAACTCAGAAGAGAGGAAGGTCATAGAGAACTTATGTAAGGAATATAAAGATATATTCTACTGTGAGGATATTCCATTATCCTTCACAAATCAAGTGAAGCATCAAATCCGTATGAGGCACGAGGACCCTATTCATATCAAAGCTTACAGATTACCTCCCTCACAAACAGAGGAAATAAAACAACAAATTAATAAAATGCTCAAAGATGATGTTATCAGAGAGTCACACTCTCCTTGGAGTGCCCCAGTCCACCTGGTTCCAAAAAAAATTGACTCTTCGGGCAAACAAAAGTGGAGGATGGTAGTGGACTACAGGCGCTTGAACGACATCACTGTTGATGACAAGTATCCCTTGCCTAACATTAGTGACCTGTTTGACATGCTCGGGAACAGCATGTTTTCACAACACTTGATTTGGCTAGCGGATACCACCAAATAGAGGTAGATAAAGAGGATAGAGCAAAAACTGCGTTTAGTACCCCTTTTGAGCACTACGAATTTAATAGGATGCCTTTTGGGCTGAAAACAGCCCCCGCCACGTTCCAAAGGACCATGGATAATGTCCTTAGGGGACTACAAGGTATACATTGCCTTGTCTATCTGGATGATGTCATTATATTTTCAAAAAGTCTACAAGAACATGTACAAAAATTAAGAGCTGTTTTTGACAGGTTTCGAGAGACCAACCTGAAGGTCCAATTAGATAAGTCACATTTTTTACGAAAAGAAGTGATATATTTGGGCCACACCATAACCAGCGAAGGACTAAAGCCGAACACAGATAAAATTGACGCTATCCTGAAGTATCCAATACCAAAGACAGTAACTGAAATTAAAAGCTTCTAAGGTTTAGCAGGTTACTATAGGAAATTTATAAAAGACTTCGCCAAAATTTCAAGACCTCTCACGAAGTGCCTTAAAAAAGGACAAAAGATAATATTTACAGAAGAATACAAGAATAGTTTCGAAACTATAAAGAAAGTTTTAACTAATGCACCAGTCCTCCAGTACCCTGACCTCTCAAAACCCTTTGTGCTGACAACAGACGCCTCAAACTTTGCTTTGGGAGCTGTTTTGTCGCAAGGACCAATAGGTTCAGATAGACTGGTTGCATACGCTAGTCGAACCTTATCTGAAACGGAAACTAAATACAGTACTATAGAGAAAGAGCTCTTAGCCGTGGTCTGGGCGGTGAAGTATTTTAGACCGTACCTCTATGGTAATAAGTTTACTATATTCACGGATCACCAACCTTTAGCATGGCTGGATTCCTTAAAGGAACCCAACACAAAGTTAAGTAGATAGAAGCTACGTTTGATGGAATATAATTACGAGACCCGTTACAAGTAGGGTTCTCAAAACACTAATGCCGACGCTCTGTCACGCATTAGAGTAAATGCAGTTGATGATGATATAGAATCTATGATTGTCAATATAGATGACAGCGAAGATGAGACGGAGGTGATTATCAACTTAGATGATAGTGAGGACGAAAAAGAGCAGATCAGGAAAATTGCCGAAGACTTAGAGAAGTCTGTTAAGATAACAGGCAGCAGTAACGAATCAGAAATAGTAGAAATTTCTGACGATGGAGCCACAGCTCATTCTGTTTCTAACAGGGAACATGAAGGAATCTCTATCCTTAACGAAGCCATTGACACAAAACCTAAACAAATAAATTCATGGCCGAAGAATTATTCGACTATAAAAGATATATCTGTTGGAAAGCAGAGAATTTTGAAAGTTCACATGCCAGTAGTAAATAATGAAAAATTAGTAAAAGATTTATTTAAAGAATACGTGGACTTCAAACACAAGTACTTTATATATTTCGAGGAACCTTCCTTCCGAAAAGTTTTTTCCAGCGTAGTTACAAAATTATACAAAAAGGGCTACGTGAATTTAATGGAGTGTACTGAAAGGGTTGTAAATTTAACCGGTTTTGAAGATGATCAAAGAGACACAATAATGAGATACCACGAGGGTAAAACCTGTCATAGGGGAATTAGGGAAACTTTGGAAAAATTACGAAGACACTATTGGTGGCCAAATATGAAAGAAACCATTTCAGCGATTATTAACAGTTGCGAGAAATGTAAGCAGATGAAATATGAGAGAAAGCCTATAAAACCTCAAATACAATTAACACAAACTCAAAATGCTCCTTTTCAGGAAGTTTTTATAGATCTTTTGTTTATAGAAGGTAAATACTACCTTACGATAGTAGATGCCTTTAGCAAATTAGGCCAAGCCATTGGCATTCCGAACCGAAGTACGGCTGAAGTAGTACGTGCTTTAATTAAATATTTCAGTATGTACGGTATTCCAAAGAAAGTTAACTGTGATTCAGGCGCTGAATTCAACAATCAGCTTTTCAAACAGCTTTAAGCATTGCATAAAATAGAAATTCACATTGGTACACCTAACAATCCAAATTCCATGGCGGTAGTTGAGCGTTTCCATAGCACCATAATTGAAATGTATCGATTAGCTAGGTACCCAAAAACAGATCAGGATGCAGCATCTGTTATGACATACGTAATTATGGGATATAATAATACTATTCATTCAGCACCGGAATTTGCTCCGTTTGAAATAACTTTTGGTCAAACTGATCTGGGCAACGTGTTAGAGACAGATAGGAGTCGTAATCTCACACAAAAACTTATACAGGATCACAGGAAGCGTCTAAAAGTTTTATACGAATACGTTTCTGAGAAGCTTGAGCATGATAAAGTCAAGGTTAGGGATAAGAAATGTGGAGAGACGCCACCAGAGATAAAACCTGATGATACTATTTTTATGAAAAACAAGAACTAGGAAAGCAAAGGAACTGCCTAGATACGAAAAAGCTAAGGTAACTGGCAAACCAAGGAGGAACATAGTGCCGGTTCAACTTAAAAAGAGAAATACTAGAGTTGCACTTAGAAACGTTAAACGACCTCCACAGGTGGTGGACGATGCTGTGGCTGGCCCTAGTGGAACAGGGGCTGAGCCTGAACGTACAGAATCTCGAGCGGAGTCCCGGGATAGCACCGATGAGGATAGGTACAGCAGTTGTGAGGAGTAGTGAGTGGAGAATATTTAAGCGCTTAGATTTAGAATCAATTAAAAAACAGTTAGATAATAATATTATTGAGTATCATAAGTTAAAAGAGATAATTTATAAGACATCAGAGACTCGTCGTGAACTTATGGGATTAGAAATACAAGTAAATTCATTTATAGAATTAACTAAGGATCGTTTAAATCAGATCTTACCATCTATGAGAGTAAAAAGAGGCATTCTAAACCCATTAGGTTCCTTAGTTAAGATTATATCGGGAAATTTAGATAATAATGATGCAATTAGGTATAATAATGAAATAAGTAGTTTAAGAAATAAAGAACATTCCATTGAAAGAAGAATTTCACTGATGCAAAAAGCTTTCGATAAACTCGTAAATGTATCAGAAGATATAAACTTTAACGTTCAACATTTAAGTTTCAAGACCCTGCGTATGGATACGCTTTTTAAGGAAGAAAACAAAATGTTTGGTATCCTTTCTTTGACTAATAGCATGAATCAAATCCTAAATAATTTACGTACCATTTTTAATATTATCCAAGAAGTTGAGACAGCGATAGCTTTTAGTAAAATCCTTACATTACATCAATCCATTATTAATACAACGGAGCTTTTCAACGTCCTAAAAGTAGTTGAAAATCATAGTAGTCTAATAAAATTTACCCAGTTACATTGAATAACCTAGCAAAGTTAGAAAAGAATATGGTATTAAAATCGTATATACATAATACTGACCTTATATTTATAATAGAAGTACCATTAGTAGAACAATATAACTATATATTTTATAAGATTATCCCAATCCCTGTATTCTCTCCTACCCAAAATAAAACCCTTATAATTATTCCACAATATCCTTACCTTTTGGTGAATAGATTGAAATACAGGCCCGTAACAAGCAGTTGTGAAGAAATCGAAGACCAGAGGTTCCTATGCTCTGAAGACGCCATAATGCAGTATCATACAGAATCCTGTGTTGAACAACTTATGTTGATAAAGGATAACCTAACTTTATACCACCAGAATCCAGTAGATGTTGAGAGCACAAAAATTATACGTGTTACAGAAGAATTTTGGCTCCTTTATACGAGAGATGACATCACGACCACTGAGAACTGTAGAAACGTGGTTAACAAGCAGGTCCTGCGAGGAACATACATCCTGTCACCAAATCCAAGCTGCGATACTTCAGTGGGGAATATCACTATCGTCGCTTCTACCAATGGGTCATCAATAAGTCCTTTTATCCCACCAATTCGGTTACCAAAACAGTTAGCAGTGATCAGCAAGGACAATAGAAAGGTGAACCTTCGAGGAATAGACTTCAGTGACGTAAAAGAAATCCTTAACAGTGTTAAATATAAATACGGTTTTAGTGATGGTGAAGATGGTGAATCTGGGAATAACTATATTATCAATAGTGAAATAAACTTATGGACATTACTACTTTATATAGGGATAATTCTAGGAATCATTGTTTTTGTATTTTACAAATATTTTTATCTTATACTTTCAGTAAAACGAAATTCTCCGAAGCCCTTGTCTTCAACAACTCCTTCGGATGATTTCGCTCTTGGGGAGGGAGGAGTTAAGTTCGATGCACCTACCACTATTAGCTTCGTCAGCAACCCCCGCTCTAACGACCAAGGTGTGCATTGAACTACACTCAGCTCTTTTGGTCATTTCGCAATATCAATTGACGTCATTTATAATTAGTACTTAAGTTGGTTAATTAGCACCTACGTCGAATTCTGTACTAAGATCTAGTGTAAGACGTTACTCTGCCGGTTTGTCTAATAAAGTATTTTTAAAACACACCCATCTCGGCCTATTACTTGATTCCCGCGGCTGCCTCTGAGCTATGTGCCACTGCACGCGATAAAGTGTCCGCGATGTAAAGATACTTACCGGGTTTGTACACTAGTTGAAATGAATAGGGTTGTAATCGCATCAGCATTCTTTGCAAGCGTGCTGGAGCATCAGCCAAAGGTTTGTTTATTATGCTCACTAATGGCTTGTGATCCGTTTCTATAGTTATATCCGTTCGTCCATAAATATAGGTATAGAACTTTTCGCACGCAAATACACAGGCGTACAGTTCCTTCTCGATCTGTGCGTACGATTGCTCTGTTTTTGTTAGTGATTTGGACGTTGTGTTATTTCCCACTTTCACCATAACAGATAACACACACATATTATTATTTCACAACATAATCCTTTAAAAATCCTGCCGATTGCGCCATGTCAAATGAGGTGCGTGAAGGAAACCAGACAGATGAGCCAAGACTGATTTTATTGTTCAATTCATAACATGCAAATGTGTGCCTACCTACATGAAGTTTATAGACCTACCTACATTACCTACAACTAGCAGCACCTTCTTAGCGACACCGAGTGAGGCCTCCTTGCTTTAGGAATAGACTGGCAGCTGAGTATTTAGTTAGCTGTCGACCTTATGAATCGTCAAGGTGAAAGGACGTCACAACAAACCATCTTTGTGGAGGGTTGCGATCGTCCTGAACCCAAAACGAATCATAAACAACTCCTGAACTAATGATTAGTGGTATCACAGCACAGGATATGCAAACATGGAGTTAACTGTAATAGCTACCCAGGGTCAGACTGGAACAGAAGGGTCCGGGTGCCTCATCATAAGCCCGGAGCACGAAACGTGACGTGACAATAATTAGATCCTGGTTAATTATACCTGAACCCACTATATCCTTGCGATTATGATATTATGGCCTCCTGCACCTATATATGTAATGTCCCCTGAAGTAAACACAAAAGTAAACATAAACACTGCTGACAGCAAGCCATCGACATCAAAAACGTCAAATGTCAATGCCACGTCAAAGAGAAAAGAAGTTCAAGTTGATAGCCCTGTAACAAACGAATGAGTTTTTATGTGTCACAAAACTACGACAACTTTGTTGCAAACTATCCTTGTTAACTTAGTTCATAATGATAAAGTTGTAAAATTGCGAGCATTTATCGATAGCGGAGCTCACCGCTCTTATATTTCGAAACGGATATTTAATGAGTTAGGTTTAAAACCAAATAGGCGTGAAAGTATAAGCCACATTCTTTTTGGGGGAATTGACACTGCCATTCAAAATCATTAAGTATATAATTTTTCCGTTCAATATATTGAGGGCAGCTTTGAATTCATTTTATCTGCTTTGAATAAAGATAAAATTTGTGGATATTTGCCCAGACTTATCTTGCAATAGTTGAACGCTTGAAGAAATTGAATATTTGCTTGAATGATAATAACTGCGAATATTCAGAGATAGATCTTTTGATAGGGGCAGACCACTCAGGTTTTCTTTGTACAGGTGAAGTTGTTCAAGTATCTGATTCCTTAACAGCAATGAGAACCAAGCTAGGATGGGTCATCCAAGGAAGTAACATTAATACATGCGCTTTAATCCACACAGCAAATTTTCATTCAATCATTGAGCTGTGGGATTTAGAAACCATATTTATTAAAGATCCAGCTCAAACTAAAAAGACAGAAGTTGTGGAAAGAACAATATTGCAGTTTTTTGAAGACACTGTTAAAGTAAATAAGGAAGGACGATATAAAGTCAATTTACCATGGCCTGAAGGCGTAAATTTATTGAACAATAAAGACTTAGCTTTAAATCGTCTTAATTCTACGACTAAACGTCTCCTATTAAGGAATATGATGACTCATTGAAAGAATGGCTGCGGTGCGGCATTATTGAACATGTAGAAGGTGATTATAATGGTCATTTCTTAGCTCATCATGCCGTTATCAAAGAATCGAGTCGTGACCCGTGAAAGGCCGGTTTTTGATGCATCAGCAAGAGATTTAAATGGTAAGTTTCTAAATTCTTCTTCGGAAGCGGGTACCAATTTATTAGAAATTATACCAAATCTTTTGACTGATTTTCGCAAGTTTAAGTATGGTGTTACAGCCGATATTCATCATAACATCCCATGAAACGTCCACTATAGGACAGGGAGCTCCCTCCAGAATTCTAGCTTTTGCTGGAAATATGTGGAGGGGAAGTCACATAGTCACCTCTAATAAAAAAGCATTTTTAAAGATCAGTTTGGTTAAAGTAGATCGCAAGTATTTACAATTTCTATGGTGGGCAAACGAAAATCGACGTGAGTTAATTACATATCGGCACTGCAGGGTTGTTTTTGGAGTTACGTGCAGTCCCTTTTTACTAAATGCCACCATACGACACCACTTGGGTAGTAAGTACATACCTTTACATTTAAAACACACTGCAGAAAAATTAAAACAGTCATTTTACGTTGATAATTGCCTTACCAGTTGTTCTTCAAGTAAAGATTTGCAATTGAAACTCGAAAGAGCTTATGTCTCTAGCCAAAATGGATTTGAGAGGCTGGATTTCAGGTCCGTCAGTTGAAGAAACCATACTTTCGACTTTAGGTTTAATGTGGAATACAAAATCGGACAGTTTGATTTTTAACACCAAAGTTTTAAAATACAACGGTGAACGTGTCACCACTCGATTAATGTTATCGTTGGCTCACAGAGTTTTTGACCCTATAGTTTTTACATGCCCTGTCTCTATAAAAGCCAAATTATTATTAAAACAGGCTCATCAAAGTAAAACGGGATAAGATGATAAAGTACCATCGGGTATTGCTATACAGTTAATAAAATGTCTCCAAAAACTTAGTTTTTTGGAAACTATAAGTATTCCTAAAACCACAACATTCGCAAAATCTAATTTCTATTATAATTCGTTTACAAAAATGTCAGCCCGATTGTGGAATGAACTGCCACGTGACATTCGTCAAGCAAAAACCATTAATGCTTTCAAATCTAAATTGATCGAATTCTACCTAAAGAAAGAGGAAAGCTGTCTGTAGGAAAATAGGACACTTTGTTGTTATATTATTTATATAATGTATGTATATATATATAAAGGTATATATTTTTATGTTAATTTATGTATATTACATCTGTGTATATGTGTATTATTTTATGTAAGTATATATGTGTATTTATTTATTCTATGTCTGTATTTAAGTATTTTGGTAAGTAAGTTTATTGTTTGATTTTAAGTACCTAATTTATTTTCAAATTAGTCTAACTTAGTTAAGCAAACTCTGCACTACTCGTGTCCATCTTAGCGATTCCCAGTCCTAAGGTTGCCTGGAAGAGATTGCTCTAAGCAATAAGGCCTTTGCGCGCAATTAGATATAAGGTTTCTTACGCAATTACTCTTAATTTGTGTGCAATAAAGAGTTTCTATCTATCTATCCTAGGCGTATGACTCGGGATTGTATTAATAACTGTAAACTATCAGTTTATACTTTTTGTGACGCGAGTAAGTATGCTTATGCTGCTGCTGTTTTCCTTCACAGTCAGTATAAGGATTCGGTATACGTTCAATTAGTAGCAGCTAAGGACCACTTTTCTTGCGCTCTGGTGTAAAATTGTGGTTAGTTTTATACACATGCGCCGTGTACAGAGCCAACCATTTAGTGACGTCACTAACCACACACGATTTTTACTTTCATTTCGAAGGTTTATTGCTCGAAGAGGTAGAGTCCTCACTATGTACTCTGATAATGGTACTTATTTTGTTGGCGCCGTGAAAATGTTCAAGAAGATAGATTGGAATGAAGTTGTTTCTCAATCTGCTGTTCAGAAAATAAATTGGATATTAATTCCTCCTGAATCACTGTGGTGGGCAGGATGGTGGGAACGTCTGATTAGGATTATCAAAGAAATTTTACGTCGTGTGCTGGGTAAAGCTTCACTGACTTTGCTGGAACTATAGACTTGTGTCATCGAACGTGAGGCTGTTGTTGATTCCAGGCCTTTATCTTACATTACGGATGAAATAGACGTTTTGTCTCAACCTATAACTTCAGCAATATTTTTACAACCTCTTACTTGCACTGATGTTCCCGATTTTTTGAATAGTAAGTGTAGAAATGAAACTCTTGTTGAGGTACCAATCTTTATTGTGTTATACACATACACGTATTATTTATATAACTCTGCTAGATACGACTGATCACTGTGCCGACTGGCGCTCGACTGCCCCCACCCCGGCGCCTACGCTGTATTTATAACGTAGCACTCGTGGCGGGGGAGTGGTGGTGGTAAGCAACCAATGAGCATGCAGCACGCAATCGACAAGTACTACAACACGTCGTTTCACTACTAATATAAATAACATTCGTAATGATATGTACTAATTTGAATGTAAATATTATGTCAGTAAATCTTATATGTATTTAGATATCTATTATTTCCTAACTCTATACTCTACATCCCTTCCTTTGTTTAATTTTATTTTAGTTTTTACTATGTTTGTTAATTGTAATTAGAATTTAAAATTCTACTATTATACAATTGAAGGTACTGATGATCTAAATAAAGATACTAACCAACAACTAGAACAACCGTGCTCCCGTATGTGGTTTAGGTCTTCACGTTTATGTATGTATGCATTTGTAAAATCGACTGCATTGCTCTGTTGTAGGTTATTCAAGTTGTTGGTCGATATTTCCAACATAATAAGGGATTAATTCCAGATAAATACAGTATGAACCATTCAAACCATTAGTTCTTAGAGAATTGCAGTGAGTCAGACTCATTAACCATTCGTTGAAAGATTCAAAGAAAACCTCGAGCAAACTGAGGCTCAGTTACTGAGCAGACGATCTTGTTAAAATCGGGTTAAGGCGGTGGTTGTGCTTGTATCATGACTTGACATCCTATATACTGTACTGATCTGAGAATCCTTCCTTTAGAATCCTCAAGTCAGATACTTCTAAGATTTGGCCAATTATTTGGTCTAGCAACATAACTCTAATAAAATTATGTTAATTTTAACCCATTTGTTGTTTTTATTTAATAATATAATATTAAATTGTAGTCTCAGGTCCTACTTGGTGGAGAGGTTGACTAAAGAAAGAAAAACATCTTGTGATAGATTTATTATTTATTCTTATAAATATTTTTTTACAAAAGTCTAATATTTTGGTTTTATTTAATAGTTTAAAATCTTGAAAAAAACTTTTATTGTAGATCTTGATTTTGATTATGGTTCCATTCTATTCAATTGTTTAACAATTTATTTATACTATAGTTTCAAGTTGTGATTTATGTAATGACCATTGAATTTTCTGAAAAGAGACCCTTGTTAGAAGAATGAAATAAAAAAAAATGTGGGGTCAATCCCCAAGTTTGGAGCACCACCGACGCCTCAAACAACTCGTCCTAGGCTCCTCTACCCTAAGTCCTAGGTCCGAGGCATACCATCACCCAGAGCACGGTGATATGACGCTAACTACCCTAACAATCCAACTGCATCGTCAAAATTCTGATCATCCTCGCGAAGCAGGATATCGCATTGAACTACTTAAACTACAGTAAAGACTGGGATTAAATAGTTCGGCTCTGGCCGTTGTTGTGAATACTCGTGTTTACGTACGTACAAGTCAAGTGCAACCAATATTCATAGACCTCTGCCTTACGAGTATTACGTGTAGTTGTCGTGTCAAGTGCCGTTGGACGACGATTGACCCCTGGCATACGGACTTTAGCCTGCGCGACCAGTGTCTCGCACGTTTGGCTGGTCGACTCGGTGCGTATCACTATATTGATTGATAGCAAAAACCGGATTCATTTAGCTAGCATATCGGTGGATCCTTGTCGCACCTATTAACAAAGATCATAAGGTGCTCCCCTAGCGGGTTTTAGACAAGGAAAGAACAAAAAAATTACTCACCGCTACCGACTGACCGCACGTCACTGCTTTTGTCTTCGAACCTACAGTTCTATCTTCGAACCTATAATTGGTGGTTTACTACACTAATTTGCATTATCCTTACTTATCATGCCTTGGATTAAACGTACCCCGCCTAATACGCCAACAACAGAAAAGGATTCTGAACATCGAAATAAAAATACAAATCCCCGCAACAGCGGGCCACAGAGAGAATCACCACCCGTCGAAGATTTTCAAACCTTTAAAGATGAAATTAAGGAAATGTTGGCCTCTTGGAACGCTGCCCAAAACCAAATCTTGACTAATATGATGCAGCAGCAAGATTTGAAGTTGAACAAACTGATCTCCGAGGTCGCTGTATCGACAACTCAAAACTCGGCTATACAAAGCTCCTTCGCCGAATTAGAAAAATCTGTCTCGTTCATCAATTTGCAGTACGAGGATATTTCGAAGAAAGTTGACAATATGGATAAGGAACGTTCTCAGTTGATCTAGTACGTCACTAGTTTGGAAAACAAAGTGAAAGAATCGCAATTTTGCTCCCGTAACGCTTGTATCGAGCTACGGAACGTCCCACAAAAAGATTCAAAGACACACGTAGACCTTATTTCAATAATAAACAACATTGGTATCACTATTGGCCAACCAGTGACTTCTGAAGAGCTGAGAGACGTGCGCCGTATTCCAGGAAAACTCGGTAAACCTAAGCCGATTGTTGCCAAATTCACTCACGTATATACCAAACGCAATTTTGTATCTAGTGTAAAGGAATACAACAGGAAACACCCCAACCCCGACAAGATTAACACTGAAATAATTTGTATTCGGGGCGCCCGCATGCCGGTATTCGTAGCGGAGCACCTTTCCCTGCAAACGAAGAAACTATACTTCCGTGCCCGTGAATTTGCGAAGACTAACAACTACGACTTCTGCTGGACTACTGACGGAAACATCTACCTTAGAAAGAGATCTGGAGAAAAACATATAATTGTCAAGTCGGAGCTAACTTTGTCTGATTTACTTAAACAAACATGACTAGATGTTAAGTTTTGCCTAATTTTGTGCTATTCCTACTTAACTTACCCGTACTTTTTCTACTCACTCACTCGCATCACTTACAATTTCAAAAACACACCCATATCGAAACGCAACCCCAACATGATTTCACACATTCACTACACACACACCCATCCACACGGTATTCCCGGAAAACGAAACACATGCATGCATCGATTACTAAAATTGGTAGAAATTATAGCGACACACCAACATATAATTTTCTATCGAACCTCTTATTCAGGACAAACCCATACAACACACAATGACTGATATACCAAACATAAACACAGATCTTGAAGATCTGTCTATATCAGCATCACACTCATGCAAACCTGAAGATTGTTATAAATACCTACATAAAAACTCTAAGTCTGTAACAATATTTCACATGAATATACATACATACATAACATCACGCCTCTTTCCCGTTGGGGTAGGCAGAGACCACAGTCCTCCACCTGCTACGATCTTGACATACTTCCCTTGCTTCCTGTACTTTCATCAATCCTTTCATACATGCTCGTCGGTTTAGGGTACTTTTAACCTGGCCTTTATTCAGAACGTCCTGAATTTGGTCCTGGTACGTTCGCCTAGGCCTTCCCCTTCCAACGTTTCCACATGAATATAAGAAGTATTAATAAAAATTTTGATGATTTCAGACTATTGCTATGTTCCCTGAACTTTACTAGTGAAGTTATAATTTTATCAGAGTGCAGGGCCCCGATCGCGCTACTAATGTGGAACTGAACTGTGGACGAACGTGAGATGATCATCAGCCGTTGTGACATTTTGGTATCGCGCTAATTATTTGACAGCAACTTCAACCGTTACTGATAAATAAACGAAACGCAACTGCTGTCAATGGCTGTCAAACTCGAGTCCCTGAAAAAGTTAGTTCAGAGGAACTTTTTCACGACTATTTCAGAACCGTTCACGCTATCAGCACGCCATTTTACCTGTTTTTTTTAGTGAAACAAATAATTGCAACTAACAAAATGTGTCAATTTTATAGAAACTAAAATTATTTAGATACCTAATACATTGGCTGTATGTAAATTTTAGTTTTCAAGTTTGGCGCCATTGGGGTGGGCCGGGCCGGAAAAAGCTTTGGATAGATAGCGCTAGTGGTCCTTGTCAAAATATTTGCTTCTGTTGACTAGATAATTTTACGCTTTTATTGGCTGAAAATTGTGTTAGATTTGGATTGTGATATTTATTCACTATGTATTATACTAATCTGTGTATTCGACGTGGCGTGTAGCCGAACAGAAGGCCTAGTTAAAGTAGCGCGGTGCTTCTTTAAGAGGAAAAAAGGCGGACCTGATTGAAAGGTAAGACTAGTTTCATACACTGTTCTTTCAATAATTATATGAATTATAAAATGTTCACTGCAGATTACTTTGCAAACTGGTTAAATTATCATTATAATCTAATAAAAATTTCCAACACAATAAATGAAATGAAATGAAATGAAATGAAATGAAATGAAATGAAATGAAATGAAATGAAATGAAATGAAATGAAATGAAATGAAATGAAATGAAATGAAATGAAATGAAATGAAATGAAATGAAATGAAATGAAATGAAATGAAATGAAATGAAATGAAATGAAATGAAATGAAATGAAATGAAATGAAATGAAATGAAATGAAATGAAATGAAATGAAATGAAATGAAATGAAATGAAATGAAATGAAATGAAATGAAATGAAATGAAATGAAATGAAATGAAATGAAATGAAATGAAATGAAATGAAATGAAATGAAATGAAATGAAATGAAATGAAATGAAATGAAATGAAATGAAATGAAATGAAATGAAATGAAATTTATTGTGGAGCACAGGTAGGTAAGATGTCGCAATAGAATACAATATGTTCAGCTATGTCCCGCCATACAGGCATACAATACAATGTTACCCTTAATTACTAAAATTAATGTCTACAAGTCATAATTAAAAATGTCAATACAGTGATTATAAAATATGAAATTAATTAATTCATGTCTTTATCATTCAATCTTATCATCATTTAAATATTCTTCAAGCTTATAATAACATTTCTTTACTAGTATGTCACGCAATTTATTTTTAAAAGTATTTATATTGTTACATTCTCTAATTGATTTAGGTAACTTATTAAAAATATGGGGAATCCTACAGAACACGCTTTTGTGCATTAATGCAGTCCTTGCATTTAAAAACATTAATTTAGTTTCTAACCTTCTCCTTATATTAAACTTAACTAAGTCAGGATAATATTTTACAAAGATACAGCATTCATAAATATACATACATGTCACCGTTAAAATATTTAATTCCTTAAAATATGGTTTACATGAATCCGTCACTTTTATATTACAAATTGATCTTATGCATCTTTTCTGTGCTCTTAGTACAAGTTGTATATCTGTAGAGTTGCCCCAGAACATTAAACCATACCGAAGAATTGAGGCAACATAACCATGGTAAGCAGTAAGAACACTGTTTCTATTCACAATCTTACTAAGTCTACGTAGTGCATAGGACGACTGATTAATCCTCTTACAGACGTTTTCAATATGTATTTTCCAGTCCAGTTTATTGTCAACATAAAGACCAAGAAACTTTGTGCTTTCAGTTTCGTCCACTTTAGAGTTTAGATAATTTACATTTAATGTCATATTTATATTACATCTTTGTCTAAAATTCATAATTTTTGTTTTATTAAGATTAATTTTAAGATTGTTTCTATTTAACCAGTCAATTATATTTATAAGTGATTGGTTTATCTCGCCCACCAGTTCATTTTGGTTAGCTCCTATAAATAACATAGTACTATCATCGGCAAAGAGAGTTACGTGATGTTTAATAGCAAGAGGCAAGTCATTGATATAAACTATAAAAAGCAATGGGCCAAGGACACTGCCTTGTGGGACTCCGTATTTAAGTTGTTTAGGTCCAGATGTGTAAACAACTTCATTTTTAGTTGTTGGACAAATTTTTGTTATTTCTGTTGCATGTGTACGATTTTTTAAATACGATTCTAACAATTTATACACATTTCCTCTCACACCGTATGCATATAGTTTTTGTAACAATATAGGATGACTAACGCAGTCAAAAGCTTTGGACATATCCATATAAAGAGCAATTGTGAGTAATTTATTATCCATCCCAGTCAGTACCGTCCTCAAAAATTCATAAAGGGCAAGATTGATATTTTTATTTTGCCTAAAGCCGTACTGCATGGGTGTTAAGATTTTATTTTTTTCAAAAAAGTTGTTCATCGTTGCGTAAATTACTTTTTCGAATACTTTTGCAAAAATAGGAAGCAGCGCCACAGGTCTATAACTGTCCATTTCAGCTCTATCTCCTTTTTTAAAAATAGGTTTTATGATAGAATGTTTCAATGCGGTAGGGAATTCACCCTGCTCTATACAAATATTGAAAATATGACTAAGTACTGGTGATATTAGATCTGAGACGTCTTTTATAATTGTTGTGGCAATGTCATCATTGCCTGTGCTATTAGAATTTTTTAATGATTTAATAATGTTATTTATATCTTGGGGTGATGTCGGAGGCAGAAAGATAGAGTTGCATTGAAAGTTTTTTAAGAAAACTTTTTCTGATTGAAAATTATTTGTATTATTTTCAGCTACGTCTGAAAAAAATGTGTTTAAGCTTTCAACAATAATATTTGGGTCCTCTATCAAAGATTCATTTACTTTAATCTGATTTAAAGTCTCTCTTGGGTAGTTATTTTTAATGTTATTTATTATTTGCCACGTGGCTTTCGACTTATTTTTCGATTGATTTATAAAATAATTATTTTGAGATTTTTGAGTCAGTTTTATTATGGCTTTATAGCGCTTTGAGTAGCTTTTAAATTTACGTTTATTTATCTCTGATGGCGCTCTGCGATGTTTCCATAGCAGATCCCTTCTTTTGCGACTGCAAAGCTTAATGCCACGAGTCATCCATTTTGGTTTTTTCGTCGTCGTGATTTTGACTCTAACTTTTGGAAAGCATAAGTTATAAAACGTTTTGAAAGTATCAAGAAAACAGTTATATGCTTTGTTAGCTTCCGTCTGCTCATAAACGTCTTGAAAACTTAGTTTCTTTAAACACTCTACAAATTTATCTCTATTTTCTTTAGAAAAATCTCTACGAAACCTAAACCAATAATTAATTGAACATGTTTTCTTTACCGGACATGAAAATAGCTGAGCAGTATGGTCAGAGAGATTATAATCTAGTATTTCGCCTTTGCACCCACGTATATTATGAGCTATATTATCTAAACAGGTTCCACTTGCCAGACGTGTGGGCTCTTTAAAAGATAGTTTTAAATTATACGATGTCAGCAAGTCGACAAATTCCGTCGAATACCGTGTCTTTTGCAATATATCTACATTGAAATCCCCACATAAAATAATTTTGTGTTTTTTAAAACCGTATCTGGATAATAATTGATTTAAAGTACTCATAAAAACTTCAAAATATTGCTTCTTATCCTTATTCAGTGGAGACCTGTAAATACAGAATATATAAATTTGATGTTCCAGTAGTTCTATACCAGAACACTCGACAACGTTAGAAATTGACATTTTATTTACATCAGATATTGAACAGCATTTATGGTGCGATTTTACTAAGATACAGCAGCCTCCGGATCTATTATTTCTACAAAAAGACGACGCGAGTTTAAAATGTGGAATACATAAATATTGTTCATCACTATGCATCATATTGTGCTCTGAAATACATAAGATGTCAATGTTTTTATTACTCTCTTTCAATTCTTCTAAATATACCGAGAGCATTTCTGACTTATTTATTAATCCATCAATATTTTGATGAAGAACATTTATATTGCGATAGACGAAAAAACCTTTCTGCTATATCCGGCAAAGCCTCACCTTGGGCAGGGATATCATTAGTCAGTGTGGTAGAGCTGCTCAATTCTTCGGCGGAACTTGGTACACGTTTATAGTAATATTTGTTAAATCGTAAGGAATAATTGATTTTCAATAGTTGTCTTAACAAATAGCGTGACAGATTATTTACAAAATGTCTGCGTTTTGGTATTATATAAGAATAATTCATGTCCACAAAATTGGCATGGCTATATTTATTGCATAGCAATTTTATTTTATTGTTTATAGTATTTACATTCAAGTGCTCATTGGAAGAAGTTTCACATATAATAACGTTAGTGTGGCGTACAAAATTTAACCAATCATTTAATTCAGACTCTATTTTATAGGGGTTATTGTCGTTTGAGAATCCAATTAAAATAGTGTAGTCAGATTCAGTTAATTCTGAGATTTCAGATTTACAAGAATTTAGCAATTCACTAACTTTTGCTCCAGGTTTACTGAAGCAGAATACATCATACTTGTCTCCCAGTAAAATCTGTAAGGCTTTGCGCACCCCTCTGCCGTATTGGTCCGCAAGAATGATGACTTTACTCTTCTTGCTATCTTCATTTTTATTCAGCTCATATCCAGCATTGCTTCTCAAATCTGTGTTTTCCTGTCTTGTGTGTTCTATAGTTTCGCTATTGACAGCGCAACGTAAGTCTCGATCAATCGATGAATACCTAACTTCTTCTGTGTCCTGAGATTCTGTTAAAAATGTCGGACTTTTTAAGGCCGCTTGCTTAGTGCTAGTAACTGGAGTTAACGGTGACCCAAAGTTTCTAGTGTTTGTTTTTTTTTTCAAGGTGGTCTTTCTGTTAGATCCTGATCCACATATTTTTTTCAAATTCTCTATCTTTTCTTCAGCAGAAGCCAGTTTTTTTTGAAGAGTTGTATTTTCCATCAATAAGATTTCAATTTGCTCATCAGCTGATTTTAAATCTGATTCTAGCTCCAGAATTCGAGCTCTTATTCCAGGGAGATTGGAGCCATTGTCATTATAGGCTTGTTTAATTCCAGGCCAGCTTCTATTAAAAGTATCAGAGCAATCTATCTCCTCTTCAGAATCCAACTGACTTTCAGACAGTGAATGGAAGGAATTATTTGTAGGGACATTATATTTATATTCTAATGTCGGAATCATATTTATTGTACGTTGAATATCCAAGCTTTGACTAGTATTAGCTTTTGGTGACTGCATGGTAGGTGTAGTTAGTTGGTCAGTAGTGTCAGTATTGACTCTTAATGGCTTAGCTGCAGTTTTTTCCCTCGTAGTTGTATTGGTTAGCTCTGTATGTTTTGCTTTAGTTTGTGGGCCTCCCAAACATTCCTTGCATTTCCAATTTGCCTTGTGAGCTCGTGTCATTATATTAAATCTTTTGTCCGCGGTTGTACAAATAAGATGGTAATTTTTCTTACAAACTGCGCAAGTAAGGTAATGCTTTTCTGTAATTGATTTTAGACATTTTTTATTCGCACAGCGTTTATCCATGTTCGATTTTATCTCTGCTAGTGACATCTATCGTCGAATAGCACAAGCTTAATATACCAATACCTGAACCATCAAGTTATCGAACTGGTTATGTAGATCGGTGCACCACGTAGTTCCGCTACTTGTCACTAGATAGCGTCGTGCAGTGTTACTGAAGAGTTGAACTAGATGACGTCGTGCGGTAAGACAAAACTGGTTGTTGGCAGCTCCGGATCATCGCAATCTGATTGGTCGTAAGATCAGCTGTGTTTGTTTACATCAATTTTAAACTGACACTCAAGTAGATAACGGATCAGGCACTTGGTTTTTGGTTATTTTATTATAATCCACGATATATTTTTTTGCGTTCACTGTTGGAGTACTTACAGTTTTTCAGAATGTATGTGTCCTTATTGTTAAATGAGTCCGTAAATGGTTTTTAAGCACTTAAATCACTCGGCACAGTCACATATGTACTTCATAAGATAACTCTCACAGTTTTTGTTTATTTTTAACACAAACACTACACTAGTTGAATCATAGCAGTCTACAACTAATTATGCTCAATTCTCACTAATTCATGTCAAATTAAAATTTTAAATAAATATTAATTACGGAAGCTATGTTTGCCGTGAAGGTGGCGCCACCTGTCAATAAAGAAATACGTGAGAAATTGAGGTTATGTTATTGTATGGATGGATACATTTTTTATATTAATTTAAATTACTTTCAGACTGGAGCTTTATGACAAACATTTAAATTTTCGACGTCCTGATTGTGTCGAGCAACAAGAATCTATGAGGTTACCATCAAACAAATCATACAGAGATATCAACAGCAACACCATTCTGCCTGCTTTGAACAAAACACAAATTAGGCATTGTTTAAGCTGGTAGGTAACATAAAGAGAGCTTATCTACCTAATATAATATGCAATACGCAAATTTACAAAGATATTAATCAAGTAATTTTATTCCAGCACTGTAAAGAAGTTTGAAGTGGCAATGGAACAATATGAATCAAGGCACCTGATAGCTGTAAGATCATCAGTTGTCGGTGAAGAAATATATGTTAAGGGATTTTGTCGTAAAACAATGAAAAATTTGCATTATAAAGTGGATTTTACAAATTCGGAAATCCATCTGATGAATGAATGAATCGCACTGTAAATGTCCTGCTGGGAGCAGACAGAATGCAGTTTGTAAACATGGTGTTGTTGTTATGCTGGACTTGGCACAAATGACAAGCAAAAAAGTGTTGTTGAAATATGAAGTTTGGACAGAAAAGCTACAGCAATTTCATGTCCCAAAAAAGCTACACAGTTACTCCAGTAAGAGCTGAAAAACTGCCTAAAAAATGGGAACGTGTTAATGTATTATTTAATCCATATCCAACTGAAAATATAAGAAAGGCCATACCTATGTGCGTTCCCAGATGGGTTACTTGGCCCGGACACAAGTATTGAAATAAAATGCCCATATGCCTCTCGACTCGATACCAAGAAATAAAGAGCCTATCTGATGGAAAATAATAATAAATTGTCACTGCAACATAGCACACCTTATTATTTATACCAAATACAGGGACAGCTGTACTGTACAGGGCGGTCCTACTGTAATTTCATTGT
Source organism: Athrips mouffetella (assembly GCA_947532105.1). Classification (NCBI taxonomy): domain Eukaryota; kingdom Metazoa; phylum Arthropoda; class Insecta; order Lepidoptera; family Gelechiidae; genus Athrips; species Athrips mouffetella. The sequence continues at coordinate 24,912,801 of OX383965.1, forward strand.
ATATGTTACGGGTAATGCTAGAAGATGAAGTAAACCTAGGTTTACCTGGGTAGACTTAGGGTAAACCTAGGTTCACTCGACCTAACCTAACCTAGGTTTACTCCACCTTCTAGCTTTACTTAGCTTAGCTTCTAGGAACTTTTAAAGACACATTTATATTATGATTACCATAAAATGAAGAAATATAACCAACAGTATTTTACTATCATATTTTATTTTTTATTACTATTCCTTCTCTAAAGTTACATAGCATTAAACAAATAAAAAAAATCTTTGATGCTAATGGCACATAAAATTTATTAAGTTCAATAGTTAATATTTTATTTAAGTTTTTGTTAACCCTAAGTATGAGCCTGAACTGCTGGCTTGCCAATTTTTTAAGATAAAAAAACCAGCCAAGTGCGAGTCGGACTCGCGCCCTAAGGGTTCCGTACCTATCTAGATATACTAAAAGCTTTTGCTCTTTAATTTTAAAAACTTCGCGACCATCCAACTTGACCCTTCTTTTATAGAAAAGTTCTTGAAACGGGAGCTCACCTTAATTGGTTACTATAAGATGTGAGAAAAATTGAAATATTTAATGATTTTAGACTTTTCCCTTTATTTGTACTGTGAGACCTAGCTTCTTACCAAATTTCATAATTTTAGGTCAACGGGAAGTACCCTGTAGGTTTTGCATTTTTGCATAAATGTATGGAGATGAGGACATAAAAAGCCATATCTTTTGATTGCGTCGTTGTAAAAAATTGAAATTTTCAGATCTTGAGTGGTTTATGGACCTCAATATTCGTTATCAATTTCAACCTGATACCTCTTCTCGTTCGTGAGAAAAAGGGTCTTGACAGACAGACAGATGGGCAACAAAGTGATCCTATAAGGGTTCCGTTTTTTTATTTTGAGGTGCGGAACCCTAAAAATTGGCTTGTTGGCTTGGTTTTAAAAAATTGGTTTATTAAAATAAAACTCCAGGTATTTGGGATTTTCCTTTTAGGAAGGTAGGTATATTAATTAAAACACCCTTGCTAAGAAATAAATCCTGAACATTCAAGCTCCAACTAGAAATTTTAATGTGTTCTTATGTTTATAGGAACTGACAGTACGCCTCTGGGCATCAGGTTGGCTTGGCTTCTGTATGGTTATTTCAGTTCCATCTACAATAACTCTTGTAGAATTATATTGTTTACGAAAGCTTTCTGGCATCATTCGAACATCTGCTTCCGACAAATACTTGCTATCAATCGTTCTCCTCTAGCTTTCGGTTCCACGGTAAGCCATTTTAGTGAGCTATTGCAAGGAAACACAAAAGGAACTGCCGATTTTTTCAAATATGCTTTAGTCCTGTAACCATAAAAATTTAGCGAACTTTAATTATAAAAATAGTAAGGACATTTTGACTGTGTGGTATTGTTTCAGTTTTAAGTAGCAGTTAGTTTATTTTACCTGTGTATTTGCTCGCGTTGCCATAGTCATTCTCAGTTAAATATATAGGCGGCATAATCTTGAACTGCTTATAAGGGTAAAGTTGTGAAATCACAAAAACTAAGCAAAAATCCATTCAACTTCATAGGTCAAACATCTTGTTTGTTTTGGGAAAGATACTCTTTGGTAGCTTTGACAGCGCCACTTAAAAAAAAAAACTAATGCTGCCAGTCATGAATCGATGCTCGATTATACTTAAGTAACAGGTCCACGCTATAATACTAGTGTTACATCTCTAAAAGTTTCGATCGCGCTTTTATTCAAGTTTGGTTAAATAAGGCGATACCAAAATCCTGCTCGATAGAACTAGAACTGGATTGGAGTTGCTATTGCAACGGAGACGTTCAGCAAACGAATTGTTGACGTTTAAAATAAGGCGATCGGGGCCCTGGTTGTCGAAGGTTTCAACCTTACCTGATCTGGATGGATATGTATCGTATTCCTCAAATAGAATAAACAACCAGAACGATGGCGTAGTAATTTATGTCAAAACCTACCTTATTCATTCCGTCTATGAGCCTGCTTCAATAGACTCAAACTGCTTAATATGCAACGTTAATAATAGTTTGGCTATAATAGCCGTATATAGATCCCCCTCCTACAAAAATACGGACAATTTCATAAGTAGTTTGATTTCTATGCTAAGCAACTTATCGTCCTTTAGTAACATTGTAGTAATAGGTGACATGAACATCGATATAAAACTTAACAACTTCGACCCACACTCTAACGAATACCTCAACCTTGCTGCTTCTCATGGACTGCTACCGGGGCATTTACTGCCCACCAGAGGGGATAATTGCTTGGATCATGTCCTCATAAAAACTAGACTCCAGGCAACTACCATAGTCATAGAATCTTCAATAACGGACCACTCTTCTACACTTTTAAACTTAGATCTCATTCCTCCCAAACGGGTATTCGACCGTACTGGCACTAGAACGAATTATACTGCAGTAATCCAAGCGATTGAAAATACAAACTTCTCTAATGTATTCCAATTAGACGATGCAAACTTAGCAACTGACCTTTTCCTAAGCATTATAATTTCGATTATACAAAAAAATACTATCACATTTACTATCCCATGTAGACAACGAATTATAAAGCCTTGGATCACCAAAGGTTTATTAAGGTGCATAAGAAACCGTGATAACATGCATAGGAACGTTAAAAACAACCCAGACAACTTGATACTTTTTAAGACCTATAAACGTTATCGCAATTTCTGTATCGAGCTTTTAAAAAAACTTAAACGGGAATATGAGAAAGCAAAATTCGATAAAGCTAAAAATAACCCTAAAAAGACATGGGAAGTAATTAAAACCGTCACACAAACCCGCAAACAAAATACTTTACCTTTAGAATTGCTAAGTTTGCATCCTGATCCTGTGGATTCTATAAACTCTGTGAACCATTACTTCGCAACTGTGGGAAGAAATCTTGCAAATAACATCGTTCAAAACCAGGATACAACATGTCCCTCCATGACGGAACGTTACTTGACTCCAAATTCCATGGCCCTGTTGGAAGTTGATGATGAAGATATTAGAATCATTATAAAAGGGCTAAGAAATGATTCTGCAGTGGGTTGGGATGGGATTCCTGCTCACCTATTCAAATCTGCGTCCCATGTGCTTACTCTAGTCGTAACACATATATGCAATTTGGCTATATCGACTGGCATATTCCCTACCGCTCTTAAAAGAGCAATAGTCATCCCTATATATAAGAGTGGCGACAGTAACAGTGTCAAAAATTATCGTCCTATCTCTGTTCTTCCGTCTTTGTCAAAGGTTTTGAAAGAATCCTGAATCGCTGCTTAGTTAGGTTTCTGGAATCGAATAAGATACTCTCGGATAATCAGTTTGGTTTCAGGAAACAGAAATCAACAGATGACGCTATTAATTCCCTTGTTGAACACACTGTCAAAGCAATTGATGAAAATATGAAATGTCTAGGTATTTTTTTGGATCTTTTCAAGGCATTTGACACTGTTTCTGTCCCGCTGCTCATAAGCAAGCTGAATGCTGTAGGTATTAGAGGACAAGCCCTGAATCTCTTTACCGACTATTTGTCCAACAGAACACAATGTGTCAAGTTTGGTTCTCGCATCAGCCAACAGGAAACCATGGACTTTGGAGTCCCACAAGGAAGTATTTTAGGGCCTACCTTGTTTTTGCTATACGTAAACGACCTTTGCAATATGAGCGTTCCACACTGCCACATTGTTGCTTATGCTGATGCCACGGTGCTACTAATATCCGGTAATAACTGGTCTGAAACCATCAAACTAGCTGAAAATGCTTTTAGGATTGTAAAGTGTTGGCTCAGTAGCAACCTACTTACCTTAAATGTAGAGAAGACAAGGTATATCACATTTGCTACCAGAAATTCCTTTCAAACGGCTGTAGACAGTATTGAACTCAAAGCTCATGCATGTCCTGATGAGACATCTGGATGCAATTGTTCTAAAATTTCTAGTGCCAAATGTATCAAGTACCTTGGTATCTTAATAGATGATAATCTCAACTGGTACGCGCAGGTACAAGCTACAGTAAATCGTATACGTAAACTTATTTTTGTGTTTAGTAAGCTCCGAAACTCAGCGGATACACAAATTTTGTCGACTGTATATACTGCCCTCTGCGAATCCGTGTTGTCCTATGCTATCATAATTTGGGGAGGTACATTTAAAACTACTTTTATAAATCTTTAAAGAGTTCAGAGAGCTGTGTTGAAGGTGATGTATAGGAAACCTTGGCGATACCCGACCGTCCAGCTGTACAGGGATACTAAAGTACTTACGGTTAGGAAAATATTTATTCTAAGAGTAACCTTATGTAAACACGCCACTGTGCCTTTACATAGCAGCTCCCCTCCTAGAAGACGAAAAAAGCCAGCATGCTCCACAACTCCCTGTAACACTGCCTTCGCATATAAGCAGTCTGGTCCAACAAGTAGGAGATTGTACAACAAAATTCATACTATTTTAGACATAGTTAATCTGAATAGCTTCGAGTTAAAAAAGAAAGTAAGACTATGATTGCTCACCTTAGATTATAAAGAAACTGAAGAACTGATATCGTAGAAAACCTAAACTATATAAGCTCCATTCATATATACTCACACACACACACACACATATATACACACACGCACTTATTTATATATACACATATTATATATATTAACGCATACACACATCCATACACTTCACATATCAAGCACCCTTCACCAACTTAATTCTAATTCATTAGATTTTTTAAAATAAATTAGTGTTTATTTTGATGCACTTGATCTTGTACTTTGCTAAGAAAGAATATATCTTGGATAGAGCCGAACCACTGACTTTCACAGCACAGGTTTTCCTAGCGTGAAAGACAGGGGATCCTTTCTTTTGTGCCTTAAACTAGCCTACTTACCTACTTACTGTTTTGTAATTTTAAGTGCAAACCCTTTGTAATTTGGCTTAAAATAAAAAAAAATATATTTTTTTTAATGTATGTGGAGAGTGGAACTAACTAACCACAGTAAAACCCAGACGGTGATGATGTCTCCCCCCCGGTATGTTCATGCCCCGCGTTAAACCCAATTTCTGTGTGTTCCACATCGAAGAAACATCACATACTCGTCCAGGGTTTACAGGGTATTGGACTATTGCTATAGCCACCCATACCAGAGTTGGTTGTCGAGCCCGCCAGGCACACGAATCATACGGTCTTCCTTTGGGAAACAAAGCACTCCCACAAAATGAGCTCTTCCTGTACTCCCTCCGGGTAGACAATGATCGGCATCATCAATTCCCTAAGCGTGTTTTGAAATAAGTTAAACTGAAAATAATTAGCCAGCCCCACACGTCCAGATGTGGAGTCTGTACTAGATACGGGTATAGTATTAATGCTTGCATGGCAAGCCTAGATCAATAACGGTTTTAAAACGAGAGATTTAAAGAATATGAAGGGCAATTTCCTTCCCCTCAGTCACTGAGTGACTTTATTGCACAAACAAGGTCTCCGTATATCCTTCATAGCTCGCACTTGTAATGTGTAGCTAAATCTTTTTTCCGTTACCAACCCACGCGAGACAAGAATTATGTAGAGTAACCCCAGTCTAAACACTCATTTAAAAATGAATTGAATCTAAACTATAATAGGATTACCCTGCATATTTCGAAGCAGAACATAGAAGAAGTAAATATGACAAAAGATTACTGAAGGTAATCCTTAAATAAAAGTGAAGAATGATGACCAAAATCGAGAAGATACGGGATATTTGTATATAAGCTAGTTTGGACCAAACATTTATGATTTAAGATCTTAAGGGAAAACAAAATCATCGAGTATTCAAAACCAAGAAAGCTGGGAGAATTTAGCGTAAACAACACTAGCTAAAACCCGATGTTCATTTAAAAAAACCGGTCAAGTGCGAGTCGGACTCGCGCGCCGAGGGTTCCGATATACCTATAGTATTTTTGGAAGCAATAAAGTCCATTTTCAGGACCGCAAAACTAAATTTGTTTGTAAAGGTTTTTTGCAGATTTCTGAAAAACTGTGCAACTTAGAAATATCGTTTTATTTTTGCTGTAAAGTTTACATAAACCTCTGTCAACTGTAATTAATTCAGATTTTCCCTTACTCAAACTTCGGAGATAAGGGGGGGGGAATGGTATTTTTTTTGACATTTTTCATCATAACTTGAAAACTAAGAAACTTAAAAAAATACAAAAATATATTTTAAAATGTACAAGTAAAGCCCTTTCATATGACACCCCACTCGACCTAGTAGCGACAATTTGAAATTTGGCCCCCCCTATTTTGGCCCCCTTTACATTAATAATCATACTTTTTTCAAAAAATTTTCATGTGCAATTAAGTTGGGCAACTATATTCTAAAACTATTCCAAATTTCAGCTCGATAGCGTAAGTGGTTGCTGAGATATAGAGGTGTGACAGACAGACGGACAGACAGACAGACAGAGCGGCACCATAAGGGTTCCTTTTTTTTACCATTTTGGTATCGGAACCCTAAAAAGGACTTAGAAGAAGTATAAAAATGGGATTATTGTGGATTATTAAATATTCGGAACATACAATGAAAGGATACTAAACTTTATAATTTTCGTTCCATTTTGTTTTCAAGAACCCACTATAGTAAAACTAAAGGTGGTTTCACACTGAGTCAAAAGTATAAGTATGATAAATTATGACATAAGTTTTATCAAGAAAATTAAAAGAGAATCTAATAAGGTTTAGATTCCTGTATGATTCAATGAAGATTATTTAAATTATCTCACTACTTTAGGACAACACACATAAAGTTCAGAGGTCCCCCAAGGTCGGAGTGTCGTACAGCCGTCGCAGCCTTGCGGGCGAACGTCGACAACACACCTTATAGTAACCCACGAACGAATGTAATGTCTCCATTCTGAATATTCTTCCTATTGATTCAGGACATTTTTAATTTATTCCTTATAAACAATTTAATGTCACTAGATTAAACTAGAATGTCCCTTCACAAAAGGAAGAAAGTTTATTGTAGTAAATGGTATGACTGCACTCTTTTTTTTAGAATATTTATTAGAATAAATTTAATTCAGAAATTGTATCAAGGAAAATATAATATTAGTACAATTGAAACTGAATTAAACTGAAAGGAGCTATTTCCTAGTAAAGTTATTTGAGTACTTGCCTTAGCCAAAAATAGCATTATGAAGGGATATTTCAGCTTTACTTAGTTTAAGACGAAAGACTTTCTTTAACATATTTAAATCTTGGAATATAAGAAAAGTGAGATTATAGATTTCCAAATAAACCAACAAATACAGATATAGTTTAAATTCCTTAAAGAAATGATAAAATAATTATTCTTACCACTTTTTCCACTTTGAATCACAATCAAAATTTTATACTGATGTCCGATTTTGCATAACAGTCTTTGTCGTTTGTTCAAATATTCTAAATTTTAAATAATTTTGACATAAAATTGTTTTATTAGAAAACAGTAGAATTTTATTTTTAGGGCTAAAGTAATTATTATTTTCTAAAAAAAAATATTTTTTATTTATTTAAATATTTATTTCCATTTAGATTTTGGTTTTGATTTATATACAATATGCTAGAATAAAGAATAATAATAGCTTGTGGCGAGCTGTTGGTGAGTGGCGACACCACGGACCTGAGTACTCTTGGGTCCTACAAGGCACCCGCCTCTAGCTTGCCTTCACCGGCCAGCTAGAGTGGAGTCGCAAGAGCAATATGCTCGGGAGTGGAAGTGTCTAATGGCGTAATAACGAGGAAGCCCGCTCCGGGTGAATCGCCCGTGATGGTGAAATCGGGGCCGCACCTCTCGACACTCCACAGCTGGTAGCACCAATGTTGCGCCCAAGGCAAGCGCCACTATTTTGGGGGCCCATTTAGTTACCGGCAAGTCACCGTCTGCTTAGCTTTCAATTTGTGAGATATTGATACAGCAGGCGTCCGTTATCTCATAGCCCAGTACTCCAATCCATAGCCCCTCCTCCATAACCCTAGTAACGTTAGTTTCCTTTTTATTGCAATAGTTTACTGCACCCATCGGGTATTACCTCTGATGCATTTTATGGGTGGGTGTACTTAGAGGTAAGACCCGAAAGGTCAGTTCCATCTCACAATTTAGATTAGTGTCTCAAACGGCCTCTACGTGTTGGACCCATGTCCCCACGCAAGCCTAAGGCCCGGGTTTCGGCCCGTGAACTCCAGCCAGAGACTATAATAATAAAACGTGCTTGAAAAGAAATTGTCTATGTGGGACTTAAATGAAGAGTTACTTACCACTTCTGATGTAAAATAAAAACTTCCAGATATTCACTTATTTTATTTCGGTATTTCTTCTGTAGCTGCTTATTTTATTTCGGTATTTCTTCTGTAGCTGGTATTAATAGTATATTGAGAATATTTTTACTATGCCATATTTCCTTCAAGACTAATAATTTAACAATTCTCAATACGACTAACTCGTGTTCGTTGCTCTAGCCAGACTGCTGGCCCTGTCGAAAGCCAGCCAAAAGAAAACTCTGCAGTCAATCGAATTTCTTTTAAGTCTTAAATTAAATCAAAATCAAATCAAATATTTTATTGTATAACTATAGGTATAAAAAAGGTATAACAATTTATTACATGGGTCCACTATAGCTACCTAATTAGGTGTACAATATTATAATTACAATTATTTAACACTTTTAACGAATGGAACAATACAAATTCAATTACTAGCTGATGATAATTATAATTTACCGCGGTTCTCCAAAAATTCAATAATACTGTAAAACAATCTCGTTTGTAGCCAGGAATGTACCTTTTGTTTAAATTTAATCTCGGTTAAGTCTCTGAATTCGTCAGGAATACTATTGAAAATTGACACAGTCATGTAAAATATACTTTTATGATAAAATGCAGAAAGGTGCTCACCAGATTGCAACAGTTTATGCTTACCTCTCAGATTTCTATTAAGCTTACTTTTAGTTTCATATAGAGCCTTATTTTTCTTTACAAACACTGCAACTTCTTTAATGTAGAGACACGGAAGGGGTAAAATCTTATATTTTCTGAACAGCGGCTTGCATGAGTCAATTTGGGCTAATCCTTCTAGGGCTCTTACGCAGCGCTTTTGTGCAATGAATGCATGTGAAACATCAGTAGAGTTGCCCCAGAATATTAGGCCATAGACTAGAACCGACTAAACATAACCATGGTAGGCCATTAGGGCTGCCTCTATTGATGTGCTATATGCAATACGCCTTAAGGGGTACACAAATCGAGCTAGTCTATCGCAAACATTTGCGATATGTAGCTTCCAACTGCAATGGCAATCTAATATAAGTCCGAGAAATTTTGTTGAGGTCACTTGATCTATTGAGGAATCGCCGTACTTTACATCCAAATCTAATGGTTATCTAAAATAAGAGTGAAATTGCATAATGCTCGTCTTAGCTCGGTTCATACTTAATCCATTAGCCTCCATCCATCTCATAATATGTTCTACCGTATTTTCTATATTCTTTTCATAAGATAAAAAAGATAAGATAATCTAAAATTTTGCGCAACCTAACACAAGGCATCTAGCCTATGTATCAGACGACATCTCAAACAAACTTCCTTATGACCAAAGGCTAAAAGTATTCAAACTACCGACTTTAAAAAATCATCAAACCAAAGAAAAATAAACATCGAACAATAGCCGATCTTATGTTTCTGTACAAGATTTTGAACAGAAACAGGTTTTAGCATTAACTGTACTAACTTATTAGGTTCTATTAACTTCGCTATCCCTTACAAACATCCACAACGACCACAAACAAAACTTTTTTCTATACCATGATACAGAACTAATTTGGGCTTACACCATCCCCTTGCCAGAATGTGTACAACTTACAATACCTTAAACACTATAGAATTAAAGTTAGACATATTTGCTGATTCGCAAAAAGATTTCAAAAACAAATTGCTGAAATTACTTGATTAAAGTTCTTAAATTAATTTTAAAAATAATTTTTAGATCTCATAAATATTTTGTTTCTTCTTTTGTTAACATTATTTTGCTTTAAATTTTTTAGTTTTAATTATAAAGTGTAGTGTATTATTTTGAATGTTGTGTATGCTTGTAATAGGTAAACATATTGGATATGTAATACTATTAAGTTCAAAATGTAAATGTTTTAATGTGTATTGCTGTAAGCGTACCTTATCAATAAATAAATAAATATTTTTTCAACAAGTCACTGGCAGTAATGGCTGTTATCTAAACGGCTTATAGCCATAATGTAAAAGTTGAAGTTAAAACTTACAATTAAAAATATAAAGCCCAAAGCCATATTAGCTTAAAGGCTTCTTTGCTTAACGAAAATCTAAAGACAAGTTTCCAGAAACTGGCTCCCTAAAAACTCCGTACCTGTTAGCTCATCGATCAATTTTATTAGTACTAACGCTATAGTATAGGAATAATATGAAAGTCAATAGGTGATTGGTCATAATAATTCCTACAGAGACTGACATGTATGAGTACATGTACTTGTGTGCGTGGCTGCGTCCACCTCGTCTTACATAATAAAGACAATGTGAATCAACCCGCCCGGTGTTACTCGTCTCCTCGCTTGTTCGCATATATACCAGTGGCGAAGTTAGATTTTTTATTTCTTTGTAGATAACTTTTTGACATATTAAAAATCTATAAAATGTAAAAATTCTAAAATCTAATTGTATGAAACACGCTTTTTGAAAAAAAAAGTGTGATCCATGAAAGGTAATGGTATAAGTTATTGACTTCTCACATAAACCTTCATCCCCAATTTCAACCGCTTTAATTTTCACATGATTTTCTTAAAAAAAAAACATGTTTGTACACTTAGATTTTTCTAAATTTCTAATAATGTCAAAAAAAATACAAACAAAGTACTAATAAAAACAACTCCGTCAATTTATTGCCTAAAGACTCGTGATTCCCTGAGAGAACTGTTTAAGGAGATCAACATTATTACGACAGTGCCATGCCAATATATTTATGAAATCATTATGTGCACTAGAAAGAACATTCATCAATTACCCCACCCAAAAATTGTGATAGGCATAATTTTAATACTAGAAAAAAGTACAAAATTGATCAACCATATACTATATTAACTAAAGTCAATACATCTTTCGTTGGTCTGTGTGTAAGATACTACAACAAAATACCTGATAACATAGTGCAATTATCTGAAAGAAAGTTAGAAGAATGTGTAAATCAAACGTTATGTAAAAAAACTTACTAAAGATTAGATGACTATATCAATGACAAGGAGGTATGGTGCTCTGATATTCCATTGAAACACAGGAAACACATTTTAAAAGGCCGACTCCTAAAGTAGGCCGTGCTGCAGTGGTTATCCACGATCGCACGATCCGAAACGGCGTAGTCTCGCTCTATTTGCATTGTATTCTGCATGACATTCAATAAGTATTCTGTAAAGAATCTACATTGAATAAAAAATATCTGAATCTGTCTCTGTGAGAAATATTATGACCCCAAAAGCTATATCTACTCTACTACCAGGGCATTGAAGATGATGATGTTTAACAGGGCCGACTCACTTCGGATGTGTTCTTGTACGCGTCTTTCGCTACGGCAGCAGCGTTGTTTTTGCACAACGTGATATATCTGACGGCATTTTATACGGTGATGAATGGAAAGTGCGTCTTGGGAGAAAGAAACGGGAAGCCTATCACCAGATCCGGCCTTTTTTTTATAACCGCCTTCGTGATCCATTTACTGTGTAGTGCGTGTAAGTTTATTCTTGTTTATATTTGACACGAACAACATACAAAGAAGGAATACACGAACTGCTCCAAACTTTTAAAATCCTGCATTGATGAGAGATGAGAGTTCCCAAACATATTATGCTAAACTTACGCATCATCATCATCATTATATCAGCCGAAAGATCGTCGGTCCACCTTGTGGGGGGCCTGCCAACGTTTCGTCTTCCGGTATGTGGTCGCCACTCTAGAACCTCTAAGCCCTATGGGCCATCGGTTCTTCTTGCGATGTGCCCTATCCACTGCCACTTTAGTTTAGCGATTCTCAGGGCTATGTCAGTTATTTTGATTTTTCCGCGTATCTCCTCATTTCTGATTCGATCGCGCTGAGAGACTCCGAGCATAGTCCTTTCTATAGCTCTTTGGGTGACTTTGAGCTTCCTGATAAGGCCCATTGTGAGCGGCTACGTCTCGGTGCCATATGTCACTGGCAACACACACTGGTCAAAGACTTTCGTCTTCAGACACTGCGGTATTTAGGACGTGAAAATATTGCGAAGCTTCCCGAATGCTGCCCGCCCGAGTCGGATTCGATGAGTGACCTCTTTCTCGAAGTTCTGGACTTACGCGGAGACACATTTATATCCAGACACAAACCCATCATTCGGATATCTGCTGTGGCCAAGAATACAGGAAACCTGTTTTCTTTTCAAAAGATAAAAATATGAAAGCAAACTTATGTTTATGTATTTTTGCTCGGATTGAATGTGTTTGTATGTGACAAGCACTCACGTCACGAACTTATATTTATGACTCACGATGAAGGTTATTTATTTCGGTTATGGGTGTGTGTGAGTGGGGTCGTCGTTCGGTATGTCGTCACGCATTGTTCTAGAAGAAAAGAAATGGACGCTGCTGCCCTTTCGATGGTTCATACTTTCCTATATAGTCACATTTTGTGACACCCACTAGAAGAAACAACGAAACCATAATGGCCCCCAGACCCTTTTTCGGCCTCCGGATATTTTTTTGCGTTAATAACCGAATTTCTAAAGCGTGATGGGAGCCATGACGTAGTCAATTTGGTTTTTGACAATATGACCAGGTTTATCCTGAGGTGAATTCCAGGTATAAAGTCTTCTTGATGGGTGTTGGAACCAAATGATTGCTATGATAAGATCATTTTTTTGTGCAGAACTGCAGAAATCTATCCCCTCTTTCATTGCGGTCACCAAGTCCAAAATTTCCCACAATCTTGCCAAATGATCCATGGCCGGTTTAAGTATTTTAATTTTTCCATACCATCTTAGTTTTTGGCTTAGATTATGAATAACGGCAGCTTGTTTTTGGGTTGGGGTAATGCGCTTTTCTGTCTTATGAGTGTCAAATTCTGTCACTAATGGGAAAGTGGGTGTCATGGACGGTGTTTACCACTTACCACCAGGTGGCTTACCTGCTCGTTTGCCCACCAGTGACATAAAAAAAACTAAAGTCGTCATAAAATTTTATCCGGAACGATTTCATCCAAACGGTTTTCAGTTTAGGCATCAGTTTAAAGTAAATAATTGATGTAGACATGAAATTTGCTGATAGAAAAAACAGAAAATCGACTTTGTTTATGTAAGAGCAGGCAAACGAGCAGATAGCTCATGTTCGGGCCCCAAGGCCCAAGCCCACTATGCGTGCTGGGCCCAATTTCGTCTAACGTAATAAAGTGAACAAATGTCCACTCGTGGACCTGAGCTGGGGCGGAACGTGGGCTGTGGAATCACAGCGCTAAACTTATAATTAAACACGCAATAAAATGTATTACACGTATAGTACCAGATTTGGTACGCTCGTTATACGTGTCACAATCGTTACGTGCAGAATACCCCCAGTCGTCCTACTGTGGAGGCACCCGTTGCAGCTTGTATGCACGCACCCTAAGGACGACCAACCCAAGGAACTACCATCACGCAATAAACCCTCTCCATCCGGCTTGGAGTGCCGACACTTAGCTTCCGATACTTAGCTTTTTGCGAGTAGTGCCTCAGATGACTTGCGCTTGACCAACCCTACCAAACAATATACTACGAGTATAATATGCAAACGAGCGTATTCAAACGCAGAACCACTCGAATGCTCCGACGGGGGAGGCTCATACCAATCTCGTGCTGAATTACATATAAAAATGTGTATAATCTCCTTTAATACGCGATCAGCATCTGTAAAATTGGTCCCACAGTCCAATCTGATCAGCGATAGAAGTTCCCTGCACGATATATAAACCCATCGAGCGCTACCATAACGCTTCCTTAAAGAGATCGGCAACGAGTTTATAATGACCAGCCTTGGTCGAAAGGCCACCGAACACGCCTAGTCCTACTCGACTTCCCATACCGAAGGCGTGATTCCTTGGCCATGCTCCTTACGGCCCCAAAATGATGATGGTTACATCGCAACTGTCATCAAGTGATACTAAGACACGCACCAAAACGCGATGTTCCGCAGAGTCTATCTGTAGACACTCTTCTGGCCGCCTTATAAATTACTGAGGTCCCAACCACAGCGGGCGACCCTGCAATGCAGTAGACGTGCATCCCCGAGATGCCCCCAGCCGGATGTATTTCTCCCGGCACAGTGTCCACACCGGTGGCATCTCAGACCCGTTCACCTGAGAAACCCGCTTCGCCACGTACACCTCAAGTGTATAGATTCGTAACCTCGTATGAAGAGCGGCACCCACCCGTTCCCGTTGATCTATCTAACCTAGATCGATGCCACATTGCTCTTAGCCATAACTACGCGCACATCTACATCACTTATCAAACTAAACTATCTTAGTACTCCCCAATAACTTGCCGAGGACGCTTATTCCCGTATAACGTCCACCCGTTCGGAAAGATCAAGTCTGGAGTAGCCAGAACCCATCTGGCAGTCATCCCTCTCACCCCCAATGGAAATCGCATCCGAACGAGGACTACGACATCCTGAACTAACGCTGAGGCACAATATCAACAGACCCCGAGTCTGACGTGACGTTAACTTCCCCAAATGCATCCGCTTTGGGCCGCTCATCCATCGAACTCCCAAGTCCGTGGCCCGTATGTGCTGGCAACGTACGTCCTCTTTGACCCCAACCCTGTCGCTTACCATCGGCAACCACTTGGACGATATCGTTCTCAAAGTCCAGATAGCTTATGTAATCGTCTATCACTGACTTCGTCTCCTCGTGCGTAACTGTCAAGCTCAAATATCCTGAGTGGGATCCCATAACCCTCTCCATAGATCGCTAGACTCCAATTCCCGAGCCAATAAATCGTCAAAATAGTCCTCGCGGCCGATCAAAGCTACTGCCCCAGCAAACCATTGCAGATCGGCACAAACAACATACCTACACTGTTTGCGAGTCAGACGGAAAGCCATGGCACCAACTTCCTAGGGATACACACAAGGAAACACCAAAACCGTAAATAAATGTAATCTAACAAATTAAATGAATGAGTAGATATGTCCACAAGTGGACGCCCTGCAATATATTGACCGATCAGGGCACAAGGTCAACTGGTGGGCAACCGAAAATCCTACTACAATCACAAACTTAATTATCTAACTTAAATTTAACTAATTTGAGGGTAGGACCACGAGTGGACGCTCTGTTGTCCACTTGTGGGCATAGCCACGCTCTACTACCAGCAATTGTTCGGGCCCCGAGGCCCAGGCCCATTACGCGTGCTGGGCCCAATTTCGACTTACGTAAAAAACTGGACAAATGTCCACTCGTGGACCTGAGCCGGGGCCGAACGTGGGCTGCGGTATCACAGCGCTAAACTTATAACTAAACACACAATAAAATATATTACATGTATAGTACTAGACATGCTACGCTCCTGACAGGTGTCACACCCGTTACGTGCAGAATACCCCCAGTCGTCCTACTGCGGAGGCACCCGTTTCAGCTAGTATGCACGCACCCTAAGGACGACCAACCCAAGGAACTGACATCAAAATTGGGACACTGAACTTAACCCTGAAAACCATATTAACGATAACTACAATATTTTTAATGAAATCCTGCAAAATAGGCTCAATAAATATATTCTGAAAGTACGAATAAAATTTTATATAAAACAAAAGAAAACATATTTAACTCTCGGATTAAAAACATCATGCCGTAATAAAAGATTGCATCACAAACTCAAAATAAAAAATAAAATTCTACGAAATAATTACAAAGAATATAGTAAAATACTAAAAAAAGCTGTGAGTGAAACTAAAAAAAATAACTAACAAACGCAAATTCGAGGCCTCTGAAAATTAAATGCAGTGTACGTGGAAAATCATAAATAATTAAACTAATAAAAATAATGTTAAAAATATAAATAATATACGACTACAAATATCGAATCAAACTATACATAACCCAAGAGTAATCGCAAAAGAATTTAATAACTTGTTTGCTTTGATTGGAAACTCGCGCTCAAATACTAAATCAAAAATGACTACTAATGACACAAATCCAGTGGAAAACACACTCTTTTTAAGCCTTGTTGAACCTATGGAAATATACCTTATAATAAAATTAATTAAACAATGTGCCAATATTTTAACCGCCCCCTATACAAAACTGATAAACCAATCGTTTGCTGAAGGGAACTTTCCAGACGCTATAAAAGTATATCTTTAATAAAACAGATATACAAAACGAGAAGCTCCACAGACTTAAATAATTACAGACCTATAGCGCTCTTACCGACATCGGCTAAAATATTCGAAACAGCTATGGTAAAACGCCTTAACAAATTTTTTGAAAAATATAAAATTTTGCATGAAAACCAATACGGCTTCGGGAAAAATCGATCTACGAGTCTAGCAATTTATAAATTTGTTCTAATAGATATTCGAATGTGTAAATGATAAGAAGTATGCAGTAGGCCTCCTACTGGATTTTAGTAAAGCATATGATAGAGTCTGTCATGGGACGTTATCGCCCTGCAATCACTTGTAACTGATATCTTTTAATTGTAGCCACTCGGAGTAACGCTAGCTCCCATAATACAGATTATTCTAGCTTGGGAGTTAGACGTTAAATCTAGTATGCTCTATCAGCCTTGTAGTTTATTTTAAGATTTATTTATTACTAGCGGTACTCCCCGGCTTTGCACGGGTAGATATAGGTTTTTGTTGCGTCAGGGGTAACTAAAAAAGAGTACATTATACAGACAATTTGGATATTATTTTTAATTAAATGTTTAGGCCGCGTCCCCATTAGGCTAATAGTGAGCGGCAACTGTTTGCCTCTAGTTCGCCTCCCTATATATTTTAAATGCAGTGTCCACTCAGCGCGTATTGTACGCAGTTTTCGGCGTTTCGCTTGCGGATTCATTCAGTGAGCAGCTGAGTCGCTGCGAACGATGCTTGCTCACTACGCCGCCGGTACGCTGCGCAGCGTTACGCGCTCATATAGGCCCTCCGCCAAGTGAAAAGTTCGAACGCGACGTCACACGCTGGCGTATCATATCGTATCGGTATCGTATCGGTATCGTATCGGTATCGTATCGGTATCGTATCGGTATCGTATCGGTATCGTATCGGTATCGTATCGGTATCGTATCGGTATCGTATCGGTATCGTATCGGTATCGTATCGGTATCGTATCGGTATCGTATCGGTATCGTATCGGTATCGTATCGGTATCGTATCGGTATCGTATCGGTATCGTATCGTATCGGTATCGTATCGGTGTCGGATCGGTGTCGGATCGGTGTCGTATCGGTGTCGTATCGGTGTCGTATCGGTGTCGTATCGGTGTCGTATCGGTGTCGTATCGGTGTCGTATCGGTGTCGTATCGGTGTCGTATCGGTGTCGTATCGGTGTCGTATCGGTGTCGTATCGGTGTCGTATCGGTGTCGTATCGGTGTCGTATCGGTGTCGTATCGGTGTCGTATCGGTGTCGTATCGGTGTCGTATCGGTGTCGTATCGGTGTCGTATCGGTGTCGTATCGGTATCGTATCGGTATCGTATCGGTATCGTATCGGTATCGTATCGGTATCGTATCGGTATCGTATCGGTATCGTATCGGTATCGTATCGGTATCGTATCGGTATCGTATCGGTATCGTATCGGTATCTTATCGATATCGTATCGGTATCGTATCGGTATCGTATCGGTATCGTATCGGTATCGTATCGGTATCGTATCGGTATCGTATCGGTATCGTATCGGTATCGTATCGGTATCGTATCGGTATCGTATCGGTATCGTATCGGTATCGTATCGGTATCGTATCGCATCGTATCGGTATTTGACTGACTGACTGAATGACTGACTGACGCGCGCAGAAACGCTTCACGCGGCGCATGCCCATACTAACCCTACCCTACCTCCCGAAAATTAGCAAGCGCTCCGCAGCTAATACGCTGGTTTTTCGCTAACTAAACATTGAATTAGCGACCGATACGCCGCTCAGAGTCAGTCAGCCGCTTACTGTGAGCCTAATGGGGACGCGGCCTTAGGTTCTTAGGTAATAGACCAAGCTAGATTTCTCATCAAAACATACACTCTTTGATGCTCTGCCTACCCCGTTAGGGATATAGACGTGATGATACACTCATTTACACATACAGGAACCATAATCCAAATTTTACGTGTCTATTCTCTGTTGTAGATAAAACCATGAGTCACTTAAAGCGCCGTTTCTTAAATTTCAATTTTGTTAATTATTACACTCATCGTAACTTTTGTATGGTACGTCCGATTTGAATTATTCAAAAAGTTATTTACAGATACTAATATAGCCTTGAATATGAAGCCATTTATTTGGATAAGGATTAATACCAAGGTATGAATAATGTGGCCTGTATAGTTTGTACCGGCATTTTAACATGAAAAGTAGTTATTGTGACATAACTGTAACAGTATGACATATGCTATTGAAACTTTTTTGTAGATATTTATATCTTCTATAAAACTGTAGTACATCTTTTTGCTCTCTTGTCAATAGTTTCCGCAGTGTATGCTTTGGTATTTTTTTCACACCTTGGGTTACATTATCGAGGTTTTCGTACGGAAACCTAACATTTTTGAAAATATTCTATAGCCTATGTTTATTTATTTATTTATTTCTGGACAACCAGTAGTGATTACATTACAACAAACATGTGATATTTGATACAAAATTAAACTTAAATGCACCACCTTCAGGTGTCACAACGTTCCTAAAATTAACAAAATTGAATGCAGTGTTGACTTAAAAGTTACTTAAATCTAAAATGTAGGGATAATCTAAACGGAGGACTGCAGTAGTTTAGTGACTTCAATCTTAAATAGTTTTAGCGTATCATTAAAAACATCGATAATAAAACTAAGAACATTGTAATCTCTGCTTAATTTTGCAACTGTTGAGTAAAACTTAAGAATAGTTCTGGATTTAGGCTTTTGCAATAAATCTAGTGGCTTTCGCGGAAGGCGACTTGAAATGTGGATGTTTATTGACTCTAATAAGACAGGGCAATCAATTTTGTTGTTAAGAATTTTAAACAGATATATCATGTCAAGAACTTGTCTTCGGACCTTGTTCATCAGATATAGTGTAGGATTCTAATGGCGAAAGAATTTTTCAAATCGGTTTAGGAGTTTTGGAGCCTATTCGATGCAAACAAACAAACAAACAATCAAACAATCATGGAAATCTATGGAAATTTCAGGGTTTCTTGTCAGCTGTGGATGACTCCATAGAGCAGCTGCTCACTAAGGTCCTAAACTGCCGGTTTACGTCTGATGCGTGGGCCCAGGCATCTCTTCCGGTCCGCTTTGGGGGCATTGGTATACGGAAGGTTACCTCTGCATCTCTGCCCGCGTTTCTGGCATCTGCCTTTGGCTGCAGAAAGCTGTTTGATGATATTATCCGACCATCTTTAACGTAGGCCGAGGTGACTTACCGCTCTGAGGCACTGGAGACTTGGCTATCCCTCAGTGGCTGCCATGCTCCCACTTCCCTGCACTCGCAAAGGCAATGGGACCAGCCGCTGTGCAAGAAAGCGCAACAAGATCTTTTAAACGCTTGCTCAAATTTGACAGCCCATGCTCGATTGCTGGCTGTTTTCGAGAAAGAGTCTGGGCTTTGGCTTAACGCTCTTCCATCGGCAAATATAGGCACCTGCTTAGATGACTGCACTTTGTCCTTAGCTGTGGGCCTCCGGCTTGGCCTTAAAGTTAACCAGGTGCACGAGTGCAGATGTGGCGCGTATGTTGACGAGCTAGGCCACCATGGACTTTCGTGTCAGAAAAGCGCTGGCCGCATCCCACGCCACGCGGCCCTAAATGACGTCATTCGGAGGGCCCTTGCCTCAGTGAACATCCCGGTAACGTTAGAACCAAACGGGATTGTTCGTTCTGATGGCAAGAGACCCTACGGACTGACGCTCATTCCCTGGGAGCAGGGAAGGTGCTTGGTGTGGGATGCGACCTGTGTAGACACTTTAGCCCCCTCCCACGTTAGAGCCACGAGCGGGAAGGCGGAAGCGGCTGCTGAGTCCGCGAAAATTTTGAAGATTCGAAAATATCAGGGATTGTCCGATTGCTACATGTTTGCACCCTTAGGGTTCGAAACGATGGGCACTTGGGGCCCTGAGTCTAAAAATCTTATTAGGAGTCTTTCGGCGCGTTTCAATGAGGTCTCTGGCGACCGCAAAACTGGCAGTTTTTTCGGGCAGCGCATTAGCCTTGCCATTTAGCGAGGTAACGCTGCCAGCCTGCTACCTACCTCGGGACGTTACCTCGTGGGGACGCGCTAAATCATATTTTTTATTTATTATGACTTATTGACTAATTGGACAGATAATTATTTTGTACAAAGAAATAAACATAATTCATTATACTCGTAATACAAAAAAATAAAACAATCAAATCTTTCCTCTTTACAATGTTATCTATTGTAGATTATTATTATTATTATTAAACACTCTTTACTCCTCGGGTATAAGAGGAATAGCCCATGAATGGTTTAAATCGTACCTTGAAAATCGCTTTCAATTAGTGGAAATTAAACACACAAACTTTGAGACGGGTAACATTGATTATATAAGATCTGATAAAGCCCTTTCAACTACCTCTATTCCTCAAGGTAGCGTCTTAGGATGTGTGCTGTTTCGTGTCTATATTAACAACCTTCCAAATCAAATTAATGAAGAATGTTTCCTATTCGCAGACGATATTTCTATTTTAATTTCTTACTCAGACGCCACCGAACTATAAGATAAATGAACTTCTACTCTAGATAAAATACTAAACTGGTTAGATATGAATAATTTGGAACTTAATCTAAATAAATTGTACAGCAGCACTGCACTTACTTTCTCGCGATATACGAGAGTCATCATTCAACCGTGTCCCAGCCGGAAGTCGAACCCAGAACCTCCGGATCAAGAGCCCAATCCTCTAACTACTATATTATTAAGGCTGAAGATAGTAATGATTAAATAAGTACCAACTGCAAACTTAAATTTGTAGTTCCATACAAATAATATGAAAATACAAACTTACCAATACCTACTAAATTTATGTAAAAATGATTTAATGAAATATGTAGTCAGGTAGAAAAAAAAATTAGAATCCAAATTGTACAACATAAAAATAAGCTCAACGAAACCGATTTTGAGTAAATCACATTTTTTAATTTTAGTAGTAAGGGAACACCCCTTATATGAATTTCTACAGACCAATCGATCATACCGCAAAATACCTTAAATGGAGATGCTTGGTCATGCAAAGTTTCATCAAGATCTTATGAGCTGTTTTTGCGAAAATTACATATTTTCATTTTCGTTGTATGACAGCTACCCTCAAAATGAGAGCCAGCAAAAACCACTCAAAACCCTTCGATGGATTTGCACAAAACTCTTAATTTTTTTTATTTTTATATAGATTACTGTATTTATTAAATAAAACATGTCATACTTAAAGCAAACAAACATAATAAAATAAAAATTGGCTCAGAAATCCGCTCGTGGCTTCGTTAGTCAAAAAGTCCCCCCCTGGATGTTCCTGGTGCAAAGGTGCCCATTACGCTGGCAGCGTTCCCACGCTGAATAGCGATGGACAACCTTTGCATCAGGAATGCCCCTGAACGAGGATCTCCACCCTTCTGTCTTATGCGACGACCAATTTCAAATACAAATAATTTATTAATAATATACATTATAAGTCAAATTAAATTATACATTATAGCATAATGTAATACATTATAGTATAATAGGAACGCTATTTTAATTATTATTAAATAAACATTAATTTAAAACAAAAAAAGGGTTTAAGTCAATCTTACTAATAACAATGAAATTACAGCATCTTCTAGGAAAGAATTTTAAGGAAGTCGTACGTGTAGTACGCTTGCTCGACACGCACAAAGTCCATGCACTCCGACCCCCAGCACCCCATCGTTTCGACAGCCACCGGCACAAACAAATAGGATTGCTCCAGAAGTGCGTACTTAGCGTGCTTCATTCTCGCCGCTATCTCAGCGGCAGCACAGGCACTCTTAAATTCAAAATATGGTGTCAATCGGACCATTCCTTTAGCCGCTAGGCCAAAGCGTGACGGACAGACCGACCGACCGACGGACCGACGGACCGACGGACCGACCGACCGACCGACCGACGGACGGACATTTTTGGGAGACTTGTTTTTTATGATGTATAAGTGATATAGAACACATTTTTGAGAAAATTTTAAAAACTTTTGTTTTTCACGAATACAATACCTTTCTCGCTCCGCTCGAAAACAAAAAGACAAAACTTATTATATTTAAACCCTTAAATTAAAACATCCGCAAAAATACCACTAAATACATCCATCCAAACTGTATATTTAATATTATAAATGTGAAAGTAACTAATATTATAAATGTGAAAGTCTGTCTGTTACGCTTTCACGGCTAAACCGCTGAACCGATTTTAATAAAATTTGGTGTGAAGATAGTCTTAACCATAAGAAAGGACATGAGTCACTTTTAATTTCAAAAATGAGACATGAAGGGGGTGAAATAGGGGATGAAAATTTGTATGGGAAAGAAATAAAATAATTCATGTTACGTTACGTTTTCATGGCTAAACCGCTTAACCGATTTTGATGAAATTTTGTATGGAGATAGTCTAAATTATTAGGATTCCTTGCTTACCAGTCGCTTACTTGCAAAAAATTGCGAAATTCTTACACATCACAGATCGTTTGTCTGACACTTATGACATAGTTAAAAAAGGTGAAAGTTTGTACGAATTTTTTCCTCGCTAACCCATCGCTTGGGCTAAATTGCCAAATTTTTACACAACACAGATCATATTTCTGACCCTCATGACATCCACATCCATCCAAACTATTATTATAACACAAAAACAGGGTAGGACCAAGTATACTGCCCTGAGGTACACCGAATTTAGTTTCAAGTTCACTGCTAACGATACTATCTATTCTAACGCTCTGAGTCCGTCCAGTAAGATATTCGCTGAAAAGTTTGAGTTGAGTGCCTCGGATACCGATATTTTGTAACTTCTGTAAGAGTAATGGAGAAGAGACAGTATCGAAGGCCTTAGCCATATCTAAAAATATAGTTAGACATTTCAGACCATTTCCAAGAGTATCTATTATGAAACTAGTAAAAGAATGTACTGCATCGTCAGCGGACCTGCCGCTCCGAAAACCATACTGTGCATCCGATAAAATACCTTTTGACTGCAAATATTTATTCAACCTATAGTTAATAATTTTTTCAAGGATTTTCGATACCGTAGGGAGCAGAGAAATAGGTCGGTAATTATTCACAAGATCCTTTCTCCCACCCTTGTGCACAGGAATGACGATAGCTTTTTTCAATACATCCGGGAAACAGCCCTCAGATAAACAGCGGTTAAATAAATCAGTTAAAGGAGAAACAATGCAACTTTTTAAAGTTTTTATAACTTTTGCTGAAATTCCGTCGCATCCAGCGGACTTTTCCTTGAGATTTAAAATTATTCTTTCAACCTCTTCACAAGTGGTTTCTAACAATACAAATGAATTAAGGAAATGTGTGGCAATATACGTGGGTGGTACAGGAGAGGGAGCAGATATACGACAAGCAAGTTCAGCTCCTATGCTAGCAAAAAAGACGTTCACTGACTCAACAGATAATGTCTTAGTCGGCCCTATAGATAAAAGTGCACTAGAATCATCAGGCATTTGACGTAAGTTTGTGATATCTTTGATTGTTAACCATAGTTGTTTTTTGTTATTTTTTGCAGCATATAGCTCCTGTTTTTCATACTGCCTTTTGCATTTTTTAAGTATGTTATTGCAAAAATTGCGATATCTTTTATATGTTGCAGCCAGAACAGCATCCTCAGGTTTTTTCTTCAGCTTAGAATGCATTTTGTCTCTATTTTTAATACATCTTAACAGACCAACAGTAATCCAGGGCTTTTTTGCAGTTTTTGACCTAGGTAATTTTAAGGTGATTGTGTTTTTAAGTACTATATTCTGAATAAAGTTTATGAATAATTTAAATGCATCATTAATTTCAAGAGACTTTAATAGGTCAAAATCTATCGTTTGACAGTCTTCTACAAGACCATCAACATTAATTTTTCTTGTGATTTTACATTTTGAGATCTGAGGTTGAGTGACTTTAAGACAAAAAAGAATAGCTTCGTGGTCCGTAAGTGCAGTTTCTATTATAAAAGTTACAGACGGTAACTTAGTTTTAAGAATGACGTGGTCCAAACAACTTTCCCCTCTAGTGGAGGCAAAGTGAGCGGGAAACATACCATAAAATAAAAGTAGATCTAAATAGTTGGACGTGTCACTACCGTTTACTTTAATATTAATATTTAAATCACCCAACAAAATTATGTTTTTGTACTTAGCTAACAGTGTTAGTAATTGTTGTAAAGAAGCTAAAAATGTGTCTATTTGTTTAAAACAATGCGGCCTATAAATGCCTATAACAACCGTTTCTGATCCCAATTTAATTAGTAAACAGCTTGCCTCATTCACTATTGGCTCCTCTATAGTAACTTCCAGGCTGTCCTTAACAAATATTACCACGCCGTCGTTTTGGTTATGATTTCTGCATGTGGAAAAGGCCGAAAAGCCTTTAAGGCTTGGCAAATTAGTAACACACGATAGCCAGCACTCTGATAACACTATAATGTCATAATATGTATTTAGGCGCGAGAGAAGTACACACAGGCCATCAAAATTTTTATTGATGCTTCTTATATTTTGATGTATAATTTTAACGTACGAGTTTGGATTACTAATAATGTTCTTACACTGTTCTGGTTCATAATTAGTGTATAATTCTGAAAGTTTGTGGTCATCGATACAATCAATTAATTGGTTGATGTCTGCGAATTTTGTTTGAAGATAAATGCAATTTCTGAGGCCAATAAATAGTTAAGATTGAGGCGATCTCATCATTGATTTGAACATGCACGTACTTGTGAGTGTGTGTGTGTGTGTAGTAAGTAGTGAGAGAGATACAATTTTTATATATAGTTCTAGACAAAACAATATTCATATATAGTCATAGTAAGTTTGACAAATCCTCCTCGGAAGCGATGCGAATCTTGGGCGTTCCTTCAGCTTTTTGCAGGTAAATTTTTCCATAGACAACCCAGCAGCTTGCATAGTTATTTATTTTTCTAAATTCTCGGGCCAGGTAAAATAATCGTTTTGTCCTGCTGGTTAGGTACTCTGCTACGTATATCGGCTGTGGGGAACAATCAATCTTAAGATGTGAGGTATTCAGTTTTTGCCCCTTATTTTTGCCCTTATTAAAAACAGCTACAGATTTTATTATAGATTCTTTCTTTGGCGCAGAGTGTAACTCCACTACTATTGGTCCTGATTTATCGTTAGTCTTCGTCTTTTGACGGTAGATGTCGCGAATGTCGGTGTCGTTAATCTCATGCTGGATCGCTTCTCCCAGGGTCCGGGTGTACTTTCGCAGAGAATATTTATCTTCGGGCACAGAAAGCGGGACGTTTCGTACCTCAAATGTCGTTGATTTTTCATTTCGTTCTAACAAATCAACCTTCTTTTCGAGACTTTGTATTTGGTTTTTGAATGTAAAATTTTCTTTTTCAACTTTATTTAGCCTAGACATTAGATCGTCATATTGTGCAGAGAAAAATTCTAGTGACGATTTCATTTCTGTATTTTGTCTTTTCAAGTCTTCCATACTCACTTCCAATGAAGAAAATTTAATATTCTGACTTTGCTGAATTTTATTTAGTGTTTCCATCAATTTTTGGTAAGAATGAGCTCTATGTGTTACAGAAGAGTCATCTTCAACTAAAGGTACTTCATTATCTTTAAAAGGAGGTTCCGACATACCTTGTTTTGATGCAGACGGTGGAGTGCGTTTTAACGGCATAGTTTCGTCGCGCTAAAGTGGGTAGGCCTATTTTTTCCTGACGGAATGTTGACGCGTTATCGGAATGATGCCTATGTAATTGCAGTATTCGATTGATAAATATTACTGTTAGGCGTGTTAGTGCTAGTGAAAATTCTTGAAAAGTGAGGCTTGGCCTATGTGTGCAAACTGAAATGTTTTTGCGTGCGAAAACAGCGATCTTACTCTCTTGATGTTTCTTCTTAACCTCTGTTACGTAAGTACCGAGTCGTTGCCTTGCACATATTAATATTTCTCTCACGTCAACTTCTGTCTCTTCTTGAATTTTGTGGATCACTGATAATTACTTAAGATGAATATTTGATGTTTATATTAATTTTTAAAAAGGTAGTAAAATAAACAAGACCGTACTCCACGGAGGTCCGAGGGGGGAATGATCGGACTTCTTAGGAGCGTTATAGTTACCCGTTGTACCTAGATTGTATCTTGCCCTTTTAGGTTTCCTGGATATTGTCCTTGTTGTGTTAATTTGATGGAAGTTAGGTTTTGTCATCAAATGTGGTGTTATTCCAATAAAATGTTGGTAAGGTTTATCTGTGCCTCATTTCCTAAGAACTCCATTTCCTTCTGGTTTGTAAAATCAGAAGTGTGTAGGAAATCTTCACGCGTCTTTGCTCGTGTTCCATCCGTTTTGTTCAGTTTTTCGTGTTTTCTAATGTGTTGATTGGAAGGTAAGTGGTGTTGATTGTTCTACAAGTCTGACCGTGCATATAGATCGACAAATCGCGACTATTCCCTGCATCAACGGCATTCCTGCGATCATATCTTCGTCTGATAGGCCACGTAATTATGGTGTTTTTCAACATTTGTGGCTATACACAGCGATTGCTTCCGCTCAGCATCAGTATATTTCATTTCTTTTTGTCACGTAGACGATCCACAAGACATTCGAAGACATCGTGATTTTTCATATAGTTTGCGTCGCAACGGCGGTTATTTTAGAACCCAATATTTTGTTTGATGGGTATATTTAGAAATGAAGGTAGACAAATAATTTTACTTAAAGTTTTCTTTAGCGAGAAAATTTCACATGTTGTTTTTGCGTCAACCCACAAAATAGAATGCAGCACAATTAGCCGGACGTCGGTAATAACACATTGATCTCGAGTGATTTTAGTTTAGTTCGGTTTATACAGGTTTTGTTGTCAAGTTGTTACTCGTACCACCAACTTTACTTGGCAGTTTGGAACGCTATTCCACGAATGTTTTAGAAGATAGCTGAGACAAGCATCACGTAGTTGAACGTTGTTGTGAGCAAACCTTGTTTGTACACGAAGGTTGATATTTTCGGATGACGGTACGTGTTCAATAGGTGTTTGGTGAACAAAAAGTCTCATCCTTCTACAAAAGCGAGTAGCAAACATTTTCGTTTTTAATTTGAAAATAGGTAGCAGAGCAGTTTTGCAAAACAAAAACTGTGTCTGTAGTTGTACGGGTTGAAATCGTGCACACTCGTACGAGGTCGTACGAAAGATCATGATGGCCGAATCGTAGAAAGAAATGGTCAGGAAAAAGTGATTCTTGGGTTTACATGTGGATTTTTTATGTCAATTTTTTGTGCAGGAACATTTTAAGTGATTGTTTGTGCACCATTGTGGTTAATTTTTCCGTAATCGGCAAAATTTTATTAAGTGGAGAACAGCATAGGTCGAGTTTTGTTCCTCGTTTCGTGGAATAGCCTCGAAGCAACTAAATGGACAGAAAATGTTATTTTCGCGGATGACTTTGTAGCGTTGTTCTGTTAATGAAAGGACTTACTGATTCAACAAAACGAGTAGTGTTTAGCCGTAGATTATGTCGGTGTCTAGTTCACTTATTGGTTAATCGTGTTTCGGCTTTCTTTGGTGAAAAGAAAAGACAGCAAGGATGTAAGGCACACCAATGATATCTTTGAGGCACACGTGGTATAGAACACTGCGTCGTAACGTAAAATGATGTGGTGCTGTGATGGCGTCAATTAAAATAAAAGTTGTTTGTATTTTCGTATCGATTTATTAGTCTTATTTGTGAAATACAGAGACATTCGACGAGCGCGCAGTAAAGTTTCTTCGAGCTAGTGTGAGTCAACATCAAGCGAGATGGGCCAATATCTGCTAGTAGCCATTCTTGCTTTGTTTGTAATTGTCGACTGGTCATTGTCGATAGTCGTCGACACGCAGTGATAGTATTTTTGTAGCTGGAAATTGAACTTTCGATATTTCGACACCGTGGCATGATAACGGGTGAACCGGAGTGTGTGGTTATGGTATCTACCCTCCTTTGAGAGTACCTACGTGGAGCGACACGAGATATGTCACGCTGGACCTGCTGACTTGGAGAAGATTACGGAGAAGATGAATTAGCCCTCTGTACAGGGTTACAACAACGACTTATGTGCTATATGTGGTGGCCGCAAAACGATGGGGTTATGCGTGAATTTGAGTAAGGTTACATTCGTACGCCAAAAATAGATTGGTAACTAAGGCCCGTATTGATAAATCCCTCTCAAAATCTTCCCCAAGACCATGTCAGCTGACTTAATTATCAAGATGCAATTAGCATCTCAAGATCTTGCTAATTAATAAACTACTATCCAAATATCAATCTCAAGTGTCCGTCTTTGAGTCAAACGTCAAAAGAGCAAAAATAATTTTATGTCTGCGTTTTGAGTTAAGTTTCGTTTATAAATTAGTGAGTGTGTTTTTAACACTCAAGCAACTCAAGTGATAATTGCTCCGAGGACAGCTACTCAATTTCTGTTTATTAATTAATGCAACACCTCAAGATACCCTTAAGGACAATCTTACACTTAAGCGGATTTATCAATTCGACCCTAAGTAAGTAGGTATCCATTTGTTTAAAGGTTAGCCAGTTTTTGCTAACAAGCAAAAGATTCCTCATTATTGCCTACCTACTTGTTGTCTTTATATCAATGAGAAAAGGACGTGAGCTAAGTCCGTAAGTTGTTGTCTTTCGTTACATCCATCACAAAAGTGGGAAACAAGTACCAAAGTGTGACCGTAATTGCTAAGACATATCGAACATTTTCTGTGCTTCGGAAGGTATGGCGACACTTTGGCTACTGTGACTGTTAAGGTTAGGTAGTAGATCCCTAATAAGGAATAAGAATGGTACCTACAAAGATATTTTCAAGTTGGTGATTTTTTGTGTAATGTTTGTTATCCTAGTAATTCAAAAGCAGTCCTAAATTAGCTTTCAGAAGATACCAACAGTGTTTCTGTTTATTTCTGCAAGACTGGATGCTCTGTCCTTTGTTTTTTTTACTAAAGTTCTTATTTTAGTCTGTTTTAGAAGCTATCTGAAGGTATACTGCTAGAATCAAAGATACAGTGTTCTAGCAGAAGTGGGATGTTCCATGAGAGTGAATTTCACAAACTGCTACTGACATCGGAGATCAACATTGTATGTGCAGGGAGGAGGTAAATCACTTACTATGTGTTTGGAAATGACAGTGACTCCTCGAGGTATCTACACAAAGTTATGAACTCGGTAAGGTTTTACCAATTATTATGTATCTGACTCAGATCTTTTTATGCCATGATGTAGTCGTCGTGGCGAGGCTGAATCTGTGAAAAGTTATAGAACCAGTGTACTAAAAGTTAAAACACAACGCTTATTTAGGTAACCGTTTAAAGGGCAAAACTACGAGTATAAATGGTCAGGTACGGCCGAGCAGTAAGTGCTGCTGCTGAAGTGCTGACGTTTGTGGCTATTCATGGTTCTTATGTATTCTTGAACGAGGCCACTATTTAAAGCTACAAGCGTTCCTGTTATTTGTGCGTAGATTTATAGATCTACTTTTCTACCTGTTTACAGTCTTACATTGTGCTTTTGTTTTTATGTTTTATGTGTGTTTCGGCTGGCTGAGTGAGTGGCGACACCTGATCTATCGGGATGGGTTTTCCTGTCCAAGGCTTTTCGGCTGGCTGAGTGGCTGGCTACACCTGATCTATCAGGATGGGTCTTCCTGTCCAAGGCTTCGCAGAGTACCAGCAAGCTGGATTCTGGCGTGTGCTGCCCGTACAAAGTTACGTGCGTGCTTCACCACCACCGCTACGAGCTGGAACTTCTGGTGCTGAGGCTTACGTCCACTGTGCTTATGGTTTGTCTGGACAATGTCTATGGCTTGTGTCACCGGGTTGTCGTTTAATAAGCCTA
Organism: Athrips mouffetella; assembly: GCA_947532105.1. Classification (NCBI taxonomy): domain Eukaryota; kingdom Metazoa; phylum Arthropoda; class Insecta; order Lepidoptera; family Gelechiidae; genus Athrips; species Athrips mouffetella. The sequence continues at coordinate 24,943,142 of OX383965.1, forward strand.
CGTCCATTGTGCCACTGGTTTGTCTGTTTTCGGGTTGTTAAAGCCTACGGCCACTGTGCCCATGACTTTATAACGGCTTGAGTCTGATATCAAGCAGAACTTTGGGCCTCTGATATCTGAAGGCGGGTAACCCCTGTGCTTCCAACGATCTGGTTTTTGAAGGCGGGTAGCCCCTGTGCTTCCAACGATGTTGCTTACAAAATCATGGATGGAAATGGTAATAACCTATCCATGGATTTGTAAGGGTACTACTGGTGTGAAAATCTCCTTTCAAGCTGCTCCTTTTCATGGGACTACGTATGATAAAAGTCCGGAAATTTATCATATGGGGTTTCATAGCTTCCCTCTCTAACGTAATTTTGCAAAATCTCTTTGAAAAGATAATGTGTCGTTCATCTCGAGTTATTTGTCTGAAATTTTTATTATGTTGATAAGTACCGACAGATGTCCTCAACAGAGTAACTACTATGGTAGCAAAAGTGCACGCTTGTTATCATACTGGTTCAATAACGTAATGAACAAACTGAGACTGATTGTTAGCTTCCTATTTTAGACACATAACAGTTGTGTACTAATTTGCATCGAATTCTGTGTTGTCATTCATGTGCTCAGATACTGATGACGAGTTCCATTATGTGTATGGAGCGACATAGCGAACCCGGAACTGACTGCTTCGGGAGTGACCCGCGGTCGCGCCGTTTCATTCCCGCTGCGTCGTGTGGTGCGGTGCTGCCGGGTAGAGCACTCGGGAGGTGCTGTAGCAGGGCGCCACAGGACCGGCTCCCACCAGCAGCCACAGCCGTCACGTGCTCTCGTCGGCCTGCGCTTTAACCGGACGCGAGACGTTCCTTTGTGTGAAACTCTGCACACGTATCAACAAACTTGGTGAGACCAAACCAATTATTTTATTACGTGTTGCGATGAAACTAATTACAAAACAGTTAAGTCTTATCTTGTGCAAATACCCAAGTAGGTACTTATTAGAACTGCAGAACCTAAGATCAAATCTGGTACAGCTGAGATGACTGAGATAAACGCATTAATCCATGAAGCGAATTCAAACTTCACGTTATTCGCTAATTCTTTGTACAACCTATGCGTGAGCGCATACACATATTTTGTATGCTGTACAGTGTGTGTGATGCGCATGTCAGTTTCGAAACTGACTAACTTTCTGTTTTCTTAGTTTTGACTGGATTGCATACAAGAAAAGACAGAGCTTCAGGTTATTTTTATTTGTTGATGTTCAGAGCCTTTTTCCTGCAGGTTCTGATGACAATGAAGAGATGCAGTCAGGACAGCTACTTCGAGTGACGTGGCTTGATCATGTTCAAAAGCCATCGTGGACGCTGGCATGTCAGGAGAGGCCGTGTTAGCTACAACCACCCCGCTGCGCTGGCAACACCAACCCATCGCCTATATAAGCGGGCTGGACACCCGATGGGCCTCTCACTCGCTGCTCGAACATTGTTACGATCGGACTTCTTAGGAGCGTTATAGTTACCCGTTGTACCTAGATTGTATCTTGCCCTTTTAGGTTTCCTGGATATTGTCCTTGTTGTGTTAATTTGATGGAAGTTAGGTTTTGTCATCAAATGTGGTGTTATTCCAATAAAATGTTGGTAAGGTTTATCTGTGCCTCATTTCCTAAGAACTCCATTTCCTTCTGGTTTGTAAAACTTGAATATATTTTTTAGCTTTGAAGTTAACCAATAATTTTGTAATAATTAAAAAATTAAAAATTGTTTGCACTCATACTAAATCCCAACTTTAGAAAGAGATTTTTGGCAGCTACCCAGGTGATCCAAAAGAAAACCAAAGATGGATCGATGCCACAGGGCGAAAAGATTGGTCAGCCACCAAAACAAGTTCTACTTGCTCCAAACACTTTCTGGAGAGTGACATCATTTTTTCGGCACAAAGAAGACATTTAAAGCCTCTTGCTATACGCTATACCTGTAAGAAACTTAAATCACTTCCCGGAGGGACACCAACTTTACCACATACGTCTTTACTGGTATATTAATTTAATTTGTTGGTTCTTCTTATTGCTGACTAGCAGTTGCCCACGACTTCATTTGCGTGGGATTCGAAAAAAGAGTAGATATTATGCTTTTCTAGGTCTAAGTCCATATTCCTGCCAAATTTAATCAAATTCTGTTTAGTGGCTGGGTCGTGAAAGAGTAACAAACATCCAAACATATAAAAATTCAAACTAAAATAAATTATCTTTATAATATTAGTGAGATGTAAATAAGAAAAATGTAAATATCATGTAAATAATAAAACAAAACAATGCTTCATGATCTATTTTATTTTTGAAGAATATTTACACGCAGGGCTCTTCTAATAAAAAACCGGCCAAGTGCAAGTCGGACTCGCGCACCGAGGGATCCGTACCACCACATAATCACGATTTTATTAGAAATTTCAGTATGTTCCTGTGCTAGATTTTTTGAGTCTGACACGAGCTTGACTAGATTTTATTATTTTTTGTTATTTTATAGCTTATGCACTATAAACATTGCAATTTTCTTGTTTTCAAGTGTTCCCGTTTTTAAGATAGAGCATAAACAAAAATCGCCTAAAAAAGGTCTTTAGTATCGGAGCCACACTTAATTTATATATTTTTTTATTTTTAGTATTTTTTGTTATATTTGCAACAGAAATACATAATCTGTAAAAAATTTAACTGTCTAGCTATTACTGTTCATGAGAAGCTCAAACAAAATTTTGTAAAAACAGATGACTTTGGTGGCATCTTTTTCATTTGGTTTAAAGTATTTTTTAAAACAAAAAATACATTAATTATTTTATTTACTCAACAAGCTTCAATCAACGGGGTGGGTCAAAATTTTTTTTACGCTCCCCCCTTTAGCTGTCTGGGAGCCCCCCTTCATTTTTAAAATTTTTAGCATTTGTTGTTGTAGCGGCAACAGATATACAAAAATTTGTAAAAATTTCAAATTTCTACCTATTACGGTTCATGAGATACAGCCCACTGACAGTCAGACAGACATCGGAGGCATATCAATAGGTCCCGTTTTTCACCCTTTCGGCACGAAACCCTAATAAAGAATGAGTATAAAACTAAAACCCGTATACAAGGTGTAAGTAAATACTTGGCTTCTCAAACAAAAGTTATTATGATGCTTTTCTAGGCAATACACAACACAATAAAACTAATTAAGAACGCACCCTTTCCTTCCCCCCCCCCCCCGTACCTGCCTGAAACATCAATGAAAAAGCAATGGCCGCGCGCGCAATTCTGTTCTCATGAAAATAATATCTAAAACGACAAAAACACCTGTGTATAATACAAAGTGACTTTGAATTTACAATGTTTTGTGTAAAGATTGATTGATGCAGTGTGACCTCTAATAAGAACCAGCGCCTGGATTCCCTATCATCAGGTACGTCCTTCTTCACCCCGCCGCCTGAGAATGTTGGATCTGTAAACGTTAGTTTACTATTATTTAATCTGTGACATACAAAAAAATAAAACAGCTTACACAACCTAACATTAGCGTGACGATTAGTTTCTGCGCATGGTGATACGCGGAGAGCCAATGAACGCTTCGCAGTCCTTCCCCCACCATACTCCGCGCACCCCCGCGACTCGTTTTTTGTGTTCTGCGCATTACCCCAATCGCTAGAGTTAGTTATTGCAAGCTGTACGAATCTAAAACAAACCTATGTGTCGTGGAAAAGTTGTAATCCAGAGTACAATAATCCATTTTATCCATAATTGGCCCAATGAAACATACATCCCTAGCATTTGCACAATAATGATACCAGTATAACACAACAATTTAATATTTCCAAATCGCTAACTTTCTATTTTCAGTTAAGAAAAATCTACATTATTTTTTTAAGTATTATGCATAATGTTGCACACATTTATAAATATATTGTTAGGGAAATATTTAAAAGGAAAGTTAAAACAAAGAAAGGTCCAATGGATACTTTTTGAACCGTTTTGTGCAAACTTTATTAGTATGGCCACATTTTATCTTTGTCTCTTTCTCACCCAAAAACGTCAGATTTTGACGTTTTTGAAAATAATGTTATAACGTTATGTATAATACGGTAAATTTTTGATTGCTTGGATTTGGCTCTTTTGACTTTTTCGATTCACCAGTAGACGACAAATAGCTAGCGGTTTTTTTATGTAGTGAAAATATAATTCATCGTGTAAATGTGTGCAAACTGGCGACACCGGTTCTCGTACAAAATTGTCAGCATTGCCTTTCTAACTCTGTTTCATGTATTCTATGATCCAAATCCATCCAAACTTAATATAATAAATGCGAAAGTAACTCTGTCTGTCTGTTACGCTTTCACGGCTAGACCGCAGAACCGATTTTGATGAAATTTGGTATTAAAATAGTCTTAACCATGAAAAAGGACGTAGACTACTTTTGATATCAAAAATGAGACTGAAAGGGGATGAAATAGGGGATGAATGTTTGTATGGGAAATCAATTAAATAATTAATGTTACGCTTTCACGGCTAAACCACAGAACCAATTTTGATGAAATTTAGTACTAAAATAGGCTAAATTATTATAAAGAATATAAGTTTCTTTTGATTTCAAAAATGAGACTGGAAGGGGGTGAAATAGGGGATGAAAGTTTGTATGGGAAAGCAATTAAATAATTCATGTTACGTTTTCACGGCTAAACCGCTGAACCGATTTTAATGAAATTTTGTATGGAGATAGTATAAATTAATAAAATTCCTTGCTAACCAGTCGCTTACATGCAAAAAATTGCGAAATTCTTACACAACACAGATCGTATGTCTGACACTTATGACATAGTTTGAACGAATTTTTTTTCTCGCTAACCAGTCGCTCGAACTACATTGCCAAATTCTTACACAACACAGATCATATGTCTGACCCTCATGACATCCAAATCCATCCAAACCTAATATTATAAATGCGAAAGTAATTATGTCTGTCTGTCTATCTGTTACGCTTTCACGGCTAGACCGCAAAACCAATTTTGATGAAATTTGATATGAAGATAGTCTTAACCATAGAATAAATGAAACAGAGTTAGAAAGGCAAAGTAGGCGGGCCCCGCGTGCCACGGATAGGTCCGTAGGACAAATAAACGTCAAAACCTCAAAATGACCAATTCAGTCATTTGCCCGACTCAATGGCGTAAAGAGCAGCGACGTATTTTTTAAGAAAATGCCGTTTTGTGCGATATTATCACGTCGAGCTCACAGCAAAGATAAAAATAAGCAAAATGGAGGCCTATTGTACCACCCATAACCATTTAGAATACCTTTTTATCCACTATATTTGTTAAAACAAAAATATTTTTTAGCCGGTTGAAACCAGAGCAAAAGTGCTTTCAAAAATACATCGATATCGATAAATTTCTGTATACTTGCATTATTCCTGTAATGTTGAATACTTACTTGTATATATTTTTTAGCTTTGACGTTAACCAATAATTTTTAATAATTAAAAAATTAAAAATTGTTTGCACTCATACTAAATCCCAACTTTAGAAAGAGATTTTTGGCAGCTACCCAGGTGATCCAAAAGAAAAGCAAAGATGGATCGATGCCACAGGGCGAAAAGATTGGTTAGCCACCAAAACAAGTTCTACTTGCTCCAAACACTTTCTGGAGAGTGACATCATCTTTTCGGCACAAAGAACCTGTAAGAAACCGAAATCACTTCCCGGAGGGACACCAACTTTACCACACACGTCTTTACTGGTATATTAATTTAATATGTTGGTTCTTCTTATTGCTGACTAGCAGTTGCCCACGACTTCATTTGCGTGGGATTCGAAAAAAGAGTACATATTATGCTTTTCTAGGTCTAAGTCCATATACCTGCCAAATTTAATCAAATTCTGTTTAGTAGCTGGGTCGTGAAAGAGTAACAAACATCCAAACATATACAAATTCAAACTAAAATAAATTATCTTTATAATATTAGTGAGATATAAATAAGAAAAATGTAAATATCATGTAAATAATAAAACAAAACAATGCTTCATGGACTATTTTATTTTTGAAGAATATTTACACGCAGGGATCTTCTAATAAAAAACCGGCAAAGTGCGAGTCGGACTCGCGCACCGAGGGATCCGTACCACCACATAATCACGATTGTATTAGAAATTTCAGTATGTTCCTGTGCTAGATTTTTTGAGTCCGACACGAGCTTGACTAGATTTTATTATTTTTAGGGTTCCGTACCTCAAAAGAAAAAAACGGAACCCTTATAGGATCACTTTGTTGTCCGTCTGTCTGTCTGTCTGTCTGTCTGTCTGTCTGTCTGTCTGTCTGTCAAGACCCTTTATCTCACGAACGGGTAAAGGTATCAAGTTGAAATTAATACCATATATTAGGATCCACGAACCACACAAGATCTGAAAATTTAAATTTTTTACAACGACGCAATCAAAAGATATGGCATTTTATGTCCTCATCTCCATACATTTATTCAAAAATGCAAAACCTAGAGGGTACTTCCCGTTGACCTAAAATTATGAAATTTGGCAAGAAGCTAGGCCTCACAGTACAAATAATGGGAAAAGTCTGAAATCATTAAATATTACAACTTTTCTCACAACTAATGGTAACCAATTGTGGTGAGCTCCCGTTTCAAGAACATTCATATAAGAGAGGGGTCAAGTTGGATGGTCGCTGAGGCGATTTTTGTTTTAGTTCTATTTAAAAACGGGAACACTTACAAACTTGAAAATTGGTATGTTTATAGTGCATAAGCTATGAAATAACAACTAATAATAAAATTTGGTCAAGGGCGTGTCGGACTCAAAAAATGTAGCACATTAACTTACTGAAATTTCAACTAATACAATTATGTTTTTGTGGTGGTACGGAACCCTCAGTGCGTGAGTCCGACTCGCACTTGGCCGGTTTTTTTGTTGTTTTATAGCTTATGCACTATAAACATTGCAAATTTCTTGTTTTCAAGTGTTTCCGTTTTAAAGATAGAGCATAAACAAAAATCGCCTAAAAAAGGTCTTTAGTATCGGAGCCACACTTAATTTATATATTTTTTTCTTTTTAGTATTTTTTGTTATATTGGCAACAGAAATACATAATCTGTGAAAACTTTAACTGTCTAGCTATTACTGTTCATGAGATACAGCTCAAACAAAATTTTGTAAAAACAGACGACTTTGGTGGCATCTTTTTCATTTGGTTTAAAGTATTTTTTAAAACAAAAAATACATTATTTATTTACTCAACAAGCTCCAATCAACGGAGTGGATCAAACTTTTTTTATGCTCCCCCCTTTAGCTGTTTGGGAGCCCCCCTTCATTTTTTAAATTTTTAGTATTTGTTGTTGTAGCGGCAACAGATATACACAATTTGTGAGATACAGCCCACTGACAGTCAGATAGACATCGGAGGCATATCAATAGGTCCCGTTTTTCACCCTTTCGGTACGAAACCCTAATAAAGAATGAGTATAAAACTAAAACCCGTATAAAACATACATACATACATACATAACATCACGCCTCTTTCCCGTTGGGGTAGGCAGAGACCACAGTCCTCCACCTGCTACGATCTTGACATACTTCCCTTGCTTCCTGTACTTTCATCAATCCTTTCATACATGCACGTCGGTTTAGGGTACTTTTAACCTGGCCTTTATTCAGAACGTCCGTATAAAAGGTGTAAGTAAATACTTGGCTTCTCAAACAAAAGATATTATGATGCTTTTCCAGGCAATAAAACTAATTAAGAACGCACCCTTTCCTTCCCTCTCTTCCCCCCCCCCCCCCCGTACCTGCCTGAAACATCAATGAAAAAGCAATGCAATTCTGTTCTCATGAAAATCATCAGGTACGTCCTTTTTCACCCCGCCGCCTGAGAATGTCGGATCTGTAAACGTTACTTTACTATTATTTAATCTGTGATTTTAGTGAGATATAAAAAATAAAACAGCTTGCACAACCTAACATTAGCGTGACGATTAGTTTCTGCGCATGGTGACTCGCGGAGAGCCAATGAACGCTTCGCATTCCTTCCCCCAACATACCCCGCGCACCCCCGTGACTCGTTTTTTGTGTTCTGCGCATCAACCGCCATCGCTAGAGTTAGTTATTGCAAGCTGTACGAATCTAAAACAAACCTATGTTACGTGGAAAAGTTGTAATCCAGAGTACAATAATCCATTTTATCGATAATTTGCCCAATGAAACATACATCCCTAGCATTTGCACAATAATGATACCAGTATAACACAACAATTTAATATTTCAAAATCGCTAACTTTCTATTTTCAGTAAAGAAAAATCTAAATTATTTTTTTTAAGTATTATGCATAATGTTGCACACATTTATAATATATTGTTAGGGAATAATTTAAAAGGAAAGTTAAAACAAAGAAAGGTCCAATGGATACTTTTTGAACCGTTTTGTGCAAACTTTATTAGTATGGCCACATTTTATCTTTGTCTCTTTCTCACCCAAAAACGTCAGGTTTTGACGTTTTTGAAAATAATGTTATAACGTAAAATAATACGGTAAATTTTTGATTGCTTGGATTTGGCTCTTTTGACTTTTTCGATTCACCAGTAGACGACAAATAGCTAGCGGTTTTTTTATGTAGTGAAAATATAATTCATCGTGTAAATGTGTGCAAACTGGCGACACCGGTTCTCGTACAAAATTGTCAGCATTGCCTTTCTAACTCTGTTTCATTTATTCTATGGTCTTAACCATGAGAAAGGACAAAGGCTTCTTTTGATTTCAAAAAGGTTAAATAGGGGATGAATGTTTGTATGGGAAATCAGTTAAATAATTAATGTTACGCTTTCACGGCTAAACCGCAGAACCGATTTTGATGAAATTTTGTATGAAGATAGTCAGGGGTCACGGAAGACCAGCGCTACAGCAGCGCAAGGTGCTGTAGCATACGCTGAGTGGCTATCTTTTTTAGTACTGTATTACTAAAATTAAAATTTTTCTTTCTTTCTTAAATTAAAAAAAATTCCTTGCTTATTAGTCGCTCACGTCGCTCATCTAGTACTACAAAGACGTAACTGTCATTTTGCAAATTTTAGAGGAGGGTGTTTTAAAGTTTTTTTTACTGTTTTGTTTTGGATATTTTTTTATTTCCTTTAGCAAGTTTTTCTTATAGCTAATAGCAGGAGCTCCCTCTTGAACATAAAGGTAATGCTTGTACCAGGGATTTCCGCTCTTAATCTTAATGGGTACATATTTAAATTCGAAAACTTTGAATTTACTTAATTATATTTCTAGATGGGTGCATAACATTGTCAAAAACTGAGAATTTACAAAAGAATATTTCTAGATGGGTACATACATTTTCAGAAACTGAGAATTTCCATAAGAATATTTCTAGATGGGTACATACATTTTCAGAATCTGAGAATTTACAAAGAATATTTCTTACTTTTTATTATTTATAACTGCAACCAGGATATTTTGGATGTTTAAGTATATAGGTAGAGTACAATACCAAAAATATTTGAAAAAGTCAAGTGTAAGATTAAAAAAAACCACTTGAAATTATTTGACACATATAGTTGTGTCATTATTGAATTAAAAATGATTTATTTTGTAAGTTGTGATACTGAAATAGGTATTATTCATATAATATAAAATAATAGTCACTAACATAAACAAAACATTACATACACCTGTTAAGAAAAATTTATAGACACTGTCTAATATCCCGCCGCCTCTCGTACCTGGCTCAAACTTACCCATTGTACTGGCGTTTCCGCGCAGTATAGCTATGGATACCTGTTGGACCAGGTACGAGCCGGTGCGGTGGTCGCTACCGCGAGCCCTCAAGCGTCTCCCTATTGCCCTTACAAAATCTTTTGCCGCCAAGCACCATACACACGAAGTCTAGACGGCAAAAGGGACAAAGTAATGGGTCCCCGTTAGATCCGCGTACTTCCCCTGCTTTTGGTTTGCGGCCCACTCCGTAGCCGCCTTCGCAGTCAGCGTAATGTGTGGTGGATGAGACGCCGCAAAGGTGACCTCGCTCCCATGGGATTAGTGTGAGTCCGTTGGGTCTTTTACCGTCTGTGCGGCTCAGGCCCGGAGGCTCTTAATTGCGGGGAACGTCAATTGACACCAGTGCACGGCGAACAACTTCGTTCAGCGCGTGATGGCGAGGATGTCTCCCCGCACATCTTCTGCAGCTGAGGCCATGCCGGAGTCAAGTAACTTCCCGCAACGGCACCTATGTAGCTCACACATCCTGCACCCTAGTCGGAGAGCTGCCGCTATCCTCACCGTGTTGTCGTCTAGGAGGGTACCGTCTCAGGGCAAAAAAAGGGCAGATAGCCGCATGCAACAGGACCAAATCCGCCCCTGACGACAACCCGATGAAGTCCGCAACTATTGATTTAGCCCAAAGGTTATTCCAGTGTCTCTGGTATTTTTATTTATTTATTTATCTATTTATTTATTTATCATTTCAAAAACAATAATTATTGTGTATGAAGTAGATAGGTACAATAAATTACTAATATTAAATGCAAATAAACTCAACATTAATAACTATAAATGTTTTGCTGGCTGTTAAGAAGCAGTATATAGTGAGAAGAATAACCGACATCGATGGACTTACTGATGACAAAGAACTTTTGTTCGCTTCTGTTAAATTAAAAAATGACAAGTTTTTGTTTTGTGTGGTGTATCTTCCACCATCCTATAAGGATGAACAGTATATTAATGCATTAAATTGTTTAGAAAATGCAGCATCCAGATATCCTAGAGATAAGATAATAGTATTAGGGGATTTTAATCTGAATTCATTTCATAGTAATGTTGTAAATAATTTTGAAAATATGATGCAGTTCTGTGATTTTCAACAATACAATAACGTTTGTAATCCGTACGGCGGCATGCTGGATCTTGTACTGACTAAGTTTAAGGACAATGATATAATTAAAGTCTATGAATGTATTGATCCACTTGTACCTTTGGACAGACCGCATCCTGCTCTGGATATTGTTTTGACTCTTCCATTGATATGTAGATCTTCTGCTGATCCTACTTTGGATGCAAGGTGCTCAATTGATGATCTGCCTCTACAGTGGAATTTTCGTAGAGCCGATTTCTCAGCTTTATATAAGGCCTTGGGAGAAATTGATTGGACGGAAGTCTTGACCGAGACTGATGTGAATATTGCTACAAGCATATTCTATCATAAATTATATGAATGCATCGATATCTATGTTCCAAGGAAAAGACATTCGCGTGCTTTTGGTATTTACATTTATCCCTCCTGGTACACGAAAGAAATAAAACATTATATTCGATGCAAATATTTTAACTTAAAAAAATTTAAATCCGAGGGCAAGGAGGTCAATAATGAATTATTAAAGTACTATAGAAGCCTGTGTAAATTTCTCATCGATCAGGCTTATACAGAACACATTCGGGAAATTGAGCAGGCTATAATAAATGACCCCAAAAAGGTGTTTGACTATGCTAAATATTTGCGTAGTGATCAGTTCGAGCCTAGGACCTATACTGTGGAGGGCCGGCATGTAACAGGACAAGAAGCTGTGGATGAGTTTGCTGCATATTTTGGCTCTGTATTTCTCAGTGAAGTACCTAAGTTAGACCCTGTGCAGGCAGCTGTCAATGCTCAGCCATCGGCGGCACATGTTTCTATAGGCAGAATAAGCGAAAAAGATCTTTTATATGCAATTAAACGTTTAAAAGCAAAGTCCGCCACTGGCCCGGACGGTATAACTCCATTTGTTGCCAAAGACTGCTTAACTGCGTTTCAGCAGCCTCTTTTATACTTGTACAACCTGTCACTTGACAGCTCAGTATACCCTGAGCTGTGGAAAGTTTCTAGGGTTACTCCTGTGCCGAAAAACAAGTCGGATAATAATATCCCCAACCATAGGCCAATAGCTGTGCTGGCTGTCTTCGGAAAATTGTTTGAAGCCCTGATTAACACATCTTTGAAGAGACAGATCAACAGAACTTTGGATGATAGTCAGCATGGCTTTAGAGAGGCTAGGTCTACGGCGTCAAATCAAATTGAATTTAATTACTATGTACTAGCTGAGTTAGATGCAAAACATCAAGTCGATACTGCGTTTTTCGATTTTAGAAAGGCATTTGACTTGGTAGATAACGACGTTCTACTAAGCAAATTGGCCGCTATAGTTGCTCCCAAACTTCTTTCCTTTCTAGCTGATTATCTCCGTAATCGCAAACAATATGTTCAATTTTCGGGCTACCAATCCAAGGCCTACTATACAAGGTCAGGTGTAAGTCAGGGTAGCACCCCAGGTCCCACTCAGTTTCTGATAATGGTGAACGACTTACCGAAGGTTGTCAGAGCTGCAAAGTGCTTGCTTTTTGCCGACGACTTAAAGCTCTTTCTGGCCATTAGAAATAACTCGGACAGCGAGGCTTTGCAAAAGGATATTGATGCTGTGGCTGAATGGAGTGTCATGAATCGCTTGCCACTGAACGTTTCAAAATGCAATGTAATGAGTTTCACAAACTCCTCCACTCCTCTTGTCACAAAATACGAACTGTTAGGGTGCACCTTGAATCAAGTAAACGAAAATAGGGATTTAAGACTTATTTTAGACAAGCAACTTAATTTCCGAGCTCACACGATTGAGGTTTGTAAAAACGCAAACAAAATGCTAGGTTTTGTTATGCGTACTGCCCAGCAGTTTAGGGACCATCGAGTCGCCTTAACGCTTTACAAGTCGTACGTCAGAAGCCGGTTGGAGTACAATTCTATCGTCTGGAATCCTCATGAAACCAAATATTCTGATATGGTTGAAAAGGTGCATAAGAAGTTTGCAAGATCTATGTACAAAAGAAAATTCGGGTATTACCCATATCTTTACCCGTCCCTCTTTGTGACAGCCATGGTGGATCTAGATACGCTGAATCTAAGGCGCAAACTGGCAGTTCTGACGTATTTCCATCTTGTCCTAATTCACAAGCGTGACCATCCTGGAGTAGTGGAACGTATAGGACTTAGTGTCCCGATTGGGTACATACGTGGTGGAGGACCTGCAAATCCACGCGTGCGCCGGCCTCTGCTGGCAGTACCGAGCACGCGCACAGTGCGCGCGACTACCGCTCCTACAATACGAGCTATTACTTCCCTTAATTTACTTCTTAAGGCTCTCCCAGATGCCGACCTGTACGGATCCAGTTCAAATGTATTTGTAAAAGACTGTATCAAGTTTCTTAATGTAAACTATCCGATTTGTAATAGTTCAAATGATAGATTTATTTAATTTAATTTATATTTTATATAAATTTTATATGATATCATGTTATGTACGACTATACATATAGTGCTTTGGCATTTTGCTGTCAACTATATTTGTAAATTTTAAATAAAATAATGTATAATAATAATAAATTAAAATTAAATGTCAAACTAAATGTCAACTGAATTAGATTAAATTAAATAAATGTCCATCAAATAATCTAAATAATTAATCTGAATTTTAAATAATTTTACTTGTTCACTAGCACCCTCGAAGAGGTATTTAAAAGATTAACCGTTTCATGGGAACAGAAGGGCATTGACGTTGGCGAAAAGAAGCTTACAAACTTGCGATTTGCCGACGACATTGTACTTTTTGCGTCGACCGCTCAGGAACTTCAGACTATGCTACAAGATCTGAGCTTGGCAAGTCGCGAGGTTGGACTTCAGATTAACCGGTCAAAGACCAAACTAATGACAAACAGTACCAAATATAAATAAAAAATAAAATAAAAAGAACTTTATTCACCAAATGCACAATATAAATATAGTGGTAAATAATTATGCTTACTCTAAGTTATACAATATGTGATTGGTGAAAAGGAAAGATACTCAGCATGCTGCTGGTTTTCAGTATCCCCCTGAGACGCTTCTTTGATAACACCTCATTATGGTTAATGTTGAGATAATCTATGACGTAAATTTTATTAACATCATAAAGTGAATTAAAGCATCCTAATATGAATAAAGATATTTTGTTAAAGTCATCAAGTCATGCATTCACTGGATATCATCCTACATCACAATGCCACCCAATTACTCTCTGATTTTTGTTTTAAAACCAACCACTGCCTACACTGCTTCTTAAATATACCTAGAGATTGAATTGTTCTCAGGGGAGGAGGCAGGTCATTCCAACACTTGGAAGCAGCGAATCGGAAGCTGCCTCGATATAACGTCAAGCGTGGCAGCGGCGAGATGTGTAGGGACGGATAACGTTGAGGTCTTCCGTCTGCTTGTCTGTCATTCCAAATTAACTTCTCAGCTAAATAGTGAGGTGTCCCAGTTTGTCGCAGGTTAAAGACAAAAGTACTCAATTTAAGAATACGTCTATGTCTCATATTGAGTAAGTTATTCTGATTTAAGAAGGGAGTAATATGTGATCGAGGTGGAACTATGAAACAAAATCTTATACATGAGTTCTGCACTCTTTGTATTTTGTTTTCTGTCTTTTTAAGTAAGCAAGGCCCATAAACAATGTCCCCGTAATCTAAAATAGATAAAACTAAGGCGTCAGTTAGTCTTATTCTAACATCAGTGCTTAAAAATGGTCTAATTTTATAAAGATGTTTAAGTGATGCATAACATTTTCTTATTTTCATATCAACATGTTTATCAAAGTTAAGCGAATTGTCAAACATTAGCCCGAGATTCCTTGCAAGCACCGATTCATTAATTGGTTGATTGTTGACTACAATGACAGGATTACTTCCTCTCACTGTGTCAATTTGTTTTCTGGTACCCAGCACAATATACGCAGATTTAGCTGCATTTAAAACCAACTCATTATTGTCTGACCACTTTGCAACAGATGCTAAATCCTCATTAAGCAGGTTTACAGCGTGACTTATCTTTGGAGATTCTAGTTCGGCATGTATTAGAATTTGCGTATCATCAGCATACATATGTGCCGTCCCGTGCTTAACGCTGCTTAGCAAGTCTGTGGTGAAGACAGTGTATAAAGTAGGCCCAAGCACTGAGCCTTGAACAACACCTCGATTGACAGATAAAGCCGTGGATTTGGCCAATGCCCCAGTATGATCAGGGGATTCAACGATCTGTGATCGATCACAGAAATAGCTACGGAACCACTTATATACAACCTCATCACACCCATAACTTTCCAGCTTGGATAATAATATTTGCCTATTCAAGCAGTCAAAAGCGCGACTGTAGTCCAACAAAACAAGTATAGATGCCTTATTAACATTGGAAGCAGTGAGAACTTCGTCAACGACTTGTAGCAACGCTGTGGTCGTACTGTGTTGTTTACGGAAACCAGATTGATGTAATGGAATAATTTTATAACTTTCTAAGTATTTTAAGAGATGCGAGTTAACAGCTTTTTCCAACACTTTTGATAATGCAGGTAAAATACCTATCGGCCTTAGATCCTTAACGGTTTCAACTGGTGATTTTTTAGGTATAGGTTTTATGATTGCATTTTTCCAGATTTCAGGAAAAATACCTGTTTTAAGTGAACGGTTAATGATTGCCGTTATTGCAGAAAGGGAATAAGGCAGAGTAAGTTTTATCATCTTAATTGATATTTTATCGCTACCAGTAGCATTGGAAGATATAGAATTAATAATTTTTAACACTTCGGTTTCATTTAGGTACGGGAATTTAAATACATTGTTAGTTAGTTGAGCTGTTTGTACATATACTTTAGGATTATTGTGATTATTTATAACAGGTATAGTGTCTAAAAAAGCTTTATTAATAGAATTAGGGTCACATAAGTGTGAGGGTATAGAGCTGAATTTATTATTACCTAAGACCTTGTCAATTTCTCCCCACATTCTTTTAGGATTATTTATATTTCGGTTAATATTTCGTGTAAAATAGTGTCGTTTTTCGTTTCGTCTTAAACTAATTACTGCATTTCTGAGAGATTTGTAATATTTCTTCTCTGTTGCAGTAGAGTTTTTCTTCTTAGCCCGATCGCAAGCCCTATCTCTATCCCACATTAGCGCCTTAATACTGTCTGTGACCCAAGGTGAAGGTGGTTGCTTAAATATACGTGTTTGCTCAGGCACAAAATGATCAAAAAGTCCCAAGATCAACGTATTAAACCTATAAACCATCTCATTGACATCTTCAGTAGACTCGACCCATTCCCAAGGAGTTACAGAGGAAGCAAATTTATAAGTTTCTGAATCGAATCTATTGAAGGGTCTATATGTGACAACTCTTCGCGGACTTTGCGGAACTTTAATCGGAAATGTTGCGCATACAAAAGAATGGTCTGTCAAATCATCATTATGCGTAACTACTAAATCTCTCATTTTAATATTTGTGTTACAGCAAATAACATCTAAAAGAGTACATGAAGTCGTAGTGATTCGTGTTGGTTCGTTAACTACTTGCTTCAGGTCATTACTTTGCAGCAAATTGAGAAATGCTGAAGAATCCGTCCGTTCTACGTCTAATAAGTTTATATTAATGTCACCCGTTAAGAAGGTTATATCATATTGTGGCTGTATTATTGAGAGAACGTCACTGAGCTCATCTAAAAAGGTGCTACAATTCGATTTTGGAGGTCTATAGACTACACCTACAGCTACTTTGTGCTGATTAATTTTTAAGCTTATCCATTGTTGTTCGAGGCTTCCTACGGGTAATGAAATATTACGGAATCGTAGGGTATCCCTTACATAAAACCCCACACCTCCACCTTCCCTTTTTTTGCCAGATCCTCGCGATTTTAGTATGAAATTATAACCAGGGATGTTGTAATATTTTAAATCAACTTTTTCATTCAATCTAGTTTCCGTTACTGTGAGAATGTCAGGATTAGAAATATTCATTATGCGAATTAGCTCATCCCGTCCCGTATTGAGTGATTGGGCATTTAATGTCGACAGTTTAAAATCTTTCTGTTTTCGCGTCATTTTTAAAATTGATGATTATATAATTTTTGAACGTTACGTATAAGTAAATAACTAAAACTAAGTAAAAATATCCAGTGAATACATAAATTTTACAAAACGTTGTATAATTTGAAGTATAAATGTTATAGGACACGTACAGTACATAGTTTTTATAATATTTTAAACTTACTAAAATGCAATCCATTTTTCTTCTAATTGTAGGTAAATTACAAAAAAATAAAAATAAAGGGTAAAAACAAAACAAAGATTAACAAATTTAAATGAGGGTGTCCAAAGTGTTTTGATCTTTTATGTATATTATACTACTACTTTCAGACTTGCGCGCGTAGATACAGCCATACTTGACCCATACGAACTTATAATTTGGCTTGAGTTTAGTACGTGCTTCGGCATAGAGTTTGTTCATTTCAGGTGCAAGATTTTCAGCTAAGTAGACAGTCTGTGCTTCTCCGGAGATCCCCAGTAGGGATGAGTTGAAAGGGGTTGTCTTATTCTTTTTGTTATAATTTCTATACTCGTTTATGAGATCATCACGCAAGCTCTGAGAAGATAGTGTGACTAAAATGTTTCTCGGGCGGTTCGTAGTTTTATCCAATCTAGCTACTCTCCGAATTGACAGAATATCAGGCTTTGATATATGTATATTGAGAACGTTACATAGGTTGTTCATAATACTAAGCAAGTCTTCCTGCTTTCTCTCGGGGACAGCTTGTAGCTCAATATTACGACTTCGAGATATATTTTCTAGTGTACGCACTCGCCCCCCGACTTTGGCCAGCTCTAGTGACAGTTTAGATTTTTCCTCTTCCAGTGATTTTATTTTCTCTTCTGCAGCTGTTACGGACGATTTCAGAATATTTTGCTGGCTATCTAAAAAGTCGGTAGTTTCCGTAAATTCATCTTTTAATTTTTGTATGGCGATGTCAATTTCATTTTTAACCGTCTTTTTTATTGTACTCTCAATGTGTGGCACTAAATTTGAGAGTTTTATATCCAACAATTTACTAAAGTCCGAGTAGCTGATCTTATCTTCTTGAGAAATAGCGTCGCTGCCGTTGTTGTCGGCCGGTATCGGCGAGTAGTATTTATCAGCGCGCGGTGCGTCCGGCCTGCCAGGAGGCGAGCTGCCGTAACATTCCAGTAATGAATCATTAGTATTAGAGCTTCGCGTCGTCGTTACATTCATACACGACGAACATTTCCATGTTTTTTTAATGCTCATTGAGTTCTCTCTAAAATGAGCTGAAGTAATGTTTGCACAGCCATAATGATGGTTCTCCTTACATAAAATACAGGTAAGTAAATATTTAGGCTGTATAGAATTATCACAGTCAACACAATTCATTATTACGTCAGCTATTATTACTATAGGTGCAACTGGACTCAAATGTAGTGCCGCCTTCAGAGCAGACGCAAGGTAAGTCTTATTTCTCGGTGTAGGTTTAACTGAACCAGTTTGGGTCAATCGGCGCGCAGCGGACTAACTAAGGATTGGATATAATCACTCGTGAGTGTTTTCTTCAGTCCCTCAACTTAAGCTTCTAGACTAAGGAGCACTTTCTTGAACACGGATAAATAAGCATTGAGATAGTTGTAGTGGTAAACGAGTGTGGGTAGACAAACAAAGAAAATAAGTAATATTATAAAATAGAAGGTAGCGCTCACAGTTCGTTCAAAGTCAGATGAGTAAAAGTTCGTTGACACGGTTCACACCATCACAGCTGATGTTTGTTTACGCACACAATGGCATTAATTCGGCCAGTTTTTATAATTGTCCGTTTTGTTATTTTAAAAGTAATTATTTTTACACTTTGTTTTTGTGGATATTTGCCTTCTGTAACACTTAACACTACTATATTTAATATAGTTTATAGAGTAAAATATTATTTTAAGGTCTTAAACACCAGTTAATTTAGAGTTCACGTATTTTTCTTATTTATTCATCGATTTTGTTGCAAATGATTTTCCTGATGATTTATAACACTATGTACTAGGATACGACTTCAAATGTTTTGAGAAATCACTTAAAGTAATTTAAAATAATTTAAGACGTGGAGCTTGGTTAGTACTGTACGCCCTCTAGTGTGTGAGGGTAGCGGTAGACGGGCAAGAAATACTTTACGTCGATGAGTACGTTTACTTGGGCTAGCTAGTCTCTTTCAATAACCGGCAGGACAAAGAAGTCGATCGTCGTGTTGAAAATGCATGGAAGAGCTACTGGTCCATGAAAGACTTAATGAAAGGAGACCTTCCTTTATCTCTAAAACGCAAACTCGTCGACATGTGTATATTGCCCGTCCTAACCTATGGTGCACAGGTCTGTCTTCTCAGAGGTCCAAACTGGCGGTTTGTCAACGGGCGATAGAGCGCAGTATTCTCGGAGTAATAAGAACGGATAGAGTCCGAAATACCACTCTGCGCTCCAAGACCAAAATAGCTGATGTCACCGAGAAAACTGCAAAACTGAAGTGGGAGTTGGCAGGTCACGTATGTAGAATGCATCCGGAGAGATGGGCTAGAATTACAACCCAATGGGTTCCCCTTGATGGCCGACGCGGTAGAGGAAGGCCTAAAAAACGGTGGCGCGACGACCTCGATGCCTTCATGAAAGGTTGGCAGGGCATGGCTCATGACCGTGACAATTGGAAAGAAAAAGGGGAGGCCTTTTCCCTGCAGTGGGACAAACCAGGCTAAAGAAAAAAAAAATTGTTAAATGTAAAATGTTTTGTTTCAGATATAGTTTACTTCGCCATAGTAGCTAACTCATACGGGCTTGAAATTAAGGCCCGTACTGCAGCCGCTGTTGCAGCAAACGCAACTGCGCCTGCAAACGTCGCCACTCCTGCACACGTCACCACTCCTGCAAACGTCGCCACTCCTGCAAACGTCACCCCCTCCTAAAGTTGCGGCACGATTACTGTAATTTAAACAAAGTAACACAAATGAACCAAATGAGTGTTTCAATGACAGGTACTTACAAACAAAAGTGTTTAGTTTTATTGTACGTTTATTTTCCGTATGGGTCGACAGAGACTACATCCGTCCATGTGATTCCACCTTGATAATAGGAACCTTCGTTTTGCTTACTTCTATCAACACGCTTATATTATACTGACTTATTCGCATTTGGACCTGACCTGGATTTTATTCAGAACGTCATAAAGTTGGTCTTGGAACTTTCACCGAGTTCTTTCTCTTCCAATATTTCAGTTACGCAGGCATTCACATTTGTTTGAGATAGGTACCTAAATAAAAATATATTCCTTGATCTCCACCAAGAGAATTCGAAAGATTTTGTAACATTTAGAGGATAAGTATTGAAAAAGTTTCACGCGATTTATTTTGCCAGTTTAGGTAACTGTTTATTACATTCCATACCGCCTTAATTTTGTTATTAGCGGACTATATTTTGTACCGTAGCCAAAATGATTTTTCTGTTAATTCAAAAAATATTGAATAATTTCTGAAATACTCAAAAGAATAGTCTTAAATTATTGATAGGTTTCTAAAACGCTAGAGTCTGGCCAACGAAAGCTGTCCATACAAATCCGCGGGAAATTTAAAAATAACAAGTTTGAATCAAAAAAATCTGTACTGCAGTATTTTCAGGGTTGAAAACTTGTTATTTTTAAATATCCCGCGGTTTTGTATGGACAGCTTTCGTTGGCCAGACTCTAAGAAAATTGTCATAATGTTTTGTATAATTTCATAGGTCGTGCAGTTCAAGCAGTATTTGTCTACTTTTACGAATACCAGATTTGAATTTTAAATTACTTTGTTTTTAACCCGATTGTGGCAAACCCAAAAAGAAGAGTTATGTGTTTACCTGTATGTATGCATATCCGTTTGTTTGTTCCCTTGTAACTACTGAAAGGCTGAACCGATTTTGATGAGTTATACATCGTAAAATTTGTCTTAGTAGCGAGACGTGACATTTGGTATATTGAAATTATGATCAAAAATCATAACATCCCATGAAACGTCCACTACAGGACAGGGAGCTCCCTTCAGAATTCTAGCTTTTGCTGGTAAAATGTGGAGGGGAAGTACCATAGTCACCTCGCTTGTTAGCGTTATGGCTGGCAACATGGACCGCGGTTATAGGTGACCGCAGTAAGTAGGATGTAAGATACAAAGGAGGATGCTGCTGCCCATCCTCCAGTTAACCCTTAGTCGCCTCTTACGACACCCACGGGTATGTATGGGTTGGTTTGGTACTATTCTTTGCCGGCACCACACGGGACAAAAACGAATCAAAAATCAATAATGCGAATTTAAGGTAGTCAAGATGGATCCTCACTTAGTCACAGGGTTCCTGTTACAGAAAGCACGGACAAAGGATCGGTGCTGAGTACTGCAAAATATATCTTCAAGCTGACGACACCTGTCTGATAAAATATTGCTCTAAAAAGTATGAAACAAGAAAATATTGTCATCTGAAATTGTTATGTACAAACTATGGTATTTAATAAATATTCATACCGATGTTCAGATAATAGCCGTGGTCATATTGTTATGCCTCTTTGCCCTGATAGGTGGCATAACATGACCACGGCTATTATCTGAACATCGGTATGAATATTTATTAAATACCATAGTTTGTACATAAAAATTTCGGATGACAATATTTTCTTGTTTCATACTTTTTAGAGCAAAATTTGCCAGTAGTCGGGTTTTAGTTTTTAAACTGATTTTTTATTTCAATTATTTTGGGGTTGTAAATACATAAAAAGCTAACAATATATATATTTTTGAAATGTGCTCACTAAGCCCTTTCATTTGATACCTAACACGGTACGGTTAATTTTTTTTTTATTAGTCCTTGACTTAATCTGCTCTAGAGGGCGCCACATACAATTAAACGAAATTTCTTGTATCCTATAACCAGCGGATAATTAAGACGCTTCTAACGACATCTCATTTGTCAAAATATTATAAGTAGTTTAGAAGTTATGATGGAACAGATGAACATACATACATACATAGCCTGTCAAAATCATAACCCTCCTTTTGCTATGTCGAAAAAAATCCTAACGGTACCCAGTCTTCACATTCTTGAAGTATGTAACTGCATACATACGTCATAATATAAAGCAGTTTCCTATGTGTGGTGATACACACAGCTATAATACGAGGAACCGTGACAAACTACGACTGCTTTCGTATCGTTTAGCTTAATTAAAAATATGTCTGCATACTATTGGGCCGAAAATATACAAAATAAAATCCACATGGACATAAAAAACACCTCAACTGACCGTCTGTTAACGGTTTTTAACCAAACTGATAGTTAAACTAATAGCACATGCTTACTATTCTATACAAGAACTAACTAGTTAGCTTATCTAACTTGCTGGACCATGCTCTTGTATGAATTACCTACCTACCTTACTATTCTATACAAGAATACCTAACCAACTACTCGTAGTTAGCTCATCAAACTAGCTGGCCCATGCTCTTGTACTCGTATGAATTACTGTTGTAATTAAAATTATAAGATGTAATTTAATTAATTTTTCAACACATTTGCTCATAAAACAGCTCTATTTGCACTGTATTAAGGTCCATAATCCAGCTCATTAAACACGCGTGTTTTTGTCATAATATTACTTAACTAGTGTTTTATTTTTTAAATCGGTCAAGAGCAAGGAGTTTTTATGCTTATTATGTTACTAAAATTTTCAAGCTGACTTCGAGAAAATATCATAAATGAATTTTGATTTAATGAAATTATTTATAGTAATTAACTAATTAACAATAAATTTGTCATTTACGTAACAAGATATTCAATTTTTGATAATTTATTTCAAGGTAAATGGAATAGGATGTTTGGGTACCGAGTGACAATTACTTTTTTTTATAGCTTGGTTTCTAGATTGACTAATAATTGATAAAAGATTGATGGTGTAAGATAACATGGTAATGTTTTGGGGGCTCCTCACGCGACGTATAATCTGTGACCGCTGAAAAAGAAAGAATGCGCGCCATTTTACAAATATTTGTCGTGTTTATTATTGTAATTATTTCTATTAGTGTCGACTTCTACATATTAAAAACTGATCCTGAACCGTCTAAAATACTCATACACGAAATACAATTTTGAAATTTGGTAAAACTAAAGGGAAGCATGAACATATGCAGCCGACAAAATGTTCCGGTGGACGTGCGGTGGACGTAAGGTTAGCAAAGTTTAGTATTTTAAAGTTAACCAATTTGATTTGTTTTTATTCGCAAATGTGTTGAAAAACGTCGTAAAAAGCTCGTGCGCGTTGGTAATTACACCCTCGGCTCCATTACGCCCTCGCCTGCGGCTCGGGCTGCAATTTCTGAGCCTCAGCTGTAATATCCAAAATAGCGCACTTGCATTTTAATGTACTATATTGTTACTTGGTACATAATCATTGTAATGTGACCTGTGAAATTTTTAATTTATCAATAAATTGAAAAAAATAAACATGCCGATCGACTGGAAGTTTCCTTTAGGTTTTGATTCCCTTGCGAGTAGTTGCGAGTTTCAAAATATGCGGCTTAACTTGCTGTTTCTTTTGATTGGGTTGACATAGAAGTTTGATTTTGTTACAGCTCAAAGGTATTATAGACCTGAGTATTTGATATGAATTATGAGGAAAATTGTTGTTGCAAGTTGCACAAAATTGTTGTTGTTGCAAGTTTAAAATTATTAAAAATATTTTTAATTTGTGATGTAACTAAAAATTTATGTTTTTCGCAATGTTTCCTATATTTGTGCTATGAGACGTTATAGTTAGGGTGCTGGCTGCAATTTGGGTATACGATTTGCTCATGATTCATATTAATAGGGATGATAGATCAGCTCAATACGAATGGATATAGTCCCTACAAGTTTTTTTGTGCGTCGCGGCGTTTTTGAGTAAAAGCAAAAAAAAAATTAGATACAAAATAATTTTATTTTTGTCTGCCTTTGTGGCTCCTGTTTAAAATACTTCTGAAGATGTATAAAATCGAAGAGGTAGACATGCAGGGCTCTGCATTATCACGGGACGAAGTCGTGAATTTTTGCATTTTGAAACGCAGGGCTATTATGGTGGCAGACCACTTTTCTGAGGTTTTATACATTGTATTTAATCAGATAGTCATAGTCTATCAGGTGTACATTTCATTGTCAAATTTCAAAATAGTTAAAACTTAATTCCTCAAAAACGCAGGGGTGTGGATGTCCGCCAATATTTTTTGTATCTTTTAGAGGATGCTCATTATCATTAGTCAAAGAGGCAGACATGAGCAAATCATATAGAAATTTGTTCTTCATCACCCTTACTATTGCTTTGTACCAAATTTCAAGATTCTGAGTTCAGTGGAAGTACCCTGTAGGTTTTGATTCCCTTGCGAGTGTCGAAAAACTCGAAAATTGGGGGTATAAATGCCTGTACCTTTTGATTGCGTTGGCTTAAAAAATTGATTTTTTCAAAGCTCAAAGGGACAGTAGACCTCAGTATGTAAAATAAATTTCAGCTTGATACATTCACGCCTTCCTGAGAAAAAGGGTCGTGACGGACAACAAAGTGATCCTATAAATGTTCCGTTTTTTCCTTTTGAGGTACGGAACCCTAAAAATAAATTTAAACTTGAAGGCTAAATGCATTTTTTTTTTTAGTTTTGATGCAGAAAAAGAAGCATTTGAAGATGGCGGTCATGTATTTATTGCAATTATTGTTGTACCTATTTCTTTCTTGTCTTTCAAAGTGAACATGTAGTAGAAAATGGAAATAAGGTGGAAAGCGGCTGTCATCGTGTCTTCAATAATTTCCCCTATCAACTTATCGGAGTCATCGTGGTACACAGGCCCTCCTCATCTTCGATCTTCGTGATGTGATGTGGATTCCTGTGTAAATCAATCTTTCACTGAACATTGGCGATCCCGCCATAATTTTGTAATAAAACGACTTGTTATGAGATGTCATGCAATTAAATAAATATCTATCTATCTTCTTCATCTACTCGTAACTTCCTCATCCTGTCAATTTCTGGCCGAACGTCGAAAACGCACACAATATACAGGATGATCAATCGGGAGAAGTCAGTATGGGAAAGTCTGAAACTATAGGAGATAATACAACATTTGATCTAAGGAACCGAGTCGTCGATTTTGAGATAAACTGCATTCAAAGATTAAAAAAATTGTTTGTGTTTTATTTATTATATTAAAGTTGATTGTGTAGGTTGTAAGAAATAAATTTTACTAATAAATAAAAATAAAATACAAAAATTTTAAACTACTATTTTAAATTGTTAATTTTTAATTATACTTAGTTATTTCATATAACGTACAAACAAATTTTTGTAATAAAATAACATACTTTTTAGGTTTCCGTACGCCAAGGGTGAAAAACGGGACCCTATTGAAATGCCTCCGATGTCTGTCTGTCAGCGGGCTGTATCTCATGAGCCGTAATATGTAGAAATTTAAATTTTTTACAAATTGTGTTTATTTGTTGCCGCTACAACAACAAATATTAAAAATAAAAAAAAGTAAAAAATTAAGGGGGGCTCCCAGACAGCTAAAGGGAGGGGCGTAAAAAAAATGTTTGACCCACCCCATTGAATGGGATATCGTTGTTTAGAGCTCGTTAAGTAGATAAATAATGTATTTTTTGTTTTAAAAAATATTTAAATACAAAGGAATAAGATGCCATCAAAGTCAGTTGTTTTTACAAAATTTTGTTTGAGCTGTTTCTCATGATCAGAAACAGCTAGACAGTAAAAAATTTTCAAAGATTATGTATTTCTGTTTTTGCTATTACAACAAATACTAAAAATAAAAAAAGTCATAAATTAAGGGGGGCTCCCTACTAAATACCTGTTTTTTAGGCTATTTATTTTTTGCTCTATCTTGAAAACGAATACATTTACGAACGTTTAAATTGGTTTATTTATAGAGTATAAACTTTAAAATAACAAAAAATAATAAAATCTGGTCATGCGCGTGTCGGACTCAAAAAATCTAGCACAGTAACTTACTGAAATTTCAACTAATACAATTTTGATTATGTGGTGGTACGGAACCCTCGGTGCGCGAGTCCGACTCGTACTTGGCCGATTTTTTCACGAGTAGTATGATTCGATTCCCGGGTAGTATAGGAGTTCTTTTGAAAATCTTCTTGAAAATCTTTGAATGCAAATATTCTTAACTCTAAAATTGATGACAAGGTTCCTTCTGTCTCTAATCATCATCATCATAACATCCCATGAAACGTCCACCAGAACAGGGACCTCCCTCCAGAATTCTAACTTTTGCTGGAAAAATGTAGAGGGGAAGTACCATAGTCACCTCGCTTGTTAGCGTTACGGCTCGCCATGGACCGCGGTTGTAGGTAACCGCAGTGAGATGTAAGCTCCAAAGGAGGATGCTGCTGCCCATCCTTCAGTTTATAACCCTTAGTTGCCTCTTACGACACCCACGGGTATGTATGGGTATGTATGGGTTGGTACTATTCTTTTCCGGCACCACACGGGACATTCTGTAATAGTTTAACATTTTACCAAACTGACCTGTCCTTCCGTCCGACCCGTGTAAGCCCCCAAAGCTATGTTACAGCTAAAACGTAATATTCAACTTATATTCATTAATATAATTTTAAAAAAATTGTTTTCAGAGCTCGCGATATTAGTATTTTGAAAATAATTTTGAATAGATGAAGGACGAGTCCTTGACTATACAGGATGTAAAAAAGTACGATGATCCTTCTAAGAGGTAATTCTACATCACTAATAGATTGTATAAAAAATAAAGAATAAAGATTTTATTTAAAAAAAAGAAGTTAACTCAAGAAGAAGTTTAGCGCCTGGAGATTTAAATGACCTCTATGATCAGCTGGTGATGCAGAAAAAGATGAATTTTGTTATTATATCCTGTCACTAGCAAGTACCTATTCATTTCAATGAATTACTGTCAAAAACCGGCCAAGTGCGAGTCGGACTCGCGCACTGAGGGTTCCGTACCACCACAAACATAATTGTATTAGTTGAAAGTTAATGTGTTAGATTTTTTGAGTCCGACACGCGCTTGACCAAATTTTATTATTTGTCGTTATTTTATAGCTTATGCACTACAAACATACCAATTTTCAAGTTTATAAGTGTTCCCGTTTTTAAATAGAACTAAAACAAAAATCGCCTCAGCGACCATCCAACTTGACCCCTCTCTTATATGAATGTTCTTGAAACGGGAGCTCACCACAATTGGTTACCATTAGTTGTGAGAAAAGTTGTAATATTTAATGATTTCAGACTTTTCCCATTATTTGTACTGTGAGACCTAGCTTCTTGCCAAATTTCATAATTTTAGGTCAACGGGAAGTACCCTGTAGGTTTTGCATTTTTGAATAAATGTATGGAGATGAGGACAAAAAATGCCATATCTTTTGATTGCGTCATTGTAAAAAATTTAAATTTTCAGATCTTGTGTGGTTCATAGATCCTAATATATGGTATTAATTTCAACCTGATAACTTTACCCGTTCGTGAGATAAAGGGTCTTGACAGACAGACAGACAGACGGACAACAAAGTGATTTTATAAGGGTTCCGTTTTTTTCTTTTGAGGTACGGAACCCTAATAAATAGGTACTAATTAAAAAAAAGATTTTTATATATATTTTTTAATATATTAGTGATGTAGAATCACCCTTAGAAGGATCGGGATCATCGTACTTTTTTTACATTCTGTATACTGAAAACTTTACCAATTTTCGAATTTTTCGAATTGTCAAAGGTTTTGATCTCGAAATCCTGTCCCACTATTGGTCTAAAACGTCAAATTTTTAACAAAAATATAAGAATAAGGTACTTATCTCATGACCTGGAGTTAAAGTAGCCAAGAATTTTAGGCGTCCATATTATATTCAATTTTCTTCGTTAATTCCACCGCTTAGCATTTTACAGCGATCACACTAAAACCAGTGTTTTTGCCACATTCGTTTTACAAACTTCTTGTTTCTCTCTTTATGATAGCTTTACCTGATTTCTTTTGACATAGGTGCAAGATGTGTTTGGTAAGCGTTGGAATAAACGAAAAAAATGTATCATAGATCCACACGTTCTTCTTCTTCTTCTAACAGTGCATGAAATTACAAAAGTAGGCCTCGTGAAATTACAGCGTGTAACGGAAATGTGTGACAATATTAAAAGAAAGAAAAGAAAAAGGAAAGAAATAAAAAAATAAAATAAAGAAATTTATTATTATTATTATTAAAGGGCATAAATCTACCCATTATGTACCCATTTAGATTAAGAGCGGAATTCCCTGGTACAAGCATTAACTTTATGTTTAAAAGGGAGCTCCTGCTATTAGCTATAAGAAAAACTTGCTAAAGTAAATAAATATTTTTGATTTTGATTTTTTTTTTATTTTGAAATCTATCCATAAAACTGCACAACTTTTTCATAAGTTATAGATCAAAATCAATTTTTGATCTCCCATAGTAACTGCTACAGCTGATATAGTAGATTGTATCACAAGGCTGTAGAATAATATTTTTAAGGCGAGGGCGCTATTTTGAATCCAGAGTGAAGTGAAGGATTCTTGAGTTGAATCCCGAGCATGGCGAGGGATTCTAAAGTAGAATCCTGAACGTAGCGAGGGATTCAATAGGTCGCCCACGGTAAAAATATTTTTGCAGCCGCGTAATACACTCTACTTTTCATCTCCCTCTATGAGAAAATAATAAGAGACTCATTGAGACACACTCGTCATTAATTTTAATTTTTTGTCAAAATACCATTACAATATTATTACTTGATGAAACAATACTAAAAATCACAAAGTATTATTTGTAACAACTGAAAATGTTATTGACATGTTTGTATCAATTAGGAACAGAACCTCTTTGGTTGGTAGTCTTGTTTACACTTCAAGCATATTTCTTTTTTTATACTCATAATAATTTTAATAGTACCTACAACCAGCCAGTATCATTTTTAATACAATATTTTGGTTCGACCTCTATGGTTGACCTAAAATATACCTATGGTGGACCTAAATTCAAATTCAAATTTTAAATCCCATTTTTACCCGCTACGAAAGTCTCTTGGAGAAAACAGCTATTTTGTTCGCCTTTATTGACGAACCGTTCAGCGATTTTCGAGTAGATGGTATGAAAAAGCATTTTGTATGGGAGGTCAAATTTGGTTTTTGGTAAGTCTACCTATGTTACTTGGGAAAAGTTTTTTTCATGGCCAGATTTACACCTTTTCGTTACACGTTGTATTATTCATCTAGTTAAATTGTAAGAAATGGAGCATTTTAACAATTTTACCGGTAAATAAGTCATAATTTAACGGTGGATACAATTTACCTGCGACATATTAATACACCCTAATGTTTTGATTATTGTTGGCTTGCTGTAAAAAAACGTGCCCACAACAATTTGAAAAATTTTGTTGAGTGGTCCCACCTGTGGGGCATAGCCAGTGAGTGGGACTATGCCAATTATTTTGGTCATTTTGAATGTGTTATTTTGAATGTGTTATTATGTGTTATATTTTGAATGTGTTATTTTGGTCATTTTGAATTTTTATGGGCTACTTCGAGGCTGACTACCTTAATTTTTCTAATATATTAATATAGGAATGTTACTGGTGTCGACTCTGGCAGACACAGACTAAAACTAAACTAAATTTGACAGGCCTAAAAGTGTTGCTGTCTTTATTATTTTATTTATTAAATTTATACACTTAATAAATATTAAAAATACAATAAAACAATGCCCCGCAAAACTGTTTCAACAGTTTGACTGCGGGAAAGAAGATATAAGAAATAAAAGTCAAAGATACAACTGATAGGTTACGTAACTAGTTACTGTAAGTATTATACAGGGAGTTTATCTAATAGATACTTCTTTAGACGGCTCTTAAATTTTTTCTTACATGGCTCGAGGCGGATGTCCTCGGGCAAACGGTTTAAAAAATATGGTATACGTTTTTTCAGGGTTCTGTCACCATAGTAATTATGAACTCTGGGTACCTCGAATTTTCCCGTGGACATCGATCTCGTGCCATGGCTATGACATAACTGTTTTAATTACCCGCTAGGGTTCGAAAAGAGACAGCACCATTCTAATGCCTTTTAGTTTAGTTTGTGTCTGCTAGAATTGTCGTTTGTCAACATTTGAAGATGGCGGTCATGTATTTGTTTCAATATTTGTTTTACCTGTTTATTGAAGACTTTAATGAACAATTTTGCTTGGGTGTTATGCAGTAAGTGACTTTTAAAGTGAATTTCTGATTACAATCACTCATTATCTTAGCCACATCGCGTCTCACTGTAGTCATACTTGCGTTTTTCTCCTGATCGCTCATAATTTCCCCCGCACTCAAATTTCCAGCACAAGCACAAGTCAGGACCCAAGAAACTTGCTCGGCTGCCGCACGTAGACTGATCCAAAAATGAGAGTAGGGGAGGGGCGCGCACTTACAGTCACACCACTCTGAAGTTAGTTTCCGTTCAAATAATTGCTCGTCAGTTTAAGAAGCGTACTAACGACCCGGAAGTGTACCCGACATATTTATTTAAAATACTTTTTCTTAAAAAACCTAGTTTTAGCTCAAGTAGAAGTACTACTACGAGTACACTGTAATGTTTTCCGAAGGAAAATATAATTTCGCAACAAAAAAAAAACAAATATAAAATTCAATAAAAGTTTTTTTTTTATTTTTTACAACCTATTATAGTATGGCGCAAATATCCCAAAAAAGGACCTAACCCGGACATCCAAAGTAAAAGTATCATTCCAGGTCCAAATTGTTCTTCACAATCCACATATTCTTTGGTAAAAAGTTACATGATTTTTAGCGTCGGGTTTGGGGGGGAGGGGGGGGAGAAGTTGGGTTTTGTAAGTTTTTCATAAATATTTCAAAAACTGTGCAGTTTAGCGTAAAATAGCCAAGGACAAAAGTAATCTACTTTAAATTGCTAACAAAAGTAGTCAATTGCGTAATTTTACTAAAGTGAACGGTTCCAGAATTACTGGGGGTTAGTCCAGGCCCATTTTTTTGTAGGACCATTTTTTTGCAATTTTTTTTGCGCTCAAATTATACACAAACGGCTGAGATTATGATGAAACGGCGTATTAGCGAATTTACTACTGGAGAGTAGTGATTTCCAAGTTACAGCTGTCGGCGCAATAGCCTGCGAAGTACAGTGGTGAATTTTCATACAATTTGGGTATTTTTTTTTCTTTGATCCTAACTTATATGATATCATATGTAAGGTCTTGGTTAGTGTATTATAAATATGTAGAGAATTCAATGGAGATAATTTAAGTTTCTGACAGTTTTATCCTATATCATATAGTTTTCACAGAAAATGAACAAAACCGCGGTTAGCGATTAATTTACGAGCTAATTCCAGCATTTCCAGCTGCTCCCACCTGATACTTCTCGGGACTTTTTTCAAGGTCATCTGCAGAGGTGTCCGAACACACTGGTACATAAATCCTTTAGTAACGATCAAATTCTCTCTCTCCATGAAGGCAAACCGCAGAGATCCTCTTCTAGGACGCCTATTTATTTCGTTTGTGCTCAATTTATAGACAATCGACTAAAGTTGTGATAAAAAAGTCTATGAAGAAAATAAATTTCATTTATATACCTAAAAAAATCGTATCTCATATACTGTAACACATGTAGTAGTTTCCAGTTTCTAGCTGGTAGCGTGAAGTGAAGGTCTAAAAAAAACTCAGATTTTTTTTCTTAACACCCTATATTTCTAAAATGGTTAAATATAGAAAGCTGAAAATAAAATAACAAACATATATTGACAGATACTTTAAGGGAGTAGAGGTTTAGTCTTTCTTTCTTTTTCTTTCGTTTTGTTATTTATTTTCTGAATAGTCAAGTTTAGAAAGACATAATTATTTTTCACGTATAATACTTATCAATGTTAATTTTTTGGCTCAGTTCCAGGTTTCTACCTTTTACCGTACAAAAAATATGTGGTGTTTTATTTTTTCGCTAATTGTATGAAAATTCACCACTGTACTTCGCAGGCTATTGCGCCGACAGCTATAACTTGGAAATCACTACACTCCAGATAGAAAATGAGGTATCAATGTTTAGGTTAATATACGAGGATAAATTCGCTTCTATGCCATTTCATCATAATCTCAGCCGTTTGTGTATAATTTGGGCGCAAAAAAAAAATTATGAAAAAATATGGTCCTACAAAAAAATGGGCCTGGACTAACCCCCCGTAACTCTGGAACCGTTCACTTTAGCAAAATTACGCCCTTAACCACTTTTGTTAGTAATTTAAAGTAAATTACTTTTGTCCTTGGCACTTTTGCGCTAAACTGCACAGTTTTTGAAATATTTAAGAAAAACTTACAAAACCCAACTTCTCCCCCCCCTCCCCCCCGAACCCGACGCTAAAAATCGTGTAACTTTTTACCAAAGAATATGTGGATTGCGTAGAATAATTTGGAGCTGCAATGATACTTTTACTTTGGATGTCTAGGTCTGGGTCTATCTGCACCATACTATTAGTGATTTAGAATCAATCCTTAAAGGATAATCGTACTTTTTTTTACACCCTGCACAAAATCTCCGCAATAAGCGAAGAAAATAGGTTTTCTTTAAAAAAGTAGTTTTAGCTCAAGTAAAAGTACTACATTGTAATGTATTTTGAACTTAAAAGTATTTTTTTTATATTTTCAACTAGAAATCTGTCTGCAATGATGAACTAGTTGATCTAGTACTGCTAATGCTTACTAGCTGGCAGCACAAACGCAACGTTGAAATGCGTATAGAGGTCACTAAATTTCACAACATCAGGCAGGACCACAATAGCCTAGTTGGTAAAACGTCTGCGGTACTAACGCAGAAGACGCAGGTTCGAATCCTGCCTGTGGTTGTGAAATTTTGCGATTTTCTGCTTTGTAGAAAACCCAAATGGACCGGTTCACCACCTATTATCAGGTTTCATACAAAGTTAAGCAAAAAGGCTATACCCATGAAACTGACCAAAACTGACCAATTGATCCTAAAAAACACCTGCTGTGCCTACTTTTTAGTTGGAGTTTCTTTAAGATGTTTTTCTTGTTCTCGTGGGAAAATTGGTTCAATTTTATGGGCAGATTTACAGTTTAAGATTGGCTATGCCCTTTTTGTTGTACACACAAGATCACATCAATCTTGATACATTGAACTTTGCACCGTTCTTATTTCAATAGACGTAGCTAGAGTCGACCTGCGATTGTCGAGCTTGACCTGTCGTTGACTGTACGTTGTGTGATGAAAAATTCACTCTTCATATTTTATTTATGATTTGCTTCTTGATGATGATAAGGCACATCTTATGTTTTTTAAATAATTTTATGACATAACACCAAACTGAAGTCTTTAATAGTATTTTAATAAATAAACTACAAACACACTGCAGCTTTAATTTATCTTATTTTCTTGCATTTGTTTGTAATACGCACGTTGATTTCTGTTTCTGCCACTGTTCTAAAATGTTTTTCAGCATATTCCTTGTCAGTTCTTTTTTTTGTACTCGTAGACTTCATATATGGTAAATATGATAATGACTGTAAAAAAACAAGTTACTATTTTAATTATCTTTCAAGAAAGTCTTGTTCCAAAATGACTCATTTCTAAAATAACTACTTCCAAAAAGTCCACTTTCCGCCATAATAATTCCCGAATCATCGAATTACTAAAATGACCAATTAGACTAGTAATTTTTTGAGAAAAAGGCTTCCGTTTTTCGTCTACAAAAAAACCAAATATCTGTTATTTTAAGGTGTAATTAAACCAATACAACCCTGCTGAATTCTTACATGCTTGTTACATAAATAACACACTAAAAATATTCAAGATGGCGGCCAAAAACTGTAAATTGACCACCGATTTATAAACGAGAGCGTCTCAGTATCGGTACATTTTATTACATTTCCAGGAAGACTATTGTAAAGCCTGGTAGCCATACCGAGCACACTTTTTTTAAGTGCTTCGGTTTTACACGATCGCGTACAAAGTTTTTCCTTGTGGCGTCTCTTCTGCACATGAACAAATGCATTCGGATGGCGCCTAATAAATAGAATTACTTCGTATATGTACATGGATGTAAATGTTAATATTCTAAGATTTATAAAATACGGTCTGCAACTGGATGTGTTATTTAGGGAACATATTAGACTTTAAGGGCACTGCATGTTATCCTACGTCATCGAGTACACGAAATTCGCAACTTTGTAGCGATAGTAGTGGCCTACTAGGTCCACTAAACGTTGGTCTGCCAATCCGCAACCTGGCAGGTTTTGTGCAGTCGGAGCAAAAAGTGGGTTCTTGATAGAGTACACGAATGAAACCTATTCGTAGAAATGGAAGGTACCTATATAAGTAAAACACAACAGGTCTGCCTTGCATCCTCTTGGCAGTTTTGTTTGCGAGATACGATTAAAAAAAACCGGCCAAGTGCGAGTCGGACTCGCGCCCTAAGGATTCCGCACCTATTTACCATTATGATGTACTAAAAGCTTTTGATCTTTAACTTTAAATACTCCGCGACAATCCAACTTGACCCCTCTTGTATAGAAAAGTTCTTAAAACGGAAGCTCACCTTAATTGGTCACTATTTAGTTGTGAGAAATTTTTTAATATTTAATGATTTTAGACTTTTCCCTTTATTTGTACTGTGAGACCTAGCTTCTTGCCAAATTTCATAATTTTAGGTCAACGGGAAGTACCCTCTAGGTCAGTCTAGGTTTTGCTTTAGTGCATAAATGTATGGAGATGAGGACATAAAAAGCCATATCTTTTGATCGCGTCATTGAGTAAAATTTAAATTTTCAGATCTTGTGTGGTTTATGGACTTTAATATTCGTTATCAATTTCAACCTGATACCTTTACCCGTTCGTGAGAAAAAGCGTCTTGACAGACAGACAGACGTACAACAAAGTGAACATATAAGGGTTCCGTTATTTTATTTTGGCGTACCTCAAAATAAAAAACCCTACCCTAAAAAAAAGGTTATTTTAGTTAAAAACACTTGTTATTTGTCTTATATCAATTCGTATCGAGATATAGTCTATAGACTGATTGACTGACGCTGACCCGTAAACCGCTTTAGCTACACTTTTTAAATTGTACGAGTATGTGATAATTTAACGCATGTCACAAACACCATATCAGAAAGGATTTTCAAAAACTCATCCCCCAAGGGGTTGAAATAAGGGATGGAAGTTTTTAAATTTTTTTACTTAGCTTTAATTTTCATTATTTCACATTCTTGGAGGACGAATTTTGGAAAATCCCTTCTGATATGGTGTTTGTGGTATGCATTAAAAACGCGGAATTAACAAAATGTTCAAAAACACGATGAAAACGAATTTTCAAGAATTGAGACCTAGCTAGATAAATTTTTTGCTCCCCAAAACCCCCGTATGGTAAATTTAATCGAAATCGTTAAAGCCGTTTTCAAGAAAACGATTACAAATATATATATACTAGCTGTTGCCCGCGGCTTCGCTCGCGTGGATTTCGTATTTAGGTTGTTACCGGTTTTCCGAAGCAATGAGATATTTTAGTCCAGGGAAATTATTATTTATCCCATCATTTCGGGGTAATTTTAAACTAAGGAAAAACAGGACAAACCCTGCGCCAATAAATGAGTATAATTCAAGATCCAGCTGAATTTTATATAATATACAGACGTTACTCATAAATAAGTCAGAAAAGAGAAACTTAGCAGCAGTATCCTAACAAATGTAAAGAGAGAGATGAGAGACACCTTTATGTCATATTTCAAAACAGAGCCAATTCGCAGAAGTAATTGAGAAAAACTGAAACCCTCTCCCTCTCTCTCCCTCCTTCCTCTCCCCCTCCCCCTCCCTCTGTCTCTCCCCCTCCCCCCCACTCCCTCTCCCTCTCCCTCACCCCCTTCCCCTCCCTCAATCTCTCCCTCTCCCTCACCCCCTTCCCCTCCCTCAATCTCTCCCTCTCCCCCTTTCCCTCCTTCTCCCTCTCCCTCACCCCCTTCCCCTCCCTCAATCTCTCCCTCTCCCCCTTTCCCTCCTTCTCCCTCTCCCTCTACCTCTCTACCCCCCTACCCCTCTATCTCTCTACCTCTATACCCCTCTACCCCTCTACCTCTCTACATCTCGAACTCTCTACCTCTCTACAACTCGAACTCTCTACCCCTCTACCTCTCTACCTCTCTACCTTGCTACCTCTCTACCTCTCTACCTCTCTACCTCTCTACCTCTCTACCTCTCTACCTGTCTACCTCTCTACCTCTCTACCTCTCTACCTCTCTACCTGTCTACCTCTTTACCTCTCTACCTCTCTACCTCTCTACCTCTCTACCTCTCTACCTCTCTACCTCTCTACCTCTCTACCTCTCTACCTCTCTACCTCTCTACCTCTCTACCTCTCTACCTCTTTACTTCTCTACCTCTCTACATCTCTACCTAGATACCTCTCTACCTGTCTACCTCTCTACCTCTTTACCTCTCTACCTCTCTACCTCTCTACCTCTCTACCTCTCTACCTCTCTACCTCTCTATCTCTCTACCTCTACCTCTACCTCTCCCTATCCCTACCCCTATCCCTACCCTTATCGTTAATTCAACCGCAATCCCTAACATAGAAACGACACCCATATTTATTTTTTAGACATTTCAAACCTATCGCACTCCCCAACCCCATCCCCAGGGGATGATGGTATTTCACGTCCACCACGTTGAATTTCAAAGTAGTTGTAGCTTTCGTAATCAGCGACCCGATAAACAATACAAACGACACCCATATTGATTTTTAGACATTTCAAACCGATCGCACCCCAACTCCATCCCCAGAGAGATGATGGTATTTCACGTCCACCACGTTGGATTTCAAAATTGTTGTAGTTTTCGTAATCAGCGACCCGATAAACCATACAAACGACACCCACATTCACATTTCAACACTATCGCACCCCAACCCCATCGCACCCCAACCCCATCCCAAGGGAATGATGGTATTTTACGTCCACCACGTTGGATTTCAAAATTGTTGTAGTTTTCGTAATCAGCGACCCGATAAATCTTACAAACGATACCCATATTGGTTTTTAGACTTTTTCACCCCATTTCCCTTTTTTAGGGGTTGAATTTGGGGTGGAATTTCAATAACAGTGATGAACGTTGCGTAGAATTACATCATTTATGCCTAGATAATAATAAATAATAAAGAATTTTCAACTTCATCCCCCTTTTCACCCTTAAGGGTGTCGAATTTTCAAAAACCCTGAGACACGTAATTAATAATTTTTAGTCGTCCGCCTAAATACAAATTTTGAAGATCCTTACTTCAAAACTGACGGACTTTCATACAAACTTTCATCCCCTATTTTACACCCTAAGGGGTGGAATTTTTTAAAACCCTTTCTTAGTGCACCCCTAGGTCTCATAAGGAACCTACATGCCAAATTGGAATCTCTAGACCCAGTGGTTTGGGCTGTGCGTTGATATGTCAGTCAGTTGGTCAGTCAGTCAGTCAGTCAGTCACCTTCTTCTTTTAGATATATAGATAGTACTTTTTTCCCGCCTAACACATCAGGGAAAAGGGTATAACTGAAAACCAGCGCCGTGCGGGACGGCAACGTTTGGTGCAGGAATGCAGAACTGCACCAAGCTGAGTCATGGCCTTCTCTGCCACGCAACTTTTATTATTTCTTGTTGAAAATCCTTATTATAATGAATTTGTGTTCTCTTATTGTAATGAATTTGTGTTTTCTTTTTATAGTGGCAAATAAACGTATTTATTTATAATTCGACGACCTGTGCATGTTTGTGGTACACTTTACGAAAAAACCGGCCAAGTGCGAGTCGGACTCGCACCCTAAGGGTTCCGTACCTATCTACCATATGATATACTAAAAGCTTTTGCTCTTTGACTTTAAAAACTCCGTGACCATCCAACTTGACCCCTCTTTTATAGAAAAGTTCTTGAAACGGGAGCTCACCTTAATTGGTTACTATTAGTTGTGAGAAAAACTGTAATGAAATGATTTTAGACTTTTCTCTTTATTTGTACTGTGAGACCTAGCTTCTTGCCATATTTCATAATTTTAGGTCAACGTGAGGTACCCTCTAGGTTTTGCATTATTGTATAAATGTATGGAGATGCGGACATAAAAAGCCATATCTTTTGATTGCGTTGTTGTAAAAAATTAAAATTTTTCAGATCTTGTGTGGTTTATGGACTTTAAAAATCTTTATAAATTTCAACCTGATACCTTTACCCATTCGTGAGAAAAAGGGTCTTGACAGACAGACGGACAACAAAGTGATCCTATAAGGGTACCGTTATTTTATTTTGAGGTACGGAACCCTTAAAACTATTATACCTTCAGGTTTGAGCTTCAACATATTAATTCATATTCATGTCTAGATGTGTTATCTGTCCTTAAAATAAAATTTTATAAACATTTTCAATAAAAAATAAAAATACAATCATTTGTATTACTACTAACGACATTTACCGGAAATAACTTGAACTAATATGCAAGGGTCGTATGTATATGTTACGGCTAAAGATAGGTGTGAACAAAATGTTAAGATTAGCCGGCTAAACGAGTTTATCTTCGAGAAGCGATTAAGGTTCCACCATCCCTAAAATTAGCAGCTGTGCACTCGTCAATGCAAATATAGACTTCATTTACATGTAAACAACGTTCATATAAGCGTGCCAATGTGGCGGTTACGTCCATCGGTGATCCCGAAATTCACAAAAATGAAAGAAAAGTAATTTTTTTTTAGTAAGTATGTTATTTTACAAATATCAAAAAGTAAAACGACTAAATCATTAAACTTAGTTTTGTCTAAAATATTGTAAATTTTCAATTATTTTAATTAAAAAATGTGGCAGTAAAATGGTTACAAATGGAAAAAAATGGACAAAATGAGGGTAATTTTAGAATTTTTTTTCTTCAGTTATACTAATTAAAATTCTATCTCGACCACATCACTTCTTACATCTTGTATAATACTACGTTTTTTTTTCTTCTAAGATAAATATTAAATTTAATGTAAAAAATGGTTACGAAGTCATTCAGTCTAGAGGCTATTCAGGAAGGCCTAGCCTTAAAGTTAGTTTCTTCTATCATTAGCCGGCTAAACTTAAGTGTAACCGCAGGCCCTAGGCTTAAAATGTACGAGTAGAAGCAAATGCAAAAGGAAATGAAAGGTTAGGTTAGGTTCCCCCCGATTGGTTCCCGCCTTATCTTGGCGTGGGGGCTCAGTACCCCGGGCGGGACTGCTCCTCCGGGCTTTGGTTTCCAAGACCGCGATGGAGCGGCCTAGGGCAGTAGGTTGCGGTAAGTTGCGGTAATGTATGGGCGCTATCGCAACTGAGGTGGGCTGCGGTGTCGTATGGGAGGCACAGGGGCCGCGGCGGGAGAAGAGTGTCGGTGTTACGTTGAGCCGTAACATTTTTTTTTTAAACACGCATAAATCAAGTATTTAAATTTTATAACACAAGTTAAACAACTAAAAATATACTAGGGTTTGTCCACAAGTCAAAAGTATAAACACTGGAACTACTGGACTCGAGGGTTAAATAAGACCACGCTGTTAAGTTCACAGTTGTATTATCTTCTTCTCAATACTATCTTCTTAATAGGGCCGCCAGACTATGCCCATCGTGCTGCTCCTCGCTCTGCCCCTCGCGCTGCCACGATGTTGCTCTATCCAGCCACATACAGCTCTACTCGCGCGATTAATCGCGACGCTCCGCACTACGTCACTTATCATTGCTACACGATGGACGTCGAAACTGTGCAGGATGCGCGCTATGTATTTTTAGAAAAGCTAATTATACCAATTTCTTCATTAGAAATATACGCCGTACTAAAGGAGTTGATGTATGACATCTATTTATCGAAATAAGAATAGATTATTAATTATTGTAAATCGTCCGCAAAATTTCAAAGGGCAAAAGCATGAAGAATATAATATAGTGGATAGGTACGGAATGTTAAAGTTTTTTCATTAGACCATTCTTTTGCTGCTGGCAGCGACATGATTTGACGCGTAAAATCGACGTGCTTCCGTGACCACCGCTCGATGCAGACTGCGTCCGCGGGCAGTATGTGGCTGCCTACTCGCGCTCATATTGCCGGTCCTTTGACTCGCGCCCGAAAAACCGACAATCAAGGGATCGATGGACATGACGAGGAGCAATACGTGCGGCATGACGAGTAACGCGGCCACACTACGTCTCTGCCTCCTTCCTTCGCTACTTCCCACGCCACTCGACGAGTGTCTAGAAATAAGAATGCGAGGACGGCTTGAAAAAAAAAGTTAAGTGTTGGCGCGAGCTACTTGTTTCAAGTGAGCGAGGACCGCAGAGATATGGTGGTGAAAAAAATAACACAGGCCATGAGGATAATAGACAAAAATATTATAAAAAAATATATAGCTCCATTAAAACAAATTGAAATTTGCCAATTGAGAGGGCTAACTAAAAAAATTGCCAATTGAGGGCAGCTAATTTAATATTTTTACAAAATGTTAATATATTTTTCATTTCAGATGAAACCATAACGGGTGACTGGTTGATGAGCGGGTTTCAGGGGCTTCGAGAGCGAAGCCTGGGCAGGAAGGCCGTGACAGCCGCCCTTACATTATAATCGTTATATGTAGTCTTAAGTAGATATAGTATAGGTTGATTGTAATCATACGGCGGTCGCCCGGGCTAACTATATTTGTATAAGAGACAGACAGTCTGAATAAATAGGTCACTGTGTATGGACGTGGTTTGCTTTAACATCCTTAACTACCCCTCCTGTCACGCGCGGACGGCGCGAGGCGCGCGGTTCATGAGCGGTGAGGAGGGGAGGGTGGCGTGCGCGGAGTGCGCGTACTAGAACAACGAAGAAACTAGAACAATGATGAAATTTTAAAATAACAATATCTAGAAAAAATCTTTTTTTAAGATTTTTTTTACTGGAATGGATTTATTTTAATAAAAATTTGTTTGGGTGTATGAGGGTTTCGCTTATTCCGATAACACGGTATATATATTTATATATATACAAATATTTCTCGTTTAATAGTATAGGATATACAACGTGTTAACGGAATAAGCGAAACTGAGAAAACAATTTGTTCAGAATCTAGAGTAGAATCAAATTCACGGGTTTTTGATGAAGGTATTTTTTTTTATTTAATTTTTTGCCGCTTCTATCCTATCCTACTATCCTACTAATATTATAAACGCGAAAGTTTGTAAGAATGGATAGATGGATGGATACACATCAGCCACCAGACGACACATTTGCGCAGACGAAGTCGCGGGCACCAGCTATCTATATATACATATCTTATCAACGTAGAGCCCAAACCGCTGGGTCTAGAGATTCCAAATTTGGCATGTAGGTTCCTTATGAGGTCTAGGGCTGCACTAAGAAAGGGTTTTACAAAATTCCACCCTTAAGGGGGTAAAAAAGGGGATGGAAGTTTGTATGAAAGTCTATCAGTTTTGAAGTTAGTGGATCTTCAAAATTTGTATTTAGGCTGAAAACTAAAAATTAAGTTTTATGTGTCTCAAGGTTTTTGAAAATTCTACACCCTAAGGGGTGAAATGGGGTTAAAAGTAAAATCCACTAAATTTATTATTCAGGCAGTTGTAATTCTGTGGAACGTACATCACTGTTATTGAAATTCCACCCCAAATTCTATCCCATTCTAAAAGAGGGAAACGGGTTGAAAAATTCTAAAAACCAATATGGGTATCGTTTGTATGGTTTATCGGGTCGCTGATTACGAAAACCACAACCATTTTGAAATCCAACGTGATGGAAGAGAAATACCATCATCCCCTGGCGATGGGGTTGGGGTGCGATAGGGTTGAAATGTCTAAAAATAGCGGTTAAGATGGCGTTAGGGGCAGGGATAGGGATAGGGGTAAGGGTAGGGAGGGGGACAGGGAGAGGGACAGGGAGAGGGAAGGGAAGAGGAGAGAGAGGGGGAAAGGGAGAGGGGCAGGGACATGGATGGTTTGACGGATGGTTGGACAGATGGTTGGACGGACGGACAACAGATAGACGGAAGGGTGGATGGATGGATGGTCATCTAGATAGATAGACAGAATCCTTTGCAGACGAAGTCGCGGGCAACAGCTAGTTCTTAATATTTTTGTGGAACGCGCGCTGGCGGCGGCGCCGCGCGGTTCATGAGCGGTGAGGAGGGGAGGGAAGTGGGCGTGGCGTGCGCGGAAAAACAAACGAAATTCGTTTCTTGTATGGTGACCCCCCTTATTTTTCATATTTTTTAGTTTTTATAATTAGGTAATATAGGATGACTTTTAATTAGGTCTTGATAGCAAAATATATGCATGTACTCATGATACTGAACAACTTTTTCCAAGGAGCATAGGTCGAAATACGTAAATCAAAATTTGACCTCCCATACAAAATGCGCTATCAGCTGATGCAGTTTCTATGGGAGGTCAAAACTTGATTTTCGTATTTTGACCTATGTTCCTTGGGGAAAGTTGTTCAGTATCATGAATACATTCATACCTTTTACTATCAAGAACTAATCAAAAGTCATCCTATATATTTATCTTAAAAACACATATCCTGTAAATTTTTCAAACGGCTTCCTATAATATTTTGGTTCAAAAGATACAACTAACGACGACCTAGTAAAACACAACACATTTTCAACATTATGCCCCACTGCTGTGCATCTCTGTCGCATCCTGCTGGGTAGCTTCACTTCTTATGTTACCTATAAGTGTTTACTTGAATTTTGTCAAGTTTCATCCCAGCAGGTTTTGTACAAGGTACGCCTTGTTGGATCTCCTACTACGTCTTTTAAGGAAAATAGCCCATTTTAAATAATATAAGGACTAAAATTGGCAGTTTAGTCAATGCTTCCTGCACTCGCATGTATGTCTACTCTGTATCCGCTAAAACAGCACGCACCTTTTATTTGTGATTAGTGTAATTATTTTCGAAAGTATCGACTCCTACAAATAAACAGAACAGTAAATAATGTAGTTCCTCAACATAGAAAATACTAAGGCACGGAACACAAGTCTGGAGAATCAGGTGTTCGTAGAAATCTAAGGAAAAAGACGTTTCCAAATTTTCCTTCGGGAAAAGAGGTAAGCCAATTTTACTTGTTTTTATTCTCAAATGTGTTGAAAAACATCGTAAGAAGCGCGTGCGCTTTGGTCATTACACTCTCGGCTCAATTACGCCCTCGCCTGCAGCTCGGGCTGAAATTCTCGAGACTCAAGCGTGATCTACAAAAAAGCGCACTTGAATCTTAATGTACTTTTGTATAACTGAAGAAAAACATTCTAAAATTACCTTTATTTTGTCCATCTTTTCTCATAACCATTTTACTGCTTTATTTTTTATCAAAAATATTTAAACAATTACAATATTTTAGACAAAATAATATTTAATGATGTGGTTGTTTTATTGTTTTGATATTTTTGAAATAACATATAAAAAAATACTTTTCTCTCATTTTTGTTAATTTTGTGGTCACCGTTGGTCGTAACAGCCATGTTGCAGGGCACGGTTATTCGAACGTTGTTGACGTGTAATGGAGGTTGAAATTAATATTGAAGAGGGTGTAGCTGCTAATTTTAGGGAAGGATTAGCCTGAAGTGTTACGCAGGAGTTCATTTTTTGACGTAGATGAACACCAAGGTTTTGAAATGAAATGGCAGTGGGCCCGTATCCTCCAAATCGCAAAGATTTTTATTTTTGTATATCTTTGGCTATAAAAGTCAGTACTTACGGGCAATACAGGCGCCCATTATTCCCTTCATGGTAGTAGATAAAGAAAACATTGCTAATAAAGCAATTGCAGCGCCTACGAATATTACAGCACTGATAACAATACCAATAATAGCTATTTTGCCGAAGGTTGGGCCGACCTGGAATAAAAAAAAAGTTCAAGACTGAAGTTTTTGAAGACTTCTTGTTAAGTTTGAATTTACGATCGTATGTATGTATACGGTTAGATTTTCACGGAGTCAGTAAAATAGGGTCAGTAGAAATATATTCCTTGTTTCATATAATGTCAATATTTCAACACTTGAGTGCAGTAAATCCCAAAAAACTGAAAACAAGGCTCTCCAGCACGGGTCTCTATGGCTTGTTTATTATATACTAGCGGCCCGCCTGGTTTCGCTCGTGGGTTGCAAAGTTGTTCCCTACGCAACCACAAATGGCGGTTTGTCTGGTATTTTATATGCTTAATAATTAAGAAGCAACTACTATCGCAAAGAAATTTGAACCGCCTACTGTGAGGTCCTCCCAAAAATAAAACGAACGAATTCGGAATTGAGGTGTTTATTCAACCCCGCAGAACATCAAAACTTGAAAAGTTACAAAACCTTAAGTATTTTACCGAAGACATGTCGATAGCGAGTTTCAAATACTAACAACGCCATCTATCGAACATTTTAAGTAGTAAAAATTATAAGTTACTCGAACAAAATTTGTTACCTAATAGTTTTCCGCCGGATTGAAATTCTATCACAAATTGTACGAAGTGCGCACATCAAGCACTTAAATTAGAATTTAGTAAACAAAATCATAAAAAAACCGAAGGCAGACTTATTGGTAAAGATGGGGACTAGGACGCAGAAGAGCTCCGCGTCCTCGCAACTTCATTATGGCTATTTTAAAAAATAAGTTTTTCAACACACTTGCTCATGAAGTGGCTCTATGGTCACTGCAATTAGGCACAGAATAACACCAATAATCAAACTGTAACTTTTTTATTGCTATAACTCACTAGTGAGTTAAAGATTTTTTTCAAATTTTATTGGTTGAGTTGCTTTGTTCTTAAAAAAGTGTTTTCAACACATTTGCTCATAAAGTGGCTCTATAGTCACTGCAATTAGGCACAGAATAACACCCATAATCAAATTGTGACTTTTTCATTGCTAAAACTCACTA
Source organism: Athrips mouffetella (assembly GCA_947532105.1). Classification (NCBI taxonomy): domain Eukaryota; kingdom Metazoa; phylum Arthropoda; class Insecta; order Lepidoptera; family Gelechiidae; genus Athrips; species Athrips mouffetella. Next base: position 24,988,015 of record OX383965.1, read on the forward strand.
GTAGGTAATAGATTTTTTATTAATTTTATTGGTTTAAATTTTATTGTTATTTTATTCACAAGTGTGTCGAAAAATGTCGTATGATACACGTGTGTATTGATGATTATCGTCCTCGGCTCTCTTAAGACCGCGAGGGCTCGGGTCTCAATGGCGCCTCGGCGGTAATCACCACCGTTACACACTAGTACCATAATGTACTATACTACTCTTTAAAATTTTGTTTTATCTTGTCGGTCGTAGATAAAGTTTTGTATGCAACTTTACGTAATTATTAATTTTAACACTCGATCTACACTATTTAAAAAAACAGATCTCGTATTAAAATTACTCTTATTACGCAACAGTTGCATAAATAACTATTGTAATTCACTTGACAAAATTTGGATTTCCTGTCTCATTTGTAAGTCTATCAAATTTTTATTGAAAGTTTTTTGCGTTTTGCTTGTCTTGATGCACGTTAGGGCTTTTTTTTATATGGCAGTATACTAGCTAGTCTATACAAGACAAAAACAAATCTGTTAATTATTTTTTGCAAATAGTTTCGCATTGCGGTTTGCAAGTAAGCTGTTTATCTAAAAGTATACCTAGAAATTTTACTTCTAAAGATTCTTGTATGGTTTCATTATTATAAAATATTTGCAAGTCGTCGTATTTTCTATTTTTACTACAAAACTACATATATGTCGTTTTATTTATATTGACATTCAAATTATTATGTTCCATCCAATATACTACATCAGCAACTGTCTTATTTAAATCATCTTTAAATCATGAAATTTCATTGGGACATTTTATTACAATAGATATATCGTCTGCAAATAATATGCATCTATGTTTCGTAATGTTTGGTAAATCATTTACATAAAGCAAAATTAAAAGGGGTCCTAAAACGCTTCCCTGCTGAAAAAAAACAACACCTTTTCTGCTGAATTCCAGAGAAGATCTATAAGTTTTTACTTCATGTAGCTTATTTTGTTTGGTTATTTCTACCTGTTGCGTGCGATTGCTTAAATAGCTTTCAATCTACTTAGTTGGAAGCCCACGGATCCTATATTGTTCACATTTTTTTAGTAAGGTAGAGTGAGATACGAGATCAAACGCCTTACTCATGTCAAATTATATTACTAAGACTGGAATCTTATCATCCATACATTTTGATATCTTTGTTATCAAGTTAAAGCTCGCCAAAGCAGTCGATTTGCCTTTTTGAAAACCGTTTTGGTCTTTATGTATGATGTTAAATTTATCTAAATAGGACAGTAATCTAAAGTGGAAAAGCATTTCAAAGATCTTAAAAAGTATAGGGACTAAAGTGATTGGGTGATAGTTGTTTATGTTTTCTTTATCACCTCCCTTGTGTTACGGTTTTACAATGGACGATTTGAGGGCTGTCGGAAAAACTCTATTTGAAAATGAGAGATGGACCAAATATGTTATGAAAGGTGACAGTACACAAGCAGTAAGTTTTATAATCCTAGTTGATACATCATTATATCCTGTGTTACATTAGTGTAATTTAGGCCTTGAATAACATTAAGAACTTCTCTTCTCAAGAAAAAGCTATTTTTTACCGACGGGATATGTTTCAAAAATCAGATTTATTGACGCTCGTTTTTTTTGGGTATCCTATTGTTAGAAATATTTACAAAATGTCAGAAGTAATTAAAAATCAATAATAATTAAATGTCAACTTAAAAATACAAATAGCAAATAAAAATTTCTGATCTAAGGAAACAGTAGGGCGACCTGAGGATGATGATTTATTTCTCACGAAAGGATCGATTTCCAGCCTGAGTATTGTCTATGGTTAGTGACGCATTGGTGTCTTGGATAGTCGTTATTATTTGTTTTAAACCTTTTACTACTAATTCAAAACCATATCTATTTAGACGCCCTGTGTTAAGAAAAAATATTTTTGAAGTGCACTCTAGATTTTTATTAGAACCCAAAATGAAAGAGTACCAAATGGTTAAATGCTTTTACACGAATATTAAAAAAAAAATTAATCAGCTGACAACTTTTAAGTAGGAAGACTTACAATAAAATTTAACATTAATTCTATTTGTGTGTTGCAATTTTAATATTTCTTTCTTTATATATTCTACGAGGGTGGTCCCAGAAGTAGCCGACCTAACCAAGAAAAATCAAAATAAATGGGACAAACTATATTTATTTCTCTACATAGCTTCCTTGTAGCTCGATACACTTTTCCCAGCGGTGCTCTATAGCTTCAATGCCACGTCTATAGTAGGAATTGTCAAACTCTTCAAAATAGCAATTAACCAACGACTCAACCTCTATGTTGCTCAAAAATCTTTTCCCGCCGAGCCATTTTTTTTAGGTTTGGGAACAGAAAATAATCTGACGGGGCCAAATCTGGTGAATAAGGTGCATGGGGAAGCAATTCAAATTTTAATTCTTCGATTTTAGCCATTGCAATGCCAGATGTGTGGATTGGAGCGTTGTCTTGATGAAACAAAACTTTTTTCTTTGACAAGTGAGGCCGTTTTTTCTTTATTTCTTCACTCAAACGCTGCAATAAGTTGGCATAATACTCGCCATTAATGGTTTTTCCTTTTGATTAGATTAGATTAGATTTATTTATTTCATACTATCAAATTCAAAATTACATAAATTGTTCAGATGTCAATGAATAATATGATCGTCAAATAATATAAAAACAAAAAATAATCAATAAAGAAATACAAACATGTCAAAAGGCGGCAAATACAAAATCATCTTATAGTCATAATAAAAATATTCAATGTCAAAATAAATATAAAATGTCAAATTAACTAATAAAATAAACTATACTGAAAAGTATTGAATAATTAAATAAAAATTAAATGTCAAGATAAAAATGTCAATTAATTATTTTGATTTTAACATTAAATATTTATTTTATTAAAGAATTTAAATATAAGTCTACGACAGTAGCTTATTCATTTATATTTTAAGATAAATTCATTTACAGTGTAAAATTCATCATCCAACAAATGGAAGATAATCTATAAAAATTATGCCACGCGCGTCCCAGAAAACTGAAGCCATGACTTTTCCTGCCGATGGAACTGTTTTTGCCTTCTTTGGAGCTGATTCTCCTCTTTCAGTCCATTGTTTTGACTGTTCCTTAGAGTTGGCAGGTTTTATTTAATAGTAACGGTCTTTGCCTATGTCTTGTGACATAATTTATTGAATTTTGCAAAAGCTTTTTTAAATTAGGGGGGATATAATTAATTCCAAAAAACTATTTCCATCGTTTGACGTTAATGATGTCTTGTTTATTTCATCCTTATTTTCAATGTCTGATTCCTCATCTATACTTTCTGACGCTACGCAAGCTGAACTCTCTATTATTGAACGGAAAGAAAATTCTGATTCTACCTTTGATACAGTGTCGACTTCGCTTTTCCTTTGTATCTGTTTTTTCAATATTTTAGTCTACTTTCTCTTCCGTAGTATTTTTATCTGTGACGCCTGTTTTTTCATTTACCTTAGCGCTTTTACTATGATAAGTTCAAGGAATTTATAGTGAAGTTTCATAAAAATTACTTTTGGCACTGGGGCTTGAACTCAGTGTGTATGTCTTCGTTTTAAAAAGTAAAAATTGCTTAAAAGTTTCCATTTACTGAGGCTTGAACATGGTTCACTTTATTTGTAAGTCTAATAAACTCCCGATAGTTCTTCGCAGCTTATAATACTGGAGCGTGCGCGATAAACAAGTTGCTATTATGTCGGTACTTCAACACAAGTATACAAGTTCATTTCATCACTGTAGGTAGTGTAGCGTTATCCGCTTATATTCGTTTTTGAGTGTTCGATACTTTTTGCTTCTTTCTCGATGTATTGACTGGCTGTTTGTATTCATTGACAGTGGATTCAAAATTTTGATTTTCCTTTCTCGGTGCTTATTATTTGTTTGGATACAGAAGAGATTGTGTCAAATACTTTGAAAAATATTTTGAAAAATCATATGATACACTAAGAAAAACCGTATAAAAATCAAATCAAATCAAAATCACTTTTAAGATTTGTTAACAAGCTTCAGTTTGTGAAGTTCAATTTTCTTACCATCTATGCTGCCTACAATTTTGTAAGTATTTTTGTCTTTACGTTATATTTGTTTCTGAGAGGTTGCCACTCTCTTATGACGCATTTTTATTCGTGCAGCTAAAGCTGCCCGATTACGGGCAGTAGGTTCCGGCTTGCACCTGCAACACTACCTAGCCCTGTCTCCAGAGAGACTTCTTGTCATCTGCTGCTTGCGCCGTGCTCTTTACCGCAACCTTTCTTCAACTACGGGTTTCTCAACAACGCAGGAAGACACCACGAACTGCGCAAAACCTACTACAACAAATTCCTAGATATTTAAACCTTTTTTTTTTTTTTTTTTTAATTTTCCAAATTCTAAAAGCGCCTCCAGACGCGCCATGATTTTTTTGGATCCGAATCTTTGGCTGTAATTTTATACTTTTAGAACTTTGATCCGCGATACTTTGCGGAAGGTACGACTATGACCATATTTAACTAGTCGCTGTAGTAATAAGTTATGTGGCCACTTAAAGTTATCACTAGATTTTTCCAAGCGATAGTATCTACTAGCTATAGACGGAGCGTTTAACCTGACGCACGCATCGTGGATTTCATTCCAAATTTATTCGTCATATTTTAACGCCTATCAATGTTTTTTTTTTAAACTTTAAACTATATAATTTTCTTAAATTTAATCACGAATCGTTCAATCAAATTTTAACTTTATTTCATTGGTTTTATATTAGTGAAATCATACTAAACTGTGTTCTATTTGATTTTATTAAAATATTGTGTGTTATATCTCTTTGTTTGTTTGGTTAGTTTAAGGTTAGTTAACTCTTACTCTATTTTAGGTAATTGCAGTACATTTTAAATTTAATTTACTTTATTTTACTGCATTTTATGGCGCCCGAGCTCAAATTATTGATTTATTCTGCTGTTTTTCAGGTTCTTTAACCAGATGAAACATTTTTTTTTACGACCGCGCGGATGTGCGTTTTAATAAACGCGACATGTATAGACAAAAATTTTTTTTCAAATGCAATTTAACTTGTAATTTCATTTATTGTTAAATTAACTATAAATTTATCTGGAAACGTCTTTTATTTTCTCCAGAAATATAATTTTACCCTTTATTTCATTTCAGTAGTTTGTAGTAGTTTTTTTTTTTTTTTTTTACTGGGCTTACTCTTGACCTCGATCTAGCCTTGAGGACAGAGATGAGGTCGACGATGGAACGAGCTTGCCCAGAAGAAGCCTATTCACTCGCGACTTAAATAGATTCGGGTTATAAGAGCTCGGGAACACAGACGCAGGCAGAGAATTCCACTCCTTAGCTGTGCGCATTATAAAGGATGTTTCAAAGCGCTTTGTGCGAATGTGTGGAATATCAACCAGATATGGGTGATATCCTGCGGTGCGTCTGGATTCCCGATGGTAGAAGGGGGATGGCGAAATAAGCTCATGGAGCTCTTGGGCACACTCTCCGAAGTACAATCTGTAAAAGACCGACAGACATGCAATTTTGCGCCGGTGGGCTAGGCTGTGAAACTTGGTTTTCACTACTCACTTTAGTTACTCTGTTTGTAAGTCTGAATGCTTGTGTAGGGAACTAAAGGTAAGTTAGTTTATGCGAGCTTTTTTGTGAGAGTTAGACCTTCTTTCAGGTTACTTTCAGTTTTTTCGTCGCGTATACTTAGCCTGCTGAACCAATCCCTTCATTATGGAAGAACATGTACCTCTAGTAGTTGAACAAGGTAATTCGGTTTGAAGATACTGGTGACCATGAACCACCATATGGAGTAGATCTAAGCCCTTTCCTCGTTCATATAATGTAGTTCCGGTGTGAGGATGTCAAGGTATGGAATTATAGTGGTAAGTATTATTAGTGAGGCATTGTAAATGCTTAGTTCTTTGGTTACAGCTAAGTACTCCTGAGTTCTCTTCATTAATTTTTGTTTCGTAGTAGTTTATTTGTTGTAGTGTCAGGCTCTTTCTCCTGCACTCGCCTCTTTCTTCTATGAACGCCTTATTTTTGAAGAGTCCTCACTAAGTCCTCATAACTCTAGGTGGTCGCTCATGTCCAGACTTTTCGCCCATGTAGGAGAGAGTCGGGACGCGTCTACTTCACTTTCCTCTATAGTTTTTTTATTTTCGTATCAGACTGTTGGTCGTGTATCCCGCAGTCGGGTCTTATATTCCCTCCTTCTCTCTCCACATCTATACTCATCTTTGTACTTTTTAGGGTTCCGTACTTCGTGGTTCATTAGTGTCGTGTCGTCTCAGACTGATGGTCATACACTTCGTGGTCTGTTCATACTCACTTCCTCCTGCCCTCACTTTATTTAACTTAGTTTTGCTTTTTTTAGGGTTCCGTACTTCGTGGTTCATTAGTACCTTGTTGTATCTGACTGATAGTCATACACGTTGTGGTATGTTCATAGTCAACCCCCTCCTTCCCTCACTATTTCTAAACTCAATTTCTATTTTTTAGGGTACCGTACTTGAATGGTCCGTTTGTGCTATATAATGCTCATTTCTTTTATTTTTTAGGTTCACATTTGTGTGTTAAAAAAAAAAAAAAACTGTCAACGGACGCGTATCGAAGTCGATTTTCTCTGCAGTTATTTGTGATTATATCCAACAGTTTCTATAAAATTTAGTTGTGATTGTGCTTATAACATCTCAGTGCATACCATATTGTGTTATCTCTGTGTTTATCGCGCTAAATAGTCATAATCCAAACCGACAAAGACTTGTTCCACCATCAACGGACAATACTGTTTACGATCTTCTGGCTGCCATATCATTTGTTGTGAATGTGCTAAAACATCTCTGTGCATATCATTTGCAGTTTTTTTGCAGTTTTCTCGTCTTAAACAGTGATAAACTACAAAACAAAGACTTGTTTTCGACATCTTATTTTCGAGCCACCCTCAAATCTTTTCGATTTACCATAATGACAAATGTCACCTGACACTTCAGTGTTGCCAGTATGAACGAACCTCCCCAGAATGGGGGAAATCAACCTGTTCTTGGTCACAGACACCTTGTGCAACAAGTTTTCCACAAGAGCATGTTTGAACAAAGCCCATTAGCTAAAAAAGTACCCTAAACCGATAGCATACCCAATGCTGTAGATACTAACCCACCTGATGAAGTGTACAAAACACCACCATGTCATGTGCCATGGCAGAAAGTACCTCAAGCCAATACAAGCGAGCAAAGGAAAAAGAGGAAGGTCTCTGACTCACCACCCCCAGTACCAACCCAAAACAGATTTGAAATCCTAAATCAGGTAAAAACCACACCGGAAGCTCAAATTGAACGAAAAAACAAACCTCCACCAATTATCTTGTATGGGATCAAAGAAATCGACAAACTTATAGACTTACTCACAAAAACAATACCAAAAGAATCTTTTACAATCAAAATTATTACAAGACAACAGCTGCGTCTCAGTTTCTCAGATGTGGAAACATACAAGACAGCAATAACTCTAATACGTGAAAATGGTTTGATCGGTCATACTTTCACAACAAAATCTGAAAAGCCCTTTAGAATTGTGATCAAGAACCTACATCCTTCTACACCAGTACAAGAAATCATTTCAGCGATTGAAAACACTGGAAATAAAGTGAAAGGCGAGATAATCAATGCTCGCTATGGGCCAAATAAAATTCCCCTCCACACATGGTTTGTAAATCTTGAGCCAAGTCCAAATAACAGCAAGGTAAGAGAAATAAAGTACATTTATTACACAAAAGTTACAATTGAAGATCTTAAAAAGCAAACAACTGTCGTCCAATGTAAAAGATGCCAGCAATACGGGCATACAAAGAACAACTGTATGCGCCCATATCGTTGCGTGAAATGTGCGGAAAATCATAAAACAACAGACTGTCCAAAAGTAGATCGCAAAACACCAGCCAAATGTGCCCTTTGTTTTGGGACTCACCCGGCAAACTATAGGGGCTGCAAGGTCTTCCAGGAAATCAACAAAATAAAAATGAATGGAATAACAAGCCAAAAACCTAACATCAAAAGTAGCGAAACAGATCAAGAAAAAGCAGAACCAAATTCGACCAATAAATCTGGAGCTACAATGGGAACCCAGCCCATAAACAATTTATTCTCAAGAAATCACCGAACCTATGCTAATGCTGTAAATAAAAATCAAAATGCCAGCGAGCCTTCTGCTGCAACGACGAACACATTAACTGAAATACTGATGAACCAAGCTAAAAAGCTAGACACATTATTAGAACAAATGAGCTCTCTTATGAACATCATGATTACACTTATTAATAAAATAAAATAAAATTCAACCTAAAAATTGCAACATGGAATATCAACGGCCTCATATCAAAAATTGAGGAGGTAAAACTTTTTATCAAACTACATAATATAGACATACTGCTTATATCTGAAGCTCATCTCACACACTTACCTAATGAAAATCTACCGGGATACCGAATTTATTATACGCCTCATCCTGATGGCACTGCACACGCAGGGACTGCTATAATACTGAGAAATTCATTAAAACACTACTGCCTTACTGCCTATCAAACACCAGAAATCCAAGCTACATCTGTAGTTGTAGAAGACAAGGAAGGACCACTGACTTATTCTGCAGTATACTGCCCACCAAAACACAATATAATTGATAATCAATTTCTAACATATTTTGGAACTCTGGGAAATAGATTCGTTTCAGGAGGCGACTGGAACGCGAAAAATACACACTGGGGTTCAAGACTTACTAATACCAGAGGAAGAGAACTAAAGAAAGCATTGGACAATAAAGGATACTCCTATTTATCTACTGGAGAACCCACATACTGGCCAACAGACCCAAACAAACTGCCAGATTTACTAGACTTTTATATAACTTCTGCTGGCATATCTAATTTATATTGTGATGTCCAAAGTTGCCTTGATGGGAGCAGTGACCATACACCAGTTTTTCTCACACTAAGTACTACAGTTATATCTAAAAAAGAGCCCCCACATCTAACCAATATAAAAACAGACTGGGATTGCTTTGAAGAATATATTGATATATCAATAAACCTCAAAATACCATTAAAGTCCTCGGATAACGTTGAAGATGCAGCAACACTTATCACATCTGTAATACAATGTGCAGCATGGATGTCAACCCCATTAATTTCACCCAGAATCGGAAATAAATCAATACCTAATAACACTATAGTCACACGCATGGTGCAAGAAAAACGTCGTTTAAGAAGAATTTGGCACAATACTAGAAGGCCAGCAGATAAAACAATTTTCAACAAAGCTTCCTCTGATCTTAAACAAATTTTATGCGACCTTGAAGATGAAGCACTGCAATTCAAAATCGCTGGACTCTCGGCTACAAACAAAGGCGAGTACTCGCTTTGGAAAGCAGCAAAAACTGCAAATAAACCTCAACCGATGCTACCCCCAATCAGAACACAGGAAGGAAACTGGGCCCGAAGTGAATTAGAAAAAGCAGAAGCATTTGCATCACATCTTAGCAAAGTTTTCACAGACAATCCATCTACAGATGAAAAGTGGGAGGAAGAAGTAGACAAGTTCCTGAACAATGAAGACGAAATAAGTCCTTCAATTAAGTTATTTACACCAAAAGAAGTCGCAAAACACATCCGAAATCTAGATCCACAGAAAGCTCCTGGTTATGACCTCATAACACCATTCATCTTAAAGAAATTACCGCGAAAAGGAGTTGTTTTCTTAACAATCTTGTTTAATGGAATAATCAGAACATGTCATTTCCCCTCACAATGGAAAGTGTCACAAATTATAATGGTACCAAAACCAGGAAAATCGCCAAATGAAATAGCATCATATCGACCTATTAGCCTTCTTCCAGTCATATCGAAGCTGTTCGAACGTATGCTGATGGATAGAATCCGGCCCATTATTGATGAAAAGAACTTGATAGCTGAACATCAGTTTGGATTTCGACGACATCATTCCACCATTGAACAAGTCCACAGAGTGGTAGACAAAATCAGGAAAGCTATGGAAAAACGACAGTATTGCTCTGCTGTTTTTCTAGATATACAGCAGGCATTTGATAAAGTGTGGCATAAAGGGTTGCTATATAAGCTCAAAACTACTTTGCCTCAAGCAATATATTCCCTTCTAAAATCGTACCTTGAAGAGAGGTTATTTTATGTTCAATTTGGTGAAGCATCATCAATGATTTACGATATTAGAGCCGGTGTCCCACAGGGATCTGTTCTTGGACCGGTACTGTACACATTATTCACATCAGACCTACCAGAGACGGATGATATTCTTACTGAAACCTACGCAGATGATACTGCAGTTCTTAGCTGTGATAAATCTCCAGAACTTGCATCGCAGAGACTACAAAAGCAACTTGATATGCTAAATAATTGGCTCCATAAGTGAAAAATTAAGACCAGCGCGCAAAAATCAAACCATATCACCTTCACGCTCAACAGACGCAACTGCCCTGAAGTAAAGCTAGGCGATGATATGCTCCCACATGTAGAAGATGTTAAGTATCTTGGCGTGCAACTTGACCGCAGACTAACATGGCAAAAACACATAAAAAGTAAACGTGACTCACTTAACAACAAGTTCAGATCGATGCAATGGCTAATGGGAAGAAGCTCTAAGTTGTCTCTAGAGAATAAAGTACTCATTTACAAAACTATTCTAAAGCCTGTATGGACCTACGCACTTGAGCTCTGGGGGGTGGCCAGCAACTCAAATTCTACAAAGATTTCAAAACAATGTTTTAAAAACTATAGCACGAGCACCATGGTTCACCAAAAATCAGGAAGTCCATGAGTATCTACATATCCCCACTATTCGAGACGAGATCAAAGCGCGAAAAGATTGCTACAAAGCTAAGTTACTATGCCATAAGAATGCACTTGCTCGCTCATTAGTACCAGCACAAGAAGATTGTACAAGTCGTCTTAAGAAGCGCAGAATTTTATGAAAGCCACATAAGCATGAAAATGAAGGAAGAGGAGGGTCGACGGACTCTTCATTCCAAAACGCCATAGAAACTAGATCAGATCTGTTTATAGTTGTAAAACTGATCACAGATAGCAAACATACAATGGAAAAAAAAAAAACATTTGTGTGTTCATTTTGTGCTGATTTTAACTCCAGTCATACTAACGATGTCCTGAAATAAATTTCCCTCTGGAATACCTCTTCATATATTTACCATTTTAATTCATATAAAAATGTACTGAACCACACCTTTTTTTAAAATATCACTCTTTTCTTTTATTTAACTGTAGGCCTTTTTTTTGGTGTGTATGGACGGCGCGTCTTTTCGTCCGCTTTTTCGCCATTCACACAGTTTTTGTTTCGCTCTAGACCCTGGATTAAAGTCTCCTTTCTCATACGCAAACCTTTTTTTTGCGTACTCTAACCAAAGATTTTGGAAACTACGCCAGGGGGCGTTTATAGATATGCCATATACTCGGCAAAAGCGTGCCACGTAAAAGACAAATTGGACTTGAAAATGGCGGTGTTTAGTAGTGCTGTCTAACTTGTAATCGATATTTTATCGATATGCGGGCTGGCAGACGACGTCGGAGACGTACAAGTAGACTTCGTTAAGTGATAGATAGATTGCTGATAGACAGCTTAATCGCCGCGCCATCAGTACTTTTATCTCCAAGTACTGTAACTCTAGCCCGAAATAAGAATGGTACAAAGTTCAATGTGTCAAGCTTGATGTGCTCTTGACTGTACAGTTACATAATTAGAATTAGAGGCGACTAAGGGCTTATGATGGGAAGGATGGGCAGCAGCATCTTTCTGTTGATTTTACTATCTTACATACTGCGGTCACCAACAACAGCAGTGGCAAGCCACAACGCTAACAAGCGTGGTGACTAGAGTAAATCCCCTCCAAAGAACCACGTGATTTTTTAAGGGAGCTCCCTGTCCTGCAGTGGATGTTTTATGGGACGTTATGACGATGATAAAACATACTCAGTATTATTATGTAACTCAAGTTTAATAATTAATGTGATTATACAGTGTTATTTTTTTTACCATCCGGTAATTTTAAGAGGTGATTCTTCTCATATTTCCCATATAAGTTAGCAAAAGAATTTGTGCATCGGAGGATAAAACATCTATTAGGCTATTAAATAAATAAAGTTAAAATAATCGGAGGATAGAACATCTATTTCGCTATAAAATAAATAAAGTTTGTCATAATAATTCCCTAAAATTATCCCGATCGATCGAAAACGAGGCCATTTTTCGCATTCTTATTACGTCACACTTCCCCTTCCAATAAAACATTTGGTTACTATAAAATAAGTCGAATTAGATACACCAATAGCATCACAATCACCGTACCGGCAAGATGAGTTTTGAGGAGGTGAGTTCTTATGGTCTGTTGTAGCTGCCCTGTGTGCCCCATCTCAACTTTTCAACCTGTATAGTTGACATGAAATAAAACCATTGGCCAAGCACATCTTCATCATCATCATTATTATAATGGTTGATAGTCTACTACTTCACAAATACGAACCGCATAGAGCAGTGAGTGTACTGCCCCAGCATGTAAACGTATGATATCCACAGTTCTGTCAAAACAAGATTCCTCAAAATGCAGCGTATAGAGAAATTGGTTTTAAAATTTGTATTTATGTTTTCTATATCAAAAATATCAGTCCACTTCTTTCCGGCAGTTTCATTTCGTGGGAATCTACAAGAAAAGGTTAGAACATATTATTAAATTCCTTCACGTTCAATCTATAATATTGGTCGGGCAACTCGGGCAGCTGCTGCACAAAGTCTGTCAATCTTTTACAGTCTCATACTGTTTTAGTTTCAAAACAAATTAAAAAATGAGTTGTAGACCCTGTGTGCAACTGGCCGTTATAACCAAAGACATTATACTTCTCCCTACTTTTATTTTAATCTGTTAAAATGGCACGCTTTTAAATTGCTGTAAGATTGGCCAGCTGGTATTTTTCAGACTCATCGTAGAGGCGGCAGCAGTTCTTCATAAATTATTGAATTGAAAGTTCCAACTCCAAAATGACCCCTTTTGTATCCTTTAACCGTACACTTAATTATTTTGCTAAAAGTTAAGGTTTATTGAACAGCATTATATGATAATGTAAGAATATTGTAATATCGATATCAGCTGTGCTTGATTACATCACTACGTGTTTACATTGTTTGTATGTAAAAGTTTGGTAATGAAATAAAGACAATGGCAGCTTGAATACATAAAATAAATTAGTTTACTTCATGGTTGAACACCGCTACATCAAAAATTCGATCAGACAAATATGCGAAATATTCGTCAAAAAGCCAAATAACCAGCGACTTACTTGTGCATAGATAGTTGTGGATGGTTCTTGATCTTCCTTGCACTACACAACAAAATAGAACACTGGCATCCTGCCGAAGCCTAAATAAAGAAATCAATTTATAAAAACATTTCTAAACTGATATGTTTGTTTACAATAACAATAAAATTGACGAACATGTACACCAATTTGACAGCCCACGTACTGCCGTATACCGTTTTTCAAAATGGCGAACTGGCGACAAAGTGTTTTCGGAAAAAAAAGTTTCGATACTGATAAAATATTGTTGTCCTTTTTAAACCTTTGTAAACAAAGATTAGTTAGAAAGAAATAGCATTAACTCTATCAGTTAAGTTTTCCATAGACAATAGCTTCAGGTCCTTTAGAAGCGCAGCGTTTTTCTTACGTCAATGACTCTAACAAACAAGTATGACGCAAGTAGTGTTATGACGTATAGCGTTAAGACACCATAGCATGTTGATATTGTCATAATGTCTTTGACATAAACCATATGATGAGCAGTTGCCATTTTTTCACGTTTGCCCGCGAAAAAGTTCTAATATTCGGAGGTTTCCGAGATCGTTTGTCTTTTGTCGGCTCCCGCCCATCTCGTTTTCTCTTTTTGAAGTTTTCAAGTTAATTGCAAAGTACTTTCAACTTTTATCTTTGCGTTTCAACTACTTGTTGTTGTATACTCGTAGTTAGGTTATTTTTTTTGTGGGTGCTTTTTGGATTAGTTAGGCTAGCTAGGTTATAGTGTTAGGCTAACAAGGTTGTAAGATTAGGTTAGCTAGTTTGTAGTCTCTTCTTATGTCCTGATAGGCACAACGTTTACTGTCAGCTTCGGATCGCTGGTTTTTCGAACAAGCCTCGTTCGTAAAGGGCTCTGTACGCAATGCTACGTTATCTAACGGTTGCCGGTCTCCGATGTGAGGTCAGAAGCATAAGATAGTTTTAATTTAATTTTTCCTGTTAGTCTCTTATTTTAATTTGTTCTATAATTTTCTTTGGTTATTTTTTTCTTGCTTCTGCTTTTGTTCGATAGGATAGCTGTTACCTGTCGGATCCTCTTTTAATTAGTCTTTTTGCTTTTGGTTGGTTAGATTTTTTAGTCTTACTTTTTTTGGATTGTTAGTCTAGGAGCCCACAGCCCTCAACCTTTTTTTTTCTTCAGAAATAATTATAGTCTAGGAGCCCACTGTAAAAATAATTATAGTCTAGGAGCCTACTGTAAAAATAATTATAGACTAGGAGCCCACTGTAAAAAATATTTCTAATTAATGAGCTTCTAATTTTTTTTTTTTTTTGGGGAAGTTGGATGGCTGTAGCGTTATCCGCTTATATTCTTTTTTGAGTGTTCGATACTTTTTGCTTCTTTCTCGATGTATTGACTGGCTGTTTGTATTCATTGACAGTGGATTCAAAATTTTGATTTTCCTTTCTCGGTGCTTATTATTTGTTTGGATACAGAAGAGATTGTGTCAAATACTTTGAAAAATATTTTGAAAAATCATATGATACACTAAGAAAAACCGTATAAAAATCAAATCAAATCAAAATCACTTTTAAGATTTGTTGACAAGCTTCAGTTTGTGTAGTTCAATTTTCTTACCATCTATGCTGCCTACAATTTTGTAAGTATTTTTGTCTTTACGTTATATTTGTTTCTGAGAGGTTGCCACTCTCTTATGACGCATTTTTATTCGTGCAGCTAAAGCTGCCCGATTACGGGCAGTAGGTTCCGGCTTGCACCTGCAACACTACCTAGCCCTGTCTCCAGAGAGACTTCTTGTCATCTGCTGCTTGCGCCGTGCTCTTTACCGCAACCTTTTTTCAACTACGGGTTTCTCAACAACGCAGTAAGACACCACGAACTGCGCAAAACCTACTACAACAAATTCCCAGATATTTAAACCTTTTTTTTTTTTGTTTTAATTTTCCAAAGTCTAAAAGCGCCTCCAGACGCGCCATGATTTTTGTGGATCCGAATCTTTGGCTGTACTTTTATACTTTTAGAAATTTGATCCGCGATACTTTGCGGAAGGTACGACTATGACCATATTTAACTAGTCGCTGTAGTAATAAGTTAGGTGGCCACTTAAAGTTATCACTAGATTTTTCCAAGCGATAGTATCTACTAGCTATAGACGGAGCGTTTAACCTGACGCACGCATCGCGGATTTCATTCCAAATTTATTCGTCATATTTTAACGCCTATCAATGTTTTTTTTTTAAACTTTAAACTATATAATTTTCTTAAATTTAATCACGAATCGTTCAATCAAATTTTAACTTTATTTCATTGGTTTTATATTAGTGAAATCATACTAAATTGTGTTCTATTTGATTTTATTAAAATATTGTGTGTTATATCCATAGATTTATATAGTCAAGATAGGATCTTGGGAACAAGCGGTTCAAAATTTCCCCATACAAGAAAAAATAGCGCCATCTGTGAGAAATCGCGTGAACTACGTTGTGAAGTACTTCGGTCGGTACTAAATACAAGGAACGGAAACAATATGGCGGGAAAAAACAAATAAACTTTTTACTGTTTATATGTGATTTAGGCCTAGTTTTTTTTCAGTTTCATTAATTTTATTATAGTCAAAAACAATAATAAGATATAAATATAATAATAATAAGAGTATATTGTTTCTTCAAATAAAAACATCCATTTTGTTGGTAAGTTTATTTGCATCCAATGTTGACAATATGACTGACAACGACTGACATTTGTTGGTCCTAAACGTCAGATTTCGGACCAACGAATTGGGGACATTGTAACGTGCCGATGGGCTAGTACTTTTATATAAGTAAATGGTTATATCTCTTTGTTTGTTTAGTTAGTTTAAGGTAAGTTAACTCTTACTCTATTTTAGGTAATTGCAGTACATTTTAAATTTAATTTACTTTATTTCACTGCAGTAGGTACTCCCTGTGGATACTCCGAATATGTTATTGACAAAATTTTATTTAAATATAGCATTTTTACACTGCATGTAGTGATTACACATTTAATGTTTTTATTTATTCGTCACCAATACTTTGTTCTAATGCTTATATTTTTAAAGAATATGATTATTTTGTCGTTTACAACACCGTTTATTAATTCCCTGATATTGCTTTTCTGTTGGAATATAAAATGTCACAAGCAATAACACTTAGTAATAAAGTCGCTAATTATTGATTTTTAATGTCTTTTTTCATATATCACGAATATTACCATTTTTGATGAATAAAATACACAGAGCCAATGTTAACTTAGAGGCGCCACCAATTATTTATTATTATTTATTTTTATTAATTTTCTTACAATTTGATGATTCTGGATGATTTATGCTGCTTAAGACATTCAATCTGGGGAAGTCACACAAAGTGATAGGTATTTGTTTGACAGTGTCCCCACCGGGAATCGAACCCAGAAATACCGGACCAAGAACCAAATGCTCCAACTACTAGATCATGGAGTCAGCAGAGAGTAAAGAGAGTTTATAATAAATCCCTTTTTTAAACGGTTATAAAAATCCCAAAACCAAGTGTCTTTTATTACATTTATCTTCTGATCGATGGTGGATTTTATTTTTCATTTAACAATTTTCAACCCAATTTTTGTTTTAAGTTTTCCTGTGGATAAACATCTATAAAATCAATCGATTAAGCAAATAAGAAAGCAAAGTAAGTGGCTCTGAATATTTTACGGCAGATTCATTTCTTAACTAAATCGTAAATGGCGGCGATTAAAAGAAAATGTTGTACCTACTTTACATTCACCCGAAGAAACAGATATTATGGTGGTAAGAACGTAAAATTATAATAAATCGTGGGTACCATTGGTCAAGTACTTGGGTCAGAAGATAAATGTATTAAAAGACACTTGGGTTTGGGATTTTCATCAGTTGAAAAAAAGGATTTATTATGAACTCTCTTTACTCTCTGCTGACGTCCGATGTTCGTCTCTGAGAGCATACGTACTTTCGTTTCGGTCCGTAATATTCTTATAAAATAAGTGCAAAATTTTAAGTCTTATCATTGATTTCGGTATCAGTTTGAAGTGCACAAAAAACCCAACAAATAAGTGAAAACCGTGTCTAGTTTGATACAGAACTACTGGAGTATTAATCACATATATTCAAAATTAAATTGATAACGGCTGACGGCGAGCCTTGACCTGCCTCAACGTTACGATCGGAGCAGCGAAGTAAGCGTGAGTTACCTGTCTTTCGGGTCAACGTTCTGTTAGCCGGTTATCCTTGAGCGCGCCGCTGGACCAACTCTCTACGCACGTGCTGCTACGCGCACTGCTAAACAATATCAGCCGCATGTGAGCTCCAGTGCAAGCGAATTTCGCAGTTAAGTATACCGCATAACCGTGCGACCGATACAAGCACGACGCCCGTCTTCTACGAGCGCTACGAGTTCCGAGACAGGGCAACTACTCATATCAAGAGCTATTGAGTACACTTTAGCATGCATTTTTGGGATAAATATCGATAACAATCATGAGGAAGTGCGTAGCATGTACAAACCAAATTTAAATAGGGCAACTAATCGAATGCATAACATGCAAAGGTAAATTCCATCACCTCTGTGTGAACTTTAGCTTAAATCAATTTGTAAGTCAAATGCAAGATTTACAAAGGCTGCGGATTTGCCCAGAATGTAAATTGATCACAAGATGCCGAATAAATGACACTACCCCCGTAAGGGGCCTACAGTCAATATGTGAAGACGCACCTGTACCAGAGAACAAACACAAAATTGCAGACGAGAGTTTACCTGATGATATACATAATTTTATTACAACGCAGGATTCCCTCAATTTGAGTATGATTGCGAATGAAACCACAGCACAACATGTGAATGATCACGATGTAAAATTACTCCTTATGGAACTACAATCCTTTAGAAAAGAAATTTTTGAAATGTCGATGGAGAAAAACGCACACATTTCAGAGTTGGAAAAGCAGATTAGAGGCTTGAAGCAGGAAATAATCAATCTGAAAAATGCCAAGTCTGACGAAATTAGATCGTTAAACATACAAATAAGTAAGTTTATAGAATCAGAGATTCTAACAAAAAAATCCATCAAAACTGTAGCGACCCAGTCAAGCGAGACCCACAGAAATCCTACGACGCCTGTACAGCCGCTGCGGCCACCAACACCTGCGCCTGTAAAAACTCCTTCCTTAAAGCCTGTATCGACCTCCGCGAACACCGTCAACCAACCCCCTTCGTGTATTGCCTCCACCAGCGATGCGAATGTGGCCTGTGATAACGATGGATGGCAGAAGCAACAATCTCGGAAAAAGCGTAGATCGCACCGAAAGGCTATCACCGGGACCGGACCAGTCGACGACTCCCTCGCAACGTTAGAGAGGACAAATAAAATCCACGCGTGTTTCTTTAAATCAGGCACGACACCCGCCGTCAAAAATTGCATGACGTAAAAAGAGCACTGCAGAATTATACAGAGTCGAAGCAATAAAATTGAGGCATGAGTATTACTCGTCGTTTGCTATAACAGTTCCGGCTAGTAAATACGAGTACTTTATATCGAGTGAAAACTGGCCCGCCAACATACAAATTACCGCGTGGTTTTGAAAGAGCGCCCGGCGCACGACGCGTGCGCTGTCGGTTGGACACAGCAATACTATTATATATTCTGTGACAGCAAGGACTCCGAACATCCCCGTGCTGCGAACAACGACCCTTCAGGCGCCTCAAGACACACAGTCACCGCGAACTATGAAAAATAGTGACGCCCCGCGCCGCCAGTCGCCCCCCCGCGTGCCCCCGCCGCTCCCGGCGCCACCAACACCGGTACCAGCACACACGCCCCCGCCGCCACCAGCCAGGCCTCCACCAACCCGGAACCGATCCTCGGCTGCTAAACTTACGCTTTGTCATCAGAATATTCGGAGAATTAATAGTAAAACGAAAAAACTCGAAGTACTTCTAAAGAACGATCCCCCTAAGGATGGAGTTGGGGTGCGATAGGTTTAAAATGTCTAAAAATCAATATGGGTGTCGTTTTTATGGTTTATCGGGTCGCTGCTTACGAAAACTACAACAATTTTGAAATCCAACGTGGTGGACGTGAAACACCATCATCCCCTTGGAGATGGAGTTGGGGTGCGATAGGTTTAAAATGTCTAAAAATCAATATGGGTGTCGTTTAAATGGTTTATCGGGTCGCTGATTACGAAAACTACAACAATTTTGAAAAGCAACGTGGTGTACGTGAAATACCATCATCCCCCTGGGGATGGAGTTGGGGTGCGATAGGTTTGAAATGTCTAAAAATCTATATGGGTGTCGTTTGTATGGTTCATCGGGTCGCTGATTACGAAAACCACAACAATTTTGAAATCCAACGTGGTGGACGTGAAATACCATCATCCCCTGGGGATGGAGTTGGGGTGCGATAGGTTTGAAATGTCTAAAAATCAATACGGGTGTCGTTTGTATGGTTTATCGGGTCGCTGATTACGAAAGCTACAATAACTTTGAAATCCAACGTGGTGGACGTGAAATACCATCGTCCCCTGGGGATGGGGTTGGGGTGCGATAGGTTTGAAATGTCTAAAAATAAATATGGGTGTCATTTCTATGTTAGGGATAGCGGTTAAATTGGCGTAAGGGGTAGGGATAGGGTTAGGGATAGGGACAGGTAGAGGTAGAGGTAGAGATGTAGAGAGGTAGAGAGGTAGAGAGGTAGAGAGGTAGAGAGGTAGAGAGGTAGAGAGGTAGAGAGGTAGAGAGGTAGAGAGGTAGAGAGGTAGAGAGGTAGAGAGGTAGAGAGGTAGAGAGGTAGAGAGGTAGAGAGGTAGAGAAGTAGAGGTAGAGAGGTAGAGAGGTAGAGAGGTAGAGAGGTAGAGAGGTAGAGAGGTAGAGAGGTAGAGAGGTAGAGAGGTAGAGAGGTAGAGAGGTAGAGAGGTAGAGAGGTAGAGAGGTAGAGAGGTAGAGAGGTAGAGAGGTAGAGAGGTAGAGACGTAGAGACGTAGAGACGTAGAGAGGTAGAGGGGTTCAGGTAGAGGTAGAGGGAGAGGGAGAAGGAGGGGAAGGGGGAGAGTGAGGGAGTGAGGGAGGGGGAGGGGGTGATAAAAAGGGAGAGGGAGGGGGAGAGACAGAGGGAGGGGGAGAGGTAGAGGGGAGAGAGAGGGAGAGGGTTTTAGTTTTTCTCAATTACTTCTGCGAATTGGCTCTGTTTTGAAAATATTACATAAAGGTGTCTCTCATCTCTCTCTTTGTTAGGGTACTGCTGCTAAGTTCCTCTGTTCTGAGTAATTTATGAGTAACGTCTGTATATTACATAAAATTCAGCTGGATCTTGAATTATACTCATTGATTTGCGCGGGGTTAGTCCTGTTTTTCCTTAGTTTAAAATTACCCCGAAATGACGGGAAAATATCTCATTGCTTCGGAAAACCGGTAACAACATAAATACGAAACCCACGCGAGCGAAGCCGCGGGCAACAGCTAGTATTATCTATATATATAAAAGAAGAAGGTGACTGACTGACTGACATATCAACGCACAGCCCAAACCGCTGGGTCTAGAGATTTAAATTTGGCATGTAGGTTTCTTATGAGACCTAGGGGTGCACTAAGAAAGGGTTTTAAAAAATTCCACCCCTAAAAGGGTAAAATAGGGGATGAAAGTTTGTATGAAAGTCCGTCAGTTTTGAAGTTAGGATCTTCAAAATTTGTATTAAGTTGGACGACTACAAATTAATAATTACATTTCTCAGGGTTTTTGAAAATTCGACACCCTTAAGGGTGAAAAGGGGGATGAAATGAAAATTCTTTATTTTTAAAGTAAAATCCACATAATGTATTACGTATTTAGGCATTAATGATGTAATTCTATGCAACGTTCATCACTGTTATTAAAATTCCACCCCAAATTCAACCCCTAAAAAAGGGAAATGGGGTGAAAAAGTCTAAAAATCAATATGGGTGTCGTTTGTATGGTTTATCGGGTCGCTGATTACGAAAGCTACAACTACTTTGAAATCCAACGTGGTGGACATGAAAAACCATCATTCCCTGGGGATGGGGTTGGGGTGCGATAGGTTTGAAATGTCTAAAAATAAATATGGGTGTCGTTTCTATGTTAGGGATAGCGGTAAAATTAACGTAAGGGGTAGGGATAGGGGTAGGGATAGGTAGAGGTAAAGGTAGAGGTAGAAAAGTTGAGAGGTAGAGGTAGAGAGGTAGAGAGGTAGAGGGGTAGAGAGCTAGAGGGGTAGAGGGTAGAGGGGTAGAGGAGTAGAGGGGTAGAGGGGTAGAGGGGTAGAGGGGTAGAGGGGTAGAGGGGTAGAGGGGTAGAGGGGTAGAGGGGTAGAGGGGTAGAGGGGTAGAGGGGTAGAGGGGTAGAGGGGTAGAGGGGTAGAGAGGTAGAGAGGTAGAGAGGTAGAGGGTTAGAGGGGTAGAGGGGTAGAGGGGTAGAGGGGTAGAGGGGTAGAGGGGTAGAGGGGTAGAGGGGTAGAGGGGTAGAGGGGTAGAGGGGTAGAGGGGTAGAGGGGTAGAGGGGTAGAGGGGTAGAGGGGTAGAGGGGTAGAGGGGTAGAGGGGTAGAGGGGTAGAGGGGTAGAGGGGTAGAGGGGTAGAGGGGTAGAGGGGTAGAGGGGTAGAGGGGTAGAGGGGTAGAGGGGTAGAGGGGTAGAGGGGTAGAGGGGTAGAGGGGTAGAGGGGTAGAGGGGTAGAGGGGTAGAGGGTAGAGGGGTAGAGGGGTAGAGGGGTTTTATTTTTTTTTATTTATTTATTTATTATGCATTAAATTACAAGAAATATGGTGGACATCGTTAGCACGCAAACCTCTTGGGTTTATCTGCGCTAACGGGTCGTCTTACTACTATTTTAAATACAGATATAAAGCTTAAGTTCTAAGTTTTACATCCCGGCTGGTTTAGCAAGTAATACATCTTCAGTTTATTGTTGTATTTACATTTTTCCATGTACATATCTTGCAAGTCTTCCGTCAATTCATTTATAAGGCTTGGTATCTGATAATTTAGAAGTCTGGTTCCATAAAAATTTGTTGTTTTAGGTACTATGTATTTTTTTGTACTATTGTTGGCTCTAAGGTTGTCTGGCCTCTTTCTTACCTCTAGATAATCTGGGTTATTTACTTCAGTTAGTAGATTAAATTTAATTTTATCATATACATTCAATACCTTGCAGTAATTAAACAGCCCTGCATCATTATTTTTATATCTATTTTTTATGTATCTAGGTACTATAATTTTAAGCATTTTACGTTGTATTCGGTATATATCGTATATATATGTTGTAAATGTTCTCCCATAGCTACTCAATCCGTAACCGATAACAGAGTCCGCTAAGGCCATGTAAAGAAGTCTAAGTATTTTGTAAGGTAACTTATACTTTAGTACCATCAACTTGCTCGTGACTGAACGAAGCTTTGAGCACACATGTTCTTTATGTGGTCCCCAGCAGAATCTGTTATCGATCACGAGACCTAAGTAAGTGTGACTATTGAGAGTGTCAATAGATTGACAAGCACACTTTGTCATATTTGTGTGTAAGCATGAGTGGCTATGCGATATGATGGTCGGGGTGTATGCTGCTTTATTGTGTGCAGAATGTATAAATAAAAGTTTAGTTTTTAGAATGTTAATAACGAGACCGACATCATGGGCCCATTTACATAATATGTCAAAACTGTTCTGAATATCAGTTTGCGCTTTGATTATATCATTGTCCGCTACTACTAGGCATGTGTCATCCGCAAACTGATACACAGAACCTTTGGTTACAACATTTGCCATGTCGTTGACATAAAGCAAGTATTCTGTTGGGCCAATAATGGAACCCTGGGCCGTGCCTCTATCCGTGGCAATTAGATTTCCAATCGTGTTCGAGACTTTAACAGTGGTATATCGGTTAGTATGGTAATTTTTTAATAATTCTAAAAAAGGTCCTTGTATTCCACACCGCGATAGCTTGTCGTAAAGAGTGCTAAAATTTAAAACATCAAATGCCTTACTGAAGTCAATAAATATTACTAAAACATATTTTTTATTATTTAAATGGTTATTAATTTCGTCCGTAAACATCCGTAGTAGTTGAGTAGTATTTTTGTTTTTCTGAAATCCGAATTGTGTTTTATTAATGATATTGTTATCGATGAGATATTGGTTTAATTCATTGCTAATATATTGTTCTATAATTTTATCTAAACATGAGAGAATAGTTATTGGACGGTAATTATTGTAAATATTGTGATTTCCTTTTTTAAAAATAGGTCTAATGATTCCTATTTTTAACAAGTCCGGATAAGTGCAAGTTTCTAAACATCTATTAATTAAGTGCGTTATAATCGGAATCAAAGATTTTGAATTGTTTTTTAAATCACAAGCTCGTAGTCCGTCGTAGCCTGGATTTTTTTTAATATTTATTGATTTCAGTATTTTTTCTACGTTTTCTAAGGTAGCTTTCTTAATTCGCATAGTTCTGTCAGGTATTATTTCATAATTTGTTCTTATTAAGAGAGGTTTATCGCAGTAACTACAGATTTCTTTCACGTTGTTTTCAAACTCTTTTCCAAAATTATTAGCTAAAGTCATGGGATCCTGATTAAAAGCTTCTTGTAGTTTTTTATCAATGCATTTTATTATTTTACCTGTGAGTCTGTTTATTAGTTGCCAGAGTTTAATTGGGTTGCGAAAATTTTCACATATTTCTTTTTTGGTATTATTATTTCTTAAGTATTGAGTATATTTATTAGTTTAGATTTTTTTTTTTTTATAAATAGACATCTTTATTTACGAAACATTTGCACAATTTACAATAACTTGAACCCCGCACTAGGTAAACCTGTATCGCGGGCGTCCACTTTAACGAAATTCACTATAATGCAAACACATAAATTTTGACATTTAAAAGAAAACAGTATTGATTAAAACATACAGATGAACTACATTTTTTTTTCTAAACTATGTACAGATTAGATTAGTAAATGTTAAATGTGATAAAGAGTAGAATGCATAATAACATGAATAATTGTGTGTGTGTGTGTGTGTGTGTGTGTGTTTATTTCGGTAATTATTATATTGTAATCTTTTTAGGGTATTTGTATCATCATCACGCCAAGCTTCAAACAACTCATCACGCTTTGCACACATATATACGAGTTTACGGTTGGACCACTCACAATACCGTCGTTTACTACCAGATACTATAGTTGTATAGAAACATTTATTATAGGCATTATTAAACTGCGTATTCATGAAGTAAACGATATCATTAGGATTATTATAGCTTAATGGCGTTTCCCAGTCTATCTGTTCTAATTCTCTGTGGAGTTTTTTATTATCTAATCTGGTAATAAGCTGCGGCGGTGGCGGGGGAGCGCGTAATGCGCCGCATGAGTCATCACTGCCCGCTATAGGGAGCACTCCAAATACCGCGCAGCCCGTCATTCTGTGGTCGGCCGGAGCGATGTTTATACCCGCTGTGTGCACTTCTCTGACACCTACACCTAGAGGGGTAGAGGGGTAGAGGGTAGAGGGGTAGAGAGGTAGAGGGGTAGAGAGGTAGAGAGGAAGAGAGATAGAGAGGTACAGGTACAGGTAGAGGGAGAGGGAGGAGGGGAAGGGGGAGAGTGAGGGAGGGGGAGGGGGTTAGAGAGAGGGAGATGGATAAGGAAGGGCAGTGGGAGAGGGAGGAGGGGGAGAGACAGAGGGAGGGGGAGGGGGAGAGGGAGAGAGAGGGAGAGGGTTTCAGTTTTTCTTAATTACTTCTGCGAATTGGCTCTGTTTTGAAATATGACATAAAGGTGTCTCTAATCTCTCTCTTTACATTTGTTAGGATACTGCTGCTAAGTTCCTCTGTTCTGAGTAATTTATGAGTAACGTCTGTATATTATATAAAATTCAGCTGGATCTTGAATTATACTCATTGATTTGCGCAGCGTTAGTCCTGTTTTTCCTTAGTTTAAAATTACCCCGAAATGATGGGATAAATAATAATTTTCCTGCACTAAAATATCTCATTGCTTTGGAAATCCGGTAACAACCTAAATAAGCCGCGGGTAACAGCTAGTATGGTATAATCATTTTAAGAAGTCTTACTTGGAGCTTGTATATCAGATCAAGATATGATTTAAAAGTTCGACCGTAACTGCTTAACCAGACAACAACTCCAGTATTGATAACAGTCTTTAATATCCCCACTCCCCACCCTTAAATATTGGTCGCACTAAGCCTACCTTAAGCTCATCGGGGTAAACGCCAGTAATTGAAGCAATTTCGTCTGCTATGGCCTTGACGTCTATGGCCCATACACCATCCATCCCTGGAGCTTTGTGGCTATTCGTGTTTCTAATAATTTTATGAATTTGATTTGCGGTGGCCTTTTTGCATAACATGGATCTGTCCTGTGGTCTCCTATATGTTGTCTCATCAAGTATTTTTTTATTACAGTTCGGAATTATATCTAGCACATTTTGTTTAAATTTAGTTGCAAATAAATCAGAAATTTTTTTTTCTTGATATTTTCCCTGAAATTTGGTTAAGGATCTGCCAGAGTTTCCTCATGTCTCCTATATGTTTATATATTTTCTGTTTTAAGTATTTATTTCCCTCTTTTCTACCAATTTATTATTTTTATTTCTTTGTTTATTATATTCTAATCGTTTTATTTTATTTTCTGTATCTTTAAGCCACAATAGTGTGTCCCTTTTTTCGCATTAACTCGATACCTTACCAACATGAAGGAAAAAAAAATTTACGCGCCCAGATGGAGTAGTAATCAAAACGTACTATGAGTGCCGGCTGTGATACAATTTTGTAACTCACACACACATTCACACTTTTCTTTCAAATAGTCGATCACGGCATGTGACATGGACAACATCTCTGTCATAAAATATCAGAAATAAAATAAATAACACAAAATATTAATAATTGTGCGGTGAAATTGTGCCGAAACCATGCCGCAAGCAAAACTACAAAGCTTGCTGGTATCACATTTGCGTGTCAGCCTTTTAGCTGTGGAGGATGACGAAGAGGACTTAGCACGTGTAGCAGCTGCTTCAGCGCCTCTCCTGGATGTAAAGAGACTGCTAGAAAACATCACTAAGGAAGTGCACAAAGTTATTGCTCGTAAACTGGAGGCTTTAACGAAAGCAGCGCAAAACGCTAGTGACAAAATGGATGAATATGAAGAAGAAATCAGGGCTGGTACGAAAAAAATCAAAAACCTAGAAAAAAACAAGTCGCGCTGAAAAATAAAAATACCCACTTAAAAACACAAGTTGGCGCCTTAGAACCACGACTTGAAGGGATCGAACAGGCTGCTTTAGCTAACTATATTGAGATAGCAGGCATTCCTACTCAAGAAAACGAAGATGCAGTTAAAATAGCCCAGAAAGTTGGGTCTTTATTGCAAGTTGTAGGTAAAAACAACGCTCATGTTCTCTCAGCTCGACGCCTACCAGCACGGAAGGGGAAGACAGGGTCTATTCTCGTGCAGCTGATTGACGATCTCTCCAAGTCCCAGTGGGTTACCGCAGGCCGTGCCGCCAGACTAGCTGTCTCCAACGTGCTACCAAATCTGACCGGGGAAGCTGCCGCTCAAGATGTCTATGTCCGTGAAGCTCTCACCAGCCGCCTCAAGTACCTACTAGCGAAAGCTAAAACCGATCTTAAAGATAGCAAAAAGTTCCTATTCATCTGGAGTAAATATGGCAAGGTATTTGCTAGGAAACCTGAAAATTCTAAAATATTTTGGATCCGAAGCGAGAAGGACATTGATACAACAGCGAAAGAATAATAGCCTTACTTTTGCCTACCTACTGTTTTAATTTCTTTCTTATTTATTATAAAATGGATTTTTGCGTAGACAATGTTAAAGAAATTGTAGATTGCATTGATTTAAACCACTTCTCAAATCAATTACCGCAACAAAAATGCAACAAAATCGTTTGTATTCACATTAATATAAACTCACTTCTAAAGTACTTTAGCAACCTAGAACAAACAGTTTACTCGTATAAAACTTCTTTAGTGGATATAGTTTTAGTTACAGAGGCGAATTTATCAAGTAAAGTAAGCCATCTATTTAACTTGCAGGGCTATACAATGTTCACACAACTCAGAAAAAATAGGAAAGGCGCAGGAATTATTGCATATATTCACAACAAACACAAATTCTACCAATTGAAGTCCAAAACTGTTCACTTTGAGTACCTTCTCGGCAAATTCGTATCACCTACCTATAACCTTGACTTATGTGTGGTGTATAGGCCTCCAAGTAATAACAAACACTCGTTCCTAACCGAAATTGAACGCACACTATCATTTTCGCATGGAAATGACTTACTGGTGATAGGGGATATGAACATTAACCTTAAATTAATGACTCTGTAACAAGGGCATACATGGACACAATGAGCGGAAACGGTCTTGTAAGCGAGATGGCGGCTTATACTAGAGTAGAAGTGAGAAAGGATGAGGTAACGAAATCATGTCTTGATCATATCTTCGCGCGCTCCCGCTTACGAGATGTGTACTGCGCTGCGCTCGCCACCAAACTGTCCGACCACAAAATGACCGCTGTAGCACTCCTAGGTGGGTTCCATATACAGGCTGCTCCAAGTTACGTATTTAAAATAAATAATAAAATTTTGAGAAAAGAACTGGAGAATATCAAACGGGGTCTACATAAAGAACTGAGTTGCCCACTTGCCATCTATAAATTATTGGACCAAAATCTCACTGATTGTTACCAAAGATCAACCTACCGGCAAAAAGTAAGTGTTTCGAAGCGAAATAAAGAACCGTGGGTCTTTGGTAAGCATGAAGGAAAAACAAAATTACGCGCCCAGATGGAGCTGTAGTAATCATGCGTATTTTGTATCGAAACCTATGCGGCCGCTCAGAGGCGTGGGAGGGTAGGTGGAAGCGGGAGACGGGGTTTGTCTTTTAAATCTATCACACATCTTTGAAAACGTTACGTTAGAAAAAGATAGTGACATTCATGTTATGACATGCCCATAGAATACATGAAACAGAGTTAGAAAGGCAATGCTGACAATTTTGTACGAGAACCGGTGTCGCCAGTTTGCACACATTTACACGATGAATTATATTTTCACTACATAAAAAAAACCGCTAGCTATTTAACGTCTACTGGTGAATCGAAAAAGTCAAAAGAGCCAAATCCAAGCAATCAAAAATTTTCCGTATTACATTTTGTTATAACATTATTTTCAAAAACGTCAAAATCTGACGTTTTTGGGTGAGAAAGAGACAAAGATAAAATGTGGCCATACTAATAAAGTTTGAACAAAACGGTTCAAAAAGTATCTATTGGACCTTTCTTTGTTTTAACTTTCCTTTCAAATATTTCCCTAACAATCTATATATATAAAAGAAGAAGGTGACTGACTGACTGACTGACTGACTGACATATTAACGCACAGCCCAAACCACTGGGTCTAGAGATTCCAAATTTGGCATGTAGGTTTCTTATGAGAACTAGGGGTGCACTAAGAAAGGGTCTTACAAAATTCCACCCCTAAGGGGGTAAAATAGGGGATGAAAGTTTGTATGAAAGTCCGTCAGTTTTGAAGTTAGGATCTTAGAAATTTGTATTTAGGCTCACGACTAAAAATTAATAATTACGTGTCTCAGGGTTTTTGAAAATTCGACACCCTTAAGGGTGAAAAGGGGGATGAAGTTGAAAATTCTTTATTTTTAAAGTAAAATCCACATAATTTATTATTTAGGCATTAATGATGTAATTCTATGCAACGTTCATCACTGTTATTGAAATTCCACCCCAAATTCAACCCCAAAAAAAAGAGAAATGGGGTGAAAAAGTCTAAAAACCAATATGGGTATCGTTTGTATGGTTTATCGGGTCGCTAATTACGAAAACTACAACAATTTTGAAATCAAACGTGGTGGACGTGAAATACCATCATCCCCCTGGGGATGGAGGTGGGGTGCGATAGGTTTGAAATGTCTAAAAATCAATATGGGTGTCGTTTGTATGGTTTATCGGGTCGCTGATTACGAAAACTACAACAATTTTGAAATCCAACGTGGTGGACTTGAAATACCATAATCCCCTTGGGGATGGAGTTGGGGTGCGATAGGTTTGAAATGTCTAAAAATCAATATGGGTGTCGTTTGTATGGTTTATCGGGTCGCTGATTAAGAAAACTACAACAACTTTGAAATCCAACGTGGTGGACGTGAAATACCATCGTCCTCTGGGGATGGGGTTGGGGTGCGATAGGTTTGGAATGTCTAAAATTAATATGGGTGTCATTTCTATGTTGAGGATAGCGGTTAAATTGGCGTAAGGGGTAGGGATAGGGGCAGGGATAGGAACAGGTAGAGGTAGAGAGGTAGAGAGGTAGAGAGGTAGAGAGGTAGAGAGGAAGAGAGGTAGAGAGGTAGAGAGGTAGAGAGGTAGAGAGGTTAGTCCTGTTCTTCCTTAGTTTAAAATTACCCCGAAATGACGGGAAAATATCTCATTGCTTCGGAAAACCGGTAACAACATAAATACGAAATCCACGCCATCATTCCCTTGGGATGGGGTTGGGGTGCGATAAGGTTGAAATTTGAATATGGGTGTCGTTTGTATGGTTTATCGGGTCGCTGATTACGAAAACTACAACAATTTTGAAATCCAACGTGGTGGACGTGAAATACCATCATCCCCCTGGAGATGTAGTTGGGGTGCGATAGGTTTGAAATGTCTTAAAATCAATATGGGTGTCGTTTGTATGGTTTATCGGGTCGCTGATTACGAAAGCTACAACAACTTTGAAATCAAACGTGGTGGACGTGAAATACCATCATCCCCTGGGGATGGGGTTGGGGTGCGATAGGTTTGAAATGTCTATAAATAAATATGGGTGTCGTTTTTATGTTAGGGATAGCGGTTAAATTGGCGTTAGGGGTAGGGATAGGGGCAGGGATAGGGACAGGTAGAGGTAGAGGTAAAGGTGGAGGTAGAGGTAGAGAAGTAGAGAGGTAGAGAGGTAGAGAGGTAGAGAGGTAGAGAGGTAGAGAGGTAGAGAGGTAGAGAGGTAGAGAGGTAGAGAGGTAGAGAGGTAGAGAGGTAGAGAGGTAGAGAGGTAGAGAGGTAGAGAGGTAGAGAGGTAGAGAGGTAGAGAGGTAGAGAGGTAGAGAGGTAGAGAGGTAGAGAGGTAGAGAGGTAGAGAGGTAGAGAGGTAGAGAGGTAGAGAGGTAGAGAGGTAGAGAGGTAGAGAGGTAGAGAGGTAGAGAGGTAGAGAGGTAGAGAGGTAGAGAGGTAGAGAGGTAGAGAGGTAGAGAGGTAGGGAGGTAGCGAGGTAGCGAGGTAGAGAGGTAGAGGGGGAGAGGGAGAAGGAGGCGAAGGGAGAAGAGGGCGAAGGAGGAGAGGGAGGGAGAGAGGGAGGGGGAGGGGGAGAGGCAGGTGGTGAGGGAGGAGGGGAAGGGGGAGAGACAGAGGGACGGGGAGGGGGAGAGGAAGGGGGGAGTGGGAGAGAGAGGGAGAGGGTTTCAGTTTTTCTCAATTACTTCTGCGAATTGGCTCTGTTTTGAAATATTACATAAAGGTGTCTCTCATCTCTCTCTTTACATTTTTTAGGATACTGCTGCTAAGTTCCTCTGTTCTGAGTAATTTATGAGTAACGTCCGTATATTATATAAAATTCAGCTGGATCTTGAATTATACTCATTGATTTGCGCAGGCTTAGTCCTGTTTTTCCTTAGTAAAAAATTACCCCGAAATGACAGGAAAATATCTCATTGCTTCGGAAAACCGGTAACAACATAAATACGAAATCCACGCGAGCGAAGCCGCGGGCAACAGCTAGTATATTTATAAATGTGTGCAACATTATGCATAATACTTAAAAAAATAATTTAGATTTTTCTTTACTGAAAATAGAAAGTTAGCGTTTTATAAATATTAAATTGTTGTGTTATACTGGTATCATTATTGTGCAAATGCTAGGGATGTATGTTTCATTGGGCAGATTATCGATAAAATGGATTATTGTACTCTGGATTACAACTTTTCCACGAAACATAAGTTTGTTTTACATTCGTACAGCTTGCAATAACTAACTCTAGCGATGGCGGTTAATACACAGAACACAAAAAACGAGTCGCGGGGGTGCGCGGGGTATGGTGGGGGAAGGACTGCGAAGCGTTCATTGGCTCTCCGCGTGTCACCATGCGCAGAAACTAATCGTCACGCTAATGTTAGGTTGTGCAAGCTGTTTTATATTTTATATCTCTCTAAAATCACAGATTAAATAATAGTAAACTAACGTTTACAGATCTGACATTCTCAGGCGGCGGGGTGAAGAAGGACGTACCTGATGATAGGAAATCCTTAGGGAATCATTAGGGAATTTTCATGAAAACAGATGCGCGCGCGGCCATTGCTTTTTCATTGATGTTTTAGGCAGGTACGGGGGGGGGGCTGGGAAGAAAGGGATGGAAAGAGTGCGTTCTTAATTAGTTTTATTGTGTTGTGTATTGCCTGGAAAAGCATCATAATAACTTTTGTTTGAGAAGCCAAGTATTTACTTACGCCTTGTATACGGGTTTTAGTTTTATACTCATTCTTTATTAGGGTTTCGTACCGAATGGGTGAAAAACGGGACCTATTGATATGCCTCCGATGTCTGTCTGACTGTCAGTGGGCTGTATCTCATGAACCGTAATAGGAAGAAATTTGAAATTTTCACAAATTGTGTTTATCTGTTGCCGCTACAATAACAAATACCAAAAATTTAAAAAATGAAGGGGGCTCCCAAACAGCTAAAGGGGGGAGCGTAAAAAAAAAATTTGACCCACCCCGTTGATTGGAGCTTGTTGAGTAAATAAATAATGTATTTTTTGTTTTAAAAAATACTTTAAACCAAATGAAAAAGAAAAAATTTAAAAAATTAAGGGGGCTCCCAAACAGCTAAAGGGGGGAGCGTAAAAAAAAAATTTGACCCACCCCGTTGATTGGAGCTTGTTGAGTAAATAAATAATGTATTTTTTGTTTTAAAAAATACTTTAAACCAAATGAAAAAGATGCCACCAAAGTCATCTGTTTTTACAAAATTTTGTTTGAGCTGTATCTCATGAACAGTAATAGCTAGACAGTTGAAATTTTTACAGATTATGTATTTCTGTTGCCTATATAACAAAAAATAAAAAAAATATACAAATTAAGTGTGGCTCCGATACTAAAGACCTTTTTTAGGCGATTTTTGTTTATGCTCTATCTTAAAAACGGGAACACTTGAAAAGAAGAAAATTGCAATGTTTATAGTGCATAAGCTATAAAATAACAAAAATTATAAAATCTAGTCAAGCTCGTGTCGGACTCAAAAAATCTAGCACAGGAACATACTGAAATTTCTCATACAATCGTGATTATGTTGTGGTACGGATCCCTCGGTGCGCGAGTCCGACTCGCACTTGGCCGGTTTTTATTAGAAGATCCCTGCGTGTAAATATTCTTCAAAAATAAAATAGATTATGAAGCATTGTTTTGTTTTATTATTTACATGATATTTACATTTTTCTTATTTATATCTTACTAATATTATAAAGATAATTTATTTTAGTTTGAATTTTTATGTTTGGATGTTTGTTACACTTTCACGACCCAGCCACTGAACAGAATTTGATTAAATTGGATATGGACTTAGACCTAGAAAAGCATAATATCTACTCTTTTTTCGAATCCCACGCAAATGAAGTCGTGGGCAACTGCTAGTCAGCAATAAGAAGAACTAACAAATTAAATTAATATACCAGTAAAGACGTGTGTGGTAAAGTTGGTGTCCCTCCGGGAAGTGATTTCGGTTTCTTACAGGTATAGCGTATAGCAAGAGGCTTTAAATGTCTTCTTTGTGCCGAAAAGATGATGTCACTATCCAGAAAGTGTTTGGAGCAAGTAGAACTTGTTTTGGTGGCTAACCAATCTTTTCGCCCTGTGGCATCGATCCATCTTTGCTTTTCTTTTGGATCACCTGGGTAGCAGCCAAAAATCTCTTTCTAAAGTTGGGATGTAGTATGAGTGCAAACAATTTTTAATTTTTTAATTATTAAAAAATTATTGGTTAACTTCAAAGCTAAAAAATATATACAAGTAAGTATACAACATTACAGTAATAATGCAAGTATACAGAAATTTCTCGATATCGATGTATTTTTGGAAGCACTTTTGCTCTGGTTTCGACCGGCTAAAAATATTTTTGTTTTAGGGATCCCGCACACGACCGAGAATCGGTGACCGATTTTTTGTCGGCATCCCGCTCTGACGTGTTATCACCTGAATCTTCCGTCCTTGTCCTGGCCGATAATCGCCCACCGATTCTCGGTCGTGTGCGGGCAGCCTTAACAAATATAGTGGATAAAAAGGTATTCTAAATGGTTATCGGCGGTACAATAGGCCTCAATTTTGCTAATTTTTATCTTTGCTGTGAGCTCGACGTGATAATATCGCACAAAACGGCATTTTCTTAAAAAATACGTCGCTGCTCTTTACGCCATTGAGTCGGGAAAATGACTGAAGGGGTCATTTTGAGGTTTTGACGTTTATTTGTCCTACGGACCTATCCGTGGCACGCGGGGCCCGCCTTCTTCGCCTTTCTAACTCTGTTTCATGTATTCTATGGACATGCCCAATTAAAAACAAAATATCAATAAAGTACGACATTTATTTGTCTTTATTTGGCAAAGAGATTTGTACCTCGCTACGCTCGGTCATAGAGGGATTTGAAGGCTTGTCAAGTGTTGCACTTTTGAAACGTCAAGTTGGATCCAGGTTTGTTTTGGTTCTTTTTACACTTCTGCTAATTTAAAAAGTTATCTGATTGTTCTCTTGACAACTAATATGACGTTGTCTTTACTTTCAGTCGTCTATGAAACTATTTGTTTTGATGTTGTCGTGAGTGAACCGGCTCTGTAGTTTTTATAATTTTACTGTTATTAAAATACTTATATCTAATCAAATAAGTGTTGTACACAAAAGCCTAAATGCTGAACAATACATAAATCGTACCGGCATGCGGATCTCATTCTTCTAGGAAACAGGACATCGAAGAATTCTTATGCTTTCACTTGTAAGTAATATTTAAAAGCTTATTTTTGCAAAAAAATGTGTAATACTCATTAAAGTGACAACAAATTATATTAAAGATTAGGTAAATCAATTTAAAAAAACCTTCCACAAAGAAATATACTGCAAATTACAAGAAAAATTCAAGAATATCTACATAACGCGAATGATTTTGATTATGCACCATTAGAGATGTAAATAGTGGTTATCGATAATGTCTAAAAAGTTATCGAATTAAATCAGATGCTCACTTCATAATTCTAGTCCGGTCTCTGTAAATGGTTATATCGCTACATGTTAATCTACCGAGTAATATAACTGGCCAAGTGCGTGTTGGACTTGGTAGATTTAGGGTTCCGTTGTGTTGTCTAATTCATCAATATATTGCTATTTGTTAGTAAAATATATGTAATAATAAACATTATCACCAAAGACAATGCGACTCTTCCCTAGACCTCTAGCCAAAAAATTTGAAAAATATTGTACATAAGTGAAACCTATGTCAAATAATAGACCTAATCATCACTAACGTCTTTTACTATGGCACCAAAAAATCGGTCTCCGTGAAAAAAAGTATTGACCTTTGCAAATTTCAGGAAATGTGTGATTTTATTATTATTAAATTATTTGATTTAAAAGACATAATTTCTACTTCTGTGTCAACTAAACGAATGACAAAACTTGTATAATACAGGGTGTTCAAAAATGTATATTTTAAAAACATCTTACTCGGAGTAATGATTGGCATCACTAATAGGTACATAGGGTCTTCATGCCCTGACACCATGCTAATCTGTTGTGGGCTATTTTATCACTAAACAACTCGTGAGTGTTACAAGCGTGATTTTAACTTCTACAGCAATTAAAATAAGATCGGTGCACCGTCCAATGTGTCAAGCTTGACGTACTCTTGACTGTACCATATCATCGGTAGTCAATATTTATTTATTTTCAGGTCCCTTCAAGTTTTAAAGATAAAGTAGAACTGTACAGCAGCGGCATTGCAACTAGGCAATAAAACTACTAAATAAACAACACTTGCAGAGAGACTTGAGTGAAAATGGTGACGAAAATAAGAGTTATTATTAGGTAGTAGGTAACTTTATTAGTAGATTCATAACTTTTTAAATATACTTCGTAACGTTCTGTAATTTTATTTTAGGTAGTAGGTAACTTTATAAGTAGATTCATAACTTTTTAAATATACTTCGTAACGTTCTGTAATTTTATTTTAGGTAGTAGGTAACTTTATTAGTAGATTCACTTTTTAAATATACTTCGTAACGTTCTGTAATTTTATTCATTTACTCTTCATTTGAATTAAATGAGAGAATAAATAAAGCAGCTTAATTCATTTCTGATGAATTCCTTTTTTATATAATATTAGCTATAAATACAGAAATACGAAAAAGACACTACGCACCCATTGGAATAGACTCCTTTACCATACGCGACCCGCGCCCGCGCGATTGCCGGGTTCTTTATCGAGTCTAGTTGTACTGCGTGGACGTGCGTAAGTCTCTGTCATTTTCAAATTCTGACGATTTGTGGTTTCGCGCTTGATGTATGAATTGTTCGGGGTGCGCTTTTATAAACATAAGTGCAACGACAAATGTTGGTTCTATTCATTTGATTTCTCTTCAAAGATCATTATTGTAAATAGCATACAAAACATTCGAATTCAAGACGATTTTTTTAAAAGCCACAATATTTTGAATTCATCATGAGCGTCTAACATCTGCTCAAAGCCTCGTCAATATTTAATGTGTGAATGTTAATACTATCGTTTTAAAAAAGTCGAAATACTACATTATCGCACTCGTCATATCGAGTGCCTGCACATCTCTAGCTGGTCAAAAAGCGTTACAGCGACGTTTGAAAGTAGATAATCATAAACATGTTTATCTCTTTTTTTCTAATATGACTTTTAACATGAGTAAAAAGTCAAGCTATAGCCGACACTTTTCGGATCCCTCTATGACCGAGCGTAGCGAGGTTCAAATCTCTTTGTTATTTGGCATGTAAAAAACAAGAAACTTCATGGTTGCTGAATTTGAAAATAGTGATGTGATGTATATTTATTATCGATTATTTACTTACATTTTATCACATGGCTACTAGACTTATTTATCGAACCTCTCACAATGGTGATCAACTTGCAACTTGCAATAATATTGGGAACTGCTTACTATTTACATTATTGTATAACGTATTTACATTACGTGTAAAGTAATTTTTGACCACTTATTCTTCTCGTAAATAATCATTGATATTGACATAATATTTATTACAATGTAAATTAATAACAATAAAAAGTAAAACAATGTTTTGTTGTGCTCATTTTCACTTGCTGTCCAATTAAAAATGTAATAGAATAAGTAACACATGCCATAGTTGATTGTTTTATTTTCTTCCTTTGCTCTTCAATTTTGTATTTTAATCTTGTTTCAGACAATGTAGAGCTACCTTCGGAAGCATGTATCGTTGAGTTCTGAAGGGGAAGCACCTGTTCATCAACCTGTTAGAATGAAAATATATTATTTGGATAAAGAGATAATGCTGAAGCTTATAAAACACCAATACTTCCTTCAGTATGGTCTATCTGCCTAACTGTTAAACGAAGCACAAAAATCTTACAGTTCTTAGAATAACTATAAAGCTAGATCAGCAACTATTTGCCATTACAAATATAGATATACTAGCTGTGCCCGCGGCTTCGCCCGCGTGATATTCAGACAATGTGCAGTCTCTCCCTCTCCCCCTCCCTCACCCTCTCTCTCTACCTCCATCCCACTCCCTCTCCTTCTCCCTATTCCTGCCCCTAACCCTACCCCTACTTAACTCCTATCCCTATCCTTAACGCCGTCTTAACCGCTATCTCTATCCTTATATGAACATAGAAACGACACCCATATTGATTTTTAGATATTTTAACTCTATCATACTTCAAACCTATCCCCAGGGGATGATGGTATTTCACGTTCACCACCTTAGATTTCAAAATTGTTGTAGTTTTCGTAATCAGCGATCCGATAAACAATACAAACGACACCCATATTGATTTTTAGACTTTTCACCCCATTTACCTCTTTGAGGGGTTCAATTTGGGGTGGAATTTTAATTGCAGTGATGTATGTTCCACAGAATGACAACCCTAATGCCTAAATAATAAATTTTGTGGATATTAATTTGAAATGAAAGAGTTTCAACTTCATCCCCCTTTTCACCCCTTAAGGGATGAATTTTAAAAATTCTAAATTACGTTCTTTTTTATTTTCTACCAAAAACTCCAGAACAAATTTCTATATTTCTACCTTAAAAAATAAATGACATAGACCAACATACGGAAAAAATATCATCCCCTTTTTCACCCCCTTTTAGGGTGATTTTTGAGAAATACTTAAACACGTATTTCTTTATTTTATACCAAAAGCTTAAAATTAAATTTGTGTAAATCTAACTTAAGAAACAAAGGACTTTCATACAAACTTTCATCCCTTATTTCAACCTCTTAGGGCATGATGGTAGAAAAATTCTTAAACACTTATTTTTTTATTTTTAACATTGAGCTCGGAACCAAATTTGTATAGTTCTACCTTTAAAAATGAAAGACTTATAGACCAACATTCGGAAAAAGATCATCCCCTTTTTCACCCTCTTGAAGGGTGATTTTTAAGAAATGCTTAAACACGTATTTCTTTATTTTTAACCAGAAGCTGAAATTTAAATTTGTGTGAATCTAGCTCAAGAAACAAAGGACTTTCATACAAACTTTCATCCCATTATTTCACCCCTTTAGGAGATGAATTTTCCAAAATCCCTTCTTAGTGAGTAGTTTTGACGTGCATAGAACCTGTGTACAAAATTTCAGATCTGTATCTATAGCGGATACGGCTCGGCGTTGATGAATCAGTCAGTCAGGACATGCTCTTTTATATATTTAGAAGATAAAAGAAGAAACTGATTGACTGAATTAATGAATGACAAATTAATTAATGAATTTACGTTTTTGCGCCGGATCTTTTGGAAAACTGCGATAAATAAATGAAATAAATTAATAATAAGCTGACTATTCGATTGTATAATTTTTTTTATCGACTACTTCACATCACTAAAATCAACAACACAATTTTCTGCTAAAAATTTTACCAGGAAAATTTTAAAATCCAAGCGGTTTACTACTCACCAGCCAGCTGTAGCGCGGCAGCGTGTCAGCCGCACGAAGGGCGGTACGTTGATTGGTGTTGAGACCGCTGTAGTCCACTGCTTCGTGTACGATGACTTCGCATCTGCTGCATGTTATTGCTGGAGATTTTTTTGTTACAGACTTGTTACAGACTTAACACTTTTGCATAATGAGGGTAGATACTACACAACACTATATCGGCGATTGTATACGTGCTATCAAAGCGACATCCAAGCGCGGAATATTTTGAACTTTGACTTAATTTCTTACAGCTGTAGGACGCAGGTAGCTCACGGGGGTAGCTGCATCTTCGTTCGTTCAGGTTTAAAGGTAGAAAGTAGAAAAGACTATTGTGACCTAACACAAGAACAAATTATTTGACGTTCGCGCACTACAGTCGCACGATGATGATTTACTTATCGTAGGTATATATCACTCAAACCAAACTAGTCATACTGACTTTATGAGAGTATTTGAAAAATTACTCTCTGTAATCGACAGTGAATCTACAGATGCGATATTGATAGTCGACATTAATAATAATTACCTCGAAAACTCCACATTAAAAAAACAGCTCTCAGATATCCTCTCGATGCATGGTTTCGTCCAATTAGTGGACTTTATTACCAGACCCGAGAGCGGTACATCGCTTGACCACGCTTACACCAATATTCATTTAGAGCGCGTGCAGGCGGTTACCAAGGTAAATACTCACCTCAGCGATCACAACGCACAAACGCGTGAGTCTGTTGCGTAACTTGCCGGCACCTACCGCACCTGCTCCCTTAGCAGCCCGTACCTACTCGTCTGCTAATAAGGTTAACTTCGAAGCTGCTTTGGCGTCTATTGACTGGATGGAGATTATTATAAAATGCAATAATGACTGCAACTTGCTTTCCGATGCGATTTTAAATATAATAATAAACAAATTTGACATATGTTTTCCAATTAAAAAACAAATTGTGAGACGATTTATGAACTGGGTTGACGAGGAAATAATTAATTTAAAATTTTATGTTTGGCATTTTTAAATTAAAATCCAATTTACCAGATTGCAAGAATCGCAGACGATCTTAAAATAAAATATAACCAACTGTTGCATAAAAAACGGACCAAATTTTTCTCCGAATTTATTAATAAGGCACCGAGTAACGGTAAGGGTAAATGTATGTGGCAGATAGTGAATGTTGAGCTCGGCTGCGGTAACCGAGAACGCTTAGACTACACCAACCAGGTGCGGGACTGTGACGGTAAACCGTACGCCACCAAGCAGGAGCTTGTTGACGCCATGAACCTGGAGTTTGTAACGGCGGCAGCTAGATGCGGCGCTCCCCAAGCTGACACCACGCATGCTCTCGCAGCGCTACGTGCCAACGTTCTGCATGCGACGAAAAAGAGTACAGACATTTACGGACTCTCCCCAAACCAATTAAAGTCAGCCGTTTGTTCTGTGGCAGACGTTCTGAGCTACCTCTTTGATTCATGTATTAGGGCAGGTACATATCCAGCTTCACTGAAATAAAAAACAAAATATCTCCCCTTTATAAGGGCAAGGGAAAAAAAACTGATATGTCGTCATACAGAGCCATCTCACTGGTACCCGTCATAAGCAAAATATTCGAGGTAGGCCTCAACAAAAGGTTGCTCGACTTTACCAGTCACGGAATGTCTGACAGGCAGTACGCATAGCGTGAGGGGCGCTCCACAACAGACCTGGTCCGCGAGGTGGTGTGGCGCGTGGTGAGTGCGCGCGAGGTCGGCCGGCATGTCACATTTATATGCTGTGACCTTTCGCGCGCGTTCGACACCGCGTCTCATCACCTTGTCGCCCAAAAGCTGAGTCACTACGGCATACAAGGGCCTCCCTTACAGCTCTTTGCGTCCTTCTTGTCAGATAGAACACAATCGGTTGTGGGAAATGGGGGTCGTATTGCGTCCTCTGAATTACAAAATACTAGGGGCGTGCCGCAGGGGTCTTGCCTTTCAAATACCCTATTCAGTTTACTGTTGAACGACCTACCAAACACGATCGAAGGTGCTGAGGTTTACATGTACGTGGATGATGTCGCTGCTGTGATCTCTGCAACTACGCATCATGAGCTCGAGATAAAGCTCAATAGATCTCTCCAGCACCTCGACCTGTGGTTCCGGATTAATGGTTTTGCCCTAAACCGATATAAAACATCTTTCATGTGCTTTAACTTAAACGGGAAGGAGCCCAAACAACTTAAAGTATGTATAGGTGGGACGCAACTACAGCAGGTACGAACAGCTAAGCTGTTGGGGTTCCAGATTGACAGCGCCCTCGTGTGGGAGTCGCACATCGACCAGCTTTGCACCAAACTCGGTCGCGCATTGTTTCGCTTTACGACACCTTGCAGCCACAGCTTCTAGGGAAGTAGTAAGAACATGTTACTTCGCAAACGTCCACTACACCTTGACGTATGGTCTCGAGTTATGGGGCAGAGCTGCCGATGTCGAAAGTTCAAGTTCATTTATTTCATAACATAGTACATTTTGTGTTGAAATTCTTACATTTATATATTACAATTAAATTAAAAGTCAAATTAAATCCTGCAAAATTCTAAAAAATAATTGATTTAAATTTTTTTTGGCATTATAAACAATAAGAGTATATGTTGAAATTACATTAGAATTAAAATACTAGGTATATCGTCAAAAAATTACATTTCATTATTCGTACAAAAATTAAAATTATAAATTAATCAATTTGGGACATAAAGAATTCATCGAAAGAATAAAAACACTTTTCTAGCAAGAAGGACTTCAAATGGTATTTAAATGTCTAATGTTTTAATATCCATCGGCAATCGATTAAAAAAACAAATAGCTTGGTACCTAGTGCTATGTTTGACAACATTTAACTTAGGTTTGATTGTTCCTAACATATATTTTCTTCTATTTTTTAAACGTGTCATCTTTTCTTCTTCGGTTTCGAACGAATTTTTCACAAGGTCACAGAATAATACTAAAATATACAAGCTTGGTAATGTCGAAATTTTTAATGTTTTAAAATGAGGTCGACAAGATTCCCATTGTGGAATACGCATCATCGTGTAAAGAGCGTTCATTGCGCAGAAACGCGCCTTACATGCTATTGTGGGCGTGAAGGACGATGTATCTTGCAGACCCTATTTTAAGCACTTGGGAATTTTGCCTATGCCGTGCGAGTACATCTACCAACTCGCCCTATTTGTTCGCACTAACCTAAATACGAGTATGTTCGAGCATAAAGGGAAATAAACAACTCATAATCTACGTAGCAACGTCAACGAGTATGAGTTGGTCACCCCATTCCATAGGCTTAGAAGATCAGTGCAGTCGTATTCCAGTGAAAATAAGAAAAAGTGTGGAATTAATTCTGACAGTTGCAAATTCTTATGGAATCGTTAAAGGACAAAAAGAGGAGTTCATGCCTGATTTGCACTGTTTCTGGTGCATATGGAACGTTCCTTAATATTAGATTGAAACTTTGAGTGGGCGTAAATTTTGAATAGACAAGTTGCACTTGATACAAGTTTTGCTGCATATAGAGACTGTCTTACTGCATTAAGGGTTTTGATTAAAACTACGTGCACGGTAGGAATAATAAGGAATTCGTTTTTTTTTATTTGTGACTCGGGGAAAATTATTGCACTTGGTGCAAACTTACACAGGCCTTTTATAGGTATAATAAACATTTGTTAGTTTTGCACTCCTTCTGCGAACACCGAAACACTTCAAAATATCATGCAAAAATAACTTCCATATGATTCTGGCAGGTGCTAATCCGTATACATATTTGGACTATTTTTTTATTCATCTTGTCAATTTGCACTGAGTGCAATAATTTCCCCCGAGCCAAAATATAAAACAATTTTTTTTTATAAATATTATTTTTTTGTGGTGTTCCGTAAGTCACGTTTAAAAAAATACTTGGTGTGAATGTAGAAAACAATGGTTTAAAGAATATGTCCAATTGCACCAATTGTCAGAATTTCCCCCATTGAGTTACGAATAATAAAATTTCATCCTTCTGCGAATTTTAAGTTTGATAAAAAATATTTTAAAAGGTGATTTTCAAGCCGTATACTGCAAAAAGAAAACATTTTATTCGTGCTTTTAATTACTTCCACTCTTTTGTACAATACCGGGTAATTTTACTGTACTCGGTATATATAGCAGGACCAGCTATCTACAATAGATTACCAGACACAGTACGAGATGCAGCCTCTACCCGTTAATTTAAAATTGAAATTAAGAAGTTTCTTACAGCTATGCACTTTTATAGCTTATCAGAATTTTTAGATAATAAAACTGATTATAGTAATATTTGAAATATATGTATAAATCTATGATTGTTGAGTGTAATACGAAAAATGTAATGATTTTTACATTTTTATTAATGTTAATTTATTAATGTTAATTTTTATTTTTTGCCATGTAATTTTGAATTACCAATAAATTGTATTGTATTGTGTTGTGTTGTGTTGTGTTGTGTTGTGTTGTGTTGTGTTGTGTTGTGTTGTGTTGTGTTGTGTTGTGTTGTGTTGTGTTGTGTTGTGTTGTGTTGTGTTGTGTTGTGTTGTGTTGTGTTGTGTTGTGTTGTGTTGTGTTGTGTTGTGTTGTGTTGTGTTGTGTTGTGTTGTGTTGTGTTGTGTTGTGTTGCGTTGCGTTGCGTTGCGTTGCGTTGCGTTGCGTTGCGTTGCGTTGCGTTGCGTTGCGTTGCGTTGCGTTGCGTTGCGTTGCGTTGCGTTGCGTTGCGTTGCGTTGCGTTGCGTTGCGTTGCGTTGCATTGCATTGCATTGCATTGCATTGCATTGCATTGCATTGTATTGTATTGTATTGTATTGTATTATACTTGGCATCAACATCAATGGCGAGTACATGACCCACCTTCGATTTGCCGACGATATTGTCGTAATGGCTGAGACCCTGGAAGATCTCGGCACGATGCTCAATAACCTCAGTAGAGTTTCACAACAAGTGGGTCTTAAAATGAACATGGATAAGACGAAAATTATGTCTAACGCCCTTGTTGTACCCACTCCACTCAAAGTTGGAGACTCTACGCTCGAAGTTGTCGATGAATACGTATACCTGGGACAAACAGTCCAGCTGGGTAAATCCAACTTAGAGAAAGAGGTTACTCGTCGAATCCGACTCGGATGGGCAGCGTTCGGGAAGCTCCGCAACATCTTCACGTCCAAAATACCGCAGTGTCTCAAGACGAAAGTCTTTGACCAGTGTGTGTTGCCAGTGATGACATATGGAACCGAGACGTGGCCGCTCACGATGGGCCTTATCAGGAAGCTCAAGGTCACCCAAAGAGCTATGGAAAGGGCTATGCTCGGAGTCTCTCTGCGAGATCGAATCAGAAATGAGGAGATCCGCAGAAGAACAAAAGTAACTGACATAGCTCTGAGAGTCGCTAAACCGGTAAAATGTTCTCCGAAGCATTTTGTGCAGTTCCGGTGGTGTCAATTCAAATAAAATATCGTCGAAATTACTCATTTTGTGCAACAAACAACTAAACTCGCAAAGAATATTTTTGGAAAATGGCGCCAACCGTAAAAGAATATAAGCAGAGATTTTTGTTTGTTTTCTTCACCCATTCT
The DNA here is from genome assembly GCA_947532105.1 of Athrips mouffetella. Classification (NCBI taxonomy): domain Eukaryota; kingdom Metazoa; phylum Arthropoda; class Insecta; order Lepidoptera; family Gelechiidae; genus Athrips; species Athrips mouffetella. The sequence goes on from OX383965.1 coordinate 25,032,290, forward strand.
GGGTAGGCAAAGGGAACTATGCTCATACAGCCAAGTCTTCAGTAGAAGTTTTTTATTGATATGAAATGAAAACGAAATTTAATGAGATGAAATGAAACCTAACCTAACTCATTGAATCAAATCATTAAATTTGATATTGAAACAAATTAGTAGCTTCTTTTTAAAAAGATTTGCATGAATCATAAGAACTTCTATGATTTTTTTTTTGTAAAAACTTCTTGGTTGGTTTTTTTAATAGACATTATTTTGACAGTTGGGAAAGAAAACGCACGAGTTCGGAAAAGGTAAAGAAAAAGCTCGAGTATGTAATAGCCCACATCCCGAACGCTATACGTCCCTGCAATACGCCACTTTTTGAGCAACTGTATTAAAAAAAATATTTTCCCCTTATAGCCTGAGACACCCTACTCATCAGCCCCCATCTTTTGGCGTAACAATCGTTTCTGCTAAATAAAACGGGTCTTTGTCCTTTTCGCTGCCAGAAAATGGTCTCCTGAACACAGGGCTCTGGTCAGGAACATCTTACCTACATGGTTTTCCTGATTCTCTCAGAAAGCATCTTCTATAGAGAGATCTCTTTTTCGCCTTGATCATCGGGTAAAATTTTATCAAGTACTCGATAGAAAACAATTTTGTCGTCCGGTTTGCCAAAAGGCTTCAGATTTTCGTTTGGTTTTTGTGTATTTGTTATCAGTATTAACCCGTTAAAACTACAAGTAAGCAAGTTAAGAACAGCATTAGTATAATAAAACGTGGAAAATCACCTGGACACGACGGGCTCAGCATTGAGGAATAAGGGGGTTAACATATGAGTGGATAAAATCGTTTCTTCACTGTCGTAAACAGGCTGTACAAATAGATTACAATAAAGAACAAACGCGTGTAATTCAAACCGTGATTTCGGAAGAACGAGAAGTAAAGGGTTCCATCCTCCAAGGTAGCGTATTGGGGTGTATTTTATTTTTAGTATATATTAACCAATTACCAAAATTATTACATGTTGACAAAATTCTTTTCGCAGATGACATTTCTTTAATATTTAAATTCAACAAGACTGACAATTATTCTGACATAATCCAAAATACGTTAATTGACATAAACAAATGGTTATCAACGCGTAATCTGCAAATAAATTTTAAGAAAACGAAATTGGTTCAGTTCCATCCGCATCAAAAAGAATCGTTACAGTTAAATGTATATGTAGGCGGTGAAAAAATTGAAGAAGGTCAAACACATACCTTATTGGGAATCAACATCGATAGCAATTTAAATTGGAAATCACACATAGCACAAACCAAATCAAAACTGTCTAGATATACATACGCATTAAGTGTTTTAAAGTAAACGACAAATTTCGAGACGGCATTGTCTGCATTTCATGCGTACACGCAGGCTTGTCTCCGCTACGGTATTAATCTTTGGGGAAATAGTACTGATGCCCACGACCTATTTGTTGTGCAAAAAAAATGCGTACGCGTTTTGACTAATATTGAAAACACAGATAGTTGTAAGCCTCACTTTATCAAACACGGAATTTTAACACTTCCGTCGCTTTTTATTCTGGAAACGGCTATATTCGTCCGTAAGAACATGCACCTTTTCACACTTTTAAAAGATTCACAGCCAAATCGTAATTTGAGATCAAAATATATTAATAATCTTAAAGAACCTCAATCAAAAATGCATATGTACCGCAAAGGACCCTACTATACTGCGATAAAAATCTATAATAAAATACCTGAAGACATAAAATCAGAAAACGATTATAATAAGTTTTGTAAAAAGTTAAAGAAATATTTATTGGAAAATGGTTTTTACACAACTAAAGATTTTCTAAACTGAATAAATTGCTCAATCCTAATATAATATAAACAATAGTCCAATATTTTTAATTTTAATTATTATGGCACTATACGTAAGACTGACATAGATGTTTTGTAATGTATAATTGATTGATTCCGTTTTATAATCTTTTTTGTTTTTTTAATTAGTATTAATTTGGGAAATTGATTGCACAAAATTTTTAATTATTTCATTTCTATAATTATTAAGCCAGTTTTTGCTACGCCTAGTGCAAGCATCAAGTGAGATACCTAAGTTAGTTTAAGACCTATATTGTACCATTTGAAAGCAAATAAATATGAATATGAATATGAGCATTTGAAATTTCCTGGTGTGCACATTAACCAATTATTAGGCTTATTATTTAACTTTTGTATAAAACACTCATACTTACCTACAGATGTTACGAGAACCATAGTTGTGCCTATTATCAAGAACCGCACTGGTGACATAACTGATAATAATAATTATAGACCAAGTTCAAGGTCTTAGATAGTGTACTTGATTCATACCTGTGTGAACACATCGCCATTCAGGATGCTCAGTTTGGTTTTAGGGAGAAACTGTCAACGGAAAATGCTATACTAACGTTGAAACACACTGTTGACTGTTATACACAAAGAAAAACACCAATTTACGCCTGTATTCTTGACTTATCAAAAGCTTTCAACCTGGTTTGTTATGATCTCCTGTGGACCAAATTGAGAGCTGAAAGGGGTCTCAGATAACATTGTTGCTGTTTTCTCTCATTGGTATAGTACCCAAACAAACGTGGTGAAATGGGAAAATGAATTTTCTGAAGAATATATAATGAATTGTGGTGTTAGACAGGGCGGCTTGAGCTCGCCGAGGCTGTTTAACTTGTATCTTAATAAACTGATAGAGGGACTCAGCAGCATGCATGTCGGCTGCCATATTGATAATGTATGTGTAAACAATCTTAGTTATGCAGACTACATGGTGTTGCTGAGCCCCTCTCCTGGTGGCTTAAGAAAGTTGCTTGATAATTGTTCGATATATGCTGCTGAACATGGTTTAAAAGTGTGTTTATGGTTTTGAAAGGAAAAATTAAAAAAAATAATGTACTTAATATTGACAATATGGACTTTTATTGTCTGAAATAAATGAATTTTATTTATTTATTTTTTTAGTATAAGCTACTCTTTTACTTTTTATTTGTTTGGCCTGAACACCATGTAAAGAAAAATCACTGTTTTAGATTTTCAGGCTTGTTAGTAGGATATACTGGATAACTAAGAAGGCGAACCTTGCACCTAAACCTGCTGGGATGAAACTTGGCAGGAGTCAAGTACATACCCATAGGTAACATATTAAAAGTGGTGCTCCCCAGCAGGACGCGACTGAGATGCACAGTGGGGCATAATGTCGAAAATGTGTAGTCTTTTACTAGGTTGAAAATTGTATCTGTTGAACCGCCATAGGTAGCTAGTTGAAAATTTCACAGAATATGTAATTTTGAAACAAATATATCACCTTAATTTTTTTTTTTTTAAATAAGGGGGTCGCCATACAAGAAACGTATTTTTTTTGTTTTTGCTCTAGCGTCAGAACGGTTAGTAATTCGAGTGTCAAACTTGGTATGAGTATAGTTCACTAAAATGTCAATAAAATAATATGTCCTGACTGACTAACTGACTGACAAACAAACTGTCTGACGTCTATCCGTAACCGCTTTAGCTATACGTGTGAAATTTAGTATGCAAATTTATTGCATGCCACAAACACCACCCAAGAAAGGATTTTCCAAAACTCATCCCCCAAGGGGGTGAAATAAGGAGAGTTAAAACTAAGTAAAAAATTTTGAAAATTTTCCATGCCTTATTTCACCCCCTTGGGGGATGAGTTTAGGTGCAAGGTACCCCATACAAGCCCAGCCTTAGTGATCCTACTACAAGGGCTGCTATTTATGCTTCCGGAACTGGCCACTTACAGAAACATTATATAAAAAGTAATAATTACATTTGAAAAAAAAAAATTCATTGGCTGTAAAATACAGTTTCTTTCATCAATATTAATTGTCTTTTTAAATTTTAGTGCCATTTTTAAGTTGTGTGTTGATCATCACCATGGATTTACCTCGTGAAAATTTTCGTGCGATGATTTATTACAATTTTCGGCGTGGGTTACGAGTAACTCAAAAACAGTGCATCTATCAACTCACTTCGACTTTTGGGGATGAAGCTCCATCAAAAACCGCTGTATATCAGTGAATCAGTGAGTTTAATCGTGGGCGTCGTATGCTCATGGATGAATTTAAAGAAGGTCGCCCTAAATCGGTTGTTGCACCACAAAATATCGACACTGTGCGCGAACTAATAATGTGTGATAGTCATGTTACATATCGCGAGATAGAGGCGTCCTTGGGCATAAGTATGACGAGCATACAGTCATAAGATATTACATGAACATTTGGCTGTAAAAAAAATTTGTTCGCGTTGGATCCCACACAACTTGAGAATTGATCAAAAACAGGCTCGCGTCGATTGGTGCAAAAAAATGTTAAAAAAATACAACCGTGGTTCGTCAAAAGCTGTTTATAATATCTACACAGGTGATGAATCTTGGATCTATGCTTATGATCCCGAAACGAAACAACAATCGATGGTGTGGTTGTTCCAAAACGAACCGAACCCAACAAAAGTTGTTCGTGCAAAAAGTACTTTGAAACAAATGGTCGCCTCTTTTTTTGGTATAAATGGAACTGTGGCTACAGTACCACTGGAGAATAGTAAAACGGTCAATTCTGAACGGTACACGACAGTTTGTTTGCCAGAAGTCTTTGAAAAAATATGAAAAAACAACCGGCAACGCAGAATCATTCTTCACCATGACAATGCTAGCCGTCACAGGTCAGCCGAAACAACTCAGTATTTGGAAGGTCAAAAGATCGAATTGACGGGTCATCCGCCGTACAGCCCCGACTTGGTACCCAATGACTTCTATTTATTTCCAAGCGTGAAGAATAAACTACGTGGTCAACGATTTTCGACCCGTAAAGAAGCCGTGGATGCGTTCAAAACGCACGTTTTAGAGATACCCCAATCAGAGTGGCAAAAGTGCTACCAAAATTGGTTTCTACGTATGCAAAAGTGTATCGATCATCGTGGCGAATATTTTGAAAAGCAATAAATAGTAGATTGTATCACAAGGCTGTAAAATAATATTTTTAAGGCGAGGGCGCTATTTTGAATCCAGAGCGAAGTGAAGGATTCTTGAGTAGAATCCCGAGTATGGCGAGGGATTCTAAAGTAGAATCCTGAACGTAGCGAGGGATTCAATAGGTCGCCCAAGGTAAAAATATTTTTGCTGCCGCGTAATACACTCTACTTTGCATCTCCCTCTAAGAGAAAAGAATAAGAGGCTCATTAAGTCACACTCGTCATTAATTTTAAACAAAAAATACCATTACAATATTATTTCTTGATGAAACAATACTAAAAATCATATTTAGTTTTATTTGTAACCACTGAAATTGTTATTGACATTATTGTATCGACTAAGAACAGAACCTCTTTGGTTTGTAGTCTTGTTTACATTTCAAGTATATTTCTTTTTTAATATTCATAATAATTTTAATAGTGCCACCAGCCAGTATCATTTTTCATACAATATTTTGGTTCGAGTTCTATGGTTGACCTAAAATATCCCTATGGTGGACCTAAATTCTAATTCTAATTTTAAATCCCATTTTTACCCGCTACGAAAGTCTCTTGCAGAAAACAGCTATTTTGTTCGCCTTTATTGACGAACCTTTCGGCGATTTTCAAATAGATGGGATGAAAACCATATATAATAATAGATGTTTGTTATTTTTGTTATTCCGGATCAAAGAGATTTGAACCTCGCTACGCTCGGTCATAGAGGGATTTGAAGGCTTGTCAAGTGTTGCACTTTTGAAATGTCAAGTTGGAACCAGGTTTGTTTTGGTTCTTTTTACACTCCTGCTAATTTAAAAAGTTATCTGATTGTTCTCTTGACAACTAGTATGTCATTGTCTTTACTTTCAGTCGTCTATGAAACTATTTGTTTTGATCTTGTCGTGAGCGAACCGGCTCTTTAGTTTTTATAATTTTACTGTTTTTAAAATACTTATATCCAATCAAATAAGTGTTGTACACAAAAGCCTAAATGCTGAACAATACATATATCGTACCGGCATGCGGATATCATTCTTCTAGGAAGCAGGACATCGAAGAATTCTTATGCTTTCATTTGTAAGTAATATTTATAAGCTTATTTTGCAAAAATATGTGTAATACTCATTAAAGTGACAACAAATTATACTAAAGTTTAGGTAATTTAATTTAAAAAACCCTTCCACAAAGAAATATACTTACTGCAAATTTCAAGAACAATTCAAGAATATAAACATATGGAGAATGGTTTTGATTATCCACCATTAGAGATGTAAGTAGTGGTTATCGATAATGTCTAAAAAGTTATCGAATTAAATCAGATGCTAACTTTATTTTTCTAGTACAATCTGTTATCGTATTCACAGTGGTGAAGTTAAAAATTGGTCAAGCTTGACAGTTGCAGCGCGATTTTAGCTTCTACAGCTATTGAAATAATAGGTCCTTCACTATGAAATTGCCGAAATTTTCTTACAGATTAATGCGATCATAATTCCCATAATTCTAAAGCTATTTTTTCATTTGTCTTATATTTGAAAGTTGAATTCAAGATTAAGTATAAATTTTTGCATAAAATAAAGTTTTAATTTTTAGTTTGATTTTTAAAAGTAAAGGTTTGAAAACGGTTCGTTTTTAATGTCTTCCAATTTCATCATTAGATTTGTTATATTTTTTACTGATAATATTTTACAAAAATTAACTTTTAGCTTCTTAAAGAAGCTAAGTTAATGTCTTCCCAATGATGCTTAAAACAATATGAAAATTTGCCATACAAAACGCCAATTTCACAGTTTAAGACCCGATAAGAACGGTACAAGTCCAATGTATCAAGCTTGACGTACTCTTGACTGTACCATATCATTGGTAGTTGATATTTATTTATCTACACTCATTTCGTAATCTTTGAATTATGATTCAAAAAGTTGATACATAAGGCTGAATATTACGCAGAGTATGTATAAAAAATTAAAAAGTTACCATTATGTAACGATTTTTGTATGAAAATTTTGCAAAGGTGTTACGTAATTTAACTTTTTAATCATTACATAACACTTGGATAAAATTCTTCTTGAACCTAAACCTTTTTAAAGAAGACTGAATATAAGGTCTTTTAGAGAGCCGGTTATAAATTTAACAGTTTTTCTTAGTAGCTGTCAAATATCAGTAGCATATTTACGAAGTGTACCTTTTAAACAACCTATTAATTTGGAGCAGTTACAGTAACAGTTACTATAGTTACAATTATTTCATCTGTGGTGGAAAAGATGCGCGCGCAGCCTGGAATCATAGTAGGCCTTGGAGATAGGTATTAGATTTGCCGCCATTTCTAAATATTTACCTTTTTCAAGTAATTCGTGCCTGTAAAAATTTATTGTAAAAGTAGAAACAGCGGTACAGGCAGGGCACATTCAGTGACACCTAGAGATGCTCTTCAAGTGGCTACTAAAATAACTTACGATCTTTTTCCATAGAAGTCCATAAAATTTAACGACAAAACCTACATTGAATTGGGAAATATCGAAAATCAAAAAGAAAACCACGTCACTTTAAGAAAATGTTTTGCTTGTTTATTTCAAAAACCTAGCAGACAAATATAAGGCGGCTTCTTTACACACATAACAGTAAAAAGTAACTGAAATATGTATAGGTACATAATGTAAGTTGCCTTTTTTGTTTACTTACCTTTGTTTAGTTTATAAGTAAGTACCTACCTATTGCATGAGTGAAGATAAAGTAGTATACGCAACTGCATATAATATAGTATTAAAACACTCGTTTTATACTATTATCACACTCGGCTACGCCTCGTGTGATAAACCAAAACTCGTGTTTTGATAACCTTTTTTATATGACAGTTGCATAAACTACTATTATTTTCAGGTCCCTTTAAGTTTTAAAGATAAAGTAAAACAGCATAGCAGCGGCATTGCAACTAGGCATTAAAACTACTAAATAAACAACACTTGCAAAGAGACTTGAGTGAAAATGGTGACAAAAATAAGAATTATTTTAGGTAGTAGGTAACTTTATTAGTAGATTTATAACTTTTTAAATATACTTACGTAACGTTCTGTAATTTTATTTGTGTCTTTTCATTTACTCTTCATTTTAAGTAAATGAGAGAATAAATAAAGCAGCTTAATTCATTAATGATGACTTCCTAACTATAAATACAGAAATGCGAAAAAAAACACTACGCACCCCTTGGAATATACTCCATCACCTAACGCGACCCGCGCCCGCGCGACAGCCGGGTTCTTTATCGAGTCTAGTTGTACTGCGTGGACGTGCGTAAGTCTCTGTCATTTTCAAATTCTGACAATTTGTGGTTTCGTGCTTGATGTATGAACTGTTCGGGGTGCGCTATTATAAACATAAAGTAATTTCCAGACAACATAGTGAAAACTGCAAGTAGTTTCCTGCCGAGTATCTCATTTTGCAACGTCAAATTTTTATTCTATTCATTTGATTTCTCTTCAAAGAACATTATTGTGAATAGCATACAAAACATTCAAATTCAACTATTTTTGAAGACACAAAATTTTGAATTCATCATGAGCGTCTAACATCTGCTCAAAGCCTCGTCAATATTTAATGTGTGGGTGTTAATACTATCGTTTTAAAGAAGTCGAAATACTACATTATCGCTATCGTCATATCGAGTGCCAGCACATCTCTAGCTGGTCAAAAAGCGTTACAGCGACGTTTGAAAGTAGATAATCATAAACATGTTTATCTCTTTTTTTCTAATATGACTCTTAACATGAGTAAAAAGCCAAGCTATAGCCGACAATTTTCGGATCCCTCTATGACCGAGCGTAGCGAGGTTCAAATCTCTTTGTTCCGGATACTTAAATAGCAGCCCTCGTATGTCTGTGTTTGCTTAAGCCCCCGGTTTTCTTGTCTGGCCAGTGCTTTTTTGTATAAGTATAAGTTACATGTACAATTTAACTTAAACTATGAAATAAAAATGATTTGCCAAGGTTACAGTAACACTACTTTTGTAAAGATGAACTATCACAAATCTTACCTAAGATCTAATGCATTTTCCTCAAATTTGAGTTTTACAATTTACAGAGAAATCCTTCATGTGCTTCAAAATTCCTCATTCCAGGTTCATCAATCGTTTAACAGAGATATAAAAGAAATCGGGACATTGCAAAACATAAATAGCAAAAACACTCCTTCAAAACCAATTAACAAACACGATTATATCTGTAACTTAAACTCTACCCCTTTTTTTATAAATAATAATAATGTTATTAGAGTAATGCATCAAAATATATGTGGTTTTTTAACACGTTCACTGTGCAACTGTCTATATGGTTATGACCCCTCACGTGCACTCCTTTTTTTAATAAACACATCTGTATTTATATACATACACATGTTATGCCCTAGATTTTGTTTTCCTAAAACCCATTTTCACAATTTTCCTGCTTTCCTTAGTGAACCAAATATGGTGCACGCACGTACAAGGTCCATATTTAGCGCCCTATATATGGTGCACGCACCTAGTAGTGCCAAAATTATTTTTGATTAGACGGTAGATTCACACTATTTATAAAAAAAAATTGTCTGTCATAGGCGAAGTGTTAGTGCATACTGTTCACGCGAGTGCAAGTGTTATTTGATTATTTTAAATAAAAAATACATATTATTTTTTCGTTTTATTTCAACATGCCTACCTGACAACATTATCAAAAATATCCTCGCGGTCATAACATGTTTTTTTTTTCACAATTACATAACTCATACGTGTAACCCAATTAGCAAGCTCTAATTCATACGTGCGAGATATGACAGGCCTACAACTTCATAGGGAAGCGTGCCCCACATGTGATGCACTAACGACATACCTGGAAATGCGCCACGTGTGGGTCACGCACAGTGAACGTGTTCAGTAAGAAAGAGATACTAGAATTTACGCTTTTAGAATTATCTAACAAATTTAAACAACCTATTGACTTAATATGCCTATCAGAGAAATTTATAAAAAAAACCACGAATTAAATACTCAACTAAAGGGTTACAACTTAGGCACCTGCTTCTATAGATTTAAACTTAAACGCGGTAAGGTTTGTAATTTTTACTATAAAAGTCTTGAAATAAAACAATTGCTGCAGAACTTTGGTCTGAAATTATAAAATTATATTAATTTGTATCTACAGGGTTCCGGGGACGATCACTAACACATTTTTCGATACTTGAATCATCCATCTTGACGAAATGAAACGCAAAACAAATAAAACAATAATTCTAACGGGTGATTGGAACATAGACACCTTGAAAGATCCACCAGGTTGTTAGTTCGTTCAGCAGAGACAATGCGATACGCGGTGGCTCCTTAATACTTGCCAATAAGTTGCTAAAGTGTAAGGAACGTACAGATGTTGTGTGCCTGTCTGTTGAGCGAACTATTGAACTGGCCTGTGTAGAATTTGAGCACCTTATTGTTATAAGCGTATACAGACCTCCAGCTTCATCATTTGATATGTTCGAAAAAACAATGGATGAAGCTTTAATTAAAGTTAGTAACAGCAACAAAGGCATTATAGTATGTGGAGACTTTAATGTTAACATTTTAGAAGAATCCAGTGTGTGCAATAGATTGAAATCTTTGTTCCTATGCTACAATCTTGTGAATCTTTTTTTGGTGCCCACCAGAATATCAGCGTCCTCATCTACTTGTATTGATAACATTTTTACGAATTTAGAGCCAGTAGATAAATCAATTATCAATAAGTTGGGCTCTGATCATTCTGGCCAGTTGGCAGTTTTCAAAGTCACGACTAAAAAAGCATTGAAAAAGGATATCACGTGCGTACCTATCAATGAAGGTAGGCTTATCCGCTACAAAAGTAGTGTTGAAGAAAAACTGCCAAACTTACCATATTGTGATAATCCAAATAAATTGTATGAGTCTCTATTTACTTTAACTAAAAATGAGTACGATGCAATTTTCAAGGAAAAGAAAATTACTGTAAATGAGAATCTAATGTTTAGTGATTGGGCCACAGTGGGAATACACAGAAGCAGGCTAAGGTTATATGAACTTTACGAGGAAAGAACATATAACAATAGTGATGCATTTGCGCAATTTGTAAAGGATTATTCAAAAACATTTAAACGGGTTTGTGCTGCAGCCAAATCAAATTTCATTAAGAATAAAATCAAAAATAGTTCCAACATTACGAAAACGACTTGGGAAACTATAAATAGTGAAACTGGAAAATCTAAAGCTCCTCGGAATGACTTCCAGCTTAAGATTGATGATCAGATCATAAGTACAGATATAGAAGTTGCTGAAGCTTTTGAAAACTTCTTTACGGATATTCCAGGTTCAACTACCAAAACCTTGAACTCATCTCCCACTCTTGCCAAATCTTATCTCGAACGACACGTAGATGTTTGCAATGTAGATTTTAAATTCAGTTACGTCAATGCTTTCGTTATAATTAAAGCCTTTAAATCACTTAAAATGAAAAAGACCGCCGATATAGATGGCCTGTCAGTTAAAATTATTAGTGCCATTATAGAAAGCATTGCACCATACTTATCTAGTATTTTTAATAAATGTGTAGATGATGGTGTTTTTCCTGATTTGATGAAACATAGTAAAATTATTCCGTTGTTTAAAGCTGGTAGTAAATCAGACCCCACTAATTTTAGACCTATTTCTGTTCTACCAACTCTTAGTAAGATATTTGAAAAGATAATTTTAAATCAGGTTCAGAGCCACTTTTATCGCAACAACTTGATGAACCTAAAACAGTTCGGTTTTACCAGGGGTCGCTCAACAGTCGATGCAGGTGTTGAGCTTATTCAAAGTATATTTGACGCCTGGGAGGAGTCAAGTGATGCCATTGGCGTTTTCTGTGACTTGTCCAAGGCTTTCGATTGTGTACATCATGATATTCTTATCAGGAAATTACACCATTATGGAATTAGAGACCAGGCTCTACGCCTTCTGGAGTCGTATCTAAGTGAAAGGATCCAGAAGGTTGATGTAAATGGGAAAAGGTCACTATTGCCAAACCTTGTAAAGGACAAGAATGAGATAGTACTATTTGCAGATGATACGTCTTTGATTTTTAAAGTCAAAAGACAACAATCAAATTTTGACGACGATCTCTAATGTAGTTGAGTGGTTCACCGTAAATAATCTTTTACTTAACGAAAAGAAAACTAAGTGTGTTAAATTTGTTTTGCCTAATGTAAAGCCAACTGCTACAAGCCTATTAGTGAAAAACGATAAATTAAGTCTTGTGGAATCAGCTGTGTTCCTAGGTATTACCTTAGACAACAAATTACAATGGGGACCGCATATTAATAAATTGTCGAACAGACTTAGTTCTGCAGCATACGCAGTGAAAAGAATAAGAGCTCTGACGGATGTAGACACCGCGAGGTTAGTCTACTTCAGTTATTTCCATAGTCTCATGTCATATGGCCTTTTGTTATGGGGTCATGCTGCGGATGCAAACAGCATTTTTTTACTACAAAAGCGAGCTGTTCGTGCAATTTATAAAATGAAGCCTAGAGAATCTCTTCGAAATAAATTTAAAGAAATCAACATTTTGACTTTTGTGTCGCAATACATTTATGAGAATTTAATATATGCTAAACGGAATATACATATTTTTGATAAAAATTGTGACAGGCACAGTGTCAACATAAGAAACAAGAATCAACTTGCTTCTCATGTCAGCCGTATTCACAAAATTAGTAAAACATATAAAGGTCAATGTATACGCTTCTATAATAAGGTACCCACTGATATTGAAAGTTTACCGTTAGATAAATTTAAAACTGTAATCAAGCAGAAATTATGTAAGAAGGGTTATTATAAAATATCAGATTATCTAGAAGAGAAAAATCCATGGGTTTAGACTACGGTTCTAACAGGCTAATTCAAAATTAAAACTGACCTATGTATGTTGTATATCAACCTTGTATATTCAAACATATTTAAAAGAGCGCGTGGGTTTTTATTGTCGCTTCTTTTTTTTCCCACAATGGCGCCACATTATTTGTGAAGCGATGTAGTTTAGCTGACGTCATTAAGAGATTTTAATATCCAACAATGAATAAACGATTTTGATTTGATTTGATTTGACTAGAGCATCCCGTGAATTAAAAGAATTGTTAGAAAGCTACAATATGAACTTGCATATTAATAACCCTAACCGGCAGAAAACCTACATAGCTCATTTTGCAAGCAACAGTGTGGATGTGAAAGATGATACTGTGCCAGTTTGTCTGTCAGATCATGATAACGCTTAGCTATTGACCGTACCCATTAATGCTCGAGTGGAGTCAGTTTCGATCTGGTATAAAACAGTAAGAGATTTTAACAGAGAAAACATAAGTAACTTCAAAAATTGTATTATGAATTAATAAGAAATTAATTATAAGAAAACAAAAAAAAGCTTCATATTCATATTCATATATTTGGTAATAAAAATTTTATTACATGTCAAAATTATTAATAATAATCACTATAAAATAATATAATGTCAATAATATAAATTAAAAATTATATGAATAATATAAATTATATGAATGCGATAACATCGAAAATGCATTTAACTACTTCCACACAAAATTATGCCTTCTTTACAACATAAGCTTCCCAAAGTATAGAAGAAAAGTGAAGAAAACAAAGACGAAGTCGTCGGTTAAAAAAAATACAAACTAAATTGGTTGACAAAAGGCCTTAAAAATCATGTAGAACAAAAAGAAAATTACGGATGTCCTATTATGAAATGAAAACAAAACGTATTAAAAAAAACCCGCCCAAGTGCGAGTTGGACTCGCGCCCTAAGGGTTCCGTACCTATCTACCATATGATATACTAAAAGCTTTTGCTCTTTGATTTTAAAAACTCCGCGACCATCCAACTTGACCCCTCTTTTATAGAAAGTTCTTGAAACGAGATCTCACCTTAATTGGTTACTATTAGTTGTGAGAAAAATTGAAATATTTAATGATTTCAGACTTTTCCCTTTATTTGTACTGTAAGACCTACCTTCTTGCCTAATTTCATAATTTTAGGCCACCGGGAAGTACCCTGTAGGTTTTGCTTTTTTGCATAAATGTATGGAGATGAGAACATTAAAAGCCATATCTTTTGATTGCGTTGTTGTAAAAAATTGAAATTTTCAGATCTTGTGTGGTTCATGGACCTTAATATTCGTTATCAATTTTAATTTGATACCTCTTCTGTGAGAAAAAGGGTCTTGACAGACAGACCGACAGACGGACAACAAAGTGATCCTATAAGGGTTCCGTTTTTTTTTATTTTGAGGTACGGAACCCTAAAAATACAGAATTTATTCTAAACTACTACAAAAATGCATAAAATCATCACAAGTTTCAGTGAACAATCAGTTTATAAGCAACTAAAAACATAAATGTAGAGCTACATGGCAAATAATCAATAACGAGAGTAATGACCCAAAAATAAATACAATTGATGACCTGACCATAAACGATAATATAAATAATAATCCCACTGATATTGCAACTCATTTTAATACTCATTTTATAAATTTGCCTGTAATTGAAAAGTCAAAAAATAACAATAAACATGCCAAATTTACCTAAAACAAACAACGCTACCTTTTTTCTCAATCCTACTGACGAAAATGAAATAAGACTCTTTATTAAATGGCTTAACAATACTAACTCTACTGGATACGACGAACTGTGCAGTGCATCAAAGTCTTAAAAAATTGTATCAATGAACTAACGCCACCCCTAAGATACGAGTACTTGGTTAATTTATCATTTAGTACTGGAATATTTCCGTCAGCACTAAAACTGTCAACAGTGAAACCTTTATTTAAAAAAACCGGTAGTGCGAGTCGGACTCGCGCGCCGAGGGTACCGATATACTTTTTATATTTTTGGAAGCATTAAAGTCCATTTTTAGGACAGCAAAACTAAATTTGTTTCTAAAGGTTATTTGCAGATTTCTAAAAACCTGTGCAATTTAGAAAGATCGTTTTATTTTTTCTGTGAAGTTTACATAAATTTCTGTCAATTGTAATTAATTCATATTTTTCCTTTCACAAACTTCGGAGATAAGGGGGGGGGGGATGGTATTTTTTTGTAATTTTTCATCATATCTTGAAAAATAAGAGACGTAAAAAAATACAAAAATATATTTTAGAATGAACAAGTAAAGCCCTTTTATATGATACCGCATTCGACCTAGTAGCGACCATTTGAAATTTGACCACCCCTATTTTAGCCCCCTTTACATTAATAATCATAATTTTTTCACAATTCTTTCATGTGCAATTAAGTTGGGCAGCTATATTCTAAAACTGTTCCAAATTTCAAGTCGATAGCATGAATGGTTGCCGAGATAAAGAGGTGTGACAGACAGACAGACAGACGGACAGACAGACGGACAGACAGACGGACAGACAAACGGACAGACAGACAGACAAAGCGACACCATAGAACATATGGGAAAAAGACGATATTAAGAACTATAGGCCAATTACACTTATCCCTGTTCTCTCAAAAAAATTTTAAAAGGCTTTCCATAAAAGACTGATACGAGGGCCACACCGAAATGATCGGGAATAGAAAAAAGTACAAAAATAATACAAGAATATTTACTTTCATTGTTTTTCGAAGTATTTTCCGTGACAATCGATGCACTTTTGCATTCTATCAAACCAATTATTATAACAGTAATTCCAGTCTGAAGTGGATATAGTCGAAACGGCCGATTTGTAAGCTTCGACTGCCTCTTCTGGGCCTTGAAATCGTTGACCACGTAGCATATCTTTAATTCTTGGGAATGTAAAATAATCATTGGGGCTCAAGTCAGGGCTATACGGTGGATGGTCCATTAACTCCACGTTTTCCTGATTTAAAAACGCGATCGTTTTGCGAGCGGTATGTAAGCTCGCATTACGAGTATCCTGGTGAAGAATGATGCGACGATTCGGATTAATTTTACGAAGTTCTCTTATGACTTCCAGCAAACAAACTATTGTGTACCAATCAGCAGTAACCGTTCTGCGTTCTTGTAAAGGAATCGTAGCCACATGACCAGTTTTCGATACAAACGAAGCGACCATTTTTTTCGACACGCTACGATAGCGGACAACTTTTGTTGGCTTGACCTCGCCTTCGAAAACCCAAACAGCCGATTGATGTTTTCTTTCGGGCTCATATGAATATATCCACGATTCATCACCAGAGACGATATTGTAAACTGCATTTGAGCTCCCTTTATTGAACAGTTGCAGAGTAGACCGACACCAATTAACACGAGCCGACTTTTGTTCCTCGGTCAAACGATGGGGCACCCAGCGGGAAACTAACTTCTTGACACCCAGTTCATCATGTAAAATATTTTGAATCGCTGTCATACCAATGCTGAGAGAAGCCCGAATCTGCTCGTATGTCACATGTCTATCTTCTTTTATTAATTGGCGCACAGCATCGATGTTATCTTGTGTTACCGCTGTTTTTGGTCGACCAGTAGAAGGAACTGTCGTGAGAGAGGAACGTCCACGACGAAACTCAGAATACCAACGATATATAGTCGTTTTACTGGGTGCTTCAAGTTCATAAACAGAAACAAGCTCGGCGAGACATTGTTCTTGAGATAAAGCTCGACGAAAGTTGTGAAAAATTATGGCACGGAAATGTTACCGCGTAAGCTCCATTTTCCCCACTGACTTGTCAAATTCAAATGGCTACTACTCTTTTCTTTTTTACTTTTTTTTAAATTCAAAAATGGAATTGTGTTTGAAATAATACTACATGTCATAAACCAAAAAGGTTTTAATCTAATTTATTCCTGAGTATTCTATTCCCGATCTTTTCGGTTTGGCCCTCGTAGCTTTCTGCACGAAACTTAATATTATTAAACACGAACAACATGGCTTCCAGAAGGGAAAATCGACCTCGCTAGCATGCTGCAAAATAATTCGTCAAGTCTCTTTTTCTATGGACAAAAGAACGCCGGTGTCTATGGTTTTATTTGATTTGAGTAGAGCTTTCGACTACGTGAATCATGCAATCCTTTTAGAGAAGTTAAAGTAATATGGTAAACGTGGTCATGCCCTGGACTGGATCAAGACCTATCTTGATGGAGGAATACGAGTACAAAGAGTTGATATAAATAAGTTGAAAAATTCATCAGAACTAACAACCTATCATTTCAAATTCTTTAGGAAAAACAAAGGCGTGCCTCAAGGCAGTATTCTTGGTTCTTTATTGTTTATTTTATATATTAACGACCTCCCTGCAATTACTCAATATACATGAACATTATTTGCAGATGACATATCCATAATCTATACATATAGACTAGGATGAAATTCTCAAATTGTCTCTCCTTCTCAGGGTCAGGGCTAAAACGAGACCATTTTTGACAAGAAAGATTTTATGAAGTTTTGGACATCACTGATTCCAAAAACCAATGTCGTCAAGTCAAAATCCTTCTAGGTCAAAAAATGTAAATAATAACCTACGACAAATTGCAGTAAAAGGTTTCTTTTTTAAAGTGTTCCTTAGGTCCCTCTGAAATTATCTAGAAAGTTGCACGTCGATCCCGTGTACGCTCCCACCTCCCCATCCTCAAACGGGTCCCTGATTTTAGTTTTTTTCATTTATCTCAGAAACGGTTAAAGATATATAAAAATTGTTAACGTCAATTTAATAGTTATTAAATTGCCAACCCGTCGATATCTATTTTATTTCGATATAACTTATAATATTTGAAATATAGAGGTAAGTTTGCACTTACAACAAATTAACTCTAAGCAAGCTGTTGGCTTGACTCCCGTGTGGTGCCGGCAAAGAATAGTATTAACTCATACATACCCGTAAGTTGACATTGTTTTAGATCAGTACCGCGACAATTCAACTAAAAGAGATACAAGACAACACCGTGCAAAGTCAGCAAGACCTATTCGGAAGCCTATTGAAGGCCGGCACTTTATTGACAGAAAATAAGGCCGACTTTGCACACTTTTTATCATGTGAGTTGGAAAAGACTTCTTATGGCAGCCTCCACGTCGTTATCGCCGGCGGATTTCAAGAGGAGACTAAAGTTGTGTTGTAGAGGGAGAGGGAGAGGGAGAGGGAGAGGGAGAGGGAGAGGGAGAGGGAGAGGGAGAGGGAGAGGGAGAGGGAGAGGGAGAGGGAGAGGGAGAGGGAGAGGGAGAGGGAGAGGGGGCTGTATGCTACTTTTCACAGCGGGAAAATATCTCTTCCTATGGGAAAACACGTTATGATATAAAATACAAAATTCACGCAAGCGAAGCCGCGGGCAACAGCTAGTATCTTATAAAATTTAAGTTACTACAATCCTAGATTTGTTTTACGAGTACTCTTATCTGTTACACTGTCGGTATTTTTTTTCTGAGTGGTAGTTGCTAACGTCTGTTGTATTGATCAATTTCAATAAAATTTTATGTTCTAACCAATAAATGATATTTTCAAAAGAAGACATTTATACTCACCGTTTCATACTTTACGAGACATTCTAGAATAGAACATATAGCATAAAGAGCTATGCTAAAGCCCATGACAGCGTAAATAATTGTGGCACCCGAGGATCCAGCTTGTTGTATCATTGGCGTTAAAGTTGTCCGTGATGTTGTCTGTGAAACGAATTCAATATATTTTCTTACTTTTTCGTGTGGTTATGAATAGTACCAATTTATCTCTTCCCAGGCTTTTAATTAATTGAATTTCTGTAAGGATATTTATGGCAAAGAGACGTCATTTAAACTTCCAACACACTATTACTATTGCTTCATGATAATATCCTACTAAAGGTGCTTTTCTAAAAGAGCTTTGCAAAGCCGTGAGCTAGAAATTTTTCACCAATAGAGCTGATCCATTTTCCCAGCATAGAGCTGCGCATAGTGCGCATGCCCTAAGTTAGGAAATGGAGCAATCCTGTTGATTGGAATATTCCAGCTCACAGGCTTAGCTTCCTCGTACAGCTCTGCTGGATAGTCACCACACTGTATTCTACTACTGGACATAGTGAACAAACAGATTCTACCAGAAATTTTGCAACAAAAATAAGTGGTACATATTTCACTATTGCTAACGCATAGATTCGTGTTGGAATTATTTAGGAAAGTTGTTCAGATTTGTGTTTCGAGTCTCTGCTTTAAAAAGTAATCCCAGGGAAAGGGGATTAACTTGCTGGGATTAACGCATTTATGCATAACTCCCAAAAAGTTATAAGCTTACCGTAATATAAGTGGATTCATATTTGTTGGTAGAGTTATCCCCACTGGTGGCGTACACTCCATTCTACAAAGCCAAAAAAATATGTTTTAAATATAAGGTCTCTAAACAATGAAACCGAAAAACTTTCCCCAAATAACATAGGTCGAAATACGAAAATCTATTTTTGAAAATGAAACTGAATCCCATAGAAACTGCATCAGCTGTTAGCGCATTTTGTACGGGAGATCAAAAATTGCTTTTCGTATTTCGATGTACGTTTCGCGGGATTAGATGTACAGTTTCAAGGTCTAAATAACATGCTAAAACGATGTTTCCTATTTCCGCAGGAATTCACATAACGATAAAAAAAAGTAAAAAAATTACATAACAACCCCAGATTTCTTAAGGATGTTCTATTCAAAAAGTTAATTAAAAACGGGCCAAGTACGCTTAAAAATCGCGCAAAAAGGATTCCACACCTGTCCAGCAGGTGATATACTACAAGCTTTTGCTAAAAGATAGTAAAAACTCCAGAACCGCTCAAACCTGACGCCTTTTTAATGTGAACAACTCCCTCTGTCGTCTGTCTCTATCACTTTTTTGTGCATCTTTCTGTCTATCAATACCCTTATCCTCTAGAATTAAAAGAGGTACCTACCAAATTGAAATCAATATCAAAGATACTATAGTTTTAATAGACCCTTAAAATTAAATAAAGGCGTGAATATTTCAGGTTTAGTTACACAATCTAAGCGCACAGCAGTGCGCAGGCCAAGTTCCCGCAACAGGCCACTCGCATGCCGTGCACTATTTACAATTTGGCATTTAGGTAGTCGTTAGGGTAAAAGTAATGGAAAAATTCAAAAATTTGAAATTGGTCAAGTGCGAGTCGGGTTTTAGTCAAAATTATGTATAAAATGTTGGTAATACTTCTCTAAGACCTGAAAATCTGAAATTAGTCATGGGGATAGTAGCAAAATTTGAAAATTGGTCAAGTGCGAGTCAGGATATAAACATTACTATGCATAAAATTGTTGGTCATACTTCTGTGAGACCTACAACTCGGAAATTTGGCATCGGGGTAGTCGTTAGCATTAAAGTAAAGGAAAAATTTAGAAAATGGAAAATGGTCAAGTGCGAGTCAGACTAAAATTAATGTACCAAATATTAAAAAGGTAGTATTTCTAGAAGGTCAGACTTAGTCATGCATGAAAACAAGTACCTATGTTTTAACGAAACAATGAAAATACAAATAACGTTGCGATAGTTACTATAAATATAATATAGCAAACTGAACAAAAAGAAATGAAATCCCACCAAAAACATAACTGTTAAAAAGGGGGCCAAGTTCCTATCGGCTAATTGTTTGCCTAAAAAAGGGTTGAAATCAGATCCAATTCTAAGTTTAGATGCACTTTAATATCGATCATAATCGTCTTCATCAGCAGCCTGATCCACTAGTAAACATTTGCCATTCCCAAGACTCGCCACCACATCCAGTCTTCCGCCTTCCGCATCCAGCCACTATCCGCCACCTTATTCACGTCAACGGTTCATCTGGCCGAAATTTCACGTTTCCATACACCCAACTTAAAATATGGTATAGCTGTGAAAATACGCAGGTACGTTGAAAATAATATCTAAAATTAAATACTTTTGAATTTGAACTGCTATATTATATTTATAATATGATTTTATATTAAGATTCGACAAAATAAACCACGCGTTGCTCTGCAAACAAAGATTCTTTAATTAGCCTTTTTCCACATTACAACGATAAACCTAGTGAGTTTAATTGTAACAATACCTCACCTGCAAACAAAGAAACGACATTCAAAGTTTATTTATGCCATTTCCAAATCTATTTTGTAATTTTAATTGTGAAAGAAGCACTTCGTATTTTTAACAATCCACCATGATGTTTTTTTATCTACTAAATCTGACTGCTTTACCGACAACGCAAAACGCGCGAACATTCAAATGCAACAAGTTGAGAAAATATTATTTTCTTTACATCTCCCCCGCAAGGGAAGAAAATTTTTCCTAAAAATTTTCATATCAGGGCCTGTCTTCCTACGTTGGTTTCAATGTTTGAACCGGTATAAGTTTTGTGATGTGAAATAGGTTTGATTCTGTTTTCTTGTGGCCTGTATCTATCTTGAATATAGTGTTAGAAATTCTTTCAATTATCTTATATGGTCCAATTCTTAATTCTTCCAGTTTCTTTCTGTTCAGTTTGTTTCCATTTGCCACATATACCAGGTCTCCTACATTAAAGTCCCAACATTTTAGTTTTTTATCTATAATTTTCTTATTATAATTATGTGATTTTCTTGTGTTTTCCAGTGCTATTTTTCTATCTCTTATCCAGTCACTATGCCTTTTTTCTTGTTTTAACTCTTTCGGTAAAACAGTATCATCTGTACCATATAAAAGATAACTAGGTGAAAAACCAGTTACTGAGTGATTGGTTTCATTATATTTATTAGCACATTCTTTAGCTATCGTTGTCCAAGTTTTCTTTTGTCCTCCTTCATTTATTTTGCATCTTATTTTGTTCACTAATGTTTGGTTTAATCTCTCATTCAAACCATTTGAGAATGGTGAATTTACTGCTGTAAATATCATTGTTATTTGCTTATTACTCAAAAATTTTTTAAATTCCGTTGAATTTATTCCTGGATATTGATCAGTGAGAAGTATATCTATGTCCTCTTTTTCTGTGACTTTTCCAACTAGTTTTATAAAATCATTTGCAGTTTGAGTTTTCGATGTCGATATGTAGGCGTATCTAGTAAAGTGATCAACTAACAAATGCAGATATTTTTTTGTTGATCTCGAACCTCCAAAACCTCCAATGGTGTCTATAGAGACAATTTCAAAAGGTTTTGTGGCTGGACCTAGATGAGACATAAATCCAAATCTTTCATTTTTTCTTGTTTTATTTTTTATACATATTTCACAAGTTTTACAAACTTCTTTTATATTTTTTGTCAGATTCTTTGCTGTGTAAATTGGTCCAATTGTGTTCTGCATTTGTCCAATTCCAATATGACACAGGTCTTCATGTACATTTTTAATTAGTTTTTTGCTGTATTCCTCTGATAATATAATTTTTTCTCTATTTTTGACTTTTTTAAAGTATACTTTTTCTTTTTCTGTCAGCTTATTTTTGTTGTTTTGTATTTCATTATTTTCATTTTGATCTAACAGAATATCTTCTAGATTAACTAAGTTTACAACTTTCAATTGATCCTCCACATTGTCATCTGATTCCAATACTGGGTTTCTACTTAAGCAATCTGCTTCCAAATTCTGTTTTCCTGGTGCATATTTTATCTTAAAATCATACTGTGATAAGTAATATGTCAAATCACCTAGCTCTTCGTCTGTTCTTGACTTCAGATTCATATTTTCCAGCGGTTTGTGGTCCGAATAAACTGTAAATGATTTTCCTATCAACCAGTATTGCCAATACCTCACGGCTTCTCTGATGGCTAAGCATTCCAAGTATATTGCTTTCTTTTTCTTCTGGCTTCCATTTAGTTTTTTTGAAAAATAGGCCACTGGCTTTTCTTTTCCATCTGGTTGTATCTGTTTTAAAATAGCTCCAACGCCTTCCAAGGAGGCATCTGTATAAATGTTGATCGGTAAATTCTGATCAAATATCTCCAATACAGGCTGGGAGCATAAAAGGTTTTTTATTGTCTCAAATGATTCTTGGCATTCATTGGTCCAAACAAACTTTTGATTTTTCCTAAGTAAATTATGCAGTGGTTCCAGTATAATTGCACTTCTTGGTATGTATTCATGGTAGAAATTTATTTTTCCTAAAAATTGTCTTACATTCTTCTGTGTTTTTGGAACTGGGAATTCTTTTATAGATAGCAAATTGTCTTTCACTGGTTTTATGGTGTTGTTTTGGATTATATGACCCAAATATTTTACTTGATCCGAAGCAAATGTACATTTTGTAAATTTCAATCGAAAACCTTCTGTTTTTATTGCTTCCAGCAGTTGTGTCAGATGTCTCATGTGCTCAGCATAATTTTCCGAAAATATCAATATATCATCAATATAATTTACGGCGAAATCTGTTAGTTTATATTTCCTCAATATGTTGCTTAATATTCTTTGAAAGATTGCTGGTGAAGTCTTTAATCCAAATGGTAGGCAGGTCCATTGAAAATGACCTTCTTGTGTTACAAATCCTGTTTTTTCTCTGTCTTCTATTCGTAGAGGTATTGACCAGAATGCAGAGTTTATGTCTAATGTTGTAAAATAATTGCAATTCCTGGTTTTTATCATTAAATCTTCAATCAAGGGAAATGGTTGTGCTTGAGGAAGTACAATCTTATTCAGGTCTCTGAAATCTATACATAGTCTTGTTTTTTTTTCTTCTTCTTTTTTAAATGCCAAAGTGACGGGTGCAGCAAATGGACTGTATGATTCTTCAATCAGTTTATGATCTAATAATTTTCCTATCTGTTCTTCTATTTCTTTTTTATCTTCTAAAGTACACCTGTAAGGCCTTTTACTGCAATACTTATCGACAATCAAGTCTATCCTTGCTTCATAGCCATTGACAGTGCCTACATCAAATTTATCTTTAGCAAATACCGATTTATATTTGTTTATCAATTCATGTATTTCCTCTTTTTCTTTTTCACTTAAGTGATTTATTTTCATTTCAAAGTCTTCTTCCTTTATGTGTTCATTAAAATTTATTTTGTATTCCTCTGTCTGGTTTTCATTTTTTCTCTCTTCCATTGTTTTTCTGTTGTTTGTTTTATCGATATTCTTCTCTTCTTCTTTCTTTTGATATTGATTCTGACTTATGTTTAGGTGTTCATTTTGACATAGTTTGAACATTTTTATCACATCTAATCCTATCAGAAAATCATATTTGAATTGTTTTTCATCAATAATGAACACATCAGCATTCATTTCGATATCAAATATCTTCAGTTTTAAATTTGTCAAACCCTTTGCTTTTTTAACACCATTAATTGTTATTAAATCGGCTTCATTTGAAGGCTTTCCTTCTCCTTTGATTTTTAATAACTTTGAGTTGATTAGGGAGACATTCGAGCCGGAATCATAAATCCCATCTACCTCCAATGTATCATTCAACAATAGTTTGACTTTAATTAATGGTGTGACGTTTAGTTTTTTTGGTCTGTTTCATTCAATTCCGTTTCTATCACTGTATTATTGATATGCTTGAAAGCATTTTTCTTCTCTTTGTTGTCTCCTTTTGTTTTAAACCAACAAGAGTCCTCAGAATGATAGCGTACACCTTTATTTAGTTTTTCACAATTCTTACACTGAGTGATTTCTTCATTTTTATTAGTCGTTCTTGTAAATACATATTTTCTTTTTGGTATAAAGCTCTTTTTATTTACCATATGTTCATACTTGCTTACCTCGTTAAACAAGTCCATTGTTTCTTTCAATGCTTCTCTATCTATCTTGTTAAGTATGAAGTCTGGCAAACCGGCTGCGATAAGATCCACTAATGTTCCTGCATCAATTGAGCTTCTCATTTCCAAAATTAGTTTTTCTTTTTTCATTGCATAATCCAACAAGGATCCCTCTTTATATTTAAACTGTAGTGCATTAGTAACAGGGTTCCATCCCTTGTTTGCAAATGTTTCACAAAATTTCTTTTTCCATAATGCCCATTCAGAGTCCATTGTCAATTTTATAATCATGGAGCTATACCAATCGGCACAGTTTTTATCCATAAACAATCTGAGTATTTCAATTTTCTTCTCGTCTGTAGTTACATTGAAGCGTATACATTCCTTTTCAAAAGTATCGATCCACTGACCTGCATTTGTGTTTCTACTTGTAAATTTTTCAATCACAAAACTCTCTGCGATGTGTTTTAAGTTTTGTGGTCTATTTTCCTGTGTTTGTTCTAAAAATTTCTGAAATAATTTTCCCAATGTGACATTTTCTTTCTGCTGTGCAGGAGTAGATTCTGATTGGTTCAATTCTTCAAGGAATTGTCCATTAAACTGCATATTATCATCTTCGTCTAAGTATATTTCTTTGAGTTCCTCCGACATTGTAATCCAAACTCTTCGTGTCTGGTATCTTTTGGTTAAAGTGTTTTTGACTTTAGTGAAAGCAGGTGTTTTTATAAGCTCTTTATGATTACTTACTGACTGGAACTCCTCTGGAATTGCATACACTTTATTATCACTTGTTGATATTGAGGTTATACAGTAAACATTTGTTTTTCCATCACTTCCAGGTAGTATAGTAAATTCAAACCGTAGCTTTTCCATGTTTATTAATTGGATTTCGTAAACCAAAATGTCGTTTTATAATATGATTTTATATTAAGATTCGACAAAATAAACCACGCGTTGCTCTGCAAACAAAGATTCTTTAATTAGCCTTTTTCCACATTACAACGATAAACCTAGTGAGTTTAATTGTAACAATACCTCACCTGCAAACAAAGAAACGACATTCAAAGTTTATTTATGCCATTTCCAAATCTATTTTGTAATTTTAATTGTGAAAGAAGCACTTCGTATTTTTAACAATCCACCATGATGTTTTTTTATCTACTAAATCTGACTGCTTTACCGACAACGCAAAACGCGCGAACATTCAAATGCAACAAGTTGAGAAAATATTATTTTCTTTACATATTTATAGTATCTTATCTTATTACGTGGGTCTGAGATCCTTGTTGGACCTCAGAGCACTTCGACCGTATGGGATCTTTTGTGCTTCCCCTGTCTTATTGCTCCTGTGATCTTCCGCTGTCTCCGAATATGCTCGTTATGAGCTTCGATGTAGATTTCAGCGGATTTATAGTAACTATCGCAACGTTGTTTGTATTTTCATTGTTTCGTTAAAATATAGGTACTTGTTTTCATGCATGACTAAGTCTGACCTTCTAGAAATACTACCTTTTTAAAATTTGGTCAATTAATTTTAGTCTGGTACTTTTTTTCTTCTTGCCAAATTGAATGATTCCATGTCAATGGAAAATATCCCATTGATTTTGGTTTGGTTCATAAAATGTGTGAAGATGAAGACAGAAATAGGCGTATCTTTTGTGTTGTGTTATAAATTGTGTTGATTAGTTTATAAACTTGAAATTTTCACGCTTTCACTTATTTTAACTTTACACAACCAACCGTAAAATATCTATTTGTGCTTTCTAGTATTTTTAAGTTTCCAATAACTCAATGGTAAAAAAAGATCCCTTACGGTGCGACTTTGTCTGTCTGTCACACCGGTATATCTCAGCAACCACTAATGCTATCGACTTGAAGTTTGGAACAGTTTGAGAATATGGATGCCCAACTTAATTCAACATCAAATAATAAAATATGTATTTATATAATAATTACTGTGAAGGGGCCCAATTGAGGACCGCTAAACTTAGTTTATTTGTGAAGGTTTTCTGCAGATTCCTAAAAAACTGTGCTATTTACAGACATCCGTTTTCTCAGACGCCAGCAAATAGTAATTTGGGCTTTCATTCTCCCTTATATAGACTCTTGCGCAAATATAATTCGGGCAGTTGTCACACCGAATTGGATATATTTGATAATTTGGCTTTGTATAAAAAACAATTGTAAATCATTATAGGAGAGGCAAAACATTTAACATAGTATATTGTAAATCGAATCATACATTATGAATAGTTAAATTACCATTTAGTTTTTAGTTTGTTATTACTCGTAGTCATTGTCGTCGTCACCTGTAATTAAAGTGGCAATCATGCTATATTATTTTAGTCTTATGTATTTCATGTTATGTTGTTCACTTTGTTGGTGACCTAAAAAAATAAATACATCCTACTAATATTATAAACGAGAAAGTTTGTAACATGTATGGATGGTTGTAATAATATTAATATCCACGTTACTAATAGACTTCCTATTAGACAAAACCAGCTCTTAACAACAATTATTGCAAAAACCGATTACCGGCGAAATTCCTTCTTCTTAAGGGCTGCTAAGTCATTTAATAGTTTAAGCAAGGAACACAGCGACATGGAACTATTTTGCTCAAATCCTTCAGATATAAGGCGTATTTATAACAAGATATTCTTTAAGCCTAACATAAGTTCATAACTATTCTTACCTAATTTAATTTTAGCATTAGTTAATTTCTGTATTCCTCATTTTCCTTAAGTAACTGATTGCACTGTTGAGGTTTAATTTAACTACTTGGTTTATACTCCAGTGATATTCTTGGCTTCTTCAGTTATTTACTTAGTTAGATTTTAATCTGCGGGTACCTATTAATGGCTGTGTACTAATTCACCTATGTTTATAATTAGATTTAAGTAGCTGTTGGTACTCTGAATAAAAAAAAAAATGTTTATTATTCTTTCACGTAAAAACTTCTAAATGGATTTTAATGAAACTTTACAATAATATGGCTTATACATCAGAATAACACATAGTCTATAATTTATAAACCTGCGCAGACAAAGTTGCGGGCACCAGCTGCTAGTCGTTTTATATTAAAAAAAGATGTATCATTCTTGATAGCCAACTTCGGTTTCACACGTTTTGAGTCTGGTAAAAAGTTGCATGTATCGCTTAAAAATACTAAACAAAATTCGCAACCTTTTGAGTTAAAAAGTCCGTATCACTCGGTGTGAAGCCTTGGTTCTTTCGAAGTTGAATTTTGGAGACGTAGTTTACGGTTCTTGTTTACTCGCTAAATCACAGCGTTTAATACAACGTGTTCAAAACGCCTGTTGCAGGTTTTGTTTTACAATTCCACCTCGCAGTCACATAACTCCATATCTCCATAAATCAAGTAAGATCCCAACTCCATACGTTTTGTGTTTTATATAAGTACTAGCTGTTACCCACGACTTCGTCCGCGTAGATTTTATAAAAAAACAGAACTCGAACTTAATTGAAAAATATTTTACGGAGCGCTTATCCTTCTTGATCCCTACGTAAAAGATGCATTTGTACTTATCCAAGTTGAATAAATGCATCTTACTACAAACTTAATTATCTTTTGATTTTATTTAACTGGTAGGTAGTGCGGAATTTTCATTGTCAACCGTTACAGGCGAACTTAAAAAAGAAGGCAATAAAGGGAGTGAAGTGAATGGGTAGCGAGGAGGTATTCATAAACGTAAAAAAGGTCCCTATTCCTCCCTATCTATCCTTTTGTATCCCCCCCCCTACATTCCCACTCCCCCTCCCTCACCCTCTCTTCCTCTCCCTCGCCCCTCCCTCTTCCCCCCCTCACCCTTCCTTCCCCCTCCATTTCCCCCCTACCCCTCTCCCCATCACCCTCCCTTTCCCCCCTCGCCCTCCTCCCATTCCCCTCCCTTTCCCCCTTCCCCTCACTCATCCTCCCCTTCCCCCTCTCCCTCCCTCTACCCCCCCCTCCCTCTACCCCCTCCCACGCCCTCTACCCCTCCCTCCCCCTTTCTCTCCCCTCATTTTCCCCTCCCTTACACTCTCTCCCTATCCCTCCCCCTCTCCCTCTCCCTATCCCTGACCCTACCCCTATCCCTGCTTCTACCCCTAACGCCATCTTAACCGCTATCCCTATCCTTATATAAACATACAACTGATACTCATATTGATTTTTAGACATTTCAAACCCATCGAATCCCAACCCCATCCCAGGGGTGGTGGTATTTCACGTCCACCACGTTGGATTTCAAAATTGTTGTAGTTTTTGTAATCAGCGGCTCGATAAACCTTACAAACGACACCCATATTGATTTTTAGACATTTCAACCCTATCGCACCTCAACCTTATCCCCAGGGGATAATGGTAGTTTACGTCTACCACGTTGGATTTCAAAATTGTAGTAGTTTTCGTAATCAGCGATACTTAGTTGAATAAAAAAAGTCCCATCAAAATCGGTTAAGTAGTTTCGGTGTGCTGTAGCAGATACAACCCCGCTAGAGTATTATTGTATGTGTAGATTCCCACGGGAATGAGATATTTTCCCGGGGTAAAAAGTAGCCTATGTCCGTCTCCAAGTTACCATCTATCACCATACCAAATTTCATCAAAATCCGTTCAGCCGTTTAGGCGTGAAAGAGCAACAAACAAACAGACAGACGGACAGAGTTACTTTCGCATTTATAAGATTAAGTATGGATATACTTCTTGAATATACGTAAATACCGCGTCTGTCGTGCATCGTTTTTTCCGAAAACCGAATTGATTTTTGTTAATAATGTTAAATTTTTCCAGAAAGTTATAAAGTCGATTGGACATGATTTTTTAGAAAATCTTAGATAAGGCAGGTAAAAGAGCTATGGGGCGATATTGGCTGACATCTTCTTCTGTTCCGCCTTTTTTTAGTATGGGTCTTATTTTGGCCACATTCAGATTATCAAGGAAGCATTCCTCATCAAAGGATTGATTGACTAATAGTCTAATAGTGTCAAAGGGGGTCTCAACTCATCTATACTTACTTATTTACTACGCTGGCTCAGCGACCCAAAGTGAGTCTTGGCCTCCAATACGAGATGTCGCCACTTCTCCCGGTCTCGTGCGGTCTCTTGCCAGTCGCTAGCTTGGAGCTCGCGTAGGTCTGCTTCCACCGCATCTTGCCAGCGATACCGGGGGCGCCCAACCGGTCTTTTGCCTGTTGGACATCCTAGATAGGCTCTTTTGACACCACGATCGTCATCCATCCTAATAAGGTGGCCAAGCCAGCGCAGTCTGTGCGCCTTAAATTCGCCTATGATGTTGGAGTCAGCCAGGAGGTCTTCGACTTCGGTGTACTTGAGGAGTCTCCATGTTCCATTTTCCCTCTGTCTTGGGCCGAAAATTTTGCGGAGAATTTTCCTTTCGGCTACCAGGAGTTTATTCTCCTCTTTGAGAGTTAGTGTCCAAGCCTCACATCCGTACATGAGTATGGGTCTAATGACAGTTTTATAGACTCTGATTTTGGTGCTTTTACTGAGAAGCTTGGACACTAAAACCTTGTGTAAGGCGGCGCTACATCTTAAAGCGTTCTGGATGCGAATATCGATTTCCTCGTCCCGTGTATTGGTATCAGTCACAGTACAGCCCAAGTATTTGAAATTAGCCACTCCCTTGTACTCAATATCTCCAATTTGTAGTCCCTTAGGTCTTACGCGGATATTATAGCGTCTCATGAAGAGATATTCGGTTTTTCCGTGGCTAATTCTCAGGCCAACCTTTTGAGCTTCAGTTTCCAGGACTGCTACTGATTTCTTCACTTCTTCACGGTTTTCTCCTAGCAAGGCCAGGTCGTCTGCGTACCCTATCACCTTATGCTTTCCATTTAGTTGCACTCTTACATCTTGTGCTAACACTTTTCTGAGGGCATATTCTAGCAACAAATTGAAAAGCATTGGTGACAAGGCGTCACCCTGCTTTAGACCCGTGACGACAAAAAATTCGTCCGTTAGTTCGCCTTCCACTCGGACTCTCATTCTGCTTTCCTTTGTAGCTACCTGGATCATATCAACCAGTTTTTTCGGAATATTAAAGTTCCTTAGGATTGTGAATAACGCACTTCTGTCTATGCTGTCATAGGCCTTGGCAAAATCCACGAACACCGCATGAATGCTTTGGGCGTACTCCCATCTCTTCTCCATTATCTGCTTAAGGAGGAAAATCTGGTCAATAGTGCTGCGATTTGGTCGGAAACCACACTGGTAGTCGCTGATTATTTCCTCTGCGTACGGTTGAAGCCTTCTGAGAAGCACGTAAGCTAGTATTTTGTATGCTGTTGGTAATAATGCTATACCGCGGTAGTTCGTGCACTTCTTTTTGGAGCCTTTTTTGTGGACAGGGCATATGACACCAACATTCCACTCACTAGGCTGTAGCTCAGTTTCCCAGATCCTGAGTATCAGCTCATACAGCTTGGATTGGACTGTTCCACCTCCGTACTTCCACACCTCCGAAGGTAATCCATCGATACCCGGGGCTTTGTTGTTCTTAAGCCTCACAATGGCTCGTCGCACCTCCTCAAACGTAGGTGGCGCGACTTCCTCTTCGATGTCTTCTGTCAGACGAGGAACGGGCTCTTCGAGCGGAGGACAGTTCAATAGATCTTTAAAGTAGTTGCGCCATTGCTCCCTGATTTCTTCTTTAGCCGTTATTAGGTTGCCATCGTCACCTTCAAGTATTTGTGCAGTGGGTTGATAGCCTTTCTTACAGGATCTTACTTCTTGATAGAATTTTCTCGACTCACTTGCTCTGATGAGTGACTCCATATTCCGAACTATGGTATCTAAGTGCTCTCTCTTAGCTCTTCTTATTACCTTTTTAACTTCCGTCTTTACTTCCTTGTATTTATCGTCCCACTGCATATCTTGTTCGGCAAGGATCTTTAATCTCCTCCTTTCCGCTATGATGTTTTCACACTCCTGATTCCACCATTTTCTCCTTTTCCTTTTCTTTTTCCGGCCAAGTATTTTTGTTGCTTCACATTTCACCGTATCTCTAAAGCCTTCCCAACCTTTATCTATGTCCTCTTCAACTGGTAGATCATTAAATCTGTTGCTTATTTCCAATCCAAATTTGTATTTTAATTCCTCATCTTTAAAGCTATCTGTGTTAATAGGTTCTTCTTGTTTACAAAATTTTATTCTCTCTACTTTAATTCTAACTTTCACTTTGATACCCAGTAGGTAGTGGTCGCTGTTGCAGTCGGCACCTCTATAGCTTCGAACGTCGTATATTGTGCTTTTATGTCGGTCATCTATGAGCACATGATCTATCTGATTAACTGTTCTGCCATTCGGTGACTTCCAGGTACCTTTATAGATGTTCTTGTGCGGGTACATGGTGCTTTTAATCACTAAGGCTTTAGATGATGCAAAACTGATAAGTCTGACGCCATTGTCATTGGATCTTTCGTGTTTGCTATGCCGTCCAATTGTTGGTATGAATACGTCTTCCCGTCCTACTTGCGCATTAAAATCACCCACAACAACCTTTATATCAAAGCTCGGCAACTGATCGTATGTAGATTCTAATTCGTCATAGAAATCATCTTTCGATCTCTCATCCGATAACTCAGTTGGGGCATATGCATTAAGAATTGACATGTTGGCGAATTTACACTTGATGCGGAGGACGCATATTCTGTCAGAGACAGCATCAAATCTTATCACATTGCCTATTAGTTTCTTTGATACCATAAAACCAGTGCCGCTTCTGTGGTGTCCATCGTCACCCCCACTGTAGAAAAGTATAGAGTTATTGTCAACATTACATTCTCCCTGTCCGAGCCATCTGACTTCCTGGAGCGCCGCTATTCCCACTCCGTACCTTTGTAGTTCCTTATTAACTTGGTACAAGGCTCCCGGTCTATAGAGAGAACGTACATTCCAAGAGGCAAATCGGAGGTCCATGAGTGCTCGCCGTATGTCGTCGTTTTTGGGGTCAGATCGGGTATTATCTCTTCTTGGTTTCGTAACAATGTCTTTTTTCCGTGGGAGGGCCGTTAACCCGCCGCACAACCCCCGAAATGCTGGAGGACCACACCCATCGTTGGTCAGCGAGTCCATCGGACTTAGCCGGTTAGCGTAGCTAGGCTGTACTACCGACCGTTCCCCTATCCGCCACCCGGGGACGCTCCTCTACGCCGTGAGGGCCAGCGCGAGGAGGAGGAGGGTCAACTCATCTATACACGTTTTATTAGAATAGGTGGGATCTCGTCTGGACCGTAGCTATATTTATTGGACATGTGCCTAATTACGTTGTGTCTAATTAAGTGTTTTGGTCTAAAGTACCTGTGTACCAAAAATCGTCGATGTAGATATGAATGCGGCAAAGTACCATTTTTTCAAAGTACCATAGACGTGTAGTGGTATTAAATTGAAATTCATAACAAATACTAAAGTCTACAATACCTTTAAGCTATAACAAAATCAAACTTCCATGTAAACGCAATCAAAAGAAACAGCAATTTAAGCCGCATATTTTGAAACTTGCAACTACTCGCTAGGGAATCAAGACCTAAAGGATATTTCCAGTCGACCTAGAATCTTATAATTTGGAATGAAGCAAAGTTTATGTTATTGCACACATAAAGGAAAAATTCCGAAAACCTTAAATTTTTACTTACATCATACATGTCGAAGACACCTACTGGGGCGGAAGAGGGATGGCACTATGTGGGTAAGGGATAGACATCAGGAATAGCAGAGAACACGATATTGGCCGAACTATTGGTAGTGGACATCGATAACATCTTTGACAATCGCGTAATTCAATCGAGTGTAACTTACTTGCATAACGATCATTCATCCTGACTTGCCATTGACTCTCAAACGGTATTCTCCTCAATCACGTCGTCGGTAAACACAGCGGTGTGCAGGACTGCTTGTGCCACCTGTTGTTTTAATGTAAAATTAACTAAGTGGCACAATCCTGTCAACCCCAAACGTTGGAGGCTTATTCTAAGATTCTTTTCACATGATCAACTACAGCAAACTCACAGTGCACCGTGTTTCACTATGACAAAAGTTATTCGCGTATCATAACCTAAAATCTCACAGTTTAAGGCAGAAAAGATCATAAACACTTAGCTGTCGTTAAAGGGTCGCTCCTGTCATCGCAGAATTGCCACGGCTCATCTGCCAGCGGCTGCAGGCTTCATCTCGCGACCAACTATCACTTTAGAACTTGACGTGGTAAAATCTCGAACAAGAATGAGCTGTTGAAAATGGCGGCCTCGTCTTCACGTTGCTACGTGTTGGCTAAACTGACACAAACCACGCCCCTTTACGCGCCATTCGTAATAGTAGTACCAACCTCACGATCTAAATAAAGACATCATTGCCAACATCATCGTCCAACATCGACAATCTACACTGGTACGGAAATTCAGTACTAATTTGACGTTTGGCGTAGCTTCGCCGTACTTGGACCACTGCATGGGTGTTGCTGGCACGAACGTTTGTCTTTGAAAATACCGCGGGAAATTCGAAATGAGCGTCGCTCTACGACACGGCCGTCCTGACGGGTCGCACGTCCTCGTGCGAGTTCAAGTAACTGCAAGAATCAATCTTCTAAACCGCTCGGCCAAACCTGACCAAAACGAATCAAAACTAACTGCAAGAATCTTTCATCAAAATCACTCATCCGCTCCTGACCAAGAATGTTTAAAACTTCAAAGAACTTCCAAACTCCATGACTGCAGTCTACGGGTCAAATCTAAAAGAGCTAAATCAAAACTAATTTTAACTAGTAGGTACTAAAATCACGTAAAATTATCGCATCGTTCTCATATCAAATTAAAAAGTCACTCTTACTCTCTAATAAGTCAGTATCACGTTGTTATGCAATCGTCAAAGTTAATTAAACCATCGATCAATAATTTCTAAATTAGGTGACAACCATTTTCGGACTAAAGCAATTGATATCAAGTTCTGTAATCAAAATAATTCACCATACACTCGTTAAATCATTGCCTCTGTCCGGCAAGTACATCGCCTCCTTCCGGCTAGTACACAAATAAAACGAACGCCTCTATCCGGCGGGTACGTCGCTTCTATCAGGCTAGTACCTTAAATGGCGGGTACATCGCTTCCATCAGGCTAGTACCTTTAAAATATTTTGCTCACAGAACTTCAAAATAAATCAGTTTACAACTGTATGAAACAAAACATAAAATTTAATCATTGATCGACTGTCGATGTACGGACTTCACTATCAGTATTCATATCAACATAGTAGTTAAATCAAAACAACGTTTTACATCTCAGTATGGTACCAAATCTTCTAGTCCAGGTATCGGTAAAAGTAGGTCACCTCACTGTCTGCTCGCACCAGAGCTACATAAACTCACTGTTGATATGCAATTCGGGTTTATCACATCTTGGCCAAAATTTTCATCTAAACTTTCACATTTACTTTCAAAACAATCACAACTTTAGGTTATTTAAACGTAACATGAATTTCAGTAGCAAATATTATCAATTTAGAAACAGCAGCTGTAATGTTGAACAAAACCATACTCATTCAAACAACAATAACTAGGTAAAATTTTACAATGCTCAACTCTGACCTCTATCCGGTCATCACAACAATCGACCTCTATCCGGTCTTTCACACGTGACCTCCATCCGGTCACGAACACAACTGGCAACCTCTATCCGGCCACCTCAATCGACCTCTATCCGGTCTTACACACGTAACTAAACCAGAGCGAACACTTTCATCGCCGCGCAGCTTTGGACCGCCCGAGAGCAAGTCAATAAGAAACGGCTTACGACTCAGAGTTGCAACTGATTTAGTCACACACACACACACGCATATCCGCCATCCGGGCACACCACCACAACGGCGACGACCGTCCGGCCACAAACATATCCGCCCTCCGGGCACATCACCACAACGGCGATGTCCGTCCGGCCACAAACATAACTCAACCACTTATTCGAATATGAAAACCAGTAACCTCCATCCGGTTACTTTTGAGCTTTGTAAAACACAAAAACAATCTCAAATTCTCTTGATCTCAAATCGAATTAAAATTATCACAATGGGTTTGTTCAACATGTCACAGGATCAACGCTATAAAATTTCACTGGGCTATTGAATCAGTCGGTTACAGTCATCCTACTAGGTATGTCACAATGGTATTCCAAAACAATCGCGAATATTTACTTACATCCTCACTTGAGACCACAAAACTACTACTAGCACTTGAAAGTTACTGTTTCTCTTTTAAAAATAATCATTATAGTTTAGTAATCACTTGACCAAATTCAGTAAAGCACTGGTGTTTTTCTTTTATCACGTTATTGTAAAACATTTTGAACTTTATCTCGAAATCACTTTAGTTAGGTTATATTATGAACGCATTCTTTACTGAAAGTTTTCTACACTGATCATTATTCCGGTACCTAAAAATATTGTAAATGTCATGGCACGATCAAGATTTACGAGTCACTTTCTATGGTTTGTACGAGTACTTACGTGGGCGCAATGTCAAATATCGTGTTAAGTAAACAAGAAATCACATCAAAAACACTATGAAAATCGTAGGTCTATTAGAAAAGCAACATTTACAATGCTTTTTTCGTTTCAGCCTGGTTTCAGCACTACATTTTACTTATCGCAACAGTTAACCGCAATATCATAACTATTTTAGGCAACTAAACGTCACGTCTCATGTAGGTAGACGTTGCCTATCGTCGAGCAAAACATTTAAACTATTGTAGGTACACTAACGCGGTTCAGAACTGTCCCGAGTCAACTATAAACAAACTAATTATTTTCCTACCGTCAACTTTGAACTTTTTTTTCAGACTAATGTGCATGACTGTAGGTTACCTACCTACACCATCCAAAAAATATCATAAACGCAATGCAGTGGTAAAGCGTTGCTAAAAAAACCTGTAACACTTCACTCCTATGCCAACAAAACCGTAAAGGTCACACTACACTACTCGTATCATCAGAATTCAGAAGTGTTGGATTACATCCCACTTCTGATGTCGAAGACACCTACTCGGGCGGAAGAGGGATGGCACTATGTGGGTAAGGGATAGACATCAGGAATAGCAGAGAACACGATATTGGCCGAACTATTGGTAGTGGAGATCGATAACATCTTTGACAATCGCGTAATTCAATCGAGTGTAACTTACTTGCATAACGATCATTCATCCTGACTTGCCATTGACTCTCAAACGGTATTCTCCTCAATCACGTCGTCGGTAAACACAGCGGTGTGCAGGACTGCTTGTGCCACCTGTTGTTTTAATGTAAAATTAACTAAGTGGCACAATCCTGTCAACCCCAAACGTTGGAGGCTTATTCTAAGATTCTTTTCACATGATCAACTACAGCAAACTCACAGTGCACCGTGTTTCACTATGACAAAAGTTATTCGCGTATCATAACCTAAAATCTCACAGTTTAAGGCAGAAAAGATCATAAACACTTAGCTGTCGTTAAAGGGTCGCTCCTGTCATCGCAGAATTGCCACGGCTCATCTGCCAGCGGCTGCAGGCTTCATCTCGCGACCAACTATCACTTTAGAACTTGACGTGGTAAAATCTCGAACAAGAATGAGCTGTTGAAAATGGCGGCCTCGTCTTCACGTTGCTACGTGTTGGCTAAACTGACACAAACCACGCCCCTTTACGCGCCATTCGTAATAGTAGTACCAACCTCACGATCTAAATAAAGACATCATTGCCAACATCATCGTCCAACATCGACAATCTACACTGGTACGGAAATTCAGTACTAATTTGACGTTTGGCGTAGCTTCGCCGTACTTGGACCACTGCATGGGTGCTGCTGGCACGAACGTTTGTCTTTGAAAATACCGCGGGAAATTCGAAATGAGCGTCGCTCTACGACATACATATATATTTTTTTTAATAAATGGTTTGTACGGAACCCTCAATGCGCAAGTCCGACTCGCACTTGGCGGGTTTTTTATCGATAAACAAGTTTTCTAACACGATCATAACTTTGAATATTTTACAACCCAATGATCTGCAAAGTCCTAGCGCCTTTTTTGGCGTTTAAGACTAGATTGTTGACAGTAAACCATGCATGAAACTGACCAATTGCATCATTTACCTCGTTTTTATTTTGTGATTTCCTAATTACTTTAAATATTAATGAAGTAAGTATCATCAGCAAATAACATATTCTTTGACAGATTCCTCACCACAAAAGGAAGGTCATTAATATAAATAAGAAATAGAAATGGCCCTTATATGGACCCACTTTTGACTACAGATCCCAGCGACTTAAAAAATTGACACCAGTGTGAAATATAGATCAATAAAATGACATGTCCTGACTGACTGACGCCGACCCGTAACCGCTTTAGCTACACGTTTGAAATTTTGTGTGCTTATTTAAAGCATACCAAAAACACCGTATCAAACAGGATTTTGCAAAACTCATCCCCCAAGGGAGTGAAATAAGGAATATAAATTTTTCAATGTTTTTCATACTTCATGATACTTTACTTTATCATCCTGTCAAATAAAATCTGCCTGAGATAATTTTGTTGGGGTCAACTGCTTTGTTGTCTACACTATTAGCTTAGAAAGCTATAATTTAGTGTGGATATAAATTTCATCAACGCCAACAAAGTGGTAAAAAAATCTAGAAAAAAAATGTGTTTTTTAGGGTACCTCCTCAGGGTACAAGTAAATTTGGGATTAATTTTTTTTCTCGTCTACCCCATCCCATGGTGTGGGACGTCGTTGGATAGGTCTCTTAAACCTAATGTGAGTCCGCAAATGTCATCTGGCGATTCAGAGATACGTTTGCAAATATTACAGCTAAGTAGGCTTCACAGGTTGATGAGCTATATCCGAAAAACTGGAAATAATAAAATTGCAATAGCAATCAGGCGCTAGGACCTCGCTAAACATTAGGAGCTAAAAGTTTTATGTAATAAACGTTATGAAATACTCAATCATACATGCTTTGCGATAAAAAAAAATCGTAAAAAAGCTACGGAACTCTATACTGCGCGTGGCCCGACACGCACGTGGCTGGTTTTTACTATTTTGTTTCGGAAACCTACAAATGAATTTTGAGGTCAGTGGTCAGTTAATACTCGGCTTTTCTGGTTATTACTGGTTTTTGCCTTTAAGTAGGTAT
Source organism: Athrips mouffetella (assembly GCA_947532105.1). Classification (NCBI taxonomy): domain Eukaryota; kingdom Metazoa; phylum Arthropoda; class Insecta; order Lepidoptera; family Gelechiidae; genus Athrips; species Athrips mouffetella. The sequence continues at coordinate 25,071,109 of OX383965.1, forward strand.
CCGCAAGAATTCGAATGCAAGCAGATCCTTTTTGCATATGCCCAAAGAGGCCTCTTTTCTTTAGGCAGTGGTTGACACACTTTGCTACTTGCAGAACTTCCAGCCTTCCAGGCTTTTTTACAGCGTGTTAAGGATAAGTTTGGCTGTGACGGTTACTTTCTGCCCATGGGCGACCGGCGGAGAGGTAATTAATGATTCGGACGCCTCACCCCTGCGACAATTTTTTTGACTTCTCCGCATTAACGGTCACAGCCAGAGTTATTTTATACGACGTATACCATACTACTACTTGAATGTAGGTACTTACCATCACCAGAAATGTGCTAAGCAATACTGCAATAACTGTCGTCTCAAGGTTCAAAGACTTCATGATGCTATTCAAAAAGTTGCCGACAAACTCAAAATATATGTTTTCAAAAATGCAAATATCAACAATACGCTTTTATGTAGAAGGCGAAATTGAAAATTGTGTAGAAAAAAAAATTGGTAAAAACAACATTTGATTGACATACAAACGCCAAGGAAGCAGAGACGAGGTAAATCCAAAGAGGTTTTAACCCACGCTACGCTCTAGGAAGGAGAGAGGAATGGCCCAAGGAGGTTTTAATCCACGCTACGCTCTAGGATGGAGAGATGAATGGCCAAAAAAAGCGTGACGACGAGTATATCCAATAGTCGCGGTAGCATCTCTTTCACACAGTAGGGTGACCTTACTATTTTACGCTTGGGGATGTAATGTTATTAAAGCCCTCTGGAACAGCAGCTTCATTTTAAATATTTTTTTGGCAGGATATTATCCTTTAGTTTCTACCTGATAAGTTGTGCTTCCCTCGGCAACAAAGTGTTTCGTGTCTTAAAATCCTCGCAACGCTGAGGATTCTTCTTTAGAACCACTCGCTTGGCTTGTGGCTCAATTATAGAGTCATAGAGGTAAATGAAGTCAAGTCCGTTTGGTGCCGGCAAAGTATAGTACCAAGTACCAACCCATCTCCACCCGTGGGTATCGTAATGTACGTACAGTGTACGTTTCGTGGGATGTCATGTACAACAGAGAATATTATTCAAGCATGGTATGTGCATGTCATGAATATAATTCAAGCATATAATGAGTATCTAGTCAAGTTGTACCAAGTGGAGCGCCAAGGATTGCGCTCCTATAAAAAAATCTTCAGTACAATTCCTAATACAGAATTCAATGAGTGTGAAAGAGAAACATCAACACGCTCGAGCGCGTGAAACAAAAGATTTTCTATGAGAAATCAGCCTAATCAGGAGCGCTGCTCAATGCTACGTTGCCAGGTCGCGATGCGCATGCAGTTCGGTGACAAGGCGCTGTTGCCGATCATACGTAAACAAATTTTTCGTATACAGCTTTTAGTTACTGTTTTAGTTGCTTGAAAATTTAGAAATAATTGTTTTTAAATAGTAGACGTGCCTAATTACTGTAAAAATGGACGAATACAGTGTCGTTTACATAAAAAAATGTGAAAAAGACTATACAAATACGACTTGAACTCAATGAAAAGGGGCCGCCACGACCTGAAACCGCGATAGTTCAAAAATGTAGTACAACAAATAAAACTTTTAATCGTGTGATTAAACCAGAACAATATTTAAAAACACCTTGGATGTGCGGTTGTAAATAAATTGTTTTGTTTCCCGTGTCTGGTATTTGGAGCTGGCGCTGGCTCGCATAATATGTAACAATAAAGCCATAAAAAATATTGCATGGCCCAAGTTTTTGTCACTATCTTTTTACTGAAATAAACTATAAATACTCACAAACATTAAAAGACTTAAAACCAATATGTTGTTCATTCTCACTACTTATTGAACAGCCCTCGTAACATTAGCTGTCTCTTCGTCCATCTATATTTGCGATCCGTCTGGCTGTCCGGGAACAACAGGTCGATACAGGTTTTTGTTGGTATTCTTCTAAAAACTCATCATCAACCAACTTCATTTGGGCCTAATTGCGAGCCACCTACTTTTTAACCGACTTCAAAAAGGCGGAGGTTCTCTATTCGATCGTTTTTTTTATTATTATTTTTTTAAATGAATGAATCATTCTTACCTACCAAGTGACATCTGTCCACATCTGAAACTTTTTTAAACAAATTCCAACCCAAGGGCATCACATAAAATCTCTCAATAATGCCCGGCACAAAACTTTGATGCTGACCGTATATGGCTCGGAATATCTATCGCGCAGGGCAGGCGTGTGAATTATTGGCTTCCGGCATGTCGTCAATAAGAACGCAGCATATAACCGGCAGCATCAGATGTACTATTTTCCTATTATTGTACAACAGTACAAGTTCCGTTGTTTTGTTTGATTGTCTTTTAAAACTAATGCAAGCTGTTTTTCTCTTTCATGTTTAGATTCAGATATCTTCATCATAATGTTATTTCATCATAATATTCTTTGGGACAAGTTGTTCAGTTTTATGGGCAGATTCTGCAGATTCACATCCCACTATACTGATGTGGTTGTACCTTTAGTTTCCTTTGTGTTCAAATATCGTACATTACAGCCACCCTACTTCATACGTAAAACAGTTAGGCTTTTTCATAGAAAAATTGAAGGAATAATGCATACCCATAGAAGAATATTCCGCAAATAGCATAACTATCAATTTTGCAGCCATTTACTCTACAATATTTCACTGTTTTTGAAGAAAAAATATGCGATTTTAAACAACATTTAGCATGACATAAAAATGTGTCAAAGACGGGGATACCAGTAATGTATTAAAAAATATTACCAAAAAGGTTGATGACCAATGAAGAAGTACATAACCTGCTTGACCTTAAACAACACAATTAGATCAAAAATATTTTTGAGTTTCCTAGATAAATCACAGAACCAAAAGCACCCGAAAAATATTAAATTTTTAAGATTTAGCTCTAAAAAGGTTTTCTATATGAAAACCAAGCATAATGTCAAAATATGTTTTCCTACCAACCCGCAATTTCGTTTTGCTATGGCAACTGTGTGAGCGTGACACAACCGCGACTAATTGACCTCTCGCTCGGCACAATTTCTCTTCTTCGCGAATCACAGGAATTTATTCCGTATTACAATATACGATTGACTAAATTTGTGTAGCAAGATTTTTGCATTAAACACTCCTTCCTAGAGCGTAGCGTGGATTAAAACCTCCTTGGAATGGCCAAAAAAAGCGTAACGACGAGTATACCCAATAGTAGCATCTCTCTCACACAGTAGGGTGACCAAACTATTTGACGCTTTTGGATGTATTATTATTGTACAAAGTTATTGTAGCTCTCTGGAACAGCAGCTTCATTTTCAATATTTTATTTGGCAAGATATCATCCTCTCATTTCTACCTGAAAAGTTGTGCTACCCTCGGCAACAAAGTGTTTCGTGTCTTGTGTCTTAAATCCCTCGCAACGCTGAGGATTTTTCTTTGGTTTGGCTCGTAGCTCAATCATAGAATCATAGAGGTAAATCAAGTCAAATCCGTGTGGAGCCGGCAAAGAATAGTACCAACCCATCTGTACCCGTAAGTGTCGTAAGAGGTGACTAAGGGCTTATGAACTGGAGGATGGGCAGCAGCGTCCTCCTGCTTGTATCGTCTCATCTTACGTACTCGTACTGCGGTCACCAACAACAGCGGTCGCCAGCCACAACGCTTTCAAGCATGGTGGCTATGGTAAATCCCCTTAAAAGTAGTCCTGAAGGGAGCTTCCTGTCCTGTAGTGGACGTTTCATTTGATGTTATGTATAACATGAGAGTATTATTCAAGCATGACATTATTTGCATGTCATGCGTACAAAGTACATCACCTGAAAGATTCAAAATTAATTTTTTTTCTTTACGTGCGGTTTGATGGGATTGATATTCGTTAAATATGAAGTAGTGATGGATTATTACTTTTAATGTATAATTGTTTTTATTTTAACAGATTATCAGGGTACATTAATTTTTGATGTCTCAAAAACTATATTTTATCACTCGGTGATATTTAACAATTGGATCGGAGTTTTTTCAGCAGCAGCATTATTTTTGTTTGTTTCCAAAATAAACCTTTTCCATTTTTTCTTCTTCTTTTCTTGGTTTCCAAAAAAGTCCGAGTACATCGTCAGAAGCAAAGCAATAAATAATATTTGACGTGTATTTTATGACTCATTGTTTATTGATAAACAAATTTTATTAAAAGTACGACATGCAAATTATGGTAAGAGGGTAGCTACAGTGGGAAATCAAACTCGGAGTACTTGCAGTTGGTATAATATGGTTTTAAAATTACTTAATTAACATTATTAACATTAGAAATTTAGAATGCGACCGATGCGAGGTTCGCTAAGTCCGAAAGTGAGCTCTGAGGTAAGAATGCTGACGCTGCAACACATGCCAGCGTGTCACGTTGCCGATGCGATCGATGACCACTGGTTGATAGGTGCGTAATACCTCCCCCCGAAGAAGAGCGACTATTTGGTCCAGTCTACGGCAAATGTCGCGGCTTTTTCCTCCGAGATGTATTCTGTCGTATTGTCTGTAATTCGATCTGTGTAGCGGATTCACGTGTTTCCAGTAGAAATTGTAATTTTCTTTCTTCTTTAATTACTTAAGTAGACGATGGCGAGTGCAATATTTGACTGTCTAATCTAACTCTGTCAAAGCATCCTTTGATAGAACGGCGGACGTTTGCTTGCAAGTTTTTTCGATTTCTTGTTGATATATTAGCCGATTTATACAGTCAATTCTCTGTTCGCTTAAGTACCATGCAGACACCTTCGGGCATTCTGCCTCTATGTAGACATACTCTTGAAAGTTGATTGCTATAAAGGGGTAGGGTGGAAGGATAACTAGGTTATAGTAACTAGGAGCTGGGCATAACTTTATACAGATCAAAGGATTTTGTCAGGATAATGGGAAACTTAGAAAGCACGATAACGAATCTATTTCCTACAAAATTCGTCAGCCTGATAGTAGTTTATTAATTTTATTAGAATTTTACGTAACTGATCTACAAGTAATACTAAATGATGCATGGCTTGAGAACGACTAAAAGCCTGGATGTTTTCGAGTCTATATATTTTTCCTGTAAATTCTTGCACTTTTTCGCTAAGTATTACGAAAAACTGTGCAAAATAGGCAACCTACATAATTCGCTCATTGTCGGATGACGTCACATTGATGACGTTTGCAAGAGCCATCCCTAATTTTCTTGGTTACTTTTAAGGTCAGTTTAAATTTTTGATTGCTGAATGGTCATTTCCATGTATAAAGTAAGATGTTAGGAAAAAAAAAATCAGAGATACTTTGTTAATTTTTAGGGTTCCGTACCTCAAAAGAAAAAAACGGAACCCTTATAGGATCACTTTGTTGTCCGTCTGTCTGTCTGTCTGTCTGTCTGTCAAGACCCTTTATCTCACGAACGGGTAAAGGTATCAGGTTGAAATTAATACCATATATTAGGATCCATGAACCACACAAGATCTGAAAATTAAATTTTTTTACAACGACGCAATCAAAAGATATGGCATTTTATGTCCTCATCTCCATACATTTATTCAAAAATGAAAAACCTACAGGGTACTTCCCGTTGACCTAAAATTATGAAATTTGGCAAGAAGCTAGGTCTCACAGTACAAATAATGGGAAAAGTCTGAAATCATTAAATATTACAACTTTTCTCACAACTTATGGTAACCAATTGTGGTGAGCTCCCGTTTCAAGAACATTCATATAAGAGAGGGGTCAAGTTGGATGGTCGCTGAGGCGATTTTTGTTTTAGTTCTATTTAAAAACGGGAACACTTACAAACTTGAAAATTGGTATGTTTATAGGGCATAGGCTATAAAATAACAACAAATAATAAAATTTGGTCAAGCGCGTGTCGGACTCAAAAAATCTAGCACATTAACTTACTGAAATTTCAACTAATACAATTATGTTTATGTGGTGGTACGGAACCCTCAGTGCGCGAGTCTGACTCGCACTTGGCCGGTTTTTGTTCAAAATTTTGATAGCAGTTTCAAAGGTTATATAGGCGTATTTCTTGGGCTTTTGCCCCGGAAGATAATATCAGTAGGTATGTACCTGTAAAAATTCAGTTATTTTATTTATTTTTCAGAAGTCGCTTTAATCGTAATTTTGCAACGGGGCCACGATTTCTTCATATATGTATGGAATGGTTATCGATTACTATATCAGGGTTATAACGAGGTGCAAGTTTTTGACGGGCCGCGTTCAGCTTTTAAAAATACGTTTTGATTTCCTGTGTTCGTTAGTAAATTATTCCTTTGGGTGCGCCGGTCATTTCTGATCGATGTCGGTGGTAAAGTTCACCACTCATGGGTTGTGGTTGATTATAGTAATTCTGTCGCTGTCTGTCTGCCTGTTGATTTTGGCGAGGTTGAATCTTAAAACCGGTTGTCATGTTTGACCTGGGTAAAGCGCGAAAAGCTTGTTGGGTGCGGGTTAAACCTGGCTGATTATACAACTGATTTAAGGGCGTGAATGGCAGTCGCTGGTTATATTGGGGTTGCATTGGCGGGGGTGGAAGCGGTGTCATTTGAGTCATAGCTCTGTAGGGTGATGAATTATAAGATGAGGAATAAATTGGTCTTATCGTGTTGGGAACTCGCGGTGGAAATGAGAATGCACCATTATTGGTGTAATGTGGGCCGCTAAGCGGTGTCGTAAAGGGAGTCATATTTCTATCAAAGGCGGCGGACGCGTCAACGTTTCTACCTATATTTTTGTTCTGTAAATATATGACATTTAACTCTTCTTGAGTGTATCGAAAGGCTTCTTCTAGTGAAACTGGCCGCATAAATCTAATACGTGACCCTAAGGGCTCATTTAAGCCCCTGAGGTAGGACTGCAATGCGAGCTTCATATACAATTGGCGTTTAGCCTCGATAGTTGTATCAACTGTATCGTGTAAGTGGATATAAACAACAATTGTACTCGGAAGGTTCTGAACTCGATCATAAAAATTTTGAGGTGTATCGGAGCCTTGATGTCGATTCTCTAAAATTCGAATATCTCCCATTGCCATCACTCACACTTCGCAGTCATTTCACACTAGGTTCAAAATCGCCTTGACTTTGCATTCTGTAAACACCAACTAGGAACATGCGAAGTGAAGTGAGCTTTAAGACGACTAGTGATTGCCACATTTAACAAAATGTTAGTCGAGGATTATCGATTTTAGATTTTCTGCGTAGTTGTTAAGATTTGGGCACAGAAATCTTGGTTATTACGTGTTTTAAACTTAAATTTGTTTATTCTAATGAATTTAATCTGAATTTCTATTAAAAATCCTAAGTTTTGTTATTGGCAGCATAAACGCGATCCTTCTCTCGTACCTATTCGTAGATTAAAAAATAAAATCTCAAGTGGTTTCTCGGCCGACCGTAAAGTTTACCTATGCAGTCTGGTGCAGTGTTCAAAAGTGGTTTAAAACATTTAATTTATGGAATTATCATGAAGTAAGTAGACATTGTTGTTGGTTTAGTTATTACACATAAACGATATTAAAAGGTATATAAATCTAACAAAAATCCTAGTCAAAACAAGGTACGTTCTTTTCACCCATCGTCGACTCAAAGAGGAGACTTTGGTGGACTTCATGGAGAGAAACCCTAGCTTGGCTTGGTTTCTTAAAGACACAAAACGCCAGAGATTGAAGCCGACGGCTTTCAGAGGAATTAGCCTTGCACCTGAATAGTTATAGTGGTGCTAATAAAAAATACAAACAGTGGACTAAGGTTGGTATTGCTTTAATTATTACAAGTTAAAAGCACTTAACATTCTTTAAAACAAAACACTTGAAATGTGCGATGAATGTATGTCTAAAGCATGCTTCTTGGTTTTATAACATTATTTTACTTATTTTAGCAGTATTTATTATCTATTATACTTTAACATACTTTTATAATTGCTTAATTTATCTGATTGATTACAGTATTAGTCAGACAAGAAATCGGATATGAAGAAAAAAGTAGCAGCACGATCTCCCGTGTAGGACGGTGTGGAGGATGTGGTGGAGCTGTCAGAGGTGGAACGAAGGATTGTCGCATAATGGGCTCGTGAATCATTTGCCAAGGGATGTGCACATCTGGCTATACAGCCATTTCAGGTAACATTTAGAAATTCAGTGCAATTTTTTTGCATTAGACCTGTCCAAATGTAGAAATATATTAATAGGTAGTGTCTGAAAGGCTTATAGTAATGCAGAATTTTTTTCACCTTGTCTGTAGTTAAGGGAGAGAACGTACTCAAAATGGACTTCTATTTCAGGAAACTAACTAATCATCTCGAAATGAAGAACAAGTTGCTGGCACAGACAATGTATGGTAATGGTTTTCAATTTAACTAGTAATTATTACTTTGGTAGTTGGTGACTACTGTAGTAGTGACTACTGTACAAGTAGTGATTCTTTTTCTACATACTCGTTTTTATTCTTTTCATTCAAACTACTAGAAAATTTTGGTGTGTATTTTACTCTGTCTTCCTGGATACTATCTCACTTCACAACGGCGTTTAGCTACTTTTTAGTATAAGAAAATATCGCAATCCCAGCCCACGATTGAAAGTTTGAAATGAATAAAGTCACGAGCAACAGCGGATAAAAACATTTTTTATTTGTGATTGTTTATTTCAGGAATTACAACCAATGCCTGACGCCCATGTTTATCACCCTAGTCACTAGTCTGTCACCTCCCCACCCCACACGTTACCACGCACACCCACTCCGAAAAGCACACCTTCTCCCTCTCGTCGTGGTACCACCCATGTGGTTCGTCTCCTAATTGCTAGTTCTTCATGTGAGTGATCAATAAAGTTTCTTCAAATACCTAATAAATTATCTTAAACTCAACGCATGCCAACCACATTAAACAGAAAACAATAAATATTTATATTGTTTTAGCATCGCGTCAGGCAACATATACAAAGCCTACAAATTCGAAGGGAACACCAACGGCTTTTCCTTCCCGCAGCTCCATCAGCTGAATGGTTCGTGCTAGTCAAAATGCTGCTTCTCTTTTTAAGTATAAAATAAAATACCGACTTACCAAAGCTTAATTTCAATAAACCGTAGCAATAAAGATAGCGATATACCTACAACTGTTATCTTACGGCCAAATTACGACCAAAGTGTATGGAACTCGTCATTGTTATAATAAGCATGCCAGTAAATAAACTTTTTTTACAAATAATTGTATTTTTTTTCAGCTTCGCAAAGCATACTTTTGTTGCTGCCCCTCCCCCCCATCTCAACGGAGAACAGAATTTGCCACTATTACGATTCAGGAATCTTGGAGACCTTTTGGAGCGAAGTGCCGAGCGGGTCAGGATTCTAGCTTAAGCTGTGACATCGATAGGGAAGGGTTTTGAAAACTTGTCAGAAGCTATCAAAAGAGATAATTATTATTAGCTGTAATGATATTTATTTATATTAATCTGACCTTATACCCTCTCTAAAAATTAAGGTGAGCGTAACACCCAATCTACTAAGCTGCGACTAAGTTTGGCCTACGCAGTTGCCCAAGAGCTAAATCGGCGTTAGATGGTGAATTCCTCGTTTGATTTCTTTGCACCGCAGCAGTCAATTGTGCATCTTCTTATTTCTCGTCTTCCGACATTGTAAGTGCCAGCATTCCTGCGCGATTGCGTATGTTGTGTGTAGCATACTAATAATTAATGCCACACTATCCGGGAGGTGGCAACACTGCAGAGTCAGTCTTGGCTTGACAGGCGTTGCAATAACACTGCTGGGAAAATACTAGATAAGTTACATTGAAACCATCTAAACATTACAATGGCGACCCTGGAGAGACTACGAACTTGAAGGCAAGTAAAGAAACAAATTCATTATCACATTGATAAGGAAAGGAGGTAAATCGATGATTTAAGACTGGTCAAAATTCACGCCAAAGGACTTGGTATTTAAATATATTTATTTTAGCTGTATTACTCTTCACATGTTGTTAAATAATCTTGTTCTGTGATGCAATACGTTATATCAATTTTCTGTTCAATTAGAAACTGAAAAAAAGGCGGGGAAAAAGGGAGACTCCAAAAACCGGCTTCGGTCAAGCGAGTTTTGCATAGCGCAGGGTGTAGCAGCTTAACAGCCATAGACGTCCACAGCTGGACAGCAGTCTTTTTCCAATATATTTACGACAACAGTGTGTCACATGTACCTACCTTAAATTATTATTCTTATTAAACCTTTGTCTTATTATATCTTTTCTTGATAGAAAAAGATATTTTATACTTTAAAATACCTACTATAGAACTGGTCTCATTTTGTCGATTGGTACCTAAACGATTAAGTTAAATAAAACGATTGTAACAATATTTATATTCCAATTAAAGATAAATCGACAATTGAGATGTTGTTTAGTTGCGTACTGTCACAGATTAAATAATAGTATGGTACTGTGAGGCTTTAACTTGAAATAAAAGGTTATAACTGCTTTGGAAATAGTAACTACCTACATCAAGGTTACTACGTAATATGACCTAAAATCTGACTTCAGGCAGAATTAGCAATGTTTGTTAAAAAAAAAATATCTTAAGCCGGCTGCAGCCAACACGGGTGTATGCCGAAGGGATGAATCGTGATTGTTTACATGTTAACTACCTACTCGTTATGCGACGATCTAGATTTAAAGTGCAGTTTGGATGTGTGTTTGGCTTAGTTCTGTTTCCTACCTGAGATACTTTCCTTCCAATCTGCTTCTAGTTTTGGATATATTTTTGAAGTTAGTCTCCGTAGTGCGTAAACATGCGAAATGGAATCTAGTCTCATTTTTTCGATTGGTACCTACTATGTAAAATCGTTTGTACACACACCCCATTACGGCTCAAGCTTGTCACTCGTAAAGCGAGTCTGGCCCGTACGTCTATTGAGACAAGAAAAGCCTAAAGTGGCAATAGTTAAAAACGTTCTAAAGTGGCGATAGTTAAGACTAAATAGTCATAGTGACCCTCTATTATAACAGATAAGTAACTGTTCTTTCATGCTTGTGCAAACCTTATAACTATCACTAAACATAAATACCAAGCAACAAAGTAGAAGAAAAATACAAATACAAATACAAAAAATACAAAATATTTTATTCAACAAATTTGCACGGTATCAATTACAAATTTACAATGATCCCCGCACTAGGTAACACCTGTATCGCGGGAAATCTACCATAGTTTAAACTAAAAGTATCACTTAAAGTGCATCGGTAAAGATTTAAACAATTTAGGTTATTCCTAACTACAAAAAACAAAAGTACCTAAAACTAATTCTACTATATATAACTATAGATATAAAAGAATAATATAATATATATAAAAATATATAGAAAACACATAGTATTTTAAAATTTAGATAAGTATGATTCATGTTTGCGTGTAACCTATTTAATAATGGTAAGAAGGGCTTCAGTGGAGTCGTAGTCTAGCTCGGATAACCAGTTAACTATCTTGAATCTGGCTTCTCTGACTGTGCTATCTCGAATGTTGCAGTGTTTTAGGACAATTCGGTAAATGAATGGGAAAGTGAACCGTTTAAATCGACGTGCAAAAGATGTTTTAATTTCAGCTGTTGGTAAAACTAGACGACGTCGCGATGAATGCAGTGTAAACTCAACTGAATTCATGTATATTCTGTGTTGGGTAAGGGACACTTGCAAAATATAGAGTTGGCGTACTGATAGGACTTTAGTTAAGCGGTGTAATTCACGTGTTGGGAACCTAAAAGGTTTCTTCAGCATAACTTTGAGAACAGATCTTTGAGCTCTCTCTAAAGATATGATCCTGGTTTTTGCAGCGCTTCCCCATGCAGTAATACAATATAAGAGAAGGGATTGGCATATGGCTTTGAAAACCAGGGTCAAGGTTTTTAGATCGGCTCCTTGACGTAGAAGTTTCATTATATGGATAAATTTTCGCAATCTATTAGAAAGAGCGGAAATATGTTGTGCGAATGTTAGCTTTTCGTCTAATGTTACTCCTAAATATTTGACTGAACCAGCTCTTTCCACATTTTTACAAGAACATTGGGCACCGGGATTTGGCGGTATAAGACTACAAGAATGAATTTTAATCGGTTGCGCTTCTAAATTTACTAAAGGTCTGGAGACAGCAGTTTTATGAAAGCATAGGTATTTGGTTTTGCTTACATTTAGTGTTAAAAGATTCTTGTTTAACCATGATGCCACCTCAGCCATACCTGTCTCTGCCTTTTCCAAAGCTGAATTCCATGATTGACCACGAAATAGTATAGCGGTATCATCAGCGTAGCACACAGTCTCGACGTCATTGCGGTGTTTGAATAGGCTAGTGATATCGTTTATATACGTGATAAAGAGCGTAGGACCCAGGATACTTCCCTGTGGGACGCCAAATTTCAGTGAAGCACGTGCACTCAAGTGGTTTCCTACTTTTACGAGCTGGCATCTATGCGTTAGATAACTAGTGAACCAGTCCAACGCTACCCCCCGTATACCGATACACTCCAGCTTTTTAAGCAAGATCAGAGGAGACACGGTGTCGAACGCCTTGGATAAATCCAAGAACATTCCTACACACGCATCACCATCATCGAGAGCCCCAGCAACTTTATCTAATAAAAGGGTAACTGCATCTTCAGTAGACTTCTTTTGTCGAAAACCAAATTGACAATGAGATAGAATTTGATTAGATTCCAAGTATTGGATCAGGCGTACGTTGACAATTTTTTCTAGAATCTTGGAGAATGTGCTCAATAGCGAGATGGGTCTGTAGTTAGATGGATCTTTCGTGCAGCCGCTTTTATGAATAGGGACAACTGCAGCAGTTTTCCAACAGTCAGGAAATTTACCTGTTGAGAGGCTCAGGTTTAGTATGTGAGTAAGTGGTGTAAGTATTAGCCTATATATCCTTTTTAAGAGACGGTTGTTTAATCCGTCTATTCCCGGAGCACTCTCATCTTTAAGACCACATATAGTGCTTTTCACCTCAGACTCATCAGTTGGAGACATAAAGAATGAATGAGGGTAACTAGTAGTTGACTTGATCTCATTTGCCAATTCTATCTCGGTAGTATTTAAGTTCGTTAAAATATTGTGCGCTAGTTTTTCTCCGATGGTAGCAAAAAAGTTATTACATTCAGTTAACGACTCAGTCGGAGTTTCCTTAAGTGTAAAAAGATCAGAATTACGCTCAGTCTTGGTGTTAATATCGCATATATCTTTTATTACTTTCCAAAACTGTTTGGGTTCCTTCTTATTTTGATCTAATTGTGAGCTATTGTGCTGTGATCTAAGGTTGGATATTAACTCGTTATAAAAATTGCGATAACGTTTGTAGGATAATGAAAGAAGAGAGTTGTTTGGGTCACCTTTTACTTTTGAATGTAAATAATCCCGGTGGCGTGCACATCTCAGAAGACCGGGAGTCATCCAGTCCTTTAGCACAAACTTAGAGCGACTTACTTTTTTACGCACCGTATTCCCGTGTACAATATTTTCCAAAACAAGCATGAAACCAGAAGCCGCTTCCGATGCATCCGTCATTGTTAAAATGGCTGTCCAGTCCGTCTCCTTCAACTCCTTCTCTACGGCGTCATAATCAATTTTATTAACAATCCTGTTGCTATGCGGTTTGTTAATTTCAGTCCTTATGCCTGCCATTGTAAGATCGTGGTCCGTCAAATCGCATCGGCAGACAATACCAACCGCACTAAGATTTGATTTAACAAATATGTGGTCGAGGCAATTAGCATTTCTAGTGGCAATATTTATTGCAGGCTTTAGACCAAGTACTGATGTCAGACAGAGATAATTATCCACGTCTTCATTGCTGTTCAGGATATTAAGGTTAATATCCCCGGCAATGAGTGTAACCTGCGTTCTTTCGGATGAGTTGATAAATGAATCTAAAGAGTTAATAAAATTATCACATTTGTGAAATGCAGGAGAGCGGTAGATTGCAAGTAAACTTATCGATTGAGCTATAGTGATGTAGAGACCATCACAATCCATTAAGTTTGGTTCAGATACGTTCACATTTAAATTTGATTTAATATATACAACTACACCACCCGCCTGATTCGTGATATCATTTGTAGCAAAATGAGAGAAGCCATCAATGTTTCTAATAAAAGAACATGTTCCTAAATGGCATTCAGTGAGGACTATGACATCAAAGTCAATCTTGAGTCGAGCTAAAAGAACTAAAAACGCGTCGAAATTTCTCTGAAGGCTTCTTATGTTATAATTTAGGATCCTAAAATTAAATAAGGTGTCAATAGTGCATTCTTCAGGATAATTGTGAGCGTGACATGGAACTGTATATGCTTTGTCAAGATCATCGTGTAAATTTAGGTTGGCCATTTGTGTGGTTGTGAGAAGGAGACTGAAAGTAATGTCAATGAAGCTTCACTTACGCTTTCATTCGTTACTTCATACCATGCTACATACAGAAAAGGGCTCAGGTCACAGTTACTTTGCAAACACAAATATTGAGATTTATATTTATATACTCGTATTATAAGAATAACAATACATAAATAATTTAAATAAGTAATAAAAAATTACATAATATATCATAAATGCACCTTCTAAGACTTTTAATAACATTAAAGAGAAACACATAAACAATTTGACGAATAAAGATAAGTCCATCTTATAAGTTTTTCGGGAAGAAGTCCAGGTCCTAAGAGGGGGGTGCCTTTGGTCTGACTTTTTCATTAAGTTCTTCTTTAGATCGAATACGGATTGCCTGGCAACCCTCCCTTTTTCGAACGAATATGAGTCCATTCTGTGTCCAACAGTATTTGTAGTCGGCTTCGCTCGCCCGGCTTCTAGCCTCTCGAAATAACAGCCGATTCTCTCGTGTCAGACGCTCGTTAATATATATTTTCTGAGATTTGGTTCCTGGCAAGATATCGGAAGTGGTTATATTTTTTCTCGATTTACCAGCTTTAATTAATTCATCGCGCTTAATTTTCCGCACTAGACGAACAACAATCGGTCTTGGTGGCTTTTCTGTTTCCGAAGAAATTTTGGGACCGGCTCTTAATGTGTAGTCGATGTCATTTTCTTGAAGAGTTATTCCAGCCTTGGCTGCGGTAAGAATGGCAATGTGCGTGAGACTTTCGTTGTTCGCTTCTGGTATCCCTGCTATTTCAACCTCATTACAAATAGCTGCTTGCGCTCGGTAGTTAAGCTGTTCCTGGAGCTCTGTGACCTGAGAGCGGAGTGAAAAAAATTCAAGTTCGCGGCCTTCGAGTACTTTTAATCTTTCATCAGACGCAGTGAGGTGAGCATTTACTGCGTCCAGTCGACCATTAAAGTTCGTCTCTAAATTCCCTATCTTGGTATTCAACTCGGTTATTTTTGTGTTTACCGAAGCAGTTAGCGCACACAATTGGTTATAGAAGTCTGTTCGTAAGACTTCCATTTTATCACTCAAGCTTTTAAAGTTATCATCAAAGTGATCCATCAATTTTTTTATGTCTATATTCATGATAGAAAGCGGCTGATTGGTGCCTTCCTGCTGCGGTACTGATGCCAAGGGTGATGCTTTGTTGGTACCTACTTTGCAAGAGCTACACTTCCATTTTGCCTTGTTCATAGGAAGAATTTTTTTAAATTCTTGCTCAGAATAGTTAGCACAAGAAAAATGCAATATTTGCCGGCAAGTTGCGCACTTTAAAACTTCCTCAGTTTTTACCATAACATTACATTTTGCACAATCCATTTTTATGCTATTGTTTAAGAAGGTAGTCAGATGTATAAATGATAAACAGTGCAAACTGCGTCGCTCACGCGTAGGTAGTCAACGCGAAACAATGTAACAACCGGTGGTATTCACTTGTTTTACCGATTCTAAGTGTTTAATACAAATATTTAAGACACTACTGTTAAATTTAAATTTAATTAAAGTTGTCATCGTTGTTCAGTGTTTAAACACTGAACAACGATGACAACTTTAATCACTAAACTGCCGACGTTCACGATAAAAAAGATTTATTTATAGGAGCACAGATCTACGCGTGCTTGTAGCGGTGATGGTCGGATATAAACATCAAAATCATAAACATCAAAAAATTAAATAGAATCCTAACCTAGACATAGGCGGTGATAATACTAGTCACAGCTTTACAAAGGATGTTGGTTCATCGTTTAAGTAACTATTTAGTCGATGCCTATATTCCTAAATTTATTCAAATAAAATGAAGGTTAGTGATTGGAAAAAATTAAATTATTTTTTCTGTCATACCCGTCCCATTTCAATGGTACTTGTTAAGGGTATGTTTACACATGACTACTTATTAAAGGTACTTCTACACATGTCGCTTGCTGTTTTTGTATGCACAATTATTAATTCATACGGTGCCTATCTATGATGTAAGAGGTATCTAAAACATGACAACATACAAAATGCAGTAAAATAAAGTAAATTAAATTGAAAATGTACTGCAGTTAGATTAAAATAGAGTAAGAGTTAACTTACCTTAAACTTACCAAACAAACAAAGTGATATAACACACAATATTTTAATAAAATCAAATAGAATACAGTTTAGAATGATTTCACTAATATAAAGCCAATGAAATAGTTAAAATTTGATTGAACGATTGGTGATTAAATTTAAGAAAATTATATAGTTTAAAGTTTTAAAAAAAATCATTGATAGGCGTTAAAAATATGACGAATAAATTTGGAATTAAAACCGCGATGCGAGCGTCAGGTTAAACGTACCGTCTATAGCTAGTAGATACTTCCGCTTGGAAAAATCTAGTGATAACTTTAAGTGGCCACCTAACTTATTACTAAAGCGACTAGTTAAATATGGTCATAGTCGTACCTTCCGCAAAGTATCGCGGATCAAAGATCTAAACGTACAAAATTTCAGCCAAAGATTCTGATCCAAAAAATCATGGCACGTCTGGTGGCGCTTTTTTAGAATTTTGAAAAATTTAAACTAAAAATATAAAAGGTTTAAATATCTGGTAAATCAAACGTGGTGGACGTGAAATACCATCATCCCCCTAGGGATGGAGTTGGGGTGCGATAGGTTTGAAATGTCTAAAAATCAATATGGGTGTCGTTTGTATGGTTTATCGGGTCGCTGATTACGAAAACTACAACAATTTTGAAATCCAACGTGGTGGACATGAAATACAATCATCCCCCTGGGGATGGAGTTGGGGTGCGATAGGTTTGAAATGTCTAAAAATCAATATGGGTGTCTTTTGTATAGTTTATCGGGTCGCTGATTACGAAAACTACAACAATTTTGAAATCCAACGTGGTGGACGTTAAATACCATCATCCCCCTGGGGATGGAGTTGGGTGCGATAGGTTTGAAATGTCTAAAAATCAATATGGGTGTCGTTTGTATAGTTTATCGGGTCGCTGATTACGAAAGCTACAACAACTTTGAAATCCAACGTGGTGGACGTGAAATATCATCGTCCCCTGGGGATGGGGTTAAGGTGCGATAGGTTTGAAATGTTTAAAAATAAATATGGGTGTCATTTCTATGTTAGGGATAGCGGTTAAATTGGCGTAAGGGGTAGGGATAGGGACAGGTAGAGGTAGAGAGGTAGAGTGGTAGAGAGGTAGAGAGGTAGAGAGGTAGAGAGGTAGAGAGGTAGAGAGGTAGAGAGGTAGAGAGGTAGAGAGGTAGAGAGGTAGAGAGGTAGAGAGGTAGAGAGGTAGAGAGGTAGAGAGGTAGAGAGGTAGAGAGGTAGAGAGGTAGAGAGGTAGAGAGGTAGAGAGGTAGAGAGGTAGAGAGGTAGAGAGGTAGAGAGGTAGAGAGGTAGAGAGGTAGAGAGGTAGAGAGGTAGAGAGGTAGAGAGGTAGAGAGGTAGAGAGGTAGAGAGGTAGAGAGGTAGAGAGGTAGAGAGGTAGAGAGGTAGAGAGGTAAAGATGTAGAGAGGTAGAGAGGTAGAGAGGAAGAGAGGTAGAGTGGTAGAGAGGTAGAGAGGTAGAGAGGTAGAGAGGTAGAGAGGTAGAGAGGTAGAGAGGTAGAGAGGTAGAGAGGTAGAGAGGTAGAGAGGTAGAGAGGTAGAGAGGTAGAGAGGTAGAGAGGTAGAGAGGTAGAGAGGTAGAGAGGTAGAGAGGTAGAGAGGTAGAGAGGTAGAGAGGTAGAGAGGTAGAGAGGTAGAGAGGTAGAGAGGTAGAGAGGTAGAGAGGTAGAGAGGTAGAGAGGTAGAGAGGTAGAGAGGTAGAGAGGTAGAGAGGTAGAGAGGTAGAGAGGTAGAGAGGTAGAGAGGTAGAGAGGTAGAGAGGTAGAGAGGTAGAGAGGTAGAGAGGTAGAGAGGTAGAGAGGTAGAGAGGTAGAGAGGTAGAGAGGTAGAGAGGTAGAGAGGTAGAGAGGTAGAGAGGTAGAGAGGTAGAGAGGTCGAGAGGTAGAGAGGTAGAGAGGTAGAGAAGTAGTGGGGTACAGGTAGAGGTAGAGGGAGAGGGAGAAGGAGGGGAGGGGGAGAGGGAGGGAGTGAGGGAGGGGGAGGGGGTGATGAAAAGGGAGAGGGAGGGGGAGAGGGAGGGGCAGGGGGAGAGGGAGGAGGGGAAGGGGGAGAGACAGAGGGAGGGGGAGAGAAAGGGGGGAAAGGGAGAGAGAGGGAGAGTGTTTCTTACTTCTGCGAATTGGCTCTGTTTTGAAATATTACATAAAGGTGTCTCTCATCTCTCTCTTTACATTTGTTAGGATACTGCTGCTAAGTTCCTCTGTTCTGAGTAATTTATGAGTAACGTCGGTATATAATATAAAATTCAGCTGGATCTTGAATTATACTCATTGATTTGCGCAGGGTTAGTCCTGTTTTTCCTCAGTTTAAAATTACCCCGAAATGACGGGAAAATATCTCATTGCTTCGGAAAACCGGTTACAACATAAATACGAAATCCACGCGAGCGAAGCCGCGGGCAACAGCTAGTATCATAATAAATTAAGATAATGCCCTACATTCACAAAACTAAAGTCTTCTGATTCTTTTGTTCTGAAGACTTTGCGGAAAAATTCTGTGCTAAAATATTGGTACTGTTGGTATTTGGTTGGAGTTGTTTGTCCCAGTAAGTGTGAATACTATTTATTTTATTTACAATATTTACAAGTTATTTGTTTCAGCAACTTTAGGTACGAATTCGTATTGACAGTGTATTATTGTTTGATAACGTAAGGACGGTATCATAGGGCAGAGCCAAATATATTGGGCCCATGTTCTCCTTCACGTCATGTTCCAGTTGGGATAGAGCCAAGTACCTTGAGCCCAACTGAACCTTCCTCAATTGTTTGACGTTCTGTCTGCGGTAGAGCCACTTTCTAATGGGCGCAGACAAAACATTAAAAAAAAACACGAAACTCTTCTTGCGTATCAATTGGGACAGAGCCAAGCATATCTTGGACCCAATTGACACGACCACATCCTCTAAGCGTCCTGTCTGTGGAAGAGCCATCTTTTCTGATGGGCACAGACAAAACAAAACAAATTCTCCACGTCTAACTAGGCGTCCTGTCTGTGGAAGAGCCATCCTTTCTGATGGGCACAGACAAAACAAAACAAATTCTCCACGTCTAACTAGGCGTCCTGTCTGTGGAAGAGCTATCCTTATTGATGGGCACAGACAAAACAAAACACATCCTCTACTAGGCGTCCTATCTACGGAAGAGCCATCCTTTCTGATGGGCACAGACAAAACAAAACGCATCCTCTACTAGGCGTCCTGTCTACGGAAGAGCCATCCTTCAGATGGGCGTAGACAAAACAAAAAAAACTCGCAAGAACCACTCTTGCTATTTCGGTACCGTACCGATTCATCAAAACTAAAAAAACCGGCCAAGTGCGAGTCGGACTCGCGCACTGAGGGTTCCGTACCACCACATCAACATAATTGTGTTAGTTGAAATTTCAGTAAGTTTGTGTTTGTGCTAGATTTTTTGAGTCCGACACGCGCTTGACCAAATTTTATTATTTGTTGTTATTTTATAGCCTATGCCCTATAAACATACCAATTTTCAAGTTTGTAAGTGTTCCCGTTTTTAAATAGAACTAAAACAAAAATCGCCTCATCAACCATCCAACTTGACCCCTCTCTTATATGAATGTTCTTGAAACGGGAGCTCACCACAATTGGTTACCATTAGTTGTGAGAAAAGTTGTAATATTTAATGATTTCAGACTTTTCCCATTATTTGTACTGTGAGACCTAGCTTCTTGCCAAATTTCATAATTTTAGGTCAACGGGAAGTACCCTGTAGGTTTTTCATTTTTGAATAAATGTATGGAGATGAGGACATAAAATGCCATATCTTTTGATTGCGTCGTTGTAAAAAATTTAAATTTTCAGATCTTGTGTGGTTCATGGATCCTAATATATGGTATTAATTTCAACCTGATAACTTTACCCGTTCGTGAGATAAAGGGTCTTGACAGACAGACAGACAGACAGACAGACAGACAGACAGACAGACAGACAGACGGACAACAAAGTGATCCTATAAGGGTTCCGTTTTTTTCTTTTGAGGTACGGAACCCTAAAAAACACGTTTGCTGACACAAAAAAACAAAAATCCTTACTAACCTACTTCCTTAATGTTCCTAACTTATACCCTACATGAAGACCTAACTAAGAAATTATTATTTACAAAATTATTTACATTTTTCCTACATATTTATAATTGATTCCAGTATTTATCCTGTAGTTTTTGAATCGATTTCGCTGCTTGTTTGATGTCAGCAGTCGTTTCCAAATGCGAGTACAGAATCGAATCTGAAGGCAAATCTTTATATGTTTTTACGATTTGTTTACGTAATGCTTCTACCGTGGTTCCCGGATCGTCTCCGCGTATCGCGACCTCATAAGTTAATTCCTCCTTTTGTAAGGACAAAAACTCAATCTCAATCATTTTAAGCTGTGCTACTAAATCATTAAGTCAAAAAAATTAAAAAACTGAGTTATTATGATTATCTAATAATTATCAACAAAGAAAAGAGTTGAAAGAATTTGTTGCTTCTTTAAAGTCAGTGTCGGTAGACACTGTGTTTTGAGACGACTGATGTTAGGTCTCGTGTGCAGTTGTGAATACTGGCTTCCTTACCCTTGGCAACGGTTTGGGCAAGAGGGTGGTACTACCCCAGGCGGGCTTGCACAAGGCCCTACCACCTCGATAAGAAAAAAAAAATTAAAATGTTAAAAAAATTAAAATGAGTGAGCGTGGTTAGGTTAGGTTAGGTTAGGTTAGGTTAGGTTAGGTTAGGTTCCCGTGTGGAGTTCTGGTTCTCCCATCGGGCGCGTCCCCAGGTGGTGGATAGGGGAACGCCACCCAGATATGGGTGGTACCGGGTGTATACCCGGCGCGAACCATAACCAGCTGGAGGTGGCATGTGCGCAGCACCTTCCAGTACTGGGCTAGAGCCAATGACGACAGATTTCTGTCACAAGGGTCTAGTACCAGGCAGCGGCTGGCGTAGCTCTTGAGCTACGGTGGGCGTACTGCAAACTTGTTGGTGGAAGGAGGAGTAGATATGGAGGTTAGTTTTCAAAAGGAACTACCCCAGGCGGGTACCCATGAGGGAGAATCCCGCCCCTCTTCGGAGGGCAGCCCCACGTATTCTGGGGGGGGCAAAAACTGCCTCGTAGGTCAGCGAGATGTTGACCTTCGTGAACACGACTTATGCTTGGAATCTGGTAAAACTGATGCATCGCAAATCGGAAATATGAAAGAAAACGGCGAAAAGAGGGAGGGCTCAGCCCTTAATTCTGAAAAGGCTCGTAAAAGCGACGAAGGCTCGTGTGTGGACACGGAGTCCGAGAATTCTGACACGGGCTCCATGATCACAGTGGAAAGTGACGAACCAGGTTCTATGCCGGATCCTAAACTCTGGCAAGGGAAACGGCAACGGGGTGATGACGATGAAGAAGAAGATCCGGCCTCAAAAATCCTGTGGCCGGCTCCAAAAATCACCACCTCTAAACGGGGGCGAGGTCGCCCGCCAAAGACAGGGCAATACGTAGGTTTTGCAAAGGCGAAAGCTGAACTAGCGGCGGCTAAAGAAAAGGAGCTTGAGCGCCAGCTTGAGGATGAGGTGGTCGGCATGGTAGAGAAGATTAGGAGCACTCGCTCGTCATGGGCTTCGATACCATCTACGCTGGACACTGACGAGACAAAGTCTGCTTCAGATATTATGAAGACAGTCTCGGCGGGTCTGGACGTTATCTTTAGGGTGGCTACCAGGTCAAAACACCTTAAGGGAACATTCCAGCGTGCTTTGAAGGACTCTGCCGCGAGTATTGCTCAAGCCGTTGATATTCTCAGCAGTCGTACAGCGTCCGAGGAAACGAAGAGGCTGGAGACGAGCAACGCTCACCTTCAAGCCGAGTTGAAGAGGTTGAAGGAGGAAAATGGAAGGCTTCGAGCTGAGCAGCTGGCTTTCCGGAAAGAGTTAGAAGCTCTTAAGGATGAAATAAGGATTAACAAACGATCCGATAGGCCTGATTCTTCTGCTCATCATGAGGAGGTAGAGATGGAGGAGCATCCGCTACTAACACAGGGCTCTTCAGGACGTAACGAAGGACAAGATGACCTCGTGCGTACTATTATTCTCCAAGTGGGGGACATGGTAAACGCAAGACTGGCATCAATTGAGGACAGACTGCTCCCTGAGACACGTCTACGGCCTCCCCTGGCTGCGGATAAGCTCAGCGATGGCAAGAACACAAAGGCAGCCAAGACGGTCAAGGCAGCCAAGGAGAATAATGCTGCACCTCAGCAGCCTCTTGAACCGAGCTCAAAAACAGCCCGGAAAAAGAAGAAGAAGGTTAAAGCGGTAGCCAAAAACAAAGAGGCTGGGACTGCTAAAGCTGCCGCACATCCAAGCCAAAAAGAGTCGAGTGGCACTACGGAGACTAGCTGGACCACTGTGGTCAAAAAGAAGAAGCCGAACGGCAAGGCAAATGGTAAAGGACCTGCGCCACTACGACCAGCCTCATTGCGCGCCCCTCGCTCTGCTGCAGTCGTAATTACCCTGCAACCGGAGGCGGAGAAGAAAGGAATGTCCTATGCTTCGGTGCTTGCTGAGGCCAAGGAAAAGATCTGCCTCTCAGAACTTGGTGTTGACGCACTCCGTATTCGGAAAGCTGTAACGGGTGCTCGAATCCTAGAGGTCGCTGGGGTTACAAGCGGAGAAAAAGCCGACACACTTGCACAAGAGCTTCGCAAAGTGCTGAATAGTGAGGATGTGAAAGTGGCTAGGCCCTCGAAATGTGCAGAAATGCGAATTACGGGTCTGGATGACTCGGTATCCTCAAAAGAAGTTGCCGAGGCTATAGCTCGATGTGCTTCTTGCTCAATTGAAGCAGTGAAGGTCGGCGAAATCCGCCAAAACCATACAGGTTTGGGTACGGCATGGGTACGGTGTCCAGTCACTGCAGCCCAAAAACTTTCCCAAGGTGGTAGACTTTTGGTTGGGTGGGTGTCAGCCCAAATCAAACTGATTTCATCAAGGACTCTGAGGTGCTTCCGCTGTATGGAAGTAGGTCATGTGAGGGCTTTATGTACGTCAAACATTGATCGTAGCGAACTTTGTTACCGCTGCGGTAAATCAGGTCACAAGGCTAAAATCTGCACCGCCGCACCACACTGCCCATTGTGTGCGGCAGCTAAAAAGTGTGCTGACCATAGAATGGGGGGTAAGGCGTGTATCCCACCTTCTAAGAAACAAAGAAGGAACAAAGTTGGTGCGCCAATAGGTGCTTCACAACCCACCCAACCTTCAGCGCATGGTGGGGGGGATGCGATGGAAACAATGGCAACGGATCAATAATGGCCCTTAAATTTCTGCAGGCGAATGTCAACCACAGCAGCGCGACGCAAGATCTCTTGCTTCAGTCCGCAGCGCAGTGGTTGATTCACGTGGTCGTAGTCTCCGAGCCCTACTTTGTGCCTCCTGGCAGTGATTGGGTATCAGATCTGGACGGCTTAGTTGCTCTCAACTCTCGAGGTGCTTTTGGCTCCCCTCCCTTCGAAAAGGTAGCGAAGGGTAGAGGATGCGTCGGGGCTCTGTTGGGGGATTTTGTAACCATTGGGGTCTACTTCTCTCCCAATAGATCTCTTGCCGAGTTTGAAACGTTTCTCGTAGAGTTGGGGGCCATGGTTAACCAGTTTGCGCCCTGCCCGGTGGTTGTCGCTGGAGATCTCAACGCTAAATCTGCGGCGTGGGGTTCTCCGGTGGACAACGTTCGAGGCCAAGCAGTTGAAGAATGGCTTGTAACAGCTGGCCTCTCGGTCCTCAACCAGGGATCAGTGTTCACCTGCATACGCCAAAATGGGGCATCATTGATTGACGTGTCGTTTGCAAGCCCCAGTTTGGTGAACCGTGTTCGGGCTTGGCGAGTTTTGGAGGACGTGGAGACTCTGTCTGACCATCGATATATTCGGTTTGATGTCTCTTCTCCTTCAAATATCGCAAACCATATGGCCTGTGGTGACGCTGGCCCTCGGTGGGTTCTTAAAAGCCTGGACAGGGAAGCTCTAGAAGAGGCGGCCATCGTCAAAGCCTGGATAATGGCTCCAAGTACCGTCGTGGAAGTCGAGGAAGAGGTTAACTGGTTTCGGGAGTCTATGTCGCAAATCTGCGATGCAGCTATGCCCCGAGCCAGACCTCCGCCCGCCAGGAGACAGGTATACTGGTGGAACTCTGAAATCGCTGACTTGCGACGAGCATGCGTATTGACGAGACGCCGATATACTCGATATCGAAGGCGCAGGAGGCACAACAACCTACCGGATGACGATGAGGAGCCTCTCCTATATGCTGCTTACAAGGAAAGCAAAAAAGCCCTTCGAGTAGCTATAGGCAGGGCCAAAGAAAGTGCAAGACAGGCACTACTGGAGACACTTAATAGTGATCCGTGGGGACGGCCATACAGGATAGCGAGGAACAAACTCCGTCCCTGGGCCCCCCCACTAACACAGAGTCTGCAGCCCGAACTGGTCAACACAGTAGTGTCAGTACTTTTTCCTACCAGGGAGAATTTTGCTGCGCCCTCTATGTCGGGTGCTGATCCTTATGGCATGCAGGATGATGAGATCCCGGAGGTCACTGAGGCTGAGCTCAGAGTTGCTGTGCTACGGCTTCGGCTGAAAAAGGTGGCTCCAGGACTCGATGGTGTTCCTGGTCGCGCCTGGTGCTTGGTACTCATTGAGCACCTGGAGCTGAGATTTCGTCGATTGCTAACTGCATGTTTTCGACAGGGCAGATTTCCACCTCAGTGGAAAAAGGGCAAACTGGTCCTCATCCGCAAGGAAGGTCGGCCAGCTGAATCTCCTTCGGCTTACCGACCCATAGTACTGCTAGACGAGGCGGGCAAACTCCTTGAACGGGTTATCGCTGGCCGCCTCATCAGGCACTTAAGAGAGGAGGGCCCAGATCTGTCCGAGTACCAATTCGGCTTCAGGGAGGGTAGATCCACCGTTCACGCTATCCTGCGAGTAAAACATCTGGCTGAGGAGGTGGTTGCTCGGGGAGGAGTTGTATTGGCGGTGTCCCTGGACATTGCTAACGCATTTAACACCCTCCCCTGGCCCTGCATTCTAGAGGCGCTCAAGTACCATAGAGTGCCCCAATATCTCCAGGAGATGGTGGCTTCTTATCTCTCTGAACGCTATATTGTGTACCCGGGACGAGAGAGTTGGGAAGAGAGAGCTATGTCGTGCGGTGTTCCACAGGGGTCAGTCTTAGGACCTCTCCTGTGGAACATCGGTTACGACTGGGTGTTGCGTGGCACTAACCTTCGAGGTGTCGAGGTTACCTGCTACGCTGATGACACCCTCGTCACAGCTCGAGCAGGTACATTCAGGGAGGCGTCTCTCCTTGCCACTGCGGGCGTCGCTCAGGTGGTGCGTCGTATTAGATGTCTGGGTCTGGAGGTGGCTCTTAACAAGTCCGAGGCTTTGTGCTTTCACGGTCCCCGGGGTGCACCACCACCAGATTCTGGCATCATCGTCGGAGGGATACGTATCGCTGTCAAACCGACGATAAAATATCTCGGACTGGTCCTAGACAGCAGATGGACGTTCGACGCTCACTTTGAGCAATTACAGAAGAAGCTTATTGGGGCTTCTGCGGCATTGAGTCGGCTCCTTCCAAACCTCGGTGGCCCAAAAACGTCCTGCCGACGACTCTATACGGGGATCGTTCGTTCAATGGCTATGTATGGTGCTCCTGCTTGGGCTGAAAACCTAAGGCGCCACAACGTCACACTACTGCGACGACCACAAAGACTGATGGCTATCCGGGTGATCCGGGGATACAGGACGATCTCCTTTGAGGCTGCAAGCCTGTTAGCAGGGTCTCTGCCCTGGGACCTGGATGCGAAAGCCCTCTCGACGGTATATCACTGGCGAGAGGAAGTGCGGCGGCAAGGCCTGAGGTTGGCGCCTAGGGAAGTAGATGCTCACACGGCTCACTTCCACAAAATAGCGGTAGAGGCATGGAGCCGAAGACTGGCAAACCCAGAAGGAGGACGAGAGACGGTGGAAGCGATTCGGCCATTCCTCGAACAATGGCTTGAACGGGAACACGGGTCTCTCACATTTCGATTGACGCAGATCCTTTCCGGGCATGGATGTTTTGGGAAGTACCTATGCCGCATAGCCGGGAAAGAAGACACAGAGTCCTGTCACCACTGTGACACAGGCTCTGTTGACACTGCCCAACATACACTAGAAGTGTGCGTTGCCTGGTTGGAGGAACGTCGCGCCCTATGTTCGGTCGTTGGCGGGAATCTGTCACTTGAGATAGTAGTGGAGGCCATGCTCAACAATGAGCAAGCGTGGCGGGCGGTGGTGGCCTTTTGTGAAGCAGTTGTTTCACAGAAGGAGGCTGCTGAAAGAGAGAGAGAGAGGGCGGATCCATCTCGCCGAGCGAGACGGGGACGCCGACGCCGAGGTGGCAGGCCGTAGCCATCACGGCGCCCTGTAGGTCCGGGCATAGAATAGGTCTACGGTATCCCCTGCCTGTCGTAAGAGGCGACTAAAAGGGGTCATCGGGATCGCGAGCGCAGGATACGGGGGTTTCTTGCGTTCAGTACAGCGGTCCCGAGATGGGCGGCAGCATGGCGTGGTCCCTTGCTGCCGCGGCACCTCGCGGGTGCAAGGGGTCGAGTGCTTACTCCCCCGAGATGGGTAGCTGCTATTGCAGCTGCGGGGCGCGGAGGGTACCGGTAGTATGCCTCCGGTGATTCCCGGGATCCCTCCAAATGCGCCTACGTCGGCCACCGTGGGGTTTTAGTCAGTAAGAGTCTGACATAACCTCGCCGATTCCCCCGAATTGGCGAGGTATGCTATGAGCATTTCCCCACGTAAAAAAAAAAAAAAAAAAAAAAAAAAAAGGTTAGGTTAGGTTAGGTTAGGTTAGGTTAACTTTCAATATAAGAAATTGTACCATGCATGCAATCAAAAGAAACCAGTGACAAATAAATGGTAATCTCGTTCATACACACAAAAAAAAACACGTTGGGCGCCACTTTGTCGTGGGAATTCTAGCCGTAGAGAGAATTCAAAGAATACGACAAATTAATTTCATTAAAAATGATGTTTATTGTTAACTTAATTATTCCAATACAATATCGAACAGAGGCGGACTCAGAGGTCGACCCAAAATGATCGTTACACAAAATCGTTACAACGGAAGGTATGTATGAAAATGCCATATTGAAAATTGCACTAATAATTTAAATCACTACGTTTGATGGTAGAACGAGATTACCACGAAAATGTCCGTTAATTATTTATCACTGTGCTTCCTTTAAAATAAGACTCCCCTGGTATGTCCTGTCTTGCGTAGACGGGGCGTGGCCG
This sequence comes from Athrips mouffetella, assembly GCA_947532105.1. Lineage (NCBI taxonomy): Eukaryota > Metazoa > Arthropoda > Insecta > Lepidoptera > Gelechiidae > Athrips > Athrips mouffetella. The sequence continues at coordinate 25,098,946 of OX383965.1, forward strand.
CGTTCGCCGCGGAAGGTCACGGGTGAGCTGGTCGAGAAGCTGTACCCGCAGATGCTCAGGTAGGGACATCGGTGTTACGCCCTGAAGGTAGGCAGGAGAACCTCTTCCCTAAGGTGGCCGATAGGCTCCCAGCTTCTAGCTAGCTGTAAGCGTACCCTCGCTTAAGCCTAGCTTTCTAGTAGTGTTCAAGGCTTGAACACTACTAGAAAGGAACCTAGCTACAACTAGCCAACAAAGCTACAGCTACAACTAGCCTACGACTGAACAAAGCTAAGCTTGAAGTTCAAGCTTAGCTTTGTTCAGTCGTTGGCTAGTTGTAGCTGTAGCTTTGTTGTAGCTAGGTTAGTTATAGCTGTAGCTTTGTTGGCTAGTTGTAGCTAGGTTCCTGGAATGCAGCAGTTTAGAAAATGAGTGACGGTTCTCGTTACGTGGGTTTCGTGTCGGTGGTACAATCCGCCCGATGAATGTGAGAACATTCAAGGGAGTCTCACCTACCTTTGATTGCTACAACGGTACACGAAACCAGAGCAGATTTACAAAATAAAATACTAAATGATTGATACGACAATGAAAAAACCGTTACGACGCGGACGTTATTTTGAAGAAATGAATAACGGTCGTGTGACGGTTATCAAAATAAAACGGCATCTTGCCACTGCTTTTAGTGGATGCCTTGAATAATTACAATGCTATAGCATAAAATACTACTTCCAATTATTACATACGACACGAAATATTAACAAAAGTTCGAGGATTACCTACGGTTGACGGAAAGAAAGAATCACTACGAAATACACTGATAGTTTATTAAAATTATGTTCACACTTACCCAAAAAGAGTGGGATCCTAGAGCACTTTTAAAATTCTATACGAAAGGAAATAATCCGGCACAGCCGGCAGAAACGGCCGCAGAAAGCGCGCGGATATAGGTCTAACCCGTCAAGCGATCGACGGCGGAATGGCTGACTGCTCCTCAGCGCCGTTAGTTATTTAATTTAATTTAATTTATTTAATTTAATTACAACGGGCTGGCCTATTACAGTAATTAATAACAAAATATGTAACACATAATGTCAAATCTTATAAAAACAAGTGAATAAAATAAAAAAGTCAATAAAGTCAATAAATACAACTAGACTTGTTCACAACATTATTACACGTACAAAAGTCTGAAAGGATTTTCAGAAGTTGACTCCATGAATCCGTGAAAATATCAGAGTTCAAAGAGTAGTTGAGAACTGAGTTTAGGCCACTGATCATTCGGCAGAGAGGGGACTGGGCATATGAAACAGTCCTACAACATGGAGCTGCGAGGAGACGTCTTTGCCGAGTGGATCGCGTTCTAGAGATATATTTATCAGGGACATGCAGTCGACATAATTGTGAATGCAGCTCGGTGCAATCTATTTCTCCACGCAATACCTTCAATGCAACAGTTAGTTCGTCCTTAATACGCCTTGATTCCAAAGAATACAATCCCAATGCACCAAGTAAAAAGATTGTAGGATAAAGCAAAGGATAATATCCATAAACCCGTTTATATAAATATCTTAGGAAAGCTTTCTGTACTTTTTCGACCATAGTAATGTATGTGGCTTCGTGTGGATTCCATATACAGGCACTGCTTTCCAATTTGCTTCTCACGAGACTGCTGTACAAAAGTTTCATAACGTGTGGATCGTGGAGATCTCTCATGTTTCGAAGCACAAAACCAAGGCGTCTAAAGGATTCGGTCGTAAGAGTCGTGATATGTTGATCAAATGTGAGATTCTTATCAAAAGTTACCCCTAGATCTTTCACGACCGAACTTCTAGATAACAAATGTCCTTCTAATTCATACGGGTAGCATAAGTGTTGCTTTTTGCGTCCGAAGGACATACTATGGCATTTACTCGGGTTTATGTCCATTTTGTTTTGTTTACACCACTGTAAAATAGCATACGTATCCTTTTGCAAAAGTTCACAGTCACTCTCACTGTTAACTTCCATATATATTTTTAAGTCATCTGCATATAGAAGACATTTTGCGAACTTTATGACACTGACTAGATCATTCACCATCAGCAAAAACAATAAAGGGCCCAAAACAGATCCCTGGGTGACGCCAGATCTGGTAAAGTACGGCTGTGAGGTATAACAACCATATTTGACAAATTGCATTCTGTCCCGCAAATAGTCCGCGAACAAGCGTAGATGTGTCGGGCCAAATCCGAAGCTTTGCAACTTAGATAAAAGTAAGTCATTATCGACCCGGTCAAATGCCTTGCGAAAATCAAAATATAAAACATCCACTTGCCCTCCATGATCCAAGCTGCCGGATATATAATTTACTAATATTAATAAGTTTGTGTCCACCGATCGACCAGGCCTAAAGCCATGCTGTTCCTCACATAGATGAAACTTAACTTGGGGGTAGATCACGCCATGCATAAGCTTTTCAAATACCTTAGCAGGCGAAGAGAGCACAGCAATAGGGCGATGTTCGTCTACAGGTGAGTGTATGCCACACTTAGGAATAGGAGTCACTCTGGTATGTTTCCAGTAATCTGGATAGAAACCTGTTTTATGTATCACATTTATGATGTGGGTGATTGGCTTAGCTAATATTTCTCGGCAGTCCCTTAAAATAAATGAGGGTAGATTATCTGGACCTGGAGAACAATTTGATTTCAATTTTGATATGCAGCGATTAACGTCAGTTTCAGTAAAGTCAGGTATACTTAAATAACTACTCGTCAATGACTCTTGAGGAGCATTGACGAAGACGTCAAGTCTAGGAATAGAAGGTAAATATACTCCAGAGAAGTAATCTGCAAATGCAGTAGCAGCTTCCACTCCTGAAAATTCCTTGCCTTTATAAGTGACAGTGGTTTCAAATCCACCGGGAGCCCGAAGACTTGCCATATGTTGCCAAAAATCTCGTGGATTTGTTTTAAGCTTGGCTTCTAATCGACTTATAAAGCAATCATAAGCAGCAGGAATACGTGCTTTAAGATCTTCTCGTATATATGAGAAGTTAGAGTAAGTCGTTGGACAATTGGTAATCTTCCAGAGGCGATGTAGGGCTGTTTTTCGTTCGATATCGCAGATAATATCAGGAGAAAACCAGGTAGGATATCGTTTTTTCCTTTTATTTGTGTTTCTTGTCTTTTTAGGAACAAATAAATCAAATACACCATATATTATTTCATAAAAAGTTTGAGTCGCTTCCTGCGAGCTAGATGCATCAAGTACTGGTGCCCAGTCAGCTTCGTAAAAAGCTTGATACATAGCAGGAAAATTGGCTCTAGAAAAGTTCCAATCTCTTGCTGGTTCAATATTACTTGGCGGATGAGGTCCACTGTGTCGCTTTAGCTGGAATGACATTTCAATGTCTAAAGGCGGATGATACTTATCAATGGGAACGATACCTCCCCCCTCAGCCGAAGAAACCGAAACCAAATTCACAGATTCCTGGGTCAAAATGACATCAAGTTTGCCACCAAAACCATTAGTTATCTGGTTTCTGTCAACTAGATTACAAAAAGATAAAAAATAATTGTAATAATTACAAACATTCACGGATGCACTGTTCATATTAAGATCACCGGTGATTATAACAGTACCTTTCAAATCGTGGATAACATTTTCAATTTTACTAAACCAGTTCAAGTAAACACCATCCGAGGAACTAGGGCTAATATAAACTACACATATAAAAATTAAGCTATCTTTCATATGAATTGAAGCCCATATATCTTCACCAGAATTAGTTTCAAGCTCATTTCGTCGTCGGAGCTGGATTCCTGGACGAGCAGCAAGGAGTACGCCACCCCCCCAGGATTTCCTGTCTCTTCGCAGGACACTCCATCCGGTACATGTCAATTCAGCGTCTTCAACAGAGCCATCCAGAAACGACTCTGTTACAGCAACGAGATCATGATGCAGCAATGGTAAGGCGGTATTCCATTTACGAAGTTTTGTTTTAAGGCCTCTAACATTCTGATAGAGGATATAAAATGGTATATCAATTTTTGGAGACTTCTTGACTTTCAAAGAATCAGTTTTTGTCGTCGTAGCCTCTAAATCTGTTCGAGCGAAATGGCTTTGTTCTTTCACGAAAGGGCTGTATCCATGATTTTATGCAACTGCCGTTAGGCCAGATTTCAGAAGCTAATATTTTATCGGCGAATTGGGATGGCACGCCAATTTTAAATGACGCGTAATTTCCTCGCGCTTTTAAACTTTCCACTGTGCAATTCGCGCAGATATTTATCGAATGGAGATGATCTTGAATCTGTTTTTCTGTGGTCCCAACTTTGAGATAGTATAAATGTAAGTATCTAGTTCTCTCTGCAGCTTCCAATACAGTTGCACCTTGTGCAGCAGATCCATGGAATATCTTCTGATTTTTGGAGCGTCTACGTTTTACTTCAGTCCAACTACCATCGCCATCATCACCCGGAGGAGTATTAGCGCCCTGATTAAAAGCGTGTTGGTTACTTGTTGACTTTGTGGCAGACTTTTGTACATGAATGTGGGCCTCAGTGTTAGGAACATGAGCATCAAGATAGGCATTGTTTTCAGGTTTGTCAGATGTCTTGCTTTTGTGAGTTTCCGGGCGCGGTCGAGGGTGTGTTTTCTTTCTTTCGGACACTGGTTGGATTTTTGCATCAGGTGGTTGAGTTTTATTTGTTGAAGATTTTTTGTTATGTTTATCTACATTTGCAACACCTATTTCATTTTGTTTATTTGAAGTGGGTTGGTAAGGAGTACCCCTCAGTCCAGTTGATGTAAGTTTATTTTCAAAATCATTTAGTCGTGTATCAAGTTTCTCTAAAATATTTTCGTACAATTTACTATCATTTGTACTACTTTTCTGTTCATAATTCGATACAGCTTCATCAAGTTTTTTCTCCAGATTTAGGATTCTTTGACACATCTCATCAATTTTACAACTGAAAATGTTTTGCAGAGATAAAAATCTCATTGCTAAGAGTCTTTCTAGTTCTTCACACATGATATCACTATGTTCATTAGACTCTGCTGGTGGAGAGCTATTAATGAGGCACTCATTTGGTCTTTTTGTAACATTTCCTCTTGCTATCGTTATATTATTAGGATTAACGGAAAGGGGAAAGGGATAACTTGTTTCGGCTAGTGACGCGCCATCGCATATTTCTCGACTTGAATCGGCCTATTTGCTATCCTGAGCGCATTGACTGGGTCTTTAGACTTTCGCAACAAAAAGTGTTCACTACACCGTCCAGATAAAAAACTTCTGCGTATGGCGCACATAGATTTTGTAAGTTCGCGCGCTCTTCAGCATTTAAGTTACCGGTGCGTAAGCGAGACAAGACTTCTTTCGCGCGCTCTGTCTCTGTCGCGCTACCGGGGCCGAACGACTCCTGTGCGCTATCGCATTCCATCGTATGCATGCTCGCTTCGACAGGTCGATCCATTGAGAAGATTATGTCGTGCGGCGATGGATTTGTAACGAGTACATTGAAGTGAAATGAGAACGCACCTGTATTAGTTTTTAAAAAACATGTATTTTGTATGTAATAAAGAATATATATTTTATCTATGCTGTAAAATGACATCTGTCAGTGTGCACTTTCGGTTTCCTAAGAGAGAACATAAGAAAACAACCATTGTAAAGATTTTATATGAATACACAATTATCTTCGTGATCATCCAGTGGTTTTAATAAGATATCATAACGCCCCTAAGAACAGAATAATACATGGCGCAGTCGTATTTAAGAAGCTACGTGTAAAACGACAAAATGACAGGAACAGAAAATCCGCAGCCGGAAAAGCAGCAAATAACCGAGATGGCAACTATTGAATACAGGCCTCCAGCGCAATTAAAACTTAATGGCATAAAAAATCTAGGCCCACAATGGGTAAGATTTAAACAGTCTTTCAAAATATTTCTGACTGCAGCTGGTTTCGACAGAATTTCGGACACGAGGAAAACCGCCATCTTGTTAAATAGAGTAGGTCAGGAAGCTCAAGAATTATATTTCAATGTCCTGAAGCAGAGTGAAACTGCAAAATATGAGGAAGTGCTGTTAATATTTGACGAGTATTTTCACCCGAAGCAAAACGAAGTCATCGATACATTTCATTTTAACATGAAAATACAAGAGTCTGGAGAATCCTTTGATACATTCTACACAGAACTGAAGAAACTAGTACAGAATTGTTACTTCAAGGAACATCAGGACCGAATGTTACGGGACAGGATTGTCATTGGAATTAGAGACAAAGGACTTCAACAGAAATTACTAGAAATAAAGGATCTAACACTCAACAAAGCAGTGGATATATGTAGGTCATCAGAACTGTCCAAAGAACATGCAAGAGTAACATCCCAGCAATCAACTGCTCATCAGGTGGATGTTCTACAGAAGAAAACAGGTAGCTACGCTGGAGGACAGCAGATGCAACAGCCATTAATATCCATACAGGCCTTCGTTTCATCAGTTGAATAGCCGAGCTAAGTATAATACTTATTACAACCAGACTAATAGAGATTTTTCACAAATGAGTATTTACAAATGTAAAAAATGTAACACTGAGCATAGGCCGGCATCCTGTCCAGCATTTGGGAAAATTTGTACAAATTGTAAAAAACCGAATCATTTCAGCGTTGGTTGTAAATCAAAAAAGTTAGTGCATGAGATAAATGAAGAAAATAGCAGGGAGGATTCTGATAATAATGTACATGATTTTGTGACTAGTAAAAGTTTGTTCAATTAATAATAAAACAAATGAGTAGTCAGAAACCTTAAAAGTGGAAAGTAAAAAAGTGGATTTTAAGTGTGATACTGGGGCCCAAGTAAATGTTTTGTCTGTCACAGATTTAAAAAAAATTGTCGATGATGAAAATCCATATTGGTCTGAGACAACTATTGAATAAGAAGTTTTTGGGGGATCACGAATAAAACCACTTGGTAAAGTTTTTTACGAATTTTTAAAGAGAATATAACCTATAAAATAGAGTTTATCATAATAAAAAAATAAAAAAAAGTCAAGCCAATTTTGGGTCTAGCCACTTTAATAGAATTAAAAATGTTAACTAATATCAACAGCATAAAAGAAAATGATGACAAGAATATTTTAATTAATAAAAATATTGAACTTTTTCAGGGTGTGGGTCAATTTGAGGAACCCCTGGAGCTCCGCATTTTGCCGGGTTCAGTGCCAGTAGTAAGACCGCCCCGACGAGTCCCTCAGGCTTTAAGATCTCGCTTGGAAGAAAAGCTTAAGGCCCTGGAGAGTCACCAAATCATTAAGAAACTAGCGCACCCTGTAAATTTTGTAAGTAACCTAGTAATAATCGAAAAGAAAAATAGGTCATTGCGTCTTTGTTTAGATCCAAAAGAATTGAATAAAGTACTTGTAAGAGAACATTATTTAATACCTACTTATGAAGAGATTGTTGCAAAGTTAACTGATAAAATCATTTTTTCAGTACTAGATTTGTCAGATGGATTTTACAATATCAAATTAACAGAGGCCTCGTCAGGTTTGTGTACTTTTAGCACTCCCTATGGGTGTTATAAGTTTTTAAGATTGCCCTTTGGAGTCTCAGTTGCTCCAGAAAATTTTCAACGATACAGCGAAAAAACATTTGGAGATATTCCAGGTGAAATAATCTATTGTGATGATTTATTAATAGCTGCAGCTTCTGAAGAGGAGCATGATTACATCTTAGCTCAGGTATTTGAGCGAGCTAAAAAATGTAATGTAAAGTTCAATAAAAATAAATTTCAATATAAATTAAAAGAAGTAAAGTATTTTGGACATGTGTTTTCTGAAGAAGGTATTAAAATTGATCCAGAAAGAGTAAATGCAATTGTCAATATTAAAAGCCCAAATAACAAAAAAGAGTTACAAGTTTTCTTAGGAATGGTGATGTGGTGAACTCGCCACTGACTATGTTACATTTAAGCTTATTATTATAGCTGTAATAGTATTGATAAATAAATATGTCGTTTTTATGTAAAAGTAGATATAAATAAATATTGTACATAAATATATAAATATACATACCATGTAATATACACATATATACAAAAACTTGTTATATACGCACATACATACTTTGTAATTTACATACTATGTACTTAAATTAGCAAATATTAATTATTCCAACAGACGGACAAACAAGCGCACTTTATTGTATTATATAGTCAGTGCATGCGCGCGGGCAGGCACCGATCCGGTTTCCAATTGCCCCGCACCTCGAGCCTCATGCCGCGTGGCCCTCAAGCTGCGACGGCCGACCAGTCTGAATGCTATCACGACGCGGAGCGCTTGTTCGTTTTGCTGCCATCTCACACTTCGTTATTTCAGTTTTCATATCCTTTCATCCATCTTTCTAGTACTGTATCTTCCTTCATACTTTGCGCCTTCTATACTGTGCCTTACCGTATTTCTGTGCTGTGCTTTCCTTCCTGCTTTCTGCACAATAAACTATCGTGCTTGTGAACAACATTGTCTTGATTTTATTGCACATCATACCTTCATACCTACGGTAAGCTTAGCTGCGATATACTACACGCATTCATTCCAAGTTTGGGGATAAAGCCAGCCGATGCGTCAAGCCTTGCGACTTCAAGGGAAAAGCTGCGGGCAGTCGGTAATGGCGGCCGACGACTGCCCAAGTACCGGTCGCCTGTTCGTTACCGACCAACATTCTAAAATACAATTTTTTGTGGACACTGGAAGCGATCTGTGTGTGTTTCCTAAAACTTTACTTAAAGATAAGCGACATATCACGAACTTTGAATTGTGTGCGGCGAACGGAACTAAAATCGCAACGTACGGCTACGCACATCTTGTGCTAAAACTAGGCTTGCGCCGCGACTTCGCTTGGCGGTTTGTGGTCGCCGACGTTACAAGAGCGATAATAGGCGTTGATTTTTTAAATCATTATAATTTGATAGTAGATGTTAGGAAACAACGCCTAGTAGATGGTAATACTACCCTCGCGACCGCGGCTTCGCTTGCACGGCCTAGTGATGTTTCTTCAGTTAAGGTTGTTACTGGTAATACACGATATCACAAGATACTGGAACACTATCCTGACATTACTCGGCCACCCGGCATTCACCCCACGCTCAAACACAACACAGTACACCACATCCGAACCACACCTGGGCCACCAGTTTGTTGTACACCTCGTAGACTTGCGCCCGATAAGCTGAAAATTGCGAAAGCCGAATTTGAGTCGATGTTACAGAGTGGCACTTGTCGTCCTTCCGAGTCATCCTGGGCGTCTCCCCTACATTTAGCGCCCAAAAAGGACAACGGTTGGCGTCCTTGTGGGGATTACAGGATGCTGAACGCCAGGACGGTTCCGGACAAATATCCCATCCGTCATATCCAGGATTTCGCACATAATCTCGCAGGTTGCACCGTGTTCTCGACCATTGACCTGGTAAAAGCATATAACCAGATCCCTGTCAACAAAGACGACATCCCGAAAACAGCCATCACAACGCCATTCGGGCTATACGAGTTCCCGTACATGACCTTTGGGCTTCGTAATGCGGGCCAAACTTTTCAGCGTTTCGTAGATGAGATGTTGCGGGGACTGGATTTCACGTACTCTTACTTGGACGATTTCTTGGTGTTTTCCAGAGACCAGGAGACCCACGAGAAGCACCTGCACCTGCTGTTTGCGAGATTAAAGGAGTACGGAATGGTGATCAATACGTCAAAATGCATATTCGGTGCCTCTGAGGTAACGTTTTTGGGTTACAGCATCACCGCCGATGGCACGAAGCCTTTGCCTTCCAAGGTCGAGGCCATCAAAAGCTTTCCTGTGCCAAAGACAGTAAGGGAACTGCGACGATTTCTAGGCATGGTGAATTTTTACCGCCGATTCGTGCCAGGCGCTGCTAGTCAACAAGCCCCCCTGAATGCCCTGTTGGTAGGTTCAGTCAAAGGATCGCATCCGGTCAGATTCACAGCGAAGGAGATGGAAGCCTTCAACACGTGCAAAGATGGGCTTTGTCAAGCTGCTCTTTTAGCGCATCCAGCGTGTAACGCTAAGCTAGCGTTAGTCACCGACGCGTCTGACAAGGCAGTTGGCGGAGTGGTCCAGCAGCTGAAGGGCACATCATGGCAACCTTTAGCGTTTTTCTCGCGAAAATTGAGTCCATCTCAGGCTAAGTACTCCCCTTATGACCGCGAGCTACTAGCCATTTACGAGAGTATAAAGTACTTTCGACATATGTTAGAGGCCAGGAACTTTGTGATTTACACTGACCACCGACCACTAACATATGCCTTCAGCACTCGTAAGGACCACTGTTCGCCTAGACAATTCCGCCACCTAGATCTGATATCCCAATTCAGTACGGATATTAGGCACATTTCTGGTAAGGACAATGTGGTCGCGGACACTCTCTCACGTGTAGAGGCAATTGCCCAGCCAGTGGACTTACACAAATTAGCGTCTGCCCAACAGAACGATAGTGAATTGCAGTCACTCCTGAGAGGTGACACCTCACTACGTCTTAGGCCGGTAAGTTTACCCGGAAGCTCAGTAACTCTTTACTGCGACGATAGTACCAGTACGTTGAGACCGTATGTCACAAGTGAGTATCGTCGGCAGATTTTCGATAGCCTGCACAACCTGAGCCACCCAGGCGCAAGCGCCACAGTGAAGCTGATCTCTGAAAGGTTCGTTTGGCCCGGCGTAAGGAAGCAGTGCAGGGATTGGGTTCGTAGCTGTCTGGCTTGCCAGAGATCAAAAGTCACTCGACATGTTTCTGCTCCTTTAGGAAATTTCCACCTGCCACGAGCACGATTTGCCTTCGTCCACATCGATATCATAGGCCCATTACCTATTTCACAGGGTTATAGGTATTGTCTCACCGCCGTCGATAGGTTCACGCGTTGGCCTGAGGCAATACCACTACCAGATATAACGGCCGAGACGGTCGCAAAGGCCTTATTAAGTGGGTGGATTTCTCGATTCGGCTGTCCTGCTGATGTTGTCACTGATCGCGGTAGGCAGTTTGAGTCGGCATTATTTGAACATCTGTCGCGCATTGCAGGTTTCAGGCACAAGAGGACTACTGCTTATCACCCTGCCTGCAATGGCCTTGTAGAGAGGTTCCATCGGCAGCTAAAAGCTGCCATAACCTGTCACGCCAGCGACAATTGGGTTGAGTCCCTACCTTTGGTTTTGTTGGGAATTCGAGCTGCCTATAAGGAGGACTTACAAGCTTCCTCGGCTGAGCTCATATACGGAGAGCCACTACGTCTCCCAGGTGAGTTATTTCACCCAGAGACAGAGAGTACCATTGATGTGACCGACTTCAAGTCACGGCTGCATCAGATAGCCCGGAGCTTACACCCTTCTCCAGCATCGCGTCATGGCAACAAGCAGTCCTGCTTTGTGTTCCAGGAATTGTCGTCATGTTCCCACGTTTTCTTGCGGGATGATACTACGGGTGGATCCTTGAAGCCTGCTTATACTGGTCCGCATGAAGTTTTAGGACGCGGAGATAAGGTGTTTACACTCTTGGTAAAGGGTAACAAGGTCACAGTATCCATAGACCGATTAAAGCCAGCCTATATACTGCGTGACCCATTACACCCCACGTTCACACACATACCACTCCCAACACACACACAAACACTCCCATCATCCAGACATACACAGTCACACCGTACCATACCTGAAACTGAAGAAGATGTCAGGAGGACGCGATCAGGTCGCAGGGTTAGATTTCCCGACTATTATCGCCCTTGACGGTCTCTGGTGGGGGGTGATGTGGCGAACTCGCTACTGACTATGTTACATTTAAGCTTATTATTATAGCTGTAATAGTATTGATAAATAAATATGTCGTTTTTATGTAAAAGTAGATATAAATAAATATTGTACATAAATATATAAATATACATACCATGTAATATACACATATATACAAAAACTTGTTATATACGCACATACATACTTTGTAATTTACATACTATGTACTTAAATTAGCAAATATTAATTATTCCAACAGACGGACAAACAAGCGCACTTTATTGTATTATATAGTCAGTGCATGCGCGCGGGCAGGCACCGATCCGGTTTCCAATTGCCCCGCACCTCGAGCCTCATGCCGCGTGGCCCTCAAGCTGCGACGGCCGACCAGTCTGAATGCTATCACGACGCGGAGCGCTTGTTCGTTTTTCTGCCATCTCACACTTCGTTATTTCAGTTTTCATATCCTTTCATCCATCTTTCTAGTATTGTATCTTCCTTCATACTTTGCGCCTTCTATACTGTGCCTTACCGTATTTCTGTGCTGTGCTTTCCTTCCTGCTTTCTGCACAATAAACTATCGTGCTTGTGAACAACATTGTCTTGATTTTATTGCACATCATACCTTCATACCTACGGTAAGCTTAGCTGCGATATACTACACGCATTGCTACAGTGAATTACCTAAGAAAATGTTTACCAAATTTAGCTAACATAGTCTCACCTTTAAGAGAGTTATTAAAGAAAGATGTTGGGTGGTTGTGGACGGAGGTTCATGAAAGTACTTTTAATAATATTAAGAAGCTAATAACAAAAGCACCTGTATTACAAAATTTTGATTGTAATTTACCAATAGTTATTCAGTGCGACGCTTCCAAGGACGGCTTGGGGGGATGTATTTTGCAAAATGGAAAACCAGTTAGCTTTGTTAGCAGAAGCTTAACACCAGCAGAACAAAAATTTTCACAAATTGAAAAAGAATTGTTAAGTGTGGTATGGACAACAAAAAAATTTCATTATTTTATTTATGGCCAAAAGTGTACAGTATTGAATGATCATAAGCCTCTGGAATCATTGTTAAAAAAAAGTATTCATGAAATTCCGTCTCCAAGACTTCAGCGATTAAAGCTAAAATTATTAAAATATACATACATACATACATAACATCACGCCTCTTTCCCGTTGGGGTAGGCAGAGACCACAGTCAAATAAAATATAACCTAGAATATAAGTACTTAAAAGAAAAACTAATGTTTATAGCGGATTTACTACCTAGATCATTTTTGCCATGTTCAGATATTGACGAGTGATATATGTATGAAGTAATTCACTGCGTTGGATTGCCACAATACCTACAGTGCACTGAAGACCAAAAACAACAGTTAATATCAGAAACTGGTAAGGATGAAGAGCTAGTTGAAATTATGAAATACACTAAGGAAGGTTGGCCGGAAAGTATTAAAAGTTTACCAGATTTTCTGCATTACTACTATAAATTTAAAACTGATATTTCGGTTGATGATGGTTTAGTATTTTTAAATCATAGAATAATAATACCAATGAGTCTGAGATTAGAATACATAAAAAAACTACATGAAGGTCATTTAGGAATGACAAAAATGAAACAGTTAGCTAGGGAATTATATTACTGGCCTAAGATAGACTGTCACTTAGAACAATTTGTGAGAAATTGTTTTACCTGTCAGACTTACCAAAACAATAATATAAAAGAGCCATTGTTGCCGCGCAACATACCCAATTTGCCCTTTTCTAAGCTTGGAGTAGATATATTGGATTTCAGAAGAAAAAGTTACCTTGTCATATATGATTACTATTCAAAATGGTTAGAAATAAAACATATTTGTAGTAAATCAGCTAACAGTATCATAGATTGTCTAATAGAGGTTTTCAGTAATTTTGGGGCACCTACAGAAATAGTATCTGACCATGTTCCCTTTGATTCAAGGGAGTGTAGAAGATTTGCATCAGAATGGGGTTTTAAATTCACATACTTGAGCCCAAGATATCCACAATCAAATGGCATGGCGGAGCGGGGAGTACAGATAGCTAAGAAAATTTTGTATAAATGTATTGATGATAAAATTGACTACAGGGTAGCGCTATTACAGTATAGAAGTTCGCCTGTTTGTGGAACTAAATATACACCAGCACAACTCTTTATGAACAGAAATTTAAAAACTAAATTACCAGTAACATTCCAATACCTAAAACCAAAATTGAATGAAAATGTAGAAACAGAAATGAATACAACTTATTATAGAAATATAAAAACTTATAATGTAAGAACTAAAAGTAAGCCAGAATTTGTAGTTGGACAAAAAATTTGGTTTAAAAAAATGTTGAGAACAGAAAGTGGTTACCAGGAACTATTAGTAAAAAGAATAATTATAGATCTTATGATTTAGTTGATAAGAATGGTGTTGTTTATTGTAGGTCATCTTATCACATCAGAGCTTAATGATTTGGTGATGCTACAGGTGTTAAAGAAGGGTCGAGTGTGGAGCTGCAGGGCTTCCTCACTTTCAGGTTCTCTATGGTATTGAAATATTACACTAAGTTAAGATATAAATATGTATTTGAGTAGAGTGAAAATTAACTTATACAATGAAAAATTAGTTTATGTATGTATAAATAGTATTCAATAGCCCAGTTCTTATTTTGTTATAAGTCCATGTAACTACCCGACTGCCCCAAAACAGGAGGGTAATAAGTATATATAATTTAAGGGTGGAATCATTAGTGGTAAGAAGGACAATAATATTGTAATGGGAGTGAGTGTAAGTTGGAATATAAGGGGTAGTACCATATTAAAATTTTAATAGTTTTAGAAATTAAAAACTAGAATAAGTAATTCTTTTTCTTTCCCTTTAAGTCAGTCAAAAGTAGTTAAAATATTTGGGGGACTTTGTCTTAAGCAAAATACAGGGTCTTATTTTTTTTTGTTAAGGGGATATGACACCTTTTTTTTTTGTTTTTTTTTTTTTATTTGTACCGTAAAAGGGGGAGAAACTATAAGTAAACTTGTTTTTTTTTCTGTGAAAAAGGGGAAGATGAAGTGAAATGAGAACGCACCTGTATTAGTTTTTAAAAAACATGTATTTTATCTATGCTGTAAAATGACATCTGTCAGTGTGCACTTTCGGTTTCCTAAGAGAGAACATAAGAAAACAACCATTGTAAAGATTTTAAATGAATACACAATTATCTTCGTGATCATCCATCCAGTGGTTTTAATAAGATACCATAACGCCCCTAAGAACAGAATAATACATACATAGCCTCGGTTATCTCGCACCGTGGTTAGGCAATCATTTATAACGCAGTTAGATAATGTCTGTTCCGAGATTATAACTTCACCTTCCTGCATGTTGATGGGAATTTGGAGTAGTTTCGAAGAATTACCAGGGATTACATCTTCATAGAGGTTCACATTGCGTGAGTTGTACATATGAATGGGATTTGTGGTCCTATGGGTTACTAGTGACTTATTTTTTAAGTCTATTTTAGCCTCCCATTTTTCTAAGAGATCGGTCCCAATAAGACCGTCGAAATAGTCGTGGTACTTGTAGATAAAGAGTTTTATGGGGTTTGTGTCCTGAAACTCTTCGAAACATGGGACGGTAATGGAGTATTTATTACGTGATGTTGCATGGACGTTAGTGACTTTAAAAGGATCATAATTCAAGGGCAAATCAGGATAAAATCTACGGACAGTATCAGGGCTTAGGAATGACTGGTTTGCACCAGTGTCGATGAGCAGCTTTACAAGGGGGTTATTTATTTGAATGAAGGGAAGCTGTCGTTGCGTTTGTAGATTTAACTCTATTTTGGCTTTTTGTAAGTCCTGCGACCTTGAAAATCCTGCTCTCTACCTACCGGGGTGGTGCTCGTAAACTCTTGCGGCTCCTCCGACTCGTTTATCACGTAGTCGACAGCCAAGCCGGGGTGCTGGGGTTGCTCCGGATCATAGCTAAGTCTTCCTGTTGCGGATATTCGATGGGATATGCGTACTCAGGATTTTTATACATGTAAGGATCAGGGTAATAGCACTCGTGATCATCATAGTATTCAGCGAAGTTCATCTCGCGCGTTTTAAAGTAGTTAAAAGGTGGCGGGTTACCGTGCCGGCTCCAATCGTGCCTGGACTGTAACGGGAGAACCTTCGTGACGTAGTGACTCACACCGCTCATAGGCTTCGGGCCTTGAAACTGAGACGGGTTACGTTGCGGCATAGAAAACCTATTTTGTTGGAAATTATAGTTAGGTGGTGGCGCGGCAAACATTTGTTGAGTGCGTGTGGGTGCATTGTTAGGTACATAAGATGACTGATGAGCAAAATTACGATTTGGGTTATGGTTACTGTTAGTATTGTATGTATTGGGTTTCCACTGAAATATGGGCATAGTGTTAGGCATTGTGTTAGGTTTTGGCCAATTGGACGTATGTGCAGCAGAAAATTGGAATGGTATTTGCATCAGCATGGCTACAGGGGCCATTATAGGCTTGACTTTATTGTAAGATGGTTTTTTTTATCTTGTAGGTGGTCAGTCCTTTGCTGCAAATACATCACATTAGTCTCCTCCTGTACAAACTCAAGTGCTTCTTCTAGGCTATCAGGATGCATGCATCGAATCCTAGACCCTAGCGGCTCTTTAAGGTCACGTACATACGCTTGTAGCGTGAGCTTTTTATACAGGGTCCTTTTGGCCTCTATCGTGGTATCGATGGCCTCGTGAAGCGATCATAATCATAATCATTTATTTGCTTTGAATGGGGTACAATAACGATGTTAAATAATAAATGAGAACATTTCCACATTCAGCTACTAATACTAGCATGCAAATACTTATTAAATACAAACTACTAAACAAGAAACTAAATGCAACAAAGCTCAGTACTTTTTACACAAAAATTCTTTGACAGAATAAAAGGTTTGCTCAAGAAGCCAGTTATGCAGAATCCTGTTAAAATTAGTAAGAGTCAGTTCTCTAATAGACTGTGGTAGATTATTATAAATAGTAACAGACATGTAACCGCAATTGTTTTTGAAGTTCGTAGTTCGCGGGGTACATTTTAATACCAATCTCTCAGGGTTACGCAAAATTCGATCACGATTTTCATGGGCTGTTTTAAATAAGTTTTGGTTTTGTTTAAAAAATTTGGCAACTTCAAAAATATACAGGGACGGAAGTGTAAGTATGTATATTTAATTTTTTGAAAAGTGGTCGACATGAATCACGCGGTGCTACTCCACAAATGGCACGAACACATTTTTTTGTGCAATAAATACTTTACCGATGTCTGTGCTGTTTCCCCACAATATAAGCCCATATCTCAATATCGATTGTACATATCCGTAATACGCAGTCATCGCTGTTCCTATCGACGCAGTTTTTGTAAGCCTAAATAGCGCATATACAAAACTATTTACTTTTTTACGGACATTTTCAACATGGGTTTTCCACTTTAATTGGTTGTCAACACTTAATCCTAAAAATTTTGTAACATCCGAACTTACTATTTCATTTGTAATGTATTTTATATCTAATTGATGTCCTAAATTATTAAAGTTTATGTAATTAGTTTTATTAATATTGATATGCAAATTGTTATTATCCATACATTGAATTATTGATTTTATTGTAGTGATAATGTCATGTTTATGTTCTGTCAGATTATTAGAGGTAACAATAACTGATATGTCATCTGCGAATAAAATTGCTCTGTGAGATGTAATATTAGGCAGGTCATTAATATAGATTAAAAATAATAGGGGTCCAAGCACACTACCCTGAGGTACCCCAAAAGCGTTATGTTTGTACTTAGATCTGTAAGTTTCCATAAGGTTCTTAGAATCTAGGTTAGAAATTTCTATACACTGTAACCTGTTGCTAAGATAACTGTTTAACCAACTTAGGGAGGGTCCCCTTATGCCATTACTTTCCAGTTTGGAAATTAAGATGCTGTGATCAACGAAGTCGAAAGCCCTTGTCATGTCAAATAAAAGGACAGCTGTGAGTACCTTTCTGTTGACATTTTCTAACACCTCATTAATTAAATTAAAAGCAGCTAGCGTTGTGGATTTATTTTTCTGAAAGCCATACTGATCTTTATGTATGATTTTATACTTATCAAAAAATGAAAGAAGCTGATTAGACATGATCTTTTCAAAAATTTTTGAAAAAATAGGGACAAGAGTGATTGGGCGATAATTTCCAACCTCTTCTCTTTTCCTTTTTTATACAGTGGCCTTACAATTGACTGTTTCAGGACAGACGGAAATATTCCTTGTACAAAAGAAAGGTTAATCAGATGAGCCATTACAGGAGCTATTTGGCCTTTACATTGCTTGACGACCTTTGTACATATATCATCATGGCCTACTGCATTTGTGCTCCTCAGAGATGCTATTGCCTTGATGACATCATTAGCAAGTATTGGGTTTAAAAATATTGAGTTCTGTATGTGCGCACCTGATGATGGACGGTTATTGGATGGATTTACGGCATGTGTAGGGCTCAAAAAGTAGTCATTGAAGTGTTCAGCTATGCGCAGAGGCTCAGTTATGACATTATCATTTATAACAATTTTATCTATGATATTTGAGTCGGATATATCTTTTGTTTCACTTTCTATAACTTTCCAGGTTGCTTTACACTTATTATTCGATTTATGAATATAAATACTGTTTGCTCTCTTCTTAGAAGCATTTATGCAATTTTTAAGTAACTTTGAATATTTACGATAAATGTTTTTTGCAGACTTTGACTTATTAGTGTAATAATTATACCTGAGTTTACCTTTACGTTTGCAACTAACTTTTAACCCTCTAGATATCCATTTTATTGATGATTTTCTATTTATCTTCATTTTAATTTTTGGAAAACAGAGGTCATAGAGAATACAAAATATTTCATAATATTTATTGAAAGCTGTTTCGAATTCGGTCTCATTATATATATTATTGTAGGATAAACTTTCCAGGTATTGTTGAAATTTTTGAATATTTTCATCACAATAACATCTTTTAAAGGTAAAAATACTTGAGGTTTGGAAGGTTTACATGTAACAGGGACACTAAGTAATTGTGCGGTATTATGGTCTGAGAGACAAAGATTTAAGACTGATCCTTGTGCATTCTTTATGTTAGAAATAAAATGGTCTATACAAGATTGACCTCGTATAGGCTCTTTGATATGCAAGTATGTGTTATAATTTGCTAGTATGTTTTTAAGAATCAAAGAGTCGCTGTTGTCATTAATTGTGTTCACATTGATGTCACCTGTGATTATAATTTTTTTCTTATGATATTTGTTTATATATTTATGAAGCACCTGTTCTAATTTGTCAAAGAATGCATTGAGATTGGTTTTATAAGGCGTCCTGTATACACAAATAACAATGAGGTTATTTTGAGGTATTTCTACAGCACAACACTCAAAAACACTATTTTCTGAAAATTCTTTAAAAGCATCTAAAGTCCTGAACGCAATACCATGTTTTATGAAGATGCATACGCCTCCCCTTCTCGTATTTCTGCAATAAAAAGCAGCTTGTTTATAGCCATGTATGTGGACATTTGTTTCTTCCCCTGATTTTATGAAAGCTTCCGTAAAACAAATTACATCAGGTTTCAAGTCCGTATTGAAGTTACTCATTGTTATTTCTATTATTTCCTTTTTTGATATTAGACCCTGGATATTTTGATGGAAGACATTTAAAGCATAATTACCTTTTTTATTGGGAACGAAAAAAATTCGTAGCCACATCCGGGTTTATAGAAGTGGGGTTAGGATTTGGCTTTTCTTGCTCTCTATTAAAATAATCATATGTAAATCTTTGCTTTGTGATATTCCCTGTTTTTTTAGTTTTTTTGTTTGTATTAATTTTTGGTTTGACATAATCGAGTATTGAACTTTGTTTTGTCGTTTTCTTTATTTTTTTGTCTTCACTATGTAAGTTATTCTGAGGTTTAAAATAGCCTGGTTTACGTTGATTATAAGATAGGTATTATTATTGTCAATAGTGTTTATTGCGTCATTTATTTCCTTGCACAATTGTACCTTAGATTCCAATTTGCATTTGATAAAAACGCAATTTTGATAACTGCGTGCAACAAGGTATAGTTGCTCATTTAACTTTGTTTCGTTTAAGTGTTTATTATTTAAGACATTTAGTAATATTACAGTGTGATTAGAGAACTGATTGAGAATAGACAGTAAATTTGCTAATATCTTATTTGGATTCATATCATTTTCGCCAATAGTAAGGACCAACTTGTCGTTCGTATTAAGATCGAGTTTTTTGCAGGCATCCCTTACACGATTCGATGAAGCGTATGATTGTGTTAATGCAGTTATTTTATACTTTTCAATACTAGTAGTCTTCTCCCTCACGTGATACATTTTCGTAGCCAGCCCGGTGCATTGTTGAGTTCCAATGATGAATATCTTATTTTGTTGTATAGTATTAGGCACATTACTTTTGATTTGATCTGGATGCTTATTGACTTTTCCCTGTAATGCAGTTTCAAGATGTTTTTCCGTATCTAGCTCCATATTACTTACGTCTTGATTATGTAGCAACGAGGTCTGCAAAGAGGCTTCAAGACTTTTAATAATTATGTTAAGGGAAAATATCTCTTTCAGAGACACTTCTAGTTGTGCTTCTAGTAATTCAATCTGTTTTTCTAGTCGTGAAATTTGTTCCGATTTACTTATATTCACGTGTTGTTGGGTTTTCTTTGGAGTTTGTTTGGCTGGTTGATTTGGCAGATTTGGGTTCCGGCATATAATTTCTAGATTCTTTACTTTTTGTGTTAATGTATCAACTTGCTTTTGTAGATCATTATTTTCCACACTAATATTAATTATTTCTGTATCAGCAGCCTCGAGTAAAGACTCTGTGTTTAGAAGATTTTCTGTAAGATCTATAATTTTATCTTTGAGGTCTACAACGTTTTCTGAGAATAATGTATCCATACTGTTCGATAGGCTTTTCCTAGTCAAAACATTGATAGTCTGCTCCTCAGACGTGGCTGATAAACACGATTGATCATGAGGACCAGCATTCTGTGTTATTGAATCATCATCATTCTTTTGTAAAATGGGTGACATATCTTGCCCAATAGGTACAGATTTAGTAGTTTTTGTAGCAGTCTCTGATGACATTTTTGTTTGAAAGTTCTCATTTGAAGTGGTTGCTTGATGTTCCTTGCTCGTTGTAGTTTCGCTCTGGTCATGGGGTTGTCTTTGTATGTTTTGTACTTTACTTGTTTTAGTTTTTTCAATACATGTATTGCATCTCCAAGTCAACTTCTTTGAACTCTCCATTAGGTGAAATCGTTGGTAAGAAACATTTGCACAGTCTATATCAAATTTGTTTTTACATGCGGAGCATTGTAGTACTTCTCTTGATTTCTTTATGGTTTTACATTTGCTGCATTGAAATGACTCCAGTGGCAGTTTAGACTTGATATGGTTATCCATTGTAATAAATTTTATAAATATTTAAATAATAAAAAAATTAAAAAATAACTTTTGTAACTGGGTTACGATCTTTGTTCGAATGATTCAACTTAATTAAAAATTCTTTAAGTTACTGAGGTTCGAACTTGGTTCATTGATCACTCTAATTCGTAGGTCGGGTCAACTCCAGGCGACGCTGTACTGCTTATTTCAATACTATCGAAATAGCGATACTCAAGCGCGCAAAAATAGCGATATTGAAGCGTGCATAGTAACTATTTGGTTTGTCGACAAGTTCACTTTGTGTCACTCACTGCACAATCAGTAACGTAATTTTCTTCAAGAAATTTTAAAATTTAGCTATTTTGCACTGTGTATAATGATAAAAACTGTCGATTTATTGTCGATTCATCACAAATACTATGATCAAGAGCTATTTTTTTTAAAGATATTTGTTTCCTTTTGCCGTTCACTTCACCGATTATTGATTCTTAAATATTATACGTTTATCTCAACCTAAAATGTCACAAACAATAACACTTGGTAATTAAGTCACTATCTATAACTTTTTAATGTTAATTTTGATTTTCAGCGAGATAATTATTTTTAACGAATAAAAAACACGGAGGCAATGTTTACGTAAAGGCGGCACCTGGCTGTCACTCTTATACATACGTCATTATAGTATTGAATAAGTTAGCACATTTATCATAGAACTCCTGGGGGCAGCTGTTTCCCTGCACTGCTACCATAAGGTCATTGTAGAGGGCCGTCTCGTCCCTTTGGTCAGAGAAGTTATTTATCAAAGATGTTCTAATGTCTGCCCAATTTTCAGGGCAGCCGTTTGAATTTATTGTACGTGATGCACTTCCGGTAATTTTATTAAGAATTCCATTGCAGAGGAAGATACTCGAGAGCTCTCTGCGTTGTAACGTTGTACAACGTACATGTTTTTTAATACAGTTTTAAACCTAATTTTTACTCCAAAAAACTCTGGCCTTAATGTGAACGAGCCACTAGTACACTAGCTGCCGTATTCACCTTCCTATTGGTTCATTCAAATCAACTTACGGCGCACGCGCATGCGCCCTTTGAATTACCGCTGACCGCCACTGCATTCCAGTAACGTTCATTTGCCATTGCGAGATATTGATAGCTTCGGACGGTTCGTACATTTTACGTCGTCCTTTATTAATAATCCCAGTTTCATTTAAACTGCGATTTATAGTTACTCCTTATAATATAATCAGTGTGTGATCGTTCTATCAATCACTGTGAGAACATAATTATTTTCGGATTTATAAAACCCCATATTGGGTAAGTGTTGAACAGAGATATCTTAGTTTTAGAATAGAATGTAGTTGCAATCGTAGATTGAAAAGTATTTAGTCTTAGTTATTCTTTCTCATTAGATTTTTGTACGAAACAATAACATAATGATCAAAATTGTAATAACTGCTTAGTTTCTTTGTCTGCAGATCATTTCATATATACCTACCTTCATATTTTTATTAGGTTGAAATAATTTTCATTTTAAACTCATTTCATTATTATTTTATCATTTAGAAATCGTTTTTCATTGCATTTGGCTTTTCAAATATTGTAAACTCTGCTCTGGTTTGCGATCACTGCACTGCTACTGCTACTTTTGTCAGTCTTCCACTGCTAGCTTGCTTTGCAACGTGACCGCCACCCAGAGAATGGTTTCTCAACATTCTCTTACGCACTGGACGTGAATTCCAGGGTGCGACGTTTCGGGTCAAGCTGACCAACATCATTTACAACGACTGCCGATCCCGCAGTTCGTTCCAGCCCTCGCCTGCGGACCCGCCTCTTCGTTGCAAGACTTCTTCTGGCTACGGAGGGAAGTACTGGCCTACTGAAGTAACAAGAAATAGACGGGCATTCTTACCCAAACCCTAATATAATTTGATAAAAAAAAAATTGAAATAGTTAGCGGCTCGGTCATGCTGACCGGTTCCCTTCCACTTTTATAATTAAAAGGTTTTTGTTCAGTTGGACCTGGGTGTTTCATTTTAAACACCCAAGGCTACATTGGCGCCCATTTACGTGGTAATTTATGGTCTATTTCTTTTGCTTCTGTAGTAAGTAGTTAGTATGCATGTGCTTTTTTTATTTTGTTTTATTTTTGTGAAACGTTCCTTCATTTAATTTTTTGGTTGCTAACAGCTGAAATGTACCCTCAAGCATACTTTTCTTATCAGTAAGTTGATAACTTGAAAAGTACAGTCAGCACAGAAAATATTATATCAGTAACAGTTAAAAATTGTAACTTCTTTTTTTTAGCCAGTTTTTTAATTGTAATATTAAAATTGTTTACAATAATGTAAGTGCATACCAGCTGTGTATATAACGCTATTTTTTCTTCATTTTGTTTTTTTTTATTTGGTTTTGTTTTATTTTACCTCTACTTCTGCTCACAACCAGAACGTTGTAGTCGTAATAAATTTGTAACAGAGAGAGTACTTAACGTTGATTAGACTTAAGTTAAATTTTCAATTAGTGTAATAGTTAGTATTTGTTAACTGTTCAACTCTTACGCAATTTTGAAAATCTTAAAATTCACCATCGTCACAATGGCACACCAAGTAAAATTTTTATCGCTTCATAAATCTGAATTAGAGTATGAGGTCACCATAAGAGGTAGTACACCTGCTACTACGGTTAACGATCTCAGGAAGCAAATCTCTAAATTAGGACCTGTGTTTCCTTCAGATGACATTTTAATCAGTAATATTCCGGTAACCGAAGATTTATTGGGTGTTAATTCTGTCTTAAACAAAATTAAGCTGACTCTTGATAGTCAACCTCTAGACAAGTCAGCAGCGTTGAGAACCGAAAACCTTCTAAACCATTTATACCATCGTCTGAATCGTATTGTTACTACAGATGATGAGACAAAGACTCTCCTTGATTCGTATGTAATTAAGTACAAATCGTATTGCGAAATATTAAAAACAATCAAAGATTCTGTCATTGACAAATTAGACTCACAAGACGATGAATCGCAGTCAACGTCCCCACCTATAAACATTAATGTCACTTGCGAAAAAAACGTTTCGGGTGAAATATATCAACTTAAATATGACGGGAAATCCTGTGTGCGTACATTTATTCAGCGGGTTACCGAATTCTGTGCAGTCAGGAACATTGCTAGTTCAAAAATACTTTCTTTTGGACCAGAAATTTTTACGGGTGACGCGCTCCACTGGTACAGAAGCATTCAAGATAAAGTTAAAGATTGGGATCAACTCACTGTACTACTTAAAAAAGACTTTGATCAGCCGGATTTCGATTACAGACTAATCTCCGAAATAAGATCACGTACCCAAGGTGAGACGGAAAATATTAATGTTTACTTATCAATAATGTCAGGAATGTTTTCCCGTTTGTCAAAACCTTTTAGCGAGGATGAAAAATAAGAAGTAATTCTTCATAATATAAGGCCTTGCTATACAAGCACACTGGCAGCTGTTGCTGAAATTAAAGACATTGATTCTTTAAGTTCAGTCTGTCGTAACTTTGAAAAATATCAAGCTCTTCAAGTTCACTTTCATGAACCATCAAAGCCTACAGCTGACACCTTGGCACCTTAGTTTGCCTACCTAGGGAATCAAAATAAAAACAATTACACTCAAAGACAAAATTATAATTCCAACACTTACAAAAATAACAGTTATAATAGATCTAACAACAGTCAAAACGTAAACCAAAAGAACTTAGACGCTATTAACACAGATTCTATTGAGAATAATAAGAAACGTTTTTGTCCCAGGTGTCGTGTTGACACCCACAATTTGCGACAGTGTCAAGCCCCAAACAAAAAAGAAGTTTTCTGTTTTGTTTGCGGTCGTCGTGGCGTGAAAACTCCTCAGTGTCCAGATTGTAATAAGAAAAACGCTTCGGGTTCAAAAAACTAATTACTGAGAATTGTGTTCAACCGAATAAGACTAATTTTAATGAAACTGAGTGGAGTAATTGGCTCAAAACAATAAATATATTCTTCAAGTCTTATAGGACCGACACAATTCTCCACGATAAACCTCTTCATGATACTAGGCCTTATGTTCCAGTAAAAATTAATGACATGGTTATGTCAGGTCTCCTAGATTCAGGTTCAGCGGTTACTATTTTAGGTAACGATGCTCATTTGTCTTTATTGAGAGAAGGACTATCCTTACAAAACGACCACTGCATCTCAGTTCTAGCTGCAGGTGGCCACTCATTACAAAGCATCGGTTATATTAACCTACCTATTAGTTTTGAGAATCAGCTTCACAATATTGAAGCTTTTGTCGTACCTGATGTGAAAACGAATCTTATTTTGGGCATAGATTTTTGGCGTAGTTTTAAAATTTGTCCAAAATTCTTAAATAGCATCGCGATATCTGACTCTGTGCCAAAGCCAGATGTTATTAACCAGAATTTACATTTACACGGATATGACAATTTAAGTGAAATGCAACGACTACAGGCAGATAATGTTATTCAACAATTTGCTGATATTTCTGCAGAACTCAAGGGTTTGGGTAAAACAGACATAATCACTCATAACATTGACACCGGCGACGCACAACCCATTCGTCAACGCTATTACCGCATGTCTCCGGAAAAACAGCGTATCCTTGTCGAACAAGTTGACGAAATGTTGTCTTTAGACGTCATCGAGCCATGTGAAAGTGCTTGGTCTTCTCCAGTCCTGATTGTGCCAAAGAAAAACGGCAAACCCCGGTTCTGCCTAGATAGCCGCAAATTGAATTCAATAACCAAGCGTGATGCCTATAATCTTCCATATGTCTCAGAAATTCTGGACAACCTCCGTGATGCTCGTTTCCTATCTAGCATTGACTTGTCAAAAGCGTTTTGGCAGATCCCTATCGCTGAAAAAGATCGCGACAAGACAGCGTTTTACGTACCTAGCAGAGGAACCTTCCGTTTTAAGCGGACTGCTTTTGGCCTTACTAACGCTCCAGCTACCCAACAGCGCCTTGTTGATCTTCTTTTCCGGGAATTCGATCTTAATGTGTTTGCATATTTGGACGACATTATCGTTATTTCTCAAGATTATGAAAGTCACGTATCGTTATTAACACGTGTTCTAAATAAATTGAAACAGGCCAATCTTACAATAAATATGGAAAAATGTCATTTCTTTCGTAGTCAGCTCAGATACTTAGGCTATGTTGTTGACCACAATGGATTGCGTACTGATCCAGAAAAGGTTGAGGCAATCTTAAATTACCCAACCCCTACCAGTACTAAGGACTTGAAGCGCTTCCTAGGTACTGCAACGTGGTATCGCCGTTTTGTGCCTAAGTTTAGCACCATAACCGGTCCCCTTAACAAATTGACTTCGAAAAAGAAGGGTGCTCCTCCTTTTTAGTGGACTCCTGAAGCTGACGCAGCGTTTAAGGCCCTTAAGGAGTCATTGGTGTCAGCACCTGTTCTCTGCTGTCCCGATTATACTCGGCCATTTGAGGTACACACCGATGCGTCCAACTACGGTGTCGGCGGAATGCTAACGCAAACCATTGACGGCAAGGAGCATCCAATTGCTTATATGAGCAAGTCCTTGTCCGCAACCGAAAGAAATTATAGTATAACGGAAAGGAAAAACTTGGCCGTTATAATTGCATTAGAGCACTGGAGGTGTTACTTAGAGAATGGTAAGCCATTCACAGTCTATACAGATCATAGTGCTTTAAAATGGTTCCTTTCTCTAAGTAACCCTACAGGCAGATTGGCACGTTGGGGTGTAAGGCTATCTGCTTTTGATTTTGAGGTTAAACATCGTCGTGGCGTAGACAATGTCATTCCGGACGCTCTTTCAAGAGCAGTACCAGTCAGTGCAATCTCAACTGCCAAATCCTTCTCTAACTCAAATGACATTTGGTACAAAACTGTCTATAATGGTGTCTTAAATACACCACAAAAGTACCCAAATTTTGTGATAAAAAATAGTTCGTTATACCGGCTATCCAAAAATAAACATGAGCTTACGACAGAATTCTCGTGGAAAAAAGTCGTTCCGATTGAACTTCGCGATCAGGTTATGGCTGAAAATCACAGTGAACCGACCGCAGGACATTTAGGCGTCTTTAAAACATATCGTCGTTTAGCTTTAAGATATTTTTGGCCAGGTATATACGCGGATGTTACAAAGTTTGTTGGTTCTTGTACCAAGTGTATGGAATATAAACATCAAAATCATAAGACTTTAGGAGAGATGGGACGCCCTAAGCAGTGTTCGAGGCCGTTCCAAATGCTATCGATTGATCTTGTAGGACCTCTTCCTGTCAGTCGCGCGCAAAACAGCTACCTTCTAGTTGTCACGTGCTGTTTTTCAAAGTACTGCTTGATTTTCCCTATCAAGAAGACTACCTCGGATGTTATAATCAAGATACTTGAAAATAACGTATTTTTAGTTCATGGGATTCCCCAAACTGTGTTCATGGACAATGGCAGTCAATTCATAAGTGGTTCCACAGAACAATTTTTCAAGAAATACGATGTCCCAAATGTCTTCTACACTCCCAAATATACGCCTCAAATAAATACTGTAGAGCGCTATAACAAGACTATTATGACTTGTGTCTCAACGTTTGTTCAAAACGATCACAGGACTTGGGACCTCTTTATTCCTAAGGTCCAATTTGCCATCAACAGCTCGGTTAATGAAGCGACAGGCTACACTCCTGCCTTTTTTGTCTACGGTCGTGAACTGGTCCCCTGCGGTACTCATTACACAGATAATGACCTGGACAATGAAATTGTATTTCTTCCGCGTGACATTTATGCCGAAAATGTAGGTTGCTTATCTGCCGTTTTTGATGAGGTTCAAAAGCAGTTGTGGCATGCACACGTAAAAAACACCTCACACTAAAATTTGCGCCGTAAACCGGCGGAATTTCAAGTGGGCGATGTAGTGATGAAACGCACTTACGTTATAAGTGACAAAGATAAGTATTTCTGTAAAAAACTTGCGCCCAAATTCGTAAAGTGTCGCGTGATTCAGAAAAAGTCCCCCCTAGTGTACGTTCTTGAAGATATGTCGGGGAAAAATATCGGCACCTGGCACATCAAGGACTTGAAACCTTTGGCTTCAACGTAATAGGCGTGATTTTCCCTGTGTGGTATCCGGGTGTAGAATAGTACCACTCCCTCTCTTCCTGGGATGTCGTAAAAGGCGACTTAGGGACCTTTCTTTCAACACTTTCCTAATATCAATTTTATTTAACTTTGCACTTCACGTACACGTTAGTTATTATCTTCTTACCATCCTTTCTTAACTAGTACTTTGTTAGTTGGGTTACTGCTCGTTTCAGTTAGTATCCTTACACCTTAGGAAACTTCAAACTTTTTAGCTCATTTTAGTTAACTTTGTTGGTTCATGAGATGGAAAACAAGTACTGACGTACCATTAAATTACGAATTTTATCCTCAGAGATAAAATCCGTCTGTAAGCGGAGGGGTAATGTAACGTTGTACAACGTACATGTTTTTTAATACAGTTTTAAACCTAATTTTTACTCCAAAAAACTCTGGCCTTAATGTGAACGAGCCACTAGAACACTAGCTGCCGTATTCACCTTCCTATTGGTTCATTCAAATCAACTTACGGCGCACGCGCATGCGCCCTTTGAATTACCGCTGACCGCCACTGCATTCCAGTAACGTTCATTTGCCATTGCGAGATATTGATAGCTTCGGACGGTTCGTACATTTTACGTCGTCCTTTATTAATAATCCCAGTTTCATTTAAACTGCGATTTATAGTTACTCCTTATAATATAATCAGTGTGTGATCGTTCTATCAATCACTGTGAGAACCCCATATTGGGTAAGTGTTGAACAGAGATATCTTAGTTTTAAAGTATTTAGTCTTAGTTATTCTTTCTCATTAGATTTTTGTACGAAACAATAACATAATGATCAAAATTGTAATAACTGCTTAGTTTCTTTGTCTGCAGATCATTTCATATATACCTACCTTCATATTTTTATTAGGTTGAAATAATTTTCATTTTAAACTCATTTCATTATTATTTTATCATTTAGAAATCGTTTTTCATTGCATTTGGCTTTTCAAATATTGTAAACTCTGCTCTGGTTTGCGATCACTGCACTGCTACTGCTACTTTTGTCAGTCTTCCACTGCTAGCTTGCTTTGCAACGTGACCGCCACCCAGAGAATGGTTTCTCAACATTCTCTTACGCACTGGACGTGAATTCCAGGGTGCGACGTTTCGGGTCAAGCTGACCAACATCATTTACAACGACTGCCGATCCCGCAGTTCGTTCCAGCCCTCGCCTGCGGACCCGCCTCTTCGTTGCAAGACTTCTTCTGGCTACGGAGGGAAGTACTGGCCTACTGAAGTAACAAGAAATAGACGGGCATTCTTACCCAGACCCTAATATAATTTGATAAAAAAAAATTGAAATAGTTAGCGGCTCGGTCATGCTGACCGGTTCCCTTCCACTTTTATAATTAAAAGATTTTTGTTCAGTTGGACCTGGGTGTTTCATTTTAAACACCCAAGGCTACAGCGTGCATCGTCTGGCTCTACCAGCTCTTGCTCCAATTGATCACAATTTTTTATAAACCTGGGTAGCACATTTGGGTTACCATCAAAGTCTGGCACCAAGCGTAAGGCTTTAATAATTATCTCCGGGTCGTAAGGCATCTCGGTGGTCTCTAGGCTACTTTTCGAGCAAGACCGGGAAAAAATATTATTTAAATTAAATATTAAGTCGTCGCTTAGATCAAGTGACTCTAAACTAATGTGCCTTTGCCTATCTATATTTAATCTACTTGAATTCTTCGCCCTATCGAGCCCTGTGGGGCTACTTTTACACTTGCGAAAAATTTTGAAGTACTAATACTACACTATAAAATTAAGAAAAAAGAGAGCGACACAATTGAACGGTTCAAAGTGTACTCACAGCCTCATTTTGGTTCTCTGCGATCAATGGTCAGATCTTCTGCTCCCAGCCGCTGCCTTGGGATCTTGTAGGTTCTTCTTGGGTTGGGTGGCGCAACGACAGATACTGTGCGCGCGCGGTAGCAACAGGAATTCGTTCCCGTGAGTCCCTGATCTACACTCCCTCCCCAAGACGGAAGACTGCGCCAATTACGTAGGCTGCAGCGGGAGTTCTTAAAAAAAACCAAGGGGAGTTAAAACTAAGGGGAAGCGACGTCGACCGATGTAAGTATCGAAGTGCCATCCTGGTCAGTTCCGATGCGCGGGAGCCGTCGGTTCCACGTGCCTCTGCATCAGCAGTTTACTTGAATCGCGGCCGTTGTCGAAATTGATTAAGCTGCAAGTTCAAAGTCTGCGCTGCGCCGCTAGGTATGATGATGAGTTAGCAGGCTTCGTACTGGCTGCTTACGTAACAAACATGCATGCTGCTGAGACCCTCTAGAGGCTCGCCCCGGCTTCGCACGGGTAGCACTTAGTTTTGGAGGAAGTTTATCTAGAAATGCTTAAACATATTTTTCTCTAGGTATTTTGTTTAGATTGACAATTTTATTCTACTACTTTGTCGACGTAGATGAAATGAATATTGTAATGGAGTTACCCGGCTAGCGGGGCCACTGATATTTAGTTCTAGGCTTAGAATAGTTCCTAAGGGCTCTTTTGGGGAAAGTCAATAGAAACAGCGGTTTTACACAGTAATTCACAATGTTTATTTCACTCAATAAATGTCTTATCAACTAACACTGCTCTGAATTTACGGTACGGCGTTCAAAGGCGATCGTTTTGGCACAGGTGGCCCAGGGGTAATTGTGCAGGTTATGTCAGGCGTCAGGAGAATATAATAATTCGGGAAAGGCATGTAGCCTACCGGGGTTCCAGGGCTGCTTGTGGTGAGGTTGAGACGGACTTCTGGTTACGCTTAGCATGCAATGAAAGGTGACGCGCTGCTCGGCAGTTAGCGAGATGTTCATGGACAGGAGGTCTGGCGCGACATGGTCACAGGGACAAGCCGCAGGTCTGGGAACTCTCAGCGATGCTTGGCTCCCCGACTCAGTGGCGTCGCGGCGACTGCCTAGTGGCCGGACTCAAATTTCATTCGGGATAATCTACGGGTAGCAGGTCCAGCGCTAAATAGGCACAGGGACAAGCCGCAGCTCAAGGAGCTCTCAGCAATGCTTGGCTCCCCGACTCAATGGCGTCGCGGCGACTGCCTAGCGGCCGGACTCAAATACTACTAGGAAGAATCTACGGACAGGAGGTCCGGCGCTAATAGGCACAGGGACAAGCCGCAGGTCAGAGAGCTCTCAGCGTTGCTTGGCTCCCCGACTCAGCGGCGTCGCGGCGACTGCCTAGTAGCCAGACTCAAATGTCGTTGGAGGCGCACCTCCCTACGCTACGGTCAAAGGCCAAAAGAGATCACTCTTCGGGACCCTGAGGCATTGCCTTGCTCAGAACTCCTGGCTCAGAGACTTGACTACGAAATCAACTGGGCATTCAAGCTACGCGTTGACAAATGAAGTCGCCTCTACTTACCGGAGCTATAAGCGGGACTGGCAGCTGGGTTTGTGCACTAACACTTCCGGGTACCCCTTGGATAAACTAGTTCGCGATCTGATTCTATGCAGGCATAGGGATCACTAAACCCGGCGGGTGAAGCCTCTCGTACGAGAGAGACGTCTGGTTTCGCGGAGCGCGGGCGGGCAACTGGCCGGCGCTTGCTTGTGGGTTCTTCTCGCAGCGCAGCTGCAGCGGGGAGAGCCTTTCTGGCCTTGGGCCACTGAGGCTGGGTTCAAACGACGCCTGTAACGACAGGCGTGGCGATGGGGCGGCCTCCCGAGGGGCCTATGTCCGGTCATGTCTTCACGCCGCGGCGAGGACAGCCCATCAGGTGATTCCCCGTTGGGGGAGGCCTAGTGAGCGCCTACGAGCCAGCGGCGGCTTCTCTTCAACGGAGGTGGGCGGGCGCGGTGCGGCGTCGGCACGTTTGCGCAGTGCGCACGCACTGCGCACGACGTGGTTAGGGGCTGGTAGTAGGGGCCCACAGTCCTGACTACTCGTCGGGGAGTAGTGGACGTGGGCTGCCTGGCCGGCAGCTGTCGCGTGGGCCTTTTACATCCTCCGTCGCCTCGCCGCCGCTTGGCTGCGCGTCGGATCAGGGAGTGACTCAGGCTTTCTCCAGGGCCGGAGTTGGAACGGCGTCATATCACCCCCCCCCCCCCTTAAATGTGAATTTTTTTTCCTGTAATGAAGGAAAAAAATCACCGCTAGGTTGCCATTTCTATAACCTCGTCTTAAGCTTTAATACGCTAGGTTTCAAAGGTCTTGCTTGGTTTCTGGTTCAGTCTCCACCTTTGGCCTATTTCTATTTGGTGTAAGGCCTAGGTGAATAGCGGGGCAGGGTATCTGGGTCAGGTTATCTATCGTTCATATCTTGAGCTTCTTCGGGGATTTCAAATATTTTCTGGTATTTTTAGGCAATTAACCTACAGTTTTTTGTGTACGGGTGCTGCCTTCATGGGAAGCGCTTTGCTTATAATCTTTACTGGATTTCATCGGTCCCTTTTTATATATTTCTTTTTATATTTTAGTCTGGTTTTATTTTATTTGCGGCTACTTAGTACTGAACATGTTGTACTCAGCTTTATATGTCTGGTGTAGACGTCTGGGTTTCTGCTGGAACTGGTTCGTGCTGGGTTGGCTATTCCCCGTTGTTGTGGCGCTATTCGCGTCGTCCATGCTGTTTTCAAGGTGCCCGGAGACGCTGCGCTTCCGGAAGTGCGCACTGGATGGTACCGATGGCTGGTTTGATTATCTGGAATGCAGTAAAATACCGCCGGACAATAATTTGTAATATAAGCTGGACCTTTCTACCTCGGTTACATTTTATTTAAAATCTCCGGCACATTATTCCTTTGGTCCATTTTCTTCTAAATTACAGACTAAGAATCGACAATGTATCCTGTTCGTACCGGTTAATGACTAGGTATATACTACTATAAAATTTACTTTCTTCAATTCAACTTAGAAAAAAAAATCATCTTATTTTTAATCTTAAATTAACGACTAAGAGATGATGAGATGTATGTACATGTTTGTACTGTATTATGGTAAATTTTAATTTAACTAGTGCGTAAACGCACCTGCTTTCCTACTCCTATTACTACATCCCTCCCCCTCTCCCTATCCCTGACCCTACCTCTATCCCTGCTTCTACCCCTAGCCCTACCCCTAACGCCATCTTAACCGCTATCCCTTTCCTTATATAAACATACAACCGACACTCATATTGATTTTTAGATATTTCAAACCTATCGAATCCCAACCCCATCCCAGGGGTGGTGGTATTTCACGTCCACCACGTTGGATTTCAAAATCATTGTAGTTTCGTAATCAGCGGCCCTATAAATTATATGAACGACACCCATATTGATTTTTAGACATATCAACCCTATCGCAACCCAACCCCATCCCCAAGGGATGATGGTATTTCACGTCTTCCACGTTGGATTTCAAAATTGTTCTAGTTTTCGTAATCAGCGATCTGATAAACCATACAAACGTTACCCATATTGGTTTTTAGACGTTTATCCTCTTTTAGGGGTTGAATTTGGGGTGGAATTTCAATAACAGTTATGTACGATCCACAGAATTACAACCCTAATGCCTAATCAATAAATTTAGTTGATTTTCAACCTATTCTATTCTTTATTGTACACGAATACATTACAAAAACAAGCACAAGTGAGAACAATGGCGAGCTTAACTCAAAATTTACTTTGAAAATTAAAAATTTTCAACTTCATCCCCCTTTTCACCCCTTAGGGTGTAGAATTTTCAAAAACCCTGAGACACGTAAAACTTATTTTTAGTCGTCAGCCTAAATACAAATGTTAAAGATCCTAACTTCAAAACTGCCGGACTTTCATACAAAATTTCATCCCCTATTTTACCCCCTTAGGGGTGGAATTTTGTAAAATTCTTTCTTAGTGCACCCCTAAGCCTCATAAGGAACCTACATGCCAAATTAAGAATCTCTAGACCAAGCGGTTTGGGCTGTGCGTTGATATGTCAGTCAGTCAGTCAGTCAGTCAGTCACCTTCTTCTTTTACGAGTATATATATAGATATATAGATATATTACATATAGTAATTATCTACATCCATACTAATATTATAAATGCGAAAGTGTGTTTGTTTGTCCTTCTTTCACGTCAAAACTGAGCTACGGATTGACGTGAATTTTTGCATGGTAATAACTGAACGTCTCGAAAGTGCTATAAGCTACTTTTTACCGCGGTAAAACGTCACATTCCCATAGGAAAACACGTTTTATTATAGCCATACGTGACTTTTTAAAATGGTTTTCCAATTCCTTGCTCAACACTGCTCATAAGTGACGTGATTTTTTGCATGGTGATAGTTTAAAGGCCCAAGCGTGCTTTAGTTTACTTTCTATCTCGGCAAATCATTTCATTCCCATGGGAAAACACTCTTTATCATAGCCTTACGTCACTTCTATTGATATGGTTTTCAAACTCCTGAACGTCACTCCTCAGATCCATGACTCTTCAGACAGATTGACTCCATAGGCTACTTTTTACCTCAGGAAATCATCCAATTCCCATAGGAGAACAAGTAATAGTATAGCCACACGTCAGTTCTATTGAATTCGTTTTCCAACTACATGCACAATGCTGATTAAACGTCTAACAGCCAGGTTATCCAGGTTATCATGGTTTCTACATAATTTCTTTCTTAACTTTGTTTTTGCTACACCAGTTTCTGATTGTTTCTTAACACTTTTATTAGGAACCTTAAATATCTAAGTGTGTTTATCGCGTGCCTTTTTTTCATTTTTTCATTTATCTTTGCAATGTGTGCGGAGTTGTAGTCACCCGCATAACATTTTACATATACGTAACACTCAATACTAAGTTTTAACTCACTTTTTCCTTGTTTTAAGCTAAGTATGTTTCTCACTTTAGCTTTGATAAGCCTATTTGTTATTTCTCTGCGAGAAATGTTTAAAGACGTAGTGTTAAGTCTTTTTTTACATAACCACTAACATAATATCTCATGTACATTACTGTTCTGTTTTTTCTCCAAATAAATAGAATAAAATAAACACTCATGACATAATTAATAAATGTGAAATTTATACGAATTTCTTCCTCGCTAACAAATGTGCTGGCGAATCTTGGGAATGGAAAATGTTTACTAGTAGATCAGGCTGCTGATGAAGACGATTATGATCCATATTGAAGTGCATCTAAACTTGGCATTGGATCGGATTTCAACCCTTTTTTAAAAACATAGGTTCTTGTTTTCATGCATGACTAAGTCTGACCTTCTAGAAATACTACCTTTTTGTTATTTGGTACATTACTTTTAGTCTGACTCGCACTAGACCATTTTCCATTTTCCAATTTTTTCCTTTACTTTAATGCTAACGACTACCCCAATGCCAAATTTCAGATTTGTAGGTCTCACAGAAGTATGACCAACAATTTTATGCATAGTAATGACTATATGCTGACTCGTACTTGACCAATTTCTAATTTTCAAATTTTTGCTATAAATTTTTAACGACTTTACCCATGCCAAATTTCAGATTTTCAGGTCTTAGAGAAGTATTACCAACATTTTATACATAATTTTGACTAAAACCCGACTCGCACTTGACCAATTTTTAATTTTTAAATTTTTCCATTACTTTTATCCTAACGACTACCTAAATACCAAATTTCATAACGCTAGGACAATTGGAAGTGGCCTGGAGGTTTTGATGACCGGTCAGTGAGTCAGTCAGTCAGTCATTAAGTGCCATAATTAGCTATTTTCACGGGGTCATATTTCAGGATGTACTGTAGCTATATCTATGAAATTTAGCAAATTGATTCAGTATCTAATTATATTCTTTATTGCACAATTAACATACAGAGAATTACAAACAAAAGGACATTTACAAAGGTGGGCTTATCTCTACAAAATATTTCTTCCAGCCAACCTAAGGTCGTGAGAGAAAACGTTCGTTTAGCGGGACACAAGTGTGCAGTGAGAATTTCAAAAAGGAAATATAATATATTTTTACACGTATATACTACTTAAACTAATATACTACTAACTCCTTAAATACAATAAACACCAATACATATATAAATATATATATATATATATAGAGAGATACCATCACGGTAAATGTTGATCTTTCAAGACGTACGATCAGTTAAAAGTTGATCCAAAAACAAATGTTGATCCGAAGGCCTTATGTTGATCCATTACGCTTTTTTTCATACCAATGTGGCTCCAATCAGATCAACATTTTACATTCTTGTGACGTCACT
Source organism: Athrips mouffetella (assembly GCA_947532105.1). Taxonomy (NCBI): domain Eukaryota; kingdom Metazoa; phylum Arthropoda; class Insecta; order Lepidoptera; family Gelechiidae; genus Athrips; species Athrips mouffetella. The sequence continues at coordinate 25,135,539 of OX383965.1, forward strand.
CGACTGAAAAGTACGCTTGTCAAATGTGGCTCCAATATACAAATCCGCTCCGATAAATGTTGATCCGATTCAAACGGACCAATCACAATGAATCACACAATCACAATCGCGGTCCATAGTGCCAGCCGTAACGCTAACAAGCGAGGTGACTATGGTACTTCCCCTCCACATTTTTCCAGCATAAGCTAGAATTCTGGAGGGAGCTCCCTGTCCTGTAGTGGACGTTTCATGGGATGTTATGATGAATCACAATGAAGCACTTTCTTACTTCCTCCGTGATTGGCCGACGGTGGTCACTCCAACGTTGCCGTTCCGCTTACTACAAATCTTCGTGAATTTTAGTACAAAGATTGCTAGCACGCCGGAGACGGACATAGGCTACTTTTTATCAGCTATCGAGGGTCTGGAGTACCTGACGTGGAACATCAAGAGTTCAGTTAAACTGTACGAGATACGGAAATTATGCCTGTGTAAAAGTTGTTCATCGTGATGGGCCGCTTCTGCTGGCGCTTAGAAATTGAGGACCTGGAGTACCTGATGTGGAATATCAAGAGCCCCATTGAGCTAGTACATTAACAACTCACTGTATTAGAGCTAATAAAAATAAGAAGAATGATAAATTTACAAAGTTACATACTTACCTAGTACCTACCTACAAAACAAAAGTAGGACAAAAAAGACTTCGTTATAAAGAAAAATAAAAAAACATCAAATTACGTGAAAGTTATTAAAATTACTTGTACTAACTACCTACCTTACAGTCTCTCTCTTTTTAACCCCCGACGCAAAAACAAGCGATCAAGGTCAATAGGACCTCTTAGATTTAATATTAGCACATAAGATTGCATTGTACATACATAAAATACACCCTTAGTTAGTAGTTTTCACCTTTTCCTATTAGAAATTAGAGTCGTTTACATAGTAAAACGCAACTGGCGTTAACCACGCCGAGCCGAGTCCTCTCGCTCATGAGCCTCTCGCTTTAACCTTGTAAATATTTGTTTTATATTTTGAAGCTTTGTTTTTGCTAGAATTTATGTAACCAACGTCCCTTGTGTGATCTCATTTATTGTAACTAAAGTTCCTACATCGCCTCAATGTAAATTTAAGTCAGAGAACCTTGTATGGCACCTAGGGCAACTAGTTTTTGTATGAATACCTAAACCTTCTCTAATCTCCTCATTTCTCGATAGATTTTGCTGAAACTTTCAGATATTATAAATTAACTATCATTTGGCACTTTGTCAAAGTTTTATGAGTCTAGGTTTCAAATTGTACCGTCAAGGCTACCTAAAATATCTAAATACCTAACTTGTCTTTAATGCCTAAACCTTCAGTCCGATCTCGATGTAACTTTGCAATTACAAGTAGAAGCACTAGATAAAAAGCTATGTAAAGTTTCAATAGCCTAGCTTTAGAAATGTAAGCACTAGAGTCATTTTAAAACGTAAGATTTTACCAATCACAAAATTAGCTGTAATTTCGTAGAATATGCTTTGTACTTATTAAGAACGGTGCCATAATTATTTTTAAAACATTTCCAATTAGAATTTAACATTCCAATTAGATTCTAATAAGATTTCGAGCATGTAAATTTCACTTTTAAATTACGTAATAAACATCCCGTTGGATCATGCTCTCCCCCCGCGAGGGGTCGCTCCCCGCGCTCAGCCCCCACCACGCAAAATGGACGCTACGGTATAAATATGGCGTCGATTTCGCGGTTTCCGCATTCCACACGCAGCAACTGGGGCAGTAACATCTAAGAAGAAGTAGCGACCAGAGCATTATCCAGCTACGGCTTCAAGAAGTATTTTATTTGTATCGACATCCATCCCGGTCTGTCGTCGGCTGAGCAGGACGTCGGTCGGCGGCGAAGGTTCCTGGACGGAGTCAACGAGGAAGCAAGAAGACTGCCTACATTGGTGAGAGGTAACGAGGTGCAAGGTATATGGTACGGAGTCAAGGTATATGGTATAGTGACAAGGTTGGAAGGTAAAAGTAAGTATCTGGTCTAGGCCCCGCCTAGCAAGTACAGGTCCGAAGAAGGGAGATAACCACGCTTTGAAAATTCGGCTTTGGTTCCTTCCTTGTTCTTTTTTATTAACAAAAGGGCGCGAATCACCGTGAAGGTGCTCGCATCCTTTTTAATGATAGTTGTATAAAACCTTGGGTAGAGTTTTGTACCAAAAATGGGCATGATTATCATAATGCATCTGTACCTATAATTTTGGATTTTTTGACCAAAGTATTTGTTAGAGGTGCCAAGTATGGGACAATAAACTCGTACAAATCTGCTTTATCCTTGTTATTTCCACATATTCAAGATGATTATAGAGTAAAAAAGTTTATGAAAGGAGTTTTCAGATCGAGACCTACTTAACCACACATAAATCTGGAAACTCTTTCAAAAAAGACTGTAACCTTATTGGCCCTAGTAACTGCTCAACACGTACAAACACTATCGTTAATTAAAATATCTAATATTAACATACAAAATCCTAACCTAATTACTATAAAAATTCCTGATATTATAAAATCATCTAAAACAAATTCATTCCAACCAATCTTAAAATTACCCTACTATAATATAATGAGAATCCAAGTATATGTCCAGCTAGGTGTTTAATGGATTACATAAATAAGACTAAAACTCTTCGTGGAATCAATAATGATTATTTATTTTTAAATTACAAGAAACCTTATAAGAAAGTATCATCTCAAAGATTGAGCAAATGGATTTAAGACACTACAAAAAGTGGTGTTGATGTTTCCATCTTCAGTGCCCACAACTCACGCCATGCATCTACGTCTGCAGCAAGCAGACTTGGTGTCAATATCGATGTTATTCGAAATACTGCAGGTTGGAGCCAATCCTCTGCTACTTTTGCTAGGTTTTATAGTAAATAAATTATTAGTGATGATTTTGCACGTTCCATACTTTCATCTGCCAACCTGTAAAACAAAGCATAATTTAATTATTTTTTTCTATTATTAAGGTAGTACCTACTATTAAATTGTTACTTTACAATTTTGTAGAATATGTTTTCTCCTAATAACTTTATTTTTACTTACCTTGTACTTTAATTGTACATTTTATATTTGATATCTCTGAACATCTTACAACATGTTAAAATTAAATCGCAAAGAATGAAGCTGCGAAACATAATTGAAAATCAAACGAACTTACCAAGTGAAGTTCGATTCCAATTATGTGAGCAGCTTCATTCGACGCGATTTATACACACCCCCCCTAAAACGAGACTTTATAAGTCACGACTCTATAATAATACCCTACCCTATAAAAACCAATATAAAATGTAGATACTACCAACTAAATGACGATTCGAGCGAGCTACCCGTTCGCCGCGAACACAGCCGAGAGTGGGGGTAGTGGGGGTACCGGATACAAGTGCTGCCATCTTGGAACTAGTATTAAGTCAAAAAGATACTTTTTTCTTTAAAAATCGTTACAGATTTAATTTACCTTTTAAATAAATCTAAAAAATCCGTGCTAGGCTGATGCGTTGGACGCAACTTACAACATGTTAAAATTAAATCGCGTCGAATGAAGCTGCTTACATAATTGGAATCGAACTTCACTTGGTAAGTTTGTTTGATTTTCAATTATTGTTTGTTCCTTCTTTGAAATTTTAATTCATGATAATTTTTTTGAAATGGATAAAAAATTACGTCTAAAATACATTTGGCTTTTACAAACAAAACACCACACAAACCATCCCGGAGCGTACCGGGCTCAAAGGTACCCATCACGCCAGCTGCGTTGCCTCGTTGGATGGCCAGCGAGAGGTGTTGAACCAGGTACGCTCCAGAACGGGGTTCCTAGGTACTGTGCACTTGCGGAACCCTAAAAAATTTTTAAATGCATAAAATACTATTTAGAGGAAGTGTCAAGAAGTGTAACGATAAACGGGGAGTAGAAAAATATGACAAGGAGTGACAGTCGAGACAGGGTCGGGAGAGAGTCAAGAAAAGGAAATGAAAGAAAAAAGCTTTTTAACCGAATAAAAGGAATGGTTGCTAAAATTTTGATAAACGAAAGCAACAGAAGAAAACTATGAATCAGGTTTTGTTGAATAGTGAGGGCAATGAAGCTGAAATAGAATTTTAACATGTTTAAAAAATTTCAGGTGAGAGAGATTTTGGGCCGTCAAGCAAGGAAAATTTGGAAAAAACGGAGAAAAATGGAAGAAAGGAATCGGTAAACGTTCCAAATATCCTTGATGTTACTTTGAGACGTCTGTGAAAAAGGGGTCGATAGTATGCTGGTTTTCTGTGAGTTATATTTTTTTTTTGTTTTGTAGCTCGCGAAAAAATAGAATTCATACAGCTGAAGAAACGAATCTTTTGAAGGAGGCTTTGATCCTGGATTGTGGATTCCTTCAATTGAGATAAAGATAGGGATTGCTTCGTGTAGGATATAGTATAGGAAGGTTTATTTGCGCATAATTTCAAGATGCTAACATTCAGGGTTTGATTCCAAAGTGTAAAGAATAAGTGGAGTGAAACTAATGTTATGTAAGTATTCAATTTTGTGGTTTTCCATCTTTTATTTATTTTCGGTTCAAAGTTGTTGTGTGTATTTGAGTTAAGGTGAAATGTGACTTAATGAAATTTATAGTTTCTTCCAGGTTAAGTGAGCTAAATAACGTTGAGAAAATCAGATTTCAATGTCAAAAGAGGAAGAGTTGATTGGAGAATATTTGCAGCTCTACAGATCTACCTGCGAGGTCATAAGAGGCTTGTACTGTGTGATACTTTAAGTAAATTGATATTCCCACTTAATGATTTTCGTTTGTAAACATTAATAACTCTGCGGAAATTATAACATACTGTGTTTCTAATCTGAGTCGTTATTTGTAGATAGTAATAAAGATTTTCTTTTCCCATAATTAAGTATAAACTAGTTCTACAAGTGTCTTTGTTCGCGTATAGCTAGGCAGGATAATGTTCTATTTCTAAACAGGTACAGGAATTACAAGGAACATTATAGACATGGAAAAGCAAACCACAAATGATAAAACGTGAAGGCTAAAAAAAGGTATTGCTTGGATTGTAAAGGTAATGTAAATTTCATTGTGTTTAATTCTTTCCTTTACAGAGAAATTGATTAAAATAATCCTTGGTGAAATCATGGAAACTGGACTCTGATGTATATATATTGTCATCGATTAGGGGTGGCTTTAGATGTTGTATATTTTGTCAACAATTCAAAAGTGACTTTGGACGATGTATATTATTATCATCAAGTCAAGGAGACTTTAAACGATGTATATTTTTATACTTTTTTAAGTAGAATTGTCTATTTGACATTATTGTCAAATAGTCAACAAATAAATCATTTTTGATTTAGTTTTACTCAAAGCTAGACGCTATTTTGAAATCTTTATAAATTTTTATCTCTTTAACAAAAAATAAATCAAAACCCAAAATCAAAATGGAAGAAAATATTAATACATTAAATAATTACCATTTTTAGAAAATAATATAAAATCTTTGGCCCTAAATCAAAATTCCAGTTTTTAATATACTAATGTCTTCATATGATAAAATTTAAGAAAAATATTCCGTCAGATCAAAAGAATTAGAACGTCAATTCAAAATCTTAAAATAATATATCTGAAAACTAAAACTTGGATATAGATTGTGATATTTTATTGTGAAATAAAGGGTAAGTTTAAGTAGAGTGAATATTATAAATAATAATATTTCAAGTAATAATAAATTGCTTTGATAGTGATTTTAAATCTTTTGCCTCAATTTCCCAAAATTGGAACATGCTGAGAGCATTACTACATCTCAGTACTCAAGCTCATAGGAGGTGCTTATCTTTCCTTTTACTTTCATACTATAGGAGTCCCAGATTTTGAGATTAAGAAATACCTGCTCTCAGGTTTATTTAGTTCAACCAAGCATGGATGGATGCCCTCGTGACATGTGTCCCCGATGTCCACTATATTGGTTGTGGCTAATGTATGTCGCGTGTCGCTGGAGTATCTGTCTAAGTCTATCTGATAATATCAACCTTCGGATTTATTTATTTTAATCATTCTTGGGCCGGAGCCTTCAAGCCTAAAAGGGTCTGATACTAAAGTTCTTCTCGTTCTATTTGTGTGAGGTTTCGCTGATTCATCCTGATTTCCCTCTTCTGTGTGTGGGATAAATTGGTGTTATTCCAGTACAAATGGAAGGATATTAGCAAGGAGTTTTAACGTTGGATTTTGGAATTGGTGTTTCTTGTGTTATGTGCTGGTAACGCTCGCCCATTATTGGATGCGTCGTTTGAGTGGCATATACCACGGGAGGACCTCCTGATCTTAGCGTTGATCTACCAAATGTAGAGTAGTTAGATAATTTAATACCTTCTTCTTTTGTGTAGGGACATTCTAGTTTAGTCTAATGACATTAAATTGTTTATAAGGAATAAATTAGAATTGTCCTGAATCAATAGGAAGAATATTCTTGATGGAGACATTACGTTCGTTCGTGGGTTGCTTCTTGTAAAGTGTGTTGACGACGTTCGCCCGTAAGGCTGCGACGGCTGTACGACACTCTGACCTTGGGGGACCTCTGAACTTTATGTGTGTCATCCTAAAGTAGTTAATTAATCTATTTAATCTTCATTGAATTATTCAGGAATCTAAACCTTATAAGATTCTAAGTTTTAATCTTCCTTAATAAAACTTGTCATAAATTATCATACTTAAAATTATACTTTGACTCAGTGTGAAACCACCTTAACTTTACTAAATAGATTCTTGAAAACAATAATGGAACAGAAATTATAATGTTTAGTTTCTTTTCATTGTAGATAAGTTCCGAATATTTAAGTATATACAATAACCCCATTTTTATACTTCTTTTGAGTCCTCTTTTAAAGAACATCGAGTTTTAGCTAGTGTTGTTTACGCTAAATTCTCCCAGTGTTCTTGGTTTTGAATACTCGATGCTTTTGATTTTCCCTTAAGATCTTAAATCATAAATGTTTGGCCCAACCTAGCTTAGATACTACTATCCCGTATCTTCTCGGTTCTGGTCATCATACTTCACTTTTAATTAAGGATTACCTTCAGTAATCTTTTGTTATACTTACTTCTTATATGTTCTTCTTCGAAATATGCTGGGTAATCCCATTATAGTTTAGATGCAATTCATTTTATTTAAATGAGTGTTTAGACTGGGGTTACTCTACATAATCCTTGTCCTGCGTGGGTTGGTAACGGAAAAGAGATTTAGCTACGCATCACAAGTGAGAGCTATGAAGGATATACGGAGACCTTGTTGGTGCAATAAAGTCACTCAGTGACTGGGGGGAGGGAAATTGCCCTTCAAACTCTTTATGTCTCTCGTTATAAAACCGTTATTGATCTAGGCTGGCCATGCAAGCAATAATACTATACCCGTATCTAGTACAGACTTCACACTTGGACGTGTGGAGCTGGCTAATTATTTTCAGTTTAACTTATTTCAAAACAAACTAAGGGATTCGATGATGTCGATCATTGTCTGCCCGGAGGGATTACAGGAAGAGCTCTTATAGCTCATGATGGAGAGTGCCCTGTTTTCCTAAAGGAAGACCGTATGCTTCGTGTGCCTGGCGGGCTCGGTGACCAGCTCTGGTATGGGTGACTAAAAGAAATAGTCAATACCCTGTGAACCCTGGATGAGTCAGTGATCGTCCCTTAAAGGTGGGCCACGTGGAAGTCGGGTTTGACGCGGGGCATGAACATACCGGGGGGAGACATCATCACCGTCTGGGTTGTACTGTGGTTAGTTGGTTCCGCTCTCCACATACATTAACCCTAGTCTTTACTGTAGTTTAAGTTTTCGGTGGGATTTCCAGCTCCGCGAGGATGATCAGAATCCTGACGATCCAGTTGGATTGTTAGGGTAGTTTAGCGTCATGTCATCGTGAACTGGGTGATGATATGCCTCGGACCTAGGACTTAGGGTAGAGGAGGCCTAGGACGAGCTGCTTGGGGCGATGGCGGTGCCCCAAACCTGGGGATTGTCCCCACATTATTTTTATTACTTCGTTTATATTAACATAGGTTTCTTTTCAGAAACTTATCGGCTCTAATATTGCATTGTAAATGAGATGAAACCTTTCCTAAATTGATGAAACTACATGAATTCAGATGAACTACACCAAACAATATGAGACTAAATTCAAATAAATAGTGATATAAAATAAAATAAATAACTCAAATTAGACATGTAAAGATTAGGTTTATATTCAAATATAAGTATTAAAATTAACAAGTGTGTTTCTTTTTCATTCTTCTATTACCACTCTCCACCGAGCAGAATCTGTAAATTACAAGATATTATAAATATATAAAACGGAATGACGTAGGATTCAGGAAAAATATAATATTCTTAAAGGATATTATTCTAGACGATCAACCTTGGCCAAAACTTTCACGTATCTGATTTGAGGATCCTATCTGAAGGGACTTCAGATCTGTACAGCAGGTGCCGTGACCAGGATATGCTGGTTTCAAGCGAGAGAGGTATTGAAGAGTGAAAAAAGAAACAAAATGAAAAATACACTAATTTCGAGTTTTGAACTGAAGAAACTTGAGAGTAAAGTTTATCTAAGTTAAAGTTGTTAAGCGGGACGTTAGAATTGGTTTTAGCTTAGGGTTATTTGTTTTGGAAATCATAGAAAATATGATGCATTCCTTGTTTCAGAATAAAGATGGGAAATTTTACAGTCTCAATAGAAGGAAACATAGGGTCAGGGAAGTCTACTTTGTTGGCAGCTTTGGGAGGCAACTCTGATTTTGAGATAATACCAGAACCAATTGATAAATGGACTAATTTATCTGGCGTCAATCTCTTCCAGTTATTTAAGGAAAATCCTAAGAAGTGGGGTTTCTGTTTTCAAAATTATGTTCTTCTAACAATGTTAGAGAATCATACGAAAGAATCTAGCGCTAAGATTAAAGTTATGGAACGTTCCATCTATTCAGCCAAAAATTGTTTTATTAGGGAATTGCAAGAGAGTGAATTGTTGCACCCGGCTGAGTTTGCAGTTTTAGATGAAACCTATTCTTATTTCAAAGAACAATTGGTTACTCGAATTAATTTAGTGGTTTATCTTAGGACTTCCCCTATGGTTTCTTATCAGAGAGCCCTAAGTCGTGGTCGACCTGAAGAGACAGGGATAACGTTAGATTATATAGAGAGGATTCACAACATTCATGAGGAATGGTTATTGAACCCTAATATAAAGGAAGATTTTGACAGGATAGAGATTATCGATGGAGATCAAAATATTAGCTCCATAAAGCAACAGTTTTGGGAAGTTAAGGAAAGAATATTAGATAAGCTTTCTATTCTTTAATTTAAACAAAATTCCAACCTATAATTTGTAATAAACTTTCAGTATCCAAAGAAAAGAAAAATGCCCCCTCGTTATAATCTTAGAACATCTCAGGGACAAGATGAATTAGAAAGGACAGGTCAGCAAGAAGAACGTCCACGACCTTCTTTACGCAACTCCACTATGTTTCGCCAACTTCGAAGAAACATGGGAATTCTGACACAGAAGGTGTCGAACTTAGAGAATCAGCTGTCGCAAGCTCGGGAAACTAACGCTGCATCAGCTTCGTCTGAAAGGCATGAAGCACCGATTAATATATGCCCGGTGATTGATACAAGAGTCGAAAAACCACGTTTTCCTGGAAGATTTGGGGTACATCCAGTGTCGTTTTTGGAGGATCTTCAGAATTATTTACGGAGGATGCCTAATGAAGATGCTACAATTGAAACTATAATCAGTTGTTTAGAAGGTGATGTTCGTAAATGGGCCAGAATTTATAGACAGAGATGATTTACACAGTCGGATTTCAAAAGAGATTTTTTGGATGCTTATTGGGGAGAAGCCGAACAAAACACCTTGAGAAGAATGATTGTAAATGGCACTTGGTCTAAGGAAAATGGAACAATGCTAGAACATTTCGTTAGTTTAGCAGGGCAAGCAAAGATGATGTCTAGACCAATTCCTGAATGGCAAATAGTGGAGGATTTGATGAGACACTTTCCGAAGGATGTACAATATGCTTGGCGGATGAAGAAAGGAAATACTTTGATTGAGGCAACAGAGTTTCTTCGTGAATTGGATGACGTGAATAAACAATGTGGATCTTCTTCCTTTGACTCCTCTACTGGAGCTGATAGGGGAACAAAGCGTCAAAGTCCATTCGTTTCAAATAAAGACAAGCCATTTTATAAAAAACCAAAAGTGGTGGCTCACATCGAGGGGGAGACTTCAAGGGGAAGGATCACTGATGAAATAATTCAAGAAGAAGATTTAAACTAGTTGGGGCCATTTCCAATAAGCAGGAGGTGGCCGCAATTAACAAAAAACTAAATTATCTTTTTCCTGTAAAATATTTAATAAAACAAGGTTGGAAGCCAGGGGTAGGATTGGGTTGTGACCAAGAAGGGATCTTATATCCTGTTTCCCCGAATAATACTAGAACGAATTGTGATAGAGAAGGTTTAGGATATTCTTCAGAAGAATATAATAATAAACAAACAGTCTTAGATTTAATTAAAGTTTTTGACGTTTCCGTGATTAAACAAAATCAACCAATGTATAATCAGTTCATTAGAGAATATGAAGGTAATTCTTTATATGATGAAGAGGTTTGCTTTGAGAATGAGGGGCCCAAATTTAAATCAGAAATTGAGTTACAAATTTTGGGGCAATCTATAGTTCTCTTGGTAGACACTGGAAGTGAAGTAACTTGTATTTCGGAAGAATTCTTAGAGTGTTTACAAGGAGAATTAAAGTTAAAATTCCCTGCGTTACCAGTTAGACCAATATGTGTGAGGGGAGCCGTTGGACAAAAGAGTCTCCAAATAAAAAAACTAGTCTCTATACCGTTGACGTGTGGTTCATTTGATATTGATACGGGATTTTTAGTGATTGCTAAGTTAACTTGTTCTGCTATCCTTGGGGTAGATTGGTTAGTTGCGCACAACGCTGTTTTGCATTTAAAAGAACCACAAACATTAGAATTGGGTATCGTTGGACAAGGAGAGATTACTATTCCGTTTCGAAATCTTTCTAGTGGGTTTTTAGAAGAGAATCGAATAAATCTAATATCTGGAATAGAGGAACAAAACGAAAAAGAAGGCGGTGAAGAAAAGCAATTATTAGATTTGTTTAAAAGTATTCGGTTGGGAATGGATTTGTCTGATGTAGAGAAGGAACAAATTTTTAATGTTTTGAGATCCCATATGCAAGTTTTTACAAAGAAACTTGGAAGGGCAAACTGTTATACTCATGACATTAAAATGATTGAGGGTACTCCAAGGATTCAACGAACCTATCCTATACCTTACGCACATAGGGCAAAAGTAGAAGAAAAGTTGAGGGAGATGGAAGAATTAGGGATTATATCGAGGAAAACTACAAATTTTTGTAGTCCTCTAACTTTCACTGGAAAACCCGATGGATCTGTTAGAATATTACTTGATGCTAGGGAAATCAATAAATATATGGTTCCAGAAGTAGAAGCACCGCCTTTACAGATTGACATACTTAATGCTTTTCTTGGTGTAAAATTTATAACATTGATTGATTTAAATAACGCTTATTTTCAAATACCGTTGACTGAGGACAGTAAAAAATATACTGGATTTACAGTTAATGGAAAGTCTTACGTATACAACGTGCTTCCGCAAGGACTTAAAACGTCAGTAGGGTCCTTTTGTCGCGCAATGGACATTATATTGGGTCCTGGTGTTAGAGAGTTTTGTGTCAATTATTTGGATGATCTTGCAATCCTAACGAGTGGGACTTGGCAAGACCATTTGGATCATATTGATATAGTTTTGGATCGTTTAGAATCAGCTGGAATGACTTGTAATTTTGCAAAGTGCAACTTTTTCTGCAGTGAAGTAAAAATGTTAGGGCATATAGTTACAACTTCGGGAATTAAACCTAACCCGGATAAAATAAAAGCTATAAAGGAATTCCCTATTCCAAAGAAACAAAAACAGTTAAGAGGATTTTTGGGGCTTTGTAATTATTATAGACGTTTCATTAAGAACTATAGTATTTTGACTGCTCCGTTAACTAGGTTATTAAAGAAAAACCAAGCATGGTTTTGGGATGAAGAATTAGATCGAGCTTTCAATAATATAAAGGAAGAATTTATTACAACGATTCTATTGAACCATCCTGATCAGGATAAATTATATTATTTACAGACCGACAGTTCAGGGATCGGAATAGCCGGATCATTGTTTCAGATTGGAAATAATGGTGAGGTTAAAATTTTGGGATTCTGTAGTCGTGCACTACGGGGTTCTGAATTACGTTGGACTGTAACTGAACAAGAGTTGTGGGCTATTATTTATTCTGTGAAAAAGTTTGAGACTTATTTAAGAGGAGCGAAATTTGTTGTTCGTACAGATCATAAGGCATTAACTTTCATGAAACAAATGAAATTATACAATAGTAGAGTCACACGTTGGATTTTATTTCTTGAACAATTTGACTTCGAAGTCGAACATGTAAAAGGTGTAGAAAATATTGGGGTAGATATTTTATCTAGATATCCGCCAGGGGGAGTTTTGCAAGAAGAGAAGGTGTGGTATCCAACTGTTATGTATGTAGGTGTTTCTACTGACCGTGACTTGAAAAATAAATTACAACGTATGATGGAATATCAACGGCTTGATAACGTCATATGTGGGATTAAGGAGAAAATAAATGGTTCTAGAGTACCCGAAAGAACAGATAGATTTACACGTATAACTTTGCGCTGTATTGTCAATAATGATCTACTTTATTTTAAAACTGTACGTGGAGATTACGTTTTGTTTATGCCCAAGGTACTACAAGAAGAGATTTGTAAACAGGTACATATAGAGATGGGTCATCTTGGCGCATATAAAACTTTGAAATATTTACAATTAAGGTGTTATTGGATAAATATGGGTAAGACAGTGAAGTCTTGTATTCAGAAGTGTCATGTTTGTCAGCTTTCTAGACCTGACTATATAAAAGGGGTAGGGAAATGTAAATCGATTTTAACTGAAAACCCGGGTGAATTAGTAATGGCTGATATTTTCGGACCACTACCTAAAACTGAGGCTGGTTATATTTACATTTTTGTAATACAGGATTCTTTTAGTAAATTTATTAAACTTTTCGGACTTCGTGGAGCTTCAGCAGACTCAGTGCTTTATTGTATGAGAGTGTTCACTGAAATAATACAACCTAAAGCTGTTATGACAGATAACGGAAAACAATTTATTAGTCACAAGTGGAAAAATGGACTCAGAGCTTTGAGAATTAAGACTTTGTATACTACTATTCGTAATCCTCGACCTAACACTACCGAACGAGTGAATAAAGAATTAAACAAATTCTTTAGAATTTATTGTCATGATGACCATACTAGATGGGATCATTACTTGTTGGAGATTGAGGAATTGTATAATAATACGTTCCATGAGAGTACGAAATTTTCTCCTAATGAAATATTATTTGGAAATTCAGAGAAACTTAAAGTAGACCGTTTTCTACCACGGGCACTCACGAATAAAACATTAGACCAAATTAGAGAGGAAGTTAGAGAAAACCTTAGACTTTCGAGTCAGAAGCGGCAGGATAGATTCAATAGAACTCATAAGTTGATAGATTTTCAAGTTGGTGATTTGGTAAAATTAAGGAGGCTTAATAAATCGGATTCTAGTCGAAATAAAACTAAGAAATTTGATTTATTATATGATGGACCGTATCGAATTGGAGGAATAAAATATGCTAATGTGTATATTCTCGTTGATCCTGAAACTCAAAGTGTCAAAGGAGTTTATAATGCAGTCTATTTGGCTAAATATTATACTTAGGATGTTAGCTATTGAGATTTTCACGGGATTATATCATAAATTTTAACTTTAGAGGAATTGAGATATTCCTGGTCACAACCTAATTAATATAATTTTATTAGTTTTAATTTAATAATTAATATTAGAAGACTATTTTGATTATAGTATATAGTGAGTCAATTTGTTAGTGAATTGACTGGCATTATTAAATCGACTTCGTTTTAAAAAAATATAATGAATTATAATAATTTATAATTTAATACAAATTTAATTTGGTTATATAATCAGGGTTGAACTGAAATAAATCTAAATTTAGATAAACATGTTAAATAATTTTAATAATTTTGAATAAAAAATTAATTTAGTTTAATGATTTATAATATTAGTAGTTTAGTTATTTGTTTTGTTTATTGTATTTGTGAATAAAAAAATTTAAGGGCCAATATAGGAGGTTTTATTTTAATAAAATAATAATAATAATAAAAAAAAAAAATTAATTTAAAATTGAAAATTTTAGAATTCTCGAAAAAAAAAAAAATGTTTTCTTAGATTTTTCGAAATAATAAAATTTTGGGGGAGGCTGTGCACTTGCGGAACCCTAAAAAATTTTTAAATGCATAAAATACTATTTAGAGGAAGTGTCAAGAAGTGTAACGATAAACGGGGAGTAGAAAAATATGACAAGGAGTGACAGTCGAGACAGGGTCGGGAGAGAGTCAAGAAAAGGAAATGAAAGAAAAAAGCTTTTTAACCGAATAAAAGGAATGGTTGCTAAAATTTTGATAAACGAAAGCAACAGAAGAAAACTATGAATCAGGTTTTGTTGAATAGTGAGGGCAATGAAGCTGAAATAGAATTTTAACATGTTTAAAAAATTTCAGGTGAGAGAGATTTTGGGCCGTCAAGCAAGGAAAATTTGGAAAAAACGGAGAAAAATGGAAGAAAGGAATCGGTAAACGTTCCAAATATCCTTGATGTTACTTTGAGACGTCTGTGAAAAAGGGGTCGATAGTATGCTGGTTTTCTGTGAGTTATATTTTTTTTTTGTTTTGTAGCTCGCGAAAAAATAGAATTCATACAGCTGAAGAAACGAATCTTTTGAAGGAGGCTTTGATCCTGGATTGTGGATTCCTTCAATTGAGATAAAGATAGGGATTGCTTCGTGTAGGATATAGTATAGGAAGGTTTATTTGCGCATAATTTCAAGATGCTAACATTCAGGGTTTGATTCCAAAGTGTAAAGAATAAGTGGAGTGAAACTAATGTTATGTAAGTATTCAATTTTGTGGTTTTCCATCTTTTATTTATTTTCGGTTCAAAGTTGTTGTGTGTATTTGAGTTAAGGTGAAATGTGACTTAATGAAATTTATAGTTTCTTCCAGGTTAAGTGAGCTAAATAACGTTGAGAAAATCAGATTTCAATGTCAAAAGAGGAAGAGTTGATTGGAGAATATTTGCAGCTCTACAGATCTACCTGCGAGGTCATAAGAGGCTTGTACTGTGTGATACTTTAAGTAAATTGATATTCCCACTTAATGATTTTCGTTTGTAAACATTAATAACTCTGCGGAAATTATAACATACTGTGTTTCTAATCTGAGTCGTTATTTGTAGATAGTAATAAAGATTTTCTTTTCCCATAATTAAGTATAAACTAGTTCTACAAGTGTCTTTGTTCGCGTATAGCTAGGCAGGATAATGTTCTATTTCTAAACAGGTACAGGAATTACAAGGAACATTATAGACATGGAAAAGCAAACCACAAATGATAAAACGTGAAGGCTAAAAAAAGGTATTGCTTGGATTGTAAAGGTAATGTAAATTTCATTGTGTTTAATTCTTTCCTTTACAGAGAAATTGATTAAAATAATCCTTGGTGAAATCATGGAAACTGGACTCTGATGTATATATATTGTCATCGATTAGGGGTGGCTTTAGATGTTGTATATTTTGTCAACAATTCAAAAGTGACTTTGGACGATGTATATTATTATCATCAAGTCAAGGAGACTTTAAACGATGTATATTTTTATACTTTTTTAAGTAGAATTGTCTATTTGACATTATTGTCAAATAGTCAACAAATAAATCATTTTTGATTTAGTTTTACTCAAAGCTAGACGCTATTTTGAAATCTTTATAAATTTTTATCTCTTTAACAAAAAATAAATCAAAACCCAAAATCAAAATGGAAGAAAATATTAATACATTAAATAATTACCATTTTTAGAAAATAATATAAAATCTTTGGCCCTAAATCAAAATTCCAGTTTTTAATATACTAATGTCTTCATATGATAAAATTTAAGAAAAATATTCCGTCAGATCAAAAGAATTAGAACGTCAATTCAAAATCTTAAAATAATATATCTGAAAACTAAAACTTGGATATAGATTGTGATATTTTATTGTGAAATAAAGGGTAAGTTTAAGTAGAGTGAATATTATAAATAATAATATTTCAAGTAATAATAAATTGCTTTGATAGTGATTTTAAATCTTTTGCCTCAATTTCCCAAAATTGGAACATGCTGAGAGCATTACTACATCTCAGTACTCAAGCTCATAGGAGGTGCTTATCTTTCCTTTTACTTTCATACTATAGGAGTCCCAGATTTTGAGATTAAGAAATACCTGCTCTCAGGTTTATTTAGTTCAACCAAGCATGGATGGATGCCCTCGTGACATGTGTCCCCGATGTCCACTATATTGGTTGTGGCTAATGTATGTCGCGTGTCGCTGGAGTATCTGTCTAAGTCTATCTGATAATATCAACCTTCGGATTTATTTATTTTAATCATTCTTGGGCCGGAGCCTTCAAGCCTAAAAGGGTCTGATACTAAAGTTCTTCTCGTTCTATTTGTGTGAGGTTTCGCTGATTCATCCTGATTTCCCTCTTCTGTGTGTGGGATAAATTGGTGTTATTCCAGTACAAATGGAAGGATATTAGCAAGGAGTTTTAACGTTGGATTTTGGAATTGGTGTTTCTTGTGTTATGTGCTGGTAACGCTCGCCCATTATTGGATGCGTCGTTTGAGTGGCATATACCACGGGAGGACCTCCTGATCTTAGCGTTGATCTACCAAATGTAGAGTAGTTAGATAATTTAATACCTTCTTCTTTTGTGTAGGGACATTCTAGTTTAGTCTAATGACATTAAATTGTTTATAAGGAATAAATTAGAATTGTCCTGAATCAATAGGAAGAATATTCTTGATGGAGACATTACGTTCGTTCGTGGGTTGCTTCTTGTAAAGTGTGTTGACGACGTTCGCCCGTAAGGCTGCGACGGCTGTACGACACTCTGACCT
This sequence comes from Athrips mouffetella, assembly GCA_947532105.1. Taxonomy (NCBI): domain Eukaryota; kingdom Metazoa; phylum Arthropoda; class Insecta; order Lepidoptera; family Gelechiidae; genus Athrips; species Athrips mouffetella. Next base: position 25,152,725 of record OX383965.1, read on the forward strand.
TGGGGGACCTCTGAACTTTATGTGTGTCATCCTAAAGTAGTTAATTAATCTATTTAATCTTCATTGAATTATTCAGGAATCTAAACCTTATAAGATTCTAAGTTTTAATCTTCCTTAATAAAACTTGTCATAAATTATCATACTTAAAATTATACTTTGACTCAGTGTGAAACCACCTTAACTTTACTAAATAGATTCTTGAAAACAATAATGGAACAGAAATTATAATGTTTAGTTTCTTTTCATTGTAGATAAGTTCCGAATATTTAAGTATATACAATAACCCCATTTTTATACTTCTTTTGAGTCCTCTTTTAAAGAACATCGAGTTTTAGCTAGTGTTGTTTACGCTAAATTCTCCCAGTGTTCTTGGTTTTGAATACTCGATGCTTTTGATTTTCCCTTAAGATCTTAAATCATAAATGTTTGGCCCAACCTAGCTTAGATACTACTATCCCGTATCTTCTCGGTTCTGGTCATCATACTTCACTTTTAATTAAGGATTACCTTCAGTAATCTTTTGTTATACTTACTTCTTATATGTTCTTCTTCGAAATATGCTGGGTAATCCCATTATAGTTTAGATGCAATTCATTTTATTTAAATGAGTGTTTAGACTGGGGTTACTCTACATAATCCTTGTCCTGCGTGGGTTGGTAACGGAAAAGAGATTTAGCTACGCATCACAAGTGAGAGCTATGAAGGATATACGGAGACCTTGTTGGTGCAATAAAGTCACTCAGTGACTGGGGGGAGGGAAATTGCCCTTCAAACTCTTTATGTCTCTCGTTATAAAACCGTTATTGATCTAGGCTGGCCATGCAAGCAATAATACTATACCCGTATCTAGTACAGACTTCACACTTGGACGTGTGGAGCTGGCTAATTATTTTCAGTTTAACTTATTTCAAAACAAACTAAGGGATTCGATGATGTCGATCATTGTCTGCCCGGAGGGATTACAGGAAGAGCTCTTATAGCTCATGATGGAGAGTGCCCTGTTTTCCTAAAGGAAGACCGTATGCTTCGTGTGCCTGGCGGGCTCGGTGACCAGCTCTGGTATGGGTGACTAAAAGAAATAGTCAATACCCTGTGAACCCTGGATGAGTCAGTGATCGTCCCTTAAAGGTGGGCCACGTGGAAGTCGGGTTTGACGCGGGGCATGAACATACCGGGGGGAGACATCATCACCGTCTGGGTTGTACTGTGGTTAGTTGGTTCCGCTCTCCACATACATTAACCCTAGTCTTTACTGTAGTTTAAGTTTTCGGTGGGATTTCCAGCTCCGCGAGGATGATCAGAATCCTGACGATCCAGTTGGATTGTTAGGGTAGTTTAGCGTCATGTCATCGTGAACTGGGTGATGATATGCCTCGGACCTAGGACTTAGGGTAGAGGAGGCCTAGGACGAGCTGCTTGGGGCGATGGCGGTGCCCCAAACCTGGGGATTGTCCCCACATTATTTTTATTACTTCGTTTATATTAACATAGGTTTCTTTTCAGAAACTTATCGGCTCTAATATTGCATTGTAAATGAGATGAAACCTTTCCTAAATTGATGAAACTACATGAATTCAGATGAACTACACCAAACAATATGAGACTAAATTCAAATAAATAGTGATATAAAATAAAATAAATAACTCAAATTAGACATGTAAAGATTAGGTTTATATTCAAATATAAGTATTAAAATTAACAAGTGTGTTTCTTTTTCATTCTTCTATTACCACTCTCCACCGAGCAGAATCTGTAAATTACAAGATATTATAAATATATAAAACGGAATGACGTAGGATTCAGGAAAAATATAATATTCTTAAAGGATATTATTCTAGACGATCAACCTTGGCCAAAACTTTCACGTATCTGATTTGAGGATCCTATCTGAAGGGACTTCAGATCTGTACAGTACGATCACGCAGCCGGCGCCCAAGCTCGCGAACGAAATATTTTGCCTCCTTGCACCAGGGTCCACCGGTTTCGACGGCGAAGGGAATGAAAGTGTATTGCCGTTCCAGCTCGGCATATTTGCTGTGTTTCAGCCTAGCCGCAAGCTCCGTAACCCAGGCTGCGTAGCTCGGCGACGATGTCCTCCGGGCGTGTATCAGCTGGCAGGCCGCGGATCGCGACCTTCAGCGGCTTCTCGGCTTTGGGCGCGTAGGCAAACCAAGAGAGCCCGGTCTGCCCCTCCAGCGCAGTGAGGTAGCGCTGGTAGACCCGGAACTCAGCTTCGGTTTGCGCCAGAAAGCGCATCCCCTTGCCATAGGGACGCACGTTCGGCGCGTGGCCCAGCTGCTCCTTGAGCGCGCGAAGATGGTGGGGCCAGTCGGGGAAGCTGTCCACTACGATGGGCTTCCGCGCCGACCGGGACTGTCCTGCGGCTGGCTGCGTGGCTGGGGCCTTTCGCGCCTTCACCGGAGAAGGGGGCGGTGAGGCGGGCTTGGCGGTCGCGGCCGCGTATGAGGCGGGGGGAGGGGTAGGAGGCAGCGTCGGTGCGGGGGCCGTCGATGTAGACGGCGGCGGCGTCGTGGTTTGGTCCATGTCTTGCGACGTGGACTGCGGTGACAGGGTGAGCCGGCGGGGCGCCGGTTGCAGAGCGGGGGGGGAGGCCAGGGGCCTGTCCCTCCTTTCGAGGCGCGGGTCACGCCATGGGACCTGCGTCGGCGGCTTGTAGGTTACTAGTGGCGTGGGCTGGATGGCCCAGGGAGGCGGCTGTCGGGGGCCCGCGGTTGCGGGGGATTTCGTCGGGGTGCGGTGAAGCGGCGGCGAGGCGGGCGCCTTTGCGGCGCGCTCGTTGGCGTACTCTTCCCGAAGGTAGAAGGCCTGGGCAACATTGCGGGGTGTCCTCGGTCGCTTCTTAACCTTCGCGATGGAGGCGGGGGGAGTCATGTCTCCCTAGAAGGCAGCGTGCTGGGTGTCGCGTCCACACGTAGACGAAGCCTACCCCCAGAAGGGCTGGGGGCAGGTGGGCGAGTCGTACGCGGTTTGTGGGTATCTGGGCTCCTCACGTCATGTAAACAACCCAGAATACCCACCGCGAGGTAATATCTACCGAATGTGGGTAGTCAGAAAAAGTGCGCGGACTGGATCTGACCTCCTCGACGCGACAGGCGAGATCCCCTGTGTCGAATGTCATGAAGTCTTCTCTCGCCCCGGGATTGCTCCTTCGGCGGGGAATCCTCGTGGAGCTACTGTGGCTCCCTGAGAAGGTATCAGGCGCGGCCTGTGGCTACAGGCCGGTCATTGGAGAGCCGCCCTCCGCGGTACCAGCCCCCCGGGTGAGACTCCATGAGGAGAGGCCCGGTGAGCGACCAGCGAGCGGGCGGCTATTGGCGAACTTGTAGATGGTAGTGGCGCGGTAAGGAAGATAGTGGGGATGTAGTGCGGCAGGTCAAGGATTGGTTGGTAGGTGTGTGTTGACTGGAGTTGGAGAGCCGCCCTCCGCGGTGCCAGCCCCCCGGGTGAGACTCCGTGAGGAGAGGCCCGGTGAGCAACCAGCGAGCAGGCGGCTGTAGGTCAACATAGAGTCGAAGGTGGTGGTGTGACCGCGTTGTGTGGTCCGGTGGTTCAATGGTCGGGTGTGTTGTTTGGCCGTGTGGTTGTTGTTGACCATGCAGTTGGAGAGCCGCCCTCCGCGGTGCCAGCCCCCCGGGTGAGACTCCGTGAGGAGAGGCCCGGTGAGCGACCAGCGAGCAGGCGGCTGTTAGGTCAACGTGGTCCAGGTGAGGATGTAGAGGCTTCCTCTTCAGATGTCCCTTGTAGGAGGTCCCTGGGGAGGAACCTCGTGAGTCTTCCTCGTTGAGGAAGGGAGTTCTCGTCCGGTGGGCGGGCGTGGTGTGGGGCGATGGTCCTCAGGTGGGGGTGAGACGATTGCTCCGTCCTGTCCAGCATTCGCCTCGTCAGCCTGGTGATGAAGTCGCCCAGCGGCTCCCACTGAAGGTCCCGGTACATCACATCCGTCCTCATGTACCGGGGGGCGTCAATGATTGCGCGAAGGGTTCGGTTCTCCTGCGCTTGCAGCTTCTTCTTGTTGGAGGCAGAGGTGAGCGCGAACCATGCGGGGGCGGCGTATGTGAGCCGTGACCTCAGGTACGTTTTGTAAACCATGAGTTTCGTTCTGGTGGAGAGCCTCGACTTGAAGATGGGGAAAAGTCGGGCCCTCGCACCCTTCACACTGGCGATCGTTTTCTGTACGTGCTGGTCCATGTTGAGGCCACGGTCGATGGTGACCCCGAGGTATTTGATGGTTGGCGTCCACTCAATCTCTGCCTCCTGCAGCTTGAGTCTCGGGGGGAGAGCTTTCCTTCCAGTGACGAGGGCTTGGGTCTTCGTCACGTTGACCTTCAGGCGCCACTTCTCCAGCCATTCGGGCAACGCATCGAGAGTGGGCTGGAATTTCTTGGCTGCATGTCGAGGGTTGATGGAGCTGGCCAGGTAGGCCGTGTCATCCGCGTACAGAGCCAGTTGCACGTCGACGACCGTCGGGATGTCGTCCGTGTAGACGGAGTATAGCGTCGGCGACAGGCAGCTGCCCTGCGGAACTCCTGCGAGTATCGGGTGCTCTCGTGAGATGGCGTCTTCCACAGCAACGTCAAATGTCCTGTTTGACAAGAAGGTGGAGATGAGGGCGACGACTCTTCTTGGAAGCTGCGCCTTCGACAGCTTGTAGACTAGGCCGTCGTGCCACACTCTGTCGAAGGCCTTCTCCATATCCAGCATCACCGCCACTGTGAATGCCTTCTTGTTCCAATCCACCGACATGTTGTGTAGGACCCTTGCGAGCTGTAGGGTTGTAGAATGTCCCGATCTGAACCCATATTGTTCGGGTCTCGGAGTGAATCCGTCTTGGATTTTGGGGAGAAGGAGCTTCTCGAACACCTTGAAGAGTGTTGGTAGCAGAGTGATCGGCCTGTGGTTTTCTGGAAACCTTCTGTCCTTGCCGGGTTTGGGAATCGTGATTACACGTCCCTTCCTCCAGGGCTTCGGGAAGTAACCGGCTCTTAGCATCCCGTTGAAGAGTGCGGTGATGGCAGCGATTGGGCGTTTCGGAAGGTACCGGAGGGTGAGGTTTGTGATGGCGTCTGGGCCTGGTGCCTGCTTTGGGTTGACCCTTCGCAGAGCACGTTCAACTTGTGCCGGGGAGAAAAAGATTGGGTCATCCGTGCTGGTCAGCGGCTCTGCGAAGTACGCAGCCAAGTGTCGTTTCACTTCCTCCGTGTGTTGTGGAGGGGCTGGGGCGTTCGGCGTGAATTGGCGTTCCAGGCTATCTGCCAGTAGTTCGGCCCTGTCCTCGGCCTTATAATGGAGGTGACCATTGGCGTCGTAGATGGGTCTAGTGGGCTCTAGCTCGAGGCCTATTCGTCTGCAGAGTCGATGTACCGAGGGGACCCTCTCGTTACTGTCCTCCACCTCCAGAATAGTTTGTTCCCAGCCTTCGTTGGCGTGTTTGCCCTGGCCCTGGATCGTTAGCTCTTGTACTGTGCGAGCGATGATCTTGTGCGTCTTCATGTTGCGCCCTCGCACCCATAGGCTGACACGTCGACTGGTAGGCTCGGCGCTGACCCGCTAGGGCCGCCGTGAATCTGATGCCGTTTCCAAGGGGGCGGGCATTCGGCGGGTGACCAAGCTTCACTTTCAAGGCCGCAAAGTGCTTCGTCCAATCCGGTAGATTTTCCACTACTAGCGGCGGGTAGTGCTCCTTCTTGGGGGCGTCATTTGGTCGTGCGGTAGCAGCAGCGGGGCGTGGAACGCCGGTGGCGGCCGCGGCGGCGGCAGCCGCAAAGGAGCGCGGTGACTGCGCTCGCTGCGGCTGAGGAGGTGCGGCAAGGAGGGTTGCCGGGGCAGCGGAGGTCGTAGCAGATACGACGGCCGGGGGCGCCATGGGTGCGGGTGCACCTGGAGGGGACGCTACAGGAGCAGTCGTTGTTTCCATGGGCGCCGCAGGTGTTGGTGCGGCGTCGGGGGCGCTTGGCTATCGGGGTGCAGCACGAACTTGAAAGGCTGCGGCGGCGGAGTCCCGGGGGCTCGGGTTGGGGGCATAGGTCTGCCCCTGAGCCGAGGGTCGCGTGAAGCTCGCGACGTCCCCTCGAGGCTGTGGGATCGTGCGAGTACGGGGGTTGAGGGTGGCTGTCTCTTTCGGAGGGGCGCCTGGCACATCCTCATTAGTTCGGCACAGTGGCGCTTGTGGGCTTCCGTAGGGTCCTCATCAGTCTTTGAGCGGCGGCGTCGTCTGCGCACGGGTGTGGCGAGCTTCTTCTGCTGCTCGGCAAGCTCTATGGCGGCCAAGTCGCTGGGAGGCAAGTCTTCAAGGTCCCCCAGATCTAGGGCCTGGAGGCGCAGATAGGTGGCCATCCACCTGAGCATCCCTAAGGACAACACATCATGAGAGGTGAGCTTTGATAGGAAATAAAGGTCCCTCTCATACGTTGTCCTCAGTGAGCCCGGGGATAGCCCACTCCCCAGGTACGGGGGTCTCGCTGCGTCGGTAGAGGCAGCGGCGGATGCGGCGACGTCAGGGGCAGCGGGGGCTGCGGGGGTAGCGGGGGCTGCAGGGGCAGCGGGGGCAGCAGAAGCTGCGTCGGCGGCGAACGCGGCGAAGGCGGCGTCAGAGGGGTGAGGCTGATGTTCTGCCTCGTCTTCGGGCGCGCCAGTGGTTGGCGGCCTAGGTGAACCGACTCCCTCCATTATAGGGGAAGGGAGTGCTGCAGCGACTTAGGCTTGGGAGGCGCAGGGCCAGTTACCGACACCCTAACCCGGGGCTTGCCGCTGGTGGCAGACCGGGCTCGGATGCACGGCAAAGGGCAGCCCCCCTCACCGGCAGTCGTCGGGGCAACGGGCGGTCGGTGCCAGGGGGGTTGTGGTTTCCCCCTGGGCGCTACTCGGGGGCGCTGATCCTCAGGAGCAGCTTCCGAGTTCGCAATGAGAAATATGTCGCTCGAGCAGGTAGACGCGAAAAATTATTTTATCCTCATACCCACAGGTACGGTACCTGCGGGCATGTAAACAAACGGTTGTTTACACCCACGGCCGGATCGTGCGGTAGGGAGAAATAACTTCGCGTATGGACGGTATTCTTGAAAAACCGTCGAATGGGGGATTTGGCCGCGCTTATATCCTGCTAGCGCCGGCCGGAACTAGCGTACGACACGCCGAGCGCACGCTGTCTATCTCGCTCGCACGCGCTGGCCATCTCGCTCGCTTTGTGCTCTCGCGGCGTCGGTGCGGGGCGCGGGGCCGGGTGATGTTCGTGCGTAGCTTGCTCTGGTACTTGAGAGTTGCGTTCTGTGTCGCCGTCCGCAACACAGCCAGTAGCGTTTTCACATCCTCCGCGGATTGGCCAAGAGAGTTTTTCTAGACTACCTTCCGCACGCGAGTTATTCCTCCCTACCGCACGATCCGGCCGTGGGTGTAAACAAACCGTTTTGTTTACATGCCCGCAGGTACCGTACCTGTGGGTATGAGGGAAAAATAATTTTTCGCGTCTACCTGCTCGAGCGACATATTTCTCACTGCGAACTCGGAAGCTGCTCCTGAGGATCAGCGCCCCCGAGTAGCGCCCAGGGGGAAACCACAACCCCCCTGGCGCCGACCGCCCGTTGCCCCGACGACTGCCGGTGAGGGGGGCTGCCCTTTGCCGTGCATCCGAGCCCGGTCTGCCACCAGCGGCAAGCCCCGGGTTAGGGTGTCGGTAACTGGCCCTGCGCCTCCCAAGCCTAAGTCGCTGCAGCACTCCCTTCCCCTATAATGGAGGGAGTCGGTCCACCTAGGCCGCCACCCACTGGCGCGCCCGAAGACGAGGCAGACCATCAGCCTCACCCCTCTGACGCCGCCTTCGCCGCGTTCGCCGCCGACGTAGCTTCTGCTGCCCCCGCTGCCCCTGCAGCCCCCGCTACCCCCGCAGCCCCCGCTGCCCCCGAAGTCGCCGCATCCGCCGCTGCCTCTACCGACGCAGCGAGACCCCCGTACCTGGGGAGTGGGCTATCCCCGGGCTCACTGAGGACAACGTATGAGAGGGACCTTTATTTCCTATCAAAGCTCACCTCTCATGATGTGTTGTCTTTAGGGATGCTCAGGTGGATGGCCACCTATCTGCGCCTCCAGGCCCTAGATCTGGGGGACCTTGAAGACTTGCCTCCCAGCGACTTGGCCGCCATAGAGCTTGCCGAGCAGCAGGAGGCGCTCGCCACACCCGTGCGCAGACGACGCCGCCGCTCAAGGACTGATGAGGACCCTACGGAAGCCCACAAGCGCCACTGTGCCGAACTAATGAGGATGTGCCAGGCGCCCCTCCGCACGAGACAGCCGCCCTCAACCCCTGTACTCGCACGATCCCACAGCCTCGAGGGGACGCCGCGAGCTTCACGCGACCCTCGGCTCAGGGGCAGACCTATGCCCCCAACCCGAGCCCCCGGGACTCCGCCGCCGCAGCCTTTCAAGTTCGTGCTGCACCCCGATAGCCAAGCGCCCCCCGACGCCGCACCAACACCTGCGGCGCCCATGGAAACAACGACTGCTCCTGTAGCGTCCCCTCCAGCCATGGCGCCCCCGGCCGTCGTATCTGCCACGACCTCCGCTGCCCCGGCAACCCTTCTTGCCGCACCTCCTCAGCCGCAGCGAGCGCAGTCGCCGCGCTCCTTTGCGGCTGCCGCCGCCGCGGCCGCCACCGGCGTTCCACGCCCCGCTGCTGCTACCGCACGACCGAATGACGCCCCCAAGAAGGAACACTACCCGCCGCTAGTAGTGGAAAATCTACCGGATTGGACGAAGCACTTTGCGGCCTTGAAAGTGAAGCTTGGTCACCCGCCGAATGCCCGCCCCCTTGGAAACGGCATCAGATTCACGGCGGCATCTGCGACGGAATTTCGGGTGATTCAAGCTTACCTGGACGACCTCCACCGGACCGAAGGAGTTTCCTGGTACGGCTACTCTCTCAAGGAGGAGCGGAAACAGAAAGTAGCCATACGAGGCCTACCATACGGCACGGACGTTGACCTCATCGTGCAAGCCCTCAAGGACCTTGGATATCCTGCCACCTACTGTAAAGCCATCCACGGGCGAGCAGGACGCCCTGGATGCCTCTACTTCGCGGAGGTGGAGAGAGACCCCAACCCATACGTGCCCCTTGAAACTATTTGGGGGGTCAAGACGCTGCTGTACATGCCAGGAGTGAAAATTGAACCCTGGCGTGGAAAGAAAGGTGTGGCGCAGTGTCACCGCTGCCAAGGCTTCAGACACTCGTCACACAACTGCCACCGCCAAATTCGCTGCGTGAAGTGCGGCGAACAACATGCTGCCCGTGACTGCCCCCGACCCATTGCCGAACCCGCCACCTGTGCCAATTGCGGAGGCCCTCACCCGGCAAACTCGGTCCAGTGCAACATCAAGCGCAAGGAGTCACGGAACAAGAAGGCCGGCATCGCCCCTCGCTCCGGGCAAGGAAAGCCACGTCAGGAGGAGACGCAAGCGGTCGCGGAAACGGCTGCTGCCTCACTGATGGCCCCCGCCAACGACGCCATCCCTCGTGGCGCCACCGGCAAGAAACCAGGCAAGAAGGGGAAAAAGAAGAAAAAGGGCTCACAACCAGCTGAGCCCGCTCAACCTTCCTCCGCCCGCCAACCATCAGCAGCCACACCAGCTGCCACAACTTCTGAGCCCCAGGGTCATCTCCTGCAGACCCTGGAGGCCATCCAGCTGGTGCTCAACGCCGCCATAGCCGGTGCCAAGATTAGCCCGTCCGCGCTCAAAGCCTCCATCCAACAGCCTTCCAATGGACAATGAGCTGCGGATGGTGCATTGGAACGCCTCGTCCCTTATCAGAAAGGGCCGAATCCTGGGTCATTTCCTCCGAGAACAGAACGTCGACGTGGCGCTGATCAGCGAGACGCACCTTCGGCCATCGGACTCGCTGAAAATCCCCAACTACGTCTGCTATCGGAGGGATGAACAAACGCCGGAGGGAAGAGCATACCGAGGGCTTGCAGTCCTGGTCAAACGACGCATTATTCACCAGGAAATCGACGACGTCGCACTCTCATCTATGTACGCCCTCGGTATCGAACTTCATTACGCTGGGAGGAACCTCCGTGTCTTCGCAGCCTACAGACCGCCACAGGACGCGTTCCAGGTCGCTGACATTCGCAAGCTCTTGCAGTCCCCTGACCCTACCATCATCGCAGGGGACCTGAACGCAAAGCACACGGCCTGGAACAGCACCACAACCAACACTGCCGGACGCCTGTTGCACCTTGACTCCCTGGATCACAGCTACGACATCAGCGGGCCACCAGAGGCAACACGCCACGACCCCAGGAGCCCACTCATGGACGACGTGCTGGACATAGCTGTCTGTGCACCAGGGACTACGCACGCCCCCAGAACAGCAGGTCTGCCTTGACCTTCCGTCGGACCACCGCCCCGTCCTCCTCATCTTGGACGAGGCGCCCACAATCGTCGCCCCACGCCCTCCCAGAGTGAGGACAGACTGGGACGCCTTCGCTGAAGAGCTGAGCCGCTGCACCCCATCGAGGCCAGTCACCACGGCAGCCGAAGTCGATGAAGCCACAGGAGAACTGACCAACTCAATCGGAGACGCGCTTCGGAAAACTACTCGCACCGTTCCGGGCGGAGTAAGGCTCGCGCCGCTCCCCGCACGGATCCAGGCACTCATTGAGGAAAAGCGCGAAACCAGAAGAGAATGGCAGCATACCCGGTTCCCTCCCCTGAAGAGAAGGCTCAACTACCTGATCGACAGAGTGAGGGAAGCGCTCATCGACCACGCAGCAGAAAGCTGGGACATTCACCTGAGCGAGGTTGAGGAAGAGGTCCCTTCCGTACACCGGCTGTGCAAGCAGCTGTCAGGCAAGCCGCCTCCAGTACGTCCGCTGCTGGACCAACAAGGACACCAGCGCTACAAGGCCGAAGACCGGGCCGAGATCTTCGCCGACAGCCTGGAGAATGCCTTCAAGCCGAACCCTACGGACGACGTGGAGCACGTCGTCGCAGTCGAGAGGCACCTTCGAGAACACTTCGCTACACCGATCGAGGCGGGAGAAGACCCGATGTTCTTCTCACCCAGCCAGGTCGAACGCATCCTTCGCCGAGTCCCACCACGCAAAGCTCCGGGTGCCGACAGAATCCCCAATGCAGCTCTGCGCCATCTCCCACGGCAAACTGTCGTGGCAGTGACCAGACTGTATAATGGGATACTGCGCTCGGGCCACTTTCCTGATGCGTGGAAGCTCGGCCGTGTCATCATGCTGCCGAAACCGGGGAAGAACATCATGCGCCCCGAGAGCTACCGCCCGATCACGCTACTCAGCACAATCTCGAAGGTGTTTGAGAAACTCCTGCTGACGAAGTTGCTGCCCCACGTCGAGCCCAGACCGGAACAGTTCGGCTTCAGGCCTGGGCACTCGACCACGCTCCAGCTGACCCGTGTCCTCCACTTCATGGCGACGGGCCTCAACAAGCGAGAGCACACCATCGCCATCCTGCTGGACATGGAGAAGGCGTTCGACAGAGTCTGGCACGAGGGCCTGCTGTACAAGCTCTGTCAGACCACCGCACCGCGCCGCCTGGTGAAGATCGTCGCGAGCTTCCTGGAAGGGCGGAAGTTCCAGGTCGCCGTAGAAGACGCCCTTTCTTCGCCCAGACCAATCCTAGCGGGAGTCCCTCAAGGAAGCTGCCTATCGCCTTGCCTCTACGCCGTCTACACTGACGACATCCCTCTGTTTGGAGATGCCAAGCTGGCTCTCTTCGCCGACGACGCCGCGTACATCGCGTCGTCCATCAACCGCAAGCATGCGGCGGCGAGGAAGATCCAGCCAATCCTCGATGCGCTGCCCGACTGGCTATCCAAATGGAGGATGTCAGTGAACGTCGGAAAGACCCAGGCGATGTGCACCGGCAGAAGGCGTCACAACCCGCCGCACGTGACACTCATGGGCCAGCCACTGGAGTGGCAGGACTCCGTGAAGTACCTGGGTGTCACCATCGACCGCAACCTGTCAATGCGGAAACACGTGACCAATGTGGTGGGTCAGGTGAAGACCGCAAGGAACAAACTGCGTCCAGTCCTCGATTCCCGCCTCCCCTTGCGAACGAAGCTGGGGATCTACAAAACCTACGTCCGGTCGAGGCTCACATACGCTGCGCCGGCATGGTATGCCCTTGTCTCGGAACCCAACCGTCGCCGTCTCCGAGCACAAGAGAACATGAGCCTCCGAACAATTGTCAACGCCCCACGCTTCGTCCGCAACTCCACGATACATCGGGACCTGGACCACGAAGGGCTGGACGCGTTCATCAGCCGCCTTGCGAGGACCATGTTTGATCGTGCCGACAACTCGTCGCACGATCATCTACGTGGTATCGCACCACTGCACAGCCGCCCACCAGACCGGTCCTTGGCTCTCCCCAGGGAGCTTCTACAGGCGAGAAGCGCCGAGGAGGAGAACCAACTACTTGAAGAACCACAACCCACAGATGGCCACAGTACCACTATCCAATGATGGCACCACGGGCTGAATTAGCCCCACCCCGAGCCCAGTCCCTCTGTTGAGGGCTGCGAAAGAAAACCTCGGCCATAGCCCAAGAGGCTGATGCCGAAGCCCCAACGCCCATCCAGGCGTTTGAGATGACCCACTACTACTCACATCCTCCGCCACTGTATTGGATTTGCCAGTCGCGTCTTAGTTTTTCTATAACCGTACTCGGAAGTTTTTTTGTACTACCCTCATTTTTTAGTACATTCTCTGGCATAACATCTGCCACCCTCCTGCCCCCGGCCGCCCGGGGGTAGGATTACTTCGTGCGGACGCGACTCCCAGCCACGCCGCCACACCCAAATAGGGAGCCATGGCTCCCACGCTGCCGCGCTCTATAGGGAGAGGAAGAGTGCAGAAGCACAAGGCGGAACCCAACCCCGCCCATGAAACCATAGCCTGGCTTGATACCGCCGCGGATCTCGCGGTTGCAAGTGGGCACTCCCCCCCGTCGCTCATCGTATCGCCGAGGAGAAGCCGCGCCGCCCAGGCGACTATTTGGAAGCCTCCAGACTGCCTGCCGCATTGGATGCCGAGCACCCAGAATCTGGTGTACACTCCGATCTCGACGCGCGACCCGCGTCTCCAGAGGAGGGCTAAATCTAATAACCCTCCCCCTGCACCCAGCATGGTTCCACAACCGGCACCCCGTCGAACTACCCCACCAAAACCGACGATGGATACAACTACGCCGCCGCCGTTCACTTCGGCAACCCCGATCCCGCCTCCCGTCTCTTACGCGAGGATGGTCGCCGCCCCCTCGCCGCCCCCTTCGTCGAGGAAGTCGCCGGCCACCACTACCGAGCAGCCAGCCGCCAGCAACACCCAGTCGGTGCGGAAGCTACCACCCATTGTGGTGGACCACTTCCCCGACTGGGCATACCACCTGCGCGTGCTCAAGGGGCAACTGGGTCACGCGCCGAACGTGCGTCCCTTTGGCAAAGGGATGCGCTTCTTGGCGCGCTCCGAGGGAGAGTTCCGGGCCTACCAACGTTACCTCACCGCGCTGGAAAGGCAGACCAGACTCTCCTGGTACACCTACGCGCCTAAGCAGGAGAAGCCGCTCAAGGTCGCCATCCGCGGCCTCCCAGCTGATGCCAACCCCGACACGATCGCCGCCGAACTACGTGCCTTGGGCTACAAACCGGAGTTTGTACGCCCCATCCGAGCCCGCCAAGATCGCCCAGGCTGCGTGCACTTCGCGCAGCTCACCCGCACGCCTAACCTCACCCCGGGCATATACGCAGTTACAGAGCTTCTGTGTATTCCCGGCGTGAAGATTGAGGGATGGCGTGCCAAGCAAGGAGTCCCGCAGTGCCACCGATGTCAGTCGTTTCACCACAGCTCCCACAACTGCCACCGGAGGCTAGCCTGCGTGTGCTGCGGGGGTGAACACACCGCGAAGGAGTGCCCACGACCTCGCACCGAAGCCGCCACCTGCGCCAACTGCAGGAAGGACCATCCCGCCAACAGCCTCACGTGTGCGGTCCTGCGCCGTGAGACCAAAAGCGGGAAAGCCAAACCTACTACGAAGACTCCCGCGCAGCCAGTCGCACCGGCGCGCGTGATAGCGGTGCCCTCGGGAGAGTCAAACGCGCCGGGGTCACTTATGGCCTCCGCGAGTGAGCCCGGGGGGACCACGAAGAAGAGGAAGGGGAGGGGGAGGAGGAGAAAGGGGACCTCCGCCACCATCCCATCTCAGCCTGCAGCTCCGATTGCGGTCGTCGCCCCGCCCACAGCGGGGAAGAGCACGAAGCAATCGGAGGCGCCACCTACAGCCGCTGCCCTCCAGTTATCGCTTCCGAAGCCTTCGGAAGCGGTCGCCGCCCCACAAGCCGTGGGTACGAAGGCGGAGCACCCGAAGGAGGCGATCGACTTCGCCATAGGACTCCTGCTCGATCTACTGCAAGCAGTACGGGCGGGCAGGGACCCAACGCGGATCGTCATGGAGGGTGTCTCCATTCTGATCAATATGCGATCAGGGTGCTGAGGCACCTCCACTCCTCACCAGGCAGCCCACGTCCACTACTCCTCGGCGAGTAGTCAGGACTGTGGGCCCCTCCACCTACATCAAAGTCGCCGCCTGGCTTGTAGGCGCTCACTAGGCCTCCCCCAACGGGGAATCACCTGGTGGGCTGCCTCGCCGGCGGCGTGAAAATTCATCTTCAGGGCACTGCCCACTATCACCGCCGGGTCTAATACCCGGTGAGAAACTGCTCGGGTACGAGGTTCGCCTCATACACCCGCACCCGGACCCGCACAAGGGTCGAGGAAGACACTTCAGTCAGTCAGTCAGCCACTGTATTCGCAGAACCACCAATTGTGCCATCGTCAAGGTACCAGACATTCAACGTAGACTTTAACGAAGTAACTACCTTGTGGATTGCTAGGCTGAAAATGAGGGGTCCCAATGGGTCACCCTGCTGAGCTCCAACTTGAGATGGAATTTGGGATCCATTGAAGGTTAGGTTACTCGTTGTAGCGTAACATTGGTGGAGAAAGGGGTACAGTGATGGAATGAACTCCTTAGCTTCCGCTAAAACTGTATCCCTTTCTACACTGTTGAATGCGTTTTTCACGTCTACCTTGACAATGACACAATCCGCGTTGTCTGGGTCGATAGCGAAAGCTCTGGTGGCCTGAATCGCTGCCTCACAGCCCAGCATGGTGCCGAAACCGATTTGATGGGGTTGCAGGTAAGTCGCCATGGGCTCTCTAACTGCCCGACATCCCAGTTTCGCTACGAGGCGGCGGAAGGTTGTTCCGACCGCTATGGGTCTAATTCCGCCGGTTTTCTTTATAAGGGCGCACAAGGATGCCCCGTAGAGATAAGGGCATACTTCAGAATTTGGAAAACCCTGTAGAAGAAAGTTACACAGGCGTGTTAATGATTCCAGCAATCGTGCACCATTGCTGCCTGCGGAGGGGGATGTAAGCTCTTTCAGATGTTGAGGTCGAAGCCCATCGGGTCCTGATGCAGACGAACTATGAAATGAGCCCATAGCCTTGGTAACATCCTCAGGGATTACAGTAAGTGGAGGAAAAGAGACATCTGGTGCCAGTGCGGGCAGCGATAGCGGCCGTGATGATGTAGGATGCTTTTCTTTCAGGGCAGTCAGCGTTTCAAGATTGGCCGGCGCAATACTACAATCCGATACCAGTAAACGTGCCGCTCCACCCAGATCACCCTCATGTACCTTAGCCTCAACCCTTTTATAGATGTTGAAGGGTCGGGACTCGAATGTTTCTGGCTGCCGCAACTGTAAGCAAGAACTGTCTATGTTCCGCTTAACTAGAGACGTGAGTGAGGCGGATCCATTTTGCTCAGGCACTCTCAATGCAGTAAAAACAAAGGTCAGCTTGGTTATACCAAGCAGCCTTAGTATTAGATTTAATACCATCTTCAACTAAATCAACGAGTTTCCCGGCTGCAAGGCTTCTGGCTCCTTTGGGGATGTGCTTTAATACGCGGATATTGGTTTTCAAATCGGAGAGGCCATCCAAACCCGGTGAAGTCTCATATTCCGAGGACACCTTATTATTTACGCACCAAGGTGCGGCGGGGTCCGAAGGAGCACCACCAGTCCGGTCCGGTGCTGTCTCTCTATGCATGCGGCGAATGTGTATGTTTAGACCGCGTACACCTGCAAAGCGGCGAGTGGACCCCGGGCAATGCGGACAAGAAACGCCTGCGTTGGCCGTGTTGCTACTCATGTTTGTATCTCTTAAAAATAATTTTATATGAGAAACTCAAACTAAAAGAACTAAACTATAGTTGATGGCCACTAACACTAACATCAATAAAACAATACATTAAGACAATGTCCAACAGCGTATCTAGCAGTATTAGGCTCGTGTACATTAAATACCTGAATTTAAGTACCTACCTATATAAATAATAATTATAACAAATGTCTAAACAAAAAAAAAAAAACAAAAAAAAAATCATGAATAAGTATCAGGTCGCTAATTAATAAATTATGATCGGCAATAACAATAACAAAGTCAAACAATTATTAAGGTCAACACGTATATAAAAAAAAAATGTTATAATATGCAAGCTTGGGTTATTAAATTTAAAATTATTTGTTTAATAAAATTAAACAAGCAAGTAAAATTATTTGTTTGCAATAATGCAGTCTTCAAAAATCAGTTCAGGCGTCTAATCCAAAACGTCCAAAACGCAAAACTCTTCTCCGGCTCCAACCGTCGTCGCCGCCGCCGTCGTCGGTACTCGCACAGTACTCGCAATTTGCTCCATGCGTTAAAACGAACGTATCCTCCGGTGCGTTAGCAGTTTCCGAACGCAAGTGTCAGTCAGTCGGATGACAGTCTGCCAACTGTCAATCAAGCCCAATGTTTTGATTTTGTTGTCCAGTTTTTTTTTATCGAAAATTATTTCCAAATGCCTTCTTTTCGAAAAATATCACCTTCCGATAGAGAAAATGAGTAAAAATGGCTTCCGTCTTCACCCAGGAGCAGGTCTTTTTAGTGCAAAAATGTAAAGAAAGAATATCACAGTACTTGCAAGATTGATGAGGAAAGGTTATGTTGTACCAGCTTCTATTTTTCAGCACTTTCACACGCGAAAGTAAGGAGATATCTTGTGAAAACGTATAAAAATTGAACAAGCCGTTTGTTTTCGTGTTTCCTGGCCTGGGGTTGCCAGTTCCTTTAATTTAATAATAAAAAAATCGAATACATTTAAAACACAAAATAATATTAAGATATTCTGAAATCAAGTCAAATGATGACCATGACCAATCAATATTCTTCACATCCTCTCTCAAACGTTCCAGATCCATATACTTGAATTTGCGCTGGAGAAGGACCTTGCCTCTAGAGGACGCACTTTGTAAGATTGGAAGACTAGATCATGGTGGGAGAAGGGAGCAGTCAATTGACCATGAGAGAAAACGAGGTTGGGGTTAGAGACAATAATTAAATCTATAAGAGAAGGCCTACAATTCGGAAAGTAATGAGTTGGGGACTGTAAAGGAAGAATTTGGAGGTTAAGACCTAAATGATAGAACTATCCACGTTTTTAAATACTAGTGATAATATAACAAAAACAGGAAACCAAAACAGTGCTATTCATATAGTATAGTGAGTGTATAACGGCCACAGGCAACACAGCTGACCGTCAATTCCGTGAGTACCGCCAACCGACTTTGAACTTTATGTCGAGCGAAACAGCGTACTGTAAAGACCCTCAGCGAGAGCCCTTACGTTTTAGCTGAAATTAAATATGATTAATCTGGTAATATTTGATTTTTTGAGAGAATGCACTTAAAAACTATAATCGCGGTTACAAGGGCTCGATGCCACACTTTTTAAACATTCGTTGCCGAGAAGCGGCGTATGCTGGTAGATGACCAGAACGAGGATACTATTGCCTTCCCGGTTGGCTTACAACAACTGAATAAAAAAAAACAAAGCATCATTCGTTTTGACAATCTTTGAAAATAATTAAATTTTGCCCGATTATAAGGCATTCGTGGCTATAACACCATGAAGGCTCTACATTTACCCCCCCCACCATCGGAAAAAAATTAACTAATTAAATTAATTAGTTAATTTGATTTCCAACTAATTGAAAGGAACAGAGAAAAACAGTTAAGTTTCAAAAATTTTTGAACTTGGCTTTGACACACAACCATGTGTCTAGATTAGGCTTTGGATTCTACAATTCAAAAATTAAAGTTAAATTTGAAATTTAAAATTTAAATTTATGCAACTCAAGATAAAATTCAAGTTTTATAAAAAAAATTATGTTAAGACACTTTATGATTACTCAGACTGTCTGTCCTTTAGAGCATCAAAGTAATCCAAAAATTATGTCAAAGTTCCTTTCAAGTAATATTACAATAGTTATAAAAAATTATAAAAGAAATTTTGAGAAAAATAAGTGAAGCTGATTGTCCTCAAAGATTTAGAAAGAAACTTAACACGGGTTGAGTGTCTTTCTATACTTATAATCTACCTACCTTCGGAGGGACTTAGATACTATACATTATAATTGAAGATCATCTCCATGAAAGAACGACTGACGATTAGCCTTAAAAAGTAGGCGTAACAAACTCAATATTTCAACATTCAAAGAATTCAACATTATAGCAATTCAACTTAATGATCCTAAAAGGATAACACAAATATTTAAAAGTATACAGTTATAACTTGTATAGTGAAAAAAAAAAATACTTATATTTTTATTACTGAAGTTAACAGAAGTGTTAAATGTTAAGGCTCAAGCGAGGAAAAACCTCAGTAAAAGCCTCGCCCCAGACATGAAAATGATCCTTATTGCAGCTATTTAAAAAAAAAGAATTAAATTGAAAAAAAAAAATTAGAAATTGATAACATTCCTAACATTTGCTAAGTTACAGTTAAAATACCTACCGAAATTACCTGTCTACCTAACATAACTGCAATAGTTAAGAGCATTAATATATATATTACAACTCAAATAAATTGGAAATAGAAATAAGTAAACTTCAGTCCAAATGACTGTGACCCAAATAGTCATATAAATTTAACGTCTATTTTTCAAAATGAAAAATGAGTTGCAATTTCCATATCCACACAAAAAGAAATTAAATAAAAGAACTTAAAATCATAACTTGAGATCATCAAAAACTTCGACTCAAAAACGAACCATCACACCACGACAGTATATTCCAAAAATTTCACTCAAAGAAATTTAGAGGATTGCACTCCTGAGTATCAGCAGTGCATTCAAGTGACAAAGGCCATGATGCTTGACAAGATATGAAATAGTATCAACCCTTCACAATCACAAGCAGCCTGGCAAAAGTGGACCGCAGCTTTATGTACTAAAACGGTACAAACTAGTTTTCACTATTGGAAATAACTAGCTGCTTTGACCCTCTCAAACCAAACTACCCATAACCGAGAAAAGCCAATAAACAAATCCTATGAAAAAAAAAATAATTATTAATCTTCTTTTCTTCTTTTTTCAAGCATCAAGGTCTGGCGTTAGTGGTCGCTCATCAAATGTCCATGCAGCACATGAAAACAAACATATGTATGAACAAACACAAATAAACTATTCACAAATAAATAGTTGTGACTTTACATCAGATATATGAAGCGAAAAATCGATTTAGTAAGTTTTCATGTCTAGGAAAATTCGCTTTTTTCCAGTACTAACCAGCATTTTAACAAAAATTGTGAGTTTTACAAAAACATACAGCGCCATCTATTAGCGAGTAGCGTGACTGTATCCAAATATTATTCAAATAATATTTAAAAACATAAAAACAATTAAAATCCTGTACTGCGCTTTTGTGCGCAGTCACTTAGAGTATGCTTCCCCCGTATGGAATCCCTTATATGATAAATACATTACACGTATTGAAAATGTACAAAAAAAGTTCCTACGGTATTTAGATTATAGGGCACGTACTAAATCTTCCGATTATAGTAATAGATGCGTGCGATACCATTTCTTACCTCTACGCGTGCGACATGGTATAAGCGACATATGTTACCTTATCAATATTATGAAGGGCTTGATCGACAGTCCAGCACTCTTGTCAAAAATTTCTTTAAGGACAAATATACTAAATCTTAGAGAGCGATCAGTTATCTACATACCTAATGTGAGGACTAACTATCGAATGAACTCCTTTTTTGTTCGAGCTGTTAAAGAATTCAAGAACATGGTAGTTGATAGCAACATTGATATAGACATCTTCACAACCAGTACTCGTGTGATCAAACAGAGACTTGCCAATGTGTATTTTGAGGATACTAATGTCTGGTCAGAGAAGTAGATGTTTCCTTTTTTACTGTTGTTTTTACATTTTACAACATCCTCTCCGATTCCTTCAACGCTCAAACAAACCACACTTTAATCTTTGTCTTCCCTCCCTGCTCCGCTATACAATCCTTTCATTTTTAGGTCTGTTACCGAGGGAGAAGTTGAAAAACATATACTTGCTATTCATTCGAATGCCGAAGGCATTGATAGCATAAGCCGCAGAATGATTGTTCTTGGAATTGAATTTTTGGTACCTGTTCTCTGTCACATTTTCAACTTCTCGCTTAGTACCAGTACTTTCCCTAGCTGTTGGCGTCAGGCAGCAGTTATCCCCATTCCAAAAATTTCAAATCCTTCGATACCCTCACACTTTAGGCCTATTTCCATTCTCCCCTTCCTTTCAAAAGTCCTCGAACGCCTCGTCCAACACCAACTTAGTGTAATTGTTAATACAAATAATGTCCTTAGCCCGTTCCAGTCTGGTTTCCGCCCTGGCCATAGCACTGTTACTGCTCTAACTAAAGTGTCCGATGACATACGCTTTGGAATGTCGAATCAACAGGTCACAACCCTAGTGCTGCTAGACTTTAGTAATGCCTTCAACAGCGTTGATTTTGACATTCTACTAGCAATGTTAAAATCTCTCTCTGTCTCGGACTCTGCAGTGGAGTAATTCCGCAGTTACCTCGTTGGACGCCGACAGCGTATCCGCGTAGACAACAAATTATCTTCCTACTGCGATGTAGTTGCCGGTCTTCCCCAGGGCGGTGTCCTCTCCCCTCTCCTATTTTCTATTTTCATTAATTTCCTGACTCCCTTCCTATCCTGTCATTACCACCTGTATGCTGACAACCTGCAAATCTATTCTCGAGCCTCCACTGATGATATCGACGTCTTGATTTCCAAACTTAACGATGACCTAGCTACTGTATATATATAGATGGAGTCAATCGCATGGCCTTATCGTAAATCCTGATAAGTCACAAGTTATCATCATTGGAGGCTCGAAACAGATTTCACGGCTCAACTTCGATCTGATTCGACCTGTTACTTTCAGTGGTGTCACTTTGCCTTTTAGCAAAGTGGTTAAAAATCTTGGGGTTCTTTTCGATAGCAATCTCTCTTGGGCTCCGCACATTACCCAAACCAGCAGAAAAGCCTTTGCTGCTGCTGCATCGCTAAAAAGGTGGAAAAACTTGCTCCCCGTGAAGACTAAAATCGAACTTATGCAATCCCTACTTTTTCCGATTCTGGACTACGCAGATGTATGCCTCATTGACCTCAATGAGGACCTGCTCAATAAGTTTCAACGCTTGCAAAATATGTGCATCAGGTTTATATATGGGTTGCGTAAGTTCGATCATGTGTCTGAATACAGGAGCAAGTTGAAATGGCTTCCTATTAGGTTGCGCCGTGAAGAACACGTCCTGACGCTTCTGTACAATGTTCTGTATGACCCACGCACTCCTTCCTACCTTAAGGAGAGTTTCCAGTACCTAGGTGCTGACCGCTCGCGTGTCTTTCGATCGAAGTCTGACAACATTTTGCGGGCTACATTAACACGGTCGGGCTACTACAAGGAGTCTTTTGCTTTAAAATCTGCTCAACTGTGGAATAATTTGCCCTCTGAAGTTCGTCACTCCGAGTCGCTTGCTATTTTTAAAACAAAACTGCATAATTATCTCCTAAGTCGTTCCTCTTCTGTTTGCAACTGAGTATACATGTATTCGTAACACTATAGTTATAGATATGTATATTTATATTTATTTGTTTATATTTTTGTATTTTTGTATTTATTTTATATATATATATGTGTTTTTTGTATGCAAATTTTTATGGGTACACTACCTGCTGTGATTATTAATGTATGTCTTTTCCTCTATAAAAAGGTTGTCTGGTAGAGATCGCTCTCAGCGATAAGACCGCCTTTGCCCACTATAACCTTAAGTGTTATTCTTTGTGTGTTCTTATGTTTATGTGTGCAATAAAGAATTTATTAATTCATTCATTCATTCATTCATTGACTATTGCCTTCCCGGTTGGCATACAACAACTGAATCAAAAAAACAAAGCAACATTCGTTTTGACAATCTTTGAAAATAATTAAATTTTACCCGATTATAAGGCATTCGTGGCTATAACACCATGAAGGCTCTATAGTACCAAACGACCAACATGTGTGTCTGCCCTGCCTGTAATACTCATATTTCTATCGGGGAACTTTTAACATGTACAAAGTGTAGAGAAATGTATCACTATGCTTGCGTTAATATATCCAAAGCGCAATTTCAACAACAAAGGGATGAATTAGAGCTAATTTGGTCATGCCCTAACTGTACAACACGACGGCCAAGAAATGATGACACTCCAGTTCACGGCCTTGGATTTGCACCAACCTCTGAAGCTCCAAGAAAGTTTGATTTTAGCCCATCTGAGCTGAATAGAATCACTCATAGACCAAAGAATAATAGCGCTGCAGAAAATAGAACAATTTTATTTGAAAACAGCGACGATGACGAAGCACCTGTAGCAGAAGAAAAATCCATGTTCGATGAGTACGACACATCATCAGAACCAAATACAGCACTAGCTCATTTGACAAATGCACTGATAACGCTAACGGGAAAAGTCTCAGCTCAATCAACGCTAATTGATGAACAAAATAAGAAATTGATAGCCCAACAAGTGCTTATGGTCGATTTAAACAGGGTAGTTGAAGAATTAAATTCTACTGTAAGTACCCTCAAAGCATCGATGTGTTTACCGCCCGTTGTCATACAAAATGAAGAGGATGGCAGATTGGATAACGTCGGATGCGAGAGCAGTACCCAATCTACAATTACGCCTAGAGAATACCGAAAGATCGTGCGTGCAAGCGAGCCTTCAATTCCTAAGATTACTTCGTGCAAAAAAAGACGACAGTAGCTAAGAATATTACGCCGCCAATAATTCCACCTCTACCGATCACCGACGCAGCGGAAACAAGTTTCAACGGTGTGGAGCCACAAAAAACGCCGGTACTGAAGCGGAATAATGATAACGGTGTCGGTTGGCAGGAAGTTCGACGCCACAAACGTAAGAATAAAACGTCTACAGTAATCTCGGGAAAAGGAACGAACACCGGTGTCCTACAAGCTGTAGAAAAACTGAAGTACATACAAGCATGGTCACTTAAACCTGAAACTACAGAAGAACTTATTAATTATTTAAACAAGTTATCACCATCCAAGGACTACCTGGTTGAGAAACGAGAGATAAAAACCGACCGTCACGCCGCTTTCGTGATTGGAATACCAGAAAGTTTATACCCGCTAATTACAACGCCTACTTCGTGGCCACAAGGTGTCCGGACTCCACCACCGTCTGCATACCGGTATGCAGACTGTTTCGCGTCCGTCCCCGTGGTGCACGGGGTCCCTCCGCAACTAAGCTGTCAACCAACGCTCAGTAACCATGCGCCGGTGCCGGCGTTCACTACTACTACTAGTAATAACTCGTCATTCATCCAACTTACTGTATGTCATCAAAATATGCAGTCGTTGAGTAATAAAACAGTTAAACTCGAAGTGCTGCTCAGTTCAGATTTAAAGTGTGACGTGTTAGCCTTAACAGAACATTGGTTGACGGAAGACAAGTTAAAATGTGTTAATTAAGACGGTTACACACTCTTGTCTCACTTTTGTCGGAAACGAGCGGCACACGGAGGTAGTTGTATGTATGTAAAAAATGGCTTAAACGCAGTAGAGATCCCTGAGATAAGAATAAGAAAGCTTTATTTGCAGTAAATGTGGTTAACAAGTTGTTAAATATTTTGTAGTATCACCAAACCAATAAACAAATTTTGCATGCAAATAATTATGATAAGATTATTTATATTTAACCAATGATATTACAATTATTTAACACATTAATAATATGCATGCATGTCATTTCATTTCACTTTCAATTTATATATTACTAGCTGTTGCCCGCGGCTTCGCTCGCGTGGATTTAGTATTTATGTTGTTACCGGTTTTCCGAAGCAATGAGATATTTTCCCGTCATTTCCGGGTAATTTTAAACTAAGGAAAAACAGGACTAACCCTGCGCAAATCAATGAGTATAATTCAAGATCCAGCTGAATTTTTTATAATATACAGACGTTACTCATAAATAACTCAGAACAGAGGAACGTAGCAGCAGTATCCTAACAAATGTAAAGAGAGAGATGAGAGACACCTTTATGTAATATTTCAAAACAGAGCCAATTCGCAGAAGTAATTGAGAAAAACTGAAACCCTCTCCCTCTCTCTCCCACCCCCCTTCCTCTCCCCCTCCCCGTCCCTCTGTCTCTCTCCCTCCCCCTCCCTCTCTCCCTCCCTCTCCCCCTCCTTCTCCCTCTCCCTCTACCTCTCTACGTCTCTACCTCTCTACCTCTCTACGTCTCTACCTCTCTACCTGTCTATCTCTCTACCTCTTTACCTCTCTGCCTATCTACCTCTCTTCCAATCTACATCTTTACCTATCTACCTCTCTACCTCTTTACTTATCTACCTCTCTACGTCTCTACCTCTCTACCTCTCTACCGCTTTACCTCTCTACCTCTCTACCTCTCTACCTCTAACTTTCTACCTCTACCTCTATCCCTGCCCCTATCCCTACCCCTAACGCCAATTTAACCGCTATCCCTAACATAGAAACGACACCCATATTAATTTTTAGACATTTCAAACCTATCGCACCCCAACCCCATCCCCAGGGGATGATGGTATTTCACGTCCACCACGTTGGTTTTCAAAGTTGTTGTAGCTTTCGTAATCAGCGACCCGATAAACCATACCAACGACACCCATATTGATTTTAAGACATTTCAAACATCCTAGTGTGGGGATCAGTACCCAACCACTAGTTACTAAGAAAACAAATAATAAACATTTATGTACTTATTATATCCGCACATTTCTGACACACATGTACACATATTCACAAACACACATCTACACATTCAAATACTTAAGCGTATATCTGCATTTTTTTACTTGCACAGTATTGTTATCCCCTCTTTTTTTTTTATTAAATATTATTTTACTTTTAACAAGAAACCTTGTATTGTATTTAGCGGAAGAGTGCTGGCAACCCACAACACAGGGTATCCTAGTGTGGGTGTCAGCTTGCAATGTAAATATGATGTAATCCTTTTTTAATAATAAACTATTTTATTTATTTATTTTATTTTATCTGTTCAGGATCTTCAATTTTAATGGTATTGTTATTAATAATCTTTGATAAGTGATCTATAGCCCGCAATTCATTACCATTTCCATTATTATTAATTATATTCCAGGTAGCTCTACATTTACTTTTAGAATTATTTATAAAGTTACTATTTATTTTAGCTTGAGATAAATTTATGCATTTTTTCAATAATTTTGTATACTTCCTATAGTGTTTTTTGACAGTCTTTGTTTTCTTTTATAATATGTCATGCGCAACTTCCTTTTGGTTGCGCAGGAGGTCCTGAGACCTTTAGTTAGACAGTTTGGCTTGTTGTGCTTGATGCTTACTTTCTTTTGATATTTCGGAAAGCACAGATTATAAAGCAGACTAAGATTTTCGTGAAAGTTTTTGAATATAATATCTACATCATCACCAACCAACACATCTGACCAGCAGTAATTCAGTAAACAATGTTTAAATTTATTTATGTTTTCTGGGCTAAAGTCTCTTAAAGTTCTATAATAATATCGTATTGGCTCTACTTTATTAGCTACAGGCACGGTTAAAAGTTGCGCGGTGTCATGGTCTGATAAAGCCAGAGGTAAAGTATCTCCTTTTGCTTCCTTAATGTTGCTGGCAAAAAGGTCGATGCAAGCCCGTTGCCGTGTGGGTTTGTCAATATGCAGGTCTAGGTTGTAGCTTTCCAGCACCTCTTTTAATTCTCTAGATATATTTGTGTCCTTCAGTATGTCAATATTCCAATCACCAATCAGTATTATAGATTTATTGTTTTTTTTTCTTTAATTTGTCGAGTAAACGGAGAATTTATCTTCGGAATTAGTTTGCGAAGTATCCGCCATTCGTCTAATTGATTTTAATTTGACCATTATTTGTATTTATAGAACAGGTGTAATTAATTCTCCTTTAAATGTAACTATTGACGTATTCCTTGCTCGCTTGGAAAGTGTGATCGAGAAAGTCAGTTTAAACGACTGTGAGTGCATTATTGTCGGCGATTTTAACATTAACTGTCTAGAAAAATTTAACTCTGTCACAAAAAAGCTGTACGAAATGTTGTCTACCCACAATTTTAGATGCGACGTTGACTTTCCAACAAGAATAACTTCCCACTCAAGCACAGCATTAGACCACCTATATACTAACGTACCTTTAGGCTCAATAACTACCTGTCCCGTCACAACCAACTTGAGTGTGGTCACTACCTTGCGATTCGGAGCGAGTTGCTCTGCGCTCGCCGGGTACTAAGTCAGCCACCGACTCGTTTTGTTCGGGATTACTCTAAGGAAAATATCGATTGGGCTTACAGCTGTGCCCGCCATGAATGTTCCACTGAGAGCTTGGCTACGGTTATAATAAACGTAATTAGTAATTATGTAGGTAATTAAGGCTTAGAATATTGCTGTGTCGTCTGGAATCCTCATTATGATGTCTACATAAAACGTTTAGAATCTGTTCAAAAGAGGTTTCTATGGCATCTTTCGTACACCTGCAACGTGGCGAAAAAAATTCCAAGCTATGCTAAAAGACTTGAGTTCTTTAAAATGACCTCATTACAGGACCGTAGGTATTTATTAGACAGTGTATTTCTATGGAAGCTTATAAACGGTAACTATGATTGCAGTCCTCTTCTTTCCTGTATAAATTTTCGCAGTCCGCACAACTTACCTCGTTCTGGCAAATACGCTCTGTTTGTCTCTGTCTGTTTTCTCCATTAAACAGATTAACGTATAATTACAACAATCTCAGCAAAAAAAATAATAGTCTTGATATTTTTAATTCTCTTTTAACTTACAAAAAGGAAGTTATTCAAACCATGCATAACCTAATATGACCAGTATTCCTTCAAATGTAAAAGACATGTATACTAGTGGTTTTTTATTCCAAGATAAAATTAACAGACTTGAAATTTATATTACATGAAGGAGAATAAAAAGAAGAAAGAAGAATGACTAAGAATTATTTTTTTAATGCCGCCATTTTTTTTTATAATTTTTAAAAAAATCTGTAGTGGACTTTTTTTTTAAGTACTGGCACCACCAAAGCAAAATAAACTGGCAACACTCAATTGCCTTTTCGTTTTTCTTCGTATAGACGTGCGTTCCAGAACAGGAAATATTATTTTGACACAGGATAGCTGTATATGACGCCCGTGTGCGTGGTCAAGACAGACTGCTGTCAACGGGTAATGTTTTTCAAAGTAATATTTTTTTTGACAGCAGTGTGTTTCAACCACACACATGGACGTAACATAAAGCTATCCTACTCTCACCGCCAGTTGCACAAAGCATCTTTAAAGTTAAAGCTCCTTTAAGTCTATTGCGGACTCTTTCTATTCTGCTGACAAAGAAAGTGACAGCAGTAGATTTAAAGGAGCTTTAATTTTAAAGTAGCTTTGTGCAACTGGCTGTGTCAGAGATTTTGCATTTGTGAAACGAAAGAGGTTAAAGTGATCAAAATAGTGTATTTTGCTGGAAAATATCTTAAAAGTGCACAAAAATGAAGAATTCGAGTGATTTAGCTTACTGCGGGTGTTACGCGTTTTTGTTCATTTACCGTAAGCACAAGAAAACCCGACAGAATGCAACGATACAGGACATGGAGACGAACTATCACACAGTTGGAAAATGTGGAGGGGTATCGTCAATCCAAACTCTTCATCAAGGGATATAGATAGAAAAAAGACTTAACAGCACCAGTAAACCAGTGCCCTCGGCAGATTGGCTTGTGGTGCAGAGAGCCTCACACCAGGGGACACAGAATTGTGTGTGAAAAGCTTCGGAGGTCCTCTCAGGGTCCTTATTTAGTACATCTCAATCAGTAGATAGGGGGAATGGAAAATGGGGATACCCCGATGAAGCCAAAAGAGCAGCTTGCCGCATAAACTGGCCATCTTCCTGGATGGGGCTTACAGTGAAGCAGGCCACACCGTCCGTTTCTAGCTGGGATAGTGAATGAAATAGCTATTTAAGTGATCTGATCACCCGTCTGCGCAGATTCTCCACCAGAAATAATAATAATAGGCTTATTATGTCAATTCAAAGTGTTAACTAT
This sequence comes from Athrips mouffetella, assembly GCA_947532105.1. Lineage (NCBI taxonomy): Eukaryota > Metazoa > Arthropoda > Insecta > Lepidoptera > Gelechiidae > Athrips > Athrips mouffetella. The sequence continues at coordinate 25,181,321 of OX383965.1, forward strand.
CTGTTACACAATTAGCAAGATTTTTTTAGATGAACAGATATTAATATAAGATGAATAATATTACACTTAGTGTAAAGTTGTTATTGGCCGCATGAAGCTGCTTGGACATGCCTCGTTGCCTCATGTTTTTTTTTTTTTTTTTTTTACTATGTATGGGCTTACTCTTGACCTCGATCTAGCCTTGAGGACAGAGATGAGGTCGACGATGGAACGAGCTTGCCCAGAAGAAGCCTATTCACTCGCGACTTAAATAGATCTTAAGCAAACACACTCCGTCTTACACCAAAAAAGTTAGACATCTGTTGAACACTTGATTAAAAATATCGTACCAAATAACTCTGTCTATGTCATTGATGCGCAGAAGTCAAAAATGACTTATTTTATTATGACTTGACTTCTGCGCATCAACTGACATAGCCAGTTATTTTGTGCGCATTTTTTTAATCAAGTGTTCAACAGATGTCGAACTTTTTTGTAGTAAGACCACGGAGTAAGACCCACTATGTTCAGTTGCCCTTGGGTGAAGCAGCATGCTTATTTGCCACTAAATATTCATAGTGATGTTCAGATAATGTCCTTTTATTTGACACCCAACATGGTATCATATAAAAATATTATTTTGGTCATTCATGAGTTAATGTCCTGATGGCGCCACATTCAATGTAATGTAACATCTTATATCCTATAACCAGAGGAAGATCAAGACGCTTCTAATCTAACGCTACTCATTTGTTTAACTACAATAAGTTGTATAGAAGTTATGAGGCAACAGATGAACATAAATATTAATTATAATAATTGCTGCGGGTAAAAATGTGTGATCTTTTCCATTGGGTTGACAAGCCCGTTGGTGTGGTTGGTAGTGAGCCTGCCTCTCACACCATGGGCCGCGGGTTCGATCCCCGCCCAGGGCAAACATTTGTGTGATGAACACAAGTGTTTGTTCTGTGTCTTTGTGTTATTTATCTATTTATGTATGTATATCAGTCTCTGGTACCCATATAGTACAGGCTTTGCCTAGTTTGGGATCAGATAACCTTGTGTGAAATGTCTCCCAATATATAATTTTTTAAAATTATATTCTTTGTAGACTGGTTGATTAAGGAAGATAATATCTAAACACAGGTATTTGTGATTATTTTACTCATGGTTTAATTAGAAATAAATCAGATGAGAAATACATAGGAATACCAATGTCATCAGCCAGATGACTAGAATGGTGTTGACACCCAGAGTGGTACGGTTGCCTGCCAAGCCGAGAGTCCTAGGTTTGAATCCTGGTAGGGGCTTGTGCACGAGTGAAGGACATTTGTATCTGTATTTCAGTCCGGAACTGGTTTAAAAGTAATGGCCAGTTAGTCCGTTGCATCATTTCCCAGGGAAATGTCCTTTAATAATGCTATTTTGTGATGACTGATGACTTTTATAGTTCTTCATCGCATTGTAGTATCAATCCTGAGGTTGTATAGCGGCCATTCAGCTTTAGTAGAACTGATGTGCTGTCCTACACTATACTAATATTTATTTTTGTAATGTTTCTTGATTTTATTGCTTGTAGAGCCTGGATGATTGTATTCTCACATTATAACATATTAGTGTAGTATTGTCCGAAGGCACTTGATATTACAATATTAAGATCTTGTGAGTCTGCACTCATTCCTAGTTTTAGTTTTTGATCCCTTAAGTTAATTAATTTCTGAGTAGTCTTGTGTCTCCTCTTGTAAGTCTATGTTGTATTTATTTATGTATAGATGTATTCTTTGGGTAGCTTGTTACACGGTGCGGCCAAAAGTGGCTGGTGACTTAGAGCCTATCTATTATTTTGTGTGGTAAATTATCTGGCTATGTAAGCACTGATTTCAACTCCAGTATTTCATTTTTATCGTTTATTCCAAGAATGTACTTTCACAGACATCTCGTGAGCTTGACAACCCGATTCTACAAAATACACATATTTATCAATACTGCTTTGATTTATTAATTTAATTAGCCAATATCAAAGAAGTGAGGAAAAAGGTTAGGTGTTTTAGGTTATATTATATCTGTCAAGCAAGCGTTTCATTTTGAAAGCCGTAGAGATAACGGTATCAATAGTTCAAATGAGTGAGTCAGTTCACTCACTCGAATTAGTTAAGTGTATTTGTTTGATGTGTTGTCTTAATTCTTGTAATATGTAGCGGACCTATTATAAAATAGGTAAATGAAATAATAAAGAGTAACCTGAAATGAAACTGAAATTGTCGATTTAGACCTGAACACGATGAAAATTCAAGGAATACAAGGTACAAAAACGATTAAAACTAACGCAGTTTAGTTTTTATCGTTTTAGTACCTTAAAGTGATAACCCATTTTTTTTCTTTTTTTCTCTTGTATAAAAGATAAATCCACTGTATCAGTTTTGTGAGGGGCCCACAGTCCTAACTACTCGACGAGGCGTAGTGAACGTAGGCTACCTGGTGTGGAGGGGAGGGGATGCGAGCCAGGATGGAGACACCTTCCGTGACAATTGTCACCGGGTCTGTGCCTGCTCTCAAGGCCTTGAGAACGGAGAGCAGGAGCTCGATGGCAAGGTCGATGGCTTCGTGTGTGACTGAAGTTGTTGACACCTCCGGGTGCTTCGTCTTCACTCCCACGGCTTGTGGGGAGAAGACCGTGTAAATAGGCTCTGTGGCAAAGGCGGTACAGCCCAGGCAAGCGGCTGTCGAGGGCCCGCGGTTGCGGTTGCGGGGGGCTTCGACGGGGTGCGGTGAAGCGGCGGTAAGGCGGGCGACTGCACTTTTGCAAAGCTTGGCGGCGATTTCTTCGCGAAGGTAAGTGGCCTGGGCGACGTTGTGAGTGGCCTTTGGTCGCCTCATGACCTTCGTGGTAGAGGCAGGGGGAGCCATGACTCCCCTCGATCCCTCAATAATTGTCGGCCGACGAGATTGACATTTTGCCTGCTCTTACTAGGTAGTTTCTTGACAATTGAACACTGACAGTGACGCAATTAGAGAATAATTCCAACGTTGCGCGGGAATATTTCACAGAGGTCTGTCTGCTACAACCTGTTTTATATCCGGCCTAATAGTACTTGGATGACTGCTTGTCGTGCGTGTCATAAGATCTTGTATTACTTCTCGGACTCATATGGTCTAAATTATTTAAATGAGTTGACTCATTAATATGACTCATTGAAACTGACCAAATGGTTCAAATTATTCAAATGAGTTAACTCATTAATATGACTCATAGAAACTGACAACTCTCAGTCAAATGATCTGCCGACTTAGAACGAGCCTCTAGGCAAAGGGCAAATGTAATTTTTTGACGTTACGAGGTATAAACTGACGCAGGTGACCTGACTCACACTAAAATAATCGATAGATCGCAACACTATTTGTAAGTAGGGTTGTCATAGTCCAATCTGTGTTGCCATATTCCAATGAGTGATGCCGTATTTCAATAACTTTAAAAATCGATTGTAAAAAAATGGTGGCCTTTAAAAATATTCTTTCTTCACCACAATATTATCTACTATTTTATCTATCATATGAACTTGGTTTGAACCCTGTTAATTTTCCCTCGAAATAAAAATCCAACCCCCATAGTAAAATTTTACATCTCTTTTTATAAATCTCACATAAATGTTTTTACTTCATATTTCTTTATATTATGAGTAGGTAGTTCAAAATATGTTTAGATATTTACTTATTATCCTTAATTTATTTTCAGTTAGTTACTTAAGTTTGTGAATGCCGCCGAATGACATTTAAATTGTTAACTTTAATGTTCATTTTTAAGAAGTTGTTAATGTACATTCTGTTGGTGACCTAATAAATGAAATAAATAATAAATATGACGTCTGTTTCCCCATGAAACGTAAAAATTATCGAAAGAAAAGTATGAGTTCTTGGATTTCTGACGACATAATAAATATAAAAAAAATTCTATTTGATCTTATTAGCTTGAATAACAAATTCCCGGATAACCAACAAATTGAAAATTTTATCGATGCTTTTGATAAAAAATATGTCTCAATTATTAATTTGAAAAAATCTGAGCACTATTCTAAGTTAATATGTAACAGCCAAAATCGATGTAGAGCTATGTGGAAAGTTGTAAATAAAGAAAGGGGAAAAGACAACAACTCAAGCATTGACTTCACAGAGATAGCCGTGAACTCTCAAGGAGCGAAGTTTAGGTGCAAGAAGGACGTGGTCGATGCCATGAACTTACGCTTTGTGTCAGCCGCTTCTGCATGCGGAGCGCCCGCCGCCGATCTGCCTTGCGTAATAGCGGCGCTGCTCGCCGCGCACCCGCCTGTTGACCACTCTCTTCGTCTTCGGTTTTTTACTCCAGATGAATTATTTAAAATCATTAGGACGCGAATACCTCATAAGCCCACCAAAGATATTTACGAGGTCTCTATGGATCTTTTAAACTCGGCCGCCGCACAGCTTTCTCCAGTGCTAGCGCACCTTTTTAATCAATGTGATAAGTTAGGCGCCTTTCCTTTACCTTTGAAAATAAGTAAAATATCACCGCTATTCAAAGGTAAAGGAAAGAGAGAGGATATTGATGGATATAGACCCATTGCAATTATACCGGCAGTAGCAAAAATTCTAGAGAAAGGCCTGAGTGAGAGGTTGACTAGCTATCTAAATTCAATCGAAGCCTTGTCCGACCGCCAATACGCTTACCGTGCGGGGCGCTCGACGACCGGGCTCACACGGGAGGTGGTGCGCCGGGTGCTGGACGCGCGGGAGCGATACTTGCAGGTGGCAGTGCTGTGCTGCGACCTATCCAAGGCGTTTGATGTAGCCGACCAGTCCTTGCTCGCCCGTAAACTCCATCTCTATGGGATTCGGGGACCGGCACACGCATTGTTCACGGATATTCTGCGAGGAAGGTCGCAGGTGTTGGTGGCGTGTGGCGGTCGCGTCAAGCCCGATGCTCTCTCCACGACTATGGTGTAGCTCAGGGGTCTGCAGTGTCAAACATCCTTTTTTAATTGCTTCTCAATGACCTGCCTGAGGCCATACAGGCCGGAGAGACGCTAATGTACGCTGATGACGTCGCTTGTGTCGTGTGCGCCCCGTGTATACAGCAGTTGGAAGAAAGGTTAAACGAAGCCGCGGTCCAATTGTCACAGTGGTTCAGTTATAATGGTCTAGCATTGAACCTGAAGAAGACACATTTCATCCATTTTCATCTGGGAGGCAGAACGCAAAGACAAATCACGGTACAAGTGGGTGGTACTAAACTGGACCAAATAAAATGCACTGCGTTTTTTGGGTTTTGAATTGGATTGCGGTCTTACGTGGGAGTCCCATATCGTGAAGACATGTAGCAAATTAGGGAGTGCCTGTTTTGCATTGTGGCAACTGGCTCGAGTGGTCCCGCAGGATGTGGCGCGTTCATGTTATTTTGCTACTGTGCACTCACTGTTGACGTACGGTGCTGAGCTGTGGGGGTGTGCCGCCGAATGGGAGAGGGCCTTTCGAATGCAGAAAAGAGCGATTCGAGCTATTGTACACGTGAGGCAGGACGTCTCCGCCAAACCATACTTTGCTGCACTCGGAATACTCACTCTCCCGTCCGTGGTGATTTACCTTATCGCCGTGTACGTCCATACTCACATAGAGCAGTACCAACAGCGTGCTGATACAACCGTGAAAACGCTCCGGCACGCGACTAGACTACTACCGATCAAACACAGACTAGCCAAATCAGAAAAATTTACCCATGTAGCGGGGCTAGCGGTCTATAATAGGTTACCTAGAAGCGTGAGTGACGCACCGTCACTGGACACTTTCAAAACTAGACTTAAGAGGCCCACGAACCGCGCCTAAAATCGCGCGCTGGGATCATGCGCCGAGTGATTTTTTCTGTTGCTGTCTCACCTGAGTGCGACAGGGCGCTAAAAGAGCGGAAGCGCGATATTGTCTCATGAAACCAGTTTTTGGGTCTTGACGGGCGCGGTGTGCGGGGCGGGTGGCTAGCGGGCAGCCTAGTCATTTGACTAGTCATAGCTATTTAGCTAAATAATAATTTTTATGTTTTGCTTGCATTGCGCTCATTTTTAACGGCGTATTTTCTACATTTCTAAGAATGATGAACTGTGTGGTGAGTAGCGAAGAAATAATAATAACTTAGTCGTACAGATAAAAATTCATGTTTGTTATTCGAAAGTTAAATCATAATAAAATATTTTAATGAAATCATAAAATAAAAAAAAAATCGTATTGCTTCTTTCTTCTAAATTAGAAATCACACATAAAATCACCTAAGCGATAACATCACAATCTTTATCGAATATAATAGACCACTCTTATAAAATAATCACAGTATAATATTTAAAAAACCGGCCAAGTGCGAGTCGGACTCGCGCACTGAGGGTTCCGTACAAACCTGTACGTATATAAGTAAAAGTTATGGTATTTTATTGCAAAAAAACTTTATTATGTGATGTAAGTAACTTAAATTTATATTTGAGTTGATTGAATGAAAGGTAAATTACCGTTTACGATTTATGTCGTATTAAAAAAACTACTTACTAGATCTCGTTCAAACCAATTTTCGGTGGAAGTTTGCGTGGTAATGTACATCATATATTTTTTTTAGTTTTATCATTCTCTTATTTTAAAAGTTACAGGGGGGACACACATTTTACCACTTTAGAAGTGTCTCTCGCGCAAAATATTCAGTTTAGAAAAAAGTGATATTAAAAACCTCAATATGATTTTTGAAGACCCGTATGGGTTTGATGAAAAAAAAAAACATTTTGAGTTTCAGTTCTAAGTATGGGGGAACCCTAAAATTTATTGTTTTTTTTTTATAGTTTTGTGTGAAAATATTAATGCGGTTTACGGAATACATCTACTCACCAAGTTTTAACAACATAGTTCTTGTAGTTTCGGAAAAAAGTGGCTAAGACATACGGACGGACAGACAAACAGACATGACGAATCCATAAGGGTTCCGTTTTTTGCCATTAAGCTACGGAACTCTAAAAACCGGTCCAGTGCGAGTCGGACGCGCGCGCCGAGGGTTACGTTGTACCTGTAGTATTTTTAGAAGCAATAAATTCCATTTTTTGGGCCGCAAAACTAAGTTTGTTTGTAAAGGTTTTTTGCAGATTTCAAAAAAACTTTGCAACTTAGAAAGATGGTTTTATTTTTGCTGTAATATTTACATAAATTTCTATGGACAGTAATTAATTCAGATTTTTCCTTCCACAAACTTCGGAGATAGGAGGGGGGAATGGTATTTTTTTTTTACATTTTTCATCATAACTTGAAAACTAAGAGTCGTAAAAATACAATAATATATTTTAGAATGTACAAGTAAAGCCCTTTCATAAGATAAGAGAAGCCCCACTCGACCTAGTAACGACAATTTGAAATATTGTCCCCCCAATTTGGGCCGCCTTTACATTAATAATCATAACTTTTTTTGTTCTCTCATGCGGAATTAAGTTAGGAAACCATATTCTAAAACTGTTCCAAATTTCAAGTCGTTAGCATGAGTGTTTGCTGAGATATACAGGTGTGATAGACAGACAGACAAAGTCGCACCATTAGGTTCCTTTTTTTGCCATTTTGGTATCAGAACCCTAAAAATCAACTCATATCTATGTACTTATTTTAAAACAATCCTCTTATTAAACATAAAATTAACCTCATAAAATAATCAACAAAATAATCAGTTTATATTATAAAATCAAATAATAGTAGATTAGTAACCAAGGGCTATAAGGCATCAATTGCAGCCCAAGATATTTAGGCGCACGAGCGCAGCGAGGGCGCCTATAGTTCGAGGGTGCAATTGATGCTTACACCCGAGCTAACTACTCTGCTTTACATCTCGATTGTGAGGTAAGTAGGTCCTTATTACCACCAAATTGTAGGTGACCAATTAACGCTCTAGGGTAATAATGTAGCTAGAAAAGCCCTAGGGCGGTAAGTAATTAAAAAAAAAACACTTCACTCTTTCAAAACTCAATTACTTACCCTAGAGCGCTAATTGGTCACCTACAAGCCCCATTTGGGGGTAATAAGGACCTACTTACCGAATATGAGAGATGTAAAAAATATTAGGACCTTTATATTTGTTAGGCAGTGGTGCCCTAATTTTTTTAGGATTCCGTACCTCAAAAGGAAAAGACCGTCCCCCTACCCCTAAAGGATACTTCCAGTCAACCTAGAATCTTAAAATTTGGCATGAAGCAACGTTTTATACCACACAGATTAAAAAAAAAATACAAAAAAACTGTGCAATTTAGAAAGATCGTTTTATTTTTGCTGTAATATTCACATTCATTTCTATCGAATGTAATTAATTCAGATTTTTTTTTTCACAAACTTTGGAGATAAGGGGGGGGGGGAAATGGTAATTTTTTTTTACATTTCATCATGCCTTGAAAAGTAAGAGTCGCAAAGAAATAAATATATTCTAGAATGTACAAGTAACCCTTTCATATGATACCCCACTCGACCCAGTAACAACATTTAGAAATTTTGCCCCCCCCCTGTTTCATGTGCAATCAAGTTGAGCAACCATATTCTAAAACTATTTCAAATTTCAAGTCGATATCACGAGTGGTTGCTGAGATATACTAAAGACAGACACACAAACTCGCACCATAAGGGTTCCTTGTTTTACCATTTTGGTATCGGAACCCTAAAAAAAATTGTCAAACAACCAATAGTGAAATAATGCTTCATAATCAAAACTATCTTAGCTTTCTCAAGTATCGAAAAGCACATAAAATGAATACGGTCAGTGCAGTCGCACGCGCGGAGAGCTAACGGGCAAGGAACATACTAAGGATATGAACGAAAATCGAAGGCGGAGACAGGCCCTGCTAGACGTCCCTCCCCCGACCCCGCTCTATACCTGCACACCCCCGCTAACGAGAGAGAAGCTGCAGCGAACGGGCCGAAATTTAGCTAATTATCGAAACATTTTGGTTATTTCGTTTACATTTTCTTAATATTTTATTTATTTATATTTTGTTAGTTTATTTTCCAAGTACACTATTAAATCAATGCTTACGATTGGTTTCCATTTAATTTGAAAATGTATTACGTATGTCATACCTGGCTGAAAGTGACACGTTTTTTGCGTGAAATTTGTCTGAAATTAAGTACGCTCTAATTTTGTTTTTGGTAAATATTTTCAAAACAAAACTAATCATAAGCTTAGATATGTTGCATTTGATTATGTCTAAGAAATTTGGTGAAGTTTGGTCATACCGTTTAAAAATTAAAACCAAACAATGTTTGTATTGGATTTTATCACTCCGTGGGAACCTTAAGAACTGGCTAATCGAGCTCACTTTTTATAGCGTCAAGGAATTTCTCACGACCATTAAAATGGTGGATTGACAAATGTATGCACTAAGAGTACCTACCCCTATGGTTCGTTTTATTTTACTATTCTGACATTTTAATTTATATTATTGACATTCTATTATTAATATTATTTTATTGTGATTATGATTATAATTAATAATTTTGACGTGTAATAACAATTTTATTACCAAATATATGAATATGAATATTACTGTGTGTAACTTCTCAGACCTTGTGTCACACTTGAGTAAACATGTATTTAGGTCACCCATTAATATTATGTGATCGTAAATAGGTACAAAATTCTCCAACAGACCTTCCAAGGAGCTGAAGTAGTCCACTCTATCATTTGGGCTGTATAGGACACCAAGTAGGATCTTTTTATGATGGAATTCGACCTCCACAAAAAGATACACCAGAGAACCCGTACAGTCAGATGGGGAGCTAGAAACGACACTGGCAGGAATGCAGCTGCGTAGGTAAATACCAACGCCTCCACCACCGCGACCAGTGCGATCGTTACGAAAAAGTTAGTAAACTGGCAGGGAACCGCTGGTAGAAGGGAGTGTTGGCTTTAACCAGGTTTCAGAAACAAGGATGCAATCAACTGCGCCGGCGCTATATATATAATAAAAGAGTAGAAACCGCGTGTCTGTACTTTTGATAAATTTATACAAAAATTAGTGTGGGCGATAAGAAACGACTAATAGAACTCAAAAATATGTTTTCTGAACTTTTTGTGTGTCTGTCTGTCTGTCTGTATGTTTTCGATAAACTCCGAAACTACTGAACGGATTTTCTTGCGGTTTTCACAAATAGATTCAGCTTAGCTTTGAGCAACATATAGGCTATGTTTCATTCAAATCGGTTCACTCAATCAGAAGCAACACTAATGTAAAGTATCAAATTGCCTGTACGGTAATAACTCACAAACCGATTCAAACTGAGTTTTCAATTACGAGTTTGGCTTACTTTTGTGCAACATAAAGGTTTAGTTTCATTGCGAACGGTTCACTCAGACAGAAGGTACGCTAAGTTTCATGCGGCAGCGCAAATAACTCACAAACTATTGAACGGATTGAAACGGGCTTTTCAATAAATTGTCAAGCTTACTTCTTTGCAATATATTAGCTTACTTTCATTAAAAAAGGCTCACTCAGACAGGTGCACGAAATTTCCAGCGGAGGCGCAAATATCTCACAAACAACTGAACCGATTAAAACGAGGTTTTCAGTAACGTATTTGGCTTAATACATGCAACATGTATGCTTAGTTTCATTGCAAACGGTTCACTCAGACATAAAATACATTAAGTTTCAAGCGGCAGCACCAATAACTCACAAACTACTAAACGGATTTAAACGGGGTTTTCAATAACGTGTTACATAAACAGGAACTAGATAGCAGACACCCACTACACGGACATACTCCACCTCCCACACGCCTCAAAAGCCGCCACAGTTTTATAAGAAACACCGTACCCCTCGAATCAGATCCATCAAAGGCTAGGATAGAACTGTGGTCAAAAAGGTACCCCCCTGATAGCCCATATATCCCCATTGCCGAAAATCTTCCACCAGGACATGATCTTTCCTGGCCCATATGGAAGTCACTTAATAGACTGCGATCGGGCGCTGGCAGGTGCGGAGAACTGAAGAAGAGATGGGGCTTCTCTGATAATGGCGAGTGTGAATGCGGCATTTTGCAATTTGCTTTCGTGACCTACCTCCTCAGTTTCTTGCACCAGGGAGGACCTTTTTGAAGGCAACCAAAGAGCTATTGCTGTAGCCACATTTTGGAAGAAGAAGAATAACGTGTTTAGCTTAATTTTTTGCAATGTATTAGCTTACTTTCATTGAAAACGGTTCACTCAGACTGAAAATTCCCGAAGTTAAGAACAAACTACTGTACCGACTCCAACTGGCATTTCCATGACGTGCTTGGATTAGGTACTTCCGTGCAACATATATGCTTAGGTTAGTTGAAAACGGTTCACTTAGATAGAAGTTACGCAAAGTTTCAAGTGAAGGCGCGAATAATTCAAAAACTTTTGAGCAGATTCAAACGTGGCTTTCAATAACGCGTTTGGCTTACTCCTGTGCAATAAATTAGCTTAGTTTCATTGCGAAAGGTTCACTCTGACAGAAGATACGGAAAGTTTCAAGCTGCAGAACCAAGAGCTCACCAACTGAACTGGTTCAAAGTCGGTTTTCAATGACGCATCGGGCTTCTTTCTGTGCAACATATAAGCTTTATTTCATTGCAAACGGTTCACTCAGACAGAAGGTTCGCTAAATTTTAAGCGGCAATACCTCACAAACTACTTGAACGACTTAAAAGGGGTTTTCAACAACGTATTTCCGTACATTCAACGTACATTCTTCCACACCTGATAGGTTGGCTGGAAGAGATCTCTTAAAGAGATAAGCTCGCCTTTGTGGACAATTTTCATTTGACAAAAGAATATATATTGGTATTTGGGTTGCTTTCGTGCAATATTTGAACTTTTTTTATTGAAATCGGTTCATTCAAACAGATAATAGGCGAGTTCAAAGTTTCAAGCTGTGAAACCGAGCTGAAATCAAACAAAGCTTATAATTTTGTACGGAAGAAAGCCAAAAACATTGTTGAAAATTCCGTTTGATCCGGTCCAGTTGTTTGTGTAAAAGTCGTTGGTACAGCTAAAGATTGGTAAAATCTAGATGTAGTTTTGTTGTAAAAATAATAATAAAAACATTCCTGCTTCGGCATAGCGGTGCAACAAATGTAAAAAATATTATGAATGTTCTAAAGTTTTGAATACTAAGGAAGTAGGTACTTACTTATAAACGCAATACTTCATAAAATAAAGAGAGAAGTGAATCATTGTTTTTTAGGAATTGTCTTTTAAGGGGAGAGATAAGTTACAAAGATTGTACGGAAGTGAAGTCCAACAGTTTTGTATGTAGGTACATTTACAGTTAAAAGCATGTGAAGCTAGACACGTTGGACTTTGTACCGCTCTTTTTTCAGTAGCTAAAGTGACTGAGCCTCAGATTTAGTTAGGCTTTGTTTTGTATAAGAAATAACAAAACCCGTATCATTGTTACTCCGCGTGGAATTCGACTATCATTTTACACTTACGAGGATAGTGGGCGACCTAACAGTCCACACGTAAACAAGAAGTGTTTAATTTACTTACAAAAATCCGTATTATCGGTACTCTGTATACCTTAATAATATAAAGGCGAGAACTGCACTGTCTGTCTGTCTGTCTGTTACGCTTTTATGTCTAATCCGATAAACCGATTGTGATGAAAACTTGGTACGAAGATAGTTTGAACCATGGGAAAAGTCATTAGCTACTTTTCCTGAACCCCACGCGGACGGAGTCGTGGGCAACAGCTAGTTAGTATATAATTATGTTGGTATAGTTTTATTTCTGTACTTGCAATATGCACTGAGCTACAGGGGGTTCAAAAGTGGGTCGAAACGGTTCGTGTAAATAGTGCACGGCATGTGCGTGGCCTGTTGCGGGAACTTGGCCTGCGCATTGCCGTGCGCTTAGATTTCTAGAATCGTCTCATAATGTTCTTTCATTTGATACCCCACGCGACAGGTTTTGAAGAAAAATAAAAATAAAATCCCATACAAAAAATTGATGATATCTTTACTCCCCCGAGGATTTTTGAGTACCACTTGAAAAATTAAATGTTTTTGTCTAAAGTGCCTGTGTACCAAAAATCGTCGATGTAGATATAAGTCCAAAATATTTTTCACCTCACTAGCTCGAAAGTGTTTGGTTTGTCGGTTAAATTCTGCTGCCAAAAGCGATTTTTGGCCCCTAGCGGGCAAAAGGTTGTTCTGCGGCCAAAAGCGATTTTTAGCCGCTCTCCACACTGCGGTACTGGCTGCTTCCTCGCTTTAGTGAGGTGAAAAATTTTGTGTTTCGCTCGGCAGCAATAGTTATTTTGCGTTTCGTGCCTTGAAACCTTCGCTACGCTCAGGATTCTTCTTTTGAACCAATTCTAGAATCTAGAATCCTTCGCTTGCTCAGGTTTCAATAGAAGGCACTCACGCCAAATAACGCTTTTGCTGCCTTGCATAACAAATAACTATTGTTTTGCTACGCAAGTTCTCAAATTTCAAAACAGGCCAAAATAAGATACCAACCAATTTCCTTGATACCAACCAATACTAACTCCTTGATACCAACAACTCGAAAATTGACACTGGCGAAATACGTTTTGTAATGAGATGTGATGACATTAATTAAATATACAACTAATAAAACAAATACGTTAGTATTATATAGTCTAAGTAAAACAACTTCAACAAAAATTTAAGTGATTTACCTCATCTCTGTATGTAAGCAACGATGTGCTCATATTTCTTCAAAATCTACATTTTTTTATCTTATTTTCTTTTTTATTCGTCAGTCATGTTTAGTTTTGAGGACACGGAAAAATCCAACAATGTTCGGCACGACGACGTAGTCTACTTTCAGATGGAATTTGTAGATGGAGAAGAAAACACGGAAAAATCAAACTACATATGGGACGACATATTCCACTTTGGAACGAAAGTTATAGATAGAGAAGAAAACTCGGGAAAATCCAACAACACACGGGACGACGTAGTCCACTATCGGACGGAAGTTATAGATGAAGAAAAAATAATTTTTCGTGTCATTAATGGGATAGACGCAGAACTTGGGGAAGTCCCCTATCAGGTAACGCCATAAAACAACTTTCCCACTTCAACAAACTATGCAACAACACTAGACTAAAAATAGGGTATAATTGTTAAGCTTTTGCTGTTATCACATCTTTTGTAACGTGTGAACACACGAACAAGAGTTTAAGGGCCGATCACACCTGACTGAATTCACACACTAAGTCAGTTAGTCTCCTACGTAGGAAAGGAAGGTGCTTTAGCGCGGAAATGTGTTTTCGTAATATAAATCTTAATTTTTAACTAAATAGAAGCTAAAACTTACTTGTGGAAGACATGGTGTCTTGTTCTGTTGTAAACTGTAGCTTGACACATAATAATAACCCGCAGAAATATACGTTTCACAGGTAAATATGATTCTTTTGTTGAAAAGTTTTAAACTTGTACTTTGCCGAAAAACATGATAAATCGGTTCCGAAAACAGTTTTTAGCACAGAACTTAAAATTTTCCTGCTGTTCGGACGTGTATTTTATAGCTAGAAATAGAATTTGCAAAGAAATTTTACAAAAGTTGAAAACGTTAAATAACGCTAGTGCTTGACAAAATGGCGACATCACCATTCGATAAAAGTCGATAGTTTTCTAGCATCTAGTCATTTATACGATTTAACAAAAGAGTGTCTTTTTGTACAGCATTTGTCATATTTTATACGTATCTAACGTGGCAGTATCGAATTTCGTGATTATGAGAAATGATTGTTTGTGGGTTTTTTATTTCATTTCATTCTAATTTCCATTATTGTTTCATACGGCTCTAGTACTCCCGGTGGTTGTTTTTATTTTTTAATTCTTTTCGTCCCATTTTGGGACAGGCTAAGGATATTCACAATACCGCCTCTTCTTTCGTAAACCCGAACTACTATGAAAAGTCAGCAAATGAGTGAGATAGAATACAGAGGGGAATCTTAATTATTTTTAGGGTTCCGTACCCAAAGGGTCCAAACGGAGCCCCATTACTAAGCCTACGTTGTCTTTTTGTCTGTCCGATGGCTGTATCTTTAAAACGGGAACACTCACAAGCGTGAAAATTGGTATGTTTATAGTGCATGAGTGGAAGAATAACAAGGAATATTGAAACTGGTCAAGTGCGAGTAGGAAAAAATTTTGTTTTTTCGTGTTACGTAGTTTAGTTAGTACGAATATTGCTTGGTGGTACGGTACGGAACCCTCGATGCGCGAGTACGACTCGCACTTGGCCGGTTTTTAAATTCTGTTTGAATGCCGCATGTAATGTGTGCTACTTAAAGGGCCGATCACACCTGACTGAATTCACACACTAAGTCAGTTAGTCTCCTACGTAGGAAAGGAAGGTAGAAAGATGGAACTAAGTAAGTCACTAACTGAGTAAGCCGCATAGTAAGCAACGCAGAAAGGAACATTAGTGAAGGGCCAATACGAATAGAACACCTCATTGTACGGAAAATATTAATAAGGGCTAATTTATGTTGTATAGAAAAACACTAGAATAACTAAAAAAAAACCACAGAATTACCGGTATCCGCTGGAGCGTTCTGCGTAACATTAGTTACGCGAAGCACTATGCAGTACAGCGCTTTGCGTAACAAATGTTGCGTAAATTTGAGGCGCGAAGTGGTGCGATAAAAACGTCAATTTGATAATATTAATAGTTTTGCGCACTCTACTTCTCTTTTGATTGACGCTCAGACTGAAACAATAAACCACGCTCGCAAAAAATGCGTCTAAAGTCCCCTTTAAAGAAAAAAGTTATGGTCAGTTCAATGTTTACGTTGTCGGGAAGCGGTTTTTTGCCGCTCGTGTTTTTATGTTTTAAGTGATATATTTTTCATATTTAAGCTCAATACTTGGTGTTGTGAGCATGATTATATATCCCTAGTGATGTGTAGTGCATAATTATGGCCTTTCTTGTGAAGTGTTGTGTGCAAAATGTGTTTGTGTCGGAAAAGTCTTGGAACAGGGTAGCCGGTTTTCAGCTGCAATATTTTAAGGTAAGTGGATATTTTAAGAACCTTTTCTAGCTATTTTCAAGTAGAAACTTTGTCATTCTTGTCGAAAATATACACTTTATGACAACACCAATAGAAAAATCCATCGAAATCGTAGCGTTGCAAATTTTTTGCAAAAGCGGCCATTACGGCCGTGGACCCCTAGCGCTCGAGGGTTGGTGCCAGGGGGGGTGGCAAGCGCTTTTAATTCCTTGAAAAACAAACAAGGAATTAAAATTACGTTGCACCAGTCAAGTAAACACAAAGAATTTAAGTGCTTTATTTTTTCTTTAATTAGAATAAATTTTTCATTCAAAATCGTACGAAAAGCAAATAATGATTCCAATGAAAAATAACAATTGAATGATAAAAGATTATTTGGATAGTACTAAGTAATACATTCGAATATTTCGATTGTTGCTTCTTGAAATAATTGTACATCACTATTCAGGAACGTCAACATAGTAGGGATCATAGTCAGTTCACTAGTTGTGCTATACCTCTATATTTTCTGTGCTGGTACACTTTATAGCGCGACTGATATGTTCATATACTTTGTATAAAGGCTTCTATGAGTATTTTTAATGATCTTAAAATAAATTGAAAAGCAAGCTAAAAACTCGTTTATACTTTTATATTTAGTAGTAGAAGTAGTTTTAGAATACGATTGTCTTACTTTATTGCAATTGAAATAATTATAATATTATTATTATTGTAAAGGGGGCCCAAATGGGTAGGTAAACATTTTTAATTGTCAGTACTAAGTCAAGTAGGGTATCATATGAAAGTGCTTCACTTGTACATTCCAAAATAGTTCTTTATATTTTTAACGACTCTTAGTTTTCAAGTTATGATGAAAAAATTTTAAAAAAATACCTTCCCCCCTTCCTTATCCCCGAAGTTTTCCGAAAAAAAAATCTGAAATAATTAAAGTCCATAGAGGTTTATGTGAATAATTCAGAAAAAAAAACAATCTCTCTAAGTAGCACAGTTTTTTGGAAATTTGCAACAAATCTTTACAAACAAATTTAGTTTTGCGGTCCTTACAATGGACCTTATTGCTTCTAAAAATACTATAGGTAGGTATATCGGAACCCTCGATGCGCGAGTCCGACTCGCACTTTAACATTTTTTTTTGTTGTGTATAGATCCTCCCCCCGCGGACGTCATACGGTGCAGACGTGTTCCTCGATTGCTGTGTTTTTGCAGATAAAATAAATTGTTTATCGCGTGTGCTGGCACTTTTTCTTGAAATTATTGGCGTGCGGTGACAGTGCGGGTGGCTCTCACCAGATTGTTTCGGAAGGCGCTGCGTTTAATAACCCTGTGCAAGTTTCGTAAAAGTGGTCTGATTATAACCCAAAAGTGTTAATAGCCATACTTCATCCGAGTACTGGTGGCTGTTTTACCGACGTCTCCGGGTATAAGTGACAGCTGTCTATCAATCAACTGTCAGTCATCATCAAAGCGCCCACCTGTCCAGTGACCGAAAAAATACTGAATTGTACTCACGAGAGGGCGGTATTGCACTTCGACTTTAGCTGCATCAACGTACGTACTCCGTAAGGTGATTGCCACGAAAAGAAGATAAAATCTAAATAAACTAGAATGATGAAGCGGACACCACCTCCATCTCCTGTGCCAGTTTTACCCCCGGGTGATACAGAAAAGGCTGACAAAATTATGCCGACACAGCCTGGTAAGCCTCAGGGAAGCAGCTATTCTAAATATGATTCGTCAGTAACTATCCGTCCTCAAAATAAACAATACTCTGTGAGTTTACCATCCAATCAACCTCCTTTTGAACCAAATCTGGAGTGCATGTCTGAAATTAGAGGTATGTTCAAGGAACTGAAGAATAGCCTGAATTTCGCTGTTGCTGATCTAAAATTACAGAATGAAGAAATAAAAGAATCAATTTCTTTCTTATCTGGAAAGTATGATGATGTGATTAAGGAGCTAGATTCTGTAAAGATAGATATTGGAGCAAATGGAAAACGTTGTGAATCATTGGAAATGAAGGTTGAAAGACTGGAAAGAAACGCTCTGTCAACTACTATTGAAATAAGAAATATCCCAAAAATCACATCAGAATCTAAAAATACCCTGATTGACCTGGTGAATAAGGTTGGTGTTAAAATAAATTGCTCAGTGGAGGAGTATGATATCCGCACAATTTTTCGCCTGAATAAGAAGAATGATCTTCAGAGCCCTATTGTGGTCGAGTTCTCATCAACTTCAAAAAAAGAAAATTTCATCAAGCTTACGAGAGATTTCAACAAAACAAATAACACTGACAAGTTAAGTACCTCCCATCTGGGCGTTCCTGGTCCTGCTAAACCTGTCTACATAGCGGAACATCTTACATTTAAGGCAAACCGGCTTTTCTTCTTAGCCAGGACGATAGCTAAGCAAAAAGGTTATTCCCACTGCTGGACATTTAATGGACAGGTATATCTGCGCAAGAAGGAGGGGATGCCTCATCTACAGATCACTGATGAAGAACAGTTAAGCAAACTGCGAAATGAAAAATGACTATTTTCCTGTGTACTAAATTGGACTTTGTTTACGTTAAGTTATTCAAGCTGTATTTCATATAATTCAGTGTTGTTTCGCAGCATTTATAATACCCTCACTCTTACACTACTCTCACATACATCCTATACCAACATACCACACAAATACATACATACCACAATTTTTAACATCGGTGGGCCTCAAACTTCACAATTTTATACCATCCTAAACAGAAGCATAAATAAATTGCTCCCTCAAACAATCATAAGACAAATTCAATAATCTTAGCAATATTTCAAATGAAATAGACAATATCCAGGTATCTTATTCCTCTATTCTTGAAACTGAAGACTGTCAAGGTGCCCTGTCCTATGTAAAATCTCCATTAAAAATAATTGCCCAGAACATAAGAAGCATAAAGAAAAATCTGGATAGTTTTATCACCTTAATTGAAAGAACCAAAGTGAGCTGGGACATCATTATTTTAACTGAGTGTTGGCTTCAGAAATGCCCACACTTACCTAGCATTGATGGCTTTAGCTCGGTGGCAACTCTAAATATAAATTCCCAAAATGAAGGTGTCGTAGTTTATTACAAAGATACCTTAAAACTGTCAGTTCAGGAACCAAATATATGCGACGCAAATAGTTTATTAATAAAAATAGATCAGAACCTTTTGATACTTGCCATCTACCGATCACCCTCCAAACATAATATTGATAGTTTTCTGTCCTCGCTAGATGACTGTTTGTCAGCAAATTCCTCCTATAAGAATATTGTGCTCGCTGGAGATACTAATATTGATATTTCTGAGTCAAGTAATGATTCCCGTTCTCTCTCCTATCTAAACCTGCTGGCTTACCACGGTATGTTGCCGGGACACTCAATCCCAACACATACTAATTCTTGTCTCGATCATTTTATAATAAAATCTAAATTGACCGCGTACTGTTACGTTATGAAAACCTCAATCACTGATCATGACACCGTAGTATTTTACTTGGACTCAGCTGTTAATTTTACTCCCGCTCACAAATTAATTAAACAAACTAATTACTTACTTTTGGACGAGCTAATGAATAATATAGATTTCACTAATATTTACAGTTTTTGTGATGTGAATCTTGCCACAAATTATTTAATTAATAAACTAGAAAATATTATTGGAAAGTGTTCTCGACAAATATTAGTACCAAATCGTAAAAGGATAATAAAACCATGGATAACAAAAGGTTTACTAAAATGCATGAAAAACAGGGATAGGTTACATAAGAAATATAAAAAATACCCAGATAATGAATTAATAACTATAACTTACAAAAGATACAGGAATTTCTGTAATAATCTACTCCGAAAGCTTAAGAAAGGTTATGAAAAGGAACAGTTAGATAAAAATAAACACAATAATAAGAAATTATGGGAAGCTATTAAACAAATAACAAATACAAATAAATCTATTGATACTGCGCTGTCTCTACTTTCTCAAGATAACCCTCAAAATTCGGTTGAGATGGCCAACTTATTTTTTTCCTCGGTAGGAAAAAATCTTGCTGAAAAAATCATAAACGATAGTCAAAATAATCATAAACCTCCTGAAACTTATAATAACACAACAAATATTCATTCCTTTGTACTCTTACAAGCAAATGAGCCAGAAATAGAAACTTTGATTAATAGTCTAAAATCGGATTGTGCCACTGGCTTAGATAACATTTCCAGCAAACTGATAAAAACGTACAAACATGTGCTCATTTCACCTATCTTGCATATTTGCAACCTCAGTATTTCTTCTGGCAAATTCCCCTCCATGTTTAAAAGATCTTTAATTAAACCTATATTTAAATCCGGTGACAGAAACAGTGTCAATAACTACAGGCCTATATCTATTCTACCTGCTTTGTCAAAGTTGTTGGAACGCTTGATAAATAATAGACTTATTAATTATTTGGAATCCCGGGGTCTTCTTTCCGACAACCAGTTTGGCTTTAGACGTGGTAGATCTACTGATATGGCTGTACGTCAACTTACTGAATTTCTAGTGCCCGAACTGGATGCCGGAAGGAAACCCTTGGTGATATTTCTTGACCTTGCAAAGGCCTTTGATACTGTTTCTGTCACAAATTTGATTAATAAACTGGAATCATTAGGAATTAGGGATCTGCAGTTGGATCTTTTTGCAGACTACCTCAAGGATAGGACTCAAAGGATCAAGATTGGCAACTTCATGAGCGGCGAGCTACCAGTCACTTACGGTGTTCCGCAGGGCAGTATCCTCGGCCCTACGCTGTTTTTAACTTACATCAACGAGCTTTGCAATTTAAAGCTTATAAATGGGAAAATTATCACTTTTGCCGATGATACTGCCCTGTTGTTCAGCACCGACTCGTGGAGGGAGACCTTTGATTGTGCTCAGAAAGGTTTCAATCTTGTATCTGAATGGTTGTTTAGAAATGTGTTGACACTAAATGTTGGCAAAACTAAATATATGACTTTTTCTATCAGGAAACGTGACCAGCCTGAACCAGATTCCTTTAAAATAGTAGCCCACGCGTGCTCGGCAATTCCAAATTCTGTCTGCTCATGACGTGTGCTTGAATCTACCTCTTCGGTTAAGTATCTTGGGATTATTATTGATCATGGTCTTAGTTTTGTTCCTCACATAGACTCCCTTACTAAAGAACACGTAAACTTATTTATGTTTTTAAAAATCTTAGACATGCCGCAGATAAAAATACGTTGCAGTTAGTTTATTACTCCTTATGCCAGGCCATTCTTGGTTATTGCATAACATCCTGGGGTGGCGTTTATAAATCAAATCTTTTAAAGCTGGAACGATCACAGCGAGCAATATTAAAAGTTAGTAATTTCTTACCCTATCGCTTCCCAACTAAAAAACTATATGATTATACGAAGGTGCTATCAGTTAGACAACTATATATACTAAATGTTATTCTTCTGAAACATTCTTTACTTACCTATGATCCTGATCAATTAGTGAACAGACGCCGCAGTTATAATATATGCGCTAGTGTGTCCTGTCGTACTTCCTTTGCCCAAAGATCTTTCTACTTTCTAGGATCCTACTTATATAACTTTGTTAACAAAGAACTTAATATTTATGAACTTTTGAAAGCAGAAGTCAAGAAAAAGGTTTCCCTTTGGCTCATGTCATTAGATTATGATACGGTAGAAACCTTACTAATGCCATTATGTTGAAGTTACCAAGCCTACATACTACTCATAAATACCTACGCACTATAATATTCATACTCACACTACGTACACTCACGTACACGCACACACACACACACACTTTCATACTGACACACACTGAATTAATATTCTAGAATTATTTTAAGTTATATGTATATCGTAATCTCTTGCTATCTTTGTTCTTACTTTTTAAAGGAGTCTTAGCCGTGTGATTTTCGTGATGGGGTTGGGAGCCTGGTGATCTGTCATACAGGTTTTTCCTAGTACGGACACCAGGCTCTCACAAATCAACAATTTTTTTATTGTATACCTACAAACTCCAAGTGTACCTACTTGATATATAGAAATTGTTTTTGTGAGAGCAAATAAACGCTTTATTTATTATTATTATTATTATAGATGTATGTATGGTGAAAATCGTTAATTTTTCATGGTATGAGTCCATTGATGAAGTTTTCAGGAGATTGTTTGACACCTTGTACTTGTCCGTAATTTTGTTAGACTTCCTTAAAAGAGATACTTTGTAATCCTGACAAAATTTTCAATTCATGTCTAAATCTGTTGTCCCTTTCATAAAAAAATGTATAGGATCAAAACTGTTTAGTTTTCGCGTCGAGTCGGAAGCAACAGTGTGCGTATGATCGAACACACACACACGCGCAGTCCACGCGGAGTCGTAGTGCGTCATTTCACCCGAGACGCGTTCTCGCCCGCTCGGAGGAAACGCCACCTTTTAAAAAACTGTGTTTTGAAAGGAACTTTTTTCTCTCAAGGTATTTTTAATGAACTCTACTAATATAGCTCAGCGCAACGATTGTATAACGGAGGGTTACTCGAGGGGAAGCGAGGGGCGACAGAGAACAGCTCTTCAAGTTTGTATACTCAACAGCACGTCCGTAGAAACACTTTAGACTTACTCGTAATGACATGGTGGTAGAAACTATCATCCGCTCATCATCATTCATCCACGCATCACTCATCATCCACTTATCATCATTCATTCACTGATCAACTATCATCCGCGCATCACTCATCATCATTGATCCACTCATCAACTATAATCCGCGCATCACTCATCATCCTTTCATCATCATCATTCATCCAGTCATCAACTATCATCCTGCCTAAGTTTGGCGCCGTTTGCTTCTTTTAAAAAAATAATCCATTTAAATCCGTGCCATCGCTGTACATTTCGTTGTTTTTGTGATCGAAAGATCGAAGGACACATACTAACGACCAAAAGGCAGTCTTATTTCGGAAAGCCATGCCATGGAAATCCGTCTAAAGAGGAAAATCTAACAGACCTGAAGAAATAATGTAGCCTGTTTCCTGCTTACGTTTGGCGCCGTTTGCTTCTTTAAAAAAAGTAATCCATTTAAATCCGTGCCATTGTTGTACATTTCGTTGTTTTTGTGATCGAAAGATCAAAGGACACATACTAACGATCAAAAGGCAGTCTTATTTTGGAAAGCCATGCCATGGAAATCCGTCTCAAGAGGAAAATCTAACAGACCTGACGAAATAATGTAGCCTGTTTCCTGCCTAAGTTTGCCGCCGTTTGCTTTTTAAAAAAAGTAATCCATTTAAATCCGTGCCATTGTTGAACATTTCGTTGTTTTTGTGATCGAAAGATCAAAGGACACATACTAACGATCAAAAGGCAGTCTTATTTCGGAAAGCCATGCCATGGAAATCCGTCTCAAGAGGAAAATATAACAGACCTGAAGAAATAATGTAGCCTGTTTCCTGCCTACGTTTGGCACCGTTTGCTTCTTTTAAAAAAGTAATCCATTTAAATCCGTGCCATTGTTGTACTTTTCGTTGTTTTTTGTGATCGAAAGATCAAAGGACACATACTAACGATCGAAAGGCAGTCTTATTTCAGAAAGCCATACCATGGAAATCCGTCTCAAGAGGAAAATCTAACAGACCTGACGAAATAATGTAGCCTGTTTCCTGCCTAAGTTTGGAGCCGTTTGCTTCTTTTAAAAAAGTAATCCATTTAAATCCGTGCCATCGTTGTACATTTCGTTGTTTTTGTGATCGAAAGATCAAAGGACACATACTAACGATCAAAAGGCAGTCTTATTTCGAAAAGCCATGCCATGGAAATCCGTCTCAAGAGGAAAATCTAACAGACCTGACGAAATAATGTAGCAAGCAGCACGTTCAAGTTTCCGATCATCGACCCTAAACAGCTCTACGTATTCCGACCACTGCCGATTACCCATCATCTACCGTTCACCCATCATCTACCATTGACTCGTCTTCCGCCGGTCACCCATCAATATCATCCACCGGTCACCCATCTTCGTCCGGACATCAATCACGTACCGAAAATCTATTACTCTGATAACCCTTCTGACCGGTCACCCATCATCTACCTATCTTCCTCCACCTACCCTTCATCACCAGTCACCCATCTTAAAACAAAACTACCAAGGTATGGTATATAAGTAAGTACTTACTTGGTTAAAGAAATAGATATTTTTTGAATTTTTGACGGGATACATAATATTTATCTTTGCGCTTCCCCATTTCTCTAAAACAAACACTTTATAAATACCAGGAAAGAAATATCTTACTTTAGAAAATAGTAAAAAACAAAGTCACCTTGTTACACTATGAAAGCAGAGAATGTGTATACGTTGAAACGCGATCTATAATTTTGTCGCGTCGCGGTGCAAACTGACGTTGTCTCACTTCGAGCTCTTGTGGGTATCGGCCGCGTGTCAGAGCTATTTATTAGACTTCGAGCGGCCATACTAAAAATGTATGGCGTAATCGTAATGGTTTTAAAAAAAATCATATTAAATATGTAAGCAATATTAAACCGTGATTGCCGTTTTGGTAGTTTTTACGTGGTGCAGTCTTAAGTAAAATATTTTCGGCCAACGATATTTTTACAGTAACAAAATGCTGAAGTCAATTCTTTTTATCTAGAAGTTTATTGATCTAATTTGGATTTTTTATTTCTGTATGTAAGTTTATTTATTGTTTGCCATAGTTTCTCATTATCTTTTGGATATGGTTTTAAAAGACCTCGACTAATAATGAATACTTTCGGGCGAAATGCCCAACCGGGCGAACTCGCCTCGGAGGAAATGACCACCAAAAAATGACATCGGAGGTTTAGTGATGGGCAAAACTTGTCAAACAAAAAATAATGGCCTAACTGATGGTATATTTTTTTACTTAAAACAAGCGCTCCTACTAGAAAAACAATTAAAGACCGCTATATTCAAAACTAACAGTGTTGCACTAGTCAAGTATTCTACACGGACACATCTGACTCCGTCGCGCTTTAACTGGCGATTGATTCAGTACCTAACCGAACCGTAAATTTTGAAAATTATTGAATCAGCGTTGCTGCGATAACGAGGTCGATGGTTGAATTTTAAAAATACAGTACACTACCGAATATTCCAATAGAAAATATCGAGAATATCGAATTCTTAAAAGTACCGGTAATAATCGATACTAAAGAACCGACCAAGTTCGTACTTCGTGTCAAGCCACGCGCAGTGTAGAGTTAAGGAGTGATCACACCTAGCTGAATTCAAAGACTAATTCGGCATACATTGCTCGTTGAAGTAAGGATATTTCAATTAACATAACCAAGCCTCCCAGCAATGTATGCCGAATTAGTCTTTGAATTCAGCTAGGTGTGATCACTCCTTTACCTAGTTCTTTTTACGATTTTTTTGTTGCAAAGCAGGTTTATTAACTCTACTGAACAGTCGTATAGAAAATATCTGAACCTTTCAAGTATCGATGGTAATCTATAGTGAATTTTTAATTTTTTTTTTAGTACTTGTTATTACACCATGAATAATAATTATTTTTTATCGACAAGTTGTTCATCATCATTCGCAAAATTTACCCATCACTAAACTTCCTAAGTTCTTTGAAGGGAGTAAGGAGGTTTAGTGATGTCCGAGTGCGAATGATTAATTTTAATTTAATTCCGTGTTCGCATCGAAATTAAATTGACCAATACATGGTCTAAGGGACTGGTTTCCGAAAACTGAAAGGGCGTGGTCAGTCAAGGTAACTGAATAATTTTCAGTAAATAAAACTTTCAGAAAATATTAAAATAATCCTCTTTTCCACAAAAAAGCCACGATCACACCTAGCTGAATTCAAAGACTAATTCGGGATTCATTGCTCGTTGAAGTAAGGATATTGCAATAACACAACCAAGCCTCCCAGCAATGTATGCCGAATTAGTCTTTGTATCCAGCTAGATGTGATCGTGGCTAAACTGTCCATTTGCAATTTTATATGAAGAGTATTGAAGAGGCTGATAGTTTTATTTACTGAAAGTTGTTCAGTTACGGTGAATGACTATGTGCACCTGCAAGACTAGAAAAAGAGAAAAAGTGTATCCACTTCATTTACCACAGCCATTGTTTTTGTTTGATCATAAATACTCTCATTCATAAGATTTGGTACGGCAATGTTCAGGTCTCATTTGTCCATTTAAGGTAAATAAAAATAAAAACATCACGGAAATGTATTGTCTGCCTATTAAAGCCACGATCACATCTAGCTGGATTCAAAGACTAATTCGGCATACATTGCTGGGAGGCTTGGTTATGTTATTGCATTATCCTTACTTCAACGAGCAATGTATGCCGAATTAGTCTTTGAATCCAGCTAGCTGTGATCACTCCTTGACTCAACCGAACAGTCGTATACAATTTTTTTATAGTGAATTTTTTAAGTTTATTATTAGTACTTATTATTAAACCAAGATAATGCTTTATTTTTATTTTGCATGGACAAGTTGTTCGATTCGAATTAATCATTCGCAAAATTTTCACATCACTAAACCTTCTAACTCCTTTACTTGAAGGGACTTAGCATGTTTAGTGATGTCCAAGTGCGAATGATTAATTCAACATATCGAACAAAAATATACTTATATTAAAAAAACGGTCAAGTCGAGGCAGACTCTCGCTTCAAGGGATTCCATATTCCTGTAGTATTTTTTAAAGCAATAAAGCCCATCTTTAAGACCGCATATAAGTGTGTCTGTAATTTTTTCTTCTTTCAATTATCGGTTGTATTTGTCTTGAGGTTGTATCAGCCATTTTTTAACAATCGATTCTATTTTATAGTACAATATTTTTTTTCGATAAGGCTATTCAACATAGTTACTGTATTTCAAGATCAACTACCGACAGCGAAACTATCGCTATCGGAACATCACTATTCAGCAACTGTATTAGTAGGCACTTTTTCTACTTAGCTTCCTAGCTAGAACTCTGAATTCACAAACGTGTTTTTCTACGTAGCCTCCTAGGTAGATTTCTTATTCAGTCGTCAAATTCAAGCAGGTGTAATCGCGGCTTAAGCGAGTCGTCACTGGGTTATGGCACCGCGCTGGGTGAGAGTGACAAAAATGGCCGCCATTTTGAACTTTTTAGTTTTTGAACTGATTGCTTTCAAAATCGATATCTGTGGGTCCGAGGGGTCTCTGAAGATAAATCAAGTAACAAAAAAGTGCTTGCTTTCTTAATCGGCATCTGTGGATCCGAGTGGTTTCTGAAGACAAATAAAGTATCAGAAGTTGAAATAGTGGCCACTAGAACTAAATATAAAGTAAATCAAATTTTTACCTGTTTTAGTATTCCACGTCGACCAGAGATAAGCCAGAAATGCATACGGGTTATAAACAGACCAGACTGGACTCCAACAAATCGCTCATACGTATGTAGTAAACATTTTGAAGACAAATGTTTTATACAAAGGACCCATCGACGTCTGTTGTTAAAAGACTCTTTACCTACTTTGTTTGTACCAGTAAGTAGATTTCTTGAGAAATCGAATGTATTTGTCATTGTGGTAAAAGTAATGTATGTACCTATACCATATTTTTTTACAGATTAGACTCCCAATCAGACGTTCGGTGTGCTCCTATGCCAATAGAGACATTAAACTTCCATCTGAAGTATCGACACCATCTGCAAACCAAGGCCTGGGCCTTCTTCAGTATTAAAGCCACCTGCAGAACCAAGGGCTGGACCTGCTTCAGCTCAAGTTCTAACATTACCTCCAAGAAAAGAGAAACTTTTAAATTAAATAAATTAAATTTGTAAATTGTTAACTGTAAATTGTATAATGTAAATTGTAAAATGTAAACTGAAGATTGTAATTGAAAATTTTAAATTCATAAATATAGACTGAAAACTGAGTTGTAAAAATATTAACTGTAAACTGTAAATGGAAAATATTAAATTTAGCTGTAAATTGTAAATTTAAAAATGTAAACTGTAAATTGTATAATGTAAATTGTAAGCTGAAGATTGTAATTGAAAATTTTTATTTAAATAATGAAGACTGAAAACTGAGCTGTAAAATTAAAAATATTAACTGTTAACAGTAAATAGAATATTTTAAATTTAGCTGTAGTGTAAATTTAAAAATGTAAATTGTAAAATGCAGAATGTAAATTGTGAACTGTTAATTGTATAATGTAAGTTGTGAAATGTAAAATTGTTATTATAAGTAAGCAACAAAATATCCTTTTTAATTGACTTTTTTTTTATTTGCAATAAATATCCTAACTTTCTACCTATGTTCATTAAAATGTCTTTTATTTAATTCACATAAATATCCTGGCCGCTTTGTCAAAGTCATCCCGTTGTCATACATGCAATAGTTAGGTACTATAGGGGGTATCGATAAAAAATATAAGTACATACTGACAACACTGGTGCGCAGAAAAATGTTGTAACATTTTAGAAATGCCTTTGTTCATCTTTACATACTATATCTATGGCTATTGCTATTTTTATTATTTTTAGTTTTTCGGCTTTAGCTCATTAAACTGTGAAGCCTACTTAGCTGTGATAGTTTTCCTTTAAATTTTACTTTTCCTTTCCTTTTGAATTGTAGAAGACTGTAGTCACTACCAACTATGTCAAC
Organism: Athrips mouffetella; assembly: GCA_947532105.1. Taxonomy (NCBI): domain Eukaryota; kingdom Metazoa; phylum Arthropoda; class Insecta; order Lepidoptera; family Gelechiidae; genus Athrips; species Athrips mouffetella. The sequence continues at coordinate 25,209,997 of OX383965.1, forward strand.
ACGTTATTTTATTATTTACCTATAATATTTTATTACATATTTCTTTTAGATAGCACTCATGATGCGATTGCCGATTGCCGATAGAGATATATACGGCGCGACATGCGGTGGTACTATAATCGGGCCGTCAAAAATTCTGACTGCAGCTCACTGCGTGGTAAAGAAAAAAATAAGTGACTGTTTTAAGGGGTAAGTGAGCAAACAAACAGGGTGCAAGGGACAGGTTGGCAAAAACTAAAAGGGCATGATTAGTCAATGTAACTATACAACTTTCAGTAAATAAAACTCTCAGGAAATGAAAAAATAAATGGTACAGCAGCACTGCACTTACTTTCTTGCGATATGCAAGTAAAAATTATTAACTTCAAGCTTAAATTTTATAATGCACATACACATAGTATTACGGAAATACAAACTTATATTCTGGGGGCCACCAAGACGAGCCAAGCGAAGCGCAATAGTCCAGTCAATCAATCATATGAGGTTGCAATAAATGCACATTTAGATAAATTAGTTTTAATAGTAATAATAGGTTTAAATAGTAATAATAGGCTATTTGAAGATGTAAATAATTAAATCCGGCAATTTTGTAAAAAATATTTTTTTGTTAAAGTACCAGTAAAAGCTGACCTGTGCTACATAGAAAATATTATGCAGGTTGAGTTGACCTTATACTGGTTTTTAGAATATCTAGGTTATGTCGGGGATAACTGTGGTTTTAAATGAAAATATGTTTGTCTCAAATCAATCGACTTGGAGCAACATGGTGATGTTAAGGCTAAACCAACTAACTGTTTTACCTCTCTTCGAACATTTTAATGATTTGACGTGGATACGTCTATGATTTCGTTTCATGAATAGGGCCATATAGGCCCTCTGGCGGCAAAAATTGTTACTACAAAAACAGTTTGAAGTTGGTAGAGTAGCAAGGTGGTGTAGTAAAGTGTAGTAGGTACCGAGCAGAAACGAGTAGAAAAGTGTAGAAGAGTGAAGAAAATTGTATAAACGTGTGGAAACGAATAACTACCAATAGTGATAAGCGCACCACCGATCGATATTTAAAAAAACGTAGTTGACAAACGTTAAGGAAAACTCCCTCTTTCATAGTACTCTTTTATGTTGTCTGCTCTAATATGAATAGATACTTAAAAATCTTTTATCTTAAAATCACCATGTTGCTCCAAGTCGATTGATTTGAAACAAAAATATTAAGTACGGATAGAGACACAATAAAATGAATAAATTGTAGGTGTCGCTGACTCACAGGTGTAAATAAAAACCTTTTGAGAATATTCGAATACTAAACATTAAAAATCACCAAGTTTATGTGGACCTTAACATATAGTTTTTTGTACAGTCATTCCCCTTAAGGGGCCCAGGTGATTTAATATCACTCAAATCGTTGACTATAAAGTAGTGTTTGATTGTTAATTTTCTATTCTTTACGTTTTAAAACTTTATCATTGTAAAGTTGAATTTTTAAAATCTCAAAGTTTATCCCGCGGTTTATCACGCGGTGATTTTCAAAATTAAATACGTTAAAATGGTTTAGAAGTATTTGAAATATTTATGATGTGTGAAAAAAAATGTAAGCACGATCGAAACTGAACAACTTTCTATAAGGCAAGAGAAATAGGCTGTTGCAGTTTCAATGGGAAGTTTTTTTGGCTTTCGACCTATGTCCTTTGGGACAAGTTGTTCAGTTTCACGGTCTGAGTAACATCCCAAAATAGTGCTTTAAAATTTGTTTACACCTTGTATTTTGTTACACATCGAGGGTTTACAAAATTCTGTAATAATTGGTTTACGAGTAAAACCTGCAGTTGTCCCAAATTAAGAAAACGCTTCGAAAAGTTAGAAAATTCATAAATAATCGCAGGTCATCACCATCATCACAACATCCCATGAAACGTCCACTACAGGACAGGGAGCTCCCTCCAGAATTCTAGCTTTTGCTGGAGAAATGTGGAGGGGAAGTACCATAGTCACCTCGCTTGTTAGCGTTACGGCTGGCACTATGGACCGCGGTTGTAGGTGACCGCAGTAAGTAAGATGTAAGATATAAAGGAGGATGCTGCTGCCCATCCTCCAGTTAACCCTTAGTCGCCTCTTACGACACCCACGGGTATGTATGGGTTGGTACTATTCTTTGCCGGCACCACACGGGATTTCCATTTTTTTTTATTGGAAATCGCAGGTACATCGTATATAACACGGTAGATTTTTCGTAGTAACAATTTTTGCCGCCTGAGGGCCTATATGCCCCTATTCACGAAATTACCCCCAAACGAAATTAGAGACGTATCCACGTCAAAACATTAAAATGTTTGAAGAGAGGTCAAGCAGTTAGGTGGTTTTGCTTTAACATCACCATGTTGCTCCAAGTCGTTTGATTTGAGACAAACATATTTTACATCTTTCATATTCGGTAAGTAGGTCCTTATTACCCCCAAATAGGGCTTGTAGGTGACCAATTGGCGCTATAGGGTAATAATGTAGCTAGAAAAGCCCTAGGGCGGTAAGTAATTGTTTTTTTTGTCTTTTTTTTTACTTACCGCCCTAGGGCTTTTTTAGCTACATATTTGGCTACTAATCTACTATTAATACTAATTAATACTAATCCGAAGAACTTAAAGAACCCCTAACTTATCTAGTCAATCAATCATTTGATGAGGGCGCATTTCCTGATTTGTTAAAAATTGCAGTAATAAAACCCATTCACAATCAAATCAAATCAAATCAAAATCGTTTATTCATTGTTGGATATTAAAATCTCTTAATGACGTCAGCTAAACTACATCGCTTCACAAATAATGTGGCGCCATTGTGGGAAAAAAAAGAAGCGACAATAAAAACCCACGCGCTCTTTTAAATATGTTTGAATGTACAAGGTTGATATACAACATACATAGGTCAGTTTTAATTTTGAACTAGCCTGTTAGAACCGTAGTCTAAACCCATGGATTTTTCTCTTCTAGATAATCTGATATTTTATAATAACCCTTCTTACATAATTTCTGCTTGATTACAGTTTTAAATTTATCTAACGGTAAACTTTCAATATCAGTGGGTACCTTATTATAGAAGCGTATACATTGACCTTTATATGTTTTACTAATTTTGTGAATACGGCTGACATGAGAAGCAAGTTGATTCTTGTTTCTTATGTTGACACTGTGCCTGTCACAATTTTTATCAAAAATATGTATATTCCGTTTAGCATATATTAAATTCTCATAAATGTATTGCGACACAAAAGTCAAAATGTTGATTTCTTTAAATTTATTTCGAAGAGATTCTCTAGGCTTCATTTTATAAATTGCACGAACAGCTCGCTTTTGTAATAAAAAAATGCTGTTTGCATCCGCAGCATGACCCCATAACAAAAGGCCATATGACATGAGACTATGGAAATAACTGAAGTAGACTAACCTCGCGGTGTCCATCCGTCAGAGCTCTTATTCTTTTCACTGCGTATGCTGCAGAACTAAGTCTGTTCGAAAATTTATTAATATGCGGTCCCCATTGTAATTTGTTGTCTAAGGTAATACCTAGGAACACAGCTGATTCCACAAGACTCAATTTATCGTTTTTCACTAATAGGCTTGTAGCAGTTGGCTTTAGATTAGGCAAAACAAATTTAACACACTTAGTTTTCTTTTCGTTAAGTAAAAGATTATTTACGGTGAACCACTCAACTACATTAGAGATTGTACTATTTACGTCGTCAAAATTTGATTGTTGTCTTTTGACTTTAAAAATCAAAGACGTATCATCTGCAAATAGTACTATCTCATTCTTGTCCTTTACAAGGTTTGGCAAATCGTTAATGTAGACAATGAACAGGAATGGTCCCAGGATTGAGCCTTGTGGAACGCCCATACAAATTTTTGATCCTAGTGACCTTTTCCCATTTACATCAACCTTCTGGATCCTTTCACTTAGATACGACTCCAGAAGGCGTAGAGCCTGGTCTCTAATTCCATAATGGTGTAATTTCCTGATAAGAATATCATGATGTACACAATCGAAAGCCTTGGACAAGTCACAGAAAACGCCAATGGCATCACTTGACTCCTCCCAGGCGTCAAATATACTTTGAATAAGCTCAACACCTGCATCGACTGTTGAGCGACCCCTGGTAAAACCGAACTGTTTTAGGTTCATCAAGTTATTGCGATAAAAGTGGCTCTGAACCTGATTTAAAATTATCTTTTCAAATATCTTACTAAGAGTTGGTAGAACAGAAATAGGTCTAAAATTAGTGGGGTCTGATTTACTACCAGCTTTAAACAACGGAATAATTTTACTATGTTTCATCAAATCAGGAAAAACACCATCATCTACACATTTATTAAAAATACTAGATAAGTATGGTGCAATGCTTTCTATAATGGCACTAATAATTTTAACTGACAGGCCATCTATATCGGCGGTCTTTTTCATTTTAAGTGATTTAAAGGCTTTAATTATAACGAAAGCATTGACGTAACTGAATTTAAAATCTACATTGCAAACATCTACGTGTCGTTCGAGATAAGATTTGGCAAGAGTGGGAGATGAGTTCAAGGTTTTGGTAGTTGAACCTGGAATATCCGTAAAGAAGTTTTCAAAAGCTTCAGCAACTTCTATATCTGTACTTATGATCTGATCATCAATCTTAAGCTGGAAGTCATTCCGAGGAGCTTTAGATTTTCCAGTTTCACTATTTATAGTTTCCCAAGTCGTTTTCGTAATGTTGGAACTATTTTTGATTTTGTTCTTAATGAAATTTGATTTGGCTGCAGCACAAACCCGTTTAAATGTTTTTGAATAATCCTTTACAAATTGCGCAAATGCATCACTATTGTTATATGTTCTTTCCTCGTAAAGTTCATATAATCTTAGCCTGCTTCTGTGTATTCCCACTGTGACCCAATCACTAAACATTAGATTCTCATTTACAGTAATTTTCTTTTCCTTGAAAATTGCATCGTACTCACTTTTAGTTAAAGTAAATAGAGACTCATACAATTTATTTGGATTATCACAATATGGTAAGTTTGGCAGTTTTTCTTCAACACTACTTTTGTAGCGGATAAGCCTACCTTCATTGATAGGTACGCACGTGATATCCTTTTTCAATGCTTTTTAGTCGTGACTTTGAAAACTGCCAACTGGCCAGAATGATCAGAGCCCAACTTATTGATAATTGATTTATCTACTGGCTCTAAATTCGTAAAAATGTTATCAATACAAGTAGATGAGGACGCTGATATTCTGGTGGGCACCAAAAAAAGATTCACAAGATTGTAGCATAGGAACAAAGATTTCAATCTATTGCACACACTGGATTCTTCTAAAATGTTAACATTAAAGTCTCCACATATTATAATGCCTTTGTTGCTGTTACTAACTTTAATTAAAGCTTCATCCATTGTTTTTTCGAACATATCAAATGATGAAGCTGGAGGTCTGTATACGCTTATAACAATAAGGTGCTCAAATTCTACACAGGCCAGTTCAATAGTTCGCTCAACAGACAGGCACACAACATCTGTACGTTCCTTACACTTTAGCAACTTGTTGGCAAGTATTAAGGAGCCACCGCGTATCGCATTGTCTCTGCTGAACGAACTAACAACCTGGTGGTTCTTGAAGTTAAACATGAACTGATGCTTCTTGAGCCAGTGTTCTGTCACGCACAAAATATCAATTTTACTACAGTTCATGAATAGCTCCATTTGTAGTTCTTTGCCCAACATTCCTTGTATATTCTGGTGTACCAGGTTGAATTGACAATCAGTTTTCTTACTACTCAAATTATTTTTATTCTTAAGAGGTAGGTATTCTAGTGCTGTAGGTTTACTTTGCGGTATAATACTGCCAGAGTTACACTCTTTTGTCTTATTCAATTGTTTAAAGAACTTGGAACAGATTCCAATGGTCGCACCACCCTAATGCTACTGGTCCGATCAATAGAAACGGACGTGTGGTTAGCCAATGCATTGGCTACATTAATAATAAAATTTGATAGCACATACGCTATTCGTCTAGTATAAAATTTCGATAAGTAATACTTATCTAAAGTCAGATGTAAATAATTATCAATAAATCTATTTATGTCAATTAAGATGAATTTAGTGAAATATCGACATGTCAAATTAAATAATGTCATATTTAAACTTTCTCTTAACCTATTTTCTTGTAAGTCAAGATTATGGCTGAAGGGAAAACCAAGTAGAATTACTCTGTCTAGGAATTTAATTTATAAAAATATCTGGTAACATCTTTCTGTGTCATGTTTCCCCTTCTACCAACAAAAATAATGAGAGTTGTATTACTCTCAAAATTACTTGATAGTATTTTATCTACTATTTCTGTGAAAGTGGAGCCAGGCATACAATTATTCATAACTGCCTGGCTCATATTTTGGTTAAGTTAAAAAGGACATAAAAAAAGGAGACCCAAATAATCCGAATCATTATCGTCCCATATCAATGTTATCCTCGTTCTCTAAAGTATTTGAAATGGCTATGGAAGATAGATTGGGTTCGTTTTGCAAAAAATATAATATTATACACGAAAATCTAAATGGTTTTAGAAAAAATAGATCCACAACTTTGACAGTGTACAAATTTATTCAAAACATATTAGAAATACTTAATTGTAAAAAATATGCTGTGGGTGTGTTATAAGATATGAGCAAAGCATACGACAGGGTCAGTCATCAAATATTATTAGACAATTTGTATGGCATTGGCGTCAGAAGAATTGCACACAAATGGTTCCAATCATATTTACATAAGCGAGAACAATATGTAGAAATACAATATCAAAACGAATATACGTGTCAGGTTCAATCCCACAAGGTAGTGTAATAGGATGTTTGTTGTTTTTGTTGTATATTAACGACCTGCCGAAACTATGTGATGAAAACGATGTACAAAGTATTTTATATGCAGACGATATCTCCCTTATAGTATCCTGTAACAACGCCAACGATTTAAAATGCCGACTATCCCATAGTTTAGAAACCTTAGAAAATTGGCTATCCGGCCACAACTTGCAAGTTAATTATGCTAAATGTAAAATGATTCAATTCAGGCCACATCAAAAAGTTCCATTAGACGTCGACTACACTTTTAAAAATATTTCTCTTGAATCTGTTCCAAATTGTTCACTTTTAGGTCTAGAATTAGACAGACATATAAATTGGAAGCACCATATAGAGAAAATTTCAGGTAAGCTATCTCGTTTTTCCTACGCATTATACGAACTTAAACGCACAACAGACCTTAAAACAGCTACCAGTGCCTATTATGCCTACGCTCATGCCTGGCTACAATATGGAATCATCCTCTGGGGTTATAGTACTGATGCAGGTGATCTGTTTATACTGCAAAAAAAAATGCATTAGGATATTAGTAAACATTGAACAAATGGAGAGTTGTAGACCACATTTTGTAAATCTCAATATTCTGACGTTAACTTCTATCTACATATTGGAAATTTGTAAATTTGTTCGTCAGTATAATCATTACTTCATTCAAGCAAAAGAACATAACCCTCAGTCACTTAAATTGAGAAATAGAGATAGACTTGTTCAACCGACAACAGTTAGATTACAAATGTTCAAAAACAGTCCCCATTCAATGGCAATTCTGATATATAACAAAATTCCCCGATATATTAAAGATATAAATAAAGACAATATGTTTGTTAACACTTTGAAAAAATATTTAATTAAAAAAGTGTTATTATAATCTTAAAGAATTTTTTGAGGTTAGAAGTTAAAAATATAGTTACCTAATAAATGTTGGTAAAATAAGTATAAAGTTAAATTTTAAATAGCGTAAGTATAGTCTACGTATAAAGTTTATGTTTTGAGTTTAAAAATATAAATTATTTTTTGTTTGTAGTTCAAAAATATTATTTTTAAGTTTCTGTATACTTTGCAGTGCCCAACAGGGTCCATAATTGTTTCTTTAATTTTAAGTCACCTACTGTACATTATGGTTGCAATCAAGTATTGAGTATTGAGTATTAATACGAACACTGGAAGGGCCCGCCTAAAACGCCATCACAACATCTAAATTAACTGCTTATGGTCTGAAGACCGATCGCATGTTGGACAATTAATATTAAATAAAAAAAAAATACTGAAAAAGATGATATATTAATGCGAAAAAAATTTTAGGTGTCGCTGACTCAGAAGTGTCAAAAAAAACTATTTAAAATATTTGACAATAAAATTTACCAAGGTTATGTTGACCTTGACATCTAGTTTTTTGTACAGTCATTCCTCTTCAGATCATTTACAATACGTTAAATACGTACGGAATGGATAAGTAGTTTTATAAATATTTCGAAGATTAAAAAAATTTTGAAGTGATATTTCAAAAAGCTGTCAATATTTACGCGATAAAAACTGGCAGATTAATAACTAGCATTATGATAAATATTTGGGATATATTCATTGGCTATTAACTTCAGGGGCACTTTTTGTTCCCTTACACGGTATAGCCTTTGCGAAAGAATACAAGCTGACCCGGCGAACTTTGTTCCGCCTTACAGGCAATAAATAAGCAGATATTATTTTTATTAAGTAAAATGTTTTGCCCTGCCCCGCCCCTACCCCTACCCCTGCCCCTTCCCTACTTCTACCCCTACCCCTACCATCTTATATCCTTCTCCCGGTTCTAAGCTACCTCCCCACCAATTTTCAACCAAATCTGTTCAACCATTCTTGAGTTATACCGTTCTCCTACCCCTTTCCCCACCCCTACCCCTAACCCTACCATCTTATGTCCTTCTTCTGGTTCTATGCTATCTCCTTACTAATTTTCAATCAAATCGGTTCAGCAGTTCTTGAGTTATAAATAGTGTAACTAACACGACTTTCCGACTTTCTCAGCCATTCTTCTACCCCTACCCTTACCATCCTATATCCTTACCATCCTATATCCTTCTCCTGGTTCTAAGCTACCTCCCCACCAATTTTCAACCAAATCGGTTAGGCCGTTCTTGAGTTATACCCTTCTTCTACCCCTTCCCTACCCTTACCTCTACCCTTACAATTCTATTTCCTTTTCCTAGTTCTAAGCTACCTCCCTACCGATTTTCAACTAAATCGGTTCAGCCGTTTTTGAGTTATAAATAGTGCAACTTACACGATTTTCTTTTAAACACGACTTTCTTTTATATATATACAACTTGTTAATGGAATAAGCAAAACCCTCATACACTCCAACTGAGTTTTACTAAAATAAATCCATTCACGTAACAAAAAATCTTGAAAAAAGTTTTTTTATCTAGATATTGGTACTAAGTTTCATCATTGTTCTAGTTTCATCGTTATTCTAGTTAACGCACTCTGCGCACGCCACACGCACTTCCCTCCCCTCCTAACCGCTCATTAACCGTGCGGCGCCCGGCCGCCAGCGCGCGTATCCACAGAAATATTTAGAAAAAGCAGTTGCCCGCGACTTCGTTCTGTCTATCTGACCATCCATCCATCCACCCTTCCGTCTACCTGTCGTCCGTCCGTCCATCCAACCATCTGTCCAACCGTCCGTCACACCATCCCTGTCCCTGCCCCTCTCCCCCTCCTCCCCCTCACCCTCCCTCTCCCTTCCCATTTCCCCCTCCCTCTCCTCCCTCCTCCCTTCCCTCTCCCTGTCCCTCTCCCTGCCCCTCTTCCTATCCCTACCCCTAACGCCATCTTAACCGCTATCCCTATCCTCATATAATCATAGAAACAACACCCATATTGATTTTTAGACCCTATCCAACTCCATCCCCAGGGGATGATGGTATTTCACGTTCACCACGTTGGATTTCAAAATTGTTGTAGTTAACGTAATCAGCAACCCAATAAACCATACAAACGATACCCATATTGGTTTTTAGACTTTTTCACCCTTTTCCCTTTTTTAGGGATTGAATTTGGGGTGGAATTTCAATAACAACCACGTTGCATAGAATTTCAACCCTTATGGCTAAATAATAAATTATGTGGATTTTACTCTAAAAATAAAGAATTTTGAACTTCATTCCCCTTTTCACCCTTTAGGTTGTCGAATTTTCAAAAACCCTGAGGCTCGTTAATATTAATTTTAAGTCGTTAGCCTAAATACAAAATTTGAAGATCCTAACTACAAAACTGACGGACTTTCATACAAACTTTCATCCCCTATTTTACCCCCTTATGGGTGGAATTTTTTTTTCTTAGTGCACCCTAAGACCTCATAAAAAACCTACAAGCCAAATTTGGAATTTCTAGACCCAGCGGTTTGGGCTGTGCGTTGATATGTCAGTCAGTGAGTCAGTCACCTTTTTCATTAACATTAAATGCGTTTTCCCGTGGGAATGAAGTGTTTTTTCGCAGTAAAAGGTAGTCTATGTGTTATTCCAGGACCTAACCTATATGTGTGCCAAGTTTCATTAAAATCCATCCTTCTTCATTAACAATTAATGCGTTTTCCCGTGGGAATGAAGCGTTTTCCCGCTGTAAAAAGTTGCCTTTGTGTTATTTCAGGACCTAACCTATACTCGTATATGTGCCAAGTTTCATTAAAATCCATTCAGTAGTTTTTACGCGAAAGTGGAACAAACATCCATACATCATTATTCTTACCATGTTCATTTTTTACCTTGACTGTGTGCTAGCGAATAAATGTATTAATTCATCCATAAATGTCAGACATGCAGACATGTAGTAATAGGGAATCCCTTTGATACCCTTTGGGCTGTCAACATTGTTCACAAATATGTAATAAAAAATACAAAAACCTATTTGAACATGAAATACAGAGCACAATAAGGTAGCCTTATTGCTAAAAAGCACCCTATAAAATTTCAAGTTGCATTTTAACTTCCAAGATTTGCTTTTGAAAATCATACAAGAATTTGGTTTTCTTTTCAGAAAGCTTACGAAAAAAGATATGAAGAAATTCGTAGTCGTAGCAGGGCAGTTGAGAGCTTATTTAAATTATGGTATGCAGGGTCAATGGAGGAGGATCAAAAAAGGAAGGTATCCCGGCAACTTCAGGTTTCCAAAAAATGACGTCGCATTACTGGTATGATATTAATCTAATGAGGAGAAGTTTAAATTGGCTGTGAGCAAGGAAACACATGTCAATCTAAATTGGAAATTTAAAAAAAAACTGAGGACATCAAAAGTCATTACAGTACAGTAGCATGGCTTACTCAAAGAGTCGGTTTTTGTCTTTCGCTGGAATACCAGCGCATCATATTTCTTTGTCATTTGTAAGGGAACGATGGTCCGACACAGAATTACACGAAGAATATAAAAGTGGATGTTCTATTTTAGGAGCCTCAAGAGGTGTAATAATAAATTGGGAATCTTTATTGTAATCAAGCATAGTTTTTTGTTCAATTCATGAATAAAATTAAGAGAAAATTCTTCATTACTGCTTAAAAAAAGCTTGGAAAAGTTCGTCTAGAGCTCGAATCTATGAGTGTTGAAACCTCCTTGGTTCGAACTGCTTCATTAAATAGGACATAATTAAATATTTAAAGGAAGTAGGTCGAATTGGTGATGATTTCATGGCCAACTAGATTACCGGCTTCTGATTGGTCAGGACAGGGCGGTATAATCTCAAAATTTGAAAATTTGGAACATGGAAGCTACGTCGGTCTTTCTGGTGCAAGCATTGGCGGTGACAACGTGAGAAAAATCTAAGTTCCATAAAGTCGACAAAATGCCACAAAAGATTTTGTCGAATCTTGAAAGATTTCTACAAAAAAAAACCGGTCAAGTGCGAGTCGGACTTGCACCCGTGCCTATTAACCAATCTATTTACTATTTCTACGGGCTAAAATGAATTTGATCTGAGAAAATTACTATCTCAGTATACAACGTGTTAACGGAATAAGCGGAACTGAGAAGATAGTTTGTTCATAATCGAGAGTAGAATCAATTTCACGTGTTTTTGATATGGGTAATTTTTTTTTATTTTTATTATTTAAATTCTTGCCCCTTCTATTCTAAATATTTCTGTGGATACGCGTGCTGGCGGCCGGGCGCCTCGCGGTTAATGAGCAGTGAGGAGGAGAGGGAAGTGGCAGTGGCGTGCGCTAAGTGCGCGGACTAGAACAACGATGAAACTAGAACAGTGATAAAACTTTAAAGTAACAACTAAATAAAAAAAAAACATTTTTCAAGATTTTTTTTACGGGAATGGATTTATTTTAATGAATATCAGTTGGGGTGTATGAGGGTTTCGCTTAATACATTAACACGTTTTATATTTGATACACCACACGGGGTCACAATATACAAAAGGTCAGTTTGTGTAATATCTCTGTTCATAAAAAGTATTAAAATATCCTTAACAATATAAGCAGAACTACAATACTATAGAACAACAACTACGCTTCAAACTTGACCCCACGAAATAGTTACCTAAGTAGGCGGAGCTAAAATAGTCACCTGGCCGCTATGCTAGTTTGTCCTTGACCGCTCACTCCGACGCACGCACGGTAAGTACAACGTTTGTCATCTCGGGATTTTATTGCAAAAAATTGTTATTACTCAAATTTTGTGGTTGATTCGTAAATTAGCATACCTAACTGTGTAGTCAAATGGTTTAGAAGTCGCTCGGACTTAAGGAATGCCGGCATAACATTGCACGGGTAAGTAAAGAAATTATTTAAATGTTACATTGCCGAATTCAGACGTGCATGACGACTTTTAAATTCTAGTTACAATGATGTTTTATATGACTTTTTCTGTATGAACATCGAAAGAAAACTTCAATGTACAGCAGTGACGTCTGTCGTTGCGCGTTCCAAGGGGCTAAAATGATACCGCAAGTGATAAGCAACACGTCCATCGCTTAATGCAATTTTCATTCTATTTTTATTTAAATGATTTATAGCGACGAGTTTAATTTTCAACATGTAATAATGAGTTATAAATAATGAAAAAAACTTTTTAACAAAAAAAATAAACCGCCCAAAAAAACTAAAAAAGCAAGAAATAATAAAACTTTTTTATTTAACCTTAATAACGAAGTTCGACTCATAATTACTCGTGTATACTTACATTAGTTTAAGAACTTTGTTATTGAGGTAAAATAAAAAAGTTTTATTATTTCTTGCTTTTTAGTTTTTTCGGAGGTTTTTTTTTTTTTATGTTACAAGTGAGCAAACGAGCAGGTGGTCCACCTGATGGTAAGTGGTCTCCGCCGCCCATAGCACCCACTGTCTTATTAGTGACATACTTTGACGCTAATAAGACAGCAAAGCGCGTTGCCCACCTTGAGAATTAAGATGTTATATCTCATGTGCCAGTAATTTCACTAGCTCCCTTACCCTTCAAACCGAAACACAGCAGGTTTTAATTTTATTTTGAGGTTTAATTTTTTTTTTTTTTAATTTTTATTTTACAATTTTTGGTGACTATAAATTTTATTTTTCCACCCGTAGGGTAAATCGGACTACTCTGTGAAAAGTTATGCGTGGTCATACATTACAATCAGTCAGTGAACAATCAATCAACCCCTGTTTTCCTACCCTTAGGGTTGGAATTTTTTTTCCAAATTTATATGCGACCAAGTTCGGGGTATATCCTTTCCAATAAAAAAAGAATTATCAAAATCGCGTCGACTTGAGAACCTCCTTCGTTTTTTTTTCGTCGGTTAAAAAGGAAAATGCCCAAGTGACTATGCGCAAGATATAATATCGGTATAAACCTTGTTGTGTCACATTATGGCTTAATTTAAAGTTAGCTCTACGGACTTCATGAAGTAGTTAGGCATTTGATTGTAGTTCTCCAGATTTCACAGTAATTAGCCCAGGTATTTAGGTCCTGAATTCCTATAACTGAATTAAAAGATTTCATACACCGAGTTCTAAATTGCGCTAATAGTGTACATTAGAGCACTGTGAACGCGCTAAGGGCGTGAATTTAGGTCCACCATAGGGACCATACAATATTTTAGGTCGACCATAGAGGTAGAACAAAAATACTGTATGAAAAATGATACTGGCCGGTTGTTTTTTTAATATTATTATGATTTAAAAAAAAAATACGCTGTAAATGTAAACAAGACTACCAACCAAAGAGGTTCTGTTCCTAATTGATACAAAGTGGAGGACGACCGTCGGCGACTGCCAACAACAGTCGTGCGCGATTCTTTACAACCGCCGGTGACAATCATCGGCATTTATTGTCTCACCTGGTCGCTGGTCTGTAAGTTTCTTTACTGCTTGATATACTGTTATCAACTCTGGCGGTACTTGAAGTGAGCTTGACTGTACATAAAGGCGCGGCGTTCAAACGCGGCGTGTTTACCTGGCAGTGTTCATAGAATCAAGCACACCAGGTGTCAAACGCGCATACGCTTACGCGTATACTCTTTACTCTGCGGACTCCTTAAGTATACAATTCGGAACGCAGTGACTTTGCTCGATCTTGATCCGGGGTGACTTTTTCACTGACGTTACTAAAGCTGACAAGTGTGGTGTTGCCAGGCAAGTCTTACTTGGTGTTTTGCAAAATCGGCTACCATCAAAGAAAATACCAGTCGGCGCAACTGGCTCAGAACGAAACGTAGTTCACCGGGTGTTCACTTTTCGAAAACGATTCGTAGTTGGTAAGTTAAATAAATGCAATCTGATGCAAAAAAGTTTACAGTATAATTTTATTATCCATTCTAAGTTTAAAACTTTAAAATTAAAAATATGCTTCATACAATAAAAAATACTCATACTCTACTGAAATGCATTTAAAAAATTACAATTACAAAAATAAAGGAGTAGCATAAGCATGTTCATAGGTGGTAACACCACGACAGACGGATGTGATGTGACGTCGGTTCGAAACTTTAGTTTTAGTTTGGGAACTTTTGAGTCTTTGATGGGGAACTTTAGCAGAAAAATAATAGCTATCACTGTTACGTGAAAAGGTAATCATGAAAGGTAAAATATTTAAAAGTACCTATTACATTCATTAGAAAAGTTTTCTTTATGATTATCCCCATCTAGCAAATTCATGCTTTTGCTCTATTGGTCTATTGGTAAGTCGAAAGGTTCCATTTGATAACCGCGCCGCGTCTCGACCACTTTCCGTTTCTCATAACAAAAAACTCCTCATGGCAAAGCTAAAAAAGAAAAAGGTTTTCAAACGGCGGCACTTCCTCCAGCTAAAAGTGCACCTCATTAACATTCGCGGGTTGCACTCCAATCTTGATCCGGTCCATCATCACCTCGAGACCGAGAAGCCGCACCTATTTTTTGTAACGGAGACGCAGATAGCAACACCGTCAGACGTGGCGTACCTCAACTACCCAGGTTACTCGTTGTAACACAAGTTAAGAAAACGGGCAGGGGTCTGTGTGTACATCCGCGATGACATTTGCTATCGGAATCTCCGTTGCTTTAAGGATTCAGGGTTTTCAACGTTGTGGATTCTGGTGGACACCGGCATTGAGAAATCTCTCCACGTCGGTGTTTACCGGTCGCACAGCGGTGACCAGGAGACGACCAGGCTCTTTGAGAACCTGATGGAGAAGGCGGATTAGGCCCAACAGCGGTACCCAACAGCACATCTTCATTTTCTGGGGGACTTTAACGCCCCCCACAGTGAGTGGTTGTTCCCACACCGGAAAACTAACTATGCTGGGAGAGAGGCGCGCAGGTTTTTACTGTCGCGAGATCTAACCCAGCTGGTGAATGTCACTACGCGGGTGCCTGATGTAGACGTGTCCGTCTAATTGCTTGGACTTGCTGCTGACTACAGATCCGGACAGGCACTCGGAGTCGGTATCAGCCCCGCTGGGAACATCCGACCAACTGTCTGGTGAAGTCCGTGACGATCAGCTCTCCTCTGGATGATAGCCCAAGAGGCACGAGGCGAGTTTGGCGGTACGAGTCAGCAGACTTTGATGAGATGATTCTTTGCGTCCTACCCCTGGCAGCCAGCGTATTTTTCTTCGGGCGATCCTTCTTGTTCAGCTGAAGCGGTTGCGGATGTGATACGGCAGGGGATGAAATACTATATTCCATTCTCCGACATACCGCTCGGTTACAAAGCCTGTCCTTGGTTCAATGCGGACTGCGCTCGCGCTGTAGCTCGAAAGGTGTCTATATTCCAAGCCTCGGTTCAAGTCAAGTCCGTGATCGGAAAGTTCAAGCTCGACTCAAATTCTGCTGAAAAGTTCTGCAATCACGATCACCCTCTTGATCCGGAAGGCACGTTATGACCATGTCAGTCGCCAAGTGCCCAAGAAGGGTAATTTTTTTCTTCTGCACATCAATGACAGGGCCAGTAGTAGTGCTGATCCAAGCACCGCTGCACTCGATGGTTATGAAAAGGTCGGTGAATTCATGTATCTTGGATCGATGATAACCTGTGATGGGAGCTGCACCGCTGAAATTCGTCGTAGAGCTGGTTTGGCCAAAAATGATTTGGAAGAACAGAGGTATTCGACGTACGACTAAAGCTGGGTACTCATTAGCGAGCCGTAACCGTAACCGTTGCATGTATTTTAACCAAAAAACATAGTGTGTACGTTGTTCGCAAACCTGCTGCGAGCGGTACGCTTGCGGCTCACAGGCACTCACAGCGAGCCGACGCTTACAACATAGGTACTCATTTCTGAACCCGTAACGTTGCACGTAACTGTAACCTAAAACATAGTGTGTACGTGGTTCGCAAGCCTGCAACGAACACTACACGAGCGGCTCGCAGCGAGCCAACGATTGTCGGTTTTTGTCGCGAATCAAAGGGCGCTCGCAGTGCGTTCGTGGACGTCATAAGAGAGGTTGTTCCTAGTCGCTGCGAACCAACTATACACGGTGTAAAGAAAAGTACCAATTTCCTTTTAACCACATGTTCCATAAGTAGAATTAAGAACAATAAGCATGTTTAAACAACAAAAAAAGAATATAAAAAAAACAGAAATAAAAAATTTGTATTTTTTTTTTTAAATTGTGTCAACCCTCGCGAGAGTTACAGCGCGCATGAAGGTACCTATTTTTCTTGTTTAGGGCTCCCGCACACGACCGAGAATCGGTGGGCGATTATCGGCCAGGACAAGGACGGAAGATTCAGGTGATAACACGTCAGAGCGGGATGCCAACAAAAAATCGGTCACCGATTCTCGGTCGTGTGCGGGATCCCTTACAATGCGCCGCGCCAGGTGGGAGTTGTGATTCTTAGAACAGGGTTGGCAACTTGAACTTTTTTTTTCATAGGTAGTATTTTATTTTTATGTTATTTTTTTATAATTAATACGAGTATGTTCTATGTACTTTATTCTACTTACACAACATGTGGTTAAAAGGAAATCGGTACTTTTGTTTACACCCTGTATATTCGAGTTTTTCTTCATCATGAGTGAATGGTCAGAGGATAAATGTCTTTTGCTGATAGACGCCTACAGGGTTAATAGTGTACTATGGAACCCTAAGTACAAAGATTATTACAAAAAAATCATTAGATATTCAAAATCAGTTGCACTCATTCTCGTGATGTAATGATAGATAGATAGATAGATAAAGCGTTTATTTGTGACACCAACACATATGTACATTGATAAAGAATCATACATTTAAACAATGATTAGGACGAACTGAAGAACAAATCAAAAAACATATGTGCTGTAGTGTGACAAAAAGGCCTAGGCTCAGCGATAGATTTGCTCTCAGAGAGGGCAACACGGATTTTCAGCCGGTAAAAAGTAATGAAAGAAGTGCATACGTGTAAAGTGTTAACAAATAAATACCTAAGTACATAAACTAATTAGCACAAAACAAATACGCGTATAAGTATTAAAAAGACCTTTTTAATACGAAAATCATAAAAAAATCTAATATATTTTTCTTTTTTACCCGGAGAAGTGAATAGAAATAACATATAGAATAGAATAGAAATAACATTTATTCATTGTAATTCATAATACATAAAACGATTAGCTACCATGAATGTAAGGTATACCGCTGTACACCATACATTAATGTTGAAGCTGGGGTAGAAATGCTAAGGGTAGCTAGCTAGGGGTGGTGGCTCCGAAGAGAGCTAAATAACCAAACCCGACGAGTGTTGATCATACACTCATTTATTGATTTCACCACAGCTCGCTCGTTAATTGCGAAATATTGCCAATTGCAAGTCGACAAATTACCTAAACGTATATAACTTAAGTATGTATGTGCGCTAGCTCGTACATCTTGGCAACCCGAAAAAAGGACAATAGCCAAAAATAGTAAACATACAAAACGTCTTAAGAAGCAATGGTACAAAAAGCTGAAGCTAATCTAAATTATTTAAAACATCTCATCACTTAAAAGTTTGCTAAAGATAGGTAGGTGAAAACAATAATCGCTAAAGCTAGAGCTTATAAATTGAATTGACAGTTTGCTTATAAATTAAATTAACAATAAAATATCATATTAATACAGATTAATGCTGCTAAAATCAAATCGATTTTAAAGTATTGAGAAAGTTCAAGTCTTTTTTCTTAAGTCCCGCACTATACGCACTATAATATAGCTTATTGGCCTCCGTTTGGTCCAACAACTTCACTTAACGATTGAGTAGGGATAGGAACTGACACTGAACGCGGAGGTTTTCGAGGCGCCGTGCCTCTATCACTATCACTTAAATTGCCCATGCTCACTGATTGAATTAAGTCATTAAAATCACTAACACAAATCTCACGCTCACGCGGTACCGGTTGGGGTCGGAGTCGCTCACTTGTCACAACCCTACCGGCGTATGCTCGGCTCACCGGAGCCTCCCGCCTGGAAGATGCTGCAAGCTCTATGCGCTGAAGCCTCCTCCTCCTTGCTCGAACGACGGCTGCTATGACGCCAAGTAACAACAGTAATCCAAGCGTTCCATAGCTGATAGAATAATGATGGATGTCATGAACGCTAAGATCGGATGCTGATTCTTGCTTCAGGACGTTTATCTCGTCCATTATCTTATGAAAAGTTTGCTCGTGATTCTCTGCGGTGAAGTTGTATGCTGGTGCAGAGGTATTAATGACGCTATTTAAGATAGATATCTCTGGGGCTTCGATATTAGTTGAAATATTTACTTTTCGCAAAAAGTTGTTATGAGAGTGAATTATGAATGAATCACCCTTAAGAGTGCAACCTTGACCTATTTCAAGAAGGCCATTGCCTGTCACTGTGCTTATCCTCGTATCAGCTGGGCAAAATGTGCGAATGCTGCATTCATCGCAACATTAATATAACCATACGTTCTGTCGATGTAACTTTATCCATCTATTGACGCATGGTGCATGCTCGTAAATACAGGGTGTTGTAAATTTGCCTGCATTTATTAAAGTTAAATTACAGATATTTTGCTCAAGATCTAACTCGTATGTAGGCTTATCTAAGGAACACAGTATTTTTCTACAGAAGCGTGAAGACAAGCTTGTAGATCGTAATCTGTTAAAAATATGACTGCGTCCTTTTGTAAATTAAATGCTAGGTATGGGTAAGTAGGTACAGTCAGGTAGGATTTTTCTCCTTGGTTCTGAGGTATGCTTATAATTTTATTGAGCTCGTATATTTCATTTGTGATTAAAGGAACTTTTATTTCTATGATAAGGTATTTCTTGTAAACCTTTGCAAATACTTTGAGTAGCTTATATAATTCTCTGATGTTTCCCATTTCTATAGGTACCCTTAGGTCACCCTGTAGCTGGCCTGATATAAAATTGATTTGTTCTTCTAACTGTACGCTTGGTAACAAATGTGTATCGATGCGGCCATGGCTGATGTCAGTTACAGTGTCTATAAGCGAGTTTTGGATACTTTTCAGGTTCTGAAGTATCATGCTGGCTGCTAAAGCTGATGACGTAACGTAAAGTCCGTAGCTCGCATCGGAACGAATTTGGTTTATTTCTGATGAAAGACTCTGTATATGCTCATTCATTAGTGAAAATTGTTTGTTCATAATTTGCTCGTTGCGCTTTATAATGTTGCTCTCTGCCTCAATTACTAATGTTTGATTCTTTATAAGCTCTTTAAGGTGGTTCTCGTTATAGCTGATCTTTTCGATGTCTTTAGCGTATTGTATGGCGAAATTTTCGTCTAGGACTCCAAATAAGTAATTTGCCACGCTCCCGACACCGTTTACTAAACCCCTTTTTTGTCGTTTGTTGCTGGAACTCTTTAGTATCCGATTGTAGTGTTCAATTTCGGCTAGTTCATGGGTAAGCCGGTTAGTTATTTGCTGATATTGTGAGCTAGCTTTCTTTGTCATGCCCTGTAGATGCCTCACGTAAGTCTCCATGTCAGTAAATGCTTGCCAGTAGCCTGTTAGATTATAATAGACTATTAGCCTCCACTCATCTCGAATATATTGTAAGCTCGAAATCTTGTCGAAATATAGCGCTCTGCCGTCGTTTAATGCCGTAGTATTGGCGGAGGTGACGTCATGCTGTGTTGATGGCGATATTAACATGGAGAAGAGAAGCAGTGTTAAGGCGAAGCAATTTTTGATAATTTTGCGCTTGTTACGTGTTTCTTTCTTTGAACTAGTAGGTGCTTGATTTTGCTGCTGGGAATGTTTATTTGAGTTGTCATTGCTATTAGTTGTTTCGATAGGTAATAGTACAAGCTTTATTACAGGACGTTTGAGGGTATTGTTTTCAGTTTTGACAGATACCACTCTGACGTATCCATCTTTTCCAGGGTGAAGCTCTTGAATCCTGCCGAGTGCCCATTTACCCGGAGGTAAATTATCATCTTTTATCAGTACCATGTCATCAATTGCTAAGTTTTTCGTAGGAACTCTCCACTTCGAGCAAACCTGAAGCTGCTGAAGATAATCTGATGACCATAGCTTCCAAAAATGCTTGTTCATGGTTTGTACTAGCTGCCAACGAGTAGGTAAGTTGACGTTATCTGGATCCGTTTGAGGCCTTGATAGTAAAGAGTCACCTATTATGAAATGACCTGGAGTTAAGTAGCTGTCTTCAGGATTCTCTGTAAGAGCGAACAGTGGGCGTGAGTTCAGGCACGCCTTGATCTGATGAAGTAAGGTGGTGAACTCTTCATAGGTAAGTTTCTGCTCACCTAAGACCCGTTTCAGATGTCGCTTAAAACTCTTGACAGCGGCTTCGAATAATCCATTCGCGCTTGGAAATGCTGGAGCGCTGAAGGACCATTCAATGTTCATGTCGCTAAGCTTGCTGAAGAAGTTCTCGTTAATAGTTTTGATGATTTCTTTGAACTCGTTGTCTAATGCTCGTTTAGCTCCGATAAAGTTTGTGCCGTTGTCACTGTACATTCGGCGGGGAGTTCCTCTCCGAGCACAGAAGCGGCGAAAAGCTGCGAGAAAAGATGGAGTGCTGAGGTCTGACACCAACTCTAGGTGAATAGCCTTTGTTGCTAAGCAGACAAAAACAGCCACGTATCCCTTGTAGGTCTTCATTCCTCTGCCTTTGCTTGCTTTAAGGTCCACGTGACCTGTAAAGTCTACACCCGTATGCGTGAATGGGCGTGAAGGTGTGACTCTAGCTCGAGGTAAGTCTGCCATAATTTGATGGTGCTTTTCAGAGCTGAAGCGTCGACACTTTACGCATTGCCGTAATTGTCGTTTGACTGTTCTCATTCCGCTAAGAATCCAATAATTCTCCCTTACGTACGATAGGGTTAACCGTGGCCCGCCGTGCAGGGTTACGATGTGCACTTGGTCTATAATAAGATCGGTGAAACGGCTGTGATTCGATAGAATAATCGGATGTTTAGCTGAGCTGCTTATGTTTGAGTGACTAAGGCGGCCACCCACCCTTAAAATTCCATTTTTGTCTAAGTAGGGATGAAGATTTGCTAATTGGCTGTTTGACCGGACATGACCTTTGCTTTTAATTTGTTCTAAGTCGCTTTCAAAATCTTTCGCTTGCACTTGCTTGATAATTAATTCATACGCTTTGTTTATTTCTGTAGCTGATAAGTACGTGTCATGTTCCGTCGCTTCGTGTCGAAGCGCTGCAGTAAAACGCGATATCCATGCCACTATTTTTACCGCGCGAGTGATAGAGCTATTGTTATTTATAATATCATTTACTACTGTGGAGCTAGTTTGATGTAAGGCTGCACTCACACTGATCTTTTTTGTTTCTATTGTAGTTGGCTCGTAGCTTTTATTTTTCAAGTTGCTGGGGTTGAAGTTAGCTAGCCACTGAGGGCCTTCCCACCAGAGCGGGTAGTTCTGTAGTTTGGCAACTGTGGATCCTCGTGTGGCGCAATCAGCTGGATTGTCCTCAGATCGCACATGGTTCCAATTTGAGGCTAGTATTACGTCAGTTATCTGCCGGACACGATTGGCTACGAATTGTTTCCATCGAGTTATGTCGCCATGGAGCCATCCTTAGACCACGGTCGAGTCGGTCCAGGCGTAAATATCATATTCGGTGCTTTGTATAGAAGCTTGGACGGTTTTCATAAGCTGAGCTAAAAGTGCGGACCCACAAAATTCTAATCGTGCGAGTGAGACCCTTTTGTTTTTTGGCGCTAATTTGTTTTTTGCAACGACGAGTCTTGATGTGCGCTCACCTTTATGATCGGTCGCTACCAGGTAGATAGCACAGGCGTATGCCTTTTCTGATGCGTCGCTATAGCCGTGTAGTTGGAACGCTTTCTGCGTGTCGTCTAAGTATCTAGGGATGCTAAACAGACTAACATTTTGAAGATCTTGTTTAAGCTGTATCCATTCTTTTTGTAGCTTCTCAGGGATTACGTCATCCCAGCTCAAGTTTTCTGTCCATGTTTGCTGGAAAAGGATTTTTGCTCGAATAGTTAGCGGTGATAGCCAGCCGATAGGGTCGAATATTTTTGATATCTCAGATAGAAGCTGTCGTTTCGTGTTTTTATCGGCGGCGGCGTGCTCTATTTTATTTGTAAACATGAACGAATCAGACGAGGATGTCCATCTGAGCCCTAAAGTTTTTCGGGACTCTGAACATTTAAAATCGAAAGGTTGATCGAGCTGATCGGTAGATAAGTCTTTAAAAAGCTCAGAATTATTAGCTGACCACTTCCTTAAATTCATCCCTGCACTCTTCAAGCATTCGATAAGCTGCTGCTGTAATTCTTTAGTTTCTTCTATAGTGATTTTTCCGCTGAGCAAATCATCCATATAGAAGTTGTTTTCTAGGGCTGTGCCTGCGAGGGGATATTTTAAGGCTTCGTCTTTAGCTAGTTGTCTTAGTGTGCGCATTGCTAGGTATGGTGCAGCTTTGGTTCCATACGTGACGGTTGTCAGTAGGTACTCTTGGAGCGGCTCGCGTGGAGACTCACGCCAGATGATAGCTTGAAGATGCTGATCGCTTTCTCTTACGAGAATCTGTCGGAACATTTTCTCGACGTCCGCAGTGATAACATACTTGTACTGTCTCCAGTTCAGTTTTAAAGTTGGTAAGTCTTGCTGTAGATTTGGACCACATTCCATCACATCATTGAGGCTGAGTCCAGAGCTGGTTTGTGCTGACGCGTTGAATACTACTCGGAGCTGCTTAGAATCAAGCTTTTGAACACTATGATTAGGTAGGTGGTATTTTGGCGGGTCGCTGTAGCTGGCTGGTCGCATGCGACCTAGGTTTTGGTACTCATGGATAAATTCCTTGTAGATTTCAGAAAATGCTTTATTTCTTTCCATTTTATTTTCTAGCTGTATAAATTGTGCTGTAGCTTTTGCTTTCGAAGATCCAAGCTTTTCTTCATAAGTAGGCTTCATCGGTAGGGCTACCTCATACCTACCGTCCTGTCGTCGCTTAGTGGTTGCTGTGTAGTGCCCTTCACAATATTGTTCCTCCTTTGTGAGGTCGGATGCTGTGTTGGGAATCTCCTCCATCTCCCAGTATTTAGCTATTTCGTCTAAGTTGTTGATGACGACGCTGCAGTTGAACGTTGCCTGATAAGATCCAACCTAACTTCGTCTGCTGAGCTATGGGTGCGTTTTGAGTGCCTTTTACTAGTCCACTCATTATAACATCCGAGTAAACGCAGGCATCTAACAAAATGTCGATAGACTTTGACACGTTGTATTCTGGATCGGCTAAGTTCATATGCTGAATGTGAGGCCACGTTCTCTTAGAGAAGGAAACGTTAGGAAGATCGCTTATGACTCGTGGAATCACGGATGCCTCTGTGCTAAAGCTGTAGTCATCGTAAATAGATTTACATTCCAATGATACAATGCTCTTACTTTGCTTAGGACTGATACCTGCACCAGAAACCGAAGCGCTAAATTTCCGGCGTGGCAACCCTAATAGCTGTGCGGCGTTCTCCGATATTAACTTAATCTGAGAACCCTGGTCTAGCAGCGCTCGTAATGTCACGTAGTTACCGTCGATCGCCTTAATTTTTAATAAAACTGTAGCTAATAAAACTTCGTCATCGTCAGTAGAAACGTGGTTCGCTGTATGAGGCTTGCTGCTAGGCGGTTTAGTTACCGGCGTTTGCGGCACTGTAATCGCTAGCGGCGGCTTTTGCTCAGGCTTCGTTGTCGAGTGCATTGAGTGCGACGACCCGGCGGCGCATGAGTTATGCAACGTCGTATGATGCTCGCCATTGCATTCTTTGCACCTTTTATTCGATATGCATTTATTAATTGAATGTTTGAATGAACAATTTCGACATAGCTGTAATTTCGCAACTGTCCTCAATTGCAATTCCGGTGGCATGCTAATAAACTTTTGGCACTTATAGAGCTCGTGATCGAAATTACATAGAGGGCACTTACACGTGGATGTAGAGGCGGCTTGATACCCTTTTGAAGAAAACTTGTTATATTAACTTTGTTTGAAAAAGGGCTTTGGCTGATAAGTTGTAGCTTGCTTAGTTTGAGATGAGATGTCTTTTTCTCTCTTATGAGTAGGCTCAAGGGCTATGAATTTGCTCTCTAAAAAGCTCATTAACTCATCTAGTGAGGCTAAATCTCTAGGAGACTTACGTGCTTCTTTGTAGGCGCTGTAGGTTTCGCTGTCTAGCTTTTTAGTAATGCGATGAACTAATATTGGATCCCAAGTGGTTGTATCCACACCTAGGTTGTGAATGGCATGGATACATTCAGTGGTAGTGTCGTAGAGGCGTTTTATCTCGTTTGCTGTCTGCTTGCTGATGCTGGGCTGATTTAAAAATGTCTCGATTTGAGTAGTAAACAGTACCTGAGGGTTGTTATAGCGATGAGTCAATATTTCCCATGCTGTGTCGTAATTTTCAGCTGAGATGTTCAAATGCTGAATAATTCGCTCTGCTTCTCCCTTTACTTTACCTTTGAGGTGCTGCATCTTTTGCGCTTTAGATAGAAAATTATTGTTATGTATCGTTTCGGTGTATAAGTCAAAAAATGTGGGCCAAGAAGTATATTTACCCGTAAACGTTGGTATTTCTAACAATGGGGTAGCTTGCTGGATGTGAGAGGTGGCAGATAGCTTTTGATTCAGTTCTTTCTTTATTTTCTTAAAGGCTTTTTCATGCTTTAAAAAATCGTCCTGGTATACCTCATCCTCACCTTCGAGAATGTTGTCTATTTCCAGGTGTAGCTGGTCGATGGCGTTCCATCTGGACAGGATGCTGCGAAGCTCATCTTCTAACTCCCACTTCTCGCTAATTTCACTCACCTTAATGCTCGATATCATACGCTCAAATGCTCGAAAATTAGTTCTTTGACGGGACAAAAGCTCATTAGTTTTCTTAGTTGAACCATTATTATCATGTTCTGGATTTTTATAAGGCGGATAAGCTGCTATTTTTGAACGAGTATCGGTGTAGTATACTTTCGTTCGCTCATAAATCGATTCCTGAAAGTATCTTTGAGATTTTACCTCAACCGCTTGTAATGTCGTATGGTTAAGCTCGAACTCTCCCCAGAGACTATCTAAGGATTCTAATCTTTTCTTTAGATACTCTGAAGTTTTTCTATGATGAGAATCTTTCTCGAAATTGGTGCCGATACGCTGGAGCTCAGTTAAAATTTCACCTTGCCGGGTGAATATGCTTTCAAACTGCGTCATTGTAGCTAGTTATGCAAGTAAAATATAAACGATCTTACTTGAATGCTGCTGCTTGGTTAGTCTCCCGAGTCACGCTCAGGAAACCTGCTGCTAGTAGAGTCTGCTGGCTGACCCAAAAATGCTGCTGTGTGAGTCTCCTGACTCACGCGAAGAAAAAAAAATGAAAAAAAGAAAAAAATGAAAATGGAGTTTATTCTGGTTAGCATAATATTTGCTTAAAATTATTACATCTGCCAAACTGCATGGCAGTTTGTTGGCAGTTGGAATACTGCTCCCTTATCACTATCTTATCTATGCTTATTTTTCACCTGCTTAACTCTGAAGTAAGTTACTTGTTTATTCTAGGAAATATATTTAAGAAGGAAGTTATGTTGCTATTTTTACATGAGTCTTATTTAGAATCTAATTTTAAATGCAATGTTACATGTTACAAAGCTTTGATATGTTATCACTAAATGTTCTTAATAAATACTGCTTAGTTTTATTTCTAAATGCATTTTTTGAAGCACAACTACTTTTAATATCTAAGGGGACATTATTCATAAATTTCGGGACTAGATAATTTCTATGTCTTTGGCCATAGTAATTGTTACATCTAGGGACTTCCAGCACCTTATTTTCTTTTTTCCTAGCAAGTCTAGGATTTGTTACATAGCTCCTCTCTGGAAAATTGTTCAACTACAGTATATAACATAAATTTCTCATGGACTGGTAGAATACTACATTCCGTAAAGAGCTGCTCATAGTCACTAGTCTTACAACGATATTTTACTTTCTTGTCTACTAAAAGTTTCAGAAATCTTTTTTGTAAAGACTTTATTTTATTAAGGTAAGTTTTAAAGCTCCTTCCGTAACTTCCCGGTCCATAAAAGATTAGAGAATCTACAAGTGCGTAATATAATGTGAACATAGTTGCCCGATCTAATATGAAGCTAAGATGGTGGAATTTTACAAGTACTGATCTTAGTTTACCACACAGGTTGATTATATGTGTTTTCCACGAGAAGCTGGTATCTATAACCATACCTAAGTACTTGTACTCTTCCACCACCTCAAGCTCCTTGCAGACACACGCCACTTCGCCACTATGTAGGCACATATAGCTATGCCCCACTATTCGTGGTGTCCGGCTGTCTATATTTTTAAGGTATGGAGAACATATTCGCATGCACTTAGTTTTACTTATATTAATTACAATACCGTTATCATGCGCCCATTTTATAATGTTGGTAAAATCTTCTTGAACTTTGTTTTCTATCAAGTTTAAATTCTTATCTGCGTATAGCAGACATGTGTCATCTGCGTACATATAGACTTTACAATTTTGCACCACATTACACATACTATTAACGTGCATTAAGTAACCGACGGGACCAAAAATACTGCCAATTGGCACGCCAGAGCTGATACGAGCTGACTCGCCGCTTACGCCGTCAACAACTGTTTGTAGGGTTCTCTCTGTGAGATAAGCACGGAGCCACCTGTTCAGTGGTCCTGCGACCCCACACTCTTCTATGGCCTGAAGCAGCTGGTGATGTTCCAGAGTGTCGAACGCTTTTTTGAAATCTATGTATACGACTACCACCTGCTTCCGCTGATCCAGAGCTTCGTTGACGTCATCCGTAAACCCTGTTAAAGCCGTAGCCGTGCTGCGGCCCCGCCGGAAACCATGCTGCGAGCTAGATATTATGTTATATCTTTCTAAGAAAGTACTTAACTGACCAACAATATATTTTTCCACAATTTTGTTGACCGCTGATAATATAGCTATAGGGCGATAATTTGAATAGTCTGAATGTGAACCCTGTTTAAAGATAGGTCGTATTAATGCTGTTTTTAATTTATTTGGATATACACCCTTATCAACACACAGGTTAATAAATAAGGCCAATATTGGACTCAGCACATTTTTTAGCAACTTTATTTCTTTAACTCTAACCTTGTCTGCTCCGGGCGACTTATCACAATTTAAATGACATATGATTTTACTTACAGCCTCAGGAGACGCCTTTTTAAACCTCATTTTCCTTAACATACACAGACCTATCTAAAAATTTTAGATTACATTCATGTTTAATCGCTAAAATTTCTTTTGTAAAAGTATTTGAAAAATTATTACACACATTTATAGTACTATCAGTTCTCCCTAGGTATTTTAGTATAATATTATCTAGCCTTTTTTTATGCTGTCCCGTCCATGAATTAATCTTAGCCCAAATTTTCTTTAAGTTTTTATTACATTTTAAAATTTCTTGTTGTCTATAAAAATTTATTAACTTTATTAACTTTATTTCTATATTTATTATATTGTAGTCTAAGGTTCATATCACCCGGCTTACTTTTACACTTTCTAAATAGCCTATCTCTAACTTTAATCATATTTTTAATCTTTTTTGTTATCCACGGTTTACTTTTCCTTTTATTATTAACTACTATTTCCGTCATGGAATCCTTATAAGCACACGAAAAAATGTCACACAGTTTATCATACAACTCTAAGGGACACTTACAGCATAACAAGTCCGACCACGCAGCTCCTTCTAACTTTTCCATAACTTTTTTATCACTAATAACCGACACACTTGTCCTCAGTCCACAGTCCAAATTATCTGAATCACTGCTAATACTTACACCTATAGGATAGTGGTCCGATATTTTACTCTGTACCACGTATGCCGATGCGGATCGCTGGGTTCTAATCCAGGCGTGATCAATGCAGCTTTTCGTAAAAGAGTCACCATACATTTCCTCTCTTGTCACATCATTGATAGCGCACTCCATACCCAACTCGCTCAGACAGTCTCTGTACTTACTAACACTACTCGAACTGTTTTAGCACAGTAGATCAATGTTAGTATCACCGGTCAGTATCACTTCGAAATTCCTGGGAATTTCTGACAGTAATTGATACAGCTCCTCAATGAAGCCATGTTTATTTGTTTTAGGTGGTCTGTAGACAATCACAACATGTGTCGATCGCTTTCCTCCTTGGGATGGAATCTGCCCATAAATAATTTCAGAATAATTTTTTCTTAATATCTTAGCTGTGAAGTTTAGTTGGTTTTTAGCGTATATTAAAATACCTCCTCCTCTTGATGTCTCCCTTGTGTTTATGTAAGTATCATATCCTTCTAGTTTATACAACGGTAGTTCATGTTCTTTTATGTTTATTTCTGTAAGTGCAATAATGTCTAATTTCTCTTTGCAACCATTTAATAATATTTGGAGTTGACTAAAGTTTTTTCTTAAGGATCTTATATTAAAGTGCATAACATTTAAGCCATAATTCGATTTTATTAGCTGTTGTTGCCATTTTTCTATTTCTATGTATTTATTGTAGCTTATATTAGATGAAATATGTTCTATTTGATCATCGAATTTTACAATAAAGTGTTAACTCTTTTTATACAAGTCAACAGGTATATAAGTGTGGAATCACATAAAGTAGAAAATCATTTGCCATCCCTATAGTTTTTTATATCATCTGCAGAGCGAATGGCTCTTATTTTTTTGTCTTTAGGGTCATCTTTTCTTAGTAGAATTTTCCCATTCTGAATCCAGATGTACTTAAAAGTGGATTTTAATTCATCTTTTACCGTCCACAGAAGGTTCCGCACATACTTAGTGAGATCTTCGTTAACGTAGATTCGTGTTTTATTTCCGTTTGAAAATAAATCATCGTTCGTTAGCCTCTTTGTCTTCCTAGTTGCCAGCCACTGGTCACGTTCCTTACGCGTGTCCAGCACAATAACAACCGGTCGCGTTTTTTTCTCTGACCCACTTTTCTCACCATTCACTACTCCTTTCGCCTCTCCTACCCTCTTCACTTCACAAATTCTTTTAGAGTCCACTCCAAGCTTAGAAGCTAATTGCCTGATTTTATCCTCCAGGTTTTCTCCTTGTTCTTCTTCCAGGCCGTATATCTCAACATTTTTGTTTTTCTCGCAGGTTTCTAAGTAGGCAATTCTTTCTTCCAATGCTTTGGACCTTGTTTCCAGGTGCACATTTTGATGCTCTAAGGCTTTTAACTTCTTATCGGTTTTCTTTTTCTCCTCATACAACTCTTGGTATTTCTCAGCGTAGAAGCTGATTTCAGCAGACATTTTTTCGAGGGTTTTTTGCATGCTAAAGACAATAGCCAACTTGTCGTTTACCTCCGCAAGTAGCTTCTCAGGCGTAACTTTGTCTACCTCAATATTGATCGAAGGAATCTTCGTTATAGTAGCTTGAGAACATGAATCTTTTGGCGTTGTAGGTATATCTTCCGACAAAACTTGACACTCATCGCACAGCCCGGTAGCACTAAAATCTTTTATTTTTACTGCACATTTCTTATGAAACACGGCTTTACACGAGCTACAACGAGAAGTATTTCTCTTGGTAGCTTGATCCACCGAAAGATTACATAAATAGCACTGCACCATTGTTTACTCAGCAGTTAGATCTCGATATAGATAAGCGCTCGCGCAATCGATACAGGTGACGCGGCCGCACGGTGGGAGCGCGCACGGCTGACTGCTGCTGTAGCTATTTTTCGGCACGAAGAACGTTTTAAGGGCACAAAACTTTGCACTGAATAAAGCTAAAGTTAGTCAATTGCTAAAAGTTCGCGAAGATTGTCCACGAACCGACCACGAGGTAGAGATACGTGGAACGATTTCGACACAACCCGCGCTAGGTCAAAGTACGTGCGCGGACCCGACGGAATTTTCACTCACGAAAAGTCCCGCTTGTACGTAAGCTCGAAGGACCAAAATAATGTAAGGTATACCGCTGTACACCATACATTAATGTTGAAGCTGGGGTAGAAATGCTAAGGGTAGCTAGCTAGGGGTGGTGGCTCCGAAGAGAGCTAAATAACCAAACCCGACGAGTGTTGATCATACACTCATTTATTGATTTCACCACAGCTCGCTCGTTAATTGCGAAATATTGCCAATTGCAAGTCGACAAATTACCTAAACGTATATAACTTAAGTATGTATGTGCGCTAGCTCGTACAATGAACATTATTTATAGTCAAGAGTTTACAAAAATAAATATGAGGAAACTATGTCGTGATGTGTATTATGTGCGACAGTGAAAAGGATCGATAAATTAAAGAATTTGTAAGAAGACGTAAAGTGCGAATAAAAAGTAGTGTGTGCATGTATGTGTGTGTGTGTGGGGGGGGGTTAGTGTGCGAGTAAGGGGGGGGGGGGAAGGATCAGCAGAGTAGGATAACGGTGTAGTGATTTTAAAAGTAACTAACACAATTTACAATACGATACCCGGAAAAGTCACAGATATAATGTGCTCATTTGGAAGATTGATCTAAAAGGTAATTTTTTAATAAAGTTTTAAAATGTTTAATTGATTTCGTGTTTCTTATAGGAGGAAGTATGTTATTCCAAATTTTTGCCGCATTTTATCTGAAACTGCCGCGGAACGCAGTTGTTCTGTGGTTAGGTATAAGAAGGGGAGGGACACAGGGTCTAAGATAATCTATGTTAGAATTTCGAGTTGTTCTCCAATTAAGTTTTTTATATAGATGCTCAGGACTTTTGTTTTTAATAACTCCGAATAATAAAGTTGCGGTGTAAAGCTGTAGCCGTTCTTTCATTTTTAATATTTTTGACGAGTTTAGATAAGGCGTGACATGATTGCGAGGAGGGATTTTAAAACAAAATCTGGCACAGGCGTTTTGTATTCGTTGAATCAACTTATGAGATCTAGCATGCAGACAAGGACCATTCACGGTGATGCAATAATTGAGCTTTGACAGAATTAATGTTTCGCAAAGTAAAACACGCAAATCTAAGTTTATATAGTCTCTAATTCTATAAATCACCTTAAGTCTGTAGAAACAATTGCGAGCGGTCTCCAGAACGAAATTCTCAAATCGTTCCATTAAGATGCCCAGGTTTTTTGATAAGATAAGATAAGATAAGATAAGATAAGTTTATTTGCAAAGATACATGGTAAACAGAGTTGGTAGGTTTTAAACATAGTATCACATGTTCCACTAACAAATTAGCATGCAAATATTATTGTTTGTTCCTACTTTGAAATTAAATTTAATAATAATAAAAATCGAATACATTTAAAACACAAAATAATATTAAGATATTCTGAAATCAATCAAAAATTCATCATAATAATGTCAAAATAATGTCACAACGGTCATAAAAATGTCAAATACAAATCAGTTAATCTTGTCAAAATATTCTTTAAGATTATAAAAACATTGATCACATAACCATTTGTGGAGCTCAAATTTAAATTTATTTATTGGTAATTCTTTTATTTGTCTTGGAATATGATTAAAAATATCTATGCACATCATGTGACAATTTTTCTTATAAAGTGCACTTTTGCAGTTTGGTTGCTGTAATAGAGTTGGATCCCTTGGTCGTAATCTAGGATTATCATTGGGTCGTAATGGGAATAGCTGTTGGTTTGCTCTTACAAATACGCCCACTTCATATATGTACAGGCAGGTTAAGGTCAGTATTCTGAGTTTCCTGAATAACGGGCGACAAGACTCAAGAGGTCCAACTCCACACATTCCTCTAACACATTTCTTTTGAGTGATAAACACTTTTGAAATATCAGTGGAATTTCCCCACACGATCAAACCGTACCTCAAAACACAAGCCACATAACCATGGTATGTAGTGAGCGCAGCATCCAGTCCAGCAGTGCGTCTAAGGCATTTTAAAGCAAATATGAACCTTTCTAGTCTGTTGCAAATTTGTTGAACATGTACTTTCCAATTACAGTACTGATCAAGATGAAGTCCCATAAATTTAGTCTGCTCAACTTGTTGTACCGTTTGACCACGACACTTTATATTAAAAGAGAAACGATGGGCTTTATAATTACTAAATTGAATATAATTAGATTTCTCTATATTAATAATTAGATTATTGCATTCTATCCATTCATCAATTTTATCAATTGTATCATTTATTATGTCAGAAAATTTAAATCTCGAGTCAAATGGAATAATAACAGATATATCATCGGCATATAACACCGTTTTGTGCATTGTAGCTTTGGGTAAGTCATTGATATATATAACAAACAATAACGGGCCCAAAATGCTACCTTGTGGAACGCCCGAAGAATTAATTTTTAATTGTGATTTGAAAGTTATAACTTCGTTCTTTTCATCTAATCTGTTTAGCTCTACACATTGTTGACGATCTGATAAGTAGCTTTTGAGCCATGACAGCGCAGGTCCTCTTATTCCGTACGTTTCACATTTAGACAGTAATATATCGTGATTTACGAAGTCAAATGCTTTTGACAGGTCAAAAAATACTGCAACTACTGGCATTTTTCTGTCTATATACTGAGTTACATTTTGCATCAAGGTATAGCAAGCTAGAGTGGTAGACTTATTCTTGCGAAAACCATTTTGCTCATCATTTATAATGTTGTATCTGTTTAAGAAATTTGTGATTCTAACATGCATAGCTTTTTCGAAAATTTTTGAAATAACTGAGATGAGCGTTATAGGACGATAGTTCTTCAAATCGCTTTTATTGTTTTTCTTATAAAGCGGTTTTACAAGAGATAGCTTTAATTTTGAAGGAAATATGCCCTGTTCAAATGATTCGTTTATCAAGTGACACAATAATGGAGCCAACAAGGATGCGCAATGTTTAATAACAGAAGTTGATATAAAATCGTAGCCGACCGCCTTTGTGTTATTTAAAGAACGAATTATATTTGAAATTTCCTTTTCCGTACAGGGCAAGAGGAATAAACTATTATGTGTGGAAGGAATGGCCATCAAATTGCAATTATTATTTTTTATTTGGTTTGTTGACTCAATAAAGTAATCATTGAATACATCCGCAATAACCTGAGGGTCTTTTATTGTTGTACCATTTACTTCAACAAACTCAATAGTCGATGGGGCCCTATGATTTTCATCTTTACTCTTGATTATATCCCAGGTAGCTTTATTCTTATTTCTCGCGTTATTTATTAATTTATTATTTTCAAAGCGTTGAGATTTTATAATACATAACCTAAGTAGTTTTGAATATTTTGTATAATGGGTTTTAATATTATTGCACCGATTTTTATAAGATATAAATCTTAAAAATCTTTTATTTTTGCATGATTTTTTTATTCCTGTGGTAAGCCACTTAGACCTCGAATTGTTAGTTTTAATTTTTATTCGTTTTAGGGGAAAACAGAGGTTATAAAGAAGACAAAACAAATCATGGAATTCATTAAAAGCCATTTCAATATTAGTTTCGGAATATACCGTAGTCCACGAAAGTGCTGATAAACATTCATAAAATTTTCTAATATTTTCCTCATTGTAATCTCTAATTTCCTGAAACCAGTATTGGAGTTGGGGTTTAAGATGTTCAGCCGTAAATTCAATTGTCTGACATGTATCATGGTCGGAAAGGTGGGCTGTATAAACATTACACACCGCATCGGTAATATTACTAGCTATATGGTCAATACAGGCATTCAGTCTAGTCGGAATACTAGTGTTATGTAATTGTATATTATAGTTGATAAAAATATTTTTAAGGGTATTAATTAAGTTTTCTTTACACGATCTTGCCTCCTTTACACGATCGATGTCCGATCCGAGCATAGTAATTTTAGGGTTATGTGCTATGGTGTTTTCTATTTGTTTAGAAGTGCCAAGGATTAGATACTTGGTTATAGAAGGGTTTAGTAGCAAGTCATTTTTCTCCGACCAACGTGCAACACGATCGAGATCCTGATTAAGAGCTTCAATATCGCTAGCGGCATTAGACTTGTTGATAGGTAGGTATATCTGGAGGTCATCCGCGTACAAGTGATAGTTACAATTTAGAATAGATTTAGGTAAGTCAGCGGTGTAAAGGATAAACAACAGAGGGCCGAGGATGGAGCCCTGGGCTACACCTCTATTTACAGGGTATTTTAAAGATACTAGGGTAGAACCACTTGAAGTTTTGATCTCTACTTGCTGAGAACGACCGCTTAAATATGAATCAAACCATTTAATTGCTGATATGTCAAAGCCGTAAAACGCTAATTTTGATAGTAATAAGGGTATATTTATAGAGTCGAAGGCTCGCGAATAATCTAGCAGGACCAGTATAGTAGCGTTACCGGCATCTTGTTTTGAAAGTGCATTGTTAACAACTTCCGTTAACGCAGTTGTCGTACTGCGACCCTTCCTGAAGCCCGATTGTAAGTCAGGAAGGATGTTGTTTGATTCGCAGTAGTTTAACATCTGGTCATAGACCACTTTTTCTAAAATCTTAGACAGAAAAGTGAGCAAACTAATAGGTCGAAGATCTTTTATCTCATTAGGGTTGTTATTCTTAGGTATCGGTCGAATAATAGCTATTTTCCATAAGGTAGGAAACGAGTTCGAGGATATGGATTTGTTAACTATAGCAGTGATGATTGACAGACTTTGAGGTAGCGTTAATAATAGCATGTCTCTGTTTAAGCGATCTACTCCGTCTGCGTTTGACTTCATATTGAGTATAATTCTGCCTACAACGCTCTCCGACACCGGTGACAGTCTGAACGTACTAGAGATACTCCTGTTCCATTCGAGGTAAGTTAAATCAGAGATAGATACATGATTACTACTCGGCACATTGAGGAAGTGTGAGTTTATAGCGTTGGGATCGAGAAGATGTGAAGGTAATTCTTGGACTTTCTTAGTATCCGGTAGTACTGTAGACTTAAGGTTTTTCCAAAGAACCTTGGGCTTCTTAAGGTTGGCATTTATGTGCCGTTGAAAATACGCGCTTCGTTCTGTAAAAAGGCAAATATTAGCAGTTGTTTTCAAGTCTTTTTAATAGCTTTTGTCCTCATCTTTGGTTGTCGAATGGTATATTGCTCTTGCTTCGTCTCGTTGCTGCATTAGGTATTGTACGTTACTCGTTATCCAAGGTGTTTGACGATCACGGATGGTGATGGTCCTAGTTGGCGCATGAAGATCGAATAGGTCTGACACTCGGCTAGTAAAAGTATATACCATATCATCCACGCTAAGAAGAGATAAGATCTCTTCCAGTCTACTGTTACGAAGGTCTTTATCGAATGCTTCTAAATTTATATCTTTAATAGGTCTAAATTGGATGGTTTTAAGTGGGAGTTTATTTCTTTTAATTTTCAAATAAGTTGTTACGATTGCGCGGGATCCAAGCTCTGGGATGTAATCTACATCCACCTTTGAAGTAAATTTATGTTGAAATCGCCTACAAGAAATATTCGATCAAAATTCACAAAAGAAGCCAAAGATTCAGTAATTGCATCGAGGAAGCTCTCTACTCGAAGCCACGGGGGACGATATGCTGTGCCGATTAGTAAGCGAATAGAATTTATGCGCAACGAGATCCACATTTGATCAATATGACTAGCAGGCAAAGGGTGTGGGCAGGTCATAGTCCTAGGCCTTGTTTAATGTAAAACCCGACCCCTCCTCCGCGCCGCCGTACAAGTATTACCGATCTCAGGAATTGTTTATCGATAAATAAAACTTTAATTTCACTTGGAACTTGGTTTTAATCACAATACTACTGTTTTCCACACAAACATACGGACTCCCGCCATTAAAGACAATATGACATTACTAGTGTTGTCAGTTAATCGTTTTATCGGTACGCTAGTGATGTGACAGTAAATATTTCTGTAACACTCGGCCATCCTTAACACAGCTGTGTCCCACGGCGTTCACTTCTGTTCAACCAGGACTAAAGGTGCGGTGGAATGAGGAATGGTAGGTGTTCGGCGTCTTCTCATAGTCCTAGACAGTTGTTTGTTGTTCCTGGAACTCACCAGACTGTTGCTTGTTGTTGCTGGAACTCGCCAGACTGTTGCTCGTTGTTCCTGAAATTCAACAAGTGTGTAAGCTGTTGATCATGGCACCATAAGAAACTTAAAACCCAGCAATTTTGGGACAGAGTAAATTTTATACCCATGGATCTTCATCAATCTAAACTTTACTTCCATATCACCTATTCTATCTTACAACCCCTTCGTGTAGAATTGTGTACCTTCACCTGTACTCTCAAGTCTCTCACCCATTCAACTTTAACTCATCAAACTCATTCTAACCCGGTAACCCGCCTAGGTCATAGCACCACCACTGCCCTTTTCAAGTTTACAGACGACATTTGTTGTTAAGTAAGAAATGAGAATTTAGCCATGATTGTTCTTCTTGATTTCAGCAGATTCAAACGTTGAACCTCGCATACACGTGTTATTTTAGCTTAAATATTGTATACTTTTTCAATAGTAAACAACTTATGCTAGTGATGATCATAGAATTTAATTTTGATCGTTGAACTTGGGCATACACCCAAAAGACATACACCCTATTGTTTTAAAATTTTGCAAATATACAAATGCAGCTAAATTCTAAGCGAATATCACCGGTAGTCAGGTACAATCTTTAAGTTCGTAAATACTTTAGTACCTAGCCTTGTTTTTAACTATTAGTAATTATTTTCTTCTTCATTGTTAAAAGTCTGGACGTCATCATGAACACAACCCAGCCCTGGTCTACTCATATTGAAGATATAAGCCGTTAACCTCGTCTCTCCACTCGCTCAACTCAGGAATAAACCTGCCTTTGTATGTTTTCATTTTTATGAATGTGTTATGTTTTATTAAAAATTAACAACAACAAACTTACAGCGAAATACACACACATACTAAGTTAGCTTTATAATATGCGAAACTGACACAAGGCTGGTCGTTAACACGATCTTTGTAGTTGCAGCACAATAAATATTTATAACATAAAACAACCGTAACGTTCAAGTTGGTACTGATCGTTACAGCACCCATTTAAAAATTAGGAATCCTATCGCAAGGGATTAAGAGCCCATTTTCGTTGTTGTTGCACAAAGCTAGTTCTCGTTACTGTCGCACAAATCCTTTTTCTTGTTGTTTTTACACAAAGCTTGTTCTTGAAAACAGCTTGTCCACGATGACACAAAGCTTACTGTACACAGCTTGTTTTAGTTGTAGTCACACAAAGATTGTTCTCGTTGTTATCGCACAAAACTTGTTCTCGTTGTCATCGAACAAAGCTTGTTCTCGCACAAAGCGCATTCTCATTGTCGCAAAGAGCTTGTTCTCGTAGTTATTGCCCAAAACTTGTCCTCAATGTTATCGCACAAAGCTTGTTCTCATTGTTCTCGTACAAAGCCCATTCTCATAGTATCGCACAAAGCCTACTTACTGTTGTCGTTATCGCACAACGCTATTTCTGTCGTTATCGCACAGAGTTAGTTCTCGTAGTGATCGCACAAAGCTATTTCGTAATGGTCGCACAAAGCTATCGCACAGAGCATTTTTTTTTTTTTGCAGTGATTGCACAGAGCTAGTTCTCGTAGTGATCGCACAGAGCAGTTTTTGTAGTCATTGCACAGAACTAGGTTTCTTGAATCGCACAAAGCTATTTCTCTTTTTGGTCGCACACAGCTATTTCTTGTTTTGAACGCACAAAGCTATTTCTCTTTTTGGTCGCACACAGCTATTTCTTGTTCTGAACGCACAAAGCTATTTCTCTTTTTGGTCGCACACAGCTATCTCTTGTTTTGAACGCACAAAGCTATTTTTTGTAGTGGTAGCACAAAGCTATCGCACATAGAAGTTTTCATAGTGATTGCACAGAGCTAGTTCTCGTAGTGATCGCACAAAGCTATTTTTCGTAGTGATCGCACAAAGCTATTTTTCGTAGTGGTCGCACAAAGCTATTTTTTTGTAGTGGTCGCACAAAGCTATACCACAGAGCAGTTTTTGTAGTGATTGCACAGAGCTAGTTCTCGTAGTGATCGCAAAAAGCTATTTTTCGTCGTGATCGCACAAAGCTAGATTTTCTCGTTGTGAACGCACAAAGCTATTTCTCGTTTTGGTCGCACAAAGCTAGATTTTCTTGTTGTGAACGCACAAAGCTATTTCTCGTTTTGGTCGTACACAGCTATCTCTTGTTTTGAACGCACAAAGCTATTTCTTGTTGTGATCGCACAAAGCTAAGTCTTTTTGGATCGCACAAAGCTATTTCTTGTTTGAACGCACAGAGCTATTTCTCGTTAGGTCGCACAAAGCTATTTCTCGTTGTAAATGCACAAAGCTAGGGTTTTTTTTTTGGATCGCACAAAGCCATTTCTCGTTGTGAATGCACAAAGCTATTTCTTGTTTTGGTCGCACAAAGCTATTTCTCGTTGTGATCGCACAAAGCTAAGTCTTGTTGGATCGCACAAAGCTATTTCTTGTTTGAACGCACAGAGCTATTTCTCGTTTAGGTTGACGATCACGGGGCGTGGACGCTTTTCATCTACGTTTCTACCGCCTTTAACACCGACACGTTTGACATCATCCACGTCACGTGGGTCGAGCTCGACGCCTAGCTTGGTAGAAAGAATTGCGACAATTTGTGGTAGGTTTTCGTTAGTATTCTCGGTGAGGCCAGTCACCTCAATGTCTTTGCGGAAATGTTGTTGATCCCTGAAGGAGATTTCCGAACGCAACTCAGCGACTTCAACGCGTAACATTTTTACCTCAGCCTTGTAAAGGTCGAGCTCCTTCAATTGCTCCTTCATGCCGCTTATTTCTTTTCTGAAGGAATTAATATCAGCTGCAGAGGAGTTGAGTGCGTCAGTGAATGAGTTCATTTCAATCTTCATTCGGTTGAAAGCAGATTGAAGCTGATTTAAAATTTCGAAGAAAGCAGCAACAGACGCAGAATTTAATGGCGAGTTTACTGAAGCCGGCTGCGTCTCGGTTGTCTTACCCTTGGCCATAGCGCTATCGTTCGAAATCGTGTTACAGGTCTGCTGTTCTTTGCCCAGTTTGCATGTTGGACAAAGAAAAGTATTAGGTGAGTTGCGAAACTGCCTGTGATCTTTTGTGGATAATACAAGGCACGATAGATGGAATTTTAAATGACAAGAAGAACACTAATTAATATCAGCTGCAGAGGAGTTGAGTGCGTCAGTGAATGAGTTCATTTCAATCTTCATTCGGTTGAAAGCAGATTGAAGCTGATTTAAAATTTCGGAGAAAGCAGCAACAGACGCAGAATTTAATGGCGAGTTTACTGAAGCCGGCTGCGCCTCGGTTGTCTTACCCTTGGCCATAGCGCTATCGTTCGAAATCGTGTTACAGGTCTGCTGTTCTTTGCCCAGTTTGCATGTTGGACAAAGAAAAGTATTAGGTGAGTTGCGAAACTGCCTGTGATCTTTTGTGGATAATTCAAGGCACGATAGATGGAATTTTAAATGACAAGAAGAACACTCCGTATTGGCCGTCTCTTCAATTTTTCCATCGCCTCTTGCCACCTTCCTGCATATTCCACATTCACTGCTCATTATGATTGAAATTGAGTACCTATAATGCCCTCTTGTGATGAGAAGCAGAATTAGAAATTGTTTGCAGAGGTTCGAAAATAAATCCTTCAAAGATTCCACTACTAGATACGAGATGGCGCTGTAAAATATGAATTAAGTGAAAAGTAACGTATAATTGATTCTAGATGGCGCCACTGATTATGAAAAAGTGAAAATAACGTATAATTTTGAATTTAAAATTTACACTGATGTTAGTTTTGTTTTAACGAGTCTATAACTGTTTGAACACGCTAAAAGTAAATTTAAAATGCGATATGAGCAATCACTTCACAACTACATAAGTTCTGAGAGCAAATAAAACTGAATTCGAAGAGAAAAAGTTCTTTTTTATTTTATTTTATTTATTTAGGATACCAACAGCGTTTTTATAGTATATCTTTATTTTTTTTTTATTTTTTTTTATTTTGGCAACAAACAGTTGTGTACATAAATATTTATACAATTTCTTATGAGTAAAAGAAAAACCTTGAGTGCCCAAAAGTGCGTATTAATTTCTTAAATAACAATCAATAGCCAATTACAGGTATCCACTATTTTAAA
Source organism: Athrips mouffetella (assembly GCA_947532105.1). Taxonomy (NCBI): domain Eukaryota; kingdom Metazoa; phylum Arthropoda; class Insecta; order Lepidoptera; family Gelechiidae; genus Athrips; species Athrips mouffetella. Next base: position 25,250,906 of record OX383965.1, read on the forward strand.
TACATGTTATGAGAGAGCAGAGGTAAGACTTTTTAATAAAAATAAAATAAGATGGAACATTCACACTTGAATTACCAGGCATATTATGTATACATATTGAAAAGTAAATATAATGTTAAAATTGCATAAAATACAATGTTAACTACTTTTACTACATAAATATGTCGGTCTTGTATAAATAATAATAATAAAATAATATAATATAATAATAGTAAAACAAAAATAAATAAAATACAAAACAAAACAAAAATACACTTAAAAAATATACTAAATACATATAAACATAAACAATAAATATTATAAATATAGAAGGTGACAATTGAAAATATCAGAGACCTACAACAATAAAAAAACAAAGTTGTTAATAGCTTAGTCATACCTAAATGTAGTAATGAGAAAGATCCGACCAAGCGTACTGTCAAAAGCACATCAAGCCCATCACGTTGGACCCTGTACTGTTCTTATTACAAAAGAAACACGGGGTAGAGTCGCACTATGAGTGTCAAGCGTCACTAATCTCATTATTATACACATACACACTTAGCGTTTTTGACTATATTTTGAAAAGTACACAAAGAAAGTCACAGATAACAGTCACAGAGAAGAATCATGTCACACTTAATCAGTGCAACTAATTAGTTTGCACATAAAAGAAACTTTTACTGTTTTTAACGAAAATATTTACAGAGCTTGGTATAAAACGGTGTTACTCATAAAGCGCCACCTGGCGGAAAAAAAAGATTCTTCTTAGATTAGATTGACGAATTTCTCCTAACTTTAACCATTTTTGAGATAAATAGAAAAAGCTAAAATTAGGGACCCGTTCGAGGGGAGGAGGGGGGAGCGGACATGGGATCGCCGGGGAAAATTCTGGATAACTTCTATAAAAAAAATTGTCGGCAGTAATTTTTCCTGGGTTGTTAAAGAACATATGAATAAAAATATTGAGCTATAGAGGCTAGTAAAATAAAAACCCTATTACTGATTTGCGCTGGTAGGCTGCGAAATTAGAAGACGGCTCCTTAGGTTAATAAAATATAATTTAAAACGGTAAAACACACAGTATTTACAAGTAAACCAAGTAGAGACTGAGAGACTGCCAAGACTAATCAATGTCGTAATTTGGAATTTGCTTACGTCTAAGTTTAAATATACATATTTACAGAAGCCTGCCAGCATCAGGCTAGCAGGCAACCTCCGTCGTCGATAAACCCTAAGCTATTTCTAGATCATGGCTCACGGCACTACATTTGTAAAAGTCCTTAACGGCTTACTTAGAGCTTACTTACAAGTTTCCTATCCTGGGCACGAACCCAAGCATTGTAACAACCCTACCTAGCCTAACCTAAAGCTATCCTAATAAGATGTATGAAAATTTAAAAGTTTATGATGAATCTTTAATGTATATTGTACTAGCGGACCTCCCCGGCTTCGCACGGGTATGTAAAGGTTCGCCCGAGTTAAATTCAGAGAATCCCTACTCCTACCCAAATCGGTTTAGCCGTTCTTGAGTTATAAATAATGTAACTAATACGACTTTCTCAGTCGTTCTCCTACCACAATTCCTGCCGCTACCCCTACCATCTTTTATCCTTCTCCTGGCTTTAAGCTCCCTCTCTACCAATTTTCAACTAAATCCTTTCAGCCGTTCTTGAGTTATAATGTAACAAATTATTAAAAAAAAATCCTATATCATTAACAAAACTATCTTATATCCGTTTCCTGGTTCTAAGCTACCTCCCCACCAATTTTCACCCAAATCGGTTTCGCCGTTCTTGAGTTATAGTGTAGGTAATAAAAAAAAATAAAAAAACATCCTATGTCCTTTTCCTGGTTCTAAGCTACCTCCCCACCAATTTTCACCCAAATCGGTTTAGCCGTTCTTGAGTTATAAATAGTGTAACTAACAGTTCAGCCGTTCTTGAGTTATAGTGAAACTAATTATTTTTATTTATTTTTTAAAAACTATCCTATAGCAGTCTCCTGGTTCTAAGCTACCTCCTCACAAATTTTCAATCAAATCCATTTAGCCGTTCTTGAGTTATAAATAGTGTAACTTACACGACTTTCTTTTTGTATAAAAAACTAATTTTCCAAAAATAAATAGAAAAAAAAACATCTTATATCCATCTCCAGGTTCTAAGCTACCTTCCCACCAATTTTCACCCAAATCGATTCAGCCGTTCTTGAGTTATAGTGTAACTAATTATTTAAAAAAAACATCCTATGTCCTTTTCCTGGTTCTAAGCTACCTCTCCACCAATTTTCAATCAAATCGGTTCAGCGGTTCTTGAGTTATAAATTGTGTAACTAACACAACTTTCTTTTATATATATAGATTATCCAAATTCCTAACTAAAAAGAGAGACCTAACTATAATATACTCAGGTTACCTCGTAGCACTAAACCCTAACTAGATCACAGTTAGCTAATTCTATATTTATCACTGCACCAATGCGCGCCCGCACGCCTTGACAGCTCACAACCGACTGCCCGCCCCTACCCACATACACTACATCTTTTCCTTATTTAAAACGATTAAAACAATAACAAAATCAGTTCAATATTAATCATATTATGTCAATCATATGGTTAGAGCAATGTTACATTGGACAGGTATTAAATTTAGACTATTGACCCTTTGTATCCTGGTTACTATGTTCTTTGCCAACAACCGTCTAATCCCCATTTTCTACTCTTTTCAGATAGATTATGTTTCCTATGTAATCTTTTCCTGCGGGATGATTCCTGACACGTATATCTCCGCCATTGACATTAACCACTCTATGTTCCTCTGGGTTAAGGTTAGGAGTTAGTTTGTCATGTTAACCATGATACGCACCTAAACTTTTTCCCCTACTTCCAAATTATATTCTGTAGCTTTCCCTTTCCTATCCGCATATTCCTTCCCCTTTTCTTTCCTTTTTTTGTCTCTGTCTCTTACATGTGAGTCAATTATTGTATGCTCCATTTCAATTGCAGCAGGTATCTTGTCCCTAAACTGTCTACGGTGTAAAAGTCCAGCTGGTGTTCTACCCTACCTGTCGTATTGTGGGATTATGTGCTGTTGTACATGATGAGATATTCTAGTTCGCCTTTCCCAAATGGCTAATCTTTAGACGCTTTAAGATATCCCTATTCTGGCGTTTCACCTCCAGATTCATCTGTGGCCAGTAAGGGATCGTATTATGATTTTTTTTTTATCATTCTTATCCGTAGAAAGGAAGCTAGTACCTTAGCACAGGTTATACTTTTTAGGGTAGGTACTAGCGTACCATATCTTGAACAACCCATGTCATAGGTCTTGTAATATATGATAATTTATAAGAATTTTTTGTTAATTTTTAAAATAAATTATTATTATTATTACAGGTCAATTTCACAGGGAAGGCCAATCGAGAGAATAATTCTTTCAGGACTTTGATGGTTTCCGCCGCAGTAATATTTCTCATGATTTAAATTTTCTTGTAACGGCTGTAGTAGTCAACCAGGACTAATAAGTAATCACTATTCACTCGGTGTCTGATAATCATTGCAATTAAGACGTTAGAGTCACTCATCACCCTTACTACTCCCTCGTAGGTACGGTCAACCGCACGTCGGTAGAAACTTTTTCAACTCTATTACCACGCCATAAGGTCCAAAAGTGTTTCTACTGATGAGCTGTTGAGTGAACAATCAAATGACGTCAACTTTAACCAATAATAAAGTAATCACAAAGTACTTACTGAAATTATCGGTCCACACGTATTATTAAAAGTACTATTCGAGTTCCGCATCTCAATAAGGTAAACACAACACTCAAAGTAAACACTTCGTTTTGTGTACACACTAGAGCTAACTTCTAGTTGCAACGCAATTCTTGTCTGCCACCTCTTGGCAAACAGCAAAATCTAAAATCTTTACATTTACTTTCAAAAACAATCGCAACTTACAGATTAAGTCACTTCATAACAAATTTCTTTTCAATAAATCTCGTTATATTGTTTAATCGTATTCGTTAAAACTCAATCACGTTTCTTAGCACAGCTAGGAATGAACACTAGTCATCCTAAAACTCTCATCAAGTATTCAGTAAACACACTTTTTTTTCTTTAGAATTTCGACGACATTCTTGTTTGGTACACCGCAATGTACCGTCATGTTTCACCACTTCCACCAGGATGTTCCATCTAAATTATAGTTAGAGTTTGTACGAACCCCAACAAAACAAGCTAGATCTTATTGCGAGCATTAAATCATCATTTTGAATCACTATGAGTTTACTATCGAACTATGGCAAATGTTGCATCACTGTGCTAAATCTACTATTTTTATCACAATGGTATTCCAAAACAATTGGGACCATTTACATACATTCTCACTGAATACCACAAAAACAACAACACTTGAAATTTACTGTTACTCTTTAAAACAATCATTGCAGTACAGTAATGATTTGAACAAAATCACTAGAATTACCACGTTATCGTAAATAATTTAACTTCATTTCGAAACAAATAAGTACGATAGTAATGAGCGATAATCTTTACTGAACATCCTATGAGTCGAGTTTGTACTTAGGTACGAGAACGCAACGAAAATCTTGACGAACAAAAAAACATAAAAACACTTGAAAATCTTAACACTATCACAAAAGCATTGTACACATTTCACCACTACATTTCACTAATTGTAACAGTTGACCGCAATATCCAAACTGTTTTCGGCAACAAAACGTCACTTCTACCTACATGATTGTCGATCGTCACAAACACATTTAAACAATTGTATGTAGGTACACAAACGCGAATCTGAACTGTCCCGAGACAACTGTAAACAAACTAATTATTTTTCTACCGTCAACTTTCAACTTTTTTCAACTACGTGACGTGATTGTCGACTGTTAGTAACCGAATAATATTTCTACCGTCAATATGGGGCTATTTTTAGACTACCACCATCCCAAAACTATAATAAACGCTTGACCACTGTTCCAACAAACTTGTAACCTTTATTCGAGGGTGTTGGAATACCATTGCAAAACTAACAGCGTGAACGTTTTTTACCATCCGATTCTACTTCAACAAAACTGTAAACACCGGCTATCTGCATTATCAAAACTGCAAACGTTACACAAAACCATTCGTATTATCAGACTGTGTGGGTGTTGAAGCAGTAATCCCGCTTCTGATGACAACGAGGGATATGACTGGGGAGAAAGAGATAGCTATAGGTGCAGAAGAGATAGCCTCAGGAAAGCCGAGAACATAATATTGGCCAAACTATTGATAGTAAGCATCGATAACATCTTTTGCAATCGCTTAATTCATTCAACTGTAACTTACTTTCATGACGATCATTCATCCTTACTTGCCATTGACCACCCGTACCCATTCTCTTCTATCACACATCTTTGGTACCCACAGCGGTGTGCAGTCGTTGCTGTTGTTGTAAATCAAGCTTAACCAAGTGCCACAACATTGTCAACTCCAAACTTTGGAGGCTTTCATCTTATGATTCTATCTACTTGGCCAACTATAGTAAACTCGGAGTGAACCACGTTTCACTATTACATTAAAAGTGATTGAGGCTTGGGAATGTTGATGTTACTTGAGTCTTTTTGGGCGATCTGTAACCAATGCCATATGTGCCTTAATCAATACTAAAACCATACCACATTAGGGTCAAATGGTAGCCCAAAACATATGCAAGTACACCCAACAATCAGCCATCCACTTTAGACTCATAATCACCTACTCGGTCACTCAAGACCATGTCATGACTACACTGTAGCACTGCAGTAACGTTACAAGTCACAAAATATTATTCCACGACTACACCATTGTAGTCCCATACTTGGTCACTCGAGACCATACTATAAACACACAACGATTTAGTTCCACACTTGGTCACTCAAGACCATATTATGACCACACACACAGATTTAAATCTCACACTTGGTCACATAAGACCATATTGACCACACTAATGCAGTCCCACAATTGGTCACACTAGACCATACTATTCACTCAAGACCATACTTTAACCACACACCGGTTTAGTCCCACACTTGGTCACTCAAGACCATACTATGACCACTCACGTAGATTTAAATCTCACACTTGGTCACACAAGACCACATTGACCACACTGATGCAGTCCCACACTTGGTCGGTCACACAAGACCATACTATGACCACACATACAGTTTAAGTCTCACGTTTGGTCACACAAGACCATAATGACCACACTGATGCAGTCCCAAACTTGGTCACACAAGACCTAACTGGCCATCCAGTTCGGAGTCATAATCACAAACTTGGTCACAAAAGACCATTCCATGAACTCACTAGAGAGCATATCGAGAACGTAGGTATAACTTGTTGCTGACAAAACTATTACTGTTGTACCTAGTTGTCATTGGTACTTTATCAATGTAGATGCTGTGCCTACTTCTACATTTGCCTCATTTGCCCAATCTCAGTCTATCGCAGGAAGGTCAACTAATCCTAATGATACCTTAAGCCTAATGCTGCATCTTATTTGGTTCAAGATGTGTGGTTAGTTTAGGTAATTAAAAATTGACTTTAATAGCGCTTTCTACAATGGATTTTGTAACTTCACACAGGTAAGTAACAGTACCTAATTGCAAGTACTCATATACGTCGTTCATTACTGATAAGTTACTGTTTCCTTTCTACACCTATCACTCTGTAGGTAAACGTTTCTAGTTGGATAAAATAGTAATGTCTTGTGAGCAGCAAGATGCTTGTCTAGAAGTGTACAACAACGATCACACTCAAATTCCAAACTAGGCAAGTTCTGCATCCTAGATGCTGGGCACACACAAGCACGCACGTACATACCTAATATCCAAAACCGGGATTTGCCATGGCCGGGAATCGAACCTGTAACTTCGCAACGATTAGCCACACTATCGTTACATCTCACAGGTTGTCAAATATACCTCCTAATCTTCTTCTGTTGCCATGCTCTTACGGACCTGCTAATACAATACGTCAATAAACAACTTACACGATAGATAGGCGTTACGGGCATCAATAAATAATGCACAAATTATGTTTGTAACAAACCACGTGAAATACTTAGATAGGTACAGTCAATGACAGGTCAAGCCTGGCACACGCAGCGCGACTTCATACCGCACGTCTATTGAAATAAGAACGATACAAAGTCCAATGTGTTAAGCCTGATGTGCTTCTGACTGTACTTACGTGCCTTCTAATATGGTACAGCGCGTTCAGAACAAGTCCGTCTATGACTGTAATTTCCTGCGCATGTTTGACAGGCGGAGAGCCATGAACGACTCGTTCGCCCCCGTGGGGGAGCCGCGTTCACCCCCGCGACTCATTAACGGTCACAGACAGAGTTATTTTGCACGCAGTAAACCTACCCAGTCTGTATGATCTCAATCAGATATTTTCAGGGTTTTAAAATATTGCAGTCATGGTAGATGGGCCGTTAGGTTAGGACTATATTTTTCCGAGTTCAGTGTCTACCAGCAATTATTATTACATCAATAACAACATTTGAATGCACGCTATAAACAGAATGCACCTAACAACCATATTGTCATTGTCGCATTTCAAATCAAGTATGTACTTAGTTTTACAAATTAATTACTCACATGTGGTTTTATAGGTGGCCAAAATAACACATAAATTGATAATTCAGTCACAACATGACCGATTTTTGCGAACTTGGTGTTTCAAGTTCCAACTCAGTAGTAGGTACTTATTTCCTTGCGACAATAAAATTGAGTTAAATTTTCTCCTCGTCGCCACTTATAATATACTCAGGTTACCTCGTAGCACTAAACCCTAACTAGATCACAGTTAGCTAATTCTATATTTATCACTGCACCAATGCGCGCCCGCACGCCGAGACAGCTCACAACCGACTGCCCGCTCCTGCCCACATACACTACACTAACTGTGACCTAAAATTTCCTAGTGCTGTTTTTGTAGCTCCGAAAGACTATACAGGGTGTCTCATTCAAATCGGTCAGTATGGGAAAGTCTGAAACTATAAGACATACGAAGATTTGTTCTTAGGAACAATGTATGAATGCAGTTTTTCTTTTTATCAAAATCGGTGACATGGTTCCTAAGAACAAATCTTCGTATGTCTTATAGTTTCAGACTTTCCCATACTGACCGATTTGAATGAGACATCCTGTATAGGGTATATCTTGGTCGTAGAATGGCCGATAAGGTGTCCAGCAGCTCATAGGTCCCGGTGAAGTGATCAGCGTGTAACCCTTACCCTGTGTAAATATGTATTTTACTAGAGTAAATGCATAGAGTAATACAACCTATGTTCTTGTAAATAATTTGTGTGAAATAGGAAGTAGGCACAGCCGAAGGCTACAAATGGTACATGAAAAATAGCATATCTAGACTTCTCCAAGATTGATATTTTACTTTTTATGAGTGTGGTGTAAAGCAGGCAATGCTAGTGGCCAGCTTGGACAATGGCTGTCAACGCATCGACCACTACCGAGACCATGGGCGAGGCGAGGCAGTCAGTCTCCGTCGGGCCGCGCTACTGGACACACGTCTAAATAAGATAGAGCTATTAAGTTATTTGTTATTTCATTCACCAATATACATACGGTACTATCTGGAAGTTATGGTGTTGTGTATCATTGTAAATATATCCCGAAACACACGAGGCCCGACGGGACACCACAAATGGCGACAAGGATAAATCCGTAAGTAGCTACAAATAAGTCTATATTTTTGAAAAATAAAAGGAATATTTACGAGGTATACGTTCAAAAAACAAAAGGTCAACTAATGTGTGTGTGTGCATGTTATCATATCAGAGAACAATGAATTTGTAAGGATAATCGATGCAACAAGTAACGGTCCATATGCCTTTGCTGTAATTATTATTATTACGGAGTGCCTGTACGACCAAGCTCTATTCGTTTACATGGAGGAAATGATCTTTCTAGAAATCAAACTAAGAATCGATTTTTTTTCAAGCCCTAGCTAGAAACTGTCAGTCTTTTTCAAAAAACGCGATTAGAATATTAATCAATTTGTAAAGAAAGAGTTGCAAGTAAACGAGTTTCAACGTGTATTTTTTATATAGAATTTGTGAATAACCTACAAATTATGTTGAAATATTTGTGCCTGAGATTTACTAATACCATGCTGAATTGGGCTTAAGCTGGAATGGCTAACCTACTCCTAACCAGTCAACCAAATCATTGAGTTGCCATAATATGTTAAAATGTAGGTAACATGAACAATGCCTACACAATTATTTAACAATTCCGTAACAGACTGAATTGGCTTTCATTTCCTTTTGTTTAAATATGTGGAGGTAGTCGTAAGGAACAAAATGTGTAAATCAGGCAAAAATGGTAGTAAATAGTAAGTCCACATTTGTTGCATCAGTAGTATTATGATACTCAAAGAATAGCCACGCATATGGAACAAAATATAAAGAGAATAAGGGAGTTTAGATGCGAAAGTGGTCGGTGCATTGGATTCGAGCAGCTTCTGGTATTTGTTGTATGTAAATACAACCCATACTAGTTAATCCAGTCCAAGGGTGCGGGTTCAATTCCGGCTCGCGTCTTAAAAGACTTTCCATATTCATAACGGTAATATGCGTGGGCGAATGGCATGTGTTGTTTTGGGCCATGGTATGAAAGAGTGCCATGAAGTGTCAAAGAACACTACAATAAGGATTGTATCATGGGTCAAAAGACGCCACGATTGAAAAAACAATTAGAACAAGGAAGGAAACAAACAAAGCAACACATGGCCACTCGTTATATTTAGAGGCAAGAAAAGTCCGGGTGGATAATGTGATACCTACCGAATTCGATACGATTCGGGAACCGATTCGTCTGAATTATGAAAAACAGAATGGTTCCTTGTTTAGTTGAAACGAAGTAACTAATGGACTTCAGAATCATACACACATTGGCTGACTTGACAGTCAAGTTATCAATAATATAAAAAAAAAAAAAAAAAAAAAAAACTTTATTATTATATTCTTTATTGCACAATTAACATACAGAGAATTATATACAAGAGGACATTTACAAAGGCGGGCTTATCTCTACAAGAGATTTCTTCCAGCCAACCTAAGGTCGTGAGAGAAAATGTTCGTTTAGCGGGACACAAGTGTGCAGTGAGAATTTCAAAAAGAAAATATAATATATTTTGACACGTATATACTACTTAAACTAATATACTACCTACTAACTCCTTTATAACCACATGTGGTGACAATTTTATTTTTGTCAGAGTCAAAGTCAGTTCAAACATGCTGAGTATTTGGAGGTGGTATGGAAAAACTTCCTACCCATAGTTTGAACTTTAAATAGTTTATGATACCGTACAATTTTCAATATCACTTGGTGTAACTACTAACGTCGGTATGTATTCAATGATCTCACTTAAACTTGAAGGTACGCTACATAGACAAAATGTGTATTTTCATTTATCACATCTTAAAGTTACCTTGATTCTATTCTATGGGCCTAGACAACCACAAATAATACCTACCTACCTAACTATTTTGTTAAATTACTACATCAAGACATCTTATCTTATCTTATTACGTGGGGCTGAGATCCTTGTTGGACCTCAGAGCACTTCGACCCTATGGGATCTTTTGTGCTTCCCCTGCCTTATTGCTCCTGTGATCTTCCGCTGTCTCCGAATATGCTCGTTATGAGCTTCGATGTAGATTTCAGCGGAAGGAGCCTGTAGTCTTCTGGTGTCGGATAAGCCTGACCCAGAATGCTCATTCGCTTGTTAGCCAAAGCGTCGCATGTGCACATAAGGTGCTCCATGCGTTCGCTTTCTTCACCACATGCTCTGCAGGTAGTTATATCCGACAGACCCATTTTGTGTAGATGCTCTCTAGTGCCAAAATGGCCGGTGAAAGCTCCTACAATATTACGGGTCTGGTGCCTACTTAGGTTTCTTAGATGTTTAAAGTAACCTACTTTTGTGGTTCCTAGAAATTTTTTCGAATGAGTAAGTCCAACAGTGTTTGCCCACTCAGTGCAGTGCCATCTCTGGGCATGATCCTTGAGTGCGCTTTTGATGGTACTCCCTGATAATTCAATAAAAGGTTCAGGTCCGCAGAAGTGTTTCTCTGATCCCTCCCTGGCTAGTCTGTCAGCCGCTTCATTGCCCTCTACTCCTACGTGTCCTGGGACCCAAATCAGTCTTAATGTGTTGTGCCTACCTAACCTGTTAAGGGTTTGGATGGCATCTAGGACTATTTTGGAGTCTACTTTGTAGGATGTGAGAGCCTTTAGTGCCGCTTGGCTGTCACTGAGAATATAGATATTTTGGCCGGTAGTGCCTCTGTCTAGGTTCTCTTTTGCACAGGCAATTATTGCATATGTTTCAGCCTGAAAGATTGTTGCATATATGCCCATGCTTTGACTGTGTTCATATCCTTTGGTATAAACACCCGCCCCTGTACCCGACTTCATTTTTGATCCGTCAGTGTACCATGTCAGATTGTCCTTTCTTAAGGGATTCAATCCTTTATTCCAATCCTCTCTCGAGGGTATGTGGATCTCATAGAGTCTCTTGAACATGAATCTAGGCTGTGTTTTATCGCAGCCCATGGATGTAATAGTGTCAAGTTCTCTATCTGTGTCAAATTTTGTGTGTCGTGTTTTTGGCAACGAGTCATTCCACAGTCCGTGGGTTTTCAACCTATGGAGTGCACTTCTTGCCTCCAGTTCCACGACTATATGCAGCGGTGTCAAACCAAGAATGTTTTCCAGCGCTGCCGTGGGGGTGGTCCTGAAAGCTCCAGATATGGCTATAATAAATAAATAAATAAATTTGTTTATTAAAGACAACATTGGTCCATTTGTTAGTAATACAGACAATCTTAAAAACTAGGGTTAGTACACAAATAAAATCAAAACAATAATAATAATATGAAATATATCGAATTTAAATCAAATTAAGTTAAATGGAATTGCTTACAGAATAAACAGTAATAATAATAATAAAAATTTAGAAATTAACTAAAAACCAAACGAAATTAAATAAACTTGAAAAAATTAACAATTTGAAAGTAAAAAATTAAATTAAAACAAGAAAATCAACGGTCATTATTGACTGGCCGTACGAGGATATCAATAAAATGTCTAAACATAGGCTCTGCCACTTTCGTACTAAACATCTTCAGGATGCTGTTGGTACTCTTTCGCGCTCTGTACAGTAAGGATGCGGTCTTCTTCCTTATCATGGCATAGAAATCATCGGTTCGCGCTTCCGCGAACATGCCTGATGCACTGCAAGAACGTCGAAGTCTGAACAGCACCCTAAAGCCGTTGTTGTACTGTACTCTCAGGGTATCTAACGACTTCTTGGTGTAGTTGGTCCACAGGGCGCTCGTGTAGAAGGTTTGGCAAAATGACTTGAATAACGTCAGCTTTACCTCACCACTACAGCGAGCAAACCTGTGCGCCAACATGTTACACCTAGCCGCTAGAGCCCTGCGTTCACGTTCAATGTCAGCTTGATCCTTGAGGTCCTCGGCAAGATAATGGCCCAAATATTTAAAAACTTTTACTCTATTTAGAGGTGTCCTATTTAGTTCTAAAACTGGGTTATAGTCCATCCTCTTGCCGCGAACCCCAAAGATCATATATTCACTCTTTTTAACATTATAAGTTAAACCATGTTCAAGGGCATACTTCTCGCATTCCAGCAACAAAGTCCTAATAGAACCTGCTGTTGGGCCCAGCAACACCATGTCATCTGCGTAGCTGATGTTATTTACGCAGACACCATCAATCCAGCACCCGACACGCCTGCTGCTGAGCCCAACAATAAGCTCATTAACGTATAGGTTGAAAAGCCGCGGTGAGGTTATCCCCCCTTGTCTCACCCCGCAATCCAACCGGTACGTATCTGACGTCGCCACTCCCCACTTAACACAGTTTTGTTGGTTCGCATACCAATACTGTAGTATACACAATACTTCCGGCGGTACGCCTGCCTCCCTTACTTTTTTCCACAAGACATCATACGCTACTAGGTCACAATGCAGACAGTTCTTTGGAATTTAGCCAATTCCTGTCTGCACCCAATTTGCTTTGTTCTGGGCCACCAGGCTATACTGCCATATGTGATGATCGGTCGGATCACCATGGTGTACAGCCAATGTAATATTTTGGGCTTAAGCCCCCATGTCTTGCCATAGGTAGATCTACACATTCCAAAGACTCTTTGAGCTTTTCTTACAGTGTTGTCTACATGTGTTTTCCACGATAGTTCCTTGTTTAGTGTTACTCCTAGATATTTAACCTCCGTGGCCCATTTTAGTTGCGTCCCGTATAGAGAGAGCTGGCCTAAGGTCTCTAGTTTCCTCTTCTTTGTAAATGGTATCACAACAGTTTTTCCAGGGTTGATGGACAAGTGATGTCGTGTGCACCACCTTTCCACCTTATTGAGGGCTTCTTGCATGAGCTCCGAAACAGTTCTCACTACTTTGCCCCTCACCAATATGACCAGGTCATCCGCGTATCCAACGGTGTAGTATGGTCCTGTGTTGAGTTCCTTTATAAGAGAGTCTATAACCAGGCACCACAACATTGGAGACAGAACCCCCCCTTGTGGGCAACCTTTGGTTGTCCTAGCATGGATTGTGTCTCCCATGAGCGTCGAGGTTATTACTCTTCCTTTGAGCATGCCATTGATCCATCTCCGTAGAGTAGGCTCGATGCTATGCTCTAATGAGGCCTCCTCAATTGATGCAAAAGTGGTCTTGTCAAAAGCTCCTTCTACATCTAGAAATGCCCCTATACATATTTCTTGAGTATCTAAGGCAGCTTCCACTCGGCTTGTTACTAAGTGTAATGCTGTCTCTGTTGATTTTCCCGGCTGATAAGCACATTGGAGTCCATGAAGAGGTCTCCTTTTTAATGGTCCCTCTCGTATAGTTTCTCGAGTGCCTTGAGAATAAATGACGATAGACTAATAGGCCTGAACGCCTTGGCATCCTCGTAGTCCGGTTTCCCAGGCTTGGGTATATGGATTACTTTTACCCGCCTCCAGGTTTTAGGGATGTACCCAAAGGCAATACATGCTCTATAGAGCCTTGACAGGTGTGGGGCGATAATATCAGCTCCCTCTTGTAGCAGGATGGGGTAGATTTCATCAGGGCCTGGAGTCTTAAATGGCTGAAAGCCTTTAATAGCCCATTTTATTTTGTTTTCATCTACCACCGTTTTGGCGACGTACCAATCGGTTCTTGAGGTACGAGAGTGTTGTTCCTCTAGACTAATGGGTTCGTCCTCGTCATTTCTGACTTCTTTTGATCCCGGAAAGTGTGCTCTAAACATTACTTCTAATGTATCCCTTCCAGAATCCGTAGTCTTCCCACTTTCATCCCTTACGCAGGATAGTGGGTTTGCTTTGACTGTTGATAGGGCACGGAAGACTCTCATACTCTCAGGTAGAGATTCTATAATTTCACAGTGTCCCCTCCATGATTTCCTTCGTGCCTTTCGGATGGCCAGATTATAGTTTGTTAACTTCTTGGTGTACATTGAGAAGTCCTTCTTAGCTTTCGCTTCATTGAATGCCTGTCGTGTCTCCCGCCTTAGTTTTTCAAGCTCCGGGGTCCACCAGGGATCTTTTTTGCCTACCGTTTTGTTTTCTGGACAGTTGTTTATCCAGGCTACGGATAGCGCCTTTGTAATTTCGTCCGCTTCGAATTCGATATCTAGTACAGAATTGAGCTTACCTGAGAGGTTCCCTAGTTGTGTTCGTAGGTCCCTTCTAAATGAGCCCCAGTCGGTGTGTCTGGGGTTCCTGCGCTACATCAAGACATAGGATAATAAATAAATAAAGTTAAAGAAGCAAAAGATTTTAGGAAAAAATAAATAAATATTTTTACAACGTTTGAAATAAATTATGTGGTGCAACTGACCACCACTAGTGGTTTGCACATTTGCAACGATAAAAAAAAACTAGCCTATCATTGATAGTAGGTAGGTACCTATTTTGGTACAATTAGTGCATACTTAGATATATACTTTGGTTGGTAAGTAACTTGGTTCCTTCCTGTAGGCATAATCAATGCTACAGGAATTTGAATAACAACTATAATAATCCGTTCACCTTTGTGGTAAATAATCCTCGTAGGTAACTATTGAAAAGTAGTTTTATTTAGGTTTTCTTGTGTAACTTTCCTTATAACATAATTTTTAAAGCAACAAAATACTCTAAAAAGCGTTGTAGAAATAAAGATACTATAACATTACTAAAACGTAATTAGGTGTATATCTGCTTGAACAAACGAATATTTCTCAATGAAATACCAATTTAATTTAATTAAATAGTTTGATTTATCGACATACACGGTACAGGTATGATAATGAAAATCCACAAAGTGGACACAATTTGTAAGCAAAAGTCTTATAAAATGACACCAGGGTTTGTAAGGTCGGTCATCGACCTTGCAACCCACACGATATGATGATGATGACCATTAAACGAGCAATATTTATATATATATATATTTGTTTGTATAAATACCATAGTCCTATATACCATAGACCATTGTTATATTATACCATTTGAATGCAATAAATGAAATATGGTAATATTTGTAATCGGTATCTCCAAAACGGCTCCGACGATTTCGATGACATTTACCATACGGGGGTTTTCGGGGGCGAAGGATCGATCTAGTTGGGTCTCATGGCTGGGAAGGTTCATTTTCCCTGTGTTTTTAAAATAAAAAAATAAAAAAATACTGCGTTTTGGTCAGAAGCCTGAGGCGCCATTTATTGGCGGGGCTTGCTCGTATTGGGGCGGCTATTATGGAGCAAGGCTCGGTCGCCCAGGTACTTTTAAGTTAATTGTGGTAAGATTCTTTACATATCAATAATACTTTCAACTATTTCTCACAAAACAAGTCGTCTTATGTAGGCTCATTTCGAATCCTTTGTAGTGTTGGGTCCAGTACACATCAATTTACCCACCCACACAAAAACCAAAAAAGAATAATAAGAATAATAATATTTATTTCATTTTTAGACATTCAGATTAAAGGTACCAATAGTTGAATTATATTGAAAAATTACTTGATTTTATAAGCGACTCATGCCTCCTTGTTTTCATTGCTTAGCCTGTGCCTATATAATAGATACCTATGTAATAAATAAACAAATAAATACTTAACGACCAACCAAGTAAGTCCTGTTCTTATAGAAAGTAACTCAATAAACCATTATAATGTGGGTAGGTACACATGGCCGCACATCAGTAGAGACACTTTTGGACCTTATGGCATGGTAATAGAGTTGAAAAAGTTTCTACCGACAAGCGGTTGATCGTACGTCCGTAGACACCGGCGGCGACACACAGACCGCATGTAGAGTCAACGACACATTAAGTTTGAAACTTACACGACGCTAGGATTTCAAGCGTTTGAAATAAAAACAGAATAAAGTACAATGTGTCAGGGTTGATTGGCTGTTGACTGTATCTATACTATTATGTCAGTGTGCCCACACAAAACACTTCTCGCATCGAAATAGTGATAGGTAGGTAACTTAACTACATACCCAAAAAGTTTTATTTAAAATCAAGTTAATGATATTCTAATAGGACCGTGACTTCTGATGTATGTGTGTAAGTAGATAGATTAGATTAGATTAGATTTCTTTATTTCTTATGAAAAGATAACAAACAGTTTTTACAAAAGTAAAAAAAGGGCTACCCGACATAAGGTCGTCATAAAATTTTATATATGTAATAATAACCTAAAAGTTACTCATAATACTCGTACAAAGTTCATGTCAGAAAATATAAAATAAAATGTTTTTATGTCAAAAGTAAAATAAAAATTTAAAATATGTCTACAAAAGCAAATAAATTATTGTAAAATAGTTATAAATTCATTGACAGAATACAACTCTTTGTCTAACAGATATTCTTTTAGTCGGTGACAGAACACTTCGTCATTTTTTTCATCCCTTAGTTCAGCGGGTAAATGCTCGTAGTATGTGGGACCAATAACGCGCGGGTTTTTTGTCGCGAGTGTGGTGCGTCGTGGGACTGCGTCCAGCCTGCCGGTGTTCCGCAGCACTCGTCCCTGCGCCTCGCCACGCCGTTCGTATTTAGTTATGTTCTGCCTAGTGTACAACGTTACTTCGTATAAATACAAGGAGTACAAGGTTATGATCTCATTCTTTCTGAATAGCGATCTGCATGAGTCTCTTGGTTTTAGTCCTAACATTGTTTTTAATGCTCGTTTTTGTGCAACGAAGACGCGTTGTGCATCTGTTGAGTTGCCCCAAAAAATTACACCATAAGCCATGATTGAATGAAAGTAGGCGAAATATGTTTGACGCATTGATACTACTGGACGCAGTTTCCTGAGTGCGTATGTTGCACTACTTAGTTTGTTGCAAGTATTCTGTATATGCTGCTTCCAGTTGAGGTTTTGGTCTAAGGTAAACCCTAAATACCTACATTGTTCACACAGTGGTACAGGTGTATGCACAGCAATGGGTGTTTCTATATTTTTAGCACTGAATAATACTAAGTTCGACTTTGTTGCGTTTAATATTAGGCCGTTGGAGGTGAACCACTCCTGTAACTGTGAATATATGTGGTTTATTTTAGAGTTCAATTGTTCGTAGGTACGCGCACGTACAACTACCGTGGTGTCATCTGCGAACAGTACAATTAAACCATCAGTAATAAAGGAAGATAGTTCATTTATAAAAATTAAAAATAATATATTTCCTAATGAGGACCCCTGAGGAATACCTACAGTTATATTTCCCGGTTTTGACCTAACCTTTTTACCACCGACATTGACTTCCACGATTTGCTTCCTATTTTGTAAGAACGATGTAAGCAGGTCATGTGATACACCGCGGATGCCATAGTGGCGTAGTTTGTCTAATAGAAGGTTGTTTTCAATTACATCAAATGCTTTACTCAGATCGCAGAATATCCCAGCAGTTTTATACCTTTCATCTATTGATGTAAGTACAGAATCAATCACTTTATGAGCAGCTGCTGTCGTTGAATTTGTTTTACGGTACGCATATTGCGTAGTGCATAACAGATTGTTAGTTTCTAGGTGTTGCATAACCTGCTGAGATATGAGGGATTCTGCGATCTTAGATATGTTAGGGACAATAGTGATCGGTCTGTGGCTATCAACGCTAGTTTTATCACCCTTCCCTTTATAAATAGGACACACCCTTGTGCTTTTTAGGATATCGGGATAAATTCCTCTTTCAAACATCTCACGAATCAATATGACTAACAAATCTACAAGAACTGGCCAGATCGACAACAATATATTGAATGACATGTCATATACGTCCAACGTGTTAGGAGATTTAAGCATAAGTTTAAGTATTCTATTTAGCATGTTTTTGTTTACCAATGGCATTGTAAGATCAGGTATCTCGGATCCTGATAAATGATTAAATAGATGGACATCTATTTAATCATTTGTGGCCTGTTCCGTATCACAAGGAGCTGCATAAGCTGATGCTACATTTAAGAAATGGTTGTTAATACAATCCGGCATTTGGCTACCCGGTAAATCTAAACCATTATGTTTTATATTTAACTGCCCATGCCTAGGACCTTTAGGTGCAACTTCGTCATTCACGATTCGCCAGACTTCCTTCGCCGGGTTTTTGGCCTTACATAACCGTTTTTCGACATAGATCTTACGATCACGTAGGCTAGTGGTCTTTATTAAGTTGGCATAGTGTTCGATAAAACAATATAAGTCATTAGAATTTTGAGGGTGTTGTTTTCTCAATTCGCATAAATCTTCGAATTTTTTTATGAATGTATGTAACTCGGCACTTGACCAAGGGACATCATTACCTTTTTTGATACGAATTTTCTTTATTGGGAAATGTATATTTATATAATGGGTCAGTATGTTAAATAATTTATAAAATCGTTCATGAATGTCAAAGCTAGAATTAAAAATAGAATTAAAATCATAATTAGAAATGTCAGAATAAAAATTAAAAATAGAATTTTCGGAGTATAGTCGTTTTTCTTCACAAGCGTTACATGATATCATTTTTACCTTAAACGACAATATTTCATATAATTGAGCGCTATGATCGCTTATGGCGGTGTCGATTGGCCGGGCCGTTACGTCACCATCACTACGTGACACCAACCCGCAGTCAATCGCGCTCTCTGAGCTATGGGACACACGAGTAGGGAAATCTATAATATTTCTTGTATTGTAGCAACAGAGCAGTTCCTCAAGTTGCTGTTGCAAATTATTACTACACAAAAAATCTACGTTTATGTCACCGACTAAAATATACCTTTTGTTTTCGTCAATTATTTGGCTAAGTAATAATTCGATGACATTCGAGAATATTTTAAAATCGCCCTTTCCAGATCTATAGCAACAAATTATTATTAAATTTAAGGGAAGTATTTCAATTGCCGTTAGATCGCAATGAAATTCGACAGCGTGGTTTTGCAAGTCCTTTTGTTCTTTAAATTGTGTACCGTGCTTTACATAGATTGCGACCCCGCCGTGCTCGATACGCTGACGACAGTAGTCATTCGCAAGTTCGTACCCGCTGAGCGCCACGCGTCGTATTTCATTGCTTCTAACCCATATTTCCGAACATGCTAGTACATGCGGGTGATATTTATTTGTTAATAAATCTAATAATCCAGTTTTACTTGTTATTGAACGTACATTTTGGTGAATAATTGTCAAAGTATTTTTTAAATTTCTGCTACCTGCGCTTGGCACGTGATCTAGCCGTGTTTGTTTACTTTGCCTGGCGTTAAGTTTTTTGCGTTTATTACATTAAATTTCCGAATCGACACTCCATCAGGCCAGATCTTTGAGTCACGGACTGCCCGCACCATTGTGGTTGGAACATCGAGTTTAAACGAAGTGTAATTTCCTCTCGTCGGCAATTGTTCACATTTTACGCCGCATACCT
Organism: Athrips mouffetella; assembly: GCA_947532105.1. Classification (NCBI taxonomy): domain Eukaryota; kingdom Metazoa; phylum Arthropoda; class Insecta; order Lepidoptera; family Gelechiidae; genus Athrips; species Athrips mouffetella. Next base: position 25,270,884 of record OX383965.1, read on the forward strand.
TGATGGTGGATTTTAAGTAGCTGGTGATGTCGTCTGGCCGCGTGCCCTCGCTGAAGTTAAATAGATGGAGGCTTACAATACGCGGTGGAGCTGCTTTAAGAGTGGTCAAGTTAGCCAGCTGAGGATCAGGGTCATTATCCTTTGGTGTTGATGCAACTGGCAGAACTGGACGTGGAGCAGCAGGAATTGTTTCCCAGCGTCGAGGCGACTGAACCTTTGCACAAATTGTTGAGGGGCCATTTGCGATGGCCTGGGCGCTGCTGACGCTGCTTCCAATTTTATCACCAGTGGTACCAGTGTCTTTCTTCTGAGTGTTCAGTGTTGTTGTTGACGGTGACGGTAGGTATTTACCAATCACATTAGACGTTAGTGTTGTGTCAGCCATTTCGCCATAAAGGGTCAATCCCAATGGTCCTGAGTTACAAGGGGGGCTTCCTGTGGTTTGTAGCCGTGATGGGATGACATCAGTGTTTCTTTGCTCGTTCACACTGGGTGAGTTTAGGCTTACTTCATTTTTGTCAATATTTTGGAAGGGCAAGGTAGGCGTCGTAACGGTTAAATTTTTAACAATTTCTATCAACTCACAGACTTTCTTTGTATTATTAGAAAGTAACTCACCTTGATTTTGTATCAGTATGGCTTGAGAAGCCAGAATAGTGTTGTTTTTGTCTATATTTGTGATTATTCCGGCAATTTTCTTCTCCAAGTTCAAAATAACAGTCGTCAGCTGATCTTTGGTTACTTCCCATATTTCCCATATTTGGTATATTTTTTTTTTCTAATTTCATGTTTTACAGTAGTTAGACAGGCTTATAAGGAGGTCAAGAAACCACGATTGCAATCTCTAAGTGCTACCCGGATGAAGTAACAGCCAATTAAATATGGAAAATGCAGAATTTTATAAAGTCAACTGTATATCGAGAACCAATCATCCGATTTCCTTGTTTTTTTGTTTAGACCGAAGGTGTGTACTTCAAATGATGTCATAGGCACTGTTACAGTAGATTCAACCGTTACTAAATAATTAAAGAAAAATGTTTTTTTGTGATATTATTTTTTTTTTTCAAATCGAGTAATCATTAACTATCTTGTTAATTTGAAAAAAAAAATATTTATCTTAGATGAAGTACAATAACTATCTTTAATTTAATGTATACCATGTTTGAGTTTGATGGCTTAAAACACATGTAAACATAAGTTTAAGTTAATTTAAATTAATTTGTTGGGTTCAGATTATTTAATTTAATGAAAATTATTTACAGAATACTTATAGCATGTCATACTCGTAGCATGCAGAATACAATACAAATAGAGCGAGTCTGCACCGTTCCAAAGCTTGTTTTTAGTACGCACACTTATTTAGCACACACTAGAGATTGGCAAACTCATGTTTCCATGTCTTTTTAGCCATAGAATAGAAGCATGTCATACATCATGTTAAAGATAAATTTTTGCACTACATCTTTAATATGAAGATCTTCTCGAATGACTTAAGTGTTTTGTAAAAACTTGATTTAAAAAAGAAGAATATCAGAAAATCACCAGTATTTCCTTTATAAATTAATAGCGCTTGATTTAACTGAAACAGTTTTATGACATTATTTATAGAACACATACAGAACTTTAGTTTAAAAGAAAAATAAATGAAATCGGACTATTAGTTCCTGAGACACAGTAAAATTTGTGAAATTCAGCATTTTCCTTCTTTGATTGGTTGTCATTTTATCTAGGTACCACTTTGAAATCACAATCATGGTCATTTGACATCCTTATAAGCCTATCTAACTAATGTGTAAGGGAAAACGGTTTCCCCAAATCATACCAAATATTATCAGCACCTGAACGCTTGGATTGGCTGCTTTTTTGGTCAGCTACCACTTTAAGACAGCACTCATGGTTTAATGACATCCTAATAAACCTATCTAACTGTAGTAACATGGAATATTGTTACCTCCAAATTATACCATTTCCTCATTTTTGGCCATCTGGCCCATGGACTAATACATAAGTATTATTGAAATACGCAGCTTTATCAAACCTACAATTGACTGGTTATTGAATCAACGTTTTCCAAGTGGCAATTTTCCATCGTCAATGGGTAGCGGTTCTGGCAACAGATTGGTGCAATGGTGTCATGGAGCACCTGGTTTTGTACCCTTGTGTATTGCATGATGAGACTAAGCCCCAAAACATTTAGTTTCCCTTTGGATAAAGATTACTCTTTAAAGATATTGGTTTATTTTCTTACTCAACACGGGTTTTGACGTTCAGAGTACTCGGAAGTCGCTATAACACAAAAATATTATATAGGGTGACTTTCAATTAGTTCTTTATAGAGAAATGTATAAATGTACTCATGATACTGAACAACTTTCTCCAAGGAACATAGGTCGAACGAAATACGAAAATCAAGTTTTGACCTCCCATAGAAACTGCATCAGCTGATAGCGCATTTTGTATGAGAGGTCAAATTTGGTTTTTCGTATTTCAACCTATGTTCCTTGGGAAAAGTTGTTCAGTATCATGAGTGCATGCATATCTTTTGCTATCAAGAACCAATTAAAAGTCACCCTATATAGTAAAATTATAATTTTCTTGACAAAGACCGCCATCGGTGGGCAATCTCGATGCGTTATTAAACCGTTATGTCGAATTGAACTTAATTTACTATATATATATATATTCTTTATTGCACAAAGAATATATATATAACATTACATTTATAAACTTTTAAAATATTCGCCAAACTGATAATCAGTTTGTTGGCGATGACTTAGCTTAGCTTGCAATCGTTGGCAGCGTTGAAACACACGTAGATCTGCATATTCACACTTTTGCAGGATTTTTCTCTCATAGTCGAAATCCATCTTGCGCTTTCGAAGTGGTCGCAGCAGGAAAAAGGCGACGTAGCTTCTATGTTCTACACTTTTGAAATTTTGAGATAATACCGCCCCATACCGACCAATCACAAGCCACCAATCACCAGTTCTACCCACTTCCTTTACATATTGTTCCATTTCCTATTCGACAAGTAGATTCTAACCATGGAGGTTTTAATACGCGTTGATTCGCGGCTCTAGACGAGCTTTTCCAAGCAATTATTTGAAATAGTAATGTGGACTCTGATCCCTATTTAGTCCATGAATTGAATGAAAATCTATGCTTATTTACAATTATGATTTCTAATTTATTATTATTCATTTTAAGGCTCCTAAAATAGAATGTCCTCTATTATATTCTTCCTGTGATTCTGTGTCAGACCATCGGCCCGTTACAGTGGCAACAAATACAACAAATCAACATTGTCCGACGAGCCATAAAATGCAGCAGTGATTTGAGAATCACACTGAGGTATATACTAATTACCTTGGTCAAGTTTTCTATTGTTGTAAAATTGAATAATAACGTGTCTGTAGTGGTCGCACAGTAAAAGAAAGAGATGGTAGTATACATTTTTCAATTTCTTACTATTTACTTTTAATTAACATTTTGTTGCTGATGTTACTTCATGTAGACAAATTTCTTCGAACGAAACCCCCATTCAAAATTTAGGTTTATTAAAAGGTAGTGTTTTGCCCGAACGGGCGAACGCGGCTCGGGCAGAACAGTGAACACCTCCAAAATAGACTGATGTACGCTGGAATTAACGAAAAAAAAATAGATTATATAAATTATGTGTGTATACAGTTGATTAATTTTGCGTTTCGTCTTGTTTACAGTTTTTAAAGGATCCGTTAGTATATAATGGTGCTGTTGAGCAAATAAACTTTGCCTCACCGAAATTCATAGACTACAATATGACTTGCAAAACGTCCGGGTACGGTTTAATATCACATTGGGGCGTTAAAGAAGTAAGTTTAGAAGCATCAGATCTACAGTTGGTGCAGTTACTGCAACTATTCTTTGTGTAAATTGTACGTGTGTTGTGCGTTGTTACGTGTACCCGATTGCCTTAGTCTATAAGTGTTGCCACATGTTTAAAAACGATTCGTACCTTCGAATAATGGCCGTCAACCGTACAATAAATGCTCTGCTTAAAAACAGTCTGTTTAATTAAAATATATACGCCCGCACAAACTACAACATAGTGCCATCGTGGGATAATTAATCAAGAGTTCATCAAGTCGTCGATTCAAGCAAAAGTCAAGGATTCGAGTGAGTCTCAAATTTTTTATCACGCAGCTACCACGCCGTGAGAAATCAAAATGCCCGATCCACCGCCACCACCACCGCCGCCCAAAAATCCGCCGACAACTCGTCCTTTGCCGCAAAGCAACTTTAGTTTGGACATAAATGCAAGCAATATGCCATTAGCCTGGCGTAATTTTAAGACCAGCTTCGATATCTACATGGTTGCAAATGGCCTTGAAGGAGAACAAGATCCACGTAAAGTAGCCATTCTGCTTCACACCATTGGTCCCGACGCTCTTCAAATATTCCATTCTTTCGACGTCAAGCCGCAGGTGAAGAAATCGAGTCACACGCCACAGATCTCAAAAATCTTAGCATACAATGCAACTTCGAAAGCCTCGCTGACAGTTTGCTAAAAGATATCTTCTCCTGGAACCTTAATTCTCAATTCATGCGCGTTTATACGAGAACGCATTTTGTTAGACAAACCTGAAACATTCGAAGAAACTGTCAGTCTCACCAAAACACTACGAAATACTAAACAAGAAGCTGAAGCCTTAGCAACTAATGAAGTCATCGCCATTGTCAGTACAATCGTCACATCAGAGTCATCAAGCCAACAGCAGTCAACGTCTACGCAGTCAAACTCGTCAAGAAAATACAAGTCGTCCAGGAAGTCACAGTCGTAAAGAGAGTCACCACCGGTCAAGAAGTCAAGATCGTCAATCCAGTCAACAAGCGTCATTCAAGCCCAAGATTTGTTCAAGATGCGGTCAAGTTCACCGTCTACGCTGTCCAGCTTTAGGGGTCACCTGCAGGAATTGCAACAAGCCGAACCACTTTTCCAAGTGCTGCCGCTACAAGCAAGTAAGATTAGTAGAAGAGGAACAAACAGTTATTAATAATGAGTCAGATACCTTCTATTTTAATTATCTTTTTAGTACGAGTAATGCAGCTAGTCTTAAAGAGTCTTACCAAGCCAGTCTGTCTATAAATTATAAAAACATTGACTTTTTACTTGATACCGGTGCTGACGCTGATATTTAGTCATTTAACTGTTATAAATCACTAAATCTGCCCCTGTCTAACATAAAGAAAAGCTCTTACAAGCTTTCAACATTAAGTGGTGAAATCCTACCCACTGTAGGTTATTGCAGTCTGTCAGTCAAACATAATAATAAAGCTTACAATCTCAATTTTCATATTGTGGATTTGCCTTGCAAAAACATAATAGGTCGAAACAGTTGTGAAGTCCTTAAATTGATAAAAAGAGTTCACAATGTTCAATTTAGTCAATCAGTGGACACCCTGCTCTCCGAATACAAAGATCTTTTTACCGGAATAGGTTGTCTTAAAGATTATGAATGTCACTTGTCAATAAAACCAGATGCTACACCTTCAGTCGATGCATGCCGTAGAATCCCATTTAGTCTCTTGGAACAATTAAAAGAAGAGTTAGCTTTGCTAGAAAAAGAGCAAATTATTACCAAAGTCGATGAAGCCACTTACTGGGTTAGCTCAATAGTAATCACTTCCAAGAAAAATGGCAAACGCCGTCTGTGCATTGATCCAAGAAAACTAAACAAGGCAATAATGCGTCCACACTATCAATTTCCAACTATAGACGAGATTAAGTCCAGCCTTTCTGGTTCACAGTATTTTACAACACTTGATGCTAATAAAGTATTTTACATGTGAAAGTTAGATAAAGCATCTTCAAAACTCTGCACTTTCATCACAACTCAAGGTAGGTATAGATTCCTCAGGCTTCCCTTTGGCATAAATGCTGCCCCAGAACTGTTTCATTCTATCATGACACAAAAGTTCTCTGATATCCCAGGTGTCAAAATCATGATGGATGATTTTCTGATATACGGCCAGACAAAAGAAGAACATGACGTTAGATTAAAACAAGTCTTAGAGAGAGCTAGGCAGTTAGGGATAAAATTCAATAAAGAAAAATCTAACATATGTAAGACAGAAGTCAAATATTTAGGCCATATCTTCACTCAAGATGGTGTGCGAGTAGATGATAATAAAGTCAAAGCTATTTGTGATAGGCCCTTTCCTCAAAACATATCAGATTTGCAAAGGTTCTTGGGTATGGTGACATACCTTGGTTCTTACATAAGAAATTTATCGGAAAAAACCTCAAATTTAATAAAACTTTTGTCAAAAGATAATGAATGGTGTTGGCAGGACATTCACACCTCTGAGTTTAAAGAATGTATCACCAAAGCTCCGATTCTGACATACTATGACCCTAATCTAAAACTATCACTTTATCAGTGGATTCGGCCAAGGACGCGATGGGTACTGTAATTTCCCATGACAAACATCCTATCACATTTGCTTCAGCTTCATTAAACTCATGTCAACAGTCATATTCCCAAATTTAAAAAGAGTTATTAGCTATCCTATTTGGTTGTACCAAGTTTCATCAATATGTCTATGGTCGTCACATACTAGTTGAAACTGACCACAAACCCATAGTATAGCTTGTCAATAAGCCAATTTACAATATTCCTCCCCGTCTGCAACGAATAATGTTGAGATTAATACCATATGACCTGACTGTAACTTATAAACCTGGCAAATATTTATATGTCGCTAATACTCTGTCTAGAGCAGCCTTACCTGAACAGTCATTACTCGATTTAGATTCTGACCTAGATTTACATGTCAAGCAAGTCCTCAAGTCACTGTGAATCAGTCCTCAGAGACTCAAAGATATTCAAGAACAGATTTCCCGAGACCAGGAATTGACACTTTTAATTAAATATTGCATATCAGGTTGGCCAGAACATAAAAAAATCTCTTCCAGACACTATTAGACCATATTTATCTCTGTAAATTGACCCACACACTATTAATGGCATTGTTTTTAAAAATGACAGTGTTATTATACCCTTAGCAATGAGAAATGACTTATTAAAACAGATCCATGAAGGTCATCAAGGAATCAACAATTGCCAAAGATTAGCTAAGAATCATGTATATTGGCCTAATACATACATACATAACATCACGCCTCTTTCCCGTTGGGGTAGGCAGAGACCACAGTCCTCCACCTGCTACGATCTTGACATACTTCCCTTGCTTCCTGTACTTTCATCAATACTTTCATACATGCTCGTCGGTTTAGGGTACTTTTAACCTGGCCTTTATTCAGAACGTCCTGAATTTGGTCCTGGTACGTTTGCCTAGGCCTTCCTCTTCCAACGTTTCCATTCACTCTCGCCTGGTAGATCTCTTTCGTCAATCTTCGTTCATGCATCCTCTCTACATGATCAAACCATCTCAGCATCCCTTTCTCGATTTTGGTCACTACGTCTTCTTTTACGCCACAACGTTCTCTTATCACACTATTTCTAATCCTGTCACTCAATTTAATACCAATCATACTCCTTAGCGCTCTCATTTCCACTGCATTAATTCTACTTTCATGCTTCTTCTGCCATACCCAGCTTTCACTGCCATACATCAGTGTTGGTACCAAAACACCCCTATGAACAGCCCAACGAGCCTTGTGAGACACCTTCTGACTCCTCATAAAGGCGTGCAGGGAACCATTCACCATGTTTCCAGCATTCACTCTTCTTTCAATATCACTTTCACACTTTCCATCTCTCGTAAACTTTGAGCCCAGATACACAAACTCCTTCACTTGTTCGACTTGTTCACCACCTATTAATATAGTACACTCTGTCATACATTCTTCTCTTTCAAGTACCATTACTTTCGTCTTGCTTACATTTACTTTCATTCCTTTCCTGTCCAAAGCCACATTCATCATTAATACCATCTCCTGCAACTCGTCAGCTGATGACGCAAGTACAACTTGGTCATCAGCGTAGAGAAGACATTTGATGAGTAACTCATTCATTCTCAGTCCACACGTACTCTCTTTCAGATCAATCAAACAATTATCCATGAACAGGTTAAACAGCCAAGGTGACGCTACACATCCCTGCCTAACACCTTTTTCGATGCTAAACCATTCCGTGTACGCCCCGTTTATTTTGACACAAGCACTGGAATCCTCATAGAGAGATTTCAGTGCTTGAATCAGATGACCGTTTACCCCATAAATAGACAATGCTGACCACAATTCATTCCTCACCACTCGGTCATAGGCCTTTTCCAAATCCACGAACGCGCAGTAGACTTTTTGGTTTTTAGCCAAAAACTTTTCAGCTATGCACCGCAAGGAAAAGACCTGATCTGTACATCCCATTCCCTTTCTAAATCCCGCTTGTACATCCCATATTTTTTGGTCATTATCTTTCATCACTATTTCAATCAAAACCTTTGCATACAGTTTGCCGACGACACTGAGAAGGCTTATCCTGCGGTAATTTTTGCAGTCCCAGTGACCCTTTTCCTTTGTACAGCGGCACAATCACAGCCTTGCACCAGTCACCTGGTACTTGGCCGTTCGTCCAACACAAGTTGAAAAGGCGGTACAACTGACTAGCCACAATGCCTCGCCCAGCCTTCAACATCTCGACCGACACTCTATCGTACCCAGCTGCTTTACCTGATTTCATACTATTCATCGCTTTCATAATCTCATCCATACTTATCTCACTTACATAATTCTCCTCTTCATTCTCATTAATTTCCACAGAAGACCTTGGTTCGCTGGCCTCTGCTTTTTCTCTCTCAAACAGACTTTCAAAATATTCCTTCCACCTCCTCAGAACACATTCTTCACCTTTTATAATACTTCCATCCTGGTTTCTGATTTTACTCAGCTCCGATGTTCCAAACTTTCCTCGGGCTGTCCGTATGGATTTCCAGAAAAACTTTTGGTTGAACTGGAAATTTTCAGTAAGCCTTCTGTCAAACTCATCCTTACACTCCTCTTTCTTTCTCTCAACAACTTCCTTAACAATACCTTTCGCTCTTTTATATACCTTTCTTGCTATACTAACGTCATCACTTGTTGCCTTCTGCATTCTTTGGTTAGCTTTTACGGCTAACCAATCTGACCATGCTTTCTTCTTCTCACAAACAGCTGCCTGTACACTTTTATCCATCCACATATTCTTCTTTTTCCACCTTTTCTCCTAATATGTATTCTAATATAGAAAAATATGTCAATAATTGTCATATGTGCCTCACTAACAGACGCAGTAATCCTAAGAAGCCACTGCAGCCTCATGAAGTCAACCAATTCCTTGGTACAAGGTTGGTGTTGATCTGTTTGATCTTAATTCAGATAAATATGTCATAGTCGTAGACTATTTTTCCAAATATTTTGAAATTACCAAGCTGATAGGTGGTTCCAGTAGTAAAATTGTCATCAGCCAACTAAAATCTGTCTTTTCCCGTCATGGAATTCCAAACATTTGAATGTCGGACAATGGTCCTCCATTCAACTCTAAAGAGTTTCAAGATTTCACTTCAGATTGACAAATACAACATATAACAAGAAATCCCTATTTACCACGGTCTAACGGTCTTGTTGAAAGAACTATTGGCACTCTAAAAAACATTTTAAAGAAATGTTTGGCTCATGTCATTAGTTTACTATTATTTAATCCGTGCTTATGTTAAGTTTACTATTATTTAATCTGTGCTCATGTCGAGATCTCTTAGGTCTAAACTCCCAGTCCTAGAACAATCTTTGAAACCTAAAATACCTAACTACAGGTTTCTTTAAGATAAAATACAAAAACAAAATAACCAATCACAGATTTATTATGATAAACATACAAAGCCGTTGCCTTCACTAAACATAAGTGATAAAAATTGTCGTCGTCTCGCTACCCGCTAGAACAGACGTGCGTTTGGTTATCTCCGACTATTTTTGGTTCATAAAGTTGTAAAATATAATAACAAAGTGTGTATTTAGTGTTTAAATAAAGTGCTAAAATTACAGATCAAACTTCTCAAAACAATTTGTGATTTCAAACTCTCGCTGTCGAGATATAGCAATTATTTATGCAAAAGTTATAATTTTTACCGGCCGTTCCTGACCTACCTCAAATTAATCACCGTGCAAACGGCAGTTGTGTTCGTGCGTACAGATATCACCGCGGCTGAACCGAGCGCCGAGCGTGAACGCAACATTGTTGCACTTGCCGATTAGTCACCTCACGCGCGACGTAACGTAAAAAAAAAACAAATCTCTGCTGTTCATATCATAATGTCGGTTCAGCGCTCACCACCATCTACTCCTGGTGTTCTAACCTCAGGATCGGACCCTGCACAAGCGGCACCAGTCATACTGACAACCACTCCGGGACCTACCTTTGATAATGTAAATAATATCCCAAGAGGTCGACGCAATCGTTCTGACAACGATTTGCACAACGACTCTGGTAACGATTTTGCCAGCTTTAGACGTCAACTAAATGCAGATATGATGGAAATGATACGTAACTTACAGGAAAGTCAATCTGCCCAGTTTAAAGCCATGTTCGACACTCAAAATGAAACTCTCAAGAAAATGACTTGTGAAATTGCCCAATTAAAAACTCAAAATGCTGAAACCCAGAAAACAAATGCAGAAATTGGAAAATTTGTGTCATTTATCAACGAAGAATTTGAAATCATGAAAAAGAAGATGGAAATTTTAGAAAAAGAACGCTCAGAATTAAATGAATAAACAAAAAATTTAGAAATAAAGTTAAAAGATCTTCAACTGAGCTCACGAAACTCCAGTATTGAAGTGAGAAATGTACCGCTTCAAGATAAAGAAACCCACTCTGATCTTGTAGACGTCATATCTAAAATTGGTCGCACAATCAATTGCAATTTCACTTCATCGGAAATCAGAGACCTTCGCCGTCTGCCGGGTAAGCCTGGCTCAAATAAGCCGATCGTAGCTGAATTTACCCAAGTTCAAACAAAAACTTGCTTCCTGACATCCGTTAGAGAATTTAACAAGAAGCAACAAAGTTCGGACAAGCTCAACACTCAAGTTATTGGTCTCCAAGGAACCCGCGAGCCAGTATACGTCGCAGAATATCTCACAGCCAGTAACAAAAAGCTCTTTTTCATGGCAAGAGAGTTTGCCAAAGAATTTAAATATACATATTGCTGGTCTACTAATGGTAATATCTTTCTTCGTAAAGAGCCTGGATCGAAACAAATTATTATTCAGTCTGAAAATTGTCTAAAAGAACTACGTAAACAACAATGACTATATCAACTTAATAATTGTGTACTTATAAATTGCATGCTTCTTGTTGTTTTTATTTCACAATTTTGTAAACTTACTTTTAATATGTTAAGTAAATTGAATCTCCACTCCACTTCAAGAAATTGTAATCAGAATGCGGGCATTATTATATACATTAAAAATTCTCTTAAAAATTATTCCGTCTATGAACCGATCGTTGAAGAGTCTAGTCTAGATCGTTAAAAAGCATAGACAAGTTCCTAGACAGCCTTAATTTGACACTTCCTACTTTGTCATCTTTCAAAAATCTTATTTTGATTGGTGACATCAATATCGATATTAAGATTTGTTTCACTGACCAACGAGCAAACGACTATCTTAATTTTATGTCTTTTTATGGACTTTTGCCGGCATACCTTTTTCCTACCCGAGGCGATAACTGTATCGACCACGCATTCTTACGAACAACCTATCAAGCTACCACAATTGTTTTGGACGCAACTATAACAGATCACTCCCCGGTAATTGTCTGTCTTAATCTAAACACTATTAAAAAGCAACATAATCGCCTAATAACACGTTCAAACTATCCCGACATTCTTCAACATTTACAAAATACTGACTTTTCAAAATTATATACCATGAATGATGTCAATCAAGTCACTGATAGTCTTATCACTATCATCACCTCAATTATTGCCGCACATTCAATCAATGTACGAGTACCCTGTCGGCAACGGATCATTAAGCCTTGGATAACGTTAGGATTACTACGATGTATCCGAAATCGAGATAACATGCACAGAAAACTAAGACATGATCCAGATGATGTAGTACTTAAAATAACATACAAACGTTATCGAAACTTCTGTAATAATCTTTTAAGAAAACTGAAGATCGAATTTGAGAAATCTGAATTTGATAAAGCCCGAAATAACCCAAAGAAAACGTGGAAAGTCATTAAAAAAGTAACTGATACTACCCAAACTCCCGTTCCCCCTATAGAATTACTGAACTTATGTCATAGCACCAAACAATCAGTTAACGAGGTAAATAGGTATTTTGCCACTATTGGAGAAAAATTTGCAAAAGATATTGTTCCTTCTATTCAACTTAGACCTAACATTACTCAATCGCCACCTAATTCATTATCTTTTTGTGAAGTTACGGAAGATGACGTTCGTGTGATTATTCTTACCCTAAATAGTGACGCGGCTGTTGGCTGGGATAAGATATCATCAAAACTATTAAAATCTGCTAGTCATATCCTAACACCGATTATCACGTACATTTGTAATCTAGCCATTAGGACAGGTAAATTTCCGACTGCCTTAAAAAAAGCGGTTGTGCACCCAATTCACAAGAGTGGAGATAGAGACGTCGTCAGCAACTATAGACCGATATCTGTCCTACCTTCTCTTTCTAAAATTTTGGAGAGAGTACTGAACTCGGCTCTGGTCAGTTTTCTGGAAGCTCATGAAATTCTGTCAAAAAATCAATATGGATTTCGTAAGGGTCTATCTACAGAAGATGCCATAATATAATAGACCTGACAGAAGTGATCGTCCAGAAAATTGATGAAAGAGCAAAGTGTCTTGGTATCTTTCTGGATTTGTCTAAGGCATTTGACACCGTCTCTATCCCACTCTTGTTGAAAAAGCTTGAAAGTGTTGGTGTTAGGGGGATGACTTTAAATCTCTTAACCGACTATTTATCGGATAGGACCCAAATAGTTAAAATTGACTCTTATCATAGCGATGAGCTCGCGATAACCTGTGGTGTACCGCAGGGGAGCATCCTCGGACCCACACTCTTTCTTATTTACGTGAATGAGTTATGCAAATTGACCTCGCCTAACAGCTGTTTGTTTGCGTATGCTGACGATACAGCCATTATTGTGTACGGGGAAACTTGGACAGAAACTGTGTCGCACGCAGAAACTGCCTTCAGGCAAGCTATGAACTGGCTCTCCAATAACCTTTTAACTTTAAACATCAATAAGACAAAGTTCCTAACTTTCACTATAAGACCATGTGATCAGCCTCCTGACATTACATTTCTTGCTCATACATGTTCACCCTTATCTACTCCGTGCTCTTGTTTACCTCTCATACGATCCCCATCTATAAAGTACCTTGGAGTTCTTTTGGACCATTGTCTCAACTGGTACGAACACTTAAGTTCTCTAATGTCACGGACTAGGAAGCTAATATTTATTTTTAAGAAATTAAGAAACTCTGCCGACAAAGAAACTTTAAGAATAGTTTATACAGCACTCGCTGAATCTATCCTATCTTATGCTATATCTTCATGGGGTGGTGCGTCTAAATCAAAATTTATTGATCTTGAGAGATCACAAAGGGCCATCCTCAAGGTTCTGTTCCGCAAGCCGTACAGATTCCCGACGAAGCAATTATATAGTGAATTGTCCTTTCTAACAGTAAGGCAATTATACATATTACGTTCCACCCTCCGTAAACATAGATCCGTCCCCTTACCAAATAGTGCCGATAAAACCACCCGGAGAAGACCTATACCTCCATGCCCGAAAATAGTTTGTAAAACTACTTTTGCGAGAAAGCAATTCAGACATCGTAGTGCAAACATCTACAATGCTATCAATGAAAACCTACATATTAGCTCACTAAATAAGTATGATTGTAAAAATAAAATTAAAAAGTGGTTACTATCTTTAGATTATGATCGGACAGAATCCATCTTAACCTAAATTATACCTACTAACCAAATTTTACTCCTTCTTGCAAGCACTTACACATATACCGCTACACATCTCATACACACACCACAAACACACATACACTCATCACAATATAGACACAAAACCCACATTATATACTTACTTACTTACATAAATGATTCCTAGTTACATAATAACTTCTGTTCATTGTTTTTGGCAAGCAATCATTAGTAATAGAGACGACAGACCACTGACACTCATCACACAGGTTTTAACCTAGTTTGACTTTCAGGGGACCGCCGTTCAATTAGTAAATTAATTAGCCTTTTAAGTTCCTTTTTGTTAAAACTCCAATTGTGTAACTGGCTCAAATAAATATTTTTTTTTATTATTATTATATTTTTAGCTCAGAAGTGGAGATTTCATTAAAAAAAAAACAATCACAGTCTTAACCTTAACTATTTACTTTTTAACAAAATAAATTTTACACAAATCGTAACTGAAACAGAACAACACTTATTTTCCGAACGTCACAATCACTAATTTAGCAGGTATCTTAAGAATAACAAAATGGCTCACGTGACCTTCCAACAGTAACGCACGACTATCCGCTGCCAGCGCCGAGAAACAAAATGAGGGATATGGCGCGCGCGCGGGCTTTTATACTAGTTTGGAGGAGGGGGCAAGATGGCGTCGGGGAAACAGCTCATACGGCCTCTCCTGACACCTGGTCGTCCTCGACCTAATCTGAGTCTAAAAGGGGCATCGATGGTGCTACGTCGGCTGAAGGTGGACCGGGCTGGATAGGGTCCACTGCATCCTGGGTGTCAGCGTCCAAAAGGGGCATCGATGGTGCGACGCCTGCTGAAGATGGACCGGGCTGGATGGGATCCACGACATCCTCAGTGTCCGTCTCTTCAGCTGAAAGAAAAGTCATTTTAAGTCTAGTTTGGCATCGTGCACTGTTTGCAAAACCAGTCATTCTCTCAAACATATTCTCCTTTCATTTAATTCACTCATCATCATTCACTCTTCATAAACTCGCTCTTTCCTCATTCGTACGTTTCAAATAGAAAAATAACGCAAACACGAGATAGAGGGCGTCCCGACTATCTCGTCTTACGCTTTGTCTTACTTAAAATCCTTGTGCAGACGACTCACTCCAAGGTTATACCCTCCTGGAGTCGAGCGCCTGTAGCAGTCGCCACACCTGATGTACACCTTGCATACCTGCAACCGCTCGACTAGCGAATAGCGCTACGAGCCGCTCGACTAGCAAGTAATGCTACGAGCCAGGCGACTTGACCATGTCGATCAACGCCGAGACAACCAATGTCAACGCAAGAGCGACTTGACAGTGTCAACGTTCTGCCCGACTAGCAAGTAACGCTACGGGCTAGGCGACTTGACCGTGTTGATCAACGCCTAGACGACTTGGCAAACCAATACCAACGCCAGAACGACTTGACAGTATCAACGCTCAAAACGACTTGACAGTCATAGTGTAGACACCCTGCCTGACTAATGATCTGTATTCATTACAGGCAAATTCATTGATTTGACCAACTGACCCAAACCTGTTCGTCATGACTAAAAGTTAGTAAAATTAATAGGCTAGGTAACGAACAAGTAACGTCAGTAACAAACAAAGGTGTGCTTACTTTCAAAGAACGCCGCGCACGAATCTGGGCACCATTCGCCACGCCATGGCACCATGTGTTGCGCCGCAGCCTGAGTCGTCTTGCCATAGCTGCCGCCAAGAAGCTTTAGTCCATAGCGCCCACTTGGCAGGATCTTGACCACTTTATATGGTCCCCTCATGCCAGAATCGAGTTTACCTGTAGCTTGAGAAAATTTTATCACGAATGCAAGATCGTCCAAGTTGAACTCGCGTGGTGGACGTCTGTGACGGTTCGCACGCTCGTCCTGTTGGGTTTGATTATCTCTGAGTGCCTGCCGAACTCTATCTCTTGCAACTTCGCGTAGCGCTTCTCGATTGGGCGTTGCATTGTCGACAGCTAGGTCGCGCACCAGTGCACGGACAACAGGTGTGGTTCCTTCTATTCCGATTAAGATGTTCAGTGGTGAGGCTTGGATGGTTTTCTGTTTGGTGATGTTCAAGACGAGTTGAAGCTTCCATAAGGTTTCTGACCACCGCGCATTTTTGTGGTTTGTTTCTATACGTATCATGTTTAGGACTGTGCGCACATACCTCTCGACTTGACCATTGGCGTGATGCATTTCCGGGGTTATATGATGAAGGTCGCAGCCTAGGTCATTGATCCATGTAACGAACTCGTTTGATTCAAACATCCGGCCTTTATCAGCGATCATCAGCTTGGGAACCCCAAAAAGAGAGATTACCTGTGTAATGGCCCGCTTCAGCTCACTGGCGTCTTGTCTCGACATAGGATGCAGCAGGGAGTACTTGCAGAATGCGTCCACAATGATAAGGACAAACTTATGTCCCTCTGACACAGGTAGTGGTCCAAGAGCATCTACGTGCACCGTGTGGAAAGGCACGTCGGGCTTCTCCGATGATGTGATGTTCTGTAGCGGGGCTCGCGGTACACGCTTCTTCGAAATGCAGGTCAAGCAATGGGTAACGTACTTGTTTACGAACTGTCTGAGACCTGGGAACCAGAAGTGTCGAAGGATGAGGTCAAGAGTTTTCTCTGGTCCGATATGCTCGTGCTCGTCGTGGAATATGCGGAGAAGGCTAAGTCGGTGACCCTTTGGAATGTAGCAGAGCAGACGAGGTTCTCCTCCCACCGGCGTATATTTGTAATACATTTCGGGCAACATACCGATTGGTATCCAGGACACCATCCCGAAGTTTCTCAAGAAGGTCCTGTGTTTTGTTGTCGGCTTCTTGAGCGACTTGAGCCCAGTTGCGTGGTCTTGATATTTGATTCACACTCACGGCTGGATTTCGGCTCAGGTAGTCAGCATGAGGCATCATTACACCCTTACGATACTCGATGGTGAAGTTGAAATCCTGGAGGTATATCCACCAGCGCGCAACCCGTGGCAGCAGATCCTTTTTCCGTTCAGTTGCTTTAAGTGCATTGCAGTCCGTGACCACAAGAAAAGTAAGTCCTACGAGGTAATGCCTGAAGTGTTGTAGCGCTTTCACCACGGCGAGCGTCTCCAATTCGTACGAATGGTACTTACTTTCAGCCTCCTGAGTCACTTTGCTGAAGTATGCTACCACGTGTTTTCTGCTGTCAGGGTGAGTTTGTATGAGGACAGCTCCATAGCCAGCGCTACTGGCATCCGTGTGGACTTCAGTGGGTAGCTTGGGATCGAATATTGCCAATACAGGCTCGCTGGTCAAATGCTTGATGAGTTCTTGTCGGATCGCCTCACACTCGGGACTCCAATTAAACTCGACACCTTTTCTTGTAAGTCTGGCGACCGGGGCAGTTTTAGTTGCATATCCTTTTATGTATCTGCGGAAATATCCCGCGAGGCCGAGAAACTGTCGTACTTGCTTCACGTTCCCAGGTGGTGAGGTATTGGCAAGTGCTTCTACGTTTCGTTGGCTCGGCCTAACCTGACCCTGACTGATAACCCTACCCAAGTATTCTATTTCAGTTACAAGGAACGAACATTTCTTAAGATTAATTGAAAACCCGGCCTGGGTAAGGGTGGACAATACTCTGCGCAACAGGTCGATACCCTCACTGATGGTATTGCTCAAAAGGAGCACGTCGTCTACGTAAACTAGAACCTTACCCCCGTCTATAAAATCGCGTAAGGTGTCGTTAATTATCCGCTGATAGACAATAGGAGAATTCGCGAGACCAAATGGCATTTTGACGTATTCGAAATGTTCCTCTGGTGTCACAAATCCCGTCAAGTGGATGCATTCCTCCTTGATCGGGATCTGGTGGAAACCAGTGGCCATATCGAGACTCGAAAAATACTTGTGGCTACCCAATCTATCGATGTGGTCCTCGATTAAGGGCATTGGGTAACGGTCCTTGACCGTGATGCGGTTGAGGGCCCGGAAATCTACGCAAAGTCTATCAGATCCGTCGCGCTTCTTCACCAAAATAATGGGACTCGCGTATTCAGATTTTGATCTTCTAATCACGCCTTTATCAAGGAGATCTTTTGTAATTTCACGTACTTTAATCTTTTCTTGATAGGAAAGTTTGTACGGACGGTATACGACCGGCGTATTGCTCGTAAGTTTTATATCCATCTCTCCCGTTTTAACAGTCGTAGCTGCCGTACCAGATATGAGAAATTCGGCAAATTCATTAATTACAGAAAGCAAGGCCTCCCGCTCCTCACCCTGAAGGTGCTTGCTTACTTCAAAGCGATCTACTTCAATTGTGGCGTTAGGACGAAGTGATGACTTGTCTGAACGCGTGATATACTGTCTGTCTTTCGTCCTGACGTACATGACCCCGTCCCGGTTGAGTACATCAGTGCCAATAATTATCGGGGTGTTCATGCACTCAGCTGGTACGACAACTAAGTCTGCCTCGATGGATATGTCACTGAATTCAATTGTAACAGTGACGTAAGAAGTTGAGACGATTTCTTTCTCGCTTATTCCCTTTAGAATCGATATCCTTTCCTTAGGTTGACAAGAAAGATATTTAAGGACGTCGGATGAGATAAGAGACACGTTGAGAGCGCCGCTGTCAATCAAAACGTCTATAGGAACGCCGTTAAGTACCGCAGTAGTGATGTCGCTATTTCCCGCACAGTCATTGGATCGGTCTGAACAAAGATTAACCTTACGTTGGTTAGTGTTGTTTCGTGCTTCCGAACGCGCCTTTGCAAAACAGACAACTTCGTCATGTCCTATTTTTTTACAGAATGTACAAGTTTTGTTATTTGAGCTGTTAGATGTATTATTTGTTTTGGTTGACGTACCGGGGTTTGGATTCGGAGGTACTGTTTGTTGGGTATTCTTTGGACAGTTGCGGCGAGTATGCCCTCGTGCTTTGCAAACGAAGCATTTAATATCCACATTTTTCTGAAAATGACGTGGCCCCGACGACTTTTGCGGACGAGTGTCATGTTTTGCACGGTTAGCCTTGACATATATGGAAAGGAATGACACGAGATCCTCTAGTTTTAGGTTAGCGTTGGTTGCCGCTGCGCGAACTTGTGGGTTATCAATTCCCCGTATAACTATTAGCGTTCTCAGTTCGTCACTAAGACCCTGTATCATTCTCAGACGTAACAGCGTGCGACGCGCGTATTCCGCGTACGTTGGGTACTTGTCGGAGGTATTATTCATCGTATCAAACAGTATATTAGCATAGTCCAACTTAGAGGGACATAACGATTTAAATTCCCGCTTGAAGTTGGACCAGGAACGGTCATTTGTGACCCATTCGTTGAGCCACACTTTAGCATCGCCCTTGAGACACGAACCTACCCTCGACAAGCACTCTTGGTCGCTCCAACCAGTGGCATCTATGGCGCGATCTACTTCTTCACACCACACTTCTATGTGGTGTATGGAAGGATCGAAATTTGAAATGAAGTAGTTTTGAGACTTCGCGGGTTGGACTGATTTAATTGCTGCCATTAAAGCTTGTGCAAGAGTAGATGCCTCTGATTTGAGCGACTCCTCTCGATCGACGTTCTCGTCTCGACGTGACGGTACCCGCGGGCTAGGCGTTCTCGTGGCATCCGAACGACTACGACGGCTTCGATACACACGACTCTTTTTTACTCGACGACGTGACGTACTACGTGAACGTCGCGGTGGAGATGTATTTTCAGAGCGGTCTGAAAAATCGCGACTACGTGACCTGCTACACGACGGTGTATAAGAACGTCGATGACGACGGTACCGCTTAGGACGTCGTTCTCTACTTCTAGTACGCCGACCGTTATCACTACGTGAACGCGAACGAACCGCATCCCTATCTCGGCTACGAGAACGAACGCGCAAACCTCGGTTTGACCTAATTCGAATAACACTACGCGAACGGGTTCGCGCCCGTACAGGCGAGCCATTTTGTTTCCGATGTACGGTTGACTCCATTTACAATCACTCAACGATTTACACAAAAATCTACACGGAAATAGTTAAGGACAAAGAAAATTTCCAAATGTTAAGGTTATGTGGGTATGCCACAAACCTACACAAAAATTAAGTGTTGTTTTGTTCCCTCACGTGAAAGTGGGACGCGTTCCTTTATCCCACGCCTGATTTTAGCTCAGAAGTGGAGATTTCATTAAAAAAAAAACAATTCCAGTCTTAACCTTAACTATTTACTTTTTAACAAAATAAATTTTACACAAATCGTAACTGAAACAGAACAACACTTATTTTCCGAACGTCACAATCACTAATTTAGCAGGTATCTTAAGAATAACAAAATGGCTCACGTGACCTTCCAACAGTAACGCACGACTATCCGCTGCCAGCGCCGAGAAACAAAATGAGGGATATGGCGCGCGCGCGGGCTTTTATACTAGTTTGGAGGAGGGGGCAAGATGGCGTCGGGGAAACAGCTCATAATATTATTATTATTATAAAGTATACTTTAAAAAACCGGCCAAGTGCGAGTCGGACTCGCGCACTGAGGGTTCCGTACATAAACATAATTGTATTAGTTGAAATTTCAGTAAGTTAATGTGCTAGATTTTTTGAGTCCGACACGCTTTTGATCAAATTTTGTTATTTCTTGTTATTTTATAGCTTATGCACTATAAACATATCAATTTTCAAATTTGTAAGTGTTCCCGTTTTTAAATAGAACTAAAACAAAAATCGCCTCAGCGTCCATCCAACTTGACCCCTCTCTTATATGAATATTCTTGAAACGGGAGCTCACCACAATTGGTTACCATTAGTTGTGAGAAAAGTTGTAATATTTAATGATTTCAGACTTTTTTATTTGTACTGTGAGACCTAGCTTCTTGCCAAATTTCATAATTTTAGGTCAACGGGAAGTACCCTGTAGGTTTTGCATTTTTGAATAAATGTATGGAGATGAGGACATAAAATGCCATATCTTTTGATTGCGTCGTTGTAAAAAATTGTAATTTACAGATTTTGTGTGGTTTATGGATCCTTATAAATAAATAATAATAAATAATAAATAATTCTTTATTTTTCAGTGTACAACCCATAGCTTAAATAAAATACAATGCGACATCGAGTGAAATAACATTCCAAAAATATAAAAATAACGTTGACAATTTTGAATTTTAACTAAAACCTAAACTAAAACTTCCCATTCTCACACCGGTGAATCGCTGACCAATACTTCGCAAACGGGTTTGCGAAATCGTCAGCAATAGTCGCGAGAATGGAGTTGGAGCTATTCCTTAGGCGATCCCAAAAGGATGCTGTCCTGGCTCTGTTTAGGGTGAAAAAGTCGGGGACTCTCGCATCCGCGAACATGCTCTTCGCGCTGCAGAACCGCGGCAACCGGAACAATATCCGAAACGCGTTGTTGTATTGAATTCTTAGCACGCTGTACGACTGTTTAGTGAACTTTATCCAAAGTTGGCAGGTATAAAAACACTGGCAAAAAGCTTTGAATAAAATTACCTTAACTTCGTCAGTATAGCGAGAGCCCTGCGCTCCCTCTCCATATCAGCGTCATCTGTCAGTCGCTCTGTCAAAATGTGTCCGAGATATTTAAAACTTTTTACAACCCGAATTGACGAATCATATAGCCACACTGGCGGCACGACATCCGGACCCCTTCAAGCTCTAAACACCAGCATTTCTGTTTTGGCTACGTTATACTGTAGACCATGGGACTTAGAAAACCTCTCGCATATATCAAGAAGCTTTCTAAGTCCGCAGACCGAGGCGCTGAAAAGGACCATATCATCTGCGTAACTCAGATTGTTAAAGCACACGTTACCAATATGACAACCGATGCCGGAACCGCTCAGCTCCTCGATCAGGTCATTTACGTAGAGGCTGAAGAGGTCCGGAGACGTGAGCCCTCCTTGACGCACGCCACACTCTAACCTATAATCATTAGAGTGTATGTGGCCCCATTTCACATTGTTTGTTTGGTTTTCGTACCAGTACCTCACTAAACCTAGTACCTCATTCGAGGTTCGTGTTTTTAACTTATTCCATAAAATACGGTAATTCACGAGATCGAACGCGCGACTAAGGTCTAAAAAACACGCGTATACTGAGGTGTCCCTATTTACATAATAGTTCACAGCATACTTTAGACTTAGTATCGCGGAGTCGGTAGAGAGACCGGTACGAAAACCAAACTGCGTATCATTTATCTTGAAATTTTTGGTCAATTCGGGTTGCAGAAGCCTTTCTAATATCTTGCCTATAATTGTGCCCAAAGAAATTGGCCTGTAGTTTTTTATATTCGACAGGTCGCCGGTCTTGTTCTTAGCAATAGGTACCACCACCGTCCTCATAAGGTCCGGAGGTAAGTACCCATGGCTTAAGCACAAGTTTAGCAGATCCGTCAAGACGCGAAATATTTCGTCGCTACCGTAGACGATGTGCTCAATACTGAGCCCATCGTGGCTGGGGGATTTACCACGCTTGGTTTGCTTGATGGCGTTTTTTACTAGCTGCAAAGTGAACTTCAAGTTCAACCAGCCAGCAGGCACTTGCGGTTCTGCGTCGTCCCCTGAGCTCGACTCATCGAGCACATCGTCCACACCTAACGGCTCTACTTTAAAATGTTTGGCAAACCTCTCGGCGATCAGTTTATGGTTCTGCTTGTTATCCACAGTTACCGGAAGCATATCCTTGTGATTAAGTGATTTAGTGCGTTTCCAGAAGGATTTGAAATTTTTCTTCTCGAGATTTGTAGCAAGTATGTTCATTTTTATCACATCTTCATTTTTCATACACCATTTGAGCTTGTTTTTAAACATGTTTCTAGTTGCAATCATTTTTTCATATGCGTCCCCAGAAGATGGTTTGCCACACAGAACCCACCACTCAAAGTAAGTTCTCGCTTCCTGGTGACAACTCCTCACGTGGTTGTTCCAACCGACGACCTGTCTTCTTTTCCTACCTACACCGGTGTGGGAGTAGGAGCTAGCAATGGACGCCTGTTGCATAACATTAACTAAATTATTATACAAATTGTTAATACTTTCTTTATGGCAATGATTATTACATGGACCACATTCAAGTAAATTATCACAGATTTGACTAGAGTTAATATTACATAGTTTTTCATAGCAATACTGTCCATATTTATTTATTTGTTCCAAACTTCTATTTTTCCATATTATCTTACTATATTTATTATTCATAGAACTTTCTTGTGTTATTTTCTGATTAATAACGTTAATATTCATTTCTACAAAGAGAGGAAAATGGTCTGACCAACTAACGTCATTATTAATCCAAACGGATTTTATGATATTACTAGCTGCAACCGTACCTACACAGTGGTCTAACCACCTGCGCGAGCCACTAGACTCGCACATAAACGTATAAGTATCGCTGTCAATACCTAACTTGTTTATATCGATACGTTCCCATGACTCATCGCGACAAAACTCAAGTAGCTCTCGCCCAAAGCGCGCCCGTGGGTGCGCGTTAAAATCTCCTACAGCGATTGCCACTTCCAACTTGTTGTCCGCCACAACTGCATTTAATTTAGCCAAACATTCGGTAAATTCAATTAGGTAGTCATCTAATATATGGTACTAATTTCAACCTGATACCTTTAGCCGTTCGTGAGATAAAGGGTCTTGACAGACAGACAGACAGACAGACGGACAAAAATGTGATCCTATAAGTGTTCCGTTTTTTTCTTTTGAGGTATGGAACCCTAAAAAACACCCAATTAGTGTTTGGATTCCCGGTACAGTTTTAGCCTTTGGTCCACAACCCAGGTCTTACATCATTTCCTCTCCAGAAGGTACTTTCCGTCGCAACCGTCAACATATCCTGAAGCCTAAATATTCTCCATTACAGCCTGATTCACCCCGTTCCATATCATCTCCCAAGTCTAACAGTCCGCCTGTTTCTCAGCCTCCACAACATTCCTCGCAGACTTCCAGTCCTAAGCTTTCCTCGCCTCGGTCGTATCAATCCCCTCGTCCAGTCACTCCCGTCCAAAACCCTGAAAGCATACCAAGCACTGTACCAACTCCAAAAATCCATACAAATCAACCCAACGTTACCTATTCATCTTTTGGTAGAGCTATTATTAAGCCTCGTAGATTTTGGTAAATGTTATTTATAGTTATTAAGTCTCACTTTCGTATTATTTCAATTGTTTGTCAAAGATGTTTTAATAAAGATAAGTTACCTTCATACTATGCAGCCTAAAATATTGCGTCGCTTTGACACATACATACTAAACTTCAATATGACTGAAGAGACATTAAATACCTTAAACACATTTTCATGACCTAAACTACCTAACTTCTTATAGAGCAGACCATTTTACTTTGGCATTGGGGAAAAAATTCTTGGGAAAGATGAATTGGTTGTTGTACGTAAATTACCTTAAACCTTTTTTATTTTCAATTTTAGATTCAGATTCAGATATTTATTAATAATTTAAAATTACACGTCGTATTACAATGTCAATAAATAAATTAGGTATGGTATTTTCGGGCTGTAGATTTAGCAACTAGGTATTAATATAGCGGAGCTAAAAGAAACACGTCCATTCGATAACAACTCGCTTTAATCCGACAGTGAAAATACCCTCCGATTGATGACACAATAAATTGATGTCTTAAAACTACCTACATACATGACACCTCCACCCTTAATTAAGTCTACACTTAACTCTTCGTTACTTAATCATAGAACAAATATTACAATTCTAAGTAACTGCGGAAAACAGTACAAAGCTAAACAATTTACTAAAAGCTAATGAAATCAATCAAATTCCAAGCCATATCTTTTGACTGGTTTAATAATTCGTTTAGGGCGATTATCCCCCGGTTTACTTTGGACCTCTGTGGGTTTAGAAACTCCTGGAGCTGCTTCCGCAATCGGTGGAAGCTCCGGCGCACTCGAGCCCTCCTCCCCGCTACTAACAACTTTAAAATTTTGCTCAGGCAAGGAATCATCTACGCCGGTCATCACAGGAGAAGTTGGCGATACTGGACTTGTTAAACCCTCCTCTGGAGCTGTAATGCCGTAACTACTGCGTCTTTTTTTCACTTGATCAATATGCCTTTTTATAGGTGGACCACTCTCCCTACTGATAACCAAATTCCGTGAACCCATTTTCTCCGCGACTACACCACCTAACCATTTTCCATTCCCAAAATCACGAGCCCAAACTTGATCTCCCAATCTAATATCCCTTAGAATCCCTCGTGCGTTGCTTACTTGCTTTTGTTGTGCTTCTACAACTTTTTCTACTACGCGTTTATTTTCTCTCATCAAATCTAGCCTAGACCTTAAATTCCTATGTTGTAAAAGCATAGCTGGGGCCGTACCCGTAGAGCAGTGTTCTACATTTCGATACATCATAAGATAAGACTGCAAAGCGACGTCGACATCGCAACCGTCCCTAATTGCTTTTTTAATAGCTCGTTTACAGAGCTTGACGGCGCCCTCCGCCGCTCCGTTAGATGAGGGATGGTAAGCCGCTGTATAAGTTACCTTTACCCCGTTGCTAGTCATGAATTCAAGATACTCCCTACTTGTGAAAGGTGGCCCGTTATCTGATACCACTTCCCGTGGCAGACCAAAGCGTGCAAATGTTTCGCGAAGTTCTTTTATCACTGCACCGGCAGTTGTCTTTTGCATGGGAAAAATCTCTAGCCACTTGCTGGTCGAATCAATAATTACCAAGAAAGTTTTACCCTGAAACGGTCCTAGAAAGTCGATATGCAAGCGCGACCATGGTTCCGGAATGTACGGCCAGGGTTGGGGTGGCGCGCGTGGCGGTGCAGCGCCCTCTAGCGCACATGTCGTGCATGCCTTACTAGTACTCTCGATCTCGTTGTCTATGCCAGGCCACCACACATAACTACGCGCGATGCTCTTCATCTTAACTACGCCAAAATGTCCTACATGTAATTCTTTCAAGACATTATTTCGCAACGCGCTGGGTATCACTAACCTATAACCCCAGGCCACGCAACCACTGTCCAGATAAAGTTCATTTCGTCGCGAATAATATGGTTTTAAATCATCATCTTTGCACTCATTTGGCCAACCTGATTGCAAACACAGTACCACTTTCCTCAACACCTCATCCTTACCTACATGCTGTCTTACTATTTCTCTCGTGATAGGAAGAAAATTCTGTACAAAATTCAAATAAGTACATTCCTTACCCGGATTAGGCTCTCCTCCGACCGGCAATCGCGACAAGGCATCCGCTGCATTTTTTTCACTCCGCACATATTCAATTGTATAATCATATCCTGCTAAAATGATTGCCCACCGCTGTAACCTACTAGCAGCCATCACCGGAATCCCCTTTTTATCCCCAAAAATAGTGACCAGAGGTTTGTGGTCGGTCCTCAGAACGAAATTACGACCATATAGATACTGATGGAACTTTCTGACTCCATATATGATCGCTAATGCCTCTCGCTCTATCTGTGAGTACGCCCGCTCAGCCGAGTTGAGAGCGCGCGACGCATACCCCACCGGCCTCTCCTCCCCCCCGGGCATCAGGTGCGAGATGAGGGCGCCCACACCAACGCTACTGGCGTCTGTCGTCAGCACGAGTGGTAAATCTGGCGAATAGTGCGCCAGAATCTCGCTAGATATCAACATCTGCTTAACTTTATTGAAAGCTCTCATGCAGTCATCATTCCATTCATACTTCACATCCTTTCTCAACAGAGTGTACATTGGAGCTAATATTGTACTAATGTTTGGCACAAACTTCGCATAATACATCACCAATCCGAGAAATGACTTTAATTCAGTGACATTCGACGGAACCGCCACTTTCTTGATCGCCTCTATTTTGTCGGGACACGTGTGCACTCCGTGCTTACTTATTTTGTAACCCAGGTACGTAACCGACTCCGCAAAAAAACTACATTTCTCTTTTTTTATTTTTAATCCATATTTACGCAATCTTTCGAATACCTCGTGCAAAGTCGCGAGGTGTGACTCATTGTCACCACCGGTGATTATTAAATCATCTAAAAAGATCCCTACTCTTGGCATATCCGCGAAAAGTTGTTCTAATTTTCTCTGAAATATTCCCGGGCTAGATGAAAGGCCGTAAACCAATCTATTATACCTAAATAAGCCTTTATGTGTGTTTATGACGGTGTATTTTTTTGACTCTTCGTCTAATTCAAATTGGGCGTAAGCCTGCGATAAGTCGAGTTTGGTGAAACGTTCACCGCCATGCAACTTAGCTAATAAATCCTCCACTTTCGGCAAAGGATAGTGATCCACCTCTAAGCACTGATTCAAGGTCATTTTAAAGTCTCCACATACTCTGATATCCCCAACTTTTTTCATTACCGGTTCAATAGGTGTAGCCCAGTCGGACGTGGTGACCGGAGTGATGATTCCATCCCTCTGCATCTGATCGAGCGCGCGCTCCACCGGCTCGCGCAGCGCGTAAGCGAGGGGTCGAGCGCGCAGAAACACCGGCCGCGCGTCCGGTCGGAGGTGGAAGCTCACGGTCCCCCCGGTAAAACGCCCCAAGCCGTCCGCGAACACATCACAGTATCTGGAACTGAATTCCTCAACATCAAACGTGACGCTCCTATTCATTTTGTAACAAGTATAAACTGGCATTTTTATACCTAACTCGCTTATCCAGCCCCTACCCAATAAATTAGTTTTTCCACTTTCTATAACATACAAGTCTAACCTCTTATTAACATTTTTATATTTCACCGAAGGCGTTATCTTACCTACTGGCTTTACATTTTCACCGGTATAATATCGAAGCACTAAGTCACTCTTATGCAATTTACATTTACTAAATAAGCTCAAAAAACATTCTAAACTAATACACGAAATTGCACTACCGGTGTCTATCTCCATTTCTAACACAACCTCTTCAACATTTAACTGTATGGTATAAGGTGCAAAAAACTTAGCATTGTTAGTGTCCATAGAAAAATTATTTACCTCGTCACTATCTTCGCCCTTATCATCCGCAAACTGAAGCTGTTCTTCGTGTAAATTATATACTGATGATGACGTCCCTCGCAACCTGGGACACATCCTCTTCAAATGCCCCTCCCGATTGCATACTCGACAAACGTACATCTTGAATTTACAACTCCCTGCATCATGATTTCCGCCGCACACATGGCATACCGCATTACTAAAGGCACTATTCCTGCCGTTACGATCTACGCCGGTTTGCCTCCCGCTGCCCGCTCCGCTCGTGAAGCTTGGACCGCCGCCCGCCAACTCACGCGCTGCCCGCGTGCCGCTGACTGTGCCGGCTGATGCAGCCGCCGCGCCCCCGCGGCCATTGCTCGCCCGGTCCCCGCCTGTCCCTCGCCTATGACTCGCTCGCCCCAGCTGATGTACCGACGCTGCCGTAGTAAACGATGTGTTGTCACCATGCTTGCCTCTGGTACAACCTTCCACCAAAGCTGCATTTGTCTCGGCCGCTTCCATTGAAACTGCGAGCTTATACGCCCTATCGAATGAAATCGTGTCGTCTTCTGTAAACAATTTCTGCCGTATATCGTCATTTACCAACCCGCAAACGAGCTGATCTCTTAAGTTCTCTTTCAAACTTTCCGCTGTAAATCCGCAATCTTTACTCTGTTTCTTCAGCTCTGATGCGTAGTTTGCTATACTTTCATCCTTTCTCTGAACTCGTTGACGAAATTTAAAACGTTCGGCTAACTGACTCGGTTTCGCGTTTAAATGCCCTTTCATTAACGTGACTAATTCCGTGTACGTTTTCGTCGCTGGTTTATCGGGTGTGCACAAGCTGACCATCAATTCGTAAGCGTCACTGCCGATTACCGTAATTAAAGTGGCCACTTTTAATTCCGTTTTTATTGCATTAGCCAAAAAGTACTGCTCCAACCGGTCAACGTAAGAATTCCAACAATCTTTATCAAGGTCGAACGGCGGAATTTTTCCCACTGACATTTTCACTATTTATAGCACTTGCACTTTCATAAAAACAGTTCACGCATGAGATCTTGCACTTATCGTCGCCAGTATGGTATTTTCGGGCTGTAGATTTAGCAACTAGGTATTAATATAGCGGAGCTAAAAGAAACACGTCCATTCGATAACAACTCGCTTTAATCCGACAGTGAAAATACCCTCCGATTGATGACACAATAAATTGATGTCTTAAAACTACCTACATACATGACATTAGGTATTACAACAAATTAAAACAAATTAAAATCATGACATGACTGGGTTAACGACTTAGCGTCAGTTAGAAATTCATCTATGCTGTAGCAAGACATTTTTATAAGAATGTCTTTCAGTTTGGTCAAGAACGCTGTCTGGTTTTTAATATTTTTTATTTTGAGTGGAAGACTGTTATATATTTTCAGACAAAGGACGCTAAAGGATTTTTGCGACTTTGTTAATCATTTAGGTGGAATGCACAATAAATTTCGACTACGCATGTTTAGGTTATGATGATCTCCGTTCGTTGTTATATTTTTTAAGTTGCTTGTCACGTACTTACAAGCTTCCATGATGTAAACACTTGGTAACGTAAGTACTCTTGTCTGCCTAAATAGATCCCTGGCAGGATGGTCATACGGTTTCTTCAATATTATGCGAATGGCACGTTTTTGGAGTTTAAATACGCGGTCGCGGTCAGCAGCAGTACCCCATAGGTCTACCCCGTAAGTAAGTAATGAATGGAAATATCCGTAGTACGCGGATAATAAGTTTTCTTTTGATAAGCTGACGGCCAGACGTTTCAGTGCGTAACATGCGGAGGCTAGTTTATCGCACGTCAAATCAATGTGCGGGGACCAAGTTAAGCCCGAGTCGATCATGAAACCAAGATATTTTACTTCTTTCGTTTGAGGCACCCGCATACCGTTCAGTACAACGTTTAGTTCAGGACCTGTAATGTTACGAAGTTTGAAGTGCATTATGTGAGTTTTCTCGACGTTTAGTAACAGACCGTTAGCTGTAAACCAGTCGTTAATACGATGTATAGTTGAGGTAATTTTGGAACTAAGGTTTAAGAAGTTTGTTGCACTGACCAGCATGCAAGTGTCGTCCGCGAACAAGACATGTTCCGCATCGTCACACGCCGATGTGGCGTCGTTCATCAGGATGAGAAATAGGTTATTACCCATGGTAGACCCCCGGGGCACAGCACAGCTACCTATCGGTTGAAGGTTTGACTTTTCTGTGCTTACATAGGTACATTGCACTCGATTTTCCAAGAATGATTTAATGGTATTAAGAAATCCGTCTATAACTCCATACCTGGAAAGTTTCTCCAGAAGCAAGGTGTGATCCACCATCTCGAAGGCGCGCGAGAGGTCACAGAAGATGGCCGCGACCTGCCGCCCGCCCTCCAGATGATTCATGACCCGCGACACCACGTCACGCGCCGCGTCCGTCGTCGACCGACCAGGCTGGTAGGCATACTGGTGCTTGTTTAAAAGATTGTTTGTAGTGAAATGGAACATTAATCGTTGACTTAGTAGTTTTTCAAAAACCTTAGATATTATAGGTATCATTGAGATCGGGCGATATGATTTTGGCAAGTCAGTTTCACCTTTGCCCTTGTAGATTGGATTGACTTTTATTACTTTTAGCGGATCAGGGTAAGTACCGTTTGCAACACATTCATTAATAAATGGAGTAACAATGAGATCGTAATTGGTGGAATATAGTCTAACACGTAGGTTGACATGTCGTTAATATCAGAAGATTTTTTTCTTTTGATTTGTTTAATTGCTCTTACAATGTCACACAAGGTGAAAGGTTTACAGTCGATTACTGGGCATGTTTTATTATTTAAATAGCGCGAGAGATACCCGTTAGTTATAAATAGCAGTTAGTTGCATTGGTATTAATGTAATATTGATTCAGTGAAACGGCGGCAGAGCGCGCGTGGGACGCCAGGCAGTCACCAGCTGATCGACTGATAAGTATATCGAGTGCACTGTTACCCTTCCTTGCTGTTGACCTTGCATGTCTCTGATGCGATTGCGCGCCAGACCGATCTACACATACTTTCCTTGCTGTTTGTTATTATACTGTTTACATAATCAGCCCGAGTGTATTTTAAAATATGGAAGTAATTAGACTCTAATTTTAAGAGATCATCAACCAGAGTGGTATTATTTGATTTTTGCAATAGCAAGGTGTTTTTCAAACTTAGTATTTTAGACCGTAATTGTTTTACGGTGTCGTTAACCCATCCATGCATGTGACTTTTAACAGGATATTTCCTAACTGGGAAACAGACGTTGTAAAAGTGGTTTATAACATTCAAGACTGCGCTTAATGAGACACAGGTACAATTATTCTTTAAGAGTAGGGAGCTATAATTATAAGTACTTAAACAATTTTTAAAATTATTTATATTGTATTCTGAAAATAAGCGTTTAATTTTTATTGGATTTTGTATGAGGTCAGAGTGACTGTCAATTTTCAAAAGTATACAGAGATGATCTGACAAGTGCAGATCGACACTTGAAATATTCACTACGTCAGGTTTTGGCAAGTTAGTATATATGTGATCGATCCACGTTTGAGTTGAACAAGTAACTCGTGTAGGGAATTTTACAATTGATTTAAAGCCATAGTGTTTTAGGGTTTCTAACACCAACTTAGTATTGGGACATTTATTTTTTAAGTCTATGTTTATATCGCCTGAGATGACAATGTTGTAGTTTTTAATAGCTTGAAGATTTAATAACTCATGCAACTTATCAAACCATATCGTCATATCATCGCTTGGAGGGCGATAAATACATACAACTATTAAGTCATTTCCTATACACTCTATGGCACAACACTCGAAGTGCTTCTCCACGGACAGTTTGGTGAATTCAGAACGTTCTATTGCCGATAGCGAAGACCTCACGTAGATACATGTACCACCGCCCTTGTGTGCCGACCTAGAATATTGTGCTCGGAGACTATAATTCATTATGATGGTTGATTGGATTTGGCTCGACTCGAGCCAATGCTCGGATGACCATATTATGTCAACTTGGTCCATAAGTTGGATTTCACTTTCAATTTTAAAGGTTTTGTTTTCTAACCTGTTTATGTTTTGATGGATGACGGTGAGATGTTTTCCAGTCAAGGTATTGTTCTCACTGGTTCTGTTCGTCTGGTGGTGGGTATCGGGGCTTTGCTCGCAGAAAGGGCTTCCATTCAGATATGGTGACGTTGATTGGCCAGACAGAGGCACTTAGAAATTGGTCGTATATTCCTGAAGGTATACCAATTTTAAAGGAGTTGTAAGTGTCTCGTTTGGCTGGTATTTGTTCAGCGGTGTAGTTCGGCTCTGCTTGGATTGTCTTCAAGTAGGCAACGATAGAATCCGGCGTAGTGTCCTTCTTAAAATAGCAGCCGTGTAGGTACCTGTAAGTTTCAACACCCTCAAGAGAGGTACTCTTCGCAGAACCTTTGATTGCAGTTGGTTTTGTAGATCGTCGTCGTTTTTTCTGAACAGTAGTCCATTTTTCTGTGTTTCCATGAGAGTCTGAGTGTTGATTTTCATTATTCTTGCTCAGTTGTTTAGGTTTGTTCATCGAATTGTGTGAGTTTGTAGAAATAAATAATTCGATCTGCTCTAAATCGTCGTCATTTTCTGAATTTAAGTCGTCTTTCGATTCGTTTTTTGAGGAGATGAATCAAGTGATTTGTCGTGGGGTCAAGATTTGCTGGTCGGTTTGTAGCCTTTGTGCTTCGCTGTTTGGTTGACAGTGCCTTTATTT
The DNA here is from genome assembly GCA_947532105.1 of Athrips mouffetella. Classification (NCBI taxonomy): domain Eukaryota; kingdom Metazoa; phylum Arthropoda; class Insecta; order Lepidoptera; family Gelechiidae; genus Athrips; species Athrips mouffetella. Next base: position 25,303,646 of record OX383965.1, read on the forward strand.
TCTCTTTCGCACTGGCAGCCGCAGTTCGATGCAATCTCACTCGTTGTGGCCATCTGTGGGTTGTGGTTCTTCGACTAGTTGGCTCTCCTCCTCGGCGCTTCTCGCCTGTAGAAGCTCCCTGGGGAGAGCTATGGACCGGTCTGGTGGGCGGCTGTGCAGTGGTGCGATACCACATAAATGATCGTGCGAAGAGTTGTCGGCACGATCAAACATGGTCCTCGCAAGGCGGCTGACGAACGCGTCCAGCCCTTCGTGGTCCAGGTCCCGATGTATCGTGGAGTTGCGGACGAAGCGTGGGGCGTTCACTATTGTTCGGAGGCTCATGTTCTCTTGTGCTCGGAGACGGCGTCGGTTTGGTTCCGAGACAAGGGCATACCATGCCGGTGCAGCGTATGTGAGCCTCGACCGGACGTAGGTCTTGTAGATCCCCAGCTTCGTTCGCAAGGGGAGGCGGGAATCGAGGACTGGACGCAGTTTGCTCCCTGCGGTCTTCACCTGACCCACCACATTGGTCACGTGTTTGCGCATGGACAGGTTGCGGTCGATGGTGACACCCAGGTACTTCACGGAGTCCTGCCACTCCAGTGGCTGGCCCATGAGTGTCACGTGCGGCGGGTTGTGACGCCTTCTGCCGGTGCACATCGCCTGGGTCTTTCCGACGTTCACTGACATCCTCCATTTGGATAGCCAGTCGGGCAGCGCATCGAGGATTGGCTGGATCTTCCTCGCCGCCGCATGCTTGCGGTTGATGGACGACGCGATGTACGCGGCGTCGTCGGCGAAGAGAGCCAGCTTGGCATCTCCAAACAGAGGAATGTCGTCAGTGTAGACGGCGTAGAGGCACGGCGATAGGCAGCTTCCTTGAGGGACTCCCGCTAGGATCGGTCTGGGCGAAGAAAGGGCGTCTTCCACGGCGACCTGGAACTTCCGCCCTTCCAGGAAGCTCGCGACGATCTTCACCAGGCGGCGCGGTGCGGTGGTCTGGCAGAGCTTGTATTGAAGGCCCTCGTGCCAAACTCTGTCGAACGCCTTCTCCATGTCCAGCAGGATGGCGATGGTATGCTCTCGCTTGTTGAGGCCCGTCGCCATGAAGTGGAGGATACGGGTCAGCTGGAGCGTGGTCGAGTGCCCCGGCCTGAAGCCGAACTGTTCCGGTCTGGGCTCGACGTGGGGCAGCAACTTCGTCAGCAGGAGTTTCTCAAACACCTTCGAGATAGTGCTGAGTAGCGTGATCGGGCGGTAGCTCTCGGGGCGCATGATGTTCTTGCCCGGCTTCGGCAGCATGATGACACGGCCGAGCTTCCACGCGTCAGGAAAGTGGCCCGAGCGTAGTATCCCATTGAACAGCCTGGTCACTGCCACGACAGTTTGCCGTGGGAGATGGCGCAGAGCTGCGTTGGGGATTCTGTCGGCGCCCGGAGCTTTGCGCGGTGGGGCTCGGCGAAGGGTGCGTTCGACCTGGCTGGGTGAGAAGAACATCGGGTCTTCTCCCGCCTCGATCGGTGTAGCAAAGTGGTCTCGAAGGTGCCTCTCAACTGGGGGCGTGCGTAGTCCCTGGTGCACAGCTATGTCCAGCACGTCGTCCATGAGTGGGCTCCTGGGGTCGTGGCGTGTTGCCTCTGGTGGCCCGCTGATGTCGTAGCTGTGATCTAGGGAGTCAAGGTGCAACAGGCGTCCGGCAGTGTTGTTTGTGGTGCTGTTCCAGGCCGTGTGCTTTGCGTTCAGGTCCCCTGCGATGATGGTAGGGTCAGGGGACTGCAAGAGCTTGCGAATGTCAGCGACCTGGAACACGTCCTGTGGCAGTCTGTAGGCTGCGAAGACACGGAGGTTCCTCCCAGCGTAGTGAAGTTCAATACCGAGGGCGTACATAGATGAGAGTGCGACGTCGTCGATTTCCTGGTGAATAATGCGTCGTTTGACCAGGACTGCAAGCCCTCGGTATGCTCTTCCCTCCGGCGTTTGTTCATCCCTCCGATAGCAGACGTAGTTAGGGATTTTCAGCGAGTCCGATGGCCGAAGATGCGTCTCGCTGATCAGCGCCACGTCGACGTTCTGTTCTCGGAGGAAATGACCCAGGATTCGGCCCTTTCTGATAAGGGACGAGGCGTTCCAATGCACCATCCTGCAGCTCATTGTCCATTGGAAGGCTGTTGGATGGAGGCTTTGAGCGCGGACGGGCTGATCTTGGCACCGGCTATGGCGGCGTTGAGCACCAGCTGGATGGCCTCCAGGGTCTGCAGGAGATGGCCCTGGGGCTCAGAAGTTGTGGCAGCTGGTGTGGCTGCTGATGGTTGGCGGGCGGAGGAAGGTTGAGCGGGCTCAGCTGGTTGTGAGCCCTTTTTCTTCTTTTTCCCCTTCTTGCCTGGTTTCTTGCCGGAGGCGCCACGAGGGATGGCGTCATTGGGGGGGCCATCAGTGAGGCAGCAGCCGTTTCCGCGACCGCTTGCGTCTCCTCCTGACGCGGTTTTCCTTGCCCGGAGCGAGGGGCGATGCCGGCCTTCTTGTTCCGTGACTCCTTGAGCTTGATGTTGCACTGGACCGAGTTTGCCGGATGAGGGCCTCCGCAATTTGAGGCGAATGGTAGTAGTGGGTCATCTCAAACGCCTGGATGGGCGTTTGGGCTTTGGCATCAGCCTCTTGGGCTATCATGAGGCGAATGCTTGCGGGTTCTTCTCGCTGCAGCGCAGCTGCAGCGGGGAGAGCCTTTCTGGCCTGGGGCCACTGAGGCTGGTTTCAGTCGACGCCTGCAACGACAGGCGTGTCACGGGGGCGGCCTCCCGAGGGGCCTGTCAAGTCCAGTCTTCACGCCGCGGCGAGGCAGCCCACCAGGTGATTCCCCGTTGGGGGAGGCCTAGTGAGCGCCTACGAGCCAGCGGCGGCTTCTCTTCAATGGAGGTGGGCGGGCGCGGTGCGGCGTCGGCACGCTTGCGCGGCGCGCACGCACTGCGCACGACGTGGTTGGGGGCTGGTGGTAGGGGCCCACAGTCCTGACTACTCGACGGGGAGTAGTGGACGTGGGCTGCCTGGTGTGGAGGGGAGGGGCCTCAGCATCCTGTCCTCATGCGAGCCAGGATGGAGACACCCTCCGTGACTATTGCCACCGGGTCTGTGCCTGCTCTCACGGCCTTGAGGACGGAGAGCAGGAGCTCGATGGCGAGGTCAATAGCGTCGGCTGCGTTGCTTGTGGTCGCCCCCGGGTGCTTCACTGTCTTGCCCACGTTTTGTGGGGCGGCGACCGCTTCCTGGGGCGTCTGATTCGGTGTGGGTGCTGCAGCTGTGCTGGGAGGCGCCTTCGCCTGCTTCGCCTTCCTCCCCGCGGCAGGCGGGGCGGCGACCGCTTTCGACGGCGCTAGTTGCGAAGGGATAAGGCCGGCTGAGATGGCGGCGGCGGCGGCTGGATTGGTAGAGGCGGCGGCTGGATTGGCGGAGGCGGACCCCTTCTTCCTCCTCCTTCCTCTCCTCTTCCTGGCCGGCCCACTGGGCTCGTTCGCGGAGGCCATGAGTGACCCCGGCGCATTCGACTCTCCCGTGGGCTCGGCGACGACCCTGGCCGGTGTTGTGGGCTGGGTGGAGGTTCGCGGTGCGGTGCCGGCTTTCTTATTGCGAACCTCGCGGCGCAGGACTGCGCACGCGAGGCTGTTCGCCGGGTGGGCCTTCCCGCAGTTCGCGCAGGTGGCGGGCTCGGTGCGTGGGCGTGGGCACTCCTTCGCCGGGTGCTCCTCGCCGCAGCAGACGCAGGCTTGCCGCCGGTGACAGTTGTGCGAGCTGTGTCGAAACAGCTGGCACCGGTGGCACTGCGGGACTCGCTGCTTCCCACGCCAACCCTCGATCTTCACGCCGGGCACGCACAGGAGCTCGCTCACTGCGTAGATGCCCGGGGTGAGGCCTGGCGTGTAGGTGAGCTGGGCGAAGTGCAAGCACCCAGGGCGTCCTCGGCGGGCACGGATGGGGCGCACGAACTGCGGTTCGTAGCCCAGGCGGCGTAGCTCGGCGGCGATGTCGTCCGGGCTCGTATCAGCTGGCAGGCCGCGTATCGCGACCTTCAGCGGCTTCTCCTCTTTCGGCGCGTAGGCGAACCACGAGAGTCCGGTCTGCCCCTCCAGCGTGGTGAGGTAGCGCTGGTAGGCCCGGAACTCGTCGGCGGTTTGCGCCAGGAAGCGCAGCCCCTTGCCGTAGGGGCGCACATTCGGCGCGTGGCCCAACTGCTCCTTCAGAGCACGGAGGTGGCGGGCCCAGTCGGGGAAGTTATCCACCACTATAGGGGGTGGCTTCCGCGCCGACCGGGGCTGTCCTGCGGCTGGCTTCACGTTTGGGGCCATCTGCTGCGTCACCGGGGTAAGGGGCGGTGAGCGGGGTCTGGCGGAGGCGGCCGCACCCGCGTATGAGGCGGGGGGCGGGGTAGGTGGCAGCGTCGGTGCGGGGGCCGTCGACGTAGACGGCGGCGGCGTCGTGGTTTGGTCCATGGCTTGCGACGTGGACTGCGGCGACGGGGTGAGCCGGCGGGGCGCCGGTTGCGGAGCAGGGGGGGAGGCCGGGGGCCTGTCCCTCCTTTCAAGGCGCGGGTCACGCCATGGGACCTGCGGCGGCGGCTTCCAAATTACTTGGCTCTGTGGCTTGGGCTGGATGGCCCAGTGAGGCGGCTGTTGGGGGCCCGCGGTTGCGGGGGGCTTCGACGGGGTGCGGTGAAGCGGTGGCGAGGCGGGCGACTGTGAGGCGCGCTCGTTGGCGTACTCTTCCCGAAGGTAGAAGGCCTGGGCAACATTGCGGGGTGTCCTCGGTCTCTTCTTAACCTTCGCGATGGAGGCGGGGGGAGTCATGTCTCCCTAGAAGGCAGCGTGCTGGGTGTCGCGTCCACACGTAGACAAAGCCTACCCCCAAGAGGGCTGGGGGCAGGTGGGCGAGTCGTACGCGGTTTGTGGGTATCCGGGCTCCTTACGTCATGTAAACAACCCAGAATACCCACCGCGAGGTAATATCTACCGAATGTGGGTAGTCAGAAAAAGTGCGCGGACTGGATCTGACCTCCTCGACGCGACAGGCGAATGGCGGAATTGTGCGCGCTTAAGTCCCGCTAGCGCCGGTCGGAACTAGCGTGCGTCACGCCGAGCGCACACTGTCTATCTCGCTCGCACGCGCTGGCTGTCTCGCTTGCTTTGTGCTCTCGCGGCGTCGGTGCGGGGCGCGGGGGCGGTTAATGTTCGTACGTAGCTTGCTCTGGTACTTAAGAGTTGCGTTCCGTGTCGCCGTCCGCAACACGTAGCTAAATCTCTTTTCCGTTAGGATCTCGCCTGTCGCGTCGAGGAGGTCAGATCCAGTCCGCGCACTTTTTCTGACTACCCACATTCGGTAGATATTACCTCGCGGTGGGTATTCGCGCCTCGAAAGGAGGGACAGTCCCCCGGCCTCCCCCCCCACCCCGCAACCGGCACCCCGCCGGCTCACACCGTCGCCGCAGTCCACGCCCCAAGCGATGGACCAAACGACGCCGCCGCCGTCCACATCGACGGCCCCCGCACCGTCGCAGCCACTTCCCCCGCCCCGCGCCTCATATGCGGGTGTAACCGCCGCCGCCAAGCCTCGCTCACCGTTCCCTTCCCCGGTGACGCAGCAGACGGCCCCAACCACGCAGCCAGCCGCAGGACAGTCCCGGTCGGCGCGGAAGCCACCCCCTATAGTGGTGGATAACTTCCCCGACTGGCCTCACCATCTTCGCGCGCTGAAGCAGCAGTTGGGCCACGCGAAAGCCGGCACCGCGCCGAAGACTTCCACCCAGCCCGCAGACCCGGCCAGGGTTATCGTCGCCCCCACGGGAGAGTCGAACGCGCCGGGGTCACTCATGGCCTCCGCGAACGAGCCCGGGGGGACGATCAAGAAGAGGAGGGGAAGGAGAAGGGGGAAGGGAACCGCCTCCACCACTCCAGCCGCCGCCGCCGCCACTGCAGCCGGCCCCACCCAGTCATAGCCAGCGGCTTCGAAAGCGGTCGCCGCCCCGCACACTGCCGGGAAGAAGGCGAAGCAGTCGAAGGCGCCTCCCAGCACAGCTGCAACACCCACGCCGAATCAGACGCCCCAGGAAGCGGTCGCCGCCCCACAAAACGTGGGCAAGACGGTGAAGCACCCGGGGGCGACCACAAGCAACGCAGCCGACGCAATCGACCTCGCCATCGAGCTCCTGCTCTCCGTCCTCAAGGCCGTGAGGGCAGGCACCGACCCGGCGGCGATTGTCACGGAGGGTGTCTCCATCCTGGCTCGCATGAGGAAAGGATGCTGAGGCCCCTCCCCTCCACACCAGGCTGCCCACGTCCACTACTCCCCGTCGAGTAGTCAGGACTGTGGGCCCCTACCACCAGCCCCCAACCACGACGTGCGCAGTGCGCGCGCGCCGCGCAAGCGTGCCGACGCCGCACCGCGCCCGCCCACCTCCGTCGAAGAGAAGCCGCCGCTGGCTCGCAGGCGCTCACTAGGCCTCCCCCAACGGGGAATCACCTGGTGGGCTGCCTCGCCGCGGCGTGAAGACTTGACCGGACATAGGCCCCTCGGGAGGCCGCCCCCGTGACACGCCTGTAGTCGCAGGCGTCGACTTGAGACCAGCCTCAGTGGCCCCAGGCCAGAAAGGCTCTCCCCGCTGCAGCTGCGCTGCAGCGAGAAGAACCCCGCAAGCAAGCTTTTCCGTTACCAACCCACGCGAGACAAGAATTATGTAGAGTAACCCCAGTCTAAACACTCATTTAAAAAAGAATTGCATCTAAACTGTAATGGGATTACCCAGCATATTTCGAAGAAGAAAGTATAAGAAGTAAGTATGACAAAAGATTACTGAAGGTAATCCTTAAACAAAAGTGAAGAATGATGACCAAAATCGAGAAGATACGGGATATTTGTATCTAAGCTAGTTTGGACCAAACATTTATGATTTAAGATCTTGAAGGAAAACAAAATCATCGAGTATTTAAAAACCAAGAAAGCTGGGATAATTTAGCGTAAACAACACTAGCTAAAACTCGATGTTCATTTAAAAGAGGACTCAAAAGAAGTATAAAAAATGGGATTATTGTATATACTTAAATATTCGGAACATACAATGAAAGGAAAATAAACATTATAATTTCCGTTCCATTTTGTTTTCAAGAATCCGCTTTAGTGATATTAAAGGTGGTTTCACACTGAGTCAAAGTATAATTTTAAGTATGATAAATTATGACAAGTTTTATTAAGAAAAATTAAAATAGAATCTTATAAGGTTTAGGTTCCTGTATGATTCAATGAAGATTATATAAATTATTTAACTACTTTAGGATGACACACATAAAGTTCAGAGGTCCTTAACCCAAAATCAGACTTATGTAAGGGTCGTCCAGTTCTATTTAGTTTTAGACGAAAAACTTTCTTTAACATATTTAAATATTGGAATATAAGAAAAGTGAGATTATAGAATTCTAAATAAACCAACAAACACAGATATAGTTTAAATTCTTTAGGAAAAGATTTAATAATTATTCTTACCACTTTTTCTATTAAGAATCACAATCGAAATTTTATACTGATCTCCAATTTGACTTAACAGTCTTTATCGTTTGTCCAAGTATTCTAAATTTCAAATAATTTTGACATAAATTTGTTTCATTAGAAAAAAAAAAAAAACTAGAAATTTATTTATAGGGCCAAACTTTTATTATTTTCTAAAAAAGATCACTTTTTATTTATTTAAATGTTTACTTCCATTTTGGTTTTGATTTATTTTTTATTAAATGTTTCAAAAAAATTGTACAAAATTCAAAATAGCGTCCAGCTGTGTATAAATTTATTCGCAAAATGACTTGTCTGTTGATTATTTGACAATAATGACAAATGTCATCTAGTTTTATTCTTTTCTCACACTTGATTGATTAAAGAAGATTTCATTTATCTAATAAAATTTCGGAAAAAAACTTTCTTTTACAAATCTAAATCATTTAAAATCCATGAATCTAAACCACTAGTTTTTGTAGAACACATTGAAAGGAGGCTATGCAAATATCAAAAAAAAAAAAAAAAAACTTTATGAATTCATTTGAAGACATATGGGTTTTAGTCATTCACAAATGAATCGAAAGTGAATCAGATATAAATGATATGATTTGACCCAAAATTATAATATTCATTTTTGCTGGAAAAAGAAAATAGTAAAATAAATTTGTATTACCATAATGTTCCTTTGTTACTGCACTCCATTTTAAACATAATTTGCATTTGAGTTCAAATTTTCCATTATACAATATTCAATAGTTGTATTTGATTCCATAAGTCTTGAATTCCTGTTTAAAAATAAACATGTCCCTGCCTAGCTACACGCGAATAAGCTAAACAAATTTTAAATAAATCTGGATAATCTTAATCTAAGGGATAGGGTGATCATTTATTATTATCTACAAATAATAACACAAAATATCAAACCCAATAAGTCATAATTCTCGCAGAGTTATAAATGTTTACAAAAAATTATTAAGAATGAATATTAAATTTCTTAACGTATCACAATATATGATTTTCTTCTGATCTTGTTCGAAGATTTGCGGAAAGAGTGAAAATTCCTCAATTAGCTTTCATTCATCCGATAATGACGATATAACTTCTCCTACGGGTATGTTCATTTAGAAATCACAATCTGAAAAATAATAAAATTTATTATTCTGCATTTCCCATTATACATTATTCAATATTTGTAATTGATTCCATCTAAATACACATTCCAACAATTTCAAACTTAGTAAATTTCAAATACTTACAAATTGTTAGTCTGGAGATCCCCTAATCGTATGCACATTGAAAATATAAATCAAAGAAAGCAATTGAGTTATAGTAATAAACAACCCTGCCTATTCTATATCCTAAACGAAACAGAATGTCCCTCCCAATTCGGTTGAAATGAAACCACAGGCAATGACTATTGTCTCCTTCAACAGAATCAATACACAAAAAAAAAAATAACAACTTCTATCGCGGGCTAGGAAAATAAAATAAAACTTACTGAGATCCAACGTTTATAGCCCAGTAGTGATAGGATTTGGCTTTCAACTCAAGGTTCTGGGTTCAATTCCAGATTTATGTTCCCGACTGATTTCGATTTCTGACATCAAAGATAGAATACATGTTCCAGTCTTGGCTAAATAATACTATTAAGAATCTGAAATAAATTTTTTATTAGGCCCCGTGGATAACCTATCACTCCTCACCCTGCCGTCACATCAATGCTTTCCGCACAGTTTTCCCCCTGACACATTAACATTTATGAGTCGGTCAAGCTAATATTCCTCTCGTTAACTCGAGAATCATCCAAAAATAAGCAATCGCTCATTTTTCTAAAAACCTTTTCCACTCCCAGTCCCCAAACGTCTCCAGTTGTCATCTTTTTCCTTTTTCATATCTGGCTAAGTTCGTTGACATTTCATAACCGCTCTCCAACCGCTATCTTCACATCAACAAAATAGGTTTTTATATTAAAAAAAAAATATTTTAGGGTTCCTCAAGTGCACACTATCTAAATTTGTAACAATGAAATTGGTCAGTTCATGAACGGCATCACTGATTGATTTTCCACGTCTAAAACCATATTGAGATTGAGATAGAAGGTGATGCCGTTCAAGATATCCAACCAATCTAGTGTTAATTAGTCTCTCAAGAAGTTTAGAAAGCTATGGTAATATACATATAGGTCTGTAATTGTTGACACTGCTCCTGTCCCTACTCTTGTAAACAGGCTGTACCCGGGATAGTTTGAAAGCAGCTGGAAAAATGCTAGTTTCAAAAGCCAAATTAAAGATATAAGTCAGAGGTGGAACTAGTATTTCTTTATACTGTTTTAGAAAGGTACTTGATATTTTGTCCCTGCCAACTGCGCAGTCTGCGTAGCCTGATAATTTGCGACTCAACTTCCGAAGGGTCGGTTGGAAGAAGGACAAAGGAATGTGGAAAAGACTGTGTTAGAAATGGGGATGTCAGAGAACAAATTGACTTAGAAATAATATCTTCGGCTAAATTTTTTCCAATGTTCGCAAAGAATGAGTTAATTTTATTAATGCTTGCTTTTGGAGCAGTCATGTCTATGAGATCGTTTGCTGAAGTAAAGGGTTTGATAGTGTTGGTGACAGATTTTACAACTTGCCAGATCTTCTTATTTTTTTTACCAGTTTTTTCAAATTTATGTCTTTCATAACTTTTTTTGGCTCTTTTGAGAACGTTGCTACAATAGTTGCGATATCGTTTGTATGCAATTTGTAAAGTTTCATTATTCGGGTAACGTTTGGCTTTAAGATGGAGATTATCTTTATTCTTTAAACACCGCAAGAGGCCAGCGGTAATCCAAGGCTTTAGAATTTTTTTACGTGATGGGATTTTAATGGTTTTTGCACATAACAAGATAACAGAATTAAGTAGATTTATTAAAAATTCCACTGCTTCATCTACATTAGACTTGGAATAAATTGGACTAAGATCAATGGTATTCATTTCAGAGTCTAGCGCTTGATAGTCTACTTTATCCAGGAATTTTGATTGATGCGTTCCTCTAGGAGGGTATGGTAGGCTAATCATAACACATGAATGGTCAGTTATGGAAGAATGTGACACGAGGCATCGTCCATGTAATTTAGATCTTATATAACATGATCAAGGCAAGTGTTGGTATGGGTAGGTATAAAATGTGCAGGCAACATCCCGTGTGAAGCCAACAAATTAAGATAATTTTCTGCTCTGGTGTCACTGGAGTTAGGTAAAATATCGATATTTATATCTCCTACTATTAGAACGTTACTGTAACTTACTAAAGTAGATAAGGTTTCATTAAGGGATTCTAAGAATTTTGACACATTTTTTTCACTAGGTGGTCGATAAATTGCTAGAATTACAGTTTTGTTATTTAGCTTAATCAATAAACAATTTGCATCACTAAAACTAGGTTCTGAGATTTGTGGCACAAGCTGGTTGTTGTAGTAGACAACCACTCCCTCGTTTTGAGATTGATTATTAGCAGTGCAGCTATAGTTATATCCTTCTAGATAAGGAACAGTATGGGATTTTTGCAACCAACATTCCGTCAAAATAATAATGTCCCACAGTACATTTGACCATTGAAGTAACGTAGTAAAACTGTCCATATTACGGTTAATACTCCTAATATTTTGTGAGATTAGGGTTAATTGAGATCTGTCAAGTAGAAGTTCATTCCTGCAGGATTCAATTTCACAAACATCAGAATAAGCCGTCGATATCGAGTCAATTTCGAGGTTTATTAATTCAAAATTACACGAATAAATCATTTTGATTTATTAAGGTAACATTGTGCATATAAAAATGAGTCACATATATTAGAGATTGAAAAAGTAGGCATAGTAGGTAGGTAATTAGGGTAGGTAATGAGAATGTATTGGTACACAGGGTTCCATGATGGGAATTATTATAAACGAAGGTGCAGGACTGTGTTGTTGATTTTTAGGTGAAATAATATGTTCTGTATTAGAGTATCGGTATAAAAAGTTGTTTTGTGTGTAATGTAACGATAATATTCGTCACAGTTTTAGGAATTTCATAATAAACGTATAAAATGATATAGACTTACTAAGTTAAAACAAATACGACCCTGTAATATTTCACCACTATTCAATTTACAGCAGGTACGGTCAACAACAGGTAAAGCTTGACACTCGCAGTATGTCTTTAGCTCTTGCGGAGATTGAAATAGTTATGGTACGAAGTCCAACGTGTCAAGCTGAACGTCCTCTTGACTGTACATCTAAATAGACCTCCCGCTTACAAAATAGCATTGCACTCGTAGTGGACTGTAATGCCTTGTAATTTGATTCATTTTGGTAAAAAGACACAGTTTACGTATGATTGTAAGACCAATTCTTCCTAGAAATTTGACAAAAGGCATGGTGACACAGCTACACACTGCAGCCAAATTGCATTGCGCTTATAGTATTTTGTACTGTTTTTGTATTAAGATAAGATTCATTTCAGTAGAGGGTTGCGGCAGGTATAAAATTGTAAGGATTATTTGGAATTTTGAAAGAAGGAGATGCAGGGGGCAGGCAGTCAACGCCTGGCTTTACAATAGGGATTACGTGCACAAATTAATAATTTATTTTCTATTTTTTTTCGGCGAGTGCCAGATTATACCTAGTACTTTAGTGTTAAACATTAGGGTTTGAGGCAGTCAACGCCTGGCTTTACAATAGTATTTACGTGCACGAATTATTTTTGCGGTGGCCGCCCAATTAAAGCACATTAGTGATAAATAATAGGGTTTCGATTTGATAATGAAGCGTCAGGCGTTGCAATAGGAAACACGTACTTTTTTTTAAACAAGAACGAAATTGCGTAGTTTAATATTTAAAACTATTTTTCAATTTAGTGCAGTGAACATTCTACAGGTATTGTACGAGAGGGCTTCGTGTTTATGTCTTTCCCGCCGGGAATTTATGGCTTCGTTGTTGCTGAGATTATTTCAGATTTCCTACTATTCATTTAAAAGTGCTAGCTAGGTCTTTTGAAATGATAGGTCATCTGAGAAGGTGCTGGGGTGATCAACGACAAGTTTTCTGAGTTAAATATAGGTGCAGCTGAATCCTGTGTTGAGAATTAGGTTGGGTTCATTTGATGCTAGGTTATTAGGGCACTTAGGTGGTGATGGATGTATAACACTAAAATGTGATGTAGGGATGCTAATGTTATATCGATAAATACACAATAAAATTAATCGGTATAACACAGGCATGCATTTATAAGACAATATTATTTTAGTAAATTGGTTTTATCTAATGTTCCACGAATATAGTACTGGTTAGATTTCCTAAGTCGCCTAGCTTGTATTATAGGGGGACAATATTAAGCACTCTTACACATTAAAATTGAGTGTCGAATTTTGTTTTGTTTTGGATCAAATGGATATAAAACAATTTACCTTTACCTTGAATGACCATGTGGAAAGCAATAAATCATCTTATCTTATCTTATCTTACTAATCGTAGATAAATTTTAGGCGGGTGGAGATGGATGTTATTTTGAGATGATCGGAATAATGTGTGTGATGGTTTGCAAGGTAACCTATTTTAAACTTTGGGCTTAGGATCGTTCTAAGGATTTGATGGGTAGCAGAGGTGCTAGGAATTGGAAGGGAGCCTCTGAGAATCTAAATCTATAGGAAACCTAATTCTAGACTTTCAAGTCTTCATCAAAACCCTATCCTTGGTTTTGAGTCACTTTCATTCCAGCAACGCGAGACGAAGACACTACCTACTTAATTTAATGTTACTTCTCACTATTAGGTCTAGATCTAAGAAACCTAGGTCACCTAGAAATTGAAAGAGACGCGCGGTTGAGACGAGTCTGCAGCGCTCGGTTTGACATCAGACACAAGCTAGCGGGTTGAATTGGTATGTTTCATTTCAAGTATTTTATTTGAATGTGTAATTTTTATTTTTTTAACTTCATATACTTTACAGTTATTTCCGCAAATCAATTATTTTTTTAAAATTAATTACCAATTTACAATGTATGGGTCCTTTAGATGTTAAAGTTAGACGATCACGTATACATGGCCAAAATTATTACAGAATTAAAATAACTAAATTCCGGTCTACAATATCCATTTAGGTAGGTTACGTTTTGTTACAGTAAGCGTGTGTGTTATACATTGGAAGTAAAATAGGTAAGTTTGACGCAAAAATAATGCATAGACTTAAAAAGTTACAAGGACTAGTCATTCACGAGTAATTTTATCAATTACTTCTTCAGATGAGATCGAAATAACCGGGGATCCTTCATTTTTTCTGAGGAACACTCTTCCGTTTAGTGTCCAACAGCCATGGAACTTGTTTTTTTTAGTTATTTCTCTTGCAAGATAGAACAGGTGGCGCACCTTTGGGGTCAGCGCGTCGCCGATGTAGATAGGCCTATTTGCCCCGGGAATTTGTTGGTGCGAGGTGTTAAGCTTATTGGTAGGGTTTTCTTTATTGTAGTTGATTACATTTTTGACAACTTTTTCCTTTAGGATGTTGGTTGTAAACTCCACTAATACGGGAATTTTTCCAGATTTAGTCTTGACCCTGTAAACATCCTTAATGTCACCTTCAGATATTGGCAAAGAAACGGCATTGCACAATTTTTTCACAGACGTGATGAGGGATGTTTTGGACTCCGGATTAAATTCAGGCCTGTCACTTATTTCGATCGACGAAGCCTTTTCCTTTCTTTCCAATAGGTCAGCTTTTATTTCGAGGTGTTCGACTTTTTTTTCCAGGCTATCGATTCTTTTTTTGAAGCTAGTGTTTTCTTCCTGTAATTGTTCTAGCTTTTGTACACTATCATATTTATTTGACATGAAGTCGATAGATTCTTGGATACTAGAGCTTTGTTGTTTAAGCGTTGAAAATTCTTCACAATATGAATTTAACTTTGCCGTCTGCAGCACAATTAATTCTTTTAATTCGGCTATTTAATCATCATTATGTTTTCATTTGTGAAGTCTTTGTTGGGCAACAACGGCCGCTCGTTATCAGAATAGTGTACGTCGCTCGGATTGTAAGAATCCACGTTCTTTGACATATTGTATCTTTGTATAGGACTTTTAGTTGATATATTCACTCGAATATTTAATAAAAGCCAGAAATATTAAGCACTGATCGAGCGTAGGCCTAAATTTGCCGTCGCCAAAGTGATTTCTTAGTTGAGCGATACCAGCCTGATAGAAAACAGCTATAGGAAAGATATATGTTAGAATCGTGCGCAGGAATGTGGGACGGATTTTAATGCGGGACGCAATCAAGCAATGTATATTTATCCTTTACCATCAAGGTGTGCTCCTCCTCGCACAGTGTTTATGTAGTCGACGTAACAGTGGGCAAGTGGATGTCCTTGTCTCGATGTCGTCTCGCTTTCTCTTGTGGTCAACTGATATACGTCACTCACGAGAATGTTCGGAAGGTAAACGATTGCAAAAAACACGTCCGCACGCTAGAACGATTCGAGGTGGAATAGTCTCATAAAGTTGACACCTATAAACGAAAAACACTATAAAAAATATTAACGACTACAACATGACACTCTTCTAACGTTCCACTTATGGAACGGCATTTGTTCTAAAACTTTTGGCAATAACATTTTCCAAAGAAACATAGGAACGGCCGCTTTTTAAGGAATATATTCTCCTTTGTCAGCAACGAAATGTTCGGAGAAAATAGTGCTGGCATTTGACGGACTCCAATCTTCTTTACTTCTCTCTTCTCGAACTAGTGGTTCATTTTTGTCTAAGCAGCATATCACATGGAAAATCTAAAACAGTAACAATATTAGAAAATTAACAAAATAATGATGTAGATATTTGTCTGACCCAGGTAGGTAAC
Source organism: Athrips mouffetella (assembly GCA_947532105.1). NCBI lineage: Eukaryota > Metazoa > Arthropoda > Insecta > Lepidoptera > Gelechiidae > Athrips > Athrips mouffetella. The sequence continues at coordinate 25,319,023 of OX383965.1, forward strand.
AAGTGGATACATTTAACCTAATTATAAAGGTGTCTTTGCTGCCGTTTGTTACAGCTGGCCGCACGATAATGGTGACATTATGACCTTGAGCGAGTATTTGGTTTTATATTTTAGCGTAACGCTGGTTTCGAAAATTTTATTTGATTTTCACTATAAGTATTTTAACAGTCGGTTTCTGAAAAGATTTTCAGCGTAAGAAGATAAAAGTTTCCTATTTTACATAATTAAATGCTATTACTTATACTCATTTTATGCCTCACATTTTAAGCGAGCCCGCTTGAATAAACATTGTTGAAGGTTCAAACCTAAGCCCAGTGACTGTTCTCATAACATTCTCGATAAAAAATCGAAAACGTATTACAGCTTCCCTTAGGCACTAAAGTTTTTCGAAGTTAATAAGAATGGCGCTTCCGTTAGTTCATCTATGTTGATGTTTTATGTCCCTATCACTCCAGTTTCGAAAGGAATATGGTCATCTTTTTCTTTCATGTTACCTCTACTACGTCATTATGGCGTCTTATTTTTTTAAATAAAATAATAAACCACATATTTCCAGTGATATGTGATCCCGTCGACTTTTTTCTTTTTGCCCATCTTTTTTTACATTTACGCACTACGCACGTTGGCATTTTGTGTAAATAATTCAAAAAAGTAAACAAGATCTCAAATATGACAGGACATGCACATAGTCTCCTTGTTCGAGAGCGACTGAGGGCAGTTGCTACAATTGTAGCAACTTATGAGCTTCATTTTTGAAGCACTTATAACGTATCTACCACGGTTATATAATTGTAATATCATTGTTGTTTGTGTAATTATTATTTGATTTTTTTTCATAACCTCGAAATTGTTATTGTAATTTTCAATTCAATTCTTTGATTCATGGCTTTTGTGTATTCTGTCAAAGTCGAATTGACGTTTAGCAAATGTCACATGTTACGTCACCTTTAGAGATGTTCGTTTCATAGATAATAAGTTTGAATTTAATAAAAAAAAAGTTACTTACGTTCCGTTCCATGTTTTGTCAATGTAAATAGAAACTTCTTTTTTAACAGGGAAGATGTTACGTGTATCCGATTGCCTTAGTTTATAAGTGTTGCCACATGTATAAAAACGATTAGTACCTTCTTCTTCTCGAATAATGGTTGTCAGCCGTACAATAAATGCTCTGCTTAAAAACAGTCTTTTTAATTTAAATTATACTCGCCCGCACAAACTACAACATGCGTCTTTAGCCCTCAACAACTCAGACACCAGGGTAAGTGAGGTCGGTCATTGACCTTGCAACCCACACGATATGATGATGATGAGCTCATGCAAAACTCGTTAAGTGCGAGTTAACTACCCGCGTTAAGATAAATATGTCGTAGAGCGACTCTCATTTCGAATTTCCCGCGGTATATTCAAAGACACACGTTAGTGCCAGCAGCACCCATGCAGTGGCCCAAGCACGGCGAAGCTACACCAAACGTCAAATTAGTACTGAATTTCCGTACCAGTGTAGATTGTCTATGTTGAACGATGATGTTGGCAATGATGTCTTTATTTAGATCGTGAGGTTGGTACTACTACAACGAATGGCGCGTAAAGGGGCGTGGTTTGTGTCAGTTTGGCCAACACGTAGAAAAGTGAAGACGAGTCCTCCATTTTCAACAGCTCATTCTTGTTCGAGATTTTACCACGTTAAGTTCTAAAGTGATAGTTGGCCGCGAGATGAAGCCTGCAGCCGCTGGCGGGTGAGCCGTGGCGATTCTGCGATGAAAAGAGCGACCCTTTAACGACAGCTAAGTGTTTATGATCTTTTCTGCCTTAAACTGTGAGATTTTAGGTAATGATACGCGAATACCTTTTGTGATAGTGAAACACGGTGCACTGTGAGTTTGCTGTAGTTGAACATGTGAATAGAATCTTAGAATAAGCCTCCAACCTTTGGGGTTGACAGGATTGTGCCACTTAGTTAATTTTACATTAAAACAACAGGTAGCACAAGCAGTCCTGCACACCGCTTTGTTTACCGACGACGTGATTGAGGAAAATACCGTATGAGAGGTCAATGGCAAGTCAGGATGAATGATAGTTATGCAAGTAAGTTACACTCGATTGAATTAGGCGATTGTCAAAGATGTTATCGATGTCTGCTACAAATAGTTCGGCCAATATCGTGTTCTCTGCTATTCCTGATGTCTATCCCTTGCCCACATAGTGCCATCCCTCTTCCGCCCCAGTAGGTGTCTTCGACATCAGAAGCGGGATGTAATCCAACACCCACGAATTCTGATGATACGATTAGTGTAGTGTGACCTTTACGGTTTAGTTGGAATAGTAGTGAAGTGTATTAGGTTTTTTAGCATAGTGGTAAAGCGTGTACGTAATTTTTTTTTTATAGATGGTGTAGGTAGGTAACCTACAGTCATGCACAGTATTCTGAAAAAAAAAAGTTCAAAGTTGACGGTAGGAAAATAATTAGTTTGTTTATAGTTGCCTCGGGACAGTTTTGAACCGCGTTAGTGTACCTACAATAGTTTAAATGTTTTGCTCGTTTTGCTCGACGATAGGCAACGTCTACCTTCATGAGACGTGATGTTTAGTTGCCTAAAATAGTTATGATATTGCGGTTAACTGTTACGATAAAAAAAATGTAGTGCTGAAACCAGGCTGAAACGAAAAAAGCATTGTAAATATTGCTTTTGTAATAGTGCTACGATTTTCAGTGTTTTTGATGTGATTTCTTGTTTACTTAACACGATATTTGACATTGCGCCCACGTAAATACAAACCATAGGAAGTGACTCGTAAATCTTGATCGTGCCATGACATTTACAATATTTTTAGGTACCGGAATAATGATTTTAGTTGTTAGGCAGTGTAGAAAACTTTCAGTAAAGAATGCGTTTGATTTCGAGATGAAGTTCAAAATGTTTTACAATAACGTGATAAAAGCGTACACAAGTGCTTTAGTGATTTTGATCAAGTGATTACTAAAACCTTAATGATTATTTTTAAAAAAGGAACAGTAACTTTCAAGTGCTAGTAGTAGTTTTGTGGTCTCAAGTGCGGACGTAAGTAAATATTCGCGATTGTTTTGGAATACCATTTTGACATACCTAGTAGGATGACCGTAACCAGACTGATTCAATAGCCCAGTGAAATTTTATAGCGTTAATCCTGTGACATGTTGAAAAAACCCATTATTGTGATAATTTTAATTCGATTTGGGATCAAGAGAACTTGAGATTGTTTTTGTGTTTTACAAAGCTCAAAAGTAACCGGATGGAGGTTACTGGTTTTCATAATCGAATAAGTGGTTGAGTTATGTTTGTGGCCGGACGGACATCGCTGTTGTGGTGATGTGCCCGGATGTCGGATATGTTTGTGGCTGGACGGACGTCGCCGTTGTGGTGATGTGCCCGGATGGCGGATATGCGTGTGTGTGTGTGACTAAATCAGTTGCAACTCTAAGTCGTAAGCCGTTTCTTATTGACTTGCTCTCGGGCGGTCCAAAGCTGCGCGGCGTTGAAAGTGTTCGCTCTGGTTTAGTTACATGTGAAAGACCGGATAGAGGTCGATTGAGGTGACCGGATAGAAGTTGCCAGAAATGTTCGTGACCGGATGGAGGTCACGTGTGAAAGACCGGATAGAGGTCGATTGTTGTGATGACCGGATAGAGGTCAGAGATGAGCATTGTAAAATTTTTACCTAGTTATTGTTGTTAGAATGAGTATGGGCGTTGTTCAACATTACAGCCGCTGTTTCTAAATTGATAATATTTGCTACTGAAATTGATGTTACGTTTAAATAACCTAAATTTGCGATTGTTTTTGAAAGTAAATGTGATAGTTTTAGATGAAATTTTTTGCTAAGATGTGATAAACCTGAATCGCATAGCAACAGTGAGTTTATAGACAGAGTAGCTCTGGTGCGAGCAGACAGTGAGGTGACCTACTTTTACCAATACCTGGACGAGAAGATTTGGTACCATACTGAGATGTAAAACGTTGTTTTGATGAAGTCCGTACATCGACAGTCGATCAATGATTAAATTTTATGTTTTGTTTCATACAGTTGTAACCTGATTTATTTTGGAGTTCTGTGAGCAAATTATTTTAAAGGTACTAGCCTGATGGAAGCGATGTACCCGCCGGATAGAGGCGTTCGTTTTATTTGTGTACTAGCCGGAAGGAGGCGATGTACTTGCCGGATAGAGGCAATGATTTAACGAGTGTATGGCGAGTTATTTTGATTACAGAACTTGATATCAATTGCTTTAGTCTGAAAATGGTTTTGACCTAATTTAGAAATTATTGATCGATAGTCTAATTGATACGATTGTTTTACGTGATTTTAGTACCTACTAGTTAAAATTAGTTTTGATTTAGCTCATTTAGATTTGACCCGTAGACTACAGTCATAGAAATTGAAAGTACGTTGAAGTTTGAACATTCTTGGTCAGGAGCGGATGAGTGAATTTGATGAAATATTTTGCTGTTAGTTTTGATTCGTTTTGGTCAGGTTTGGCCGAGCGGTTTAGAAGATTGATTCTTGCAGTTACTTGGACTCGCACGAGGACGTGCGATCCGTCAGGACGGCCGTGTCGTAGAGCGACTCTCATTTCGAATTTCCCGCGGTATTTTCAAAGACAAACGTTAGTGCCAGCAGCACCCATGCAGTGGCCCAAACACGGCGAAGCTACACCAAACGTCAAATTAGTACTGAATTTCCGTACCAGTGTAGATTGTCGATGTTGAACGATAATGTTAGCAATGATGGCTTTATTTAGATCGTGAGGTTGGTACTACTACAACGAATGGCGCGTAAAGGGGCGTGGTTTGTGTCAGTTTGGCCAACACGTAGCAAAGTGAAGACGAGGCCGCCATTTTCAACAGCTCATTCTTGTTCGAGATTTTACCACGTTAAGTTCTAAAGTGATAGTTGGCCGCGATATGAAGCCTGCAGCCGCTGGCGGGTGAGCCGTGGCAATTCTGCGATAACAGGAGCGACCCTTTAACGACAGCTAAGTGTTTATGATCTTTTCTGCCTTAAACTGTGAGATTTTAGGTTATGATACGCGAATACCTTTTGTGATAGTGAAACACGGTGCACTGTGAGTTTGCTATAGTTGAACATGTGAATAGAATCTTAGAATAAGCCTCCAACGTTTGGGGTTGACAGGATTGTGCCACTTAGTTAATTTTACATTAAAACAACAGGTGGCACAAGCAGTCCTGCACACCGCTGTGTTTACCGACGACGTGATTGAGGAAAATACCGTATGAGAGGTCAATGGCAAGTCAGGATGAATGATCGTTATGCAAGTAAGTTACACTCGATTGAATGAGGCGATTGTCAAAGATGTTATCGATGTCTGCTGCAAATAGTTCGGCCAATATCGTGTTCTCTGCTATTCCTGATGTCTATCCCTTGCCCATTTAGTGCCATCCCTCTTCTGCCCCAGTAGGTGTCTTCGAAAAATATATCACTTAATCTACTCTCATATCGTTAATCCTTAATAATGCGTTCAAAAATTGTAGGTTAACAACTTCATAATGTCAATCTGTGCTAAGAAACACTCTCAGCAGCATTTTTTATCTGTGGGAGTGTATTATGAAGTATTGAATTTACTAATAGTCATCGCGGGTGACCTATTAAACAATTTTTTAATGTTATAGCCGCGCCATTGACAGCTTGATGCGTTTGTAGTCTGTGGCTGCAAGGAGGTTTCATTTCAATAATGGAATACTCAGCAAACAAAAGTTGTAGTTACATCATTTTATATATTCTTTATTGCACAAAGTCACATACAAAAAGTTACATACAAAAGGACATTTACAAAGGCGGGCTTATCTCTAAAAGAGATTTCTTCCAGCCAACCCATGGTAGTGAGAGAGGGTGTTCATTAGCGGGACTCAGTAGTGCATTATTGAAATCCACAAAAACCAGATGTAATAATATAAAATAAATAAATGGTATAAAATAAACAAGTTAGTAAAATATATTGATGATATAGGTATAAATATAATATATAAATAATATAAATACATACAGAAGATACATACATATAACAATACTTACATATAAATAAATACCTGCATAGATATATTCATATAAATACAGAAAGTTATGAAGAACAATTAACAATGATGACTACGAACACGAAGCAGTGATTTGTGAGAGAAGATGCTCTTATACTCTTTTTTTAAAAGAGGCAATTGAGGGACTCTCCTGAATAGATTTGGGAAGACGATTCCAAAGTTGAGCAGCACGGACAGAAAAAGAATGAAATAAGAAATTGGTGTTGCTCCTAGGTACCTCAAGCATTGTGGTGATACAGGGGCGCCTAGATCGAGTGGGAGGAGGAAGCAGTTGGAATCGGGCACGAAGGTAAGGAGGGGAGTGTGGGTCATTAAGGATATTAAAAAGGACAGATAGTATGTGCATATCTCGCACAAAGGTTGTCTGGTAGAGATCGCTCTCAGCGATAAGACCGCCTTTGCCCACTATAACCTTAAGTGTTATTCTTTGTGTGTTCTTATGTTTATGTGTGCAATAAAGAATTTATTCATTCATTCATTCATCTCGGCGAAGGCGGATAGGAAGCCATTTAAGCTGAGCACGAAAGTGTGAAACGCGGTCATATTTACGCAAACCAAAAATGAAACGTATCGCCAAGTTTTGAAGGCGCTCTAATTTATTCAGCAGCTCCTCAGTCACATCCAAATAACAGACGTCAGCGTAGTCGAGGATAGGTAAGAGTAGAGACTGCGCAAGCATAATTTTGTTATGGAAATGGAAAAAGTATTGGAGACGCTTGAGAGAGTGGAAAGTGTAATGCATGCGCCTCCTCACATCATTGATGTGAGATGTCCAGGACATGTTGCAGTCCATGATCAGACCCAAGTTCTTTACTTTATTATTATAACAGATTTGGACACCAGAATAAAACAGATTTGGCAAAGAGTCCAAGTCTAACCTGGATCTGAGTCTACTGCTGCCTATAATGATTAATTGAGATTTGGCTGGATTGACTAGAAGGCCAAAAGACTTAGCCCACAATTGGACAGCAGCAAGATCTTCATTCAACATGTCAACAGTCCTGGACATCTCACTTAGCTCTGAATGCCGATATAGTTGTAAGTCATCTGCATACAGATGGAAGGGAGAAGAGATTACACGAGAAATGTTATTGATGAAAATAGAAAAAAGTAAGGGTGAGAGGACGCCGCCTTGAGGAACACCGGCAGTGAGATCAGACCAATCCGATGAAGCATCGTTAGTCTTCACACACTGCCGGCGACCGAAGAGATAAGAATGAAACCAATCTATAACCATGGACGGTATATTAACAGCCCGAAGAGTGCCGAGGAGGATGTCAAAATCTACGGAATTGAAAGCACTGCTGAAATCTAACAGGGCCATCACGGTGAGCCTGGTGTTATCCATAGCACACCGGATGTCCTCTGTTATATTCAACAGCGCACCAACAGTACTATGAGAGGGACGGAAACCGGACTGGTAAGGACATAGGAGGTTATTGGAGGTTAAAAAAGAGTATAGCTGTTTATGTACAACAGACTCTAGGACTTTGGAGAGGATGGGGAGTATGGATATGGGACGGTACTGGGAAAAGGAGGTTGGGTTCGAGGACTTAGGTAGTGGTATAACGAAAGCCTTCTTCCACGCTGCTGGAAAGACATTGCGTGACAACGAGAAATTAACAATGTGAGTGATTACTGGTGCAATGTCCTCCAGCACGGGAAGGATCATGTCGAGGCTTAGACTGTCACTACCGACAGCTTTAGTGGAAATGGAGCGGACACTCTTCTTGATGGCATCAACTGATACTAGCTGGAATGAGAAAGAGGGACAGTCTGGAGGGGCAAGAATAGACAAGTAAGAAAGAGTAGCAGATTTATTCAGAGAGTCTAAAACGACAGGTGGATATGAGAAGTGAAGGTTTAACGCGTTGAGATCCACGGTGCTTTGACAAGCTTCCTTGGTCTTTCCCACGCCCAAAGACCGTAAGAATCTCCAAACCTGGGTTTGACAGAGATCCTGAATAGTGGAGTGAATATAGCGACATTTGGCATCCCTACACATTCTGTTGCAGATGTTACGAAGTTTTTTGTAAGCCGTAAAGTTTTCTTGCGAAGGATCTTTTTTATGCCGAGCTTTCGCTCTGTCACATTTTGCCATGGTTCTCCTGATTACCGGTGTCAACCAGGGAGCAGAAGCATGCTTCACACGAACTGGACGCACTGGTGCATGTAAATCGTATAGTTTAATGAGCTCGGTAGTCAAAGTCCCAACCATGTCATCGATGTTGTCTGACAACAGCACCGAGGACCAGTCAATGTTCTTCACATCCTCTCTCAAACGTTCCAAATCCATATGCTTGAAATTGCGCTGGTGAAGGACCTTGCCTCTAACCCTCGGAGGCCGCACTTTGTAAGAAAGGAAGACTAGATCATGGTGGGAGAAGGGAGCAGTCATTTGACCGTGAGAGAAAACTAGATTGGGGTTAGAGACAACAATCAAATCTATAAGGGAAGGCCTACAATTTGGAAAATAGTGAGTTGGGGTCTTTAAAGGAAGAATTTGAAGGTTAAGAGACGATGTTACAGCATGTAACTTGTCAGCTCTAATGTCACGTTTAAGTAGACAAGTGTTTAGGTCTCCCATTATTATTAAATGGTCATAGATCATGAACTTGAACACTTGTTGAGAGCAGACGCGTCGCAAGTTTTTTCTCTGAATTACGAATTTTTAAATAACAGTTAACTCGAGTGTGAGTCTTAGTGCAGTGGCTTAATGTCGATCCTTCTGTGTAGCCAAAGTGCAGCGATAAATATCTCGCAATAATTTGTCTCGCTCTTACTTATCTGCCATCTTTGTCTCACGTCAGTGGTCACCGCGCACCGCGCTATAATACCTGGTGGGTGACGTAGTGAGGTCTTTGTTTACGTATAATAGAAGAACCGCAGAAGGAATATTCTGGAAGCGAACCAAACTCCGATTCCGATCTATCACGTCGCGAGAGAGAAGATTTCATCAACAATCTACGTCGGCAAAATAAACGTAAAAATCCTGATAATATAAACATGGAGATATTGATTGAGAAGTTTTCTTCGATTGTAACCAACAAGTTGGAGTTATTCAAGTCTGATATTGAAACTTAAATGTCGTCGCTTCATGAAAACTTTGTAGCAGCCGTAAAAAATGATTTAGACTCCATCAAAACCGATCTGCAAGGTTTAAAACACGAACAAACAACGTTGTGCTCCGAGCTAAATGACGTTGCCTCCGCGTACATTGATCTTGAGAAACGCACCGCTACCATCGAGAAGGTTTCTCATGATAATAAATGCACTATAGATAGTCTGAATGAGCAGGTTATGAACCTCCAAACTGAACTAAATACGCAACTTCAACGTGACCGCTTACAGAATTTGGAGATAGCCGGTATTCCGGAGAAAACGAGTGAAAACTTAGCCTCACTTCTGGTCAGCATCGCTAAGTACGTAGGTGTCAACATAACATCTGATGATATCGATCACATCACCCGAGTACAGCCACGGACTAAGGTTCCAGGCCGTCCGAAACTCATTATCGCTAAGTTGCGCACTCGCCTGCTGCGAGACTCCATAATATCCGGCATGCGAAGAATGAAGGGTATCACTACGTCTGACATCGGTTTCATTGGTGAATCGAAGAAGATCTACGTAAATGAACATTTAACTCCTTCCAACAAACTTATTTACATGGAAGCTAGAAAAAACGGGTACCCGCTGGATTCCAATACGTATGGGTTCGTGACGGTAAAATCTTCGCAAGAAAAGACGACAACTCACCTCTTATTTACATACGCACAACTAATGATATTAACAAAATATCCTGACTGTATTCATATTCATATTCATATTCATATTCACTTTATTTTGCAAAGTACAGCATTTACAAAAGCCATGCAAAATTAATATAAATTATCAAATTAACATAAATTAATATAATATAAAATAGCTTATTTGAAAATTACTTCTAGCTTAATAAAAATATCACAGCATATTACAAAGTATCACGAAATTACAAAATTCATTTTTAAAAACATTTTCATGTCAAATCTAAGTAGTTTTCACATTAAAACAAAATAATATAATTAATAATAAAATTAAATAAATATCACAGCCTATACATTATTCAAAATCCATTTTTAATATAAGTTTGCAAAATGTTCTTTTAAATCGTAATATGGTCTAGTCACTAAATATGATTTTAATTGGTTTTTAAAGATATTAATATTATCGCATGTTTTTATTTCAGGTTTCAAGTGATTAAAAATTTTTAATCCCATGTAAGGCATGCTATTAAAATAATTGACATAATTCGATTTATGAGAAGGTATCAGTCGACATTTATTTCTTAAATTATGCTGTTGTACATCACCTAATGTCTGATATTGGTCTTTTTGTTTAAAAACTCTTATACTAATGACATAGATGTACAGTGAGATCACCGTCAAGATTTTATGTTTGATGAATAGGGGACGACAATGTTCCAAATAGTATGCTCCATCTATTATTCTGACCGCTTTCTTTTGAAGAAGCAGGATAGCATTTATTTCTACACCATTGCCCCACACCTCCAAGCCGTATCTTAAAATACTCTCAAAATAGGCAAAGTAAACCACTTTTAGGGTTGAAGAGTCTGAAGTGCGGGCTAGATTTTTTAGTGCATAACATGCGCTAGCTAATCTTTTGCAGACTACCTCTATTTGTATATGCCATCTTAACTGCGGGTCCAGCTCCACCCCGAGAAACCTAATGCTGTCAGCTTTAGAAATAGGAAGAGGTAGGGTGAATTCTTGTGAATTGGTATGTCTTTTGAAGTACATATAGAAAGTTTTATCAATGTTCATTTTGAGACCGTTTAAAAGAAACCACTGAGTGAGATCGCACCATGTTCTGTTCACTACTTCAGTCAACCCCGTAATAGTACTGTCTCTAGTAACAATACTGGTATCATCTGCATACAGATAAGAAGTACCATGCCTGATATTGGAGGGCAAATCGTTAACAAAAACGATGAAAAGTAATGGTCCCAGTACTGAACCCTGAGGTACGCCACGTTTTATACTGAGCCTTTCTGAAACCACAGTGTTAGGCATACCCCCCTCTATATCACCAGATAACTGAACATACTGTTGGCGATCCGATAAATAAGATCGCATCAAATTTAGGACGGCACCCCTAACGCCATAAAACTCCAGCTTGTCTAAGAGGATCGTGTGATCCACACAGTCGAAAGCTTTGCTAAGGTCGCAAAAAATCCCTGCACACTTGTCTCCCTGGTTTAGGCCATCTAAAATTTTATGAGACAAGTCGCAGATCGCTGAGATTGTATTTGAGTTTTGCCGGAAACCATACTGCTGTTTCGAAAAGTAGTTGTTAGCTTCAAAGTGGTGCTCCAAGCGCTTAGCTATAGCTTTCTCAAAAATCTTTGCTATGACTGAAAGCAGAGAAATTGGTTGGTAAAAAATTGCCTTTATCCAGATGACTTTGCTTTTTGTATATAGGTATAACCTTAGCAATTTTAAGTGTACTAGCGAAAATTTCTTTCTCAATACATTCATTAAAAATGTGACATAATGGTACGCAGAGATATTCGATGAACTTTTTGACAATTTTATTGCCAAGACCATCTGGGCCACAAGCCTTTGTGTTTTTCATACACTTTGTAATTCTTATAATTTATATTTCATCTATAGGTTTCATGAACATGGATTTCGAGCTTTTAATGCCGGTATTGAGAAGAAGCTCCTTATAACTTTTATTGTTATCCTTGGTTAGATGCAGTGTTTCACCAACATTGACAAAAAAATTGTTAAATATATTACTTATGTTATATTCATCTTCGATCAATACATTATTTTCCATTAATTTAATTCTGTCTTTTGTAGTACACTTATTTTTACCAGTATTTTCATTAACTAAACGCCACACTACCTTACTCTTACATTTAGCCTTTAGTATAGTATTTTTTGTGTGTAAGATCCGCGCAGTAGATAGTGTTCGTTTGAGCACGCTTTTGTACATTTTGTAGTAAGAATTTAATTTGGAATTATCATGCCTATCTTTACGTTGTTGAAGCAACAAAGTTCTCTTTTTCCTACACGACACTCGAATACCCTTTGTCAACCAGGTTTTACACTGCTTTCCGATTTTTCTTTTAATATTTTTTTCAGGAAAGTCTTTATTTATCAATCTTGTAATCGTTTGAATAAATAGGTTTAATTTTTCGTCAATATCGATGTTTTCCTGCAGAAATCCCCAGTCGGTTGCTTTAAGATGTTCTATAAATGCTTTAGAAGCTTTTTTAGACATGCGTCTGGTTAAGTATCCTATAGTCTGTGAGTTCATTTTTGCAACTTTGAGGTCAAAGGAAGCTAGTTGTGCATCAAGGTCAGAAAAGGTACAAGGTATTACCTTGGCATTAATGATGTCATAAATGTTTGTCATAATGTTGTCTACAGTGGTATGGCTAGTACTAGTTACCCGTGTATATTCCAATATTGTTGGTTTGATGTTGTGTTCTAAGAGAATTTGTAGAAATTGTTTAGTAAAGTTATTTGATACTTGTAGGTTTATATTAAAGTCACCACACATTATAGTTTGATGGACTTTATTTTTTTAAAGGAATCTTTCCAATTGAATAAAAAATTCGGATATTTTGAATTTAGGGTCATTACTTCTGTATACTACACTAATAAGCACTTTCTTTCTACTCGGGAGAGTAAATACTAGCCCACTAATCTCAAATATATTTTCTTTGCATACTGACTTGGTATCAAATTTTTTGCATGAACCAACTAAGTCATCTCTAATAAAAATCATCGTACCACCTCCCCTGCGAAGAGTCCTGGAGAAACAGGCACCTACAGCATAGCCCGGGAGTTGGATGGATTTATGTTCTTCTGGTTCAAGCCAGGTCTCAGAGACGCAAATGAAACAGGGCCTGGTATCGATATCAGTAGCTATGAAGGCCTCTAAACTTAACAGTTTGTTAGCAAGGCGATTAATGTTCAGATGCATAACTGTTAGGTTGTCGCCTTCCAGGTCGTGGCATTGGAGGTGATAGCTATTATTTATAAAAAAGCATTGCTGTTATAGAACTTTTCGTTAATTGTTTTCAATGAGTGGCTTATAGTACTGGCCAGCTTATATTTACCACTGCGACGGAGCTTATAACCATCAAAGTGATAGTCACCTCGATCAAATTGGAAGTCTCCGTCTTGGAGGTGGACATGTTTGTATGAGGCGAACCGATCCATTAAACCCTTGTTAAAGCTATCTACGTATTGGTTATAAGTTGTTGAGTCTGGAGCGATACTATAGGGAACCTTACATAATATTATATTAGTATTAGTTAATTTATTTATACACATTTCCATGTCATTAAGTACAAGCCTTATAGGTTTAACATTAAAATCATTTACTCCACACATAATTACCACACAATTTTGCTTGCTAAAGTTTGAGACCTTAGCTTCAATGTCCTTTAATACGCGTTTAGTGGTTCCCATAAATATAATATCAGCTGTGAAATCATAATCACCTTTCCGTATTTTTGCCAGAGGAGACAACAGCTCCGTTCCGTGATAATCAGAGAGTAATAACAATTTTGGCTTTTTGGGATTTTCTTCTTTGGCGTGGTTGTCGTCTTTAGGCCTTTTTGTCTCGTTGTTTTTATTGTTTTCAATCAAGTCTATAAAATTTCCTAATTTACAAGTAAGTTTTTGTACGAGATCACTACAACAGTCAAGATGATGTGCTAGATTATCTTTGTTTTTAATCTCTTCAGTTTCCTCTGTCAAGCTTAAATTCTCTTTAGTTATTTGGTCTAAATTATTTTGTAGCTTTTTTATTTTACGGTTCAATTTTCGTGTATGACGCTGCAAAGCCTTAATTTCAATCGTTTTGGCATCAATTGATTTGGTCTTTGGGAAATCATTGCTAGGATTTGAAGTTAGTGATTTTGAAGCTTCTTCTCTTAACATTTGATATAGTCTTCTATTTTCACTTTCCAGCTCCGTGATTCTTTCGTATAACTGTATATTTTCATCTACTTTTTTTTTTCATTCTTTGTCTCAGAGGAGTAATTATATCTATAGTATCAAGATCAATCTGTGAATTATTAAACGTGGTTGAATTGCGTTTCCAGTAGTTCATTTCTGACTCAAGTAGGGAAACTCTTTATTTCTCATCTTTTAGCAGTTTCTTTAGATTAGCATTTTCCTCTTTTAATTTTGTAGTAAAGTCTGCGTCTCCGAGATTTACATTTTCAGAGAGTTCATGAAAAGAATTTGAAGTTGGTACGTTAACAGTTATAGATTCTTCTAGTAGTACATCATTCAAAGGTGGTTGGGCCGCTTTTGGGGCAGACTTGGCGGGCTTTCGGACTGTCACATTATTTATCTCAGCCTCAGCCATCATTTCAACGTATATAGAATAAAATTAATTTTATGATGCTAAATTACTTTCTTCCAAAGTTCTTAATAACTCCCTCTAGCGAAGATAGTTGGAACTAGCAGTACGTACTATCGCATCTAAAAAATTTTGTTTGTAGCCATTGATAATTGCGTGGAATGAAACGCCACGATGACGTTTAAGTTACATGTCAATGTTAACTGTCATCTCAGTCCAATCAGCTGATCGTAAGATTATGTTTAATTGTGATTCGTGCTTCAGCTTTAAATGATATTTAAAAAACCGGTCAAGTGCGAGTCGGACTCGCGCGCCGAGGGTTCCGATATACCTATAGTATTTTTGGAAGCAATAAAGTCCATTTTCAGGACCGCAAAAGTAAATTTGTTTGTAAAGGTTTTTTGCAGATTTCTGAAAAACTGTGCAACTTAGAAAGATCGTTTTATTTTTGCTGTAAAGTTTACATAAACTTCTGTCAACTGTAATTAATTCAGATTTTCCCTTACTCAAACTTCGGAGATAAGGGGGGGGGAATGGTATTTTTTTGACATTTTTCATCATAACTTGAAAACTAAGAAACTTAAAAAAATACAAAAATATATTTTAAAATGTACAAGTAAAGCCCTTTCATATTGTACAAGCCGTCCAGCCGTGCCACCTTGTACCAGGCACGAGTGTGGACGACAACTGCGGTGCGGGGTGCGGGAGGCGCGACATCGGCCCTCTACAAAACCAGCTGCAGCCCCGACGCGCACACATTCTACCGGCCTTCTAAAGCTCGTATCGACGCCAACTATATCACGCGCGCGCTTCTCTAATTATTAAGTAGAATTGTCAATATAATTACTTCTTTTGTAATTTTACATCTTTTATTTCTCTTGTGTGCCTCGCGCACATAAATTGCCCCCCCTTGAAAGCACAGGGTTGCTTTCAAGAATCATGGAGAAGGCACATGCGATTGAGTGCCCGCCTGACGACTCCTCTTGCTGTCTTGATGTCGGCGACTCTGGATATTCCATCCGTTCCAGGGTAGAGTTTGACTACTCGTCCTAAGCGCCACAGCAATGGAGGTGTACTGTCCTCTTTAATGATGACCAGATCCCCTTCTTGTAGGTCTTTGCTCTTTGTTTTCCATTTATAACGTTGTTGTAATTCTGTTACGTATTCTCTCTGCCAGCGATGCCAAAAATGCTGTCTCATTTGCTCCATCATCTTGTAACGGTCCAGCTTCTTGGTGTTGACGTCCAGTAGAGAAGACCCAGGCAGCGAGGTCAATGGCCTGCCAAGGAGAAAGTGCCCTGGTGTGAGTGCGGTGAAATCGTTGGGAGAAGGGGAGAGTGGGGAAAGAGGACGACTATTAAGGATTGCTTCAATTTGTGCAAATAAAGACGCAAGCTCTTCAAAGGTGAGATGCGTATTGCCTAGAATGCGTTTAATATGAAATTTAGCAGACTTAATGCCTGCCTCTGCATAGCCGTTGAAATTAGGAGCGTAAGCCGGAGAAGATGAATTTAATGTTTTCATTAGCAGCGAATTCTGACATGGAATCTGAATGCAGTTTAAAAAGATCACTTATTTCCTTTGCCGCTGCAACAAAATTGCGACCATTATCACAAAATATTTCATTGGGCTTGCCCCTACGCGATATGAAGCGGCGAAGAGATAGTATGAAAGCTTCCTTAGATAACTCACTAACGGCTTCTAAGTGAACACATTTGTACCTCATACAAATAAAAAGGCATAGATAGCATTTAGTGATTTTACAGCCACGGCCACGACGATCTGTAATGAGAAAGGGGCCTGCAAAATCCATTGCCACAGTAGAAAATGGAAAGTCTGGTATCAAGCGCTGTTGAGGCAATGAACCCATAATATTTGACATTGTTTTACCATAGTGCCGTCTACAAATAACACATCCGCGAGCCGTGCGTCGTGCCAGGTCCCTACCTCCTATAGGCCAGTACTGCTCACGAACAGACGACAACAACAACTGCGGCCCTGCGTGTAAGAGGCGAGTGTGTTCATTTGAGAATATTAACTTTGTGAGTTTGTGTTTAGAACATAAAAGAACAGGATGTTTAGTAGAAAAGTCTAAGTCAGACTTATGAAGCCTGCCCCCCACTCTCAGGAGTCCCTGAGAGTCAATAAAAGGGGATAAAGAAGCGATCTTCGATTTTCGACTTAGAGTTTTATTATCGAGTGCTTTAAGTTCTGTATAAAATGATTGTTGTTGCGAGAGATGTAGAAGAACTTGTGTAGACCTTTCTAATTCACTAACGGAAAAAGGACCATTACGTTTTTGTTTTTTGCATTTATTATCAATAAAGCGAAGCACATATGCCATGACTCGCTTTATCTTGTTCAAGCTAGAAAATCTATCAAAGTCAATTACAGCCGGAGGTTGGCTTGTGTCTACGAGTAGAGATGTAACCGATTTTTTGGTTTCAGGTATGACTTTCACTTCATCTTCTTTGTGCAAGGTCGGCCATTTTTCTTCTGGTTCGTGAAGGAAGTGAGGGCCATGCCACCATGAGTTTTGTGCCATGACATGCTGCGGATCATTTGGATTTCAGGGGGGACCGAGTCATCCCAATCAAGCTTGAGACACCAAAGTGTTTGCAAAAGAATTTTCGGCTTGACAGTGCACAATGTGAGAAGGCCTAAGGGATCGAATATTTTAAATGTTGTAGATAAGATGATGCGTTTGGTGACAGTGCTTGACAGTTTTGTGTCATCTATGTCAAAATGAAGGATGTCTTTGTTGGGATTCCATCCTAAACCTAATGTGTGGTGAGATTGGCTGAGTGCTAAATTGTTATTCTCCGTATTTTTTGATTCTGAATCTATGACTACTTGAGAATTGGAGCGATATTTTCGCAAATTAAAGCAGCCTGAATTTAGAGAGCATGAGACTGACCTTTTAACATGAAGCAAGTCAGTCTCTGTGTCAGCTCCTGTTAATAAATCATCACAGTAAAAGTCGTTACGTATGATGTTTTTTATAAGAGGGTTATCGGTTTCCTCTGCAAGCTGCCATAGACAGCGAGCAGCTAAAAAACTAGCACTTGCAAATCCGTAAGTTACAGTATTAAGTCTGAGGGAACGGATAGGAAGATGTTCGTTCTCGCGCCATAAAATAAGCTGTAAGTCTCGATCTAACTCGTTCATAGTAATCTGCCTGTATTGCTTTTCTATGTCTCCTGACAATACATATTTATAATGACGAAATCTTAATAGAATGTTGAACAGCGAATCTTGAATGTTGGGACCAACCATCTGTAGGTCATTGATGGAGAAGCCAGAAGAAGTCTGCGCCGATGCGTCGAATACTACGCGAACCCTACTGGATTCACTACTTTCTTTTATTACGGGATGATGTGGCAAGAAGAAGGAAGTGATGGGACGCTGAACAGCTGCTTCAGAAAGATGACCTAACTCTCGATACTCATTAATGAAGGCAGAGTAAGAAGCTTTAAGTTCCGGCCTTTTGTCAAGGCGCCTTTCTAAGGCAAGGAACCTTTTTTTAGCTAAATAATAAGAATCACCCAGGCAGTCAGGGGAATCTATTAATGGCAGTCTGACACAAAACCTACCGTCTTCTTGCCTATAGGTATTTTCAGTGAAGTGCCTTTCCGACTCAGTGTTAATAGGCTGATGCTTCTGAGGGGAGGGAAAATCTTCATATTCCCAGAATTTGGGTAACTGTGAGTTAAGGTCCATATCATCATGAGTGACGAAGTTGCAGGATATGTAAGAATCCTTTTTTGTGCTAGGATTGGCTGATAATAGCGGACCAGCTAATAACCAACCAAGATGCGAATTATGAAGAATAGGCTGCTTGCTGCCTAAAGGACGTGTTTCTGTGCCGATAAGGCTCCAAAAGACGTCGGCTCCTAAGAGCACGTCAATCTGAGACGGTCGATCGAAAGTAGGGTCTGCAAGTTTGATAGATGATGGTATTTGCAAGTTATGATGTATATGACGCTTAGGAATGTTGCCTGTGATATGAGGCAGTACTAAGAAGTGCTGTGTTTGCGAGTATGTGCCTTGCCTTGACCTGATAGTCGCAGAACAGCGTTCGGGAATGACATCAAGTGATGTGTCACCTATACCTAAAACAGAAGTGGCAGTAGAAGGGGCAGAAGCCAGTTGAAGTCGCATTTTAAGGCTATTCGTTATAAAAGAAGACTGGCTTCCGCTGTCAAGAAGTGCCCTTACGGTTTCAACCTTATTATTAAGAGGATTAACTACATCAATTAAGGCTGTGGAGAGAAGAACTTCGGTAGAAGAAGTTGTATTCATAACAGTGGAGAAGGAAGAAGAAGAAGAGGGAGAGGCTTGCTCTTGGCTTCCTTCTTTATTATGGTTGTTCGCAGGATTAGAGTTGGATGAAGTGTGCGATGAAGTTGTATCAGTAGTGTCTATGTGTTTGTGTAGTACAGTGTTATGTCGCCTCTTACACACACGGCAACCGCCGAGCCGGCAATGTGATGCATCGTGGTCTGGTCGCAAGCAATTGAGACACAGCTTAAGCTTCCTGGCCTGCTCCCACTTTTCGTCAACTGACAGGGCCTTGAATACGATGCAGTCGAAGATTCGATGCTTTCCCTGGCAGACGGCGCACGGCCTCGGAGTGCGATCATTTCCTGAAACTGTAAAAGTATGTGTCTGAGAACCCGTGGCTTGATTGCTAATTCGTGACCCGGCTTTACTTTGTTTATTCCTAGACCTGTACAATGCCTCCAATACATCGGCACGAGATTGCAGAAACCCCTTAAAGTTTTCAAGAGTAGGTATATCTGATAATAAATCATTACGATATTCCTCCCATTTTGTACGCGTGACAGAGTCTAGCTTCTCAGTGGCCATGTGTATTATTAGGGTGTCCCAGTGATCAGTGGGCTGTCCTAGTGTATGAAGAGCCCTTAAATTTTTTGTGATGTGATCATTTAGATACCTTAGTGCCTTGTCAGACTCACGCTGAATAGGCTCGATGATAAATAAAGAATTAAGATGATTGCTAGTAAGTTGACGTTTGTTGCCATACCTGTTGCACAGAAGTTCCCACGCTTGTTTGTAATTACTACTGGAGACTTCCAAGTTGGAAATGACACGTGCAGACTCACCTTCTAGCAGGTTTGTAAGATAATGAAATTTATGAATGTCTGGCATTCTGTCATTATTATGAATCAGGGACTCATACGTCTCCTTAAATTCCAACCATTTAAAAAAGGAACCATCATATTTATTTATTTTTATTAGTGGCAACTTAAATCCGGTTGTGTCATGATGACAGCAAGACCGGCTGGAGCTAGACTTAGCACTTTTATCATCAGAAAAGTGCTCCTTAGGCTTGGAAGTTTCCAGAAGGTTCTGCGCGACAGCTATGCAACGATGCAAGTTGCGCTCTATTTCTTCTCTTTCTGTAAGTTCGTCGTTTAGGCGTTCTGCATTCAGAACTTCCATGCTAGACTGAATGTTGTCAAATTTATGTCCCAACTCCAAAAATTTGTCTAATTTTAAATTTAATTCATTAACTTCAATTGGCGTTAAATCGCGATTTTGAAGTTGCTTAAGAAAGTTATCGAAGCGAGTGATCTGGCCTTTAATCGAGCTTCTCTTTGTTTTGAGAGTGGCATAATCATCGCTTTGATTATCATCAATTACTTCCTCGTCCTTTGTTCCCATTTTTTAAATCTAAATTAAGCACAAAGGCAAAAAATATTAAGAAGTGTTGCAGTTGGGTCATAAATTATAATAAAGGCAAGAAAAAATTATTATGTTATAAGTTATTATTGGAAAAACGGCTTACGCCCCTTATTTCTGCTAGTACGACGCAGCGTCAGCAAGCCGGCTGACACGTGCGAAATAGGCGCGGCAAGCAGCAGCGAGGCGAAGTAGGTAGGTAGCGCTCGGACGGAGCCGGCCGGCGCACGGGAAGGTCACGCAGCGGGCGCGTGATCGGACTGGAATGCGCAGATAAGCAAGGCGTGAACAGGCGTGTATTTAAATGATGCGCAATATTATCAAAATATTCGAGTTAAATTGTTTTGAAATAAGGATAGTATGCTTCTACAAATAGGAAATTATTGTAGGCAGTAAAGGTAAACCTTTAAGAGGAAATTTTACGGTATGTACCGGCAAATGGAAATTTAAATTGGAATAAAAATTGTGTATAACAAGCAAAGATGCAAATTTATTTGAACAAAATTATTATGAAGTATCTATTATGCGATTGTGTGAATGTAGGTATGATGCGATGTATTTATACGATGTAGCTATCTTAAAGAAGCGCTGAAAGCAAAGTAGTGCTTAGCAGCGTGGTATGAAGAGATAGCATATAATGTAGCTACCTTCTAGAAACGCCGAAAACGTGTAAGTTCTTAGCAGCGTTATTAAGAAGAAGAAGATAGCCACTTATTGATGAAAAGGTATGAATGATGTTGCGTGTTTAGAGCAAAATTTGGACAAAAATATGCAATATGATGAGGATGTATGATGATATGATGAAAAGAAGCAATAAAATTATGATGAAAAAAGACGTAGGTAGGTAGGCAACACGCGCGTTATGAAGAGCTCAATCGACTAAATTTGCAAAAATTTAAGCAGGAAAAAGGAAGGAAAAGAAAGGTAAGCTCACGGCACTCCCCTTGAACAGGTGATGAACGATGCGAGGCGATGATGACCCGGTTTCGGTTGACTGGGGGCCACGCAAACACGTGGCGGCGGACGACCAGGGCCGGAACGGGCTTCCTCTGTGGTTCTCACTTGTCGGGCTTGACGCGAAGTTACCGTTTCGTGTGGATGGCCGCAAATCTCTTGCTGATGATCTTCACTCGGGTCTTGAAATCAGCTCGACGGAGTGGAGATATGTTGCGTGGCAAAATGGCGGCGCGCGCGAGGCCTGCGCAGCGCAATATCGCGACGAAATATTCGATGACTGCGGCCCACCCGGGGGCGCCAATTTATGTGCGCGAGGCACACAAGAGAAATAAAAGATGTAAAATTACAAAAGAAGTAATTATATTGACAATTCTACTTAATAATTAGAGAAGCGCGCGCGTGATATAGTTGGCGTCGATACGAGCTTTAGAAGGCCGGTAGAATGTGTGCGCGTCGGGGCTGCAGCTGGTTTTGTAGAGGGCCGATGTCGCGCCTCCCGCACCCCGCACCGCAGTTGTCGTCCACACTCGTGCCTGGTACAAGGTGGCACGGCTGGACGGCTTGTACACATATGATACCCCACTCGACCTAGTAGCGACAATTTGAAATTTGGCCCCCCCTATTTTGGCCCCCTTTACATTAATAATCATACTTTTTTCAAAAAATTTTCATGTGCAATTAAGTTGGGCAACTATATTCTAAAACTATTCCAAATTTCAGCTCGCTAGCGTAAGTGGTTGCTGAGATATAGAGGTGTGACAGACAGACGGACAGACAGACAGACAGACAGACAGAGCGGCACCATAAGGGTTCCTTTTTTTTTCCATTTTGGTATCGGAACCCTAAAAATGAGCTTCAACGGTAAAATTTAAGCCGTACCTTGATAACTTCTTGATGAAATTGTAGTAATTAAGTTGAATCTCGAAGTGAACAAATAGTGGACAATAGTGTGCTGCAGGCCGCCGGATGATATTGATAGGTTATAACCAGTTTGTAAGTAATTTTAACACTAAAACTTAAAATAATTTGGCACTAATCTGTTTATACACCACGGCTACGTTCCGTTCCTGTCTGTGTATTATACATACATACATACATAACATCACGCCTAGTTCCCGTCGGGGTAGGCAGAGACCACAGTTCTCCACCTGCTACGATCTTGACATACTTCCCTTGCTTCCTGAACCTTCATCAATCCTTTCATACATGCTCGTCGGTTTAGGGTACTTTTAACCTGGCCTTTATTCAGAACGTCCTGAATTTGGTCCTGGTACGTTCGCCGAGGCCTTCCCCTTCCAGCGTTTCCATTCACTCTCGCCTTGTGGATCTCTTTCGTCAATCTTCCTTCATTCAACCTCTCTACATGACCAAACCATCTCAGCATCCCTTTTTCAATTTTAGTCACTACGTCTTCTTTTACGCCAAAACGTTCTCTTATCACACTATTTCTAATCCTGTCACTCAATTTCACACCAATCATACTCCTCAACGCTCTCATTTCTACTGCATTAATTCTACTTTCATGCTTTTTCTGCCATACCCAGCTTTCACTGCCGTACATCAGTGTTGGAACTAAAACGCCTCTATGAACAGCCAGACGAGCCTTGTGAGACACCTTCTGACTCTTCATAAAAGCATGCAGAGCACCATTCACCATGTTTCCAGCATTCACTCTTCTTTCGATATCACTTTCACACTTTCCATCTCTCGTAAACTTAGAACCCACCTGTGTATTATATTGCGACGATTTTATCTAGTACGGCTCTGTGTGCATAATTTTCTTAATACTTATGTGGGTACACTCTGTGTCATAAACTCACAATTTTTTGTTGTCATGGTAATTCAGAACATAAATATCTGCTGTTGTTTTACCTTCATACAGCGTTATAATTTTTCTTGACGTAATAAGTGCTATATATATTATGTGTATTTTTCGGACATTTTCCTTTTATCATTTCGAGCAAGGCGAAGCAGCGTACTTGTTATATCTGTTTACATTTGTAGGTAATAATGGTTAATCTGAGGGTGGGTGGATCGAAACTAAATTTATTTTATAAAAATGTATGTGGCCTACGAACCAAGTGTTTAGAACTGTACAACCTCGAACGTAGAACACTTAGGTACTTTGACAGTACAGATCCTTTTATTGATTCTAAAATCTCATTTAAGAATAAATTAGCTACCTTCAATATTTTTACCCATAAAAATTGGAAAGGTGTGATTATGTGTGACAGTCCAACATGTTCTGTTGGTATCCCTGCTTAATGGTTTTTTTTTTCTTTAACTGACCGATCCCAAGACGGTAGTCGTAGGGCTAGGCAGGGTTCAAGATTTATACATACTGTCACTGCCTCGAACGCTGTATTGGAAAGATAAAATTGACATTTTATTTTATTTTTCTGGCGCGATAATAATATCTTGCAGTCGCGCCTTACTTGTTTCGGATAGTGGTTCGGCATACATTGCTCGTTGAAGTAAGGATCTTGGAATTAACAGAAACAATCCTCCTAGCAATGTAGGCCGAATTAGTGTCTGGGTTTGGAAGGGTGTGGTTTGAGGCTCTAGTGTTTATATTAGTTTTAGATCCACAAATCCTTAAATACTTAGCTTGTAAATGTGCTAATATGCTAAGTTAGTTGCTTTGTTTTGTTTTGCTTTGTATGCATGGAATGTTGTACGTAGGTATTTAAATGCATCTTATAGAAATGCTATACTTAAGTCTGTTTTCAACGTAAGTAATATTTCCGTGGACAGCTGTTATTGGCCTATAAGGTAATAAGATCTTTTAAACAATATATATAATAAGTGCTGTTGTTGTCCCAAATAAACAATAAATAAATAAAATAAAAATAGATAGGTACGAAGTTCTCTAGTACACCCTCCAAGGAGCTGAAGTAGTCCACTTTATCATTGGGGCTGTAAAGGACACCAAGAAGTATTTTTTTGTGGTGAACTACGACCTCCAAAAAGAGATATTCTAAAGAACCTGCACTGTCCGACGGGGAGCAAGAAATTACACTGGCAGGTAAGCAGCTGCGTAGGTAGATACCAACGCCTCCACCACCTCGACCAGTGCGATCATTGCGGTAAAGTAGGTAACCTGGCAGGGAGCAGCTAGTAGATGGGAGTGTTGGTTTTAACCAGGTTTCAGAGACAAGAATGCAATCGACTACGCCGGCCCCAAAGGATGCGAGAAGATCGGAATAGTGAAATAAAATACTCTAAGCGTTGATATGCACCAAGGAAAGGAATTTAGAATTGTTGATAAAAGCTCTCGTTAGTTTTTCGTCAAGTGGATCAGCATCAGAAACAGAAGTGTTAGTACTACTCACAGCGCTTTCGTAGTCATCATTTTATTAGTTTTGTAATGAAATAAGTGATAAAATTATTTACGATTTGCCTTCGTGTGTTTTTAAAGTAGCTATAGGAACTTTACTTAGCAGTTATCACCGGAAAAAGAGACAAACATTATGGTTAGTTTTTGAGCACATTATTTTAGGATTCACGATATGAGAGTAGATAAAGTTGTGTATGCAACTCCACATGATTAGGTATAAAACACTCGTGTCTTCTATTATGGAACTTGGCTCGCTACGCTCGCCTGCGTCCCATAAACCGACACTCGAGTTTTAAACCCCTCATTATGTACCGTTGCATAAACTACTATTATAAATACACGCATTGCTAACGCAGTTTATGCCAATAGTTAAGGGGATGCTTTTTCCCTCCGGAGCGATCGGGCAACTTTACCGATCGGTCCACTTTTTTTTAATAATTTGGCCCATTTATAATTTAACCCACATTTGGGGACATTTCTCCCATCGTCGTGTAATAGAATATTCTTCAGTTTTTAGAATATTGTGTTATTTGAAGTTAAAAATATGGCGATCCGTCAGTGTCGAGTGAAATAAATGATTGGACAATGCTTCCCTTTTAAAGCGATAGTAAACTTTACAAAGGAAAATGTCCATGGCATTTAGAGACAACACAAACTGTGCTTATACACGAGATCTTCATCAGCTGCGCACTCCGTAGTCAATTAACTGATTAATACACTATCTCTAGTATCCACTAGACCACTAAATTCACAATAAACAAAAATTTCAATCGAGCAGGAAAACTTCCCGCCAAGAAGTCCCGGTCCACATTCCAGTTCGGCCTGCCTTTGAGGGTTCCGTACAAGGAAAAAAAACTAACGCTAATGGGATTACTTTTTGGTCCGTCTGTCTGCCTTTTTCTCACGAACGGTTATAGGTATCGAGATGAAATATCATCAAATCATCATCATACCACCCCATGAAACGTCAATTGTAGGACAGGGAGCTACCTCCAGAACTCCATTAAAAACGCGTGGTACTTTAGACGAGATTTTTTACAGTCCCAACGCTTAGAATGCAATATCCCGTGAAATATTTAAGAACCGTTTGAGGTTGTGGCTGCTGAAAGAGCAGTTTTATGATATCAATAAACTGTTAAATACGCCAGTGCCTTCTAAGAGCAAGAAAATTTTGCAATATAAATCTGTGATAAACGTATTGCTTATGTTATTTTAATATCATTTACATTTTTTATATACAATTTTACAACGATTTGTAACAATGGTTATGAATAAAGAATTGTATGAAACTGGAACAACGGAGAGGATTTAACATAGCACTCTCGTAAGCGTTGCGGCTGGCAACCGCTGTTGTTGGTGACCGCAGTAGGCATGTAAAGTACGACACACAGAAAGATGCTGCTACCCATCCTCCGGTTCATAAGCCCTTAGTCACCTATTACGACACCTTCGAGTAGAAATGGGTTGGCACTTTTCTTTGCTGGCACCACACGGCTGAAAAATCAAATATTAAGGCCAAATATCCTTGATGCTGTGAAAAATTACTTGCTTCTACGACAAAACAATCAAAAGATACGACTTTTTCTGTCTCCGTCTCCATAATTTATGAAGCAAGCCAAAACTCAAACGGCACTCTCATTTGTCCTTGAATCATAAAATTTGGCAAGAAGCTAAGTCTCCCAGCACGACTAAAGGAAATCGTCTAAAACTTTTCTCACAACCAATTAAACCATCATAAGTGAGCTCCTGTTTCATATAAAAGACGGGTCAAATTTCAGTGGAGGCGGAGATTTTAAAATCAAAGGGCAAAAGCTTGTTGTATAAGGTGGACAGGCACGGAACCCTTACTAAGCGAGTTCGACTCGCAATTGGCTGGTATTTTGTAAACAAACGCATACGTTTCTTTTTAATAGTCCCACAGCCCCTTATTCCTGTTTCCTTCGTTTACAGGAATATTCGCAAAATCTCAAGGTAGCTTCCTTGCAAATGTTAAACCGATCACTATGTAACAAGATTCACCGAAGAGATATGTCAAAAATACTTTGTACTAGTGATGAAATATCTGATATAAATAAAGTAAGTTGATTATTTTTAGAGGATCTGTATTGACTGGTTAGCCTACTGGACTACGGAGGTCAGATAGCAGTAAATTATATGTTCGTGAAATTCCCCGGATTGCGGAGAAGTCGTAGGTTCAGGAAGTGTTGAAATAGAAATAGATTTTTTAATGCGAAATCGGCAACCCCCCCCCCCCCCCCATATTATTAACACATTTGCTCATAAAACAGCTTTATTTGCACTGTATTAAGGTCCACTGTCTATTTTCTTGAGGGTTTAATGAAAGCCAGGACGAACTGGTCGATAGATACTTTATATTGTAAGTAATATCTAGCTAGGTTTACAAGTGTGAAAGAGAATGAGAGGCTCTGCGTAATTGCCTTTATATCCAAGTTTAGCGCCATCTGGTTTCATATTTAGGATGTAGGAAAGAAAAGGAGCTGTTTTGTCGACGGCTCTAATTTGATATAATGTGAGTTATTGACAAGCTACAAATCAGATGTCGCTAGCATTAACATTTTGCCCCCCTTGAAATAGTAATTAAATTGCTATTTTAAGATAAATAAAAAAATAGAAATAAATGAAACTGCCTATCGTTTATGTTACGTGTATTTGAAAGTATGAAAATTTAATAATTATTTAATTTAAAAGGTACAACAATACAAATTATAAACTTTTATACAAATACAAAACTATATACAAAACTTTCCTGTTTATACATTTTCAAAAAGTTACAATTATATCATGTACAAGTGAAGTACAAATTATGTGTCTCTTCTTTGTCGTATCGCTCTTGTAGTCCAGTCAATCTACGATATGAGGTTGCATTAAATGCACATTAGGGGATAATTTGTTAAATTACCAGTAAAAATATTCAAAAATTGAAAACCACAGTAATCCCCGATATAAGGTTGATATTCTTAAAACCAGTCAGCTCAGCACAGGTCAGCTTATAATGGTAATTTTACAAAAAAATGTTTTTCAAAATTGCCGAATTTAATTAATTTACGGCTTCAAATAGCCTATATTACTATTCAAAATGAATTTCCCTAAAAGTGCATTTAATGCAACCCTCTCCATACAAACTTTCGTAGATTTACTGGACTATTGGCAGAACGGTCGTGGTCACGTCGAGGCATCGGTGGTAGAGGCGGATACAGCTCTCCGCATACGATCTCCCGCCATCTCTCCCTGTTTGCAGACTGTCTGGTGCAGTCAGATACGCGGCTTCCTTCTGCGGATTTCAGATTCAGATAATTTTTTATTCAATGTAGATTCTTTACAGAATACTTATTGAATGTCATGCAGAATACAATGCAAATAGAGCGAGTCTACTCCGTTTTGGATTGCGCTATGGCAGCGTAAAAGAAACGGCAAGAAACCACTGCAGCACGGCCTACTTTAAGAGTCGGCTTTTTACAATGTGTTTCTTGTGTTTCGCTGGAATATCAGAGCACCATACCTCTTTGTCATTCATATTGTCATCCAATCTATAGTAAGCTTTTTTACATAACGTTTGCTTTACACATTCTTTAAACTTTCTCTCAGGTAATTGCACTATATTGTCAGGTATTTTGTTGTAGTATCGTATACACAGACCAACGAAAGATGTATTGACTTTAGTTAATCTAGTATATGGTTGATCAATTTTATGCTTATTTCTAGTATTAAAATTATGCCTGTCACAAATTTTAGGTAATTGATGAATGTTCTTTCTAGCATACATTATATTTTCATAGATATACTGGCATGGCACTGTCATAATGTTGATTTCCTTGAACAGTTCTCTCAGGGAATCACGAGTCTTCAGGCAATAAATTGCTCTTATAGCCCTCTTTTGTAAAACGAATATTGAATGTATATCAGCTGCTCGGCCCCAAAGCAGTATGCCATAAGACATAATGCTATGGAAGTAGCTAAAGTAAACCAGCCTTGCAGTAGCTACATCAGTAAGTTGTCTGATTTTTCTAACAGCATATGCAGCCGAGCTCAATCGACCAGCGCATAAGTGACCTTCCGCGCGATCTGGTTCCCTCCACTTTTCCCTGCACGACCAATTATGTGTACTTAGTACAAATAAGGCTCGAGTCTGAATAAGACTCAGACAACCAAAGTAGGTCAAAAACCCGTGTCTTGGCTGTCAGGGGTCTTCATGGCGTGGTAAGCGAGGTAAGTACTAACAATGTTGAAAAGCTAGGTAAAAACGGTCCAGAAGTGAATGTGTGATTGTGTGTGTTTGTGTGTCAGTGTTAATATGTGTGAAGAGTGGAAGCTGAGTGTGTGTTGGTGGGTCATATCATGTTATTCTTACTAGCAGTTGTTCCGTTTCATCATAGGTAAGGGGTATCAGCCATGTCATTATTTTAGATTTAACCTCGTATTTGATATATGTGTATATATTTTTGCTTTTTGTGCAATATTGTATAAATATGAACTCAAAGACTCAAATTGTCGTTGTTCAAAAGCTGTTTTACAAGGTATTTTTATTTTATATTTTATTTTATTTATTAAGGATATCCAACATACACATATTTCTTATCAGAACTTATACAGCGTGAATTTGTAGTGGTTTCACACCCGAAGCCCAGTGATTCTGCTCATGATAACAAGCAACTTTCCCGAAGAAAAAAATTTTTTACTCGAAAAAAATTTTTCGCCGCCCCATACAAAATGAGTCGATCACGTGACCACTTTACTATGGAGAGGCGAAAAATTTTTTTCGAGTAAAAAATTTTTTTCTTCGGGAAAGTTGGTTGTTATCATGAGTAGGAAACCACTACAAATTCACGCTGTATATAAACGCCAATCATAGGATAACACAAAAAAACAACTTACTAAATTTTTTTATAAAAGTTATAGTTTTAAAGTGAATTATACTTAGTTATAGGTTCTTATTCAGAAACATGAAAAATAACTAAGTTAAATTTAAAAAGAATTAATAAATATATTTTAAAATATATATTAATAAATAAATATATTTCAAAATATATATTAATAAATAAATATATTTTAAAATATATATTAATAAATAAATAAATTTTATAAATAAAATAAAATAAATAAATAATTTACAATTAAAATTAGCAGGAATACGAGAAAAGTCTGAAAGCGATAAAATTGTTAGGCTAAGAAAGTGATCAAGTAAAATCAAAGTCGTTTTAAAAGGTTTGATATATACGAGTAGGTAGCCTTAGAAAGCGAAAATATATACAGATTGCTAAAAGACTTGTTGTAATTAGAAGTAGTCCGACTAATAAATCCATTTTGCCCATAATTGGTGTGACTTTGGGGGACATCGAAGACTTTATGCAAAGAATACCTAGGTTTTCTTTGGGGTGCATGCAAATTGACAAGAGATGTAAGGGACAATCCAAACGTGAATTAACAATATCGGGAAGAAAGGTCATATCTAGTAGTCTTCTACGGTTGGTGAGAGTGGTGATACCGTGGTGCTTACAGGCGTCTTCATAGGTTTCGAATTGCTGTTTAATGCGATAATTAAGATGCTTTACAAATATTTTTTTGTATTCTTTCTATTTTATAAGTGTATAGCGTATGAGGGGTTCCAAATAATACTAGTATACTCCAAAAGACTACGCACGTATGCATAGTATGTCATTTTGATACATTGTAAGTCCGTGAAAGGTTTACAAACTCTGATGACAAAGCCAAGACCTCTGTAAACCCTATCTGTGATCGTAGTAATATGGTCCGACATGCTCATTTTTGAATCCAACACAACTCCTAGATCTCTTACTTTGTTAACTTTACGCAAGGTGACGTTGTTTAATTTGTAATGAAAGATAATAGGGTTATTCTTGCGGGTAAAGCTAATTTTGTTGTTAATGTAGTATTGGGTTAAATTATTTAAATCATCTTGTAATTTCAAACAGTCATCTGGTGAGCTTACTTTAAGAAAAAATTCCTTGTCATCAGCGTAAAGTAGATGTTTTGAAAAAGTAAAGCACTTGTCTATATCGTAAAGATAGGCGTTATAGAAAAGTGGCCCCAAATGTGACCCCTGTGGAACACCAGATGGTATATTAACAAAGTCGGATTTATATCCCCCCACCACAACAGCTTGACGTCTGTTAGAAATATAGGACTTCACCCATCTAAACAGATCCCCTTGAATACCCAAGTGATGAAGCTTTTCGAGCTGGATGTTGTGATCTACACGATCGAAAGCCTTTTCAAAGTCCGTGTAGATCACATCCACCTGGCATCGAGATTCCATTGAACGAAAGATGTAATTGGTAAATTCGCAGAGATTACTGTTTACCGATATAGCTGGACAAACTGGAGAATCCTTCCGTCTATTCAGTAGTTGAGGGTCTTAAGGAAACAGGTTATTTCTAAGGATTATAGCGAGTAGGATTAGGAGGAAAAATTCAAATTTAATCCACTTCAATGGTTTTGTAAGGTTCGTTCACTTAGTGTTAGCTATCCTTTTAGATAATATGTTTGGTAAAACCTAAAATTTTAAATTGTATGTTAGTAATTAATTGCAGTATCAATCATTGGCTATTTGATTGAGAGTACAATGTAACTTTTCAATGTTCTCTCAATCAAATACCTACCTACTTTTACATACTTTTGTTCTTAAATTCGTTGGACATATTTTTGCATGCTGTGCTATCCTATAAGTGATGAGGCACCTGTTCTTGTAAATTGTAAGCAACCTATGTCATCAATGTGCACTCGTTGTTGGAAAGCCTAATAAAGAATATAAAATAAAATAGGATGAACAGTTGTCTGACTGTGAGAATGTCACATTCGGAGAACAGTTTGTAAGTGGAGTAACTTCTGGGTTTGGAGGTCATAACTTTTAGCACGGCTCTTTGTGCTTTTTCCAAATTCAGCATGTGAGTTTTATGTGTGCCAACCAAGGTGTACGAGCTCGTTCTACATTTTATTGTATTAGGTATTTTTGTAATATGCTGACTCGCTAATGAAGCGTTCGACATGTAACCTAATTCAGTGTGTGTAATAAACGCTCTCGAAGCAGACGGACACAAGAAGTTTTCCTTAACATCCCGTATTCTTCGATACATACAACAACATCAACATTTTCAAGTGTAAGGGCAAACTGCTCTTACATTTTTTTGGTCCTTCGAGCCGGATTGTGACTGTGGACATCATCAGTTCAGCGATCCGCGAGCTATAACATTTTTGTGACGTGTGATTTGTGCTTCAAACTTCGGTAGCGAATCGGTCCGACTGGCCTCCCAGAAGCGGGAATCACCAGTTTGATTGAGAAGGAATATCGCACATACCGAGGCTAGAATACGGTCACACTGAACTACCAACATCAACTGGCAAACAGCCACCTCAACAGGCAAACAGCCACCTCAACAGGCAAACAGCCATCTCAACGGGCAACAGCCGCAATAACTACTCTATTGAACATCTTCTGCAACAATGGAAGAAAAACTGGAACAGTTCCTTACGCGCCAGCAAGTCATCGCCGAGGCCATAAGGAAAATCGGAAGCAACTTCAGCAAGGATAGCGCGCACCGCAAAACATCCAGCTACTTACAGGTGAGGTTAAACTCGCTCAACGCTCTTTGGGAGGAGTTTGACTTAAACAACACTGTGCTGCAAGGCCTGGAAGACAAAACAGACGACTACTTTACCTCCCAGGATTACCAGAGGGTTCAAGCTGACTACGAGCTCATCCGAGAGAAGCTGATAACATGTCCGCCGTATGACGCCACTGGCAGCAAAAAGAACGACGAGACTGAAACAGGAGGTTTGTCCAAGTCGGATGAACTATTAACACTGCAAAGTACCAACTTTCGAGCGTTTTCCCGTTTACTTCGCAACCTTAACATCGACAACCTCACTGACAAATGGGATATCGAAGACAAACTTCAAGCACTCCAGTCGCGGTGGAAGGCCATCGACGACATACACTGGCAAATCGATAACATTTTGATCGGCAGCAACGTTAAGTATGAGATGGAGTTCTCGACAAACGAAAAAATTTATGAGGAATATAAGCGACAGCTCAGTCGTAAACTGAACAACACCATACAACTGAACGAAAGTGCCCCAAAAATCGAGATACCCATTTTTTCCGGCAACTACACCCAATGGCCAACATTTTTTGACCTCTATAAGGAAACCATTCACAACAATTCTGCTATCCCGAATGCCCGTAAAATGCAGCATCTGAAAGGCAAGCTCAGGGGAGAAGCCGAGCGCATAGTGCAACATTTAACCGTTTCGGCTGTTAACTACGACTCATGTTGGGAAATTCTCAACCTTTGGTATAACAACATACAGTTGCTTTTTACAAAGCACATGCAAACCTTTATGAGTCAACCGGCCATTCAACAACAAAACGCACATGAGCTTAAGCGGTTACACGACACCAGCCAAGAAACAATACACGCCATCCATAATTTGGGAATAGATACAACATCCTGGGACCCGATACTCGTTCATATCTTGACCGGGAAATTGGACTCTCAAACCTACACCGATTACATGGAAGCGCGCAAATCGCCGAGAGAATTACCCGATTTTGAATAATTTATTCAGTTCATCGAAGGCAAGTTTACGGCGCTCGAACCTGTGGCCAGGAAGAAACAACCTGTAAATCCTAACACAAATAAACAAACAAACAAGGATGCGCCATCAACATCGTCTTCCGGGCCTAAGGATTCGTTCAACAAGTACAGACGTTACTCAAAATCGTACCACGCTAGTAACGCAAGAAATTGTCCCATCTGTAAATCAAATCATCTTTTAATTATTTGTAAAACATTTCAAGAAATGTCGCCGGAAACTAAAATAAGGTCGATTGCACAACTCGACATTTGCAAAAATTGCTTGTTTTCGTACAATGGAAATAAATGCAATTCTAATAAACGGTGCAAGGTCTGCAATAACGCGCACCACACGACTCTACACGACGTGATACGCGACACCGCACCTATGTCGTCGTCGGGGCAACAAACTGTCAATTCTACAAACAACCAAACTTCGAGTTCGCAACATGAAAGCAAGGCTCATCACGTGTCTGGCAACTTCAACGAAGTCTTGCTCGCTACGGTACAACTAAAAGTAAAATCAGCTGATGGAACCTACAAAACATTGAGATGCCTTCTTGACCAGGGGTCACAGATTAACATCATGACCGAGTCTGCCGCGCAAAGTCTCGGGTTACAAAGACACAACCAAAACTCAACTGTATCGGGAATCGGCGTAACAACTAATCAGAGCAACGGCACCGTTTATCTCGACTGTGAATCAATATACGGTGACTACAAGTTCAAGACCGAAGCGCTAGTGATGGCCAAAATGCTCAACAATCTACCAAACTACTCGTTTGACAAACAAGATTGGCCTCACGTGCAAAACATCCAACTAGCCGATCCAGATTACAATATGTCGAGAGGGGTTGAAATCTTACTCGACGCAGGGGTCTACGCTGACATAATTTTGAGCGGCATACTTCGAGGTCCCATCCATGCGCCCATCGCACAACAAACTGAACATTGTGTTAGTTGGAAACATTAGAAAATTTAACTGCCATGTGGTGGTAAATAACGAAGATATTTCTCGCTTCTGGGAGTTAGAAGAAATATTAGATGGAAAAAACTCCATAACAGCCGATGAACAATATTGTGAGACCCTGTATAACAGTACAACACGACGACTCGAAGATGGGCGATACGAAGTCAAAATTCCCATGAAGGAGAACTTCGAGCAACAACTTGGAACATCCAAGCCACAGGCAGTCGCACAATTCAGGCAATTGGAAAAACGCCTGGCCAAGGATGAAAATTTAGCAGTGGGTTACACGTCAAAACTATACGATCCTCTTGGCTGGCTATCTCTTGTCACAGTAAAGGCGAAGCTCCTATTTCAACAAGCGTGGACCAAAACCCAAAATTGGGACCAACCGCTCCCGACAAAAATTCAACAAGATTGGGTACAATTTCGGCAAGAAATGGCGTGCATTAAAAACATAGCTATACCCCGCTGGATAGGCGACATACAACGACCTATTGAGCTACACGGGTTTTGCGACGCCTCAGAGAGGGCTTACGGCTGCGTCGTTTATTGCAAGTCCATTGACGAAAGAGGTCAACCGATGATTCAACTAGTGGCGGCAAAAACTAAATTAGCCCCGCTTCAGAAGCCTATATCGCTGCCACGTCTGGAGCTATCTGGTTCACATTTACTATTTCGGCTTATGAAAAAGGTCACAGATACAATAAACTCACAGAAAGTTACCGTCCACGGGTGGACTGATTCGATGGTCGTTTTGGGATGGCTACAAGGAGACGTCAATCGTTGGAAAACATTTGTATCTAACAGAGTTACACAGATAACAGAAAACATGCCTGCGTCATGCTGGAGACACGTCAAGTCCGAAGAGAACCCAGCGGACTGCGCCAGTAGAGGTCTCAGCCCTTCCCTCATCCTCAATCACACATTATGGTGGGGCGCGCCATCTTGGTTAAAATCGAACAACATACCTCAAAGAGAGAATTTTACAACATCAGAGGAAGAACGAAAACAAAAACAAACATGTACAACACAAATAAAGGCACCACTTATCGAGACACTTCTAGAAAAACATAGCTCCATGTATCATGTAACACGAATACTGAGCTGGGTGATGCGCTTTATAAACAATGCACGTGACGTAAAGCAAGCCAAGCGAACATCGTATCTAACGACATTGGACATAGAGCTCGCTCGAAATGCGATCGTCAAAACAATACAACATATTAACTTTGCCGACGATATTGATCAATTACGAAAACATAACAAGGTGCGGTCGAGCAGCAAAATTTTGAACTTATACCCTATTTTGGATCAACATGGCATACTGCGAGTTGGCGAGAGGCTGCGTCATGCTAACTTAGATGAATCTCTGAAACATCCTATGATTCTGCCAAACAATCACAAGTTAACAGAACTCTTGATTGACCAGGCTCACAAACAGACTCTTCACGGTGGCGCCAAACTCACACTGTTACACTTGAGAAACCAATACTGGATACTTGGCGGTCTGAAAACACTTAAAAAACAATTAATTAAATGCATTACGTGTCACCGCTTCAAAACACAACAAAGTAGTCAGCTGATGGCGGACTTACCTAAGCCTCGAGTTACACCATCGCGCCCCTTCACTCACACTGGTGTTGATTTTACCGGTCATGTAGAAGTAAAGGCTAACAAGGGCAGGGGCATAAAAACATTGAAGGCTTACATCGCGATCTTCGTATGTCTCTGTACTAAGGCTATTCATCTGGAACTAGTTTCAGATCTCAGCTCAGCTACCTTCCTGGCTGCGCTAAAACGGCTCTGCGCGCGTCGTGGTACTCCAAGACACATGTATAGCGACAACGGCACAAACTTTGTCGGCGCAGCCAAGGAACTAACCAAGGAACGTGAAGAGGCGCTTGAGCTTTGCGTCAACGACAGTCTCATTACCAACATTTCTGAATACGGAATTCATCCGGTCTTCAGCGACCCCTCGTGGCCAACAGCTAATGGACTGTATGAAGCTGCAGTTAAGAGTATGAAACATCATCTGAAGCGTGTCCTTGGCGAACAGAAGCTAACCTACGAGGAATTTACGACGTTGTTAGTACAAATAGAAGGGTGCCTTAACTCGCGGCCACTCGTCGCTTTAACAAATGACACAGATGACGTGAACTGCCTGACGCCTGGACATTTCTTAGTTGGAGGCCCAGTTTTAGCACCACCTCGAGTTTCTGAAACCGACAGAACAAGCTTAACAACAAAATGGCGACTAACAGAAAAGATGTACACGGATTTTTGGAAAAGATGGTCTAAAGATTACCTTCAAACACTGCAAGTCCGAGGCAAGTAGCAAACTCCAACACGAAACATAGAAGTGGGTGACATCGTGGTTGTGAAGGAAGATAACATCCCTCCTGCGAAATGGCTCCTAGGACGAGTAACAGAAACTCACCCCGGAACTGACGGTCTCGTACGTGTCGTCACGCTTAAGACGAAAAATAACACCATGAAAAGACCCATAACAAAACTGTCACGCTTGCCCATTGATAACGAAAATCAGAGTGAAGACGAGAGGTCAGAACAGCAGGCAGACGACAAACAGTCATCTAAGCCAATCCCTGATAAGCCCAAACGACAGTCGAGGTCAAAAGCAATAAAAACTACTGCCTTCACTACTTACCTGAACGAACTTCTGGTCTTCTTGCTTGCGTGTGTGGCGCCATCTACAACGCAACTGGTCAAAGTATCTTCACTCGACCCAGCACGGCTTGTGTACTTCGACAAGGTCGCAGATATGCAAATTGTACAAGAAGACTGGAAAATGGTAGTTTACTACAATATGACCACCTATGACATATTGGCAAAGCGTGGATGTCGTTGAACAATATATAAATCACCTACATGGACTCTGCAAATGAAAATTAGTATATCTGACTATCGCGACACAATTTGAACACGAGCTGAACGAGCTGAAGCACTACAATGACATCTTGAGGTCAGAGCATGGAACACGCAAAAAATGAGGTTTAGTCAATGGGATCGGTTACATTGCCAACTCATTGTTCGGCGTCCTTGACGACAGGTTCGCTGAAAAATATAGCAAATAAAAAAAATAAAATAAATAAAATATGTTTATTTTGCATTTAACAAAGTATTTTGAAAATAGGGGCAGGTGTCTCCTGCTAAGCTTATCGCCTGTGTTAGGAGGCACCGCTCTTCCAAGACTTATATTAAATTACAGTTAAGTTGCTTTACTCCACCAGTGTTTAATAAAAAGAAACAATACATCATAAGTGAAAAAGAGGAAGATTACCTAGAGTCACTTATTTAGACAATTTTTTTAAGAGGAAGTATATGAGTACAAGTAGAGTGTATGTGTGTATATGAGCGTGTGTATGTGTGAGTTTGTGTTTGGGTGTGTGTGTATGTGCGTATGTGTGAGCGTAAGTGAAGTTAGTGTTACTAGTAGTATGATCATACATAATATAAATGATTACATATACAGGGTTCAAGCCTTTAATTATATGTTATATTATTATATTAGACGTACGGTCAACCGCACGTCAGCAAAAACTTCTTCAACTCTATTACCATATCATAAGGTCCAACAGCTTTATACCGATGCGCTGTCGAGCGCACATCTAGTAACTACTGAGCAGCTAGCCCTACGACAATAGTCTTGGGATCGACAACATGAGTACAAGTTTCACTAGCTGCTCAGCAGCTCCTCAATATAGTCATAAGTCTTATCCATTATCCAATTATGAATGCATTTCTTGCATTCGTATAGCGTTTTAGGGTAAATTGAAAGCTCTTTATTTATTAAATTATATAATTTATGCAAGGATATAAAATTACTTCAAGACAACGAAAATCACTTACTCAATCTCTACAAGCAACAAACTTCTATAATAGAAGGAGAGTACAACCTTTTGAAGAGAAATGAGCAAGTAATGAATCAACAGTTCCTCCTCATCAACAGACACCTACGAGAAACTAACGAAGTTATGAAGTCAGAAGAAGACGCAGCAATGTACATTACAGCCACGGCATTTTCGGCCAACATGATACTGGCAAACTTGCGAAGAGTTCAGGAATTACTATTGGACTTAGTCACTGACGTGCGCAACGGCAAGGTCGATACACATTTACTGAAACCTAATGCCTTCCAAGACCAGCTGAACATAATATCGGGCCAAGTCCCTAAAGGATTATCTTTGCCATGCATAAATAGCAACAAATGCACTCGTGATATGTACAAACTGGCGAGAGTGCACGTGAAACTCATCGAAAACTACCTCTTATTTGAAGTAAAAATACCACTCGTCACAGATGAACAATACGAGTTATCAAAAGTGATATCAATACCTAACATCAAAGACGATAGAATGGCTCGCATAATTTCTACAGCAGAATACTTAGCCGTAAATCTCCAGAAGGACTCACTCATTCCGCTGTCACAAAACGAATTTTCATCCTGCGTACACGTGAACGACAATCAGCTGTTGTGCGCTATAAACATGCCTATCTATCAAATAAAAACAACAAACTCCATTTGCGAGGCGCAGATAATAAGCAATCAGGCAGCGTCCAGTTGCCGCACAGAGGTGTCAAGTTGCAGTAGCGAGTGGGTGAAGTTACACAGTCGCGGCGCTTGGTTTTTTGCTTGCTGCGAGGAATGCTCTACGCGCATTTTTTGTCCAGCTGGCGTTACGTCACAAGAACTAAGTAACACGGGTATTATCACCTTATCAGACGGATGCACGCTACGTAGAGATCACCACCTCATTCACGCACACTTCAACTTACATAGTGAGATGAAAATTGGAAATGAGGAATTTTATGTGCCGAAATCTGGAATTAATGATTTAATAACGACAAACAACAACTTTACTCTAGGAAACATGCATCTAGAAACGCATGAGGAGGACTTTGACAAATTGAAACGGAAAATAGATTTGTTGAAGGTACAGCAAGAAATGGCAAAACTTAACTCCATAGAAGGATATAAGCACCACTACGTGATGTACGGACTTATAACGTTTTGCGGAATATCTTTTTGCATATGGTACGGTCTTAAAATTAAAAGAAGATGTAATAAATCAAAACCTGACCCTAACAAGAAACAGTCGGACGAGACAGAGATGAGAGAGATTAAAATCCAACGTACGAAACCTATCGAAGAGCGGATGGAGAAACGGGTAATCGAGGAACCCACTGCGAAAGCCAAGGTCACCAAGGTGGATCGCGCAACATCTCCCATTCCGCGTCACTTACAACAATAATATAATTGTATTTTTAACTGAATTTTACATATTTTGTCTTTTACCTGAGATTAATTGCTTTTTTGTCAATGGCTTTTTCATCTCTTTTCTTTGTAGTTGGCAGGATGTACGAGCTCGCTCTACATTTTATTGTATTAGGTATTTTTGTAATATGCTGACTCGCTAATGAAGCGTTCGACATGTAACCTAATTCAGTGTGTGTAATAAACGCTCTCGAATCAGTCGGACACAAGAAGTTTTCCTTAACATCCCGTATTCTTCGATACATACAACAACATCAACATTTTCAAGTGTAAGGGCAAACTGCTCTTACACAAGGAATTCGGAATTAGTTGTTCTGCTTTGGACTTTATGACATAGTAATAAGGTAGCAAATGATTCCAGTTGAACGTACGTAAGGTATGATTAAATTAGGTAGTCGACATAAAAAAAACAGCGCCTCTAGTATGGAGTAGAAAAACTACAGTATCATACAAAAGTGATTATTGCTGCATCTTGCACAGTAAATTTAGTCGTTGCTTTGTATGTAAAACCTTGAAATTTCCCCAAAAGATCTGGCTGAACCCAAACATTTTATAATGGAACCTGCCAGAGTCCAGAGTTGTTTCATCAATAATATATTACCAGGTCAGCAAGCCATGCTACCCACCAACAAATAGCACTGCAGGATTTCTGAAACGCGGTATTATCTTACTTTTCTATGGATATCTTCCAGCTCCATCATCAGATCAGCTCCAAGTTAAAATAACATTGCATTGTTATCCGATTCACATACGTATGCAAAATTTCATCCCAATCGGAAACCGGAAAATGGGTCAAATTTAACTTGCAAGATTTGGTTACAGCAAGACAGACAGACACCGCGACAGGTGAAACTAAATAAAATATTTTAAAATAACTGAATATTGGTACGTGGACGTGGAAGTGGAACAGACATAACACCACCCGCTCGCCAGGCGCGTATTGAGTGATCCGAGGCATCGCGCAGCGATATTCTATTAATGTACAATGCGCGCAGCCAAAGACGTGACCTGACAGATGCTAGTAGAGGGGATTCTGCGCAGGCACAGATTAAATGTAATGTAATTTTCGTTAGAACTTCTATTGCTACACCCTTACAGGGTGTCACACGTACTTATAACCATTTCTGTATTGTAACAACTAAATGACTGTGACATGCAATAAACGAATATGAATTGAATGAATTGAGTTGAAATAATAAGTAAGCGCAGGAACAGCCTTGCGTCCCTCCCCGCTTGCTGCCAAAATGGCCTGCGAACTATCTACTACGCAGGTGTATACCTAAATGTCTGTCACACCCATAGAATACATGAAACAGAGGTCACACCTGTATAATTATCTCGGCAACCACTCATGCTATCGACTTTAAATTTGGAATACCTAGTTTTAGAATATGGTTGCCCAACTCAATTGCACTTGAAAGAATTTAAACAAAAATTATGATTATTATTGTAAAGGGGGCCCAAAAAGGGGGGGGCAAATTTCAAATTGTCGCTACTAGGTCGAGTTGGGTATCATATGAAAGGACTTTAGTTGTGCATTCTAATAGTACATTAAGATGCACGTGCGCTATTTTTTATATTACAGCCGAGGCTCAGAAATTGCAGCTCGAGCCGCAGGCGAGGGCGTAATGGAGCCGAGGGTGTAATCACCAAAGCGCACAAGCTTCTTACGACGTTTTTCAACACTTGCGAATATAAACGAATCTAATTCGCTTACCTTTTTTTCCTAAGGAAATTTCGTAGACGTTTTCCTCACATTTCTACGTCACCCGATACACCGGACTTGTGTTTTTTGTTCAAGTAATTT
Organism: Athrips mouffetella; assembly: GCA_947532105.1. Classification (NCBI taxonomy): domain Eukaryota; kingdom Metazoa; phylum Arthropoda; class Insecta; order Lepidoptera; family Gelechiidae; genus Athrips; species Athrips mouffetella. Next base: position 25,360,179 of record OX383965.1, read on the forward strand.
CGACGTTCTACACATAAAACTGTTTTTTTTATTTGTAGAAATAATTTATTTTTTAATTACATTAAACACATTCCACAACAAGAAATATCTGTTAAAATGGCGCGCTTATTACTTTTTTAGAAGACACAGATTATACATGCGCGCGCAGGAGACAATGACTACTCTATCAAACAGACTACTTTTCAAATTATTTTAAAATTGAATATTTTGTTATTTTAAAGACAAATTTGTAGTTAGTTAGTTGATTAAAATCAATACTTTCGTTTAATTAACGTTTATTTATCATATTATCGAACACAGTTTCTTAATTCATTAAATTATTATGAATGTTATAGATATAAAAAGTCCTTGCACCTTGCCGCTATCAAAAACAAAACAATAATAAAACACTAACCTGCCAAACAGCTTACTCAGCAAGTAGGTCTTTGTTCTGAGGCTCACTCCCTTAAATTATTTAATATTGAATATTATGTTACTTTAAAGACAAATTTGTTGTAAGTTGGTTGATTAATATAAGTATTTCTATGTAATTAACATTTATTTATCATATTATCGAACACAGTTTACTTATTCATGAAAATATTATGAATGTTATAGATATAGAAACTCCTTGCATCATGCCGATTAAAAAAAAAGACAAAAATTACAACACTAGTAAAGTTATATTAATGAAAAAAGCACGCGTATTTAATAAGCTGGATTATGAACCTTAAAACAGTGCAAATAGAGCTGTTTTATGAGCAAATGTGTTGAAAAATATATTTTTGTATTTTTTACGACTCTTATTTTTCAAGTTGTGATGAAAAATTACAAAAAAAATATAATTCCCCCCACCTTATCTCCGAAGTTTGTGACAGGGAAAATCTGATTTAATTACAGTCGATATAAATTTATGTCAAGCTGATTTCGGCTACAGCTAGGGTGACCAGATATGATTTTTCATTTTACGGGGCAATAACGATCAAAATACGGGATTTAGGATTAAAATACGGGACAACCTATTTTTTCATAAGAAATAGTATTTAGTGGTAAATTATATTAAAAATACTTATTTTTTTATAAATATGGTTTGTTTTAATATATTTTTTATGTGACTTCGCGGCCTTCAAAATATCCTCATTTTGAATCACAATCTTATAAAAGTCAATACACTACAAATCGAATTTAACTTTGATTTGCAACTCAGCTTGTTCTGTCGCGTATAAGTTTTACTTTTATTGTCCTGCATTAGTTTTACTGTTATTTGTGATTCAAAATAACAATCTTATAAAAGCCAATACACGACTAATCGAAGTTCACTTTGATTTGCAACTCTCCCGTTACTTTGTCAATAGACAAGCGGTTTGTATTTTAACGCACGAGAGTACAATTTGCTGAAAAACGGGACGTTGTGCTGTCCCGTATTAGTTTTACAATATTAAGGGACACTGTTAAACTCAAAGCTGAAAAACGGGACGTCCCGTAAAATACGGGACGTCTGGTCACCCTAGCTACAGCGACCGTTTTTAATTTGTTACTTGGGCGCGCTGTTTCGCCCTTTCATGTGCTCTAAGATTGTTGCAGTAGCCAATTTTAGCTGCAGTAGACACATAAGCACACCGTCAACGTACTTATAAAGTATGGCCGCCGGTGGTCTGGCCTTCAGCGCGTCACGTTTTGCGTCAATCACAATTCTTCGCTGCTCTCCGAAGTCGTTAATATTTTTGTGCACCAAACGCCTCCACTCAGGACATTTATTTTTTAAATGTTTATTTTTTTATTTATTATTTATTTATTTATTAGTCAATAACAAAACAATTGTGTTTGACATTAACTTATAGCTAAAACAAAAATGAAAATCTTAATATTACAAAATTATGTCAAAAGTTATTATTTACGTCCAAAACTCGAAAAATTGAAATTATCTTAATATTATAAAATTACATGTCAAAAGTATTATTTATGTCCAAAAATTCACTTACACTATAATAACATTTCTTTAATAAAATCAGTTTGAGTTCTCTCTTAAAAACGTCCACTCTGCTTTCGACCTTCAACTTTACAGGCAATTTATTAAAAAAAAATGTCATTCGGTTCAATACCCCGTGTTTAACTACATTCAGTTTTGGTGTAATAAGCGACCTGAAATCCTTTCGTCTTGTAACTTCCCTAGCGTCTTTTTCAGCGGAACTCTCAAATTTGTGTCGGCTTTTTACAAAATCTGTAAGTAGTATTAAAATGTATAGACTAGGTATTGTTAATATTCCCAGTTTGGTAAAATGTTCCCGACATGATTCCCATGGGGGGATTCTAACGATGGCTCGTATCGCTCGTTTTTGCAAAATAAAGGCTCAGCAACTGGCCTTCACTTCCCATCTTTCGGCATCGACCCCACATTGATTCAAATTATGTTTCTTTTGAATATCCTTATAGCGAAGGAACTTACCGCCTTGTTTTCGCGTGCCGATATGGAGTTAAGAAAAGAATATGCGTTTCGCTATTCTCTCCTCAGACATACGTGAAAGGTGTCTGAACCAACGAAGCTGACGTCGCATGAGGTATGTCTCAATGCCGCAGACGCCCGTCGAAGAACATCGGTGTTTCTAACCCAATCCGACCACTTGATATTTTATATGTCAAGTAGGCATTTGAGGTGGAACCGGTCTAACGTGCGTATGTGCTCCCGGTAGAGTACCCATGTTTCCGAAGAATATAAGAGGTTAGGAAGGACAACCGCCTTGTACACTGAAATTTTAGTGGATAACCATAAATCGTGTGATGGCAGTACCTTGGCTCGAAGCTAGCCAAAAGCTGCTGCAGCCGCACCAATGCGATGATTAATTTTAGCTTCAAGGTTGTTTTTATATGAAATAAAGCTGCCTAAGTACTTAAATTTCTCCACCTGTTTCAATTCGTCTTCGCCAAAGTATACTTCACCGGATGCGAAACACCATGAGACTCCATCGCCATAACTTCTGTCTTTGAGACGCTGACTTTCAGACCCAAACGGCAACAAGCTACATGGAGGTTGGAAATTAGACTCTAAAGTTCAGGAAGAGAGTCTGCCACGAAACAAAGGTCGTCTGCATACATTATCTCCGTGATTATAGTGTGGGATACTTTGGTGCACACTTTTAGTCGTGATAAGTTAAATATTCCGCCATCAGTACGAAAACGAATTTTGATGCCTGCAGAAGTCTTATCCAGGGTTTCACCGACTGCAACCGCAACCCTGCTTAACACCGCAAGTCACACTGTTTGCCGTTTACACAGCAAGTCATCCCGTCATGTAGAAGTCGGATCATACGGATAAACTTCTCCGGGCATCCTAATTTTGCTAATACCATCCAGAGAGCATCCCGCGGTACACAGTCAAATGCTTTTTACAAGTCTACAAAGCACAGGTTAAGTGGATGACTTTGTTCTCGACTTTTTTCCTGAAGCTGTCTGATGGAAAAAATGGCTTCTCATGTGCCTCTGTCTGGTCGAAAACTGAATTGAGTTTCTGGGAGCAACTTCTCTGAAACTGGAATAAGGCGGTTGAGCAGAACTCTGGCAAACATCTTTCCTGGCACAGAAAGTAGTGATATGCCTCGGTATGAATTGCAATCAGAGCGATCTCTTTTGCTATTATAAAGAGCTTGTATGCGGGAAATCTCAAAGTCAGGAGGTACCTTTTCCTCGTTCAAAATACGCACAAACAGATGCCAAATATGTGTGTGTACCTGCTCTCCACCATATTTTAGTAGTTCTCCAGCTAAGTTGTCAACGCCTACTGCTTTCTTGTTTTTCTGGTCTTTGATGGCTCTTATGACTTCTTCAAGTGTCGGTGACTCGTCCATCGAGGTGTGCTCCGGCTGTTGAGGAATAGTTGCAATGTATCCAAGATAAGCTGAACGATCAATATTAAGCAGTTGGTCAAAGTACTCTGCCCAACGTTTAAGAACATCCTGCTATGAAGTTAGTTTCTGGATACCGTCCTTTGATTTATTGGTACAATGTTTCGGATGGAAGAGCCAATAAGTTTACGCACTTCCTCGTAGAAAGCACCTGGAGCCACTGGATTTTCTCTGCCTTATAGAGCCACCACCTATCTTTCATCTCCCTGGTCAATTTTCTGCACCACTGTTCCTAGTGTCCTCAGACAGACCGTGTGTTTCATTATCATGCCGTTTTAAAAGATCCTGGTATTTGCCAAGTGCTACGGTTAATTCTCTGTCTAAATATTCATTGACTCTATCTTTGGGCCCAATTACTTGAGTGGCCACTTTAAGCATAGACGACGAGAAGTGTAGCCAGTTGGGTTCTAGCTCACCTCTTTGGCGTTTAGTGGAGATAACAAATTATCCATGGTCTGCTTATACGCTTCCTGAACTTCAGGACAACTTAGACTGTCCAGGTTCATAGCAGTAGGTTTAGGTCTGCAAGATCTACGTGGTAAACGAAGGCGAATCTTAAGTCTAGTTAGAACAAGCCAGTGGTCTGTCCAAAAATTTTCGCCACGCATTACGCGGGTGATGTTAACTTGAGAGATGTCTCTAAAGATATGAGATGTAAATATTACAGCAAAAATAAAACGATTTTTCTAAGTTGCACAGTAAATCTGCAAACAAGCTTTTCAAACAAATTTAGTTTTGAGGTCCTAAAAATGGACCTTATTGCTTCCAAAAATACTAAAGATATATCGAAACCCTCGGCACGGGAGTCCGTCTCGCACTTGACCAGTTTTTTTACGTGATATTCAAGGTGAGCAAAAGTTTAGTTTAGTTTAGTTTATTCAGTTCGTTTACAAAATAATTTGTGTTCGAAACATAGGTTCTATATCTAACTTAAGACAATAATTGTAACAAGGACACTTAACTAAAACATTACAAAGTAATTTAGGTTATGTCAGTGCAAATTAATAACAATCAATAACTTCATAAGCATAATAAAACTATAATATCATAATGTCAAACTGGACGAAAAACTAATGTCAAATCAATACTAAAAATATTCACTAAATGTCAGGAAGAATTATGTCAAATCAATTTCTAATTAAAGCAATGTCAATTCTTATAATTTAAAAAATCATTTACAGAGTAGAAGCACTCTCTCAGCAAGAAAGTCTTCAGCTTTGTTTTAAAACTATTCAACGTGACGTCTCCTTTGAGCTCTAACGGCAGTGCGTTAAATAGACGCACCTCATTGTAGCGCGCGCCATGGCGTACTACGTTAAGACGCTGCGGTAGCTCGATACGCTTAAAATCCTTCCAGCGCGTTCCAACCCTAGCTGCCTTATCGTGTTTTGTTTCCTGTCCTAGAGTCTTTCTTTTGAAGTTTACCAACAATACAAATATATAAAGGCACGGAACTGTGAGGACGCCTAACCTAACGAAATGAGATTTGCAAGATTCCCATTGAGGTATTCTTACAATAGTACGTACAGCTCTTTTTTGAATAGTAAAAGCTTTTTGCATGTTGTACTGATAACTGTTTCCCCATTGCAGAACACTGTACCTCAGATGAGACTCTACCAAGGCATAGTACACAGTAAGCAGCTGTTTTTCTGTGAACTCATCTCTAAGAGTTCGTAAAGCATAACAAGCTGAGCTTATTTTTCCTTTAACTCGATTTAATTCATCTTTCCAGTTAAGCAAGGAATCCACAAAAACTCCTAAAAATTTAACACTATCTACTGTGTCAATTTTATTACCTTTTAACGCAACATCTAAAGTGTCTTCGTTTCGTGAGGTAGTTTTAAAAAGAACGGCATTCGTTTTTTGTGCATTTAATTGCAGATAATTAACCTCAAACCATGAGTAAAAAGCTAAAAGTGCCTCATTGGCATGACTATTGAGTTCTGATATACTGTTTGCCCGAATTACAACGTAACATCTAAAGTGTCTTCGTTTCGTGAGGTAGTTTTAAAAAGAACGGCATTCGTTTTTTGTGCATTTAATTGCAGATAATTAACCTCAAACCATGAGTAAAAAGCTAAAAGTGCCTCATTGGCATGACTATTGAGTTCTGATATACTGTTTGCCCGAATTACAGCGTTAGTATCATCCGCAAAAACTACTATTTCCGCACTAGGAATTTTATTTTTCAGATATTGAATCATGTCATTCGTGAAGATAATAAAGAGAATTGGTCCCAATATAGAGCCCTGCGGGACACCTCGGGAGAGTGTTGTAAATTTTGAAGACACTTTTTTTTTCAATGTTTTTGAGTACAGATGTAATTTCAACGTACTGTTTTCTGTTACTCAAATATGAAGAGAGAATTTTCAGGGACCTATCCCGAACCCCATAATACTCCAACTTTTTTAATAAGATGCTGTGGTTCACACTATCAAACGCGGAGCTCAAGTCGAGAAATAGAGCTGCTAGCTTTTTATGCTGTGCCATCGATAACATCGGTTACAAGAGCGTCTATTGCATCTCCAGTACCTACACCTTTCTGGTATCCAAACTGTCTGGCAAGAATGATTTTGTGTGCAGCTAAGTGGAAAGTTAATCTCTGTTTTATGATTTTTTCATAAATTTTTGATAGTACCGACAGCAAGGAAATCGGCCTATAATTTTGCGGATCCGTCGTATCTTTTTTCTTATGTACCGGAACTATGCGTGCAATTTTAAGTTGATCCGGGAAAATACATTCTTCGATACATCTATTTATAAGAAATGCTAGTGGTTCTGCAAGTATGTCAATGTTATTTTTGATTATTTTTATGGAAATCCCATCATAACCGAAAGAACTTTTAGTTTGCATACTATTAACCTTTTTTGTGATTTCCCTACAGTTAGTCTCCCGGAAAGTCATATTACTGCTTACTCTATCACAACTTGACTGTAGATATTCCTCCGCAACACATGTGGTTCTGATTTCTTTACAATCACTGCCAAACTGTTTAGCAAAAGTATTTGCTATGCAGTAGGGATCTTGGATGATTTTATTAATAACTTTTAATAATATGCTGTCTCGCCGTTTAGGTGCTTTTGATTTATTTGAATATTTACTGATTACTTGCCAAATACACTTCGAAGAGTAAGCCGCACTTATATCTGCCTGAACCGTGATTCTTCGAGCGTGCCTAATTATTCTACGATAGGTCTTTACATACTTTTCCCTATAACCTGATATAGTAGAGTGAGTGCTGTTTCTATTTCCTAGGAACCGTTTCATGACACTTGATGTTTTTATTCCTTTAGTCACCCATTTCAATTTGTTCAACTTATTAGTATGAACTTCCTTTCTATACTTTCTAAAACTTGACTTATAGATGTCAGTAAATCTCTCTATAAACTTATTTATACCAAAAGATGTCCAGTTTTCACGCATAATTTGCTCTCGGAAAGCGATGTTGTTGTTTTTGCTAAGTGATCGAGCTTCAGAGAAATACCAATGCTAATTTTTTTGGCTGGACTCATTAGAAACAACTTTTGCTGTAATCGCTATGTGTCCATCTGCCAACCCATTAAAATCAATGTTTGTATTTATGATGTTATCGTCCGGTATATTAGTCAAAAAGTTATCTTAACATGTTGTTGTGTTGTTTCTAGGGCACAGATACGTTCCTGCCTGTATTAAATGCCTAAAATTAAAACATCTGAGTAGAATCAAAAGATCATCACGCTCTTTACTAGCCTTTAATAGATCGATATTAAAGTCTCCACATATAATACAGTTCTTGCTGAAAAAGTGCTCTAATAGAGTCTCTAACCTTTCTATGAACGATTTAAAGTTACCAAGCTCAAAGTTTTTGTTACTTGTGTTTCTATAGCAACAACAGATATTTATATTAGTTTGTAGACCTCTTACACCACAAATTTCAAAACATTCTCGTTTATATAACTTATCACAAATTTCAAGTCTAACATATTTTCGCTCAGCAAAACACATTATAAGGCTGCCACCTCTTTTCATTCTATCTCTAACATTATGTGAGGCCAGGTTGTAGTTGTTCATTGAGAAACAAGCAATTGAGTCTCTATTTAAGAAATGTTCTGTGCAACATACAAAGTAAATTTTTTTCTCACAACTTTCTAAATACAATTCTAGTTCTTGTGTTTTTGTATTTATTCCACAAACATTTTGATGAAAAATGTTTAGAACATTTAAGTTTTCGTTAGATATGTCTCTACTATTATTATTTGAGTTTGCCATTATACTTAATTTAGATATGTCCCTACTGTTATTAATTGAATTTGTAATTATACATAAATTTGTTATTGGTACATCATTAATAACTGTATTTTCTGTCATATCAATATTTTCATGTCTATTTTGAGGGACGAAAAAACTTTACAGTAAATGATGTTATACTGAGTTTTACATACATTATAGCTCTCCAGATTGATCTGCACGTTTCTAACTTACTTAATTTAAGTGAATCGTTCAAGGAATCGAATACATCAAACGTGCTTGCGTGTTCCAAAGTCATAAAATCAAGCTTAACTGTCTTATTTAAGAATGTCGTGAGTCCATTTACATTCCAAAAAACCTCCCCAATTTGCACATTTGTGTGTACTTAGAGCACAAACATGCTCATGAAGTGATCTTCTGAAAGTAAACATATTAGAATCGTTTGTATCAGGGAGTATGATAACAAAATCTTTTTTTGTGAAATTTTTACAATCACTACTACAACTTTCTAATATCATGTCCAAAGAAGCATACGGCTTAAGTACCGATGTGACGAAGTATTTTTCTCCTAAAAGTCGCTGTAGTATATTTTTCATATTTCTTCCACTTTCTCCAGCGTAGATAGCGACTCTATGCTCCCACATGTTCCCTTCATTACGCTTTAAAGGCATCGCTGAGTTTGTTTCCCTCTGTGGAGATGGTCTTCTTTTTGGTGTTGGTGAGAGTGGGCACGAAGACTTTGGCTGGTGGATGGTCTTACTGGGGTTGGTGACAATTTCAGGTGAAGAAGTGAGGAAATGGTTGTGATTATCACTCGGGTCAAAACTACGTTGCTGTTCTGAAGACGTTGTGTCATTTTTTTGTTGTTCTGAGTCATCACGATTCTGCACAAGATTTATATTTTGGTAATTTTTGCTAGTTAAAAATTATTTGACGCCTCTATATTTGGGTGAAAGGAATTTATTAGGAGTTGTTACGCGTACTCCCACTGATTTATAGTATTTTCGCATAACATGTCAAATCGATAGTCAGGCGCTTGACGGTTATAACATCGACTCTGTGACAGAGTAAATTTTTAAAAATGTAAAAAGTGAATTTATTCTAATATAATTAGTGTTACCGTGTTTTTTGTGACTCAATTCAGCTGTGTTATCGTTTGTGACTTCTTTCGTGCAAAAAGAGTGCGTAAATAAACAAAAACAAATCTTTGACGTATTTGTGACAAATAACTATAATAATACAGTCTAACACTAAAGTTAAGACTATTCTGTTTATAGATCATCGGCTGAATAGTCAGATTTATAATATTAAATCTCTTAAAAAAGTATATATTTCAATTTTTTTGCGGTAACCTATACTCATCTACAACGGTCATTGAGTTGGACTTTGATCCCAATAACATTTGTACGACGAGCAACTTAGCGCCTGCTGTAATATTGACAGCAAATTATTCAAAATGCCATTAAGGGCTCGTAACGCTACATCAGGCACAAAAAATGCTAAGATAAAAAATTGTGATATTTGCAAATCAAATATTTGCACAAGAGCGTATCTGCTTTGCTCGAAGTGCAATTTATCATACCACTTTGACTGCGAAGGCTTCTCTGAAAAAGCTTTTCGATTGAAGACTGCAGCTGATAAAAAACAGTGGAGCTGTAAAAGTTGCAGTAACGTATCAAGTGATAATAAAAAGTCTCGTCCTAAAAAACTGCCTGGTCATCTCGTTACAACTGAACCTACAATTTCATCTATGCACAGCAAGCCAACGCCTCGAGTAACAGACGATCCTGATACTAAATTGTCAAGTCCAGTTAGTGTAATTGAGCCTACGATTTCACCTTCATGCAACCAGCCTTCGCCTTCACCTTCATGCAGCCAGCTCACGTCTCGGAATTCAATTGATGAAGAAAAAAAAAACAATATCACCACTAGAAATAAACATCAAATTAATGTACCAATGTCTAATTCATTTGAGGGTTTGCATTTAGACGAGTCAGACGATGACAGTGAGGTTTCTCATGACAACTCTATCACCCAACAGGATTATAATCAACTGAACAGGAGCTGTCCTGCACTTAAGTCAGTTAACAATTGTGACGATATTGAAAAACTTACAGCTAAAGTTATTATGCTGGAGAGCAGGTTGAAAGTGGCTGATAAGCTATACGTGGACCTTTTATTGGAAAATGGCGACTTACAGAAGAGAATTGTAGACTATGAGCGAAATATCGACAGACTTACTCGAATTTGCAAATCTACTACAGCAAAAAAGTCCAAAAAAAACTCTAAACATCAAAGTAGACCTTCAATGACATTAACAAATAAAATTGACTTTTCACAATTAGAATTTAGTCAAAACCATGTCACTGGACATGATAACCAGGAATACCTTAACTTCTCTGGATCGACCCAAATCGAGAGCTGTGAAGACGGTAAGGAGACAGGAAAATATGATAAGAATGGATCCCCAAATTTGACACTCACTGATACAGAAGGAGAATTTGAGAGTGGAAAAGAAGCAGGCACTTTAAATAATCCTAAGCCCAAATTAAGTATCCTAAGTAGTGAAAATAGAAGTTTCATGTTGAAGACAGCTCTAACAAATTTCAATGAATTCCAAGTTTGCCACTATTGTACACCAAACGGTGGTATAAAACAACTACTGAATGAGTTAGATAAGAAACTGCAAGATCACACGAAAAAAGACTTTTGTGTCTTATTCGCGGGCAAGTCTGATTTCATAACGACGCAGAACTATCTAGAACTTGTCGAATTCATGAGAACAGAATTATTGAAAGTTCAACATACGAACGTTATTATTTGTGTCCCTGTATTTAAATATGAAAAACACGCATACTTATTTAACAGAAGGATAGAACTTTTTAACAGATTATTGGATAAAGACAATTTAAAATATGAATATGCCTACATCTTGGACTCTAATAAGAATCTGGATTATTCAGGAAGAATGTTTTTAGGGCAAAGTGGGTTTATTAATATTAAAGGTCTAAGAGTTATTTATAAAGATTTATTTGAGTTGGTTTCTCAATTCAATAATATCGAAACGGTAGACATAGGCAGTAGGTGTGAATCAAATTCAACAATAGGCGTTGATGACTCACATACCCATAATAGCGCTGAAGAAAAGTTTTTTCGAGACCAGAAATCTGTATAAAAGTTCTATACATGTACTATTTCAAAACGTTTGTGGAATTAATACTAAAATAAAATAAATAATAAATAATAAAACATTTATTCAAAAGCCTATCAAAAAACAGCATATACATATAAAAGTACTTAAAACTAAGGCTATAAAATACGTTCATTACTACAAACTCCTCTGCCACCCAAACTAGAATCCTCTGTAATAGTATGACTTAAAAGAAATGTTATTTAACATTTCTTTTAAGTCATACTAAGCTATAATTATGAATGTGGTCTAGAATCACTGCCTCCCATATTACAGAGGATTCTAGTTTGGGTGGCAGAGGAGTTTGTAGTGTTTGTAAAAGAGATTACTTTGAAATTTATATTGATGAACTTGAACATAAACAACATTTTATTTGTTTATGCGAACACTTTTTAAATAACCAATCCATTTCTAGCTTACATTTTGGCCACTTACTATGCTAGAAAAAATAAAATAAGAGGGGGATCGTTAATTTTAGTCGAAAGAGGAAGAAAATTTAAAGTCATTGACTGCAAAAAATATTGTAAGTTAGAGTGTTTTGAGATTTGTGGTGTTCAGGATGTATGTTCTGGCGTTTATATTTTTTGTTGTTATCAAAATAATTCAAAATTTGCCATTTTTTTAGAGCAGCTGGAACTTTTGTTAGAACACTTTTTCAACAAGAAGTGCCTTATCTGTGGAGATTTTAATGTAAATATGCAGAATGTTTCCGAGGATGTTAAGAGGACTGAGTTTTTAAATTTGTTGAGAAGTTATAATTTTAGGCATCTTTTAAATATTACAACCTTCATACGTAACAACATAGAATCATGCATAGACAATGTTCTTACCAACTTGCCTGATGACGTTGTAGGCGATTCCCATGTAGATCATAATGGACTCTCGGATGGTCACGGTGCTATTTTGACGTCATTTGTAAATGAAAATCATAGCAGGAATAAAATAAAGGAAATAATGCTTGTAGAAAAAAGGAGTTACAGCAAACGAAATACTAACCAATTCCGTAATAGTATTTTAAAGGTAAACTGGTTAATATTGGGTCTAAATACATTTATAAAATCTTTTAATAGCATATTTGACAAAAGCTTCAGAAAAATAAAGAAAAAAGTAGTTCTAAATAAGTGTAAAAAATTAAGTGGTTAACAAGGGGAATAAAAGTATCAAGTAAGTTCAAGCGTGTAATATTAATAAGGATCACAGTCATCAATCTGTAGTCAAGTATAAAAATACATATATGAGCATATACAGAAGAGTATTTAGAGGTGCACGGTCGCTTACAGTACAGACAGAAATAAAGCAAGTAAAGAATTCTTCACGAGGTATATGGAGGGTAGTAAATAAGCATACGAATAAAAAAACTGTTCATAAACCAAATAACGTAATGCTTAAAATAAATAATAAAATTATACATAACGCTAAGGAAGTAGCCGAAATCTTTAGTGACAGATTTGACCTTCATAAAAATGTTGCACAGGGAAAGCTTGATACTGCAATTGATTTTCTTCGAGAAAATACTAGGCGAGTTGATCACACACTCATTTTAAGGTTAACAAATGCAAGAGAAGTTACTAAAATAGTAAACGAAATGAAATCCAAAAGCTCGTGTGGTTATGATGACATTCCCATAACTATTATAAAAGAGAATATTGATATCTTAGCTGAACCACTTGCTTACTTGTATAATCAATGCTTACATGAAAATGTGTTCCCAGAGCAGTTTAAGGTTGCCAAAATTGTACCAGTTTATAAAAAAAAACACTCAAACGGATCCGAAAAATTATCGACCTATATCCCTTCTGCCTAATTTATCAAAAATTTTAAAAAAAAATTTAAAAGTGCGATTAATTTCACATTTACAAAGTATTCAAGTACTTCATCCGAGACAATTTGGTTTTCAGAGGGGTATTGGGACAAATGATGCCATTGATACACTATTAGGTGATGTGATGGAAGTACTTAATGACAAGAAAAAAGTTGCGGCTTTGTTCCTTGACTTGACTGCTGCTTTTGATACTGTCAATCATGAATTACTACTTGTAAAAATGGAACATTATGGGATTCGGAATAACGCACTAGAGCTTTTTGCATCGTACCTTAGCAACAGAAAACAATTTGTTGAAATAAAAGAGGTAACGGATAAAGGCATTGAGATAGCTCAAACATCTAAATTAGTAAAAGTCGCAAGAGGAGTGCCTCAAGGCTCTGTCCTAGGGCCTATATTTTTCATCATTTTTATTAATGATCTTATGAGTCATTTTTATAGTAAGATAGCAAATATTAAATTAGTAAATTACGCTGATGATACTAATGCTATTTTGTCATCGGACACCATTAACTCATTAAATTGTAAAGTAAATGAATCGCTTCTTGCTTTTGAAACTTGGTTTAGGTCAAATCAACTGCTAATTAATTCCTCAAAAACTACTATATTATTATTTAAGACTACCACACGTAACACGGATACGTTAGAAGCACGACTAAATGACGAAATTATTGAGGTGGTACATGAGGCAAAGTTTCTTGGTGATCATATTGATGAACTATTATACTGGAAGCCGGAACTAACAGCAATTGAAAGTAACGTTAGTTCTGCTTGCTATGCCCTTCGTAGCTTGAGGGATGTATTGACAATGGATCAGCTTAAAATGGTTTATCACTCCTTAATTGAATCGAAATTTCGATATAGTATATCGTTGTGGGGAAATAGTTATAAATACAACATGGGAAGAGCTTTCTTACTGCAAAAAAGAGCAATACGAACTATGGTTCGAGCTCCACCCTGGGAGTCCTGTAAGGAGCATTTTAAAAAATTAGGTATTATGACCTTACCTGGACTTTACATATTAGTCTTGATGGCGGGATTTATGAAACGTAGGTTTAACTATGAGTCTGAGGTAGATTGTAATTTGAGAGAGAAGACTAGGCGAAAAGATTTAAATAACGTCATCAGTCCCACGATGACGATAGTCGAACATTGTCCTCGGGTCCAGGTGGTAAAAATATTCAATAAAATGCCTACAGAATTAAAATCCATTAGAAATATTAATGTTTTTAAACGTAAATTAAGGGCTATTTTGTTGGAAAAGTGTATCTATTCTGTAGATGAGTTTTAAGTGCATATTTTAGCGCTAAGTATTCCAATTATTAGATTATTATTATTTTTTTTATTATTATGTGATTATTTGATGGACATTTATTTAATTTAATCTAATTCAGTTGACATTTAGTTTGACATTTAATTTTAATTTATAGCTATTAATGTTGAGTTTAATTTTTATTTATGAATATTAGTTTATTGTACCTATCTACTTCATACACAATAATTATTGTTTTGAAAATGATAAATAAAAATTGAATAGTTCTAGACTGGTGATCAATTTTCCTAGTCAATGTTACATTCTCCAACGCTAAATCCTCGATCATTTCGTTTGCTTTCGCTAGCTCAAATTCCAAAAGCTCTACCTTCTCTTTTAAGTCATTTATTTCATCAATATTCAACAAAGCGTCGGGTAAACTTTGATGATTTATATTATTACTTTTTCTGCAAATTTCGCTGCTGGAAACAGACCGCTGTCTATAATTTCTACTGAGTGCAGGGGTGTGACTTCGGTCATTACCCTGTCTCAATTCGACAGATAGATGTTTGTCCCTTTTTGTGAGATATTCTCCTCAAGAGGCAACGAGCTGAAAGAGTTTCTAGTAGGGATGTTTATATTCACTTTTCCGCCCTCTTCTTCCCCATGTTCGGTAGAGTTTGGTACTCGTACTATGTAGCATGAGGAAGATAATTCTGTACGTTTTTCCCCTATGTAGTTCTTGTTAGAACAATCACGACTATGCTTTTTGTGACCCTCTTGTTCTGAGCAATTTTCTGTTTCAACTTGCTTGATCTCAGGTGTGGAAATTCCTACAGAGGTCTGTAGCTGGTCGGCTGTTACTTGGGATTTTGTATTACTATTGGGCCTAGAAGGGAATTGGCCTCTTCTAAAAGTGATCTTTGACTGCACTTTACAGGCCATATGACAGAACTTACATCTCCAATCCTTTTTCTTTTTATGATCTAAAAGACTATATAATTTCTGAGATATTCCTCCGCAATCAAATTCGTATATTTTATTACACGATGTGCATGTAACAGTATCGCGCGATTCCACTTTTGCTTTACACTTTTCGCATTCTACGACTAGTAATGCCCCCTTGCGGTTGGCTGTTGAAGTAGTATTGGGTTTCGATCCCATGTTGGTAGGAATATATTATATTAGTTTGCCGTGATTGTGTAATTTGTTTTTCATATGATTCCTAGATGGCAATGCAAATTTAATAATTTGCAAAAAGACTTTGCTCGACCCGGATACGAACTCGAACGTCTTGGGCGTCAGACCAACACTCCTGCGCCTACACCACGCAGTTCTTATAATTCCAAGCGAAATATGAGTTCGATATCTATCGTAGTAAAAAGATGTGAATGAGCTGTGGACAGGTGTCAGTTTCAAGGTCAAGTTCACTGAGTTCACTGACACTTGCACATTGCTGTTGTCAACAACAGATAATACGTTATTATAATTCAAATTAAAGCACAGGTACACAACAGCAGAGGTTTGTATTTTATGTCAAATTGTTCGACTTTAATTTTAAACACTAATATGAAGTTAATTTTATGTTTAGATCTTAGATACTTTTAGGTTTTAATCACGAATTTATATTCAATCGTAGTTGGTAAGTTTCTTCATGAATTGCTTCACAAACACGTTATTTGGATTACTCAGCACAGATTAAAGTACTATGAATAGTCATAAAGTAACTTAGACAATTTTTTTAATTTAAAATACACAAATACGATATTGACTCCAAACGCGCCCTCTGGCGGTATGTGAACCGCTCTAAACCTCTCTAACCGCTCTAACCGCTCGTAAAGTGATTTATACAGTAGATTATACTGATAATACATACACAAACACCAGACAAAAATCTAAATCCTTTTGACAATCCAATGATAAAATTTAAAGCGATAATCTAGGAGAAAAAGAGATCTCTCAATAGAAGATGGCTTATGAGAGGATCTCGAAAAACAAGTAAGATTTTCCAAACCTGGTAAGAAGTTTTGTTGTAATTTCCTGTAAAAAGGGTGAAAAACGGGACCCTATTGATATGCCTCCGATGTCTGTCTGTCTGTCTGTCAGCGGGCTGTATCTCATGAACCATAATATGTAGAAATTCTAAATTTTCGCAAATTGTGTATATCTATTGCCACTACAACAACAAATACTAAAAATAAAAAAAGTAAATAATTAAGGGGGGCCCCAAACAGCTAAAAGGGAAAGGGTAAAAAAAGTTTGTCCTACCCCATCGAGTGGGGTATCGTTGTTTAGAACTCGTTGAGTAAATTAATACTGTAGCTTTTGTTTCTTTAATTTTTTGAATAATTTTTTTTAAATTGATTAAATCTTACCTTTAATTCGGATATAAATATTTTTTTAATAAAGTGTACAGGCAGCTGTTTGTGAGAAGAAGAAAGCATGGTCAGATTGGTTAGCCGTAAAAGCTAACCAAAGAATGCAGAAGGCAACAAGTGATGACGTTAGTGTAGCAAGAGAGGTATAAAAAAGAGCGAAAGGTATTGTAAAGGAAGTTGTTGAGAGAAAGAAAGAGGAGTGTAAGGATGAGTTTGACAGAAGGCTTACTGAAGATTTCCAGTCCAACCAAAAGATTTTCTGGAAATCCATACGGACAGCCCGAGGAAAGTTTGGAACGTCGGAGCTGAGTAAAATCAGAAGCCAGGATGAAAGTATTATAAAAAGTGAAGAATGTGTGCTGAGGAGGTGGAAGGAATATTTTGAAAGTCTGTTTGAGAGAGAAAAAGCAGAGGCCAGCGTACCGAGGTCTTCTGTGGAAATGAATGAGAATGAAGATGAGAATAGAGATGATAATTATGTAAGTGAGATAAGTATGGATGAGATTATGAAAGCAATGAATAGTATGAAATCAGGTAAAGCAGCTGGGTATGATAGAGTGTCGGTCGAGATGTTGAAGGCTGGGCGAGGCATTGTGGCTAGTCAGTTGTACCGCCTTTTCAACCTGTGTTGGACGAACAGCCAAGTACCAGGTGACAAGGCTGTGATTGTGCCGCTGTACAAGGGAAAAGGGTCACAACAGGACTGCAAAAATTACCGCGGGATAAGTCAAAGTCAAAGTCAAATTGTTTATTGCAACCCATATGGTAGAAAGATGGTAACATATTATTTACAGTATTAGAAACACATATGGACCCGGAAGGGCACGGCAAGATTATCCTAAAAACTATATTACAGTTTCAATTTAGAATTGTAATTAACATTATTAAAATGAAACAGAAAATTCAAAATGACGAATTAGAAAAAAATAAATTTAATAGATTTAAAATTAAAATACAATTGGAAATATAAAATAAATAGAATTGAAGTTAACACTAAATTGAATAAGAAAATAAAAGTAACGATTAAATTAAAATAGAAACAATGAAAATTAATTAAATCAATTAGATATTTAAAACCTAAGAGGTATACGTAAATATAAAAGCTAATATTTGAAAGTCAATAGGCATTAAATATTTTCAAAGATAAACATAAAAAAAAAATATATTAAATATTATTTTTCATCAAAGAACTCTTGCAACGTATAGAAGCATTTAGTCGTTAGGTAGTGTTTTAGGGATTTTTTGAATTTATTTAGGTTTTCTTCTACCTGAATAGCTTGAGGAAGATTATTATAAATTTTTGCTGCCATGGCTACTGGCCCGGAGCTAATAAGTTTCATCTTTGTTTCGGGAAGTGCTAATCTATTATGGGGTCGTAAGTTAAGAGGGCGCGAATATTTTGGAAAGAGGTGGGGGTTTTTTTTAACGAATAGGCTACTTTCTAGAATATAAACTGATGTTAATGTAAGTATTTTATATTCTTTGAAGTAAGGTTTACAACTCATCATTGAATCTATATTGTGGAAGGAGTTTGTGTATCTGGGCTCAAAGTTTACGAGAGATGGAAAGTGTGAAAGTGATATTGAAAGAAGAGTGAATGCTGGAAACATGGTGAATGGTGCCCTGCACGCCTTTATGAGGAGTCAGAAGGTGTCTCACAAGGCTCATTTGGCTGTTCATAGGGGTGTTTTAGTACCAACACTGATGTATGGCAGTGAAAGCTGGGTATGGCAGAAGAAGCATGAAAGTAGAGTTAATGCAGTGGAAATGAGAGCGCTAAGGAGTATGATTGGTGTTAAATTGAGTGACAGGATTATGAATAGTGTGATAAGAGAACGGTGTGGCGTAAAAGAAGACGTAGTGACCAAAATCGAGAAAGAGATGCTGAGATAGTTTGGTCATGTAGAGAGGATGAATGAACGAAGACTAACGAAAGAGATCTATCAGGCGAGAGTGAATGGAAACGTTGGAAAGGGAAGGCTTAGGCGAACGTACCAGGACCAAATTCAGGGCGTTCTGAATAAAGAACAGGTTAAAAGTACCCTAAAACGACGAGCATGTATGAAAGGATTGATGAAAGGACAGGAAGCAAGGGAAGTATGTCAAGATCAGGAGTATGGCAAGTGGAGGACTGTGGTCTCTGCCTACCCCGACGGGAAAGAGGCGTGATGTTATGTATGTATGTACATAATTTTAATATGTGTGTTGAAACATTATCAAAACCTACTGACCTTGTATTATTTAATGAAATAATGCATTTTTCAAGCTCTTTTTCACTGCAAGGTATCATGAAAATGCTTTTACTATTTAAGGAAATATTTTCCTTGTCTATTTTAATTTTATTGTTTTCTGTAGCCGTATTAATAAAAAAGTTATTAAAAGTTTCGGCTATCAACTCTGGCGTCTCAATATGTTGGTCATTGAACTCAATTTTGTCTATAATATCTATATCTGTTTGGTCATTAGTACTTTCATTTATAATCGTCCAAGAGGTTTTACATTTATTTTTCGAAAAAAGTAAACGATTGTGATTGTTGTGCCGCTGTGATTTGATTATGCACTTTGTCGTGGGAATTCTAGCCGAAAGAGAGAATCCAAAAGAAACGACAAATTAGAATAGAATTAAACTACGTTTATTGCAAAAGGAATGAGTCTAGTAACAATTTTGAGGCAGGGGCGGACTCAGACGTCGACCCAAAATGACCGTTACATAAAATTGTTACAACGGAAGGTAAGTATAAAAATGCCCTATTGAAAATTGCACTAATAATTTTACTCAAGTAGCTTCTTACAGTCTTTACGCGAAACTAAAGAGCAGGTATGGATTCGCAAACCCTACGTTTGATGATAGAACGAGATTACCACGAAAAAGTCCGTTAATTATTTATCACTGTGCTTCCTTTAAAATAGGACTCCCCTGGTATGTCCTGTATTGCGTAGACGGGGCGTGGCCGCGTACACCGCGGAAGGTCACGTGAGCTGGTCGAGTTTGCTGGACCCGCAGATGCTCAGGTAGGCACGTCGGTGACCCGCCCTGAAGGTAGGCAGGAGAACCTCTTCTCTAAGGTGGCCGTTAAGCTTCCCGCTTCTCGCTAGCTGTAGGCGTAACGTCGCCTAAGCCTAGCCCTCTCGTTGTGCTCAAGCTTAGCTTCGTTG
This sequence comes from Athrips mouffetella, assembly GCA_947532105.1. Classification (NCBI taxonomy): domain Eukaryota; kingdom Metazoa; phylum Arthropoda; class Insecta; order Lepidoptera; family Gelechiidae; genus Athrips; species Athrips mouffetella. The sequence goes on from OX383965.1 coordinate 25,380,083, forward strand.
TAGCTTAGTTTTGCTCAGTCTAGGCTAGTTGTAGGCTAGTTGTAGCATAGTTTTGCTCAGTCGTAGGCTAATTGTAGGCTAGTTGTGGCATAGTTTTGCTCAGTCGTAGGCTAGTTCCCAAAAAGAGTGGGATCCTAGAGCACTTTTAAAATGAAGACCGCAGGATTACTAGATATGTATGTTTATAAAGAATAAATCCGGCACGGCTGGCAGTAACGGCCGCGGAAAGCGCGCGGATATAGGTCTGACTCGCCAAGTGATCGACGGCGGAATGGGGGCCGCTCCTCAGCGCCGTTAGTTAAACTCGTTTTCGGCTAGTGACGCGCCGTCGCATATTTCTCGACTTGAATCGGCCTATTTGCTATCCTGAGCGCATTGACTGGGTCTTTAGACTTTCCTAACAGAAAGTGTTCACTACAACTTCCTTAGTATATTTACAATACGTCCTCTTATTTGCTGCAGTTTTACATTCATAATATCTGTGTCTGTGGATTCTTTTAGTTCGACACGATTTTTTTATGCCTTTAGTGATCCATGCTGATTGAGATTTGTTCTTAGAAACCCTTTTTATTTTGTCTGGGAAACATAGATTGTAAAGTAGGCAAAATATGTCATAAAACATGTTGAAAGCTTTATCTATGTCAGGTTCTTTCTTAACGTCCGTCCATGATATGTCTGATAGATGTTGACAGAATTTGATAATATTTTCGCGACAATTATCCTTTCTGATCATATAAAAATGATTTTTACTATAAGGTTTTTTACAGTCAACTTTGAGATTAAGCAATTGGCAGGTATCATGGACAGATAAATACATCTTAACTACTTCGCACTTCGCTTCAGGTATGTTACTAATTATATGATCTATGCAAGACTTTTGACGCGTTGGTACATTTATATGCAAAGTTAAATTATAATTAGCAAGTAAATTTTTGAACTCTGTGGTAATTTTATCATGTATCAAAATGTTGGTATTGAGAGCACCTGCAAGAATATTTTTTTTATTGTTATTTATGCAAAATAAGATCCAGGCGGGTCAAAAAAACACTGATGTTTTTAGGTTTGTATTGTCTACGCCTTTCGCGTCAGAAGTAATACCAAGAATGACCTTGGCAACTACATATTCATGTACTGGTTTGATACTTAAAGTAGCATCACTATGTCGATGATACTCAAAATACGTCATTTTAGAGATATCAGCGAGGATTTTTCCCGGCACTGTAAGGAAGTACTTGTTAATAGCATCTGGGTTGTCAAAAAAACTAGGTAGCTCAGAGGAGGTTTTAAAACTGGGTAAAATAGTAGACTTTAAGTTTTTCCAAAGTAATTTATCATTATTTAGATTACAGTTAATTTTATGATTAAAGTATGCAGTTTTTTCAGCAAAAGTATTTGTTATAACAAGATGTTTAAGAGATTTATAATACTCCTTAGTTTGGTCATTATCCGTTATTTTAGCGTCAGCATGTGCATCATCACGCAGTTTCATCAAGTATCGGACATTACTGGTAAGCCAAGGCAACATGCGTTCCGTAATTGTTACACATTTTTCCGGGGCAAAAATGTCAAAAAGGTTAACGATAGATTCATTAAGAAGACTAAGCATATCGTTCACATTATCAGTATAAATTATTTTATTCCAATCAATGCTCTCTAATACACTATTAAAAATTGACATATTGATGTCTTTTAGGGGTGTGTACTCAACAATATAGGGAGGTGACTTTTTTCTTTTGACTTTGAAAATCGCAAAAACCACCGCATGGCCACCAAGTTCGGGAATGTGATGTACACTTGTGTTAAGGACAGGAGCGTCAGTAAGTATTAGATCAATAACTGTCGAACTGTGCGAAGTGAAGTGTGTAGGTTCAGTTATGTGATTTATTAAATTTGAGCAACGTAAGAATTGATTTAGACCAACGGTTTTATTATCAACAGAATTACTAAAATTAATGTTAAAATCGCCCAAGAGAATAATGTGGTCGTAATTAGTAAACGATGATACGGAGTCAGTCAACGAGTCAAAAAACTTGTCCACGTTAACCCACGGAGGTCTGTAAGCAGTACCAATTAGAAACTTGATTTTATTTATACACGTGAAAACCCACATTTGCTCCACTTCCACATGAGTAATAGGGTGAGGTCGTACACGAACTGTTAGACCTTTCTTGTAATAAAACCCTACTCTGCCTCTACGTGATCTGGAAAGGCCCCGTGGTGGAGGCAGATGTCTAAAACGGTAGCCTGATACAGATGGAGCGCAATAGTCACAACCTTCACCAAGCCAAGTTTCGTTTATTGCGATAATATCTGGTAGCTCACGCAGTAGCATAGCTTGGAACTCGTCGTTTTTGTTACTTTATGAGCCAGCATTATAAAGACCTAATTTAAAATTGTATCGCTTGATCATTTAAATAATTCATAATATACTACATAGTTAAGTACATAAGTTGGACAAAAAACTACTTCAAATAGTAAAAAAACATATTGTGAATGAATGTTGTGGTGTAGTAGTCTAATCATGTAATTATTATTCTCGAAAAAACTGTGTTTGTTTCTCAATAAGGCAATTTATTTGTGATTTTTCTAAAAGCGTTACTTCATTTAATTCGGGATTGCCACTGCTTTTTTCATTGCCGGTATAACCGATACTAATTAGTTTATTTTTTACTTTAAAATGCATTAAGTACTAGCTTTTTTAAATCATCAAAAATTAGGGCACAGATAGACATGCTAGTAAACAAGCATGCTTACTAGCATGCTAGAAACGAGCATGCTCTTTAACTGTCTACACTTGCTTGCAAAGAGCATGCTCGTTACTAGCATGCTACTAAATAAGCATGCTCAAATCAAAAATTATTGTCACACATGCCATTAAGTAGCACGCTAATATTACCTATAAGACGTTAGTGAAAATGGAAAATCAAGTGGCCTTTCGAATAAACAGTTTTTTCGTCGCCCCAGCGAGACATTTTCATCACAGAACACTATTACTTGTATTTTGATGCGATACACACCTGTGACAGCTTTCAACTGATTAACACTAGCATGCTTATAAGCAAACCTGTTCACACGTGCTCAAAACACACCCCCTTCCACCCGCGCCGCAGGTAGCATGCTAGAAGATTGAACGACGTTAAAACGTGTACACACATGCTACTAGATAGCATTTGCTACGTAGTAGCACGCTTTACTAGCATGTCTATCTGTGCCTCATTCCTTGTCTATTAACTTTTCCATTACGAATGTAGAACATTTTGTTTGAATATTCACGGCACCAAATACGTTGCGTCTGGTCCAACCCATTACGGTTAGCCCATTCCTAGGGTGTTCCGTGGTTTCGTGTGTATGCCAATTCTTCTAATTTGTTAATTGTCTGTTTTAGGGCGACTCTGGCGGGCCGTTAGTTTGTAAAGGCACAGGCGATCCTAATGAAGCGGGCAGGTTTGGCGTAGTGGTCGGAATCACCTGCGGAAAATATACTCAATTAGCTATGGGCACTTTGTTCACAAGAGTATCTAGTTTCCACAAATTTATAAGTTGCTCATCAAGAATTAAGGCCTCTTGTCATATTTTTGTACTGTTATTTTTATTATATTTATTACATTGAAAGTTTTATCAAGTATTCCGATCGGTAAATAACTTGAACTATAACGGCGTGGTGTGGGAAAGTTTGCGCATTTAATTTGTGTGTAAAATCGATTCTGCATAGCCAAGGTCTTTTTCAAGGTGTTTGCCCAGATATTATAATACAGCGTGAATTCTTATTCGTTTTAATCCCGAAGCCCAGGGATTTTACTTATGAAAACAAGAACCTTTACCGAAGAAAAAAAAATTTTACTCGAAAAATTTCACCTTCCCATACAAAATGAGTCGATCACGTGACCACTTTACTATGGGAAGACGAAATTTTTTTTCGAGTAAGTAAACAATTTTTTTCTTCGGGAAAGTTGCTTGTTTCATGAGTAAACTCACTGGGCTTCGGAATTAAAACGAAAAAAAATTCACGCTGTATTATTAAATCTGGGCAAACAACTTGAAAAAGACCTTGGCTGCGCAGAATCGAATTTACACACAAATTAAGTGCGCAAACTTTCCCACAGCACGCGGTAATAGTTCAAATAATAAGAAATATAATTTTCTTTTAATTTACTATACGTATTTTATAGACGAAGTATTTTCTACTTACCATCATACGGGGTGTAAAACTTACGATGATCCTTTTAAAGGGTTGTTATCATTAATAAATTGTTTATGAAAACCTCAATCTATAAATTTAAAACATAGAAAGGGTAAAACAACCCTTAAATAACTACATAATTCTACTCATGAAACTGAATAACTTATTCTCATGAGCTTGGGTCGAAATATAAAAAAGAAATACTTCTAACACAAAATACGCTTATAACAGATGCAGTTTCTATTAGTGCTAGGCAAGACTGCAAACGCGGGCCTGGGGCGGGCGCGGCCTGACTTACTCAAACAAAATAACTTCATTGAAGTGTCCATAGGGGGCACGCGGGCGCGAATCGGACGCGACGAAGTGCGCGGTCTGGCTGGCGCGGGGAGCGCGCGGGCAGCTCAATAGCCCGTCTATGTAAGTGGCCGCAGTGAGTGCGCGGGCAGCAGGCGGCATACCGCGCTGGGAGCGAGGATCTCTAACCATTTCGAGCATACCACTCGCGTTGTAATGTCGTCTTCTGAAGTATTCAAATTTAAAGAATTAATAAGTGCTATTCAAGCACGGAAAGCAGGAATGAAGCCGCGCTCGACTGCGGACAGTCAGTCGCTCCCTCTCACCCGAGTCGTGGCCTTAGCCCGCGTCTGCAGACTGCCCAAGCACTTAGGAATTTAATTTTTCTTTATGTATTTCATGCTAAGTTCCTTCGAAATATAGTTCACTATCATTGGCAGAACCATCCTTCTAGGTTGTTATGCCCTATTGTATACTTAGTATATATCTTCTTCATCATTGCACTACCCATATTCCGTTTTTGCCATATAGTTTTTACGGAGTCGGCTTCCTAAGCTAGGCAATTTGACGGCGGCACTGGTTTTTACACAGAGCGACTGCCATCTGACCTCCGCAACACAGAAGGCAAATCAGACTCAATCCTAGTTTCGGGTCACTGCGTGTCGAGTCTCTATACGACGATTCTCTCAACGCCGAGTCGCTGCGTGTCGAGTCTCTATACGACGAGTCTCTCAACGCCAAGTCACTGCACGTCGAGTCTCTCAACGCCAAGTCGCTGCACGTCGAGTCTCTGTACGATGAGTCTCCCAATGCCGAGTCGCTGCACGTCGATTCTTTTTATATCGAGTACCATCCACAATATACTGTTACGAGCTAGCGGTTCGGGATAGGAGTAAAACGCCAAAGTAATTTTTTCCGTTTATTAGGACTTATATACAACCCGAGCTTCTTATTCACACCTCACTGAGTACGCCCTCTAAGGCTCTTCGTACGGTCTTCCCTCCGTATACTCTTCCCTCATGGTTTTCTTCCACAGAGTTTTCCCTCCTCGCACTCCTCGCTCTGGGACTTCTTCAACGGAGTCTTCCCTCCGACACTCTTCTCCCCGGGACCTCTTGTACGGAGTATTCCCTCCGAGCACCCTTCTCTCTGGAACCTCCTCTACGGAGTCGTCCCTCCGAACTCTCTTACCTTCGGCATCTATCATTCTAGCAATTAGCTCTCTTTCTTAAGCTGTCTCTTTCTTTTCTTTCCAGAATGTTCTAAACAATTTACAAATGATAAAACATTTATGGGTAGATGGGATTCGAACCGGCGACTATCAGCTTGGTAGTCCAACGCCCTACCCACTGGACCACGCGTCGAGATTTTGATAGGTACAGCTTTTTTTGGCAGCCGGTGACTGACGTCATGCTTGTGACAATACATAATTGCATATCATACGGACAAAATGCGTGGTGACAAACTGCGATTAAAGTAAGTTTAATCGCAGTTTGTCACCACGCATTTCGTCCGTATGATATGCAATTCGAGATATTACAGTCACGTTCGTTTCTATATGTACTCTGTGTTACTGAGATTAGTTTATGCGTCAACTTTATGGGCATTCACGTCTCTAGAACTGAACAACTATCCAAAAAATGCATTTTTTAATTTTAAGTCAAGTGAGCAAAGAAGCAGGTAGACTACCGCCCATAGCATCTTCTGGCTCGTTTGGCAGAATGTGGACATCAAATTAATTAATTACTTTTTTCGCCACACAGTCTCTAGATTCAATGTTTCGCGTACCTCTTTCCTTTTATACAGGCTGGCCCATTGATAGACGTTCAAAAGAAAAATTTGGATACGTCATGCTAAGGGGTATCCAAATCACCCCATGTATGTTCCGCGATTATTTTTAGTTTTTAAGTTATAAATTATTGAATATTTTTTGAAAATTTTCTGCCGAAGGAAATTAAAAAATTCAGACCTCTTTTTTCACTGAACATTTTCCAATTTTCTTTCTGTGTGATGATTGCCTTGAACGTTACTTGCATTCATAAAATAATAAACCTCCTTACATTCCTACTTGTTACTCAAAAAGTATGGTAAATAAAATTTTCAAACAATTTAATAGGCCGATTCAAATTTTGATCATCAATTTAAAAATACAAATAGGATATTCCATAGATTGTGGCTCATTTCAAAAACTTAACAGGTCTCCATGCTACCCAAAACATAAAATAAAATTTGGTGCTTAATTGGATATTTTTCGCTGAAATTGCTGTTTTAAGTTGAGAGGGAAAAACCCTGAATGTTAATTTAGGCTCCAAATGAATAATTTGCCTATTTTGCTGATTCCTATTGCAAAATATGATAGTGGTAGGGCTTCCGTCTAAAAATCTGAATTAATTACAGTTGACAGAAGTTTATATAAACTTTACAGCAAAAATAAAACGATCTTTCTAAGTTGCACAGTTTTTCAGAAATCTGCAAAAAACCTTTACAAACAAATTTAGTTTTGCGGTCCTGAAAATGGACTTTATTGCTTCCAAAAATACTATAGGTATATCGGAACCCTCGGCGCGCGAGTCCGACTCGCACTTGACCGGTTTTTTTCTTTTGAGGTACGGAACCCTAAAAAGCAAAAAAAGTACTAAAAAAGCTAATAGCTTTCTTAATAAAAGAAATATAGTTCTTATTAATGTTTTCAAAAATGCTTTCATGACGTTGCTTTCATGATGAGGATATTGTGAGTAATTTCATGAATATTTTACAAAAAATTATTCAGCCATTTTCTATCAGGAAAAGCCCAAACTTGTTATGTTTTGAACATATTTTAATTTTTTTTAGGAAACTGGTGAATAGAATATTAAGATGTGCTATATTTTTAGAATCGGCTCATAAAGCCCTTTCATTAGATACCCCACATGATAGGATTCTGTAAAAAAAAATATCCATACAAAAAATTGATGACATCATAACTCTCTCATACATCAATTTAATTTCCGGTGCTCCGAGTCATATTGGTCTAATAGGATTAGGAAACAAGTGTACGAAGTAACACAATCCTAATATGTAACGCCAAATAATCCTGATTTTCTACACGATCCTATTAAACTAGTTTTGGTGGATTAAATTTCAGCTGGTTCATGATTGACTTGATGCGATTTTCTTAAATTATTGATTGTTTATACAGTATTTTCAATAATTCGTATATACTTCGGCCTCTGTTGGTTTTATTATTAATTTTGAAATGCCAGGCTTCTGCGAAATTGATTGTTCTATGTCTTTTTCCCAACACGCACCAATGGCTTTGCCATTCGTCATTCTTCAACCGAGTTGTTTTAATATTTTTTTTTTAAAGTCATCCATTATAAGCATTACTTATGTGTTGTATAGGTGTAATATACCCTAATTACAGCAAATAGCAATTGAATCATCCAACCACGGGGCAGGACTGAAATTAACCTACAAGGTGGATCATACTGGGTTTAAAAAGAGTATGATAATTCTTTTGTGGGGTCACATCAATAATAGGTTGAATAAAAATGTTACATAAACATTTTTTTTAAAAGACAATCTCAAAAACAAGCGAATGAAGCCTTCAAAATGTGCGCGACCGATTATTTCTGATTATTATATTAATGGTGTATTAGTCACTCGCGTGGAACAGATACGCAATCTTGGCATTCATCTGGATTACAAGCTAGCACTTAATGACCACATTGACATAATTACTGATAAAGCTTATAAATCTCTTGGTTTCATAATGAGAATTTGTTCACCATTTCGTAATACCACTTGTATAAAAACAGTTTATTATGCCTATGTACGCAGTACTCTTGAGTTCGGTTCAGTCTTATGGTCCCCACACTATAAAAAATACACAGATCATATAGAAAGAATTCAAAAGACATTTTTAAGATACATCAATTACAAATCTTTTACTTCCTACACCACGTACGACAATAGCTGTAAGACTCATAATGTGCTGCCGCTCGAGAAGAGAAGAACTCTGCTAGATATGATGTTTCTATATGATATTCTTCATTCAAGAATCGACTGTCCAGATTTGGTGAGTATTCTAGGTTTCATTGTTCCAAGGCGACGAACACGGAAGACAACCCTTTTACATGTATCATCTCATCGATCGTACTCATAGAGTAACACGATTTTCGCGCGCAAAGCCCATCGTACTAATTACGGTCAGAATGAAACTATCACCCGTTTATCTAGGACCTACAACAACTCCTTCCAGAATCTGGATCCTTTTCATTGTATGAACAAGCAAGCTTTACTTGTGTTGGCAACGTTCACGGAGAGGGTGACAGTAACTGATTCAGCGAACGGCATTAAGTGCACTGCGCTAAATGTTGTTCGATCCATAAAACAAATCAAATCAAATCAAATCAATATCGTTTATTCATTGTTGGATATTAAAATCTCTTAATGACGTCAGCTAAACTACATCGCTTCACAAACAATGTGGTGCCATTGTGGGAAAAAAAAGAAGCGACAATAAAAACCCACGCGCTCTTTTAAATATGTTTGAATGTACAAAGTTGATATACAACATACATAGGTCAGTTTTAATTTTGAATTAGCCTGTTAGAACCGTAGTCTAATCCCATGGATTTTTCTCTTCTAGATAATCTGATATTTTATAATAACCCTTCTTACATAATTTCTGCTTGATTACAGTTTTGAATTTATCTAACGGTAAACTTTCAATATCAGTGGGTACCTTATTATAGAAGCGTATACATTGACCTTTATATGTTTTACTAATTTTGTGAATACGGCTGACATGAGAAGCAAGTTGATTCTTGTTTCTTATGTTGACACTGTGCCTGTCACAATTTTTATCAAAAATATGTATATTCCGTTTAGCATATATTAAATTCTCATAAATGTATTGCGACACAAAAGTCAAAATGTTGATTTCTTTAAATTTATTTCGAAGAGATTCTCTAGGCTTCATTTTATAAATTGCACGAACAGCTCGCTTTTGTAGTAAAAAAATGCTGTTTGCATCCGCAGCATGACCCCATAACAAAAGGCCATATGACATGAGACTATGGAAATAACTGAAGTAGACTAACCTCGCGGTGTCTACATCCGTCAGAGCTCTTATTCTTTTCACTGCGTATGCTGCAGAACTAAGTCTGTTCGACAATTTATTAATATGCGGTCTCCATTGTAATTTGTTGTCTAAGGTAATACCTAGGAACACAGCTGATTCCACAAGACTCAATTTATCGTTTTTCACTAAAAGGCTTGTAGCAGTTGGCTTTACATTAGGCAAAACAAATTTAACACACTTAGTTTTCTTTTCGTTAAGTAAAAGATTATTTACGGTGAACCACTCAACTACATTAGAGATTGTACTATTTACGTCGTCAAAATTTGATTGTTGTCTTTTGACTTTAAAAATCAAAGACGTATCATCTGCAAATAGTACTATCTCATTCTTGTCCTTTACAAGGTTTGGCAAATCGTTAATGTAGACAATGAACAGGAATGGTCCCAGGATTGAGCCTTGTGGAACGCCCATACAAATTTTTGATCCTAAACATGTTGCATGTTGTTGTTAAAACTATTCTTAAATGGCACTTTGTTCAACAGTAAGGGAACGATGTGCCTCCGGCCCATAAAATGTAATCCATGTGATTTTATTGGTAAAATAATTTAAATATTGTTTCCTTATGGTCTTTACCTATGAAATTGCCGTTTTGTATGGCGAATTTTAGGTAAACTCAATTTTCAGTACTAACATATTTGCATTTTTCTTAGGAATTATACATCCAATTTTTTTATGTTGTAAAGCATTATCGGGAAGACATTAAGCTAACAGAAGCTAAAATTTAATTTTCGAAAAATATTATCTGTAAAAAAATATAACAAATCTAATGATGAAATCGGACGACATTTAAGACGAACAATTTTCGAACCTTTAATTTTATATATCAAACTAAAAATAAAAACTTTATTTTATGCGTAAATTGATAACCTTGAAGTCAACTTTCAAATATAAGACAAATGAAAAAAATTGCATAAGAATTATAGGAATGATGATCTTATAAAACTGCTGTGTGTGTCGCACCTCCACATACATATGCTGTTAGGTATTACGTTAGTTTTAGACCTTTTGCTTATAAATTCCTCGTAAATATAGTCAATTTATGTAATTCGATTGCCTCCTTTCATATAATATTTCTCATGAGTTGGAAGCTACAAAACCTAGATGTCGCTACGGGGGACGCACTGACTTGAATCCCTGGAACGCGGTGGCGAACCGAGACGCCACGACAGATTTCGTTCGACCATCATCAAGATAAAAGCACCCAGTTGCGTGCTTTCAAAAAAAGACATTACACAAATTTTTTTTTTGAATCTATACAAAAACGTACCATTTCGAAGATATATTGTGTACAGTGGTATTCGTCGAATCGCCTTATTCATCAACCCCCACCAATTTATCATCTTTTGTTCTTTTTGACACGGATATGGACGAAGTGGATCGTGTAATTATTAGCCTAAAAACCAACAGTGCACCGGGATGGGATAATATTTCCACATCTTTTTTGAAAGCAGCTAAACCAGTATTAGTACCAATAATAACCCACTTAGCCAATCTTTGCTTCAATAAAGGAGTATTCCCTGCACCCCTTAAACGATCAATTATAACGCCAGTGTTCAAGAATGGAGACAGAAACGATGTCAACAATTACAGGCCTATAGCAGTTCTTCCCGCTATTTCAAAGATTTTAGAAAAATTGATTAACAAAATTTTAATTAACTACCTAAATAAATACAACCTATTAGCAGAGTCACAATATGGATTCAGACATGGAAGGTCTGCAGAAGATGCAGTATTGGCTCTGACTTCCAAAATTGTTGAAAATTTAGATAATGGTAGAAAATGTTTAACAGTATTTCTTGATCTAAAGAAAGCTTTCGACACCGTTTCTGTCCCCATTCTTGTGAACAAGCTTGAAAACATCGGTATAAGAGGAATCCCACTATCTCTGTTCAAAGATTATTTATCTGATAGGATGCAAGCAGTTAAAATTGGATCTCACGTCAGTAATCATCATCATCATATCGTGTGGGTAGCAAGGTCGATGACCGACCTCACGAGAGCAATGTAAGTTACGGAGTCCCTCAAGGTAGTGTACTTGGACCGACCTTGTTTCTTGTTTACATAAATGAGCTAACTAACTTAAAACCACAAAATGCTACGATATTCTCTTACGCGGATGACACAGCTATATTTTTTTCTGGCTCTACGTGGAACAACGTGCATCGAGATACTGAAAACGGTCTAAGGGAAGTGGCAAAATGGCTCCAAAATAACTTACTTACGTTAAATATCTCGAAAACAAATTACATAAATTTTTCTATTACTAAGCGTTCTCAGCCAGATTCACATTTCAATGTAAAAATACACAATTGTCTTGTACCTATGTGTAATTGTGACTGCCCCAATATTTCCAAGGAGACAACAATAAAGTATTTGGGTGTTATGATAGACCAACGTCTGTCATGGTACCCACATATTGAGTTGATTTCTGGAAGGATCAGAAAGCTTGTATGGATTTTTAAAACCCTACGTCACATTGCCCCCAAGGATTTATTAGTCAGTAATGACCTATTGCATTACTGCTTGGGGAGGGGCTTGCAAGACGAGATTCATACAAGTTGAAAGAGCACAGAGATACTTATTAAAAGTCATGTATTTTAAACCGCTAAGATACCCCACTAATACTCTACATACATTAAGTGATAAACTATCAGTAAGAAAACTATACGTATTACTGGCAATTTTAAAGCTGCATAACACTTTACAATATGACTCTAGCCAATATAATAGTAGAACACACGTGGTAGCTCCTTCATGTAGGATCAAAACTTCTTTTGCTAGAATTCAGTTTGCCAAAATGTCATCATATTTATATAACTCAATCAACAAAAAACTAAATATTTTTCCCTTGAAGCTTTATGAGTGTAGGATAGTACTTGCAGAATGGTTAAGAAAGCGAAATTACAATGAAACTGAATTACTCCTGCATTTCGTAAGTTAATTTATTATATATATTTGCAATTTTAAAATAACGGCAACTCTCCCCTTCTCCTTACGCATACACAATATAATAACATATTTAAATACAGTAATACATATAAACACACTCGTGCACACTCGTACACACACTCTCACACACATTCACACACATCCACACTCACATTCACGCACACACACATTCACATACACACACATTCACACTCACATCAAAACTGCTTAGTTTAATTTCATTCTATTATGTTATTATATAATATAATTAAGTTTTTCATTGAGGTCATAAACTATTCTTGTATCAATTGATAGATATGGAAGAGCGGGTTCTTCTGGCACAGGTACATTCTACTTAAAAGAAGATCCCAACAATCTGTAATTATGATTAGTTTCTGACTGAATAAAGACATTTTAATTAATTTTTAATTAATTCGTGCGGTGAAAACGTGAAAACTGGACGCATTCATACAGTCGGCCGACTCGGCGAACCCTCAAACACAAATCTTGGTAAGTGGCAACTTTCTTATGGGTTTTGTTCTATGGGAGGATTGCACTCGACTTACTAGAACTATATTTGTTAACTGGTCCTTCGACAGTCACTGTTTTTTATCTCAAATCCCAAAAATTTCATACATTCTTATTGGTCCAAACGAGCCGGATCTCGTTATTCGTACGGGCGACCTATTAATAAGTGTATCGGTGTTGACTATATAGTTCTCGAATTCATTATACAGAAATAATAAAAAGAAAATAATCATATTTTTTACAATTTCGCTCGAGTCAAATTCATACCTACCGTCTTTATACGTGTTATTTTCTGTTACTAGGCGGCCAGCGGCCATTACGTTCCATGCCGACCGCACGTCCCGTAATACATAACTAGAGTTGTTAAAACGCCCATTAAGTACTGTAAATATTTTTTGCCCATTACGAGCGTATACAAAATAGAATTGTTTAAACATTAATTAAATGCTGGAAATATTTTGTGCCCATTTAGTGCCTGAATACCTACATATATTTATTTTCAAGTACAGATAGAGTCCTTAAGATTATTTCTTAAGGACTCTATCTGTACTTGAAAATTTAATTGAGCAGTATCCCAAATCCGATTTATTGATTGTTGGTGATTTTAACTTGGTCTCATTTACAAAAAGTGTAAAAACCGAATTTGATAATTTCCTTAAGTATTGTAAACTAAAACAATTTAATATGATTAGTAATAAGTATGGTAATACCCTGGATCTGGTGCTGAGCAATCTCGGTAGCGAATCAGTAACTGTAAGTGACGAAGCTGTACCACTCGTGCCAATTGATGCGCCGCATCCACCGCTCGCAGTGAGCTTGCGTATACCGCGGCCTAATCGCAGGGTCATTAGCCATGTTCAAGTTCCAGCCCCATCCTTGGATCAGGATTTTCTTCCCCAATGGAATTTTAAGAAGGCGGATTTCCCTTCCCTCTATGCAGCATTTACGTCATTGACATGGGATGAAGTTTATTTGGCCAGTAGTGTAGACGAAGCGTTAGGTTTGTTCTATGAAAAACTATACCATTGTTTCAATTTGTACGTTCCACAAAAAAAGCCTCGTAATTTAAATACAAAATACGAATATCCATCTTGGTATACACAAGAGATAATCAAAAATATTCAAAATAAATATTTTCATTTGAAAAGATTTAAGCAGGAAGGTAAAGAATTTAATAGTGAAATGTTCAAATTCTACAGAGAACGTACCAAAGAGTTAATTGAATTTCATCATAATCTCTTCATTAAACAGACTGAGCAAAATATTATTAAAGATCCGAAAAGCTTCTGGAGTTACGTTAATAGTCAAAGAACTTCCAGATGTAAAATTGAAGAATATGAACATGAGGGAAGAACTCTGACAGGCGTTGATGCAGCAAATGCATTTGCCGATTGGTTCAAGTCAGTGTTTTTAACAGCAACACCATGTTTATCGGCTGAAGTTGCTGAGCAGGAGACCATAGGGTCTTCATGCTCTCGTATTGCGATAGACCAAATAAGTGAAGCTGATTTGAAATTAGCTGTGAAACGCCTAAAACCTTCCTCTTCCGCGGGTCCTGACGGCGTTCCACCATTTATTGTAAGGGATGGTATTACAGTATTTAGTAAACCACTTATATATATACTAAATTTATCCTTACAGACAGCAGTGTACCCTGAGCTGTGGAAAATATCGCGTGTGACTCCCATACCCAAGGAGGGATCAAAGACATTAGTCACAAATTACAGGCCAATTGCGATTCTTTCTGCGTTTGGTAAAATATTCGAATCGATTCTGAACCGCTACATTACTAATCAAATTCAATCCCAACTAAGTCCAAGTCAGCATGGTTTCCGGTCTGGCAAATCGACAGCCACAAACCATATTAGTTTTGTAGACTATGTTACCACTGAAATGGATAAACGTAGACAAGTAGACACGGCCTATTTTGATTTTAAAAAGGCTTTTGATCGTGTTAACAACGACTTACTTTTAAAAAAATTTGCAGCGATAGGGTTTGCACCAAATCTATTAAAGCTTTTTGCAAATTATCTAGCAAATCGTCAACAATATGTTTCACTGGCGGGTTGCCAATCCAACTATTACTCTGTCTGCTCTGGAGTAAGTCAGGGAAGTACTTTAGGGCCGACCCAGTTTTTAGTCATGATCAATGATTTGCCGCAGATAGTTAGATCAGCCCAGTGTCTAATGTTTGCAGACGACCTTAAGTTGTTTCTGGGTATCGGAAACATAGAGGACTGCGAGGCACTACAAAGAGACATTGATGCTGTGGTGGAGTGGAGTGAGATTAACCAATTGGAGTTCAACGGTGCAAAATGCAAAACAATAACGTTTACTCGTTCTCGCTCCTCTCATTGCCACACATACAATGTTTCTGGTGTCACGCTAGAACGTGTGACCACTGTCCGGGACTTGGGTGTGACTATGGACGCTGAGTTGACTTTCGCTCCTCATATTGTAGATCTTTGCAGTCGGGCTTCTAGATCACTGGGTTTTGTTCTTAGACAAACAGCGTTATTTACGAGTAGGACCGCTATTATAACATTGTATTATGCATACGTATGCAGTATTTTAGAATTCAATGCCATGGTGTGGGACCCACGTGAAACAAAGTACAAAGTTATGGTGGAACGAGTGCAGCGCAAATTCGCTCGATACCTCTATAAGAAGTTATATGGTTTCTACCCTTTCTTGTACCCATCTCTGTTTGTAGCGGGCATGGTTGGTATGAATACTTTAGAGCTAAGGCGAAAATGCGCTCTACTGGTTCACTACTATCGGCTACTAAATGGTAAGATAGAGGACTCTGGCACTCTATCTAGATGTAACTTGTTCGTGCCGCAGACATTCTGCCGGCTTCGTAGTAGACTCCGTCTATTTCAGCCTCCTCATACGCGCACACACGCTGCGGGAAATGCTCCAACGTCACGTGCTCTTGCACTTTTGAATGCCGTGATTGCTCAGCAGCCGGAAGCAGATATTTTTTATGACGGACTTCGTCAGTTTGTAAATAAAGTTATGATATTTTTAAGTAGTTTATAGTATTTAAGTTATAATGTAACCTTCTGCATGCATTGGAATTTTCTGTTAGTGTAGTAAGGAATTGATTATAAATAAATAAATAAATAAATATATAAACGTTAGTTGTTCAAACGCCCATTAAGTGCTATAAATATTTTGTGCCTATTTCATGCCTAGATACTTTGTGCCCATTTTGTGCTTTTATTCTAATAACGAAGGTAAAACATTTCAAACTTGCATTTTATGATTTCGGTTACATATTTAAATATCTAATTAGATATATTTAAATATTTGTCAATCATGGCGGCAGCTCTCCGCCAAATGCGACGTCGACTTACAATTAAACGTATGAATGATGCCCTTTCTTGTGCGAAACAGTGTTTAATAGAACCGTCATATAAAGATTGGTTTTTATCGTGGCTTGACCGTCTACCGGGATTCGTAAAAAACTTTGATGAGTGTCAAATTGGCATACTGAGCGAGATAGATCCAACTGATGAAGAAGCTCTCGAAAAAGAAGATGTAATAAGGCAGTCATTTGATTCCGCTTATGAGACTACGAGTATTATGGAAATTAAAATAAAAGTTGTTGTTAGATCGTAGCAGGTGGAGGACTGTGGTCTCTGCCTACCCCAACGGGAAAGAGGCGTGATGTTATGTATGTATGTATGTATGTTGTTGGACCGCCCGATAACCAGAATCGTAATGACATCCCGAAAAAGGACAAAAACACGGTCAAATTACCCCGCATCGAATTAAAAACGTTTCACGGTGATTATAAAAACTTCTTACCATTTCGAGACCTTTTCGATCAATTATTTTACATTAACAAATCACTTTCAAAAGTCGAAAATTTTAGTTTCTTGTTATCAGTCCCAGAAGGTACCGCTTAGGACTTAATTCAAGTTTTTCCTTTGTCAGAAGCCAACTATGATGAAGCTTATAAAACTCTAATTTATCGATATGAAAATAAACGTCAACTCGCGTTCATGTCATAGGAGGCTATTCTCAACGCTAAGCTTGCCGCCAACGATGCTGCGTCTTTACGACGACTACTCGATATTTTTGAGGAGAATCTTGCTATTCTGAAAAATCTAAAGTTACCTACAAGTCAATGGGATTTTCTGCTTTTTCACACATTGTTGATAAAGTTAGATTCTGCCACGAGAAAGGAATTTGAAATGACTGTGACGTCATTAGAAATCCCGTCTTTTCGGACTTTAAAAGACTTTGTCATCAAATATCGCCAAGCTTGGGAGAGGTCCTCCTCACCCATGGTCGATTAATTAAATTCACAACCACATTCTTCTTCACAAAAGGGTTTTACATCGGGTCGTAGGTCACAACCTCGTACCGAGAGAACAAAAACTTCCACTGCACACACGACTTTGATAGTTACCAACAACGCTTGTGTTCATTGTTCTAAGGAACATTTCATCAGTCAATGTCCGGACTTTCAGGCGTTATCAGTTCAGCAGAGATTCGACATTGCTAAACAACAAGGGTTGTGTATCAATTGTTTGCGGCCGAATCACTCAAATCGGAATTGTAGTTCTCAAACTACTTGTCGTCGTTGTGGTCGTCGCCACCACACTTTACTGCATTTTGAGTCATCGAGTGGTCCCAGTCCTGCTGTATCTGCTGCCACTGCTGCTGCGTCACCACCTCCACCACCAGTTGCTGGTGAGAGCGTGCCGCCGCCGCAGCCTGAGGCCCCTGTTAATGTTCTGGTTAACACCACAAAGGAAAAAACTGTAATGTTGTCAACGGCTAAGGTCGAAATCTTAGACAAGTGGGGTAACTATCAAAAAATTCGAGTCTTACTTGACTCTGGCAGTCAAGCCAATTTTATGACTGATCATTGTGCCCGGCGACTCGGGCATTCTACGTCTCGCAGTGGAATACCCGTTTATGGGTTAAGTAATCAGCATGTTCAGGATCTAGGGAAGGTCCAATGTACAGTGAGACCACGAGGAGCCATGAATCTTAATTTGTCATTCGAAGCTATCGTCATTCCAAAAATATGTGGTGAAATGCCTTCCACGAAAATTGATAACAGTACGTGGACATCCTTTAGAGATATTACACTTGCTGATCCTATTCACAACATTCCTGGAAGTATTGATGCTTTAGTAGAAGCTGAACTGTGGCCTTCTATCTTAAAGCCTGGTTCTATACCAGCCACAGACACTACGCCCATGGCTCTCCAAACAATTTTCGGTTGGGTTTTAATGGGGTCTGTACCATGCGTAGCTTCTCAGCAGCT
Source organism: Athrips mouffetella (assembly GCA_947532105.1). Classification (NCBI taxonomy): domain Eukaryota; kingdom Metazoa; phylum Arthropoda; class Insecta; order Lepidoptera; family Gelechiidae; genus Athrips; species Athrips mouffetella. The sequence goes on from OX383965.1 coordinate 25,398,425, forward strand.
CAATGCATATTTGGCCATTGCTGACCAGTCATTGAGTTCTATTATTCAAAGACTTTGGGAAGTAGAAGGCATCCCTAATGAACAACCCTCCTCACTTGAGGACGCACTTTGCGAAGAAATGTTTGCTAAATCCCATTGTCGAGATTATCAAGGTCGGTACATTGTCGAGCTCCCTCATCGTCATATTTGTGTAAACGTGGATTTAGTGCTGTGGCAACGCTGCTTACTAAAAAGAGAAATCGTTTGCGAGAGAAATGTTTCCGAACGTGGCGACTTGCGGCTGTTCTTGAGTAAAAATTACTAGTTACTACGAAAAATTACTGCTTAAAAACCTAACCTGCTTGGTTTTTAAGTAGGTGATAAAATGGGGGCAAAAAAATAATTTATTCTCAAAGTGGGCAGTAGACAAAATAAGTTTGGGAACCCTTAGTCTAACTTAAGCAACAAAGAACTACGTTGGAGTTGCAATTGACTGTATCGTACTCTGTTCCCTGACAATATGGGGTAATCTATTATTGGCTCTGCAACTAGACTGTCACTTGGAAATGTTATTTAAGAAATGTGCTGTTGATTACCTTCATAAATAAACATAAACTATAAAAATATGTCCTCTATCTATCTCTCTCTATCTCTATCCCAACGGGAACAAGGCGTGATGTTATGTATGTATGTATGTATCTACTAGGTCATAATTTTAGAGATAGATCTCGTCGCTATCTTCATTTTGGTTGACAGCTGTCAAACTTATAAAAACACTGACCCTAGACTACCCTTGTGCTGGGAAAATAATAGATCTAATCGAGATCTACATTTCAGGTGGCAGCTGTCAAAATAAAATTCGCTATAACTCGAAAATTACTAATCCTAGACTAGTCGTGTGCTGAGACAAATGATAGGTCTCGATGAGATCTACGTTTATGATGACAGCTGTCAAACTAAAAAACCCAATAACTTAGAAACTACTTACCCTAGACTTATAGTGTGTTAAGACAAATGGTAGGTCTCGATGAGATCTCCATTTTTAGTGAGAGTTGTCAAACTTATTATTATTATTATTAGATATAGGACAGGCAGCAATTTTGCTGATGAGTCCTTCAGTGTTGGTTTTTTTTTTATAATTATAATTTAGTTCATTATTAAATTCATTATTATTTCATTATTATTATTGTTCATAAAGCACAGTTCACACACAATGTCTAAGTGATTAAGGACTTAGAGTTCTTTTTAAACCAATTGTCCAGTCTGTTTTTAAATGAGTTCACTGATGGAGCCGAAACAACATCGTCAGAAAGTTTGTTCCATATACTAGCAACACGATTTGTAAGGAAGTGGTGGGCGACGTTCGTTTAACTTAAAACCGTTATTACTCGGAAAGTGACCCTAGTCTACTCGTGTGCTGAGATAATTTCTTAAATTGACTGTAGGAGCTAAAGTCGCGCTGCGAATGACAAGCTTGACCTGCTCTTGACTGTACAAGCAAGCCTTCACAAAGGTGCATGCAAGTAGGTTTAGGTAATGAGCATCTCATGAGGTATGGTTTCTTGCACGAGTCTATGATTATAATCATAGGTGGACCACGGAAAATAAAAATGAATATGAAATAGATCTCCCGTGGTACACCCAGGTGAACCCCGCGGGTGTACCACGGGCAATACCCGGCGAAAAACAAGACACTTATAGAAGCTCTTACACATTTTGAATGTGATGATACCATTTTCCTGAATTATTATAACAGTAGGTAGAGATAAGTGGAAGTAAAAATGTCGTGTAGATATCCCCCTCGTAGAACAAAGTGGAAAAAAAAATCCGTCCTTCTCTACCAGTGGGGATAGACCAATGTGGAAAGAGCGGTTTTTTTCCGTGCCACAAAGATATAAACGCCGTCTAAGTTATGGATGCGCAGTCACGAAGAAGTGTATTAAATTCGCGCGAGTCCGACACTCACTTGAACAGTTTTAATTATTTGTTGTAACTTTCGGTACTTTAAAGTTTATTTACTATAAACAAACCAATTTTCACGCTTGTAAGTGTTCCCGAGTTCGAATAATCGAGCAAATACCGCTTAAAAAAACAGGTTTTTAGTCCCCCTTAATTCAGTTTAATCTATTGGCGTAAGCCCATTAAGTTTTCAGCACAAAGGGTTCCGTACAACCACATAATGTGTATTAATTGTATTAGTTCAAATATCAGTAACTTTTTGTGCAAGATTTTTTGAGTCGGGCTTGTCAAAAGTAAGGAGAATATGAACTAAGAAATTGAATTAAAATATTGCAAGATAATACAAGTTATTACACGATAAGGTTCTCTAGTAATACAAAGAACCACATGTTAAGGTTCTAAGTAGCTCTAGTTTAGCATAGATAATAAATAGAAACACGTTGATATGACACATACAATATATTTACCACATTATATTTACTGTCAATCAAAAACACACGAAATTACAAAATAAAGAAAAATAAAAAGGTTACTTAACTTGTACTTTGAAGAGGCTAGTGCCTCTCAGCCCGCTCGATCCAAAAGTGACGCAATAACGCTGGTGACCGTATTTATAGTCTGTCCCCACTTGGTTTCCACCAACTTTATCACGTCATCTTTGACCAATTAGAACAGCTATCACGTCATTTTCCACCAATCAGAACAAAGCAATAATAAAGTACCTTACTCTAGTAAATTTAATGTGTATTTCGTAATTTTAGCACCATGAAACTATCTTAAAACCATAAGACTTAATTTTAGTAATTATTATAAACATTGTAAATACACCAATTAACTAAAGGGATGGTAAACTATCATTACTTGACGTACTTTTGTTTACAAACAGAATCAACGAACAATTTTCGTTTAGAAATGTAGCATTCGCGAACAAACATCGTTCGGAAATTGCGAATCAAAACAAATTATAATAAAAGTCAGTATTATTCTGTCACGGCCATTCTGATAAGTGCTTCGCTCTCGAAGTACAAACACTTATAAATCTAAGATATACATGTAAAAATAGAAACTAGAATAGATTTACTTTATCCTATTACATCACATCACTATTCACATATGAATTTCGTAATATAAACTTAACATTATTCAGTATCTGTCATCATAGGTATTTTACTGTTCTTCATTATTATAATGGTTTGCCAAATATTGTAATGCTTCGCAAACTTTTTCTCTTATTCATCCTTTACATATATATCATCACATATTAAATCAATCCTTTGTGTTTCTACATTACATAACGTTGTACATTTTACATATCCAATTTTTATTTTTTATCAATCCTTCGTGTTATTACATTACATAACGTTGTACATTTTACATATCCAATTTTATTTTCAACCCTTTCTGTTTACATAAATAATTTACATAAATACTAATTATTAATTACATAATAATTACATAGATACGTTTACATCAACATAAAGTAAGTACTAATTGTACGTTCATCTAACTGCTTCGTTCAATAACAGCGTTACTATCATCTATTAATTCTCCAGGCCATAACCGTAATTTTTCCTTAGCTACTATTATATTTCTTAAGTTACCTAGACCCCTTAAACTGTAACGATCATGATTAAGTAATGTTATTATTTCGTAAGGCCCTTTATATTTTTGACTTAATTTGTTATTACGTCTGTGAGTTTGGTTTACGTAAACCATATCGCCTGGATTAAAAGTTTTATTATCACGCCTGACTTCATCAAAACGCTTTTTGAATTTTTGTGCTTCTGATGCTAGTCTTTGACGAGCTAATTCTCTATCAGCTTGAGTGTTTATGCTAGGTTCTGGAATATTGGCGTCATCAATTCGGGCTTGTATACTTGGAATGTTTGCATTGCAGCCTATTAACAAGCGGATTGGGGAAAATCCAGTTGATTTTTGAATCGTAGTATTCATGGATTGCTGGACTTTCCATAATACGCTCGGCCAATCTGACGATCCGTTACATGTGGTGCTTAACATATCTATGACAGTGGCAACGTACCGTTCTACTTGCCCATTGCCTCTAGGAGTACCTGTTGCTATCATATGATGTTCGACTCTTAAGTCTTGGAACAAGGATCTGATTTGAGCCGAGCTAAAATTTGTGCCGCGATCTGTGATAACTAACGAAGGAGTTCCGAACATCGTTATCGTATCTCTTATTATAGGAATAAGTTCTTGTGCGTTTAAAGTTTTTAATGCTTTCAAAAGACAAAACTTCGTAAAACCATCTACTATAAGTAAGATGTGTTTGTAACCTTCAGGTGTTTGTAAAAAAGGACCCGTACAATCAAGATGGATAGTGTGAAAAGGAGTCGGAATTTTCTCAATGGGATGTAACAAACCTTGTTTTGGGCCTGAGTGGCCTTTACGTTTTATACAAATTAGACAATGAGCTATGTATTTTTTTACAAATTTTGCCATTTGGGGAAACCAAAAGTTTTCTCGAATTTTATGATAGGTTTTATCACATCCCACGTGGCAATTTTCGTCATGAAATAGTCTTAATAAGTTGAATCGAATTCTTTTTGGAACATATAGCAAGGGCCGTGAATCTGGATTTGTTTTGAAGAATAACAGGTTGTTTTGGTATAAATATTGATTAGTGTCTATTTCATCTGCCTGCACCTGCATTATTAAATTTTGGGTTTCAGGATCGTTTTGCTGTGCAATTTCTATCCACGATTGGGGGTCGTTAATCAAATTTATGTAATCATCGGAAGAAGTTGACTCAGACAGTTTACAGGAATCAGGAATCTCTAATGCAACATCCGTAGATTTAATATTAGTCAATTCAAAATCAGTGGGGTTCTCAACAGGGTTACGGCTCAAAAAGTCAACGTGACTGATGTATTTCCCTTTTTTGTAAATAATTTCGAAATCAAAATCTTGCATGAAAGCCCACCATCGAGCGATGCGAGGGGAAATATCTTTCTTGTTCATTGTGGCTTTAACTGAATTACAGTCTGTAAAAATTTTGAATTTTATACCCAATAAATAGACTCTAAAATGTTTTAGAGCGTTAAAAATGGCAAGTGTTTCGAGGTCATAAGAAGAATATTTAGACTCAACAGGGGTGGTTCTTTTACTATAATATGCCACAACTTTTTTTATATCGTTAACCCTTTGTACCAGAATTGCGCCGTAACCTATAGAACTAGCGTCTGAATATAATTCTGTTGGCATATTGGGATCAAAGATAGTCAACAAGGGTTTGGAAGATAAGTGATGAATTACGTATTCTCTCGCCTTGTCCTGTTCAGGACCCCACGTCCATTTTTGACCTTTTTGAGTTAATTTGGAAATACAAGCGGTTTGGGCTGCAAAATCGGGAACAAATTTCCGAAAATAGCTAGCTAGGCCCATAAATTGTCTGACTTGTTTTACAGTACGAGGTATAGGGGAATTAATCAAAGCCGATGTTTTTTGTTCACTAGGTCTAACTCCTTCCTGCGATATGTTTCTGCCTAGGTATTCTATGTTATCAACAAAGAACTTGCATTTACTAAGATTAACAGTAAAACCAGCCGTACTCAATGCCTGAATCGTTTCTTCCAGATACTCGAGTCCTTGTTCTACTGTCTTGAATGGGATAAGGATATCGTCTATATATACCAATAGAAACTTTAAATGTTGAACAGCTTTATTTATAGCTCTTTGAAAAACAGACGGACCATTACAAATCCCAAAAGGCATTTTCAAAAATTCGTAATGGCCATCTGGTGTTACAAATGCTGTATATTTAGTAGCTTCCGGTGAAATTGGTATCTGGTAAAAACCATTCTTCATATCAATAGAAATAAACAATTTGGCCTTCCCTAATCTGTCTATTTGGTCGTCGATGAGAGGGAGAGGGTATCTGTCTTTTTCTAAAATTTTGTTCAATTCTCTAAAATCAACGCACAGTCGATCGTTACTGTTATCTTTTCTCTTTACGAGAAGAACGGGGCTTGCGAATGGTGAGTCGCTTTCTTTGATAATTTTTTTATCTAAAAGGTCCTGAATTATACCTTTTACCTTCTCTCTCTCAACGGGGGCCAAGCGGTATGGTCGGTAGTTGACAGTGGTATCTCTTTTTAAACGCAATTTTAATTCACCTGTTTTAACAGTACCAATGTCATCTAGGATGGATGGATACTTTTCGAATATGACTTTTATACGTTCCTGTAGGTTAATGTCAAGGTGTTTTAAAGCTGTGTCAAGTTCGCAAAATTTGTCAGAGACATTTATTAAATTCACTTCCATCCTAACAGGCAGCTGTTTGTTAACAACTTTACATCCAGACGAGTCAAAAACAATTTCTACATCGGGGTATTGAGTAATGTTTCTACCGATAAGAAGGTCATAAGGAAAATTGTTATCCCTGACTACATGTAAATCTAGTTCTAAACAAATTTCATCGAATCGTATCGGAACTGTAATGAAAGCAAACGTAAAGAGGCTACCATTGCCTATACCGTTAAGGGTTTGCGCCTGAGGAGTGAAGTGACAACCTAAATTACGAGCAATAGACTCTTTTATAATACTACAAGAGGCTCCTGTGTCTATAAGGGATTGTATATCCAAATTATTGATAGAAACTTGAGTAAGTTTTAGATTTGTCCTAAAAAATTAGCCGAATTGATCGGAACTTGCTTAGTCGCAGAAGGTAAATTGGATTCAGCTCGTTGTTTATGCCAACAAATAGACTCCAAATGGCCTATTCTCTTGCAAAAAGTGCACTTCTTCTGGATAGGGTCTGACGTAGTTTTTATCGGAAAAGTGGATTTAGGATTTACATCAGTCTTGTTATTTTTAGGGCAGGAAAAACTGATATGACCAGTATTTTGACAAAGAAAGCATTTTCTATCATCGGTTTTACGGAAAGGCCGTGGACGTTTTTCGGTACTAACGCCGGAAGATTCATGGCCATTTTGATCCAGAGGACGCTTTTCTGCTTTTTTTTCAATCATAGTGTAAGTAGAAAACAAAGTCAGTAATTGTGAAGTCGTACTAACACTGTTGTTAAAAGACGCCATCCTGACGTTGATATCTGTAATCCCTCCACAGATCAATTCCACCATTTGTGATTCAGTAAAAGCTACCTTTGTGTTACGCAACAATCTGATTTTTTCTCTAGCATAGTCGCAATATGAGTTGGCAGAGTCAGAAGAATACAAAACAGCTTTACAGAGGGTATCGGATAAATCTTTCTTATCTGGGTACATATCGATTAAATCGGAGCGAAAATTTTTCCACGATCTTCCCTCAGTAGGCTCCCAAGTTTCAAACCATAAAAGTGCAGAGCCCCGAAGGGCCTTACCAGCTCTCGCGACGGTAGTAATGCTACTCCAGTCCAGTTCAGCAGCAAGGGCTTCAATCTCGTTGCACCATGAAGCAGCGCCACGGTTGTTCTTGTTTGGGTCGAATATCGGCAAGGCAAGGTCATCTTCGTTGAATCGCTTGGATCTTGCAGCACCTTGAAGCACCTTCAGCAGCGCTTGAAGGGTGGAGCCGGCATCGGCTTTCGAAGCGTTTTCTTCTTGGTTATTTTCCATCCTATAAAAAAGAAAAGATTAGCGTTGGGTCTAAAAAAAAACAACCACTTCTGATGTCAAAAGTAAGGAGAATATGAACTAAGAAATTGAATTAAAATATTGCAAGATAATACAAGTTATTACACGATAAGGTTCTCTAGTAATACAAATAACCACATGTTAAGGTTCTAAGTAGCTCTAGTTTAGCATAGATAATAAATAGAAACACGTTGATATGACACATACAATATATTTACCACATTATATTTACTGTCAATCAAAAACACACGAAATTACAAAATAAAGAAAAATAAAAAGGTTACTTAACTTGTACTTTGAAGAGGCTAGTGCCTCTCAGCCCGCTCGATCCAAAAGTGACGCACGCTTGTGGGTTCTTCTCGCTGCAGCGCAGCTGCAGCGGGGAGAGCCTTTCTGGCCTGGGGCCACTGAGGCTGGTTTCTATCGACGCCTGCAGCAACAGGCGTGTCACGGGGGCGGCCTCCCGAGGGGCCTATGTCCGGTCAAGTCTTCACGCCGCGGCGAGGCAGCCCACCAGGTGATTCCCCGTTGGGGGAGGCCTAGTGAGCGCCTACGAGCCAGCGGCGGCTTCTCTTCGTCGGAGGTGGGCGGGCGCGGTGCGGCGTCGGCACGCTTGCGCGGCGCGCGCGCACTGCGCACGTCGTGGTTGGGGGCTGGTGGTAGGGGCCCACAGTCCTGACTACTCGACGGGGAGTAGTGGACGTGGGCTGCCTGGTGTGGAGGGGAGGGGCCTCAGCATCCTGTCCTCATGCGAGCCAGGATGGAGACACCCTCCGTGACAATCGCCGCCGGGTCGGTGCCTGCCCTCACGGCCTTGAGGACGGAGAGCAGGAGCTCGATGGCGAGGTCGATTGCGTCGGCTGCGTTACTGGTGGTCGCCCCCGGGTGCTTCACCGTCTTGCCCACGTTTTGTGGGGCGGCGACCGCTTCCTGGGGCGTCTGATTCGGAGTGGGTGTTGCAGCTGTGCTGGGAGGCGCCTTCGACTGCTTCGCCTTCCTCCCCGCGGGAGGCGGGGCGGCGACCGCTTTCGACGGCGCTAGTTGCGGAGGGATAAGGCCGGCTGAGATGGCGGCGGCGGCGGCTGGATTGGCGGAGGCAGACCCCTTCTTCCTCCTCCTTCCTCTCCTCTTCCTGACCGGCCCACCGGGCTCGTTCGCGGAGGCCATGAGTGACCCCGGCGCGTTCGACTCTCCCGTGGGCTCGGCGACGACCCTGGCCGATGTTGTGGGCTGGGTGGAGGTTCGCGGTGCGGTGCCGGCTTTCTTGTTGCGAACCTCGCGGCGCAGGATTGCGCACGCGAGGCTGTTCGCCGGGTGGGCCTGCCCGCAGTTCGCGCAGGTGGCGGGCTCGGTGCGTGGGCGTGGGCACTCCTTCGCCGGGTGCTCCTCGCCGCAGCAGACGCAGGCTTGCCGCCGGTGACAATTGTGCGAGCTGTGTCGGAACAGCTGGCACCGGTGGCACTGCGGGACTCTCTGTTTGCCACGCCATCCCTCGATCTTCACGCCGGGTACGCACAGGAGCTCGCTCACTGCGTAGATACCCGGGGTGAGGCCTGGTAAAGTGACGCAATAACGCTGGTGACCGTATTTATAGTCTGTCCCCACTTGGTTTCCACCAACTTTATCACGTCATCTTTGACCAATTAGAACAGCTATCACGTCATTTTCCACCAATCAGAACAAAGCAATAATAAAGTACCTTACTCTAGTAAATTTAATGTGTATTTCGTAATTTTAGCACCATGAAACTATCTTAAAACCATAAGACTTAATTTTAGTAATTATTATAAACATTGTAAATACACCAATTAACTAAAGGGATGGTAAACTATCATTACTTGACGTACTTTTGTTTACAAACAGAATCAACGAACAATTTTCGTTTAGAAATGTAGCATTCGCGAACAAACATCGTTCGGAAATTGCGAATCAAAACAAATTATAATAAAAGTCAGTATTATTCTGTCAGGCTCGTATTTTTAGGGTTCCGTACCTCAAAAGAAAAAAAAGGAACCCTTATAGGATCACTTTGTTGTCCGTCTGTCTGTCTGTCTGTCTGTCAAGACCCTTTATCTCACGAACGGGTAAAGGCATCAGGTTGAAATTAATACCATATATTAGAATCTATGAACTACACAAGATCTGAAAATTTCAATTTTTTACAATGACGAAATCAAAAGATATGGCATTTTATGTCCTCATCTCCATACATTTATTCAAAAATGAAAAACCTACAGGATACTTCCCGTTGACCTAAAATTATGAAATTTGGCAAAAAGCTAGGTCTCATAGTACAAATAATGGGAAAAGTCTGAAATCATTAAATATTACAACTTTTCTCACAACTAATGGTAACCAATTTTATTGTGGTGCGCTCCCGTTTCAAGAACATTCATATAAGAGAGGGGTCAAGTTGGATGGTCGCTGAGGCGATTTTTGTTTAAGTTCTATTTTAAAAACGGGAACACTTACAAACTTAAAAATTGGTAAGTTTATAGTGCATAGGCTATAAAATAACAACAAATAATAAAATTTGGTCAAACGCGTGTCGGACTCAAAAAATCTAGCACATTAACTTACGGAAATTTCAACTTATACAATTATGATTATGTGGTGGTACAGAACCCTCGGTGCGCGAGTCTGACTCGCACTTGGCCGGTTTTTATTATTTGTTATTATTTGACAACTTACTTTCTATAAATATACAAATTTTTACGCTTGTTAATGCTCCCGTTTTTACGATAGAGCTAAGACAAAAAATTAAGAAAATACCGCCTAAAACACATTTCCGTAATAGTAAGGGAGATGAAAAATATTTCGCTATATGATTTGCACGTATTTCATATCGCTAGAGATGATAGTTTAGATTATTACAAATTGATTTGGTTCAGTAAAGTTTTTCTGTCCGTCGCTGCGTTTTTGAGTTTCAGATTTTCAAAAATGTAAAAAAAAGAAGGGTACTAAATCATTTGCTCATGTCTGCCAATGGAGCTGCTGGTCAGAAACATCCTAAAAATTAAAGAAATCGAAGAGGCAGACGTATAGGGCTCTGCATTATCACGGGAAGTACTAGTAAATATGTAAAAAAAAAAGGCTCTACTAAACCATTTGCTCATCATTCTAGTTGCTTTTATTCGCTTCATTTGGTTTCACTGAAGACAACAAAAAATTGGCAGACGATTTACTCACTGATTTTAAGAAATATTAATTTTTATAAATTCGTACTAAATCAATCATATCCCCAATATAGGGTGCGTCCTAATTCACTTTCTTCTTTCAAGTAGACAAGGCTTATAATGAACGCGGGTGGGGGCGCTGGCTTGTATAAGGAGAACACTCAAAAGTGACGTTTCACAAGGTGGCGGTGTTAGTTCCTTTTTTTGCCACGTTCATAATAAGCCTTGTCGCACTTGTACATAGATAATTTCGTTTCACTTAGAAAAGAATAAACACCGGAAAGAAATTATTCATTGATTTTAAAAACCGGTAATAAATTGCGTAGGAATGGAACGCTAATTAAAAAGTTGATATCTCAATGGGTCCCCGCACACGTTAAATCCGCGATCCGCGATCCTGCGATCCGCTGAGATGCAGCTATAAGAAAGAGAAAGCTATAGGACCATAGACTAGGTGTATCTATGGTGTCTCTATGGTCCTATAGCTTTCTCTTTCTTTCTTATAGCTGCATCTCTACCGGATCGCAGGATCGCGGATGTTACGTGTGCGCGCACCCAATGTGTGAAGGAAACGTCGGGTGCCCGCACACGTTAAATCCGTGATGCTGAGATCCGGTAGAGATGCAGCCATAAGAAAGAAAGAGAAATAATAATGATCGCGAAGTCTGATCGCGAAACTGTTTGACCATGTGCGGGGGACCCAATATCGTTCTTATCACAGATTAAATATACTTTCGAGTGGTAGAAATGTTCAAGGGTAGAAATCCAACAAGGGCTCTACACGACGAGCCGCAAACGGCGTTCACACGTTGGCCTTGCCTTTATTTCAAATAAGTGCGTAGGAGCAGAGGGACGTTTTATTTTATTCTAAATAAGTAAAAATATTTTTTATTTTTTTTTCAAATATGGTGCAGCTGGAAACAAAACTTAAAAGCAATGTATAAGTATATTTCAGCGGCAGCGATAGTCTCCGCGTATACGTCCATCTTGCTTGCTTGACAGACCTACACGGAATAAGCCGCACCAACGTGTGAAAGCTGTCAACAAGCTTGCCGAGCCGGCGCGGCCAACGGTTGGGCCAACGTCTACTGGGTGCTCAAAACGAGTGGGTCAGACCCATTGACGTAAGAAAAACGCTGCGCTTCTAACGCCCCCTGGCGTAATTTCCAAAATCTTTGGTCAGACAGAATTCACAGGTATAAATATTCAAAAATAGCGATATCACTGATTCGTATACGAATCTTGCCAATACGAACGCTTCAAAAATGCGTCTCCTGAGACTGCAACTGCTATGTCTTTGATTGATGTCATCCATTCAAATCTTGACAGAACTTTGAACAAATGAACATGAAAAAATTATGTATCAAAATACCAGCCAGCATCTTACTAAAAAGGTTGCATTGAAAGTAGCCGATGCTTTAAAAAAAACTGGCCAAGTGCGAGTCGGACTCGCGCACAGAGGGTTCCGTACCACCACATAATCATAATTGTATTAGTTGAAATTTCAGTAAGTTAATGTGCTACATTTTTTGAGTCCGACACGCACTTGACCAAATTTTATTATTTGTTGTTATTTTATAGCTTATGCACTATGAACATACCAATTTTAAAGTTTGTAAGTGTTCCTATTTTTAAAATAGTACTAAAACAAAAATCGCCTTCGCGACCATCCAACTTGACCAGTATCTTATATGAATGTTCTTGAAACTGGAGCTCACCACAATTGGTTACCATTAGTTGTGAGAAAAGTTGTAATATTTAATGATTTCAGACTTTTCCCATTATTTGTACTGTGAGACCTAGCTTCTTGCCAAATGTCATAATTTTAAGTCAACGGGAAGTACCCTGTAGGTTTTGCTATTTTGCATAAATGTATGGAGATAAGGACATAAAATGCCATATCTTTTGATTGCGTCGTTGTAAAAAATTGAAATTTTTAGATCTTGTGTGGTTCATGGATCCTAATAAATGGTATTAATTTCAACCTGAAACCTTTACCCGTTCGTGAGATAAAGGGTCTTGACAGACAGACAGACAGACAGACCGAAAACAAAGTGATCCTATAAGGGTTCCGTTATTTGAGGTACGGAACCCTAAAAATAAAAAATTATAGGCACAGTAAATACATGGGCTTATCAGGAGTATGGAAACTAAGCCTAATTTTAACCGACTTCAAAAAAGGAGGAGGTTCTATGTTCCACTGTATGTATTTTTTATGTATGTCCACCTATTTTTCCGTCAGGTGTTAACGATTTGCAAAATTCCTTTTTTATCATATTCATATTCATTTAATTAGTATTAAACATACATTGTCAACATTTTTTGTCATTATTACATTATTGTACTAATAATGTACTTATAATGATAAATGTAAATAAAATTATACTATACTTATAACTATTACAATCAATCAATTTTATAGATGGCTATGAAACTTGAGGTGTTTCATAGGAGAGGAACTCTGTCACTGAGTAAAACGCTTTTTGCAATAGAAAGTTTTTAAGTTTATAAACAAAGGCACGATCCGATTTGGCGGACTTAATACTGTCGCTAATTACATTGTAGATACGGGGCCCTATGTAATATAGGGAGTGACCAGTCTTAAGCAGCTTGTGTTCAGGGTTTTCTAATTCTTGCCTTCTAGCAGCACATTGCCTTGTCCCGAACCATTTCTGTTTAGGAAATTCTTCTATATTGAATCTAACATATTTAGCTACCTCAAACACAAAGAGAGATGGCAGAGTTAGAATACCTAATCTTATAAAGTATTCTTTGGCAGGAGTGTCGTCTGGTACTTTCGCTATTCTTCGGATGACCTTTTTTGTAGTACAAAAGGTCGGTCTCTGTTAGCAGACAGTCCCCAGAGTTCAATGCCATACATGAGGATGGAATGGAAGTAGCCGTAGTAGGCCTTCAGTAAATTAGGTGTTGAAAGTGTAGGTACAAGACGAGTTATCGCGTAGTAAGCAGAATTTAGTCTGTTGCATAGGGCATCGATGTGCTTATCCCATTTAAGACCACTGTCAAAAGTATAGCCTACGAAACGTGTATGATTGCTTACGGGAATAGTGATGTTACTGACATTTACACATAGCGGGACATTGGTTGGTACATTCCTTACGGAAAATTCAAGCAATGTTGTTTTATCTAGGTTGAGGAGCATGCCATTTGCAGTGAACCACACCATCAAACTTTTTGAGCGAAACTGAGAAAATAGTTTATTCAGAATCGAGAGTGGAATCAATTTCACGGGTTTTTGATGGGGGTGATTTTTTAAAATTTTTATTACTTAAATTTTTGCCGCTTCTATTCTTAACATTTCTGTGGATAAGCGCGCTGTCGACCGGTGCCGCGCGGACCATAAGCGGTGAAGACGGGAGGGAAGCGTGCGCGGAGTGCGCGGGCTAGAACAACGATAAAACTAGAACTATGATGAAACTTTAAAATAACAAAATCTAGAAAAAAAAATAATGATTTTTTTTACGGGAATGGATTTATTTTAATAAAAATCAGTTGGGGTGTATGAGGGTTTCGCTTATTCCATTAACACGTTGTATAGGGTGACTTTTAATTAGTTCTTGATAGCAAAAGATATGCATGTACATGATGTACTCATGATACTGAAAAACTATTCCTAAGGAAAATTGGTCGAAATACGAAATACCCAATTTGACCTCCATCACCATCCGCTGATGCAGTTTCTTTGGGAGATCAAAACTTGATTTTCGTATTTCGACCTATGTTCCTTGGGGAAAGTTATTCAGTATCAATTCATACCAGTTTCTATCAAGAACTAATTAAAAGTCACCCATTTACTTATATTTTAGTACTGGCCCATCAGCACGTTACACTGTCCCCAATTCGTTGGTCCACAATCTGACATTGTGGACCAACAAATGTCAATCACAAATTGTCAACTTTATCTGAGCGGACGAGCAAGGAGATCTTTGTTCTGAGGAGCGGACCACGCAAAACGCGCGACTACATACAAAAATGCCAGCCTGCTGCATAAAAGGGTGCACTAACGATGATAGAAGAAGTAAATAAAGCAAAAGATTTAAGATGTAAAAAGTAAATAAGTAAAAATGTATCAATTAATTCGTGTAAGACGCGACTTTTCAATAAACAGATGTAAGTTTTCCAAATAAAAAACAACAAACTTACTAATACAAAAATGAAACGATGATTCATTTTTTTAGTTAAAAAATTACTTACTTTTATTGTTTTTTAGGGTTCCGTACCTCAAAAGAAAAAAACGGAACCCTTATAGGATCACTTTGTTGTCCGTCTGTCTGTCTGTCTGTCTGTCTGTCTGTCAAGACCCTTTATCTCACGAACGGGTAAAGGTATCAGGTTGAAATTAATACCACATTTTAGGATCCATGAACCACACAAGATCTGAAAATACATTTATTCAAAAATGAAAAACCTACAGGGTACTTCCCGTTGACCTAAAATTATGAAATTTGGCAAGAAGCTAGGTCTCACAGTACAAATAATGGGAAAAGTCTGAAATCATTAAATATTACAACTTTTCTCACAACTAATGGTAACCAATTGTGGTGAGCTCCCGTTTCAAGAACATTCATATAAGAGAGGGGTCAAGTTGGATGGTTGCTGAGGCGATTTTTGTTTTAGTTCTATATAAAAACGGGAACACTTACTAACTTGAAAATTGGTATGTTTGTAGGGCATAGGCTATAAAATAACAACAAATAATAAAATTTGGTCAAGCGCGTGTCGGACTCAAAAAATCTAGCACATTAACTTACTGAAATTTCAACTAATACAATTATGTTTATGTGGTGGTACGGAACCCTCAGTGCGCGAGTCCGACTCGCACTTGGCCGGTTTTTACTATTATCTAATAAATAACACTGAAAAACCAGGCCTAAGTCACGTATAAACAGTAAAGACTTTGTTTTGTTTTTCCCGCCATATTATTTCCATTCCGTGTATTTAGCACCGACGACCTCAGAACAAAGACCTCCTTGAAGTACTACACTACGTAGTTTACGCGATCTTTCACAGATGGCGCTTTTTTTTCTTGTATGGGGAAATTTTGAACCGCTTGTTCCCAAGACCCTATCTTGACTATATAAATCTATGAAGTCACCCTTTATATAAGACTATGAATCAAATGGTCTGCCTTTGGTAAATCAGAGGTCTAGAGGTCTGCCTCTTCGATTTTTATGGTTTTGAGGATGATTGTAACCATCAGTGCAAGCGGCAGACGTGAGCAAATGATTTAGCACGTGTTTTTTTTTTACATTTTTAAAACCCTGTTAATTGATAACGCAGCGCTACCAAGGTGGCAGACTATTTTTCTGTTGTTCTACTCATCGTTTTTAATCGAACGATCTATGTCTGCCACATGAGCAAATGATATACACGTTTTAATATCATAACAAAAAACTAAAAAAAAATATTCCTTCAAAACGCAGAGGTGTGGTGGTCTGCCTCTTCAACTTTCATCGTTTTGAGGATGATTCTGACCATCAGTGCAAGCGGCAGACATGAGCAAATGATTTCGCTCATGATTTTTTTTTACATTTTTAAAGCCCTGTTAATTGATAACGCAGCGCTACCAAGGTGGCAGACTATTTTTCTGTGGTTCTACTCATCGTCTTTAATCGAACGATCCACGTCTGCCACATGTGCAAATTATATAGAAATGCTGGACGCCATCACCCTATCTATAAAGCCTCCCTTATTTTTTTTTACATTCTATAATTTCAACTGTCTACCTATTGATGTTTATAGGATACAACCCAAAGAAAAATTTTTTATAAAAAAAACTGACTTTAGTGGCATCTTTTTTAGGGTTCCGATACCAAAATGGTAAAAAAAAGGAACCCTTATGGTGCCGCTCTGTCTGTCTGTCTGTCCGTCTGTCTGTCACACCTCTATATCTCAGCAACCACTTACGCTATCGAGCTGAAATTTGGAATAGTTTTAGAATATAGTTGCCCAACATGAAAATTTTTTGAAAAAAGTATGATTATTAATGTAAAGGGGGCCAAAATAGGGGGGGCCAAATTTCAAATTGTCGCTACTAGGTCGAGTGGGGTATCATATGAAAGGGCTTTACTTGTACATTTTAAAATATATTTTTGTATTTTTTTAAGTTTCTTAGTTTTCAAGTTATGATGAAAAATGTCAAAAAAAATACCATTCCCCCCCCCTTATCTCCGAAGTTTGAGTAAGGGAAAATCTGAATTAATTACAGTTGACAGAGGTTTATGTAAACTTTACAGCAAAAATAAAACGATCTTTCTAAGTTGCACAGTTTTTCAGAAATCTGCAAAAAACCTTTACAAACAAATTTAGTTTTGCGGTCCTGAAAATGGACTTTATTGCTTCCAAAAATACTATAGGTATATCGGAACTCTCGGCGCGCGAGTCCGACTCGCACTTGACCGGTTTTGTTTTTTTTATATTGTTTATTCAACACAATTTTTGTACACAAAATTATTACAGTGAAACACTTATCTAAAAACCTAAAGAGGTTTATGCGAAAAGTGATTAGTCACAAGATCGCTAATATACATAATATTAAATCGCTAGTTAGATATTAAGCATTTAGATAAAACTTTTTTACAATTGTTTTACATTTGTCCTTATTATTAAGGATATTTGACAGAACATGCTCAGGCAATGAATTGAGTATGTCTGGTAGAAAGTATTCCCAAGTCCTCATACCGTAGACATTGATAGTTTTAGGTAGTCTATATGTTGGTAAATAATCAATATTACGCAATCGATAATTTCTACTGTTTTTAGCCAGAGAGCCATTTTCATCGTCTTCATATTTATTTTTTATATATTTAGGTACAATGTTTTTTAGTATACTCAATTGAAGTTTATATATTTCATTAACATATGTTCTATAAGTGCGTCCATAACTACAGAGACCGTATCCTATAATGGCATCCGCCAGAGCGAGATAAAGCATACGCAGCGTGTGGAAGGGCAGCTTATATTTGAGAATAGCTAACTTAGCGTTAATAGATCTGAGTTTATTGACCACACTGTCAATATGAGGACCCCAGTTAAATTTTGAATCTATAGTAAGGCGAAGATATGTGTGCTGATCTACAGACTGTAACGTAGGACAAGTGCACCCGTTGGAGGTGAGCCCACGATGTAGGCACAGGTGATCGTGCGCAATAATCGAAGGTACTTGAGTAGCTTTTATATAAGGTGAGTGGATATGGATGATTTTCGTTTTACTGGCATTGATAACCAGTCCCACGTCGTGTGCCCATTTACACAATTTGTCGAAATTACGTTGCATTGCATATTGTGCAAGTACAACATCTTTATTATGGGAAAGTAAACATGTGTCGTCGGCAAATTGGAATACAGAGTCCTCCTCTAGAACATTAGTCATATCGTTGACATACAATAAATACTCAGTTGGGCCGACTATTGACCCCTGGGCCGTACCCATCACAGTAGGTATTTGGTCGCTATAGCAAGAGTCTAAGCGAACAACTGTATGACGGTTTTGATGGTAGTTTTTGAACCATTCTAGAAGAGGACCCTGTATACCACTTTGCTTAAGCTTGCTGTACAGTATATCGTATTTTAAGGTATCAAAAGCTTTGCTGAAGTCGATGAGGGCAACAAGCACATGTTCGCGAGCATCCAGGTGCCTGTTGACCTCATCGGTACATATAGACAATAATTTGGATGTACTTCGACCTTTTTGAAAACCAAATTGTTTATTATTTATGATATCATTTTTTATTAAAAATTTATTTATTTCATTTCCTAAATACCTTTCCACAATTTTGTCTATGCTACTCAGGATTGTAATAGGTCTATAGTTATTTATATCGCAAAAAGAGCCTTTTTTATGGATGGGTCTAATTATGCCAGTCTTCAAAAATCTGGGTATGAGGACGTGGATATAGATAAATTTATTAGATGAGTGATAACAGGTGTTATTTCTGAATTTATGCTCTGTAAGTCGGAAACTCTAATGCCATCAATACCTGGACTTTTTTTTTTATTTAAGTGCTTAATTATGGTAAAAATTACTTGATTTGAAGCTTTTTGTAGTCTCATAGATATGGATGGTACTCTTTGGTAACAAGTATCAGGTAAAAGAGGTATATCACATTTTTGGCATATATTTTGTACATTATTTTCAAAGCCATGAGCAAATTCGTTACATAGAGAACTGAAATCCATTCTGAAATGCTTTTTAATTACATCATCGATTGTATTGCAGACTTTTCCACAGATATTATTAACAATTTGCCATATTTTTCTACTATTTTTGAAGTACTCGGATACCTCTTGTCTGATATGCTTATTTCTAGTTTTAGATATATATTTATTTGTTTTATTCCTATAAGTATTGTACAATATTCTGTTTTGCAAATTACTTTCATCTTGTTTCGTAACTGAGAGAACATATCATAGTCCGCAAGTTGGAATAGATTTACGCAGCTATCGGATAAATTAACTTCGGTCAACACTATGATGTGCAGAACGTTAGGACTTGTCGATATTATGTATTCGAGATGAGCAAAGTTTTTCAGCATGGAGCGAATATTTACGTGGAGAACATTTAAGTGGTTATGGCGAGAATAATCTGCACTCTTCATAAAATCAGCCCATGTATTATGATTCTTTTCATGTATTGATTGGAAGCAATCATCTATAGAAGCCATTTATAATTAGGCGGGAGGGTAGTTATATTATTGATAATAGCATAAAGAATATATTCATCTGGAGGAGAAAGCTTAAGTGGGTCTATTTTTGTCGTTTTGTGCCATGACTTTCAGTTTCTCAATATCACCTTCAGACAGTATTTGGTAGATTTTTTCAATCTCAGTTTTACGCGCTTATACGTGACCATTTTTAAACCAAACATATTTATATAGGCTCGCATCTTTTAGGTCAGACTTAGCTCTCCAGAGCAGGAACGCTGAGTTGGGTGAAAGAGATTCACGGAAGTAAATTTTGCCGTCATCCTCAAGCCCAATATCCTTGCCTGTTTTTTGGTTGTTCCTGGATGCAAGTAACCACTTGTCTCGGTGGCCATCTCGAAGTCCGACCACGATAACAGAGGGCTGGGTGTCTACTCTCAAAGCCCGATATATCGAAACGATACATTTCGAAACATGCAAATTCAAAACTTCGTTCCTTGACAATAGAGTAGAATATTGGTTGGATGCTAACTACTGGCAGTTTGAAAATTCATCCAACCAATATCATACTGTATTGTCAAGGGACGAAGTTTTGCATTTGCATGTTTCGAATAGTATCGTTTCGATAAATCGGACTTTGAGAGTAGACACCCAGGTCTTTTTTCGGGGCTTTTTTCGTGCGGCTCCTTTTACGGTATGCCTTAATGATGTCATCGGGGTTTAGCTGGAAAGTCATGCATATATTTGATGTAATTTTGTCTAGATTTTCATTTTCTTGTTCCACTATTCCGCAAATCTCGATTTGATTAGCAAGTTGTGCTTGCTCCAACACCACCATTCTTTGCTCCAGGGTCCCATTATTCAACTTAATATTTTTATACTGGTTTTTGAGATCGTTATATTGGTTGTCGAGTGTCTTGAAACGAATATCGTATGACCTTATTTTCTCCTCATACTCATCGATTTTGTCGGAATAAAACTGGAGTGTAGTTTGTATTGATTGCATTTCAACGCGGATGGTTTCACGAACTTCTTTTCGCAGCTCCATGATGATTTGAGCTGACACACTGTTAGACAAGATCTCGGTGTCAGTATTTTCATCATCTTCAGGGTCCGTTTATGTTTCAAGTGTGTGGGTACACAACTACCACATTTCCAATCAACGGAATCGGTAGATTGAAGCGCGCCTAGCTATTCCGTTGAGATACGCGCACACGATGCATGTAACCATTTGTTACAGTTTGCACACTGCAATCCAGGAGATTTTTTGGTTACTCCTTT
Source organism: Athrips mouffetella (assembly GCA_947532105.1). Classification (NCBI taxonomy): domain Eukaryota; kingdom Metazoa; phylum Arthropoda; class Insecta; order Lepidoptera; family Gelechiidae; genus Athrips; species Athrips mouffetella. The sequence goes on from OX383965.1 coordinate 25,419,077, forward strand.
GCTACACTTCGCACACTTCATGTTTACGATCGATGCGCGAGAGTTTTCGTAAGTAGGTAACTTTGAAAAGCGCAGTCGATAGGCCTAGTGTCCGAACCGGTTCGCAGCGACCGAGTAGCGTCTTATCCAATTTGTTTTTGAATATTTTTTTAAAACAAAATGTTGGCAACACCAACACGAGTTCGGGGTTCACCGGGTGCTTTGTGACTTAAACACGAGATCAAGTTTACAAATCGTCTTTATTAAACACACAAGTTCAAACAACGATAACAACAGGTAATGACAAGAGTCAACAAGAGTCAAACAGAAAACTTAACAAGTGACGAGCACGCAGGCTCAGATGAGTTCGCGGGCACTGGCACTGACACTGACTAGTCACTAACTAGTTTTCACTGTCTTGTCAACTCCTTGAGTGGACTGTATAACGTTCACTTGTTCACTGCACTGTACAACTGACTGTTTCCAACTGTGTTCGGATCGTAGACAGAACTGGAACCGTATCTTCAACTGTACTGTGCACTTGTATTCTTGAGCTGTAGACTGTGGTCGGATCGTAGACAGAACTAGAGCTTGACTTGAATACTGCTGTAACACTGTAACACACTGTAACTGTGACTGTGACTGCCGAATGCTTGCGGGTTCTGCCGAATGGCGGAATTGTGCGCGCTTAAGTCCCGCTAGCGCCGGTCGGAACTAGCGTGCGTCACGCCGAGCGCACGCTGTCTATCTCGCTCGCACGCGCTGGCTGTTTCGCTTGCTTTGTGCTCTCGCGGCGTCGGTGCGGGGCGCGGGGGCGGGTAATGTTCGTGCGTAGCTTGCTCTGGTACTTGAGAGTTGCGTTCCGTGTCGCCGTCCGCAACATTCTCCCCCCGGCGAGAGCCCGCAGCCCCTGTTGATATGGGTAGGACGGCGAGCTTCCTTACAGGGCGTCGTATAATGCCAGCCTTGGTGCGTACTTCTGCGTTTCTGATTACGCCGTCGGGGCCGGTAAATGTGCGTGCGACGACTCCCCTTGGCCACACGTTCCGTGGCATGTTCGGGTCGGTGATGATGACGAGGTCTCCGACAGCGATGTTGTTGTTGGTGGTTGTACCTCCCCTCGGTACTAAGGTTGGGAGGTATTCAGTGACCCAGCGTCGCCAAAAGGTATCTGCTAGTGCTTGACTTCTTCTCCAGGCGCGTCGATCCAACTGGGTGCAAGGTCCGGTGCAGGGAAGGCCTGATGATGTCCCGATCAGGAAGTGGTTCGGGGTGAGCGCCTCAGGGTCGTCGAGTTCTACCGGAACGTGGGTGAGCGGTCGGCTGTTGACCGCGTGTTCTGTTTCCACCAAGAGGGTGGTCAGCACTTCTTCTGATGGTATTTGTTCATGCAGCGTTCCTTTGAGTGCAGTCTTGACTGATCGCACTAGTCGCTCCCATGCGCCGCCTTGGTTCGGGGCACCCGGTGGTATGAAGCGCCACTCGATGCGTTGTGTGAGCGCGAAATCTCGAAGTTGAGGTAGCCACTCTTTGAAAACTCGTCGAAGTTCATTGTCGGACCCCCGGAAGTTGGTCCCGTTGTCGCTATAGATGATGCGGGGCCAACCTCGTCGTGCTGCCATTCTTCTCAGCGCCATGATTGCTGAGTCCGTCGATAGTGAGGGCACCACTTCTAGGTGTACTGCTCTCGTGGTGAGACATATGAAGAGCGCTCCCCATCGTTTCTCGTGTCGTCGGCCAATCTTCACGGTCATTTGGCCGAAGTAGTCTACCCCTGTATTGGTAAAGGGCCGACTGTATGGCTCCATTCTGGCAGCTGGTAAATCGCCTTTCGACGGGATGGCGGGCGTAGATCTTCTTATTCTGCATAGCTGACATCTGGAGGCCACGCTGCGCACCACTGGTCGAAGTCCTTGCAGGTGGTATCGTTGTCGTAGGTCGTTGACCACCCTTTCGTTGTAGGCGTGGCCTGCTCTTGCGTGGGCGTGTTGTACAAGCAGACGCGCGAAGGGATGGCGGCCGTCCAGAATGATCGGTGTCTTCATCTCATCGGGGGCGGCTGTAGCTCTGTTAATCCTCCCCCGGGCACGCAGTACTCCATTTGCGTCGATGTATGGGTCTAAGGCAGCGAGTCGGCTCTGCTTCTTGATAGATTCGCCGGCCTGTAGCGTCGCAGTTTCGTTGGAGTAGGCGTCTCTCTGGACTTGCCTGATCCAGAGGGCTTCTGCCGCTTCGATGTGTCGCAGTTCTTAGGTCGTCGATCTCCTGCGGCACTTGTCAGTGAAGTATGGACTCGAGCTGTTATGCGGATGAGCCTCTCGTATGCCGAAAAGCGTGTGATATCGGGCAGGCTCGAGTCTTCTTCGTTCGTTATGTGAGCAACGACCTCTCCATGTTCGTTCTGGTCGTGTAGATCGGTGGGTTGTTCTGGCCAGCTTCGTTCTGGTTCTTGTAGGAAGGCTGGACCCGTATACCAGCGATCGTTGCCGTCCACGGGCTTGTGGTGTTGCCGCGTGGCGTCATCGGCGACGTTTTGATCGGTAGGCACCCATCGCCACTGGGTCGGGCTGGTTAGCTCGCCAAGTTCTCCCAGGCGGTTGGCGACGAAGGTGTCGTACTTTCTCTCGTCGTAATAAATCCAGTGAAGGACTGTTCTGGAGTCTGTCCAGTAGATAATTCTGCTCGGCTGAGTTCTGTGTTCCTCTGTGATGGCCCTGGCTAGTCTGGCTCCGCAACACAAAAATATACAGTACTAGCTGTGACCCGCGACTTCAACCGCGTAGATTTTATAAAAAAACAGAACTCAAACTTAACTGAAACATATTTTGCGGAAGGCTTTTCCTTCTTGACTGACCCCTACGTACTCGTAAGAGATGCATTTGTACTTATCCAAGTTGAATGCTATCTTACTACAAATTACTCCTACAAACTGGAAGGTAGTGCGGATTTTTCATTGTTAATCGTCACAGGCGAACTAAAAAGGAGGCAATAAAGAGAGTGAATGGGTAGCGAAGCGGTATTCATAAAAGTAAAAAAGTCACTATTCCTCCCTATCTATCCTTTTTTATCTCCTTCCCTCCACATCCTCCCTCTACCCCTCCCCCTTCTTCTCTCTCTTCCTCTCCCTCACCCCTCCCTCTTCCCCCCTCCCCCCTCCCTCTCCCCCTCATCCCTAAACCCCTTTTCCTCCCTCCCCGTCCCCCCTCTACCTCCCCCCTCCACCCTCCCTCTACCCCTCCCCCACCCTTTACCCCTTCCCCCTTTCTTTCCCCCTTCCCCCTCCCTTTCTCCCATCCCCTCCCTTTCCCCCCTTCCTCTCCCTTTCCCCCCTTCCCCTCCCCCCATCCCCCTTTCTTTCCACCCTTCCCCACCCCCATCCTCCCTCTTTTTCCCCCCTACCCCTCCCCCTACCCTCCCCTTCCCCCTATCCCCCGTCCCTCTTTCCCCCCTTCCTCTACCCCTCCCTCCCCTTTCTCTCCCTCTCCCCCTCCTTCTCCCCTCCCCCTTACCCTACCCCTACCCCTATTTCTATCCCTATCCCTTCCCCTATCCCTTCCCCTATCCCTTCCCCTAACGCCATCTTAACTGCTATCCCTATCCTTGCATAAACATACAACCGACATTCATATTGATTTTAAGACATTTCAAACCTATCGCACCCCAACCCGATCCCCAGGGGATGATGGTATTTCACGTCCACTACGTTGGATTTCAAAATTGTTGTAGTTTTTGTAATCAGCGATCCGATAAGCTATACAAACGATACCCATATTGGTTTTTAGTCCTTTTCACCCCATTTCCATCTTTTAGGGGTTGAATTTGGGGTGGAATTTCAATAACAGTGATGTCCGTTCCACAGAATTACAATTTTAATGCCTAAACAATAAATTTAGTGGATTTTACTTTGAAAATGAAGGATTTTCAACTTCATCCCCCTTTTCACCCCTAAGGGTGTAGAATTTTCAAAAACCCTGAGACACGTAAAACTAAATGATTACAGTAAACTATTTAAAGTGTGCAAAATACTTCCAATTAGCCTGAAGCATAAGTACTTACTTTTATCAAATAGCCATGGCAATCAGGAGCGTAACTCATTATTAGTTAATGTTACCAACAGTCATTGCACAAGATCAATGACCTCGGGTAAATTTATTGTCTCTAGAGTGACAAACTATTATGGAGATAGGACCCTTAAGAAGCGTCTTCCGTATCTAATTAACAGTTTACCCGATGACATTAAAAAATAAACTAAAAAAACTAAATTTAAAAAAGAATTGAAAGAATTCTTCATAGATTGTTTGCCTGATACTCGTAGTAATTAAGCACTTTTTAGAAAATAATATAATATGTTTAACGAGAATCAACTGATCCTACAGTCAAACTGTCTGTGCAGTTTTGTGGGACTTTGTATAGTTTCTAGGTCTGCACTTATATGTAACAATCAATAAAAATAAAATAAAAAATTGTCGTCAGCCTAAATACAAATTTTGAAGATCCTAACTTCAATCACGGACTTTCATACAAACTTTCATCCCCTATTTTACCCCCTGAGGGTTGGAATTTTATGAAACCCTTTCCCTTTAGTGGACCCCTAGGCCTCATAAGGAACATACATGCCAAATTTGGAATCTCTTGACCCAACGGTTTGGGCTGTGCGTTGATATGTCAGTCAGTCAGTCACCTTCTTCTTTTATTATATTGTAAGCTGCAACCACCACGCAGCGCTGGCCACATCAACCGAGCGACGTCGCCTATATGAGCAGGCTGCACACCTGCTTGGCCTCTCACTCGCTGCTCGAACATTGAAACGATCGGACGTCTTTGAAGCGTTATAGTTAGCCGTTGTAGGTCGTATCTTGTCGTTTTAGGTTTCCTGAATATTGTTCTTGTTGTGTTTATTAGAAGTTCGGTTTTGTTATCAAATGTGGTGTTATTTCAATAAAATATTGGTTAGGTCTATCTGTGCCTCATTTCCTAAGAACCCACAGCTCCCTTCTGTTTTCTCAACGAGCTTTAAACAACGATACCCCCTCAATGGGGTAGCTCCTTTTTTTTTCGCGTCCCCTTTTAGCTGTTTGGAACTATAAGGGTTCCTTTTTGACTACAGAACCAGAACCCTAAAAATGAAGGGGGCTCCTTCATTTTTAGGGTTCTGGTTCTGTAGTCAAAAAGGAACCCTTATAGTTTCATAGTTTCATCATGCTCGTCTATCTGTTTGTCTGTCCGCGGCTTAGCTCAGAGACTCTTAGTACTAGAAAGCTGAAATTTTGTACGGATATACATTGCATTACAATTTTGTATGGATATAATTTTGAGTCGGCGCCAAACAAGCAAATTAATTAATTCCGTATAGCGTAATGCACGGCGGCGGCGCCGACTCACAATTACTCGGGTATACTTACATTAGTTTAAGAACTTTGTTATTAAAGTTAAATAAAACAGTTTTATTATTTCTTGCTCTTCAGTTTTTCGGCGGTTTAATTTTTTTGTTAAAAAGTTTTTATTTTACAATTTTTTGTAACTATAAATTTTATTTTCTTACCCTTAGGGTAAATCGGACTACTCTGTAAAAAGTTATGGTGGTCATACAATACAACCAGTCAGTGAACAATCACTCATCCCCTCTTTTCCTACCCTCAGGGTTGGAATTTTTTTTCCAAATTTATATGGTATACCCTAGAATTATTAAAATCGGACTACTCTGTAAAAAGTTATGCATGGTCATACATAAAAAAAAATATATATACGCGTCGACTTGAGAACCTCCTCCATTTTTTTTCGTCGGTTTAAAAATCACAGTACTAGCATATAATGATGAAATTAAAAGAAAAACTATCACAGTTAAGTAGACTTCACAGGTTAATGAGCTATAGCCGACAAATCAAAAATAATAAAAACAGCAATAGCAATCAGGCGCTAGGACCTCGCTGAGCATTACGAGGTCAAAAGTTCATGTTATAAATAAACGTTATGAAATACTTACTCAACACCCGCTTCTTCTTTAATTTAAGAGCTTGGCTCTTGTCGATGGAGTAACTTCCAGTCCTCACGTTGTATCGCGAGCTGTGACATTTCCATTACTCCTTTTTTGAGGACAAATATAGTACGGTAGTGTCCCCGCTCGCTTTCCGCACCGCAGTTCAGTAACCGGGAATCCGCCTACTGATATCTGGACAGAAGCCCTACCGGATCCCATATCTTCGGCCTTCTACCAGTACTAGCACCGCCGCTGCCCGATGCTAGAGGAATGCCTATTCTGATGGCGGCATTTAATCGCCATGTCACAAAATCGTCATCAGACACATGTGGCATTTTCTAGGTAAGCCCACCCCACTGGGCTTCCCACCACGTCCTGGTAATCCTGCCGCTGCTTGGTCGGGGACTGCTTATTCAGTATATTCGCAGCTAACCACCATATCTGATGGCCGTTCACTATCCGCCACCTGTGACCCCGTTGGTAGCCTGTAGCTCGGCCTCAACACCCGCTATGAGATGAAAAATCGTAAAAAAACTACGAAACCCAATAAATACTGCGCGACATGCACGTTGCCGGTTTTTTTTTTATAATATGTTGTTGTAGCGGCAACACATATACAAGGTGTAACAAAAAGGGTAACCAACCCTGAAGGATGTGATTCTGCCCATGAAACTGAACAACTTTCCCATAGGTCGAAATACGAAAATAATGTTTGACCTCCCGTAGAAACTGAATCAGCTGATCGCGCATTTTGTATGGGAGGTCAAAATTTTTTATTCGTATTTCGACCTATGTTCCTAAGGGAAACTTGTTCAATTTCATGGGCAGAATCACATCCTTCAGGGTTGATATACACTTTCTGTTACACCTTGTATATACACAATTTGTAAAAATTTTAAATTTCTACCCATTGCGGTTCCTGAAATACAGCCCGCTTACAGACGGACAGACAGACATCGGAGGCATATTTATAATAGGGTGTCGTTTTCCACACTTTTGTTACGGAAACCTATGGAAAAATTTACGAAACGGTAATTTTCAGGCAGCTTGAATGAGAAAATCGATACTTTTTTTTTTCATTTCCAGACACATATTTCTTAGGAAAAGTTTTTCAGTTCAGTCCACTTTTCGTTACACAGTTCCGTACACTCTGTATATGACCAAGAATGAAAATTACGAGTTGAAAGTGGTCAGAAAATCAATTAAAATGTTTTACGAAATTATATAACTTCTGTGTACCAGTTTTAATTTTCATAATTTTCTGCTTCCATATAAAGTTGAGCATGCCTTATTTAACCTAGTTTCTCAACGGATCAATAAAACGCTTCTACCTTTACGTTTAAAAGTAACCTACGCTCTTTTATCTTAATAATCTCTGGGCGTGATAAGTACAATGCTAAAATACGGCAAAATAAACGAGACAAGCCAGCCTACGCATCATCGCTAAACCAAGTGCAGTTTACATATAGTAACGATACAACCTTGGGAGTTGAAGGCAGAGCTATGGCCACATTTTCCTCGGCTTTCCACGCGAGAGTGACGGAGACGGCATGAGATTCCTGTGCGTAGAAACGAGATGGCGCACCTGCCCCTGATAAAGATTATACGGGGAAATTACGAGAGAGAACCGTTTGGGAAATACTGTGAGGGTCTTGCTGTGAAAATAGATTTTGTATTAGTAAATGGAATACCTATCTTTCTTGTTTCTTATAATTTACATTCCTGCGTAGAATGCCACGTAAATTGTTTTGTCGTAATTTTTTCGTGTATAGTGTCAACATAATATCTTTATTAGAAGACCTTTAAAAGTTTCTCTTTAATTGTTATTGTTTACAGTTAATAGCGAAGTGGTCATAACCTTTGAAATACCCCAAATTAATTAATTCAAAACAGCTCAAACACGTTACGTCGATTGTTGGACGAAGAAATACCACGGAAATATATTTAAAACATTTTAAATCGTAAAATGCTATAAGTAGCTTACTGTCGGCCTGCGAAATTTTTTAAAATTTTCATTTTCAAGTTATCCGTTTTATTTTGCATTGCTATTCAATTAAAAAAAAACAAAAGGCTCCTTCCAGTATTAGAAAAGACAGACAGACAGACAGTTTAACGCTGGTTTAGTTTAGGCAACCTGATTTCTATTAGTATAATACATACGAGGTATTAAAAGAGAATACGTGACGTCTGTACAACTTAACAAAACGCCTCGTTTACGTAGCGTTAAATATCATTAACGTAAATACGTTTAGAAGGAACAAAAACATCGCGCTTCACAATGCCATGTCTGCGTCACATAATCTTTGCGGTTATCAAAGGCAACGACCAGTCTCGCGTTGCGCCTCCCGCGGATCGCTTTGCTCCACCTGCGCTGAAGATATCGCACCTACCATAGGTACGTAGGTATTGTGCAGTGAAGTGTACTCAGTGTGGATTGACTCTTCTGCGGTGAGTGGGATTGATCTTTGTAGTTTTTATAACGTAGTTATTTATATCTTTTAATTGTCAAGGCTCACGTTCAAAACGCGTCAATACTACGTTTAAATGAATCACTGAAAAGATGGGGTATACTGATGAGAATAATTCAATTCGCCGCGCTACGTTCTTTCTAGAAACTTTTCAAAATGAAAATCTTCTTCAGATCTTTTAATGAAATTTCAAAGGTATGACGAAATGACTGTCTCTAGCGAAGTAAATAGTAAAGATAAAATATTACCAAGTAGTTTTTACCCGACTGCGGTGAAGCCCAAAAGGAGGGTTATGTATTTAAACTGTATTTATGTAAGTTTGTATGTACTCGTATGTCCGTTTCTTTGTTTCCTCGTAACTACTAAACGGCTGAGTTATACATCGTTAAGTTTGTCTTTATAGCGAGAGTGACATTGGGTTAGTATATTAAAATTATGAAAAATCAATATGGCGTATTTTAGGGGCAACATTGAGCACCTCGAATTTTTATTCCTCCAAACTTATAAAATGGGGTTTTAAAATAAAGGGCTTCAAGAGGCAATCGAAAAAATAAATACAACTTCTATGTTCAGGCAAATGTCTAAGAATTATTTGACGAAAAAGTATGAAATGAAAAATATTTCAAAATAAAAAACCCGACTACGTAACAGAAAAGAGAAAAACCAGCTAGAATGTGTAAGATTTGGTTAACTTGAATTTTATAAGTTATTTCAGGAGGGGACGAACTTTATGTTTACCACCACGAAACGTGTTTCCGTCCACGCCACCTGCAATGTCTTATAAAATTCAAGTTAACCAAATCTTACACATTCTAGCTGGTTTTTCTCTTTTTGCATACCAAGGGAAGGTATTCTCCATGAACCTTTATAACTTTTCGAGAAAACATAGTTTTTCACTATATATTACAGCAGATCTATGCCACTCTTTATAAACCAAGGTCAGATATCTACAAAAAACCGGCCAAGTGCGAGTCGGACTCGCGCCCTAAGGGTTCCGTACCTATCTTGCATATGATATACTAAAAGCTTTTGCTCTTTGATTTTAAAAACTTCGCGACCATCCAACTTGACCCCTCTTTTATAGAAAAGTTCTTGAAACGGGTGCTTACCTTAATTGGTTACTATTAGTTGTGAGAATTTTTTTAATATTTAATTATTTTAGACTTGTTCCTTTATTTGTACTGTAAGACCTAGCTTCTTGCCAAATTTCAAAATTTTTGGCCAACGGGAAGTACCCTCTAGGTTTTGCTTTAGTGCATAAATGTATGGAGATGAGGATATAAAAAACCATATCTTTTGATTGCGTCGTTGAAAAAATTGAAATTTTCACATCTTGTGTGGTTTATGGACTTTAATATTAGATATAAATTTCAACCTGATAACTTTACCCGTTCGTGAGAAAAAGGGTCTTGAGAGACAGACAGACGGACAACAAAGTGATCCGTTTTTTTTATTTTGAGGCACGGAACCCTAAAAAACCGGCTGTGCTGCAGAAAACAGGAATACAGGCTAGGATCTATAGGATTTGGTTGACTTGAATTTTATAAGTTATTTCAGGAGGGGACGAACTTTATGTTTACCACCACGAAACATGTTTCTGACTACGCCACCTGCAATATCTTATAAAATTCAAGTTAACCAAGTCTTACACATTCTAGCTGGTTTTCCTCTTTTTGCATACCTGGAGAAGGTATTCTCCATGAACCTCAATAACTTTTCGAAAAAACGTACTTTTACACTATGTATATTACAGTAGATCTATGCCACTCTTCATAAACCAACACAAACAAAAAGAAAGACAAAAATTGCAAATCATATCGGATATTTAGACAAATTACAGTAAAAATAAGTCGCAAAAGTAAATATATTAGGTTAAAGTGGAAGCGGAGTTTTTAAAATCAAAAGCTTGTAGTGTATCATAATGATGGGCAAGTACGGAATCTTTAGTATGCGAGTCCGAGTCGCACTTGCGTGGTTTTTTCGTCGAGGGAAAATCCATTATTGATAGACATCACAAGACATTACAACACAATACAAAAACAAAATAAAGACACTAAAAGAAAACGCAAAAACGCAAAGAAAATACAGGTAGAATACAAAAAAGAATGGACCCAGGTGCTGTGACATCCAGAAAATAAAGGGTCTCACTCAGCATAAGCTGCAGCACAGGCTGCGGTGCTGAATTGTCAGGCTCCACTGAATAGAACCCCCGGTGATCGTCTTCAGCTCTAGAATCTGACCTGGAACTGGTTTTGACACAGAGCGACCGTCATCTAACCTCTGAAATCCAGAGAGCAAATCAGATCCAATCCTTTGCCAGTTTTGTGTCAGTGCTAAGTTAACCTACAACTTATAACATCTGCTTTATTCTTCATTGTACACAAAACATTTACAATATAGACACAAGTGAAAAAAAATACAACGGCGAGCTTAACTCAAAACTGAGTTTTCTACCAGCTAATAGATAGAAGAAGCAAGTATACAAAAACAACGGGCATAGACAAGTGTACAACACACGAATGAATAATCTAAAACGATTCCTAACTATCACACATAAATACCAATAAATACAATATACAATAGAATAAAATATACATACCATACGTAAATACATACATAAATATATATGACTCATATAAACATATACTTAAACATAATATACCTACCTAAATATATACATTCATATATCAATAAAAATTAATTAAACGACTTAGAAAGAAAATGCTCTTTTAGCTCTCGCTTGAAAATCTCCAGTGATGGACTAGCGCGAATTGTGTGAGGAAGTGCGTTCCATAAACGAACAGAGTGAACCGTGAAGGAACCGCCGTAGCGGCTTGAGGAGTGTTGAGGGAATTGGAGGAGTAAGGATCGGCTGGTGCGACAAGGCTCACCACGAGGAACCTGATATTCGTAGCGCTCACGGAGGTACTGAGGAGATGCAGGGTTATTAAGAATCGAGTATAGGGTGGACAGAATATGTACATCACGGCGAAGTCGGATAGGCAACCATTTTAGCCGAGACCTGAATTCCGAAACATGGTTGTGTTTCCGCAATCCAAAAATGCACCGGATGCACAGATTCTGGAGCCGTTCTAATTTATTTAATAATACCTCCGTGGCGTCAAGAAAACAGAAATTCGCATAATCAAGGAGAGGAAGAAGTAAGGAGTGACTTTAGCTTCGAAGGGTAAAAAAACGATGAAAGCGCTCAAGGGACTGAAACGATGTACCTTCCTACTAACATCATTAATATGGCTCGACCAGGAGAGGTTGCAATCAAAGATAACCCCAAGACTTTTGGCTGTTTTTAAATAAATCAACGAGGTACCATCAAAAACCACTGAGGGCAAGTGTGCGTGGTCAATGCGGTTGTTCATATAATGGCTACCAATAATTAGAACTTGTGATTTTGCCGGGTTTACTAAAAGCCCGTAAGATTTCGCCCATTCATTGATCCTCATCAAGTCATTGTTGAGATCTGAAATAGCTCTATCGATATCGTCAACATGGAAGTGGCGGTAAATTTGCAAATCGTCTGCGTAGAGGTGATACTGAGAAGTGATTACTTGAGAGATTTCATTGATAAATACCGAAAATAAGAGAGGAGATAAAACGCCACCTTGTCGGACGCCAGCAGCTAGATCACACCATGTCGATACAACATCAAGGAGTATGTTCAGAGAATATGACCAGGAGCCAAATAACAGATTTTATGCTGCTGAATTCATGAGAATGTGGGTGTTATCGGATTGCTCGTTTACTCACTTGTTACATAAAAAAAATCGGGGCGGCAAAAATAGGTCGTTAGTGATTAGAGTGTTCAAGTACCAGGAGAGTGTTTTCCTGAACACTACATTCTAGCCTTAAGAATATTTGCATACAAAAACTTGCGCTTTGGTTATGAGTGGTATTTCGACCACATTAAGCACCTTACTCACTCGCGAAGTTGACAAAATTATTACATAAAATGTAAGTACCAAGTAGTAGAAATTTAGTGTTGTTCTTTGTAAAAATTTGATCCCATAGATGTGATAGAAATTCATAATTCAATCAAATATCTGCTATGGAATCCAATTTTATCCTTCAAATAAATCTTTTCTCATAAAATTGCTACCTACGTTACTTCGTAGCAATAATCGTAGCGCTGTAGGGATCCTCTACGAAAATAACGTCTACGTAAGGTATTATTACCTCAAATTCCGATACACCTATAGTATTTTTGGAAGCAAGAAAGTCCATTTTTAGGACCGCAAAACTAAATTAGTTTGTGTAGGTTTTTTGCCGATTTCTTAAAAAATGTGCAACTTAAGAAGATTGTGGCATTTTTGCTGTAATATTTACTAAACTTCCATCTACTAGACTGTAATTAATTCAGATTTTTCCTTTCACAAACTTCGGAGATAAAGGGGGGAATGGTATTTTTTTCGAAATTTTTCGTCATAACTTGAAAACTATGAGTCTTAATAAAATACAAAAAATATATTTGAGAATGTACGAGTATAAGTAAAGCCCTTTCTTATGACTCTACTCGACTTATTAACGACAATTTTACACGAATAATCATATATATTTTTTAATTTTTTCATATGCAAATAAGTTGGGCAATCATATTCTAAAACTATTCCAAATTTCAAGTCGATAGCATGAGTGGTTGCCGAGATATATAGGTGTGACACACAGGCAGACAAAGTCGCACCATAAAGGTTCCTTTTTTTACCATTTTGGTATCGGACCCCTAAACACGGTACCCTCATAGGATCACTGCATCATCAGTATGTCTGTGTGTCAACAGCCTTTTTGGATAACTATCTTTTTTGTATAATTGAAAGTCAATATCTGTTTCTCGAAATTGTAAAAGCTCTAAACATTTTATCTTTTACACATTTTAACGCTAGGATGTAACATGGTCGGAGCTTCCATTAAAATTTGTCACCACGAAGGGTTGAACTGACCCCAAAGGGCAACTTTTAAACTCAGTTAATACAGGCCTTCTGTGTCTCTGAGAATTACGCGTTATTTCTGTAGGAATTTTATTTTAGGTGACAGTTTGAGGTTAATTTGACCTTTGGGATAGAGATATTCGTATACTTGTGTACCAAAATTGCACATGAGAATTGAGATGTAATTGTAAAATATAAGAATATTTTTGGATACCTAAACAATTTTTTTATGTTTTCATTTTTTGTTACTGAAATTCATGGTAATCGTTATCTACTCAAAATACCTACAAATCAGAAGACTTTTTCCAAAATAAAACGCTGTCAAATAACAAGATATTCTTTGCTTCTAGACCTTGCAGTGAATGTTATTATTATTATTATTTAAGTTATCTTTTTTTTTCTCTCTTTATTATTATTATTATTGTAGTCTCTGGCTGGAGTTCACGGGCCGATACCCGAGCCTTAGGCTTGCGTGGGGACATGGGTCCAACACGTAGAGGCCGTTTGAGACACTAATCTAAATAGTGAGATGGAACTGACCTTTCGGGTCTTACCTCTAAGTACACCCACCCATGAAATGCACTCAGAGGTAATACCCGATGGGTGCAGTAAACTATTGCAATAAAAAGGAAACTAACGTTACTAGGGTTATGGAGGAGGGGCTATGGATTGGAGTACTGGGCTATGGGATGAGATAACGGACGCCTGCTGTAACAATATCTTACAAATTGAAAGCTAAGCAGACGCTGACTTGCCGGTAACTAAATGGGCCCCCAAAATAGTGGCGCATGCCTTGGGCGCAACATTGGTGTTATTATTTTTGTTATAGATTCATTTTTCTCTCCTTTCGGAGGTGCAATCCCCACCGCACGGGCCTTAACCAAGTGAGGTGGGATCGGTAGACGAGGAGATAATTGAAGTTGTGAGGAACTTTCGAACAATGCGGCAGGTATTGAGTATGACGGCTTTTTGTACGGTATTAATCATGAAGGTGGGAATATTTAGAGTTTTCAGGCTATTGAGTAAGGTTTTGGGGATAACTCCGGTTGTAGACAGTACTATTGGGACAATATGTACAGCTTCGACCTTCCACTGGGTCCTGATTTCTATGGCTAGATCCTGGTAATTGGAAAGTTTGTTTGTGATTGTGGTTTGGATGTTATGGGTATTAGAGATGGCAATGTCTATTAAGAGTGCACTCCGCGCACACTAGCGCCCTCATCAGAATTTAATTAATTTCTTTGAATTGGAGACCAAAATAAAAAATTGAAGAACGGCTAAGTGTTCTTTGTCAGGATAGCGTTATTTTAAACTATTACAATTAGCTTTGTGATATCTTGTTTATTCAAAATCCTTAAAACGGAAATTGGTGGCCACCGCGTTGGAAAAAATATAGTATGCATCAATCGTTACAAAGAATTACGATAAAAAAATTATTAACTGTGCAGGTGCCAAAATCCGCGATACTTAAAAGTTTTGTGAAAGAGTTTTGTGCAATATCTGACTAGTTTAATTTAGGGTTAGGTACGGTCAACCGCTCGTTGATAGAAACTTTTTCAACTCTATTACCACGCCATAAGGTCCAAAAGTGTTTCTACTGACGAGCTGTACATACGCTCAAAACGATAAATAAAAATTGCGTATGTTGTTTTATGTGTCTAAAGGAAAAAACCGGCCAAGTGCGTATCGGGCCATGTGCATTATTGGGTTCCATAGTTTTTTTGGATTTTTTATCACAAAGCAGGTTTTGATTAAATATTTCATAATGTTCATAACATAAACTTTTTACCTCCCAATGCTCAGCGAGGTCCTAGCGTTTATTATTTGCAGTTTTTTAACTATAGTTCATTAACCGGTGAAGCCTACTTTAATAGGTAAACAGTTAAAAAAAATTTAAGGGTATCTTCGCTACAAGTAAAGTGGGGGCATTTTTTTTTCTTGTCTACCTCATTGTGTGTGGTGTCGATAGATATTCTAAATTAAATGTGAGTCTTCACATATAATTTTTCAACTTATGTGAAATATTTAGTTTGAAATTAAGCTTGTATCGATGCAAAAAGTCGCAGTGTAAATGGGGTCTAAGGTGGCTATTTGGCAGAGAAAACATGACGAGGTGGGGCTTCGCAGACCAGTTGATAAGGCACTGTGACTGTGGAGCTCCATCTCGGAGCATGGCGCACTTGCTCTCTTGTCCACTGTGCCCCTCCACCTGCACTGGAGAGGACCTGCGCGAGCAAGGTTTTGGAAGGAAATTATTTAATCACGCCATGGTATTTGTACTTTGACACGAAGAAGAAGAAGATGACAATACATCAAGAAAAACTCAGATGCGAAAACTTTTTTGCCGGCAGAAAAGTTAAGTTTGTCTTGCACGCATTTTGTACCAAAAAACAATCTTAACTTTGCTGCTGAATAACTCGGCTTTAAAGAGGCTGTTCTGAAAACCTTCCAGGCTCAGGTAAACCAGCGATAGATATTCGGGAATAGGGCCTCCAGGGCTATCGTTCTAGATTGGTTTCATTTATGTATCTGATGAGGTAAAAATATCTCTCCAAGAGATACTTAACCAGGCTGACTGAGGAATGAGCCAGGAGCGAAGGTGGCTATTGTAGCTTATTGTGGTCTCTTTAAGGGACTTGGGGGGTGTAATGTAAATAAATTCGACTATTGCACATTTTAATATTTAGTCTTTTGGTACTATTCTGCTTTTTTTTTATCTTACTTTTTTTTTCCTTTTTTTTAATGTTTGTTTTTTTTTCATCCCTTTTTTAACTTTTATTTTAATTTTTCCTCTTTTTTTATGTCATTCACACTTTTTTTTTTTTAATATAATTTAGAACCAAAAATTGCTTTTAAAACAGATCTCTCATACCTCTTCCAGATAACAGAATTCGACCTCCGTATAAAAAGTGTGTTATTAAGCATCTTCTTTGACTAGATTATAGTTAAGTTTATGTATATTGTGAAGTAGATTATAAGGCTACTGGATCCCGAACTGAAGAGAATCGTAATTTGATCACATTCCGCATCTGTTGATAAACTTCCGAAAATAATAAACTAGTAGGAAAATCGTAGATCCATAGATTCGTTAAGTTAGGTTGTATTAGGATTTCTTTGACCAAACGTACGAGCCAAGCAAGCGAAGCGAGTGTGCTGCGGTAGCAGCCGGCGAGTTCCAGAAGCAACTTCAATCAATCAATCATAACATCCCATGAAAACGTCAGGACAGGACAGGGAGCTCCCTCCAGAATTCTAGCTTTTGCTGGAAAAATGTAGAGGGGAAGTACCATAGTCACCTCGCTTGTTACCGTTACGGCTGGCACCATGGACCGCGGTTGTAGGTGACCGCAGTAAGTAAGATGTAAGATATGAAGGAGGATGCTGCTGCCCATCCTCCAGTTAACCCTTAGTCGCCTCTTACGACACCCACGGGTATGTATGGGTTGGTACTATTCTTTGCCGGCACCACACGGGGCAAGCAACTTAGGTACAGTTTATTATTTTTAAACGGAAATCGATCATTTAACAATTTCGTATTATCTTCCAATGACATATTATACAGGCTGTAAGGGACGGTGTATCTAAAATTTAATGGGCGTGCTCAGTCAACAACGAAACTGAACAACTTTCCCAAAGAAACATTTTTAGTAAACGAAAAGAAAAATCCTTTCCATACAAACTGTTTGATCAGAGTGAGAAATTTGTATGGTGAGGTTCAAATTTTACTAGGTACCTGATATTCTTTTTCACTGTCTTGTTGCTACCTAAACACATGAACAAAGAATAAATAAACAAGGGCTAAACGACAACTAATGGCTCCTTTACACATCGCTGAATCAGCTCGCTAACTAGCCCGGGGCTGGTGAAGTTTGTTAAGCTGTATTTGAAGTGCAATTCGAGATCTTTGTGTACGAAAGAAAAATGTTTCTTCTGTAAATTTCATTTCAAAAAAGATTTTTACAAGGTAAAAGCAATTCTAGCAGTCTTTTACTTTTGGCCATCCGTTTCTGGCAACACAAATTCAGTGCGAGCTGCATTGGTGTTGTATTTGTAATTATTAGTTATACAGGGTGTAAGGGACGGTGTACCGAAAACTGAAAGGGCGTGCTCAGTCAACGAAACTGAACAACTTTCCCATAGAAACTTTTCTGGGAAATGAAAAAAAAATTATCCTGTCCATAAAAACTGTTCGAGCAGAGTGAGCAATTTGTATGGAGAGGTAATTTTTTTTTTACATTTCCCAAATATGTTTCTGTGGGAAAGTTGTTCAGTTTCATTGGCTGAGCACGCCCTTTCAGTTTTCGGTACACCGTCCCTTACATCCTTTATTTTTACTAATATTACAATTCAGCGACGTGTAAAGAAGCCTTAAAGTAATAGAGTTAACTTGTCCGTGACTATCCAATAAAAACGCCCTGTTTTTCTGTTCGTTACCGACGGAATGTTTACTAAACATTTTTACGCCCTCCCGGAGTATTTGTGTAAACAATAATGTTGTCATCTACACAAAGCGAGTAAAGGAATAACGGAGTTATGGGAACTGTAATGTAAGCCAATGATATTAACCACTTTGCAGCACAATACAAACAGGTATACAGGGTGTTAGGAGATAGTTCAAAATACGAAAACAAGTTGAAGTATGAAAAAAATTATTATGATCAACACATTTGTCTGGGATTTTTCTTTTCGCCGTTGTTTTGCTGGGCAAAGGTATTCATAGGCAGGAAACGTCGTTATGAACGCAGAAATTTTCGTAACACTCGGGATATTTATATCTTTTATCTAGAACAAGGACTTACTTGTATCTTAAGGGGCTGATAAGAGCTGAATTACCTCCCTTTCTAACAAAGGGCAGAATGCGCGTGCTAGAACGGAGCGGATTCGCGCTGTTTTACGTTTTTCGCTCATTTTTGCATTTTTCTCAAAATCTGCACCCATAATATTAATTATAAAACAGTTATATTATTATGCATAATACATTAAATAATGTGTAAAAGTTTTGGCATCATAGATTAATGGGTACATAAGAAAAACGGTTTAAAAGCAAAAAGCAGAGGTAACTTTGAATTTTTTTTGTATGGCGTACAAAATATATTTAATCGTGTTTTAGAGACGGCCATATTATTGTAAAGATGCTTAATCATCACATTTTTTTTCACAGCCATATATTCATCACTTTTCGTTAAAAACCTGCTCAAGTGAAGCGTATTTAGCTCTTATCAGCCCCTTAATAAGCGAAATTATTTCTGATATGAAGATTCTCTCAATAAATTATTTTTCTCTAAATAAGACACTAATAATAGCAGATTAAAATGTAAGGTTGATTAGTAGGTTAATTTAGATTACGGACGCTTTCTGAGACCGAGACGAAGCCGAGGGTTTCCTATCGTCACAATTTGCAATAAACTTTACGGCCGTGTGTCTCATGACGTTTGTATAAACATTATGTTCTAAGAAAACAACTCGTGAATTGTGTTTTTACATCAAAACTAAACGTTTAAGTCTATAAAAACGGAGGAGTCTCGAGCATTGGAGTTGAAATAATTTTACTGTCATAATGTGAAACTCTTTGTGTAAACCGTTGCATCCTGTGCAAGAACGACGCATTTTATTATCGTAATATAAAAGTAGAGTAGAGTAAAAATGTATGGGATTGACCTTGGCTATTGCCTGACATTTCGGTTGCTAGTGTAAATATCATACATTTTCATTCTGTTCCACTAGCATTTACGATAAGTTAGAAAACCACTTGTCTAAGCCCGCTGACCTCCTTGAAATGAGACCTCTATGACTACACTTAAATACATCGCTGTGAAAGCTCAGACTAATGAAAAAAGTAAAAAGTGAGATATTATAGGTATGTAAGGTCCTAACGAAAGTTATTCTTAAAGTTGTTCCAGATCCAGAGCTTGTGGATGAAATGCTTTAACATTAATTTCACCTGGGACCACAGAGAGCCTGCCTCTCGAGCCTCTTCTCGATTTATGTTTTCCTGGTACTCTCCGTTTTCTTTTAAATGTCATCCAAGACCACTTTAGTATTACTATTTTACACAATTACTTTAGAGTAGGCTATAATGTATTGCCTTAGCCTATCATCATCATCATCATATCAGCCGAAAGACGTCCACTGCTGGACATAGGCCTCCCCTAAAGATCTCCATGACGACCGGTCCTGCGCTGCTCGCCTCCAGCGGCTTCCCGCGACCTTGACCAGATCGTCGGTCCACCTTGTGGGGGGCCTGCCAACGCTTCGTCTTCCGGTACGTGCGGTCGCTTTTCTAGAACCCTTACGCCGCATCGGTCATCGGCTCTTTTTGCGATGTGCTCTGCCCACGGCCACAAAAATACCGTCAATATCTACACTAATATTATAAAGAGGAAAGATTTGATTGTTTGTTTGTTTGTTTGTATCGAATAGGCTCCGAAACTACTGGACCGATTTGAAAAATTCTTTCACCAGTAGAATCCTACATTATCCCTGATGAACATAGGCTATAAAGTACTTTAAAAAAAGTTAGGGTTCCGTATGAAAACTTCGATAATGTAACCCAAGGTGTAAAAAAAAATACCAAATATCATCTTTATATCGCGTACGCTGCCGAAACTATTGACAATAGAGCAAAGTGATGTACAGCAGTCTTATAGAAGACATTATTGTCTACAAAAAAGTCCGGGATAATGTACCAGGCCACTCAGAAAGTATTGCGAAAAATAGTTTTTATATATGGGAGACTGGCCGGTCAGAATCTTTTTCGAAAATATGATTACTTGTAAGTAAAAATATGTGTGTTCCATTTTCAAAATTTCCCTCCACATTTTTTGCGAGCCAATTCAAAGTATCGTGTCTTACTGAAAAATGGATCTGCGCCGGGAACATTTTAGAGCTATGATTTTTTACGATTTCAAGTGTCGCCTGAAACCGGATGAATCGTTCGATAGACTTCAAATGGCATTTATGGATGAAGGCCCCTCCAAGGCAACCGTGTATCGTTGGTATAACGAATTTAGGCGCGGTCGACCAACCTTGGGGGATGAAGAAAGAAGCGGTCGCCCTTTGACGGCTATTACGGAAGAAAACGTGCTAGCAGTGAAAAATTTAATCCAAGATAATAGGCGAATTACATATCAGGAGATTCAGCACATATTAAAGATTGGATCGGGAAGCGTTCACGAGATTCTACACGGGCATCTTCGCGTGAGGAGGATAGTATCGCGCTGGGTGCCGCACTACCTCACCGACGCTCAGAAGCAGGCCCGGGTGGAATGGTGCCGTGATATGCTGAACAAATTTGAAGCAGGCTCGTCTCGGCGTGTTTACGACATCGTAACAGGTGATGAGTCCTGGATTTATCAATACGATCCAGAAACCAAGCGCCAGTCGACAGTTTGGGTGTTTCAAAATGAACCAACGCCTACCAAAGTGAAGCGATCTCGAAGCGGGGGGAAGATTTTGATCGCCAGCTTTTTTAATTTGACTGGCCACTTGGCCTCAATTCCCTTACGAGATCAAAGAAGCATCAACGCCGAATGGTATACTACCAAATGTTTACCAGAAGTTTTTTCTGTTGTGAGCAACAAGCGACCAAACACAGGGCTCCGCGGACTACTGCTCCACCACGACAATGCGCCTGCACACACCGCGCTCAAAACGAGGGACTTCCTGGACAGCACACCAGTCAAACTCCTGGGTCACCCTCCTTACAGCCCTGATCTAGCACCGTGTGACTTCTTTTTATTTCCAAAAATAAAAAATCAGCTCAAGGGGATACAATTTTCGTCGCCGGAAGATGCGCTGGCTGCGTTCGAGCAGGCTGTAAACGAGGTGTCTACGGCGGACTGGAAAAAGTGTTTTGAAAACTGGTTCAGACGCATGAATCTTTGTATAGAGGCTGGTGGAGAGTACTTTGAAAAGATTTAATAAAAATATATGTACCTGTAGAACAATTTTTTTTAGTGTCGCAAATATTTCTGAGTGTCCCACGTATGTCTAACAATGACAACTATGTCACAATAACTACTTTTTCATGTTAAAACACCGGTACAAACTATATAGGCCACATTATTCGTAACTTGGTATTAATCCTTATCCAAATAAATGACTTAGTATTCAAGACTATTTTATTACCTGTAAATTACTTTTTGAAATATTCAAATCGGACGTACCATTCAAAAGTTGTCATGAGTGTAATAATTATCAAAATTGAAATTCAAGAAACGGCGCTCTAAGTGACTCTAATGGTTTTATCTACAACAGAGAATAGGCACGTAAAATCTGGCTAATGGTTCCTGTATGTGTAAATGAGGGTATCATCACGCCTATATCCCTCACGGGGTAGGCAGAGCTTCAAATAGTGTACGTGATGATGAGAAATCTAGCTTTGACTATTGCTTAAGGACCTAAACATTTAATTAAAAATAATATCCAAGTTTTTATAATGCACTCTTTTTTAGTAACCCCCGACGCAACAAGAACCTTTAACTACCCGTGCGAAGCCAGGGCGGACCGCTAGTACTATTATAAATTCCGTCAAATATACTCTGATTTTAGTGTCATCTCTTTGTGCGACCTCCCCAGTTTGGTTAGGGCATTGCAGGATGAATCACCTGATTGCCCGAAAAGTTAGATGATTCCGTGCTTCGGAAGGCACGTAAAGCCGTTGGTCCCGACTACTATCTACGGATGTAGTCGTTAATGAGCCATGTCGGAGGCCTTTGGCGGCTCAACAACTCTGACACCAGGGTTTGTGAGGTCGGTCATCGACCTTGCAACCCACACTATATGATGATGATGATGATGATGAGTGTCATTGCTGCAAAATGTGTTGGTAAGCGTTGGAATAAACTAAAAAAAAATATTATGCATTGTTTTCCTCATTTTCCTTATCAATAATAGCTTAGATGACGTAATACTCGTAATACTGCGGCTTAAAACTTTAACAGGCGTACTTGACAAATGACGAGAAATATTTGTAAAATGACATTGACAACCTTTTAACAACATATTAGGACAAGTGTGAAATCCATTTTTAGGGTATTATGAAACTGTTTCAAAAATGCAAATTTACTTACAAGGAACTGAAAAACTATTGTTTGAATATACAGGTGTGAAATCTCCCAACCACTTAAACTGGATTCCGTCAGATATTAATTCTAAACTTGAAATCTACAAACGAACATTGGTCGATATAGGACGTAGGCAACCTAACTAACCCTAACCAAACCATAACCCCTATATCATTAGTTTTTGTGCCACAAATTAGCCTTCATCATTAAAGCGAGGCTTATGAACTAACACTGATGTACACACGGCCGCGCATCAGTAGAAACACTTTTGGACCTTATGGCGTGGTAATAGAGTTGAAAAAGTTTCTACCGACAAGCGGTTGACCGTACCTTTTCAATTATGCTCTATTACTAATAGCCTTATTCCGTTTTCTAAAGAATCGGCTTCCTATTCTGGGAATTTGACGAAGGCATCGGTTTTTACACAAGCAAAGGAGAAAGTCTAAAATAATCAAATATTGTTGCTATATTAATCACTGGACTTCGGGAGCAAATCCAATGTTTCACGTCGTATTTGAAGGGGAAGTAGTCAAGGCGCTTATCACCATGGACCGCGGTTGTTTGAGACCGCAGGTATTTCTATGTAAAATGGTACGATACACAGAAGGCAGTGTACCCGTTTGGTGCCGGCAAAGAATAGTAGGTACCAAGCCCTCTCTACCCATGGGTGTCGTAAGAGGCGACTAAGAGCTTATGAACCGGATGATGGGCAGCAGCATCTTTCTGTGTATAATATCATCTTACTGCGGTCACCAACATTTACAAGGACGCTTACAAGCGTGGTGACTATGGCAAACCGTCGCAAAATTACCACGCGTTTTTACTGGAGTTATGGAGGAGGAAGCTCCCTGTCCTGCAGTGGAAGTTTTATGGGATATTAAAGGACGATGTTGCCTATCGTACGGTTCGAAAATCCCATGTTGCCGTGATATGGGTTGCTTGCTACTATTCTTAGCCTACACCCCACGGGCGGCAGATGTTTACTATAAATTTTAGGCATGTATTTAATGCCATAATTTAATAATCCACATTTTTCAAACAAAATATTCGAGAGTTGCACCAAAAATACTGGATTGCTAACTTCAATGTGCTCACTACACTACTAAATTGTATTGATGTCGGAAATTTAGTCTGGTCGGCAGTCAACCTAACACGTCCTGTGTCGTCATCATCATAACATCCCATAAAACGTTCACTGCTGGACAGGGAGCTCCCTGCAGAATTCTAGCAAAAACGTCGACCTCATTTCTGTCCTCAAGACTAGATCGAGGTCAAGAGTAAGCCCATTGACAATAAAAATAAAGTACCATAGTCACCACGCTTGTTAGCGTTGCGGTTGGCACCATGAACTGCGGTTTTTGGTGACCGCAGTATGTAAGATGGTACGTACGATACACAGAAAGACGCTGTTGAACAGGAGTTCACAATCGCTTAGTCGCCTCTTACTACACCCTCGGGTAGAGGTGGGTTGGTACTATTCTCGACCTCTCATCCTATGTAACATAACCTATGAATGTAGCGCCTTCTAGAGAACGTCATGAGTAGAAAATAAAAGGTCTTAATTAGCACTTTTCTAAAATATAATATATTGTTAGTTTCATTACATCATTAGGTATAACTACAAAATAATTTGTTCTGAAACTACAACACGATAAACTGAAAAATATTGCTTTTAAAAAGGATGAAACAGGAAAAAGTTGTGATCTGAAATTATTATGTTCAAGTTTTTTATTTAATAAATATTCATACTGATGTTCAGAAAATAGCCGTGTTTATGTGCCACCTACCCTAAAAAACCGGCCAAGTGCGAGTCGGACTCGCGCACCAAGGGTTCCGTACCACCACATAATCATAATTGTATAAGTTGAAATTTCAGTAAGTTAATGTGCTAGATTTTTGAGTCCGACACGCGCTTGACCAAATGTTATTTTATAGCTTATGCACTATAAACATACCGATTTTCTAGTTTGTAAGTGTTCCCGTTTTTAAAATAGAACTAGACTAAAACATAAATCGCCTCCGCGACCATTCAACTTGACCCCTCTCTTATATGAATGTTCTTGATACGGGAGCTCACCTCAATTGGTTACCATTAGTTGTGAGAAAAGTTGTAATATTCAATGATTTCAGACTTTTCCCTTTATTTTTACTGTGAGACCTAGCTTCTTGCCAAATTTCATAATTTTAGGTCAACGGGAAGTACCCTGTAGGTTTTGCTGTTTTGCATAAATGTATGAGGACATAAAAAGCCATATCTTTTGATTGCGTCGTTGTAAAAAATTTAAATTTTCAGATCTTGTGTGGTTCATGGACCCTAATATATGGTATCAATTTCGACTTGATACCTTTACCCGTTCGTGAGATAAAGGGTCTTGACAGACAGACACACAGACAGACAGACAGACGGACAAAAAAGTGATCCTATAAGGGTTCCGTTTTTTTCTTGTGAGGTACGGAACCCTAAAAAGCGTTCATATGCTTTAGAGTTTAGGCATTCTGGCATAATAATATAACCACGGCTATTTTCTGAACATCACAATGAATATCTAATAAGTACCAAACTTGTACATAACAACTTAGGATCACAAATTATTCTTGATTCATACTTTTTAAAGCAAGATTTTTCAGTAGTCGGGTTTTAGTTCAAGAACCAATTTTTTGTTAGTAGATTTGTTTATTTCTAGCCAAATAATTTAAATGTTCCGTGTGGTGCCGGCAAAGAATAGTACCAACTTGTTTCTGCTCTGTGGTAGCAACCCATACCTACCCGTGGGTGTCGTAAGAGGCGACTAAGGTTTAATGAACCAGAGGATGGGCAGCAGCATCCCCCTGTGTACGTCATATCCTTCCATCATACAATCTGCTGTCACCAACAACCGCGGTCCATGGAGCCAGCCGCAACGCTAACAAGCGTGGTGACTATGGTACTTCCCCTCCACATTGTTTCAGCAAAAGCTGGAATTCTGGAGGGAGCTCCCATGTCCTGTAGTGGACGTTTCATAAGATGTTATGATGAATGTGGATTTTTTGGTAAGACGTCCTTTGTGAACCTTAAAGTTTTTTGAAGCACAATCAGTATTTTTGCAGTTAAATATTTCCCTTTAAAGTAGCATTTCGGTATTTATGATGCGCAGTCAATATTTGATGTGCAATCAGTATTTTTGATGAGCAGTTAAATATTTCCCTAAATTATATTCCAAAAATCTTTAAAAATCTGATGGATAGAAGATATTTAAAAATGTTTGCTTACACATCGCTCATTTACATAACCGACCAAGAATAAAATTTTCTGTTCAGAAGATTTCACGCTTCAAAAGAGCTTCCTTTTAAATTTGCCGGGCAGATATAATTACCATAAGTGTGAAATATCTATTTGAGACTCCCAGCTAAGAGCAACGAAAATAACTGTCTTGAAAAAAAAACGATAAACAGACGTTATTTAAATGCGGACGTAAGGTGGTCACGGTCAATTATATTTGGATTGTTTTCTAGCAATTATTTTCTAAAGATTATTTTTTTCTTTCCCAGAATTTTTTAGGGTTCCATACCCGAAGGTTCCAAACGGAACCCTAAGTCTACGTGTCGTCTGTCTGTCCTTTCCCACCTTTCAAGGGTTGTATCTTTTGTACCGTACAATCTATTTGGTTGAAACTTTCAAATAATAAAAACAATCAAACGTCTAAAAGTAACGGTCTCCATACTAGAAATGTGTTTTTTGGTGTTTTTTTTTCTTTTAGCTCTACCGTAAGCGTGAAAACTGGTAATAGAATAACAGCAAATAATAAAACTGGGCAAATGCGAGTTGGAATCACGCGCATTTGTTTACGGTATGTTTACCTTAGTGGTACGGAACCCTCGGTGCGCTAGTCGGACTCGCACTAAGTCGGTTACTTTGACTAGAGGTAGAACTAGAAGGTTTCAAACTTATATGCTAATTTTTTAAAGTCCCACGCGATTTGTTCGAGTTTATTAGTACCACACTAAAGTTTGTATTCGGATTCAATATTACTAACCAACCATAAGTACTTACAATTTTTTTTTTATTTCTGGGGATCAAGTCATAATAAATATGATAATTAAAATTTATATTTTTCATATCACTGTCAAATAAATAATAAGAATAATTACATAAAACTAATATTTATTATAAAATAAAGTCCCCATCGCGTTTATTTTTTTTTTTGTCGTCAGCTATCCGGATGACCTGTCTGTCTGAGCACGTTAATCTCAGAAACTACCAGACTGTAAAGTTTTTGTCTATAATTTATAAATATTTAGCGCAATTTGATTGATCTGTGATGATGTTTGTCGATGAAGTCGAAAAAAACGTGTGTGTTGAGAGCTTTTGCAACCCACGTGCAAAATCGGGGCGTGCCGCCAGTAATAAATAAAGGGTCATCCCTAACTATAGCTATATCAATTACTCAAATTGTGGTGCCTTTCTATGGTCCACATTATGTACCTACATCCATAGCTTTTTTTTATTGTCAAAGGGACTTACTCTTGACCTCGATCTAGTCTTGAGGACAAAGTTGAGGTCACTATAGGACGAGCTTACCCAGAAGAAGCCTATTCACTCGCGACTTGAATAGATTCAGGTTATCTGAACTCGGGAACACAGACGCAGGTAGATAATTCCACTCTTTAGCCAAGCGCACAATAAAAGATGTTTTAAAGTGCTTTCTGCGAATGTGTGGAATATCAACCAAGTGTGAGTGATATCCTGCGGTGCGTCTAGGACGACTCCCGATGGTAGAAGGAGGATGATGCAATAAGCTCATGGAGCTCTTGAGCATACTCTCCGAAGTACAATCTGTAAAAGACCGACAGACATGCAACCTTGCGACACGGTGGGTTAGACTGCGAAACTTGGATTTCACCAGCATCTTATTCCACCTCACACTTTTCCGTCGAAGTAGGCATAGGCCACAGCGCTACGATCTTGACATACTTCTCTCACTTCGTCTTATTTCATCAACCCTTTCATACGCAATCGTCAGTTTAGGTTTCTAATATGCTCCGTAATTTTATGAGATAAATCCCACCCAGACACAGAACAAACCATCCATCTTCATCCCATAATTGATGTTTTCTTGGGCTGGGATCAAACCCGCGACCTACGGCACCGCAGAAGGCAGGGTCATTATTAACCATTACAGAGGGCGTGTGCTGAAATGCAGGTGAGTCGCAAATGAAGCAGCCGAGCACAGATTTTCATCTTTCACTTTTCTTCGTGATAAAGCAAAAGGGAACACGTGGTCTGTCCAGCCGGTCCAGCGTCTCAGCATACTTCCACTCTTAGAAAATCTCGTTAAAAATAGGCCACTGTCATTTTTTTTTTTTTTTTTAATTTATTTGGGTTAACAAACAGTGATCACAATGTGTTCTTATCTAATGTATACATTAAGTAAAATTATTAATTGCGCCACCAGCACCGTTAACCACAGATTACTTACAGATAGTGTTGAGAAAGAGTTGGTTCTTATAAAGCTACTTCCGAATCTACAAAGAAAGACTTACAAAAATAAAGGAAAATTAAACTAAACTTATCTGTTATATTAAATGAAATCAGTTAGTGCATGCAGATTATAATATTCTAAAATAAGGGTGTAATTTTATAGGGTGTCTAAGATTAACAACAATTCTTTTTTAAATTTACTAATTGGTGTGGTGAAAATATCAACTGAATTAAATAGTTCGTTATAAGTTTGTAATAATCTGTACATTGGTGAGCGTTTTCCAGCATTAGTCCTACATGAGGGTGTAACAAATAGTCGGTTGTCTCTACGAGAGAGTGATCTGAGAGGGACTTTGTAGTTTATTTTGTTATGAAGCGGTATGCAGTCATATCTGTTATGACACAAGTCATACAGCATCATGGACTCGAGCTGCATACGCCTAGTTTTTAGTTTCATTACTTTAAATTTAATGAGAAGACAATCGTAAGACATCCGACTATGAAAACATTTGTGATGCAATCTACGTAAATATTTCTTTTGTACATTTTCGAGCGCGTCTACGTATTTATTGTAAAGTGGATTCCAAACGGGCACAGCACACTCAAGCTGCGAACGAATTAAAGATTTATAGACATAAAGAAAGGTAGAGGGCTGGGTAAACTTGGAACAAGAGCGAAAGACGAATCCATACATTTTGAAAGCTTTACTGATTATGTTATTTATGTGGACGTCAAGATGTAGTTTCCGATCAAGGGTAATACCCAGGTCTTTGATGGTATCCACAGAGTCAAGAGCTGTGTCACGTAAAAAGTAAGTATAAGAGCTGACTGTACGTTTTTTCGTAAAACTGATTGACTTACACTTGTTTAGGCTAAGACTCAACTTATTTACGTGACAATATTGTGAAAATCTATCTAGATCCTGTTGAAATTTTATATGATCGTTTTTACTGTCTATTATATGGTAAATTTTGAGGTCGTCAGCATAGAGTAGTAGGTTACAGAACTTGAAACATTTATAGATATCGTTAATAAAAATAATAAATAACAAAGGACCAAGGATAGATCCCTGTGGAACACCGGAACTAACAGGAACAAAGTCAGACTCGTGTCCATTTATCACAACTTTCTGGGTACGATTTGAGATATACGATTTGAACCATCTCCATAAGTTTCCCCGAATCCCATTGAAAGCTAGTTTTTCTAGTAGTATTCTGTGGTCCACTCTGTCAAAAGCTTTTCGAAAGTCAGTGTATACACTATCTGTTTGTTTATTTGCATCTAAACTTTCAAATAGATAAGTCGTATAAATCATCAAATTTGTGGTAGTCGAGCGCTGTTTAACGAAACCATGCTGTTGTTCAATAATTATGTTATGTAATGGGGGATATATAATATTATGCACCAATCTTTCGAAAAGCTTCGACAGAGTGGGAAGAATAGATATTGGACGATACTTCTCCACATCCGCTTTAGACCCTGCCTTATGTACAGGTACAATACGTGCGGATTTCCATTGCGCAGGGAATGTACCTTCACGGAGACACAAATTAAACACAAGTTGTAAGGGATAATAAATAAGCTTGGCAGTGGATTTAAGAAATATTGGAGGGATACCATCCAGACCTACACCTTTAGAGATATCGAGTGCAAGAAGACCCTTTAAAACATCGTCTCCTGTAATTTGTATGTTGCTTAAAATAAGATCGGACTGGTCGTTAATGTCTGGTATGTGGTCCACGTCGAAATTATCGTCCACATTGGATGGTTCAAAGACAGAGTGAAAGAAATCGGAAAACAGGTTGCATATTTTTACGGGATCACTGGTGGTTTCGGTTTTGTAAGATACGCAACCAGGTATTTCTGCGTGACCTTTTTGATTGTATATAAATTTCCAAAAGTAGTTGATATTTTGACGTATACTTTCTTCTACATTTCTCATATACTCCTTATAACGCTTATCGCATTCAAATTTGAACCTCTCCCTATAAATATCGAAGATGTCTTTATCGGATTTATTTTTATATATTTTCCACTTTACCCAACTACTATTTTTATTTTTAAAAATATGTATTAAGGCAGGTGTAAACCAGTGAGGATAGTGAGACGATTTTATATTTTTCATAGGGATGTGTTTTTTTATCATGGAGAATAATACCTCATACAGCACAGATACAGCTTCTTCAGCTTTTTTAAACTTAAATAATTCGTCCCATTCAACCCCAGCCAGTTCAGTATTAATTAAAGAGTAATCAACATTTTTGTAATTAAATTGCTTTCGAGGTATGCTACCAAAGGGCTTTATGTGTTTATTTAAGGGCACAAGAACAAAATAAGGTGGATGGTGATTGTCAATAGGGACAAGAGGAAGAGGTGCAAGCACGGAACTACAGTCACGTACGTTAGTCATAAAAAGATCGAGTATTCGATCGTTGCAGTTTTTGAATGAATTTATTTGTTGACAATTAAGTGAGGACATAAAATTTATCAGGTATTTATGGGAGTCACAATATACACTAGTAGCAACAGGCTCCATATGCGTGAGGCAGTCTTGCCATTGTAAAGAAGGTAAGTTGTAATCTCCTACCACGATAACATTGTCAATATCTGGTGCCTGCAGAACAAATGAGAGATAATCGAAGTAAGACGCATAAATCTCTGAGCGGAGGTTCGGTGGTATATAGCAGGCGCTTAGAATACAGCAGTAGTTGCGTGTGCGCAGTTCAATAGTAACGTGGTCAACAGGAGGCGGGGCGGGGGGAGGCGCACCTGCCGCGGCGGCGGGCAGTAGCGGGCGCACGGACAGTTCGCGCCGAACCGCTACCAGAACGCCACCCCCGTCCCGACGCCCGCTGGCCGCGCGGTCCCTGTCACAACGAAATACCCTGTAACGTGCATCTATGTATTCGTTATCAAATATATCGCAATGCAACCAAGTTTCACTTAAAATAATGATATCATAGTTATGTGTTCATGTATAATATACACAACTTGGTTCTAAGTCCACGACAATTTTGATAATAAACAGAAACTACATATTTATCCACGTCTAGATGCTAATAATGTAAAAAGTATATGTAAGTACCGCTTCCCGTCCACACAATACCCATGTATGCGGCAGTATGACCTATGCCCGTTTGGATTTTGCATAAAAAAGGATGTTTTTAGGATAATGTATTCGTCTCGAAAATGCACTGACCAGATTACTTGTATATATTGAGAAATACTATGAATGTAAGAAATGACCCTCATTTTATTGATTTTATAAAAAGAACAATAGTTGTTATACTTGATATTGCTACAGATTATAACAAAGTTGCAAATTATATGTCTATTTAATTCTCTGGAGATCTTGTATACCGCGAATAGCGATAACAGGCGAGGTGTCGGTTTTACGCGCCAAGATCGTTCCATGCTTGACCCAGACATATTTGTATGATTGTTTTTGTGCAGCTTCTCGGCTCTGACGAAATAACTGTTTATTGCTTAGCGTAAGATGTTCGTTCATATAAATTTTGTGCGGTGAGCCGGTAACAGCCAAGTTCGTAGAATCCAAACCCTTCTTCGCACGGTAGGCGGAAATAATATTGTCACGTATTATTCTTGTAGTAAAAGAGATGTAAAATTTTACTATGGAGGTTGGATTTTTATTTCGAGGGAAGATTAACAGGGTTTAAACCAAGTTCATATGGTGGATAGGATAGTAGATAATATTTTGGTGAAGAAAGAATATTTTTTTAGGCCACCATTTTTTTACAATTGATTTTTAAAGTTATTGAAATACGGCATCACTGATTCGAATTTGGCAACACTGATTAGACTATGACAACCCTACTTACAACAGGGTTTTAGGGTAAGTAAGTATACAGGGTGTTAGATTAGGATCACCATATGTACAGGGTCTTAGGGTAAGTATACAGGGTGTTAGGATAGGATAACTATACAGGGTTTTAGAATAGGATCACTATATGTACAGGGTTTAAGGATAAGTATACAGGGTTAGATTAGGATCACCATATGTACAGGGTCATAGGGTAAGTATACAGGGTGTTAGGATAGGATACCTATACAGGATGTTAGGTTAGTATCACTTTATGTACAGGGTTTTAGGGTAAGTATACAGGGTGTTAGGATAGGATAACTATACAGGGTGTTAGGTTAAGATCACTATATTTACAGGGTTTGAGGGTAAGTATACAGGGTGTTAGGTTAGGATTACTATACAGGATGTTCGGGTACGTATACAGTTTGTTAGATTAGGATCACTGTATGTACAGGGTCTTAGGGTAAGTATACAGGGTGTTAGGGTGTGTACAGGATTTTAGATTAGGATCACTATATGTACAGGGTCTTAGGGTAAGTATACAGGGTGTTACTACACAGGGTGTTAGGACTAACACTAACACACTAACACCCTGTATAGTTATCCTATCCTAAGACCCTGTATAATTACCCTAAGACTCTGTACATGTGGTGATCATAATCTTACACCCTGTATACTTACCTTGAAACCCTGTGTATTTATCCTATCCTTACACCCTGTATACTTACCCTAACATCCTGTATAGCAATCCTAACCTAACACCCTGTATACTTACCCTAAAACCCTGTACATATAGTAGTCATCCTAACCTGACACCTTGTATTCTTACCCTAACATCCTGTATAGTTATCCTAGCCTAACACCCTGTATATTAACAAATAATGACCATAAGAAGCATTTTTGATAATACCGAGACTTATAAAAAAATATATTCATGGTATCTTACTAGAAAAAAAATAAATCATCGACATCGTGTGTCGATATTATTTTGATCGATCACCTCTCTAATTATCATACAAGAAATCGGCCGACAAAAATACGGTCTTAGATTGTAATAATACTATAAATACGGTCGTGAGCGGGAGCCCTGAAACACACTGCTTCAAAAAATTATTACTTTGAAAAACTCATAAACATTACCCTTTTGCCACAAACAAAAAAAAATTACCCTTTGACAGCAGTCTGTCTTGACCACGCACACGGGCGTCATATACAGCTATCCTGCTGTCAATGTCAAGGTAATATTTTGCCGCACAAATCTTTGGTGTTGCCAGTACTTAAAAAAAAGTCCACTATCAATATTTAAAAAAAATATTATAAAAAAATGGCGGCCCCAAAAAAAAAAATTTTTGTTGTTCTTCTTTCTTTTTTTTATTCTCCTTTATATGATATAAATTTCAAGTCTGTTAGTTTTATCTCGGAATAAAAAACCACTAGTATACATGTCTTTTAACAATAATATTTTTCGGGTGGATATTTTTTTGATCAGCGTGCGGTACGCGATGGACCGACACAATGTCTGGAATACGTATTGGATATTTAATTTCGTTACTCAGGCGTTCTACTATTTCAATTAAGTTTTCTCCTCTGCGTTCGGGTAAATTTGAAATTTCGATATTACACTGCCTTGCCTGTTGATCCATGACTGATATTTTGTTTTCCAAGATAGTGATATGGTTTTGTAGTGCCTCTGTTTGGGATTTAATGCTTTCGATATTTGTTACACGCGCAGCCAAAGTCTCCTGCTGCTCGGACACAAAGTCAACAGATTTTTCAATTTCCGAAAAACGTGTGTTTATTCCCGAGAGCGATTGCTTAAAAGTATTGTTTTCTGCGGTGAGATTTTGCACGTTGGTATTAATATCGGCCAAAGTAGTTCTGATACTTGAAAGCTCAGTGTTTAAAGCAGTGCTGACTGCGGCTGCCATACTGTTATTGAGAGTCTCAGTGAGTTTTTGTTTCCATAACAGAAGTTGTTGTTCGAACTTCTTCTCTATACACGCAATAATTCTTTCATCAAGATCAGGTTGTTTACGTTTGGGAATACGATTAATTCCCAAAGTTGACGGTATATCGGGATTAGATAAGTGTTTTTCTAACGTACCGGGCAAGGCACCATCCATTGTTGCACCTCAATCGCGCGTGTCAGCGGGGGAGAAGTGCGGTCGCCCTCCTGTCACGATAGCAGTAAGCGGCAGTGCGAGACAAGGACGGATAATTAAATCTTGATTATCCACGAGCACAAGACTGCACAGTATTCACACGTATAGAACAAATCTTAGAGTTTACTTTTGTATATTCTTTCCTGCAAATTTCGGAAAACTAGTAGCAAGACCACTGCTCTCAACGAAAGTCGGACGAGGAATGATTCATTGATTTATTTTCTGAGAACGGTTTCTAATTTAACCAAATTTCATTAACAAAGAGTTAATCAAAAGTTATATTTTTAAGAACATAACAACCGTTAACTCAAAACACAGGTGAAGTACCTACTTATAGGTACTTTCAAAGAACAACAAGGACCAAATCCTAAAGCAATTTCAAAATTCAAATCACCTAATAACTTGTTCTTGCTCGCTAAGACCGAAGTTTTCTAATTAATTCTTATTAATTTTCCAAAATGTCTTCTTAAGTTTTTATGCAAAAATATGTTACTTTAAACTTTTACAGAACCAATATTAATTATATCAGTGTTTGTAATGATATTGTTATACATAATCGATAAAAAAATATAAATATGTAAAGTTCTGATTGATTTTTCCTGTGAAATACGGGCAAGTGGTGTGCCCCGAGTTATAAAAGAATTATAAAACATCGGCCAAGTGCGAGTAGGACTCGCGCACCGAGGGTGCCGTCCCACCACACAATATATTTTGATTGACGATATTTTTGTGGAAGGTACCATTTTATTGAGCTCTACTCGCACTTGACCATAAACTGTGTAAAAAGTGCTGCAGGGCGGTTGGTAGTGTTACGAGCATAGTTTTTGGGATTGGAGAGAAACGCCAATGTAATTCTAATTGGGACTTATTTACGACCCGACGTTTTCAATTCCCTCCTCACGAAGTCCTCCTTCCGCATCCTCTCGTATTGTCTTCTCTCCGAGCCCTATCGTACAGAGCGTTTCCTCTGAGAAGGAGTCTTCCCTCCAAGCGGTCTAAACAGGAGTATTTCCTCCGAGACCTCTTGAACAGAGTCTACTTCCCTCCGAGTCCATTTGTACCTAGTGTTCCCTACGAGACCTCTTGAACAGAGTTTTCCCTTCGATCTCTCTTGTGCGGTATCTTCTCTTCAAAACTTCTTCCCTCTGAGAACTTTTGGAGTCTTTCCTCCGATTCCTCTTAAATTCAGTCTTCCCTCTGAGGCTTCTTCTTTTGTTCCTCTTTTTAGATTGCTTTCCACTACAGCAGCGTAGCTGGTCGGCTACTTGTCTATGTATCACTCGTGCCCGGAACATCAAATAATAAATCACAAAATGTACTTGGGGCTCTAAGCTCTTATTTACTGGGCTACGGGGCAGTTAGTTGTGTTGATGAAATTTTGAATCAGTTCTTTCATTTGACAGCTGTCAACGACGTCATACGTATAACATAAGTAATACGAGTGATAGCGTAGGTCCTAGCTTTGCATAAAACCGATGAATTAAGACGAATATCAATTAATATCACATTAAATTTGAAAAGTACTTCAGTACGCAACCGAGCTTCTTTATCACAACAATTAATAAATTGTCGAACAGACTCAGTTCTGCAGCATACGCAGTGAAAAAAATAAGAGCTCTGCCCGATGTGGACACCGCGAGGTTAGTCTACTTCAGTTATTTCCATAGTCTCATGTCATATGGTCTTTTGTTATGGGGTCATGCTGCGGATACAAACATCATTTTTATACTACAAAAGCGAGCTGTTCGTGCAATTTATAAAATGAAGCCTAGAGAATCTCTTCGAAATAAATCTAAAGAAATCAACGTTTTCACTTTTGTGTCGCAATACATTTATGAGAATTTAATATATGTTAAACGGAATATACATATTTTTGAGAAAAATTGTGACAGGCACAGTGTCAACATAAGAAACAAGAATCAACTTGCTTCTCATTTCAGTCGTGTTCACAAAATTAGTAAAACATTTAAAGGTCAATGTATACGCTTCTATAATAAGGTACCCACTGATATTGAAAGTTTACCGTTAGATAAATTCAAAACTGTTATCAAGCAGAAATTGTATAAGAAGGGTTATCAATTATTATAAAATATCTGATTATCTAGAAGATAATAATCCATGGGATTAGGCTACGGTTCTAACAGGCTAATTCAAAATTAAAACTGACTTATGTTTGTTGTATATCAAAACATATTTAAAAGAGCGCGTAGGTTTTTATTGTCGCTTCTTTTTTTCCCACTATGGCGCCAAATTGTTTGTGAAGCGATGTAGTTTAG
This sequence comes from Athrips mouffetella, assembly GCA_947532105.1. Classification (NCBI taxonomy): domain Eukaryota; kingdom Metazoa; phylum Arthropoda; class Insecta; order Lepidoptera; family Gelechiidae; genus Athrips; species Athrips mouffetella. The sequence continues at coordinate 25,455,225 of OX383965.1, forward strand.
CTAACGTCATTAAGAGATTTTAAGATCCAACAATGAATAAACGATTTTGACTTGACTTTGACAAAGAAAATTTCCACTGAGAAGTTGATAACGCATCCTATTCTATCTGAAACAACAAATATGTTCATCTTATCGGTGTTCGGCACATCGCGTGCCAAAATGAATTAGCCAATAAGAGGGGTCATCTGAGGAGGCTGAAGGCATAGCTGATGACCCCTCCTAAGGGCCAATTCAATTAGACACATGATGCTCCAAACACCCTGTATTCAGAATAGCGTCTAGGCAAAAAAAAAGTGTCGACAAGTACCTATATACAACTAGAGCATCTCTCTCAAAGTAGGATGACCAAATTATTTAATTTTTATAGGGTTGTAATATAGGGACAGCAACTTAATTTTCAACATATCTTTCTCTCCTTCCCAAAGTGAAGCGTGGTTAAAAAATATTTGATCCAACCGACTCGCTATCGCGGTTCCTAATCGAGTGTCAATAAATACAACATTACGACAAGGTATTAACCTAACCTAGTAAGGCAGGTGGAAAAAGTCGGAACTTAACATAAGTCACTGATAAGGGATTTTGACATTTAGGCCGGTATTTCACTGGGACACCACGGTGGCGCAACTGGTTGCGCGACTGGTTGCGCCACTGGTGTCCGTAACTAGACACCAGTAAAGACACACCCTGCGGCCACAGTATTAAGGGCTATATTTCACTGAGAGTGGTAGCGCGTCCAGCATCCGAACTGGTTGCGCCGCCAAATTGGTTGCGCAACCAAACGGACACCAGGTGAATAACTCTCTATAGAGCTGTATACATTTTGTTGGAAGCGGCGACTGGTTGCGCTGCCATGGTGTCCCAGTGAAATACCGGCTTTAAATAACAACATATATATCACACAGGGACTACATAAGTAGACGCCGCACAAAATAACTCTGGCTATGTCAGTTGATGCGCAGAAGTCAAGTCCTAAGAACATAAGTAATTTTTGACTTATGCACATAATAACATAGCCATAGTTATTTTCACAGCCGCGACCTCCTGACAACGTAATCTACCTGCCAATACACAGAGTAGAGTCCGTCATATACATAATCTGTATAAGGTAGTGAAGTATAAAAACGTCTCCTAGTCGACTATGTCTAGTCGGTCAAGAATCCCGGTTAAGTTTTACAAAAATCAGGAAATCTTTAAAAATCTAAAGTTTTAAAGTGTAAATATATCGTTTTTCACTTGTGAATTGATCATAAATACTAAGAACGGAAACGTAAATAATCCGTAATAGCCATTTTATGCGTGATTTTTAACACCATTTTTTTCATGAATGGTAAGTACTTTCACCAGAAAAACTGCAGTTATAACATTAATCAGTCCCAAGTCACATATTTTTCCGAGAGAAAGATAAAAAAAAACTTTTTTAGGATTTGATAAAAATTCATACATTTTAGTATAGAGGTCTATCGCAAGAAATAGATACGCGGCTCCATCCCAAGCAGAAAGTGCTGCTACTTAAACTAGTCCGGTCCCTTATAGACCTACCAAATTGCACCAAATTACACCAAATTTTTTCCAGGTACTACTTAGGTACATATAGACTATAAGGGCACTGCATGTTATCCTACGCCATCTAGTACACGAAATTTGCAACTTTGCAGCGATAGTAGTGGCCTACTAGGTCCACAAAACGTTGGTCTGCCAATCCGAAACCTGTCAGGTTTTGTACAGTCGGAGCGCAAAGTGGTTAAGTGACAGATTACACGAATGAAATCTATTCGTAGAAATAGAAGGTACCTATACGAGTTAAAAACAACAGGTCTGCCTTGCATCCTATTGGCAGTTTCGCTAGTCGGACCACAAATGTGGTCAGATGTGATTGGACCACAAATTTGACCGGACTGGCGAAACTGCCAGGAGGATGCAAGGCAGACCAGTTGTTTTTTACTTATATAGGTACTATACAATAATCCCATTTTTTATACTTCTTTTGAGTCCTCTTTTAAAAGAACATCGAGTTTTAGCTAGTGTTGTTTACGCTAAATTCTCCCAGTGTTCTTGGTTTTGAATACTCGATGCCTTTGATTTTCCTTTAAGATCTTAAATCATAAATGTTTGGCCCAACCTAGCTTAGATACTACTATCCCGTATCTTCTCGGTTCTGGTCATCATACTTCACTTTTATTTAAGGATTACCTTCAGTAATCTTTAGTCATACTTACATCTTATATGTTTTTCTCCGAAATATGCTGGGTAATCCCATTATAGTTTAGATACAATTCATTTTATTTAAATGAGTGTTTAGACTGGGGTTACTCTACATAATTCTTGTCCTGCGTGGGTTGGTAACGGAAAAGAGATTTAGCTACGCATCACAAGTGAGAGCTATGAAGGATATACGGAGATCTTGTTGGTGCAATAAAGTCACTCAGTGACTGGGGGGAGGGAAGTTGCCCTTCAAACTCTTTATATCTCTCGTTATAAAACCGTTATTGATCTGGGCTGGCCATGCAAGCATTAATACTATACCCGTATCTAGTACAGACTTCACACTTGGACGTGTGGAGCTGGCAAATTATTTTCAGTTTAACTTATTTCAAAACAAACTAAGGGATTCGATGATGTCGATCAATGTCTGCCCGGAGGGATTACAGGAAGAGCTCATTTTGTAGGAGTGCCTTGTTTTCCTAAAGGAAGACTGTATGCTTTGTGTGCCTGGCGGGCTCGGTGACCAGCTCTGGTATGGGTGACTAAAAGAAATAGTCAAATACCCTGTAAACCCTGGACGAGTCAGTGATTGTTCCTTAAAGGTGGGCCACGTGGAAGTCGGGTTTGACGCGGGGCATGAACATACCGGGGGGAGACATCATCACCGTCTGGGTTGTACTGTGGTTAGTTAGTTCCACTCTCCACATACATTAACCCTAGTCTTTACAGTAGTATAGGTTTCGATGGGATATCCAGCTCCGCGAGGATGATCAGAATCCTGACGATCTAGTTGGATTGTTAGGGTAGTTTAGCGTCATATCATCGTGAACTGGGTGATGGTATGCCTCGGACCTAGGACTCAGAGTAGGGGAGCCTAGGACGAGCCTGTTCGGGGCGATGGTGGGGCTCCGAACCTGGGGATTTTCCCCACATTATTTTTATTACTTCATTTATATTAACATAGGTTTCTTTTCAGAAACTTAACGGCTCTAATATTGCATAGTAATTGAGATAAAACCTTCCCTAAATTGATGAATCTACATGAATTCAGATGAGCTACTCCAATCAATCATCATCATCATCATCATCATCATCATCATATCAGCCGAAAGACGTCCACTGCTGGACATAGGCCTCCCCTAAAGATCCCCATGACGACCGGTCCTGCGCTGCTCGCATCCAGCGGCTTCCCGCGACCTTGACAAGATCGTCGGTCCACCTTGTGGGGGGCCTGCCAACGCTTCGTCTTCCGGTACGTGGTCGCCACTCTAGAACCCTTACGCCCCATCGGCCATCGGTTCTTCTTGCGATGTGCCCTGCCCACTGCCACTTTAGTTTAGCGACTCTCAGAGCTATGTCAGTTACTTTTGTTCTTCTGCGGATCTCCTCATTTCTGATTCGATCTCGCAGAGAGACTCCGAGCATAGCCCTTTCCATAGCTCTTTGGGTGACCTTGAGCTTCCTGATAAGGCCCATCGTGAGCGGCCACGTCTCGGTTCCATATGTCATCACTGGCAACACACACTGGTCAAAGACTTTCGTCTTGAGACACTGCGGTATTTTGGACGTGAAGATGTTGCGGAGCTTCCCGAACGCTGCCCATCCGAGTCGGATTCGACGAGTAACCTCTTTCTCTAAGTTGGATTTACCCAGCTGGACTGTTTGTCCCAGGTATACGTATTCATCGACAACTTCGAGCGTAGAGTCTCCAACTTTGAGTGGAGTGGGTACAACAAGGGCGTTAGACATAATTTTCGTCTTATCCATGTTCATTTTAAGACCCACTTGTTGTGAAACTCTACTGAGGTTATTGAGCATCGTGCCGAGATCTTCCAGGGTCTCAGCCATTACGACAATATCGTCGGCAAATCGAAGGTGGGTCATGTACTCGCCATTGATGTTGATGCCAAGTCCTTTCCAGTCCAGGAGTTTGAAGACGTCTTCCAATGCAGCGGTGAACAGTTTAGGAGATATGACGTCTCCCTGTCTCACTCCTCGATGCAATTGGATAGGTTTCGAGTCCTGGTCCTGAAGACGGACTGACATAGTGGCGTTTTTGTACAGATCCTTTAACACTTCAATGTACCGATAGTCGACTTGGCACCTCTGGAGAGATCGTAGCACAGCCCACGTCTCTATCGAATCGAAGGCCTTCTCATAGTCCACAAACGCTAGGCAAAGTGGCTGGTTATACTCTTCGGTCTTCTGTACAACTTGCCGTAGCGTATGTATGTGGTCTATGGTACTGAAGCCTTTACGGAAACCGGCTTGTTCGGGAGGCTGGAAGTCGTGGAGCCTGCGTGCGAGACGATTCGTAATGACTCTCGAGAACAGCTTATAGACATGACTCAGAAGTGAGATGGGTCTGTAATTCTTCAGCAGGGTCTTATCACCCTTTTTAAAGAAGAGCACCACCACACTTCTGTGCCATGCCTGTGGCGTTTTCCCTTCGAGTATGACAGAATTAAACAGCTTCTGAAGAGCTTTTAGCACTGGCCTTCCGCCTGCTTTCAGAAGCTCAGCCGTAATTCCATCGTGCCCGGGTGCCTTGTTGTTTCTAAGCTGTCTGAGAGCCATTCTAATCTCGTACAAGCTGACGTCCGGGATATCTTCGGTATGGTGTCGGGTAAGTCTAGCTCTTGGATCGTTGGCCAGACTGCTAACGGGTTGGCCGGTTGACGTGTATAACTGTCCATAGAACTTCTCGACCTCCCTCAGTAGCTCAGGCTTGGACGATACGGTTCTGCCATCCTCGGTTTTCAGCTTCGTCAACTGGCTCTGCCCAATAGACAGATCTCTTGCGAACACTTTGGAGCCCTTGTTCCGCTCAATCGCTTCTTTAATATGATTAGTATTAAATAGCCGAATGTCGCGAGTCAGAGACTTAGAGATCTGTTTATTGAGCCGCCGATATTGAGAAGCATCTCCCGAAGACTGCAGAACCATTTCGCGTCTTTCTTCCATTAGCTTGAGGGTATGATCTGAGATCTTTTTGGTTCTTTTAGTACGGTGGGGTCTGAAATACTTTGACCCAATTGTATGGACAGTTTCCACGAACCCGTTATTGTAGTCGTCCACATCTATGCATTCACCGAGGCATTCGAAGCGATTTTGCAGTTCGAGCTGAAAGCCGTCGGGATTTTGGATATTGGTGGGTGCGGGTCGGAGCGTAGACTTCATCAGTCGAGTTCTTTCCAGCTTTACGTTGATATTCAATGTGCCTCTTACCAACCGGTGATCGCTTCCGGTTTTAACCGCATTGATCACAGAGACATCATTGAATATTTGCTTCTTCGTCGACATGATAAAGTCAATCTCATTTTTTGTAATACCATCGGGACTGATCCAGGTCCATTTTCGGTTTTCCGACTTTTTGAAGAAGGAATTCATCATAAAGAGTCCTTCTTTCTCCAAAAAGTCGGCTAACATGTGGCCCCTGGAATTCCGATATCCAACACCAAATTGCCCCACCCTCAGCTCACCATCGCCTCGCTTGCCCAGTTTCACGTTGAAGTCCCCCATGACAACGGTATAGTGGGTCTTAGGCGTATGTATGGCTTTAGAGATATCCTCATACATAGCCTCGACTTCATCATCAGAGTGTGTCGATGTGGGGGCGTATACCTGTATGACCTTCAGCGAATACCGTTTGGTGATTCTGAGTATAAGGTACGCTACCCGCGACGACACACTCTCGATCATGACGACGTTGTTCACGAGAGACTTGTGGACCATAAACCCGACACCTCCCTGGGACAGTTGGTCGCCCTCCCGGAAATAGAGCAAGTTACCTGATTTTAGGGTTATCAAGTCCTCCCCCTCTCTTCGGACTTCAGATAGACCCAAGATGTCCCAGTGTAACCTGCTCAATTCTTCCTCGAGTTCTGCAACCTTCTCGTCGGTCCGCAATGTGCGCGTGTTGTACGTTGCCAGGGCCAGAGGTCGTCGTTGTTGGTAGCCTGGCATCTGCCGGGGATTCTTCGCACCCCCTGCCCCACCGTTACCATGACCGCTACCAGAGCCAGGAATAGCGGGGCCGCCGGGGACTAGGGGCCGGTGCTTATTGACGTGATTCATAGGATTTTTAGGGGGTTTTACCATAGTCGCCACGCTTGGCAGACGGGTTGGCGTCCGCAGTGTGATGGGATAATACACAGAAGGACGCTGCTGCCCATCCTCTGGATTTCATTCCCTTAGTCGCCTCTTACGACACCCATTGGAAGAGATGGGTCGGTACTATTCTATTCTGGGCCGGCACCGCACGGCACTCCAATCAATATGAAACTAAATTTAAATAAATAGTGATTCAATATAGAATTAAATAACACAAATTAGACATGTAAAGAATAGGATTATATTCAAATAAAAGTAATAAAATAACAAATGTGTTTTTTTTCATTCTTCTATTACCACTCTCCACCGAGCAGAATCTGTAAATTACAAAATATTATAAAAATATAAAACGGTATGACGTAGGATTCAGAAAAACTATAATATTCTTAAAGGGTATTATTCTAGACGATCAACTTTGGCCAAAACTTTCACGTATCTGACTTGAGGATCCTATATGAAGGGACTTCAGATCAGTACAGTACCTTCCATTTCTACGAATAGGTTTCACTCTATCAAGAACCCACTTTTCGCTCCGACTGTACAAAACCTGCCAGGTTGCGGATTGGCAGACCAACGTTTTGTGGACCTAGTAGGCCACTACTATCGCTGCAAAGTTGCAAATTTCGTGTACTAGATGACGTAGGATAACATGCAGTGCCCTTATGTCTAATAGCTCTTAATTTTTGATAGGAGCCAGTTCTTGAATTTTGTATGGATTTTTTTTGAAAAAGCTATGTACCTAACTAGAACCTGGAAAAAAATTGATGAAATTGTAAAGTGTGTCTACGTGAAACAGCTAACTGACCGCACTAAACATCTTTGTGCCAAAATAACCGTGTCATACTGTAGATTCGAAGAACGTCTAAAAAGCAACAAAAAATATTTTACTTATCGAAGCAATCGACTAAGAGGTAACGTGAAGTTTCCATACCTTCGGTATAGAATCTCTACAGTAGCATCATCGCCTTAAGAACATTATTCTGAGTTCGTTAAGAGCGGTGCCATCTTAAAGAAGCGAGAATTATGTGCTTACGACGATGCTACTACTAAACACGCCCGTTTCACTCGAAGATACTGTAAATTCTCAAGTGGGTGTTCTGGTGAGCGTAAACTGTGCACTTTACTGCCAGAATGTGGTTTATTTTAAACTAGAACAGACTCAGGTAGGTAAGTATTCTGTAAGGTGAATCTTACCTTTAGCTTTTACACGGGATTAGCATAACACGAGAGAAATTTATGAACATAAATCTATGTGCCTGTAGCAGATAGATTTTGAAAGTAAAAATGAGTATTTAAAATGAAGTTATAACCGTCATTATAAAGTGGTCTCGTGATCTACTCATTTTGTATAGGAAGGCGAAACATTTTCTACGAGTAATTTTTTTTTTTGAAAATTCACACATTTTTTTGTACGGAATACCTTAAAACAAGCAAGTATACAGGTTGCCGGGCCATACATGGATAAGAGACAAACAACCCGATGTCATTGGATCTCTTTCTAAATAAAAATCCAAATATTTTGGTCGCACCCTTCAGATCAAAATCTTTATTCATGAGTTCATGGATTAGCAGGGTACCTACACAAGTGGCTTTTTATACCTCATCGTAGACGTTAGTAGAAGAATAAAACTGAATAAAATTACAATGAAAGTGTTTCCGAATTGACATTAGCTGTAAGGCCTCTGACCGCAACCACTGTACCGCGCCTTAGGTATGCTCCCGGCGAGACGGGACTATCGCTCGTCATCGCTCACGGCGGCAACTAGTTCTTGCTCTTTCCTTCCCTCTCAGACTATAGCTAATAGCTTATATGTCCATTCTATTCTACTGGCGTTTGCTTATAATAAGCCATCTGTCCACAGCCCCAGATGGTTATATTATAATCAATAGCCCTTTAAAAACACGAAGGACATTAAGTACCTATACTTCTACATGTAGTTTATTCAGGTTATATTTTACGATAACATTTGTTGTATTTCTACACCTTCTTTTGAGCCACTTAAATATAATATAAATCCATATTTTACAACTAAAGCAAGTCAATAAATTATGTACGGTAGGTACTTCTTATTTTATGACTGAAGATTTATTTTATCTGCTTAGTAAAACGTTGAAATTTTCATCACCTCGAATGGAGTGGTTTATTGCATCCTCTGGAAAGTTTAGCAGAAAATTATAAGAGGTTGGTATATTTTAAGGTAACCAAACTTTGGTTAATACCTAAAGAAACATCCCAAAAAAGTTATGCTTCGGATATACGTATCCACAGATAAATAATTATGATGGACAATCAAATATGAAAGACAATGTATTTAATCATAAGTTTATAATTCTTACCGGTAAACATTGTAACAAGCATAACCTTTACATGTGGTATAAGTGTAAGTTTCTAAACGAAAGATCACGAATTTCATACAAAATCTAAAGAAGATTTTAATCTTAGCCTAAACCTGCGTTAAGAATAATTTTCCCGAAATATCTTATTTTTGTGAAAATTATTCTCAATGTGAATGGAGCTATTGTATATATTCATCTTAAACAGAGATGAACTCAGTGAGCACCATTTCATTTGTCTTCTTTTTCTTTGGAAATAAATTTATTGTCTTTGAATCTCCAGGGAGAATAAAAAATGGATGTTTCTTGATTGACTGTAAGTATTTTCATACCAAATTATTTCACCGGCTACAACTGTCTGGAGAGTTTGGCTTAAAACCTGAAGGTTTTGGGTTCGAATTTGGTTCGAATTCCTGTGAGGACAATGTCCACACCGTTTATATCAGCTACTGTCTTAGAAGCCATTTGGCGACTTAAAAGCGCAGTCAACAGGGTTATTAAGACTGACCAAAAAATGCCTTCATTGTAACTATATGCCTTAACCATTTATTGTAACGAAGCAACACTTTACAAATTGTTATAAAACTTGTGTATGATTGGAGAAGGGCAGTACTTAATTTAAAGGCAAAATGCAACCACTTTTGTTTGACAACTCATTTGAAATTATGCAATAAATATTTCAATGGATAAAAATTTTAACGATCGGAGTATGTGGTGATAATTTTATACGAGGGAATTATATTCTGTGAACTATAAGTTTATATAAAGCAAAGTTTTAAAGGCATGGTACAGTGATCCGAAATTTTTTCATCTCGAAGATGTCGTGGACTGACAGCCGAGAAAGAACCTTTACCTTTTTGGACCGGTGTCCATTGAAGTAATTCGACAAACAAGAACACAACATAAAAAGTTTTCGTGTATGGAGACACCAAACATTTTCTCCGATTCCGACCCACACGTTTCTTTGGATAAGTTGTTCACTTTTGCATTTACATCAGCATATTATAGTGTTAAATTCTAATTCAAATTGCGTATAGATGCTGTGACATTATTGTTCAAATAACAATTGGGACATACAAAATTTTAATTAAATATTAGTTAGGTCAATGCGAACGAAGTTGCGGGTAACAGTTAGTTCAAGTTAATAGATGCTCCCAACTTTCTGCTAGCTAAAATTTTCCTAACGCTTGGTTTAAACAGGATTTAGCAAAAGCTTTGATCACTGAGTTCTCTCAGTACACCGAGCGCACAGCCTGTAGATACGAAATGTCGAAATCGGGGTACCTAGAAAAGAGGCTTTCTACAATCGTAATCGCTAATAGAATAAAACAAAAATGTATAGGACTGACATTAACTGTCACAAAAATTTCGTTAGTTTATATAAAATTTTAAACAATTTTTATTATATTTTACTGGCGCTTACGATTATAGAAAGCCACTTGTCTACGGCCATTGGTGTAAAATTAGTGTCAGAATGTTAAAATTTACCAAATGTCTATGTCAAAAAACAAGATTTTGAGATATTTCTTTAAGCTTAACATCCATTTCTTGAGCCAGTCGGTTGAATCGAATGTCAGATATATTACTGTGAACTTGTGCGGATTGCTGATTTCTAGGGTTTGCCACTAGTTTTTTGATACCACTTGTATGTGTGTATTAAAATCAGCTACTAAAAAATATTTTTTTATAAAAAGGATCAAACAGCTGATATTATAGATTCTTCAATATGTTTCTCAGCCATTTTTTTAGCAAATTTGTCTTTGCTTCTAATTTGTCTTTTATATCAGCTTTACGTATTCTGCTACAGTAAAGTACATGTTATCATCAAATTTAGATAAGCTTTTACTGTTTTTTAGTATCAGCTTTTTCTATGTACGGGTTTGAGTCTTGTGTATCTTTTTCTCACGGTCAGCAATGTGCTCTGAAATGACCGTAGCCAAGTGGTAATTGTTCTTTCTTTATAATTAAGAAATTTAAGCAATGTTTGCGTTTTCCAGGAAAAACTTGTTCATATATCACACAGAACCACGTATTTAGACCTACTAGTTGTTCAGTTACATGGCATTTAACGTAACTTCTTATTAAGCACTCAGCAAATGCTAGCACGCCGCGTGATAACGCCTTTACACCAGCGTTGTGCGAGGGAGCATAGCTGTGAGCTGGGAAAATTCCAACCAATAGGATTGCGCCATTTTGTTAGCTTTTTAAATGGAGAAATTCTATTTGTGGGCATTTTCTAGCTCACAGCTTAGGTCTCTCGCGCAATGGTGGAAGATCAGCCTAACGCAGCGGACTCCCTTAGTCTCTGTGGGTTACGTGCTCATTGTCTTAGTGACCTCAATTTCATCGCCTTAATCCGGAACTGTGCAGATAACCTCACTCTAATACATAATTTATGAACAGCCCGTGTTCAACAAAATATAATTGTTTACTTATCCAAACTAGTTACGTGTCCGTAGTTTGTTTACTTGGTTTATATTCAAATTTCAAATCTGATTTTGGACTTAGATTACTAAGGTAATATTTGCGTAAGTTTTAGTTCAATTGATATAGGTTACATACCATATATGAATTAGATAAAGTGTAAAAAACTACGTGCGATATGTGAAAAATAAATACGATTTCCCATACCTAGTAGCTGCATCTTGTGTTTCGTATGTTTTTTTGTTGTTTATATTTGTAACAGAGTTATTTTAAAGTTTTCGATCAAAATATTAAACAAAAGGAACTTTTCACAATTCCGTACCCAAAGGGTAAAAAACGGGACCCATTAATATGCCTCCGATATCTGTCGGTCAGCAGGCTGTATCTCATGAACCGTAATAGGTATAAAGACAGTTGAAATTTTACAGATTACGTATATCTGTTGACGATATACCATCATGTAATAAAAAATTTAAAAAGTTGAAAATAAAGGGTGGTTAGATTAAATAGTAGTAAACTAACGTTTACAGATACGTCATTCCCAGGCAGAGAACTTTTATCTTCACTAATATTATAAAGAGGAAAGATTTGATTGTTTGTTTGTTTGTTTGTTTGCATCAATTAGGCTCCGAAACTACTGGACCGATTTCAAGAATTAGGGTTAGGTTAGGGTTCCGTATGAAAACTTCGATAATGTAACCCAAGATGTGAAAAAAATACCAAATAGCATCCTTATATCGCGTACGCTGCCGAAACTATTAACAATAGAGCAAAGTGATGTACTACAGGTTTATAGAAGTCATCAATATCTACAAAAAAGTCCGCGGGACTATATGTCTAACTATTACAGTTGTGTCCCAATAACTACTTTTTCATATTAAAATATGCGATAGTAACGCCGGTACAAACTATATAGTCCACATTATTCGTACCTATTAATCCTTATCCAAATAAATGATTTCGTATTCAAGGTTATATCATGTGAAAACTCAAACACAAATTGTACTGCACATGAGACTGTTTTATTCACTTCAGCTTCCAAAAAACAAGTGAGGCAATTTCACAAGAACCTCGGTATTTAAACGCTACCCTACTGGTCCCCACTCTCCCACCTCCACTACTGTGGCGTGTCGACGTGGACCAATAGGAATCGTTTTACAACAACCAACCAAAATGAGTCAATACACTTCCTTTTAAAAGCGATAATCAACGGAAATTTCTTACAATAACTTTTAAAAATGGTCAATACACTGTCTTTTAAATATAGTATTTTAAAACAATAGTCAATACACCATTCTTATTTATCCGTTATGCTTACAATCAGTACCTGTAAATTACTTTTTGAATTATTCAAATCGGACATACCTTTCAAAAGTTATCACGAGTGTAATTGTTAGCAAAATTGAAATTAAAGAAACAGCGCTCTAAGTGACTGTAATGGTTTTATCTACAACAGAGAATAGACACGGAAAATTTGGCTGATGTTTCCTGTCCAAATTTTCTTTAAAATATACTCTTTTTAAGGTTCCGTACCCAACGGGTGAAAAACGGGACCCTATTAATATGCCTCCGATGTCTGTCTGTCTGTCAGCGGGTTGTATCTCATGACATGAGCCGTAATAGGTAAACAGTTGAAATTTTCTCAGATTATTTATTTATGTTGCCGCTATAACAACAAATACTAAAAACAAAAACAAAATATAAATAAAAGGGGGCTCCTCTACTAAAAACATGTTTTTCTAAGCGATTTTTGCTCGAGTTTTTATTTACCTCTATCGTAAAAAGGGCAACACTTACAAGCGTGAAAATTGGAATGTTTATAGTGCATACGCTATAGAATAACAAATAATAATAAAAACTGGTCAAGTGCGTGTCGTTCCGTGTGGTAGCGGCAAAGAGTACCAACCCATCTCTACCTGTAGGTGTCGTAAGAGGCGACTAAGGGTTTACAAACCAGAAGATGGGCAGCAGCATCTTTCCGTGTATCGCACCATCTTACATACTGCGGTTACCAACAACCGCGGTCCATGGAGCCAGCCGTAACGCTAACAAGCGTGGTGACTAAGGTACTTCCCCTCCACATTCTTCTAGCATTCTTCTTCTTCGAATTTAATGCACTTCTGCGTGACTAAGACGGTGTGACTGTCCATAACTAGGACGGTATTTTTACCTTAATGGTACGGAACCCTCGGTGTGAGTCCGACTTGCGCTTGGCCGGTTTTCTTTGTAACCCCGACGCAACAAGAACCTATATCTACCCGTGCGAAGCCGGGGCGGACCGCTGGTTTTTATTATAAGGTGATATATTTGTTTAAAAAATACATATTCTATGAAATTTTCAACCAGCTACGAGTACCTATGTCGATTCAACAGAAACAATTTACAACCTAGTAAAAAACTAAATATTTTTGACATTATGCCCCACTGTGTGACTGTGTTGTACTCGTACATCTCAGTCACGTCCTGCTGGGGAGCATCACTTCTAAGGGCGCTTTTCCTGTCATACGGATTTCTCTCCGGATACGGACCTCGTACGCATACGGATCGTCCGGTCCGGACAGTCCGGAGAACAAACTAGTCGCTCCGCATCACTTCTATCCGGAGCGCCATTGAGTAGTCGTGTAGAAAAATGGACTTCATAAAAAAAAATATTATAGTGTATCTTATTTTCAAGATAAATAAAAATAAAAAGCGATTCATGGTTGACCCCTATATTGAAACCAGATTATTTACTGGAATGTTTCATGTAAATTATCAAAAACTGAGAAGCAATAAATAATGAATAAAAATAAAAGTTTTGTTTATTCAGGCAACTGGGACCTACATTAAATTACATAATATCACAAAAAACATAGAATTGAATTTATAAACAAAATTAAAGTGAACATTCAAATTACACATAAAATTAAAAACATAAACGAAGTCAAGTTTAAGAATTACTTCCGAATGTCCATTCGTTGTTTTTACCCCATGCGGAAAAAATCCTGGGGGATTAGCAGTGTGGCTTCCGACAGAATCGCAATACCATTGACCAGATCTTCCTTCTCAAACAAATAATGTAGGGTTACCAGATCAGTAAAAATATTACCCCAATACCAAGGTATCAATACGATAAGTCTAGAGTCAGTAGTTACCAAGTTATGGGGTTTTTTAGTTTGACAGCTGTCATCCGAAATGTAGATCTCATCGATCTATCAATTGACTCAGCACACGATTAGTCTAGGCTCAGTAGTTTTCGAGTTATAGCAATTTTTACTTTGACAGCTGTCATCTGAAATGTAGATCTCATTGAGATCTATCATTTGACTCAGCACACGAGTAGTCTAGGGTCAGTAGTTTTCGAGTTATAGCGATTTTTAGTTTGACACACAACAAAAAAGCCGAGACTATGACAAAGACAAAAAAGATGTTTTGGTCTTTATCACACTAGAACTTTTGTATATATTGAGCCTGCTCTAACTTGGTATGATTATTTGCAAATCCATTTCTATACTTATACTTCATCCGAGATCTGACGCGAAAAAGACAAAAAAGATGTTTTGGTCTTTATCACTCTTTAGAACTTTTGTATATATTGAGCCTGCTTTAACTTAGTATGATAATTTACAAATCCATTTCTATACTTTATCCAAGATCTGACGCGAAATCTGACGCGACATCTGATGCGAGCTTATCATTTTATTTATTTTTTTGAACTCGCCATAATTTTATAACAATTTGTTAACTTGACATTGTGCAAAATACATCTGAGATGTGACGCTATTAAATAAATATCTATCTATCATTTTTTCCCCATATAAAAATTGCCAAGCGCCGCTAAAGATGTTTTCACTTCAAAAATGTTTTAAAACTTTTAGGTCGCAAATTTCATAACGTCAGGCCGGCGGTAGCCCAGTTGGTACAGAGAAACTTCTCCGGTCCAGAGAAGACGAGGGTTCGAATCTTGCTTGTAGTTACGAATTTTTGATTTTCTACTTTATAGAAAAATCCGAAAACAGAAACTGTTATAATAAAAATACTTATTAGCCTCTTTACTTATGTACTTGACTGTACAAACGCATGCGTGTAACCTGCGCTAGAGTAAAAAACAACACACGATCTCGTCCGGTACGGACGGTCCGTACGGACCGTCCGTATGTGGTGCTGGTCCCAGTCACGCTTCCGGAGGGCACGCAAAATGTATGAAACTATCAAGTGCGGTTGGTCCGGACCGGACCAGATCCGGTCCGGACAGGATATCCGTACGACAGGAAAAGGGCCCTAATATGTTACCATGGGTATGTACTTCACTCCTGCCAAGTTTCATCCCAGCAGGTTTAGGTGCAAGGTTCGCCTTCTTAGATTTCCTACTAGGTATATGCGACTACGTCACGTCTATTAATCTCAGCAACTGATCACGCCATCGACTTGAAATTTGAAATACTTATAGCGAGGGAGACCCTCGCTATTCATGAAGAAGGGAAAACCACTTATTACAGTACTATCACTTTATTATAATATATCACAATACAATTCAGGTTACCAGGAAGACGCGGATCAAAATCTTTCGGTCCTACATAAATGAACACCGTAACACTAACAATACCGAGTTGCAATATCCCAGTGCCGCCATCTAGCGTAATCACCACAGGGACGCCATCCATTGTCCTTCTTAGGGGCGAGATGTAATGGCGATGACCAAGGTGATTCAGATGGCCGGCAGGTACCATTTTGTAGCATGGCTTCAAACTCGGTTTTAGCTATCTTTAGTTTTTCGGGTGCAAGACGGCGTGGAGTACAAGATACCGGCGGCCCAGGTGTCGTGCGAATGTGATGTACAGTGTTGTGCTGAGGTGTGCGATGAATACCGGGTGGACGGGTGATTTCTGGATATTGAGTTAGTATGTCATGATACACAGAGTTGCCAGAAACTACCTTGACCGAAGAAACATCATCCTTCGCGGAAGCAGGTATACCCGTGGTCGTGAGCGTAGTGCTACCATCGATGAGGCGTTGGTTACGAACATCAACAACTAAATTGTAATATGAAAGAAAATCCACGCCTATTATCGCCTTTGTGACATCGGCGACGTTAAACCTCCAAGCAAAGTCACGGCGCAAGCCTAGGTTAAGCACTAAGTGAGCGTAGCCGTAGGTACTAATAACGGAACCGTTTGCCGCACAAAGTTCATAGTCCGTTTTCACTCGACGCTCCTTAAGGTATGTTTTAGGAAAAACACATAAGTCACTCCCGGTGTCCACAAGAAACTGCATACATGAACGCTTGTCTGTCACAAATAAGCGACCGGTACTCGGACAGTCGTCGGTCGCCATTATCGACTGCCCGTTGCTTTTCCCGAAAAGTCGCAAGGCTTCACACACTTATGAGCCTTCTGCCCGAACTTGGCGTGGTACCAGCAGATGGGAGACTTTTCATAACTAGACTCTGATCTAGTAGTAGAAGAACGTCTGCTACGCCGTGAAGTGGATCTGCTTCTTGAACGGAATAACCTATCCAGCTTAGTTGACAGCATCTGAACTTGCCTGGTAAGTGCTGCTATTTTTTCTGACTTGCCATTCGTTGACCCGCCACCGTCTTTGTTGGCGGCGGTACCCGATGCGCTTTCATCCTCCAGACCTCCCGCCATGGAACTGAGGTTCCTATAACGGGGTCAAAACCAGTGAAACTGCTGAGAGGGTCCTCCAGTGTCTCTCCTCCCAGCGTGGCGTGGCACACGTGTTCCTCGGGGTCACCAGTATAGCGAGGGAGACCCTCGCTATTCATGAAGAAGGGAAAACCACTTATTACAGTACTATCACTTTATTATAATATATCACAATACAATTCAGGTTACCAGGAAGACGCGGATCAAAATCTTTCGGTCCTACATAAATGAACACCGTAACACTAACAATACCGAGTTGCAATATCCCAGTGCCGCCATCTAGCGGTGGCAGTAGTGGGCACACTACATACTTTTATATGCTTGCCCAACTTTATTGCAAAACGAAGGAAATAAAAATACAGGGTGTAAGGGACGGTGTACCGAAAACTGAACGGGCGTGCTCAGTGAACAAAACTGAACAACTTTCCCAAAAAACATTTTTGGGTAATGAAAAGAATTTTGACCTCCCCATACGAATTACTCTCTCTGATCGAAGTTTGTATGGAGAGGTCAAATTTTATATTTTCATTTTAAAAAATTTATCTTTGGAAAGTTGTTCAGTTTCCTTGACTAAACATGTCCTTTCAGTTTTCGGTACACCGTCATAGATTAGAGAATAATAAACTCCCTTACAGTCTGTACATATATTTATTTACGTACCTATATTTTATTATTATTTTTTATAAACAAGCTCGTCAATGGCAAATGCTAGCTTAAAACCGGGATTTATGGAAAAACGAGAGGGAGGCAGACTCTTACTCTTGCCCTGCAGTTTCACAACTTTTAACTCTCAAGTTATGACAAAAAATGTCTATCTCCGAAGTGGATAGAAAATGCTAATATTACAGAAAAAATGTAACGATCTCTCTTAGTAGCACAGTTTTTTAAAAAAGTGCAAGAAACCTTTACAAACAATTTTAGTTTGGCGGTTCTGAATATATGTATACTTTATTGCTTCCAAAAATATACTACAGGTATATATCGGAACCCTTGACGTAGGACTCTGACTTGCACTTGACCGGTATTTTTCTCATATTAGGTCGATTCCCAGTCCTAAGGTTGTCTGGAAGAGATTGCTCTAAGCAATAAGGCTGCCTTTGCGCGCAATTTATGCAGGGCATAAAATGCTGTTGAAAAACGAGTGTATACTGATATTTTTAGTAAAAATTTTCGTTGATTAATACACAGATACAGCTAATGCACCGAAAGTTCTGGTTTTTGTTAGCAATTTTTGGTTCAATATTATCATTGTGGGTGTGCGATATATACTGTAGTACTTTCGGTGCTTTTTTTAATATCTTTGTATTAATTAGCGAAAATTTTTACTAAAAATAGCAGTATACACTCGTTTTTTAACAGCATTTCATGTCACGCATAAGAATGCAAGTCTTATTTAGTATAGAAAACGGTTCGTCTTAAGGTGATCCGTTTTCCATACAAAAATTCAAATGACTTGCATTCTTACGCGGGACATAAAATTCTGTTGAAAAACGAACGAATACTGCTATTTTTAGTTAAATTTTTCGCTAATTAATACTAATAATTTTTGGTTCAATATTACGATTGTGGGCGTGCGGTCAAAACTGTACGGTTGTGCTTTGTGTGCATGTGTGAGTGATCGTACTCATGTAAACATGGACTGACGAGAGTAATTGACTTTAGTGGACATATGGAGATATTGTTCTTATCGAAATTATTATAAGGCGTTGAAGCTGCACGATGAAATTTACGCGAATCAACTTTTTGCACATATATAGTTGGTACTTATTGCATTAAAAAAATAAAACCTTATATTTGCAGCAGTGGCTCCATCTAGTTGCGTTCGGGGCTAAGCTGGCCGTCACAGATCACCTTAAGAAAATTGATTCGGTTTCATGACCTGAATCGTTTTAGTTTCCAGAAAATGGCATTTTACACCCCGTATAGATACATTAAAGGGAGATAACAACTTATCAACAAGATAACGGTTAGTGGTGCGGTTAAATAAACCCATGTTCGGGCTTTTAGCAGATTACTAAGCGATTAAACTTCATAGCCTGTCACCATAATAGCCTAGTCTCAAAATTTCCGCTAGTCGATAACATAGAGACCCTTAAAGACCCATAAATCAAATCAAAGAAGCATTTTTGTGATAATGTTTATCATTTCATTACTTAACAGTATCATAAACAAAAGACTGCACCATGCGCACACTAGCGCCCTCATTAGAATTTAATTAATTTCTTTAAATTGGAGACGAAAATGAAAAATTAAAGACCGATAAAGTGTTTTTTGTCAGAATAGCTTTATTTTAAACAATTACAATAAGATTTATGTTGTCTTGTTTATTCAAAATCCTTTGAACGGAACGCGGTCTACCAATTTTTGTTCAAAGGAATTTGAATAAACAAGATAACATAAAGCTTATTGTAATATTTTAAAATAACGCCATCCTGAAAAAGAATACTTAATCGGTCTTTAATTTTTTATTTTCGTCTCCAATTCAAAGAAATTAATTAAATTCTGATGAGGGCGCTAGTGTGCGCATGGAGCAGTCTTAACATATTTTTCTCCACCAAAGACCCAAGCTGTTTCGAAATAATTTTGTAAAAAATATATGGTTGATGTGACTGTGCTTAAATTAAATTTATTTATTTATTTTATTTGGACACTCAAGCGCTACTGTCCCGTTTTTATTATTTTTTTTATTTAAATATGGATTTATTTTATTTATATCTTAATTTACATCGTATCACCAACATGTAACCGTATGATAACGTCTAAAAAGCGTGCCCAGCTTTTGAAAAAGGGGTCATCTGGCCAAGCCCTGACTGGTCAAGAGTGAGTCAGACGGTCTCGTACCTATCACGCGATATATAATAGGTCTTTACCCATGAAATTGCCGATTTGTATGGCGAATTTTAGGTAAACTCAATTTTCAGTACTAACATTTTTGCATTTTTCTTAGGAAGTATAAATCCAATTTTTTTTTAGCATTATTGGGAAGACATTAAGCTAACAGAAGCTTAAATTTAATTTTCGAAAAATATTATCTGTAAAAAAGTGTAACAAATCTAATGATGAAATCGGACGACATTTAAGACGAACAATTTTCGAACCTTTAATTTTATATATCAAACTAAAAATAAAAACTTTATTATTAAACGTAAATTGATAACCTTGAAGTCAACTTTCAAATATAAGACAAATGAAAAAAAATGCATTAGAATTATAGGAATTATGATCTAATGAGATCTTTGTAAGAAAATTTCGGCAATTTCATAGGTAAAGACCTATTGTATTTTTTTATGTTACAAGTGAGCAAACGAGCAGGTGGGCCACCTGATAGTTAGTGGTCACCGCCGCCCATAGCACCTACTGTCTTATTAATCTGTATGTAAGCAATTAAAGGTGGTCCCACTTTTGGGGGGAGCGCGCGCGTCGCTCGCACTTTACGAGTAGTCATTGCAGGTGCTGACACCCTCGCACACCAATCCATGTCGCGCGCGCATCGCATCGGACAGTTTAGGTGGTTTCTACCAACTTGGCTATTGAATTTCTATTTTGGAAGATTAACTTGACGATGCTTAGATGACTGCACTTTGTCCTTAGCGGTGGGCCTCCGGCTTGGCCTAAAAGTTAACCAGGTGCACGAGTGTAGATGTGGCGCGTCCGTTGACGAGCTACGCCACCATGGACTTTCGTGTCAGAAAAGCGCTGGCCGCATCCCACGCCACGCGGCCCTAAATGACGTCATTCGGCGGGCCTTTGCCTCAGTGAATATCCCGGTAACGTTAGAACCAAACGGGATTGTTCGTTCTGATGGCAAGAGACCCGACGGACTGACGCTCATTCCCTGGGAGCAGGGAAGGTGCTTGGTGTGGGATGCGACCTGTGTAGACACTTTAGCCCCCTCGCACGTTAGCCACGAGCAGGCAGGCGGGAGTGGACGCTGCGTCCGCGGAAATTTTGAAGATTCGGAAATATCAGGAATTGTCCGATTGCTACATGTTTGCACCCTTAGGGTTCGAAACGATGGGCACTTGGGGCCCTGAGTCTAAAAATCTTATAAGGAGTCTTTCGGCGCGTCTCAATGAGGTCTCTGGCGACCGCAGAGCTGGCAGTTTTTTCGGGCAGCGCATTAGCCTCGCCATTCAGCGAGGTAACGCTGCCAGCCTGCTAGGTACGTTACCTCGTGGGGACGCGCTAAATGATATTTTTTGACTGATGATTATTTTGTATGATGAGAGATATAATAGACATTATTTTTTATTATACTTGACGAAATACAAATATTAGATATAGTAGATTTTAGAATATTTACTCTAACAAAAACCCTAAAATGTATGTCGATTTTTTCTTTTGCACGATTGCGCATTTTCGTATCCGCATCTATGGCAATACTGAAGCCCAGGAGGAGTTTAACAAATTCCGTTAATGCGGGAGTGCGTGCGATGCGGCTAAGTGTGCGAGGTTGCATAGAACTTCATACAAAAAATTAAAACGCCGCGCGGCGATGCGCCTAACTGGGCATTCACCTTGTAAAAGATTGAAACTGATTTGGATTTTGGGGGGTGTCAAACTCTCTTGGGCGCACTCTTGAAAATATCTCGATATTTCTAAATTTTTTCTCACTCTTTCCCACTCACTGTAGATGCTTGTAGTTAATATTTTCCTCTACCCATCGAACAAGAAAGTAACATAATACCCAGTGAACTGTGAAATTGGATGTCGCATAATAAGCTTTGGCTGTAATGAAGGTAACTAACTTCGTTTGATCTGAAGAGGTGTCCCATTTGCTTGTTATTCAAAACTCTTATTTGCACTCACTTTGTTTGGGTGCGACAAAGAGTTTGGCTTTTTCTTCACAAGGAGATTTAATGTCATCTAGTCGTTTGTCGTCGATGTTACCATTTTTACTTGAGTTACCTTTTTACCCGACCGCGGCGAAGCCCAAAAGGATTGTTATGTGTTTGACGTGTGTATATACAGGGTGTTAGTGTAAACACTGTGATCCCTGAAACTGTGCAATCAGACCATGAAACTGAACAACTTTTCCGGTCGAAATACGTTAAAAAAAAATATTTCCCATAGAAACTGCACCAGCTGATTGTGCATTTTGTATGGGAGATGAAAAAAAAAATTCGTATTTCGACCTATGTTCCTTAGGGAAAGTTGTTTAGTTACATGGTCTAAATACACAGTTTCAAGGATCACAGTGTTTACACTAACACCCTGTATATTATGCAAGTATGTACGATGTATGTTCTTTTCTTTGTTCCATCGTGACTACTAAACGACTGAACCGATTATGCTGAATCATACGTCGTTAAATTTGTATTAATAGCGCAAGTGACACCGGGTACATTAAAATTATGAAATTCAACATAGGATTTATGGGGCTAAATTGAGCATCACGAAACATTTTTGTTCTCATAACAAAAAAAAAAAGAAAGGTTTTAAGAGGCGAACACAAAAATATACACAACACAACAAATGTTTAAGAATAGTTTTACGTAACAAATCTGATACTATTCTGATACTTTTTTTTTACAATTAAACCGACAAATAAACTGCATGCAATCTACACTAATAATAATACAGGTTTATTTTTGGAAACTTGGAGAAATTTTAGTATGTTACTCAGAACACGATTGCCCAATCAATAGGACAACTCAATTAGTCCGGTCCCTTATAGTCTTATATCGCCAAATTCACCAAATTGCACCAAATGCGAGCTCCAAGGGCGGTGGTGACCACTTTCCATCAGGTTGCCCACCTGCTCGTTTGCTCACTTGTAAAATAAAATAAAAATCCAGGTACTAGTTAGGTACATATAGCTCTCAATCTTTGATAGGAGCCAATTCTTGAATTTTCTATGGAATTTTTTTGAATTTCAAGAATTGGCTCCTATCAAAAATTGAGAGCTATGTACCTAACTAGTACTTGGAAAAAAATTGATGAAATTGTAAGGCGTGTCTAGGTGAAACAGCTAACTGACCGCACTAAATTGGACTAGTGGGAATAAACATCAAATCTGAACAACTTTCTTAAAGATACATGGGTCGATAAACTCCCTATTTTTTGCAGTAATAAATGTGAATAAATATAGTCTATTTTACTGGGGAAAAATGTAGCATTCTAATAGAGAAAGATTTTTTTTAATCGGTCCAGTAGTTTTTGAGTTTACTCTGATAATAATCGGATTGGCTGACAATTTTGATGATTACGTACTTCGAAAAGAGGCGTGATGTTATGTATGTATGCATGTACGTACTTAGAAAGGCACCACGTTTTTGAGGTCGGTCATCGACCTTACAATACAACCCACACGATATGACGAAGATGACTCTCGCTTATTGCGAGAAAGTAAGTGCTGTGCTGCTGTACGGTCAACCACTCGTCGGTAGAAACTTTTTGAACTCTATTACTACGCCATAAGGTCCAAAAGTGTTTCTACTGATGTGCGGCCGTCTGTACCATTTATATTTTGTGACACCTTGTAGGTATGCCTGTAAAAGATAGAGACGAGGTCTGAAAGCAGGAAACTATCAATTTCCGCCATTCGAGTGATGGATTTAATCCGTTTATCTAAAGACTCAATACCTGTATCTTGCAAAAGATATCGCGTGCTTTAAGGTCAGGGTACCTAGACAGACAAGTGGATTTGTATAATCGTAAATGTATGGGATTGACACGCAACGATTCGTTGGTATAATTGCCCGACTAACAAAGATTTAAAAAAATATTTTTATAATTATGGAAACAGTATGACGGGTTCTTACCACGATATGGGTTTTTGAATAATAGTGCTAGAGACCGCGAAACTGTCAAACAATAATATTTTTATTATTACTGGAAATGGGGCCTAAATACGGGGGGGAAGGGGGCAAAATTTTAAATTTTCGTGATATTCGGGGTATTATCTCCTAAGTTTGTAAAACGAAAAATATTAATTAAATATTATTTGGGGGAAGTGAAACGAAAACATCCTATCTTTCTTATTTGAATGTTGAATAATCGTTTCAATCTATTAATTGAAACGTACACAAAGCTTATAAATCGTACTGTCTCGAGCATGAAGCCGAATCGTCAGATAATGGGTTACAAAGCCGATGGTCGACGGTTCGATCGAACCCAGCTTGTCGGACCCATGGACGTTTTGTGATTTATCATTTATTTAGAACATTCTCGAAAGAAAAGAAAAAGATAGCTGAAGAAAAAAAAACTTAAGTCTAGAAAAATTTAACAAAAATCTAAATTCAAAATGAATTAGGTAATTTTCGGGAAATAGTAGCGCCAGTATAAAAGGTGGGCCACTAAGTGGCTACGTCATCGTTGTTCCGTGGAAATTGATCTGGAATGAAAAGAAGGAATGAAAAGAAGTCCCAAGAAAGTGGAAGCCTCTGTAGAAGACTAGAAGAGGTCCCGGAAGTAAGAGTGCTTGGAGGGAGACTCCGTAGGAGAGGTCCCAGAGGCAAAGTGCTCGGAGGGAAGACTCCGTAGAAGACGTTCCAGAGGGAAGAGTATTCGGAGGGAAGACTCCGTAGAAGAGGTCCCAGAGGGAAGAGTGCTCAGATGGAAGATTTCGTATAAGAGGTCTCAGAGGGAAGAAAAGTACTCGGAGGGAAGACTCCATTAAAGAGGTCCTGGAGAAGAAGGCTTTAAGAAGAGGCTCGAAGGAGGATAATTTGAGGAGTAAATTAAAAAAATCGAGTTATAAAGTAACTTAAATTAGCATTTCACTCCAAAACCGAACCTCAAGTTCGTAACATTATTTTATCAACACAAAAGTTCACTCCGATAGTTAACTATTATACTTATGTTGTTCACTTAAAATTGACTGAAATTAAAGTAAAAAAATATTATTCATACAAAATTTATTCGGTCAGTTTGTAATTTTTATTTCCAAAAATTTTAACGAATAGGGTCTTGTTGGAACTCTTTGGGTACGGAACACTCAAAGAAACGGAAAGAAAATCCTTATAATCAAAAATGTTCTAGTAATTGAATCCTTATTATTTACTAGTCACGTCTACCTCTTTCCCAAAACAACAGTTAACTAACAACAACAAAACAAGAAACATCAAACAAAACAACAAACTGTCGTGCCGTGTCCTGCTGGTTAAATTAGTTCGTTTAATCAGTTGGTAGCCTGAGATCCCACCGTGAAATCTTACACCCATTTAAAATAAAGAAATATAATTTAAATGCTACCCAGATTAGGCGATCTGAATGAAAAATTAAAATGAAAAATGTTTATTTATAACCACTGACTTAGGTGTTACAGTTCTGGAATTACTTAAGTTACAAATAACAATATTCCTAGAGAGACCAGAGGTCACCAAACTAGGCTGAGCCTGTATCTTGGTGAACCAGGTTTTAGTTGATAACTTGGATAAAAAATTAACTTAACTAAATAACACTGAGTAACATTAACTAATACTGAGTAAAGTAACACTGAGTTATATAATAAAATAATTTAAGCGATGTCCATTGAAATGGACGCCAGGTCTGAAGGGGTTAAGAGTATTGACATTAAATGTAATTGTATTTGTCATACAATGCGGTATAGCCAGCCATTTTATAAATAATTGTTTAGTTTTAATAGTTCTTCTTCTTTTCGAGTCAATGGCAAAACTGACTATAAACGCTTAGCCCAAAAAGTAGCCACATCAATAGCCTTTTGGTTGCCTTCAAAAAGGTCCCTCCGAGTGCAGGAAACTGGAGAAGTAGGGTACGACAGCAAGTGTGTCATGGTTTGCAAAATACCGCATTCACACTTGTCGTTATCAGAGAAACCCCACCTCTTCATGAGTTCCCCGCACCTGCCAACGCCCGACCGCAGTCTGTTTAGTGACTTCCATATGGACCAAGGAAGATCGTGACCTGGTGGCAGCTTTTCGGCAGTTGGGATATGAATGTTGTCAGGAGGGTACCTTTTTGACCACAGATTTACCCTAGCCTTGGATGGATCTAAATCGAGCGGCATGGTGTCTTTGATAAAACTGTGACGGCTCTTAAGGCGTGAGGGTGGTGGGTTATGGCCGTAAAGTAGGTGTCTGCTGTCTAATTCCTGTTTTTGCTTCTCAATAGCACAGGCTACCCGACGCCTGACGTCCGGAGGAGCTATTCCAGCAAAGGAGTATAAGTGGCCCAGCGGTGTTGGCTTCAGGGTGCCCGTAACTATTCGGCAGGTTTCGTTGAGAGCAGTGTCCACATCCCTCGAATGAGCCGATCGCCCCCAAACGGCGCATGCGTGCTCACCTGCTGAGTAGCATAGCGCTAGGCTACTAGTACGGAGGACTGGTGTTGATTCTGGCAGACCCAAACTAAAACTAAACTAAATTTGAGAGGTCTGAAAGTGTTGCTGTCTTTGTTACTCCCTACAGACTAATGAAAGACAGCATCATTTTTAGACCTGTCAAATTTAGTTTAGTTTTAGTTTGGGTCTGCTAGAATCGACACCAGTTACTATTAAAACTAAACAATTATTTATAAAAATGGCTGGCTATACCGCATTGTATGACAAATAAAATTATATTTAATGTCAGTACTCTTAAAACACAACTCTCACTCTTAAATATTCATCAAAATTGAAAACTCCCTTTATCTCATTTTTTAATTCCTTTCTCTTAAATTTACATAACGTGGACGTACAGTCAACGACAGGTCAAGCTTGAAACGTGCAGTGCGACTCTAGCCCTTACGTCTGATGAAATAAGAACGGTACAAAGTCCAATGTGTTAAGTTTGATGTGCTTTTGACTGTACAAAGTGCAACAAAACGGATGTGAATCTGCCTATAAAACTAAAAACTTTTTCGAATTCAACATTTTGTAATACTTTTACTTATTTTCGTATACCCATGTTCCTTGAGAGAAGTTGTTCAGTTTCATGTGCAGATTCACATCCACAATGCAGCAAAAACACCATAATTAGGTTACAAAACACCATAATTAGGTTACAAAACACCATAATTAGGTTACAAAACACCATAATTAGGTTACAAAACACCATAATTAGGTTACAAAATTTTATTTGGTTAAAATGCTTGTGGCAAAATATTGCTGTATATATATATTTTTTTAGTATGTAGATTCTTTACAGAATACTAATTCAATGTTATGCCGAATACAAAGCAAATAGAGCGAGTCTACACCGTTTCGGATCGTGCCATGGCAGCGTTAAAGACATACATACATAACATCACGCCTTGTTCCCGTCGGGGTAGGCAGAGACCACAGTTCTCCACCTGCTACGATCTTGACATCCTTCCCTTGCTTCCTGAACCTTCATCAATCCTTTCATACATGCTCGTCGGTTCAGGGTACTTTTAACCTGGCCTTTATTCAGAACGTCCTGAATTTGGTCCTGGTACGTTCGCCGAGGCCTTCCCCTTCCAACGTTTCCATTCACTCTCGCCTTGTGGATCTCTTTCGTCAATATTCCTTCA
This sequence comes from Athrips mouffetella, assembly GCA_947532105.1. NCBI lineage: Eukaryota > Metazoa > Arthropoda > Insecta > Lepidoptera > Gelechiidae > Athrips > Athrips mouffetella. Next base: position 25,482,377 of record OX383965.1, read on the forward strand.
TTCATCCTCTCTACATGACCAAACCATCTCAGCATCCCTTTCTCAATTTTAGTCACTACGTCTTCTTTTACGCCACAACGTTCTTCTATTTCTAATCCTGTCACTCAATTTCACACCAATCATACTCCTCAACGCTCTCATTTCTACTGTATTAATTCTACTTTCATGCTTTTTCTGCTATACCTAGCTTTTACTGCCGTACATCAGTGTTGGTACTAAAACGCCTCTATGAACAGCCAGACGAGCCTTGTGAGACACCTTCTGACTCTTCATAAAAGCATGCAGAGCACCATTCACCATGTTTCCAGCATTCACTCTTCTTTCGATACGAGTATCACTTTCACACTTTCCATCTCTCGTAAACTTAGAACCCAGATACACAAACTCCTTTACTTGTTCGACTTGTTCACCACCTATTAATATAGTACACTCTGTCATACACTCTTCTCTTTCAAGTACCATTACTTTCGTCTTGCTTACATTAACTTTCATTCCTTTCCTATCCAAAGCCACATTCATCATTGTTACCATCTCCTGTAACTCGTCAGCAGATGACGCAAGTATAACTTGGTCATCAGCGTAGAGAAGACATTTGATGAGTAACTCATTCATTCTCAGTCCACATACATACTCTCTTTCAGATCAGTCAAACAATTATCCATGAATAGGTTAAACAGCCAAGGTGACGCTACACATCCCTGTCTAACACCTTTTTCGATGCTAAACCATTCAGTGTACGTTAAAGAAACGGCAAGAAACCACTGCAGCACGGCCTACTTTAAATGTGTTTCTTGTGTTTCGCTGGAATGGGTATCAGAGCACCATAGCTGGGATAACCCGGCGGCGATATTATGAGCCCAATAGTGGTATCTTTATTATATGTCTATCAATATACATGTGCGATGGGGCGTAAGGGTTCTAGAGTGGCGACCACGTACCGGAAGACGAAGCGTTGGCAGGCCCCCCACAAGGTGGACCGACGATCTGGTCAAGGTCGCGGGAAGCCGCTGGATGCGAGCAGCGCAGGGCCGGTCGTCATGGAGATCTATAGGGGAGGCCTATGTCCAGCAGTGGACGTCTTTCGGCTGATATGATGATGATTATGATGATACTTGTGCGTAATTTGGTGGTGTGCTCTTATTCTATGACCTTTCTTTTATCTCTCGAAACAATACACGTATATACTTTACTTGTATAATTATTCTTTTTCTATTTTTCACTGCACTTTTGGCCGCTAATGAACAGTTTCTCTTACGACCTTGGGATGACTGGAAGAAACCTCTTGTTGAGAGAAACCCGCCTTTGTAAATGTCCTCTTGTATGTAACTCTCTGTATGTTAATTGTGGAATAAAGAATATAATACAATAATACCTAGGTACAGTCGTCCACAGGTGGTCAGCAGAAACATTGACCTAGAAAACACCGTTATTATGTACAGTCAAGAAAATATCAAGCTGGACACTTGAAACGCTTTTGTAGCACAAAGAGCTTTTTAATTAGGAACCCTAGAAAGTCCAATGTATCAAGCTTGGCGTACTCAGTACACTTAGTGCTGACATTCGTATTTTAATTTGGGACCAAAATGGTAAATGACAATATTGGTGGCATTTTTTTGTCGCTCCTCTTTTATCGACAAAGCGCCTGATAGCGCCACTTTGTTTGAAAAGCGACATGTAATTGTAATTACCTTTATTTTTATTTTAAAACAAATTTACACAGCTTGACAGTCGAAACCGTAGCACTGATAAATTTAAATTTATCTTAAATGTAAGCTACTTAAAGCAAGATTCCCGATTGTAAAAGGGGAATGGCGGAATAAGCTCATGGAGTTCTGGGCACACTCTCCGAAGTACAATCTGTAAAAGACCGACATACATACAATCTTGCGACCGTTAGCCACACTGTGAACATGGTTTTCACAGCATCTCATCACCAACGACCTTCTTGGCTCTGCGATCAATCGTGTCAATTGCTGCTAGTTGGTATTTGGTTTTCTATCTTACAAGGTTTCCATAGACGGATGTCGACGTTGTTATGCAGAACTTTAAACACCCCAAGTCAACTAGATTCAAGGCACAGACGCGTATTACTAAATGTATAAATGGATTTGATCTCACCAAGCCGTTCGGGTAAACTATTAGATTAGTAATTAAGACTTAACTGAGTTTCAAGTTATCGCTTCTGTAACAAGTAATGGAATATCTCAGGGTCTCAAAATAATCATAATAGGTCTTTACCTATGAAATTGCCGAAATTTTCTTACAGATTAATGAGATCATAATTCCTATAATTCTAATGATATTTTTTTCATTTGATTTATATTTGAAAGTTGACTTCAAGGTTATCAATTTACGCATAAAATAAAGCTTTTATTTTTAGTTTTATATATAAAATTAATAGTTTGAAAGTTGTTCGTCTTAAATGTCGTCCGATTTCATCATTAGATTTGTTATATTTTTTACAGATAATATTTTTCGAAAATTAAATTTAAGCTTCTGTTAGCTTAATGTCTTCCCAATAATGCTTAAAAAAAATAAAAAAAATTGGATTTATAATTCCTAAGAAAAATGCAAAAATGTTAGTACTGAAAAATGAGTTTACCTAAAATTCGCCATACAAAACGGCAATTTCATAGGTAAAGACCTAATATATACATAATATCACGCCTTGTTCCCGTCGAAGTAGGCAGAGACCACAGTTCTCCACCAGCTACGATCTTGACATACTTACTTCCCTTGCTTCCTGAACTTTTGTCAATCCTGTCATACATGCTCGTCGATTTAGGGTACTTTTAACCTGGCCTTTATTCAGAACGTCCTGAATTGTATTAACGTCCTGAATTATTGGTCCAAAATAATCATTAATGTTACTTATCAATAACTTCTCGTTGTCACCCTATAATTGCAAAAATCGTGCAAAATACGTGTCGGGCCACACGCAGGAGGGTCCGGCAGTTGTTTTAGGTACGTATTAGTTCTCCAAGTAGGTTTCATAATTTGGTTGAATATTATTCTTTAGGTCACAAAAAGTCCATCGCTGGCCAGGGATCTCCCTAGTATAGTACATGTGTCCCTACACAGATAAGTAACATTTTGACATGCTAGCGGTCGACTGACACGAAAGCGAAAATATGAGCGGCCACGTGCGAGTCGGACTCCCGGGTTCCTTACCACTACGGTAAAAATACCGTCTTAGTCATATACGCGTAGTCGCGCAGAAATAGATTAAATGCGCGCAAATCCGACTCGCACTTGACCAGTTTTTTTTATTTGTTGATATTTTAATATATTCTATAAACATACCAAGGCGTTTGTAAGTGTTCCTGTTTCACTATATAACAAAAATGAACATAAAACACGTTTCTTGTAAGGAGTCCCCATACAAGAATCGTGTTTTATGTTCATTTTTAGGGTTCCGTACCTCAAAAGAAAAAAACGGAACCCTTATAGGATCACTTTGTTGTCCGTCTGTCTGTCTGTCTGTCTGTCTGTCTGTCTGTCTGTCTGTCTGTCTGTCAAGACCCTTTATCTCACGAACGGGTAAAGGTATCAGGTTGAAATTAATACCATATATTAGGATCCATGAACCACACAAGATCTGAAAATTTCAATTTTTTACAACGACGCAATCAAAAGATATGGTCTTTTATGTCCTCATCTCCATACATTTATTCAAAAATGAAAAACCTACAGGGTACTTCCCGTTGACCTAAAATTATGAAATTCGGCAAGAAGCTAGGTCTCACAGTACAAATAATGGGAAAAGTCTGAAATCATTAAATATTTCAACTTTTCTCACAAGTAATGGTAACCAATTGTGGTGAGCTCCCGTTTCAAGAACATTCATATAAGAGAGGGGTCAAGTTGGATGGTTGCTGAGGCGATTTTTGTTTTAGTTCTATGTAAAAACGGGAACACTTACAAACTTGAAAATTGGTATGTTTATAGGGCATAGGCTATAAAATAACAACAAATAATAAAATTTGGTGAAGCGCGTGTCGGACTCAAAAAATCTCACTGAAATTTCAACTAATACAATTATGTTTATGTGGTGGTACGGAACCCTCAGTGCGCGAGTCCGACTCGCACTTGGCCGGTTTTTTTTTGTTTTTTAATTAAGTTTTTAATTATTCATTGTCTTTATTATAAGTTCGGAAATCCGCTATAATAACACTAACAACTATATTATGGCTACTACGGTTCAAAAGATACAACCTGACAGACAGTGATATAGGCTTAGTAATCCCCGTCCCGTCCCCGTCGTGTTGGCACCTTTTATATTGGGCGAAATTGAGAAAATAGTTTGTTCAGAATCGAGAGTACAATCAATTTCACGGGTTTTTGATAGATATGACTTTTTATGTCCTCATCTCCATACATTTATGCAAAAAAGCAAAACCTACAGGGTACTTCCCGTTGACTAGGTCTCACAGTACAAATAAAGGGAAAAGTCTAAAATCATTAAATATTTCAATTTTTCTCACAACTATTAGTAACCAATTAAGGTGAGCTCTCGTTTCAAGAACTTTTCTATAAAAGAGGGGTCAAGTTGGATGGTCGCGGAGGTTTTAAAATCAAAGAGCAAAAGCTTTTACTATATCATATGGTAGATAGGTACGGAACCCTTAGGGCGCGAGTCCGACTCGCACTTGGCCGGTTTTTATTTACACTGGTAGTCTTGTAGACCTTGTCTGCTGAGCACTTTGGAGTAAACATGCTAGAACCATTTACTTAATGACAAACATTCGGGCCGTGCAAACATGTCTGGAGAATAGCTTTAAGTGGCCCCATTTGTGCGCTTACTATTAATATCTTATTGCTTATAATGTAAATGGCTTTTTAGATAGATGTGGCTATGTTATACATTTTCATAGCTAAGTAGGTAGGTAGTCTTTTTAGGGTTCCGTACCTCAGTAGGAAAACTAAGAAACCTAATAGATAACTTTGTTGTCCGTCTGTCAGTTTATCTGTCTGTCTGTCTGTCAAGATCCTTTCTCTGACGAACAGGTAAAGGTAACAAGTTAAATTTAATATAAAATGTTTAGCTCGTTGGACCCTTGAAGATGCGAAAATTTCAATCGTCTACAGAAAAACCTCCATCTTAAAACATTTATGAACTAAACCAAAACCTACAGGGTACTTCCCGTTGACCTAGAAACATGAAATTTGGCAAGAAGCTAGGTCTCATAATACAATCAAAGGAAAAAGTACATAATCATTAAATATTTAAACTTTTTTTACAATCAATTATAACCAATTAAGGGGCTTCCTGCAGTCAACTAGCGCCCCAATCAGTTAAAAAACTATTACTCGCTAAACAAAAAAATTACCTAAAATCCGGAAAGACAGATTGAGGTAAAGTGTGTTTATTTAGAACCTGTCAATTCTGAAAAATGTAACGACTGTAGAAACGACATGTACAAAAAGTACCAAAAACGACCAAATTTAGCAGTTTTTGTATCTGTAATTACAGCAAACTTTATTTTACAGAGTAAATTCTACATAAACAATGGTACGGTCAACCGCTGCTTGTCGGTAGAAACTTTTTCAACTCTATTACCACGCCATAAGGTCCAAAAGTGTTTCTACCGATGTGCGGCCGTGTGTACCTTTACTTAAATAAGTCTTTCCGAATTTTCGATAATAAATAATAATATAAATAATTTATTTATTTCTCCACATAAAATTTTTTTCATACTAGGTAAGTACAATGCTAGAGGTAAAACTTAAAATTCAAATGTTGTGGGAGACTGGAGCCTGAGCTAGGTCATCCCTATATTACAGGTCTCCAGGACCCACCCCATAGGGACTACATTAGGTAATATATTACTACTTAGTATTTAAAAATTTCAAAACACTGAAAAACTATTTAAAAGGTATGTTTTGATTTGAATGAGTTTAGTTTAAAAATAACTGAGTGGAATATACATATAAACAATAAAATATTAAAAAGGAGAATATGAGAAATATAAAAATGAATATGTGAGTACCTGTGTGTGTGTGTGTGTGTGTTTGTGAGTGAGTGTGTGTGTGTGTGTGAAAGAAACGAGTGTGTTAATGTTTGTGTGTGTCTCAGTGTGTGTGTTTGTATGAGTGAGTGTGTGTTTGAGTGTCACTGTATGAGTGTTTAGTGTCAGATTATACATGTGTGATCTTATATATTTTTATATTAGTTGTTTTTATTTTCAGGATATAACAGCAAGTAAAGTCTCGGTTTCGTCATAAGTCATCTTTTGCAGCCACATAGTAATTTTCTTTTTGCATTCATATTTAGTGTTGGTGTAAATGTGCAATTTATTGTTAACTCTATTATATAAGAAAGGGCCAAGAAACAAATAGAACCTATGAGCAAATTCCGTGCGGACAGAATTTGTAGGGCATAAATTTTTCCTTTTCGAGTTAACTAGTTTAGCGTCAAATGATAGGTTAGAATGTTGTTTTAAGACCGTGTAAAGTATAAAAAGTTGTCTCACGGTAAGTACCTCGCTTTTTCGATATAGTTCAACAGTAGGAAATCTAAACGGAAGGAAAGACATAACCTTCAGATTGCCCTTTGTGCTCTTTCGATATTTATGAATTTAGTTTTATGTGCACCGCCCCATGAGGAAATACAATAGATAATTATTGACTGGCATAGTGAAACATACACAGATTTGAGCATATTATAATCAACAACATTTTGGAGAGTTTTGAAAACATATATAAGCTTCCTTATCCTTCCACTAACCATGTCCAAATGTTGTTGAAAATTAAGTCTATAATCAATTAATATGCCTAGATACTTATAGGATTCGGTTTTTTGTAATTTAGGACAATCGCAATTTGAAGCTGTATGTGAGCAGTGGTGAGCTATTTTGTGGTTTGATGATAAAGAAGTACGATGCGAGTTTCTTATGGTAAACGTTATGTAACTTTTGTATTTAGCGAGTAAATTATTTTTTTACCGGTGGGGGCGCTAGTGGACCGCAGGTAGCCCCTTAAGGTGAACTCCTATTTCAAGTAATTTCATATTAAGGGGCTAATAAGAGCTGAATTACCTCCCTTTCTAACAAAGGGCAGAATGCGAGTGCCAGAACGGAGCGGATTCGCGCTGTTTTACGTTTTTCGCTCATTTTTGAATTTTTCTCAAAATCTGTACCCATAATCTATCTATATATATAAAAGAAGAAGGTGACTGACTGACTGACTGACTGACTGACATATCAACGCAAAGCCCTAACCGTTGGGTCTAGAGATTCCAAATTTGTCATGTAGGTTTCTTATGAGGCCTAGGGGTGCACTAAGAAAGGGTTTTACAAAATTCCATCCCTAAGGGGGTAACATAGGGGATGAAAAGGAGGAGGGAGGAAGAGGGGGGGTGAGGGATGAGGGGAGAGGGAGGGGGAGGGAAAGAGGTATGGGGAAAGGGAGGGGGGAGAGGGAGGGGGAAGAGGGAGGGGCGAGGGAGAGGAAGAGAGAGGGAGGGGGAGAGGGAGAGGAAGAGGGAGAGGAAGAGGGAGAGGGAGGGGGGATGTGGAGGGGGGAGATAGAAAAGGATAGATAGGGAGGAATAGTGACTTTTTTTTACTTTTATGAATACCTCCTCGCTACCCATTCACTCTCTTTATTGCCTTATTTTTTAGTTTGCCGGTGACGATTGACAACAAAAATTCCGCACTACCTACCAGTTGAATAAAATCAAAAGATTATTAAATTTGTAGTAAGATAGTATTCAACATGGATAAGTACAAATGGGTATCAAGAAGGAAAAGCGTTCCGCAAAATATGTTTCAGTTAAGTTCGATTTCTGTTTTTTTATAAAATCTACGCGGACGAAGCCGCGGGTAACAGCTAGTATTAATTATAAAACAGCTATATTATTATGCATAATATATTGAATAATGTGTAAAAGTTTTGGAATCATAGATTAATGGGTACTTAAGAAAAACGGTTTAAAAGCAAAAAGCAGAGGTAACTTTGGATTTTTTTATAGCGTACAAAATATATTTAATCGTGTTTCGGAGTCAGCCATATTCTTGTAAAAATGCTTAATTATCACATAATTTTTTTTCACTGTCATATATTCATCACTTTTTGTTAAAAACCTGCTCAAGTGAAGCGTATTTAGGTCTTATCAGCCCCTTAAATTGGGGACAGGTTTGAGCACGGTTTGAGTGGTTACCGGTGATTTTCGAATTAAAGGATAGTGCGCCAGTACTACCACACATCCTTTGTGCGCCAGTTCATCTGGCACTTGACCGGTTGTTGGCTTCGATTGGGTGTTTATTAGGGGTTCTCTACTATAAGGGTGACAACGGGACTCTATTATATTTTTTTTTTCGTTTATTTGCTTACCAACAATTTGCTGCCATGACACTAAAACCTGCGGTTCTAAAAAGGCTTATTATTTTCGAGGCAACTAACAAATGAAACGGCAACTAACCGTTTGCATCTAATAATATCTGGCAACGATTAAATATTTTAGCAACAATTATATTAGATGGGCTTCAAAATGCAAGGATTTATAAAAACTAAATAATGGCTGATTCTTTAAGGTAGCAAATATATTAAACAGGGGCAATGAAATCATAGGCGAGGTACAATAAATAATGACTTGGCGACTAATATTAACAGTGGGATACCAAAGATTTTATTATTGGCAACAATAGGCTCCCATATAAAAATACACTTTCGGGCTGCGATTTGTAGGCAGCTATAAAAATTAAAACAGGTACTATAATTAAGTATTTGCATTACAGTATTTTTGTTTTTAGAAGCATAATTTAATGAAAACGTCGACAAGCGTACTCATTGCATAAAAACAGAGTGCGGGTCGAATATATTTAAATATTTTATATTTTTTTTGTGCTGTTAGGGACTCCTATTTCTGTTTGCGAGGAGTGACAAGGGAACCTGGCCTTCGAACATGACCTTGGAGCTTTAATTATAAATTCGCTTTTCTTTCTATTCAATTAATCATACTTCCGCGTGCTTCCGAACCTTTTTACAATGGCTACTGCTTTTCTCAAAATGACCACTACCATCACGAAGTGGGGGGACGAGGGGGTACAGCCCCATAGTAAGGGGGGTTTGGGGGGCGGAGCCCCCCGCCATAAAAAACAAACTCCAGACAGGATGACACATAAACGGTAGGTTATGTTAGGTTCCCTTGTGACCCCTCTCAGACAGAAATAGGGGACCGGCACAGTGAGTCCCCGTTGAACTAACCTACAGTCAGGAGGATTTTAATGGAGCTGTAATTATAAACAATAAACTAAGAGGAACACTCAGCTCGGCATAAATAAATAAATATTGCGGGTTGAATAAATAAAGACAATTATTGTACCTTTATGCCTTTTACTCTTTCGCCATTGCAGGAAAATTTTAAGTCAAATAATAAAAATTCTAAGCTACACAATTTTTTTAGCATGTCACTATTTGCTTTATTTAGAGCTCTTAAAATGTCGCACAAAGTATGTTTTTTATGACCATATTTTCTTCTCACCTTAGTTAACATTTTATACAACCTCATTGTATAATTTAAGAAAGCCTATTTTCTAGTTTTTATCTGCCGTTAAGTTGTCGATACTTAACAATAAATTCGGTTACCAAAACAAAAAATCGATGCCAGTTTAAATTAAAGCAAAGCTTACAACTGATTATAAAGCTGCTATTTTCTACTTAAAATGATCCTTCACTGTAACTGCCAACCTATTATTTTTGCTACCTGCTTTAATAGTTTTTGAAACCCTAATTAAGATTAATTTGTCGCCGCATTAAATACATGCCTTCTAAAAATGGACTTAATTGCTTCCCACGGCACGCGAGTCCGACTCACACCTGCTTTCTTCGTGTAAGGTTAAAGCTATGACGATTTAGGTATAAATTCTGTAACTACTTACAATCCGAATGCTCAGAATACCTATTTGATATTTATTCATAATACAACACCCAATGGCCCATCAAATCACGTTGTACAAACAACCTTACTCAACCACGTTTATTAGAGGTACAATCAAGAACGCACCAAGTTTGACACTTGCATATCGACTTCCGCCTCTATGCTTACGAACGTAAGCGCAATGCTAAGTTCAATATGTAAAGCTTCATGTGTTCTTGACTGTACCACGTAGCTTTGGTGTAATTGTTACGATGTTACGAACAACGCTTTACGCCCTACACATAGCAGTAGGCAATTCTACAAAGAACTATATTATGTATAGCCTGTTCGTGGGGACGTGATTTTGATCCCCTCACAGGGCAAACCTTTGTTGATGTACACGAGTGTTTGTTCTGTGTCTGGGTTTCATTTATATATCTATGTATGAATGTCAGACGCTGATATCTACAGTACAGGCTTTGCTTGGTTTTGAATCAGGTGCAAGGTCCCCCAATACAAAGAATATACAACGTGTTAACGGAATAAGCGAAACTCCAACTGATTTTTATTAAAATAAATCCACTCCCGTAAAAAAATCTTGAAAAAAGAATTCTTTTTCTAGATATTGTTATTTAATGATTGTTCTAGTTTCACCGTTGTTCTAGTCCGCGCACTTCGCGCACGCACACACGTCACGCTCAATTCCCTCCCCTCCTCACCGCTCATGAACCGCGCGGGGCGCCGCCGCCAGCGCGCGTATCAACAGAAATATTTAGAATAGAAGCGGCAAAATAAAAAAAAATAATTACCCCTATCAAAAACCCGTGTAATTGATTGTACTCTCGATTCTGAACAAACTATTTTCTCAATTTCGCCCAATATAAAAGGTGCCAACACGACGGGGACGGGACGGGGATTACTAAGCCTATATCACTGTCTGTCAGGTTGTATCTTTTGAACCGTAGTAGCCATAATATAGTTGTTAGTGTTATTATAGCGGATTTCCGAACTTATAATAAAGACAATGAATAATTAAAAACTTAATTAAAAAACAAAAATGAACATAAAACACGATTCTTGTATGGGGACTCCTTACAAGAAACGTGTTTTATGTTCATTTTTGTTTTTTAATTAAGTTTTTAATTATTCATTGTCTTTATTATAAGTTCGGAAATCCGCTATAATAACACTAACAACTATATTATGGCTACTACGGTTCAAAAGATACAACCTGACAGACAGTGATATAGGCTTAGTAATCCCCGTCCCGTCCCCGTCGTGTTGGCACCTTTTATATTGGGCGAAATTGAGAAAATAGTTTGTTCAGAATCGAGAGTACAATCAATTACACGGGTTTTTGATAGGGGTAATTATTTTTTTTTATTTTGCCGCTTCTATTCTAAATATTTCTGTTGATACGCGCGCTGGCGGCGGCGCCCCGCGCGGTTCATGAGCGGTGAGGAGGGGAGGGAATTGAGCGTGACGTGTGTGCGTGCGCGAAGTGCGCGGACTAGAACAACGGTGAAACTAGAACAATCATTAAATAACAATATCTAGAAAAAGAATTCTTTTTTCAAGATTTTTTTACGGGAGTGGATTTATTTTAATAAAAATCAGTTGGAGTTTCGCTTATTCCGTTAACACGTTGTATATTCTTTGTATTGGGGGACCTTGCACCTGATTCAAAACCAAGCAAAGCCTGTACTGTAGATATCAGCGTCTGACATTCATACATAGATATATAAATGAAACCCAGACACAGAACAAACACTCGTGTACATCAACAAAGGTTTGCCCTGTGAGGGGATCAAAATCACGTCCCCACGAACAGGCTATACATAATATAGTTCTTTGTAGAATTGCCTACTGCTATGTGTAGGGCGTAAAGCGTTGTTCGTAACATCGTAACAATTACACCAAAGCTACGTGGTACAGTCAAGAACACATGAAGCTTTACATATTGAACTTAGCATTGCGCTTACGTTCGTAAGCATAGAGGCGGAAGTCGATATGCAAGTGTCAAACTTGGTGCGTTCTTGATTGTACCTCTAATAAACGTGGTTGAGTAAAGTTGTTTGTACAACGTGATTTGATGGGCCATTGGGTGTTGTATTATGAATAAATATCAAATAGGTATTCTGAGCATTCGGATTGTAAGTAGTTACAGAATTTATACCTAAATCGTCATAGCTTTAACCTTACACGAAGAAAGCAGGTGTGAGTCGGACTCGCGTGCCGTGGGAAGCAATTAAGTCCATTTTTAGAAGGCATGTATTTAATGCGGCGACAAATTAATCTTAATTAGGGTTTCAAAAACTATTAAAGCAGGTAGCAAAAATAATAGGTTGGCAGTTACAGTGAAGGATCATTTTAAGTAGAAAATAGCAGCTTTATAATCAGTTGTAAGCTTTGCTTTAATTTAAACTGGCATCGATTTTTTGTTTTGGTAACCGAATTTATTGTTAAGTATCGACAACTTAACGGCAGATAAAAACTAGAAAATAGGCTTTCTTAAATTATACAATGAGGTTGTATAAAATGTTAACTAAGGTGAGAAGAAAATATGGTCATAAAAAACATACTTTGTGCGACATTTTAAGAGCTCTAAATAAAGCAAATAGTGACATGCTAAAAAAATTGTGTAGCTTAGAATTTTTATTATTTGACTTAAAATTTTCCTGCAATGGCGAAAGAGTAAAAGGCATAAAGGTACAATAATTGTCTTTATTTATTCAACCCGCAATATTTATTTATTTATGCCGAGCTGAGTGTTCCTCTTAGTTTATTGTTTATAATTACAGCTCCATTAAAATCCTCCTGACTGTAGGTTAGTTCAACGGGGACTCACTGTGCCGGTCCCCTATTTCTGTCTGAGAGGGGTCACAAGGGAACCTAACATAACCTACCGTTTATGTGTCATCCTGTCTGGAGTTTGTTTTTTATGGCGGGGGGCTCCGCCCCCCAAACCCCCCTTACTATGGGGCTGTACCCCCTCGTCCCCCCACTTCGTGATGGTAGTGGTCATTTTGAGAAAAGCAGTAGCCATTGTAAAAAGGTTCGGAAGCACGCGGAAGTATGATTAATTGAATAGAAAGAAAAGCGAATTTATAATTAAAGCTCCAAGGTTATGTTCGAAGGCCAGGTTCCCTTGTCACTCCTCGCAAACAGAAATAGGAGTCCCTAACAGCACAAAAAAAATATAAAATATTTAAATATATTCGACCCGCACTCTGTTTTTATGCAATGAGTACGCTTGTCGACGTTTTCATTAAATTATGCTTCTAAAAACAAAAATACTGTAATGCAAATACTTAATTATAGTACCTGTTTTAATTTTTATAGCTGCCTACAAATCGCAGCCCGAAAGTGTATTTTTATATGGGAGCCTATTGTTGCCAATAATAAAATCTTTGGTATCCCACTGTTAATATTAGTCGCCAAGTCATTATTTATTGTACCTCGCCTATGATTTCATTGCCCCTGTTTAATATATTTGCTACCTTAAAGAATCAGCCATTATTTAGTTTTTATAAATCCTTGCATTTTGAAGCCCATCTAATATAATTGTTGCTAAAATATTTAATCGTTGCCAGATATTATTAGATGCAAACGGTTAGTTGCCGTTTCATTTGTTAGTTGCCTCGAAAATAATAAGCCTTTTTAGAACCGCAGGTTTTAGTGTCATGGCAGCAAATTGTTGGTAAGCAAATAAACGAAAAAAAAAATATAATAGAGTCCCGTTGTCACCCTTATAGTAGAGAACCCCTAATAAACACCCAATCGAAGCCAACAACCGGTCAAGTGCCAGATGAACTGGCGCACAAAGGATGTGTGGTAGTACTGGCGCACTATCCTTTAATTCGAAAATCACCGGTAACCACTCAAACCGTGCTCAAACCTGTCCCCAATTTAAGGGGCTGATAAGACCTAAATACGCTTCACTTGAGCAGGTTTTTAACAAAAAGTGATGAATATATGACAGTGAAAAAAAATTATGTGATAATTAAGCATTTTTACAAGAATATGGCTGACTCCGAAACACGATTAAATATATTTTGTACGCTATAAAAAAATCCAAAGTTACCTCTGCTTTTTGCTTTTAAATCGTTTTTCTTAAGTACCCATTAATCTATGATTCCAAAACTTTTACACATTATTCAATATATTATGCATAATAATATAGCTGTTTTATAATTAATACTAGCTGTTACCCGCGGCTTCGTCCGCGTAGATTTTATAAAAAAACAGAAATCGAACTTAACTGAAACATATTTTGCGGAACGCTTTTCCTTCTTGATACCCATTTGTACTTATCCATGTTGAATACTATCTTACTACAAATTTAATAATCTTTTGATTTTATTCAACTGGTAGGTAGTGCGGAATTTTTGTTGTCAATCGTCACCGGCAAACTAAAAAATAAGGCAATAAAGAGAGTGAATGGGTAGCGAGGAGGTATTCATAAAAGTAAAAAAAAGTCACTATTCCTCCCTATCTATCCTTTTCTATCTCCCCCCTCCACATCCCCCCTCCCTCTCCCTCTTCCTCTCCCTCTTCCTCTCCCTCTCCCCCTCCCTCTCTCTTCCTCTCCCTCGCCCCTCCCTCTTCCCCCTCCCTCTCCCCCCTCCCTTTCCCCATACCTCTTTCCCTCCCCCTCCCTCTCCCCTCATCCCTCACCCCCCCTCTTCCTCCCTCCTCCTTTTCATCCCCTATGTTACCCCCTTAGGGATGGAATTTTGTAAAACCCTTTCTTAGTGCACCCCTAGGCCTCATAAGAAACCTACATGACAAATTTGGAATCTCTAGACCCAACGGTTAGGGCTTTGCGTTGATATGTCAGTCAGTCAGTCAGTCAGTCAGTCACCTTCTTCTTTTATATATATAGATAGATTATGGGTACAGATTTTGAGAAAAATTCAAAAATGAGCGAAAAACGTAAAACAGCGCGAATCCGCTCCGTTCTGGCACTCGCATTCTGCCCTTTGTTAGAAAGGGAGGTAATTCAGCTCTTATTAGCCCCTTAATATGAAATTACTTGAAATAGGAGTTCACCTTAAGGGGCTACCTGCGGTCCACTAGCGCCCCCACCGGTAAAAAAATAATTTACTCGCTAAATACAAAAGTTACATAACGTTTACCATAAGAAACTCGCATCGTACTTCTTTATCATCAAACCACAAAATAGCTCACCACTGCTCACATACAGCTTCAAATTGCGATTGTCCTAAATTACAAAAAACCGAATCCTATAAGTATCTAGGCATATTAATTGATTATAGACTTAATTTTCAACAACATTTGGACATGGTTAGTGGAAGGATAAGGAAGCTTATATATGTTTTCAAAACTCTCCGAAATGTTGTTGATTATAATATGCTCAAATCTGTGTATGTTTCACTATGCCAGTCAATAATTATCTATTGTATTTCCTCATGGGGCGGTGCACATAAAACTAAATTCATAAATATCGAAAGAGCACAAAGGGCAATCTGAAGGTTATGTCTTTCCTTCCGTTTAGATTTCCTACTGTTGAACTATATCGAAAAAGCGAGGTACTTACCGTGAGACAACTTTTTATACTTTACACGGTCTTAAAACAACATTCTAACCTATCATTTGACGCTAAACTAGTTAACTCGAAAAGGAAAAATTTATGCCCTACAAATTCTGTCCGCACGGAATTTGCTCATAGGTTCTATTTGTTTCTTGGCCCTTTCTTATATAATAGAGTTAACAATAAATTGCACATTTACACCAACACTAAATATGAATGCAAAAAGAAAATTACTATGTGGCTGCAAAAGATGACTTATGACGAAACCGAGACTTTACTTGCTGTTATATCCTGAAAATAAAAACAACTAATATAAAAATATATAAGATCACACATGTATAATCTGACACTAAACACTCATACAGTGACACTCAAACACACACTCACTCATACAAACACACACACTGAGACACACACAAACATTAACACACTCGTTTCTTTCACACACACACACACACTCACTCACAAACACACACACACACACACAGGTACTCACATATTCATTTTTATATTTCTCATATTCTCCTTTTTAATATTTTATTGTTTATATGTATATTCCACTCAGTTATTTTTAAACTAAACTCATTCAAATCAAAACATACCTTTTAAATAGTTTTTCAGTGTTTTGAAATTTTTAAATACTAAGTAGTAATATATTACCTAATGTAGTCCCTATGGGGTGGGTCCTGGAGACCTGTAATACAGGGATGACCTAGCTCAGGCTCCAGTCTCCCACAACATTTGAATTTTAAGTTTTACCTCTAGCATTGTACTTACCTAGTATGAAAAAAATTTTATGTGGAGAAATAAATAAATTATTTATATTATTATTTATTATCGAAAATTCGGAAAGACTTATTTAAGTAAAGGTACACACGGCCGCACATCGGTAGAAACACTTTTGGACCTTATGGCGTGGTAATAGAGTTGAAAAAGTTTCTACCGACAAGCAGCGGTTGACCGTACCATTGTTTATGTAGAATTTACTCTGTAAAATAAAGTTTGCTGTAATTACAGATACAAAAACTGCTAAATTTGGTCGTTTTTGGTACTTTTTGTACATGTCGTTTCTACAGTCGTTACATTTTTCAGAATTGACAGGTTCTAAATAAACACACTTTACCTCAATCTGTCTTTCCGGATTTTAGGTAATTTTTTTGTTTAGCGAGTAATAGTTTTTTAACTGATTGGGGCGCTAGTTGACTGCAGGAAGCCCCTTAATTGGTTATAATTGATTGTAAAAAAAGTTTAAATATTTAATGATTATGTACTTTTTCCTTTGATTGTATTATGAGACCTAGCTTCTTGCCAAGTTTCATGTTTCTAGGTCAACGGGAAGTACCCTGTAGGTTTTGGTTCAGTTCACAAATGTTTTATGATGGGGGTTTTTCTGTAGACGATTGAAATTTTCGCATCTTCAAGGGTCCAACGAGCTAAACATTTTATATTAAATTTAACTTGTTACCTTTACCTGTTCGTCAGAGAAAGGATCTTGACAGACAGACAGATAAACTGACAGACGGACAACAAAGTTATCTATTAGGTTTCTTAGTTTTCCTTCTGAGGTACGGAACCCTAAAAAGACTACCTACCTACTTAGCTATGAAAATATAACATATTATAACCACATCTATCTAAAAAGCCATTTACATTATAAGCAATAAGATATTAATAGTAAGCGCACAAATGGGGCCACTTAAAGCTATTCTCCAGACATGTTTGCACGGCTCGAATGTTTGTCATTAAGTAAATGGTTCTAGCATGTTTACTCCAAAGGGCTCAGCAGACAAGGTCTAAAAGACTACCAGTGTAAAAAAAAACCGGCCAAGTGCGAGTCGGACTCGCGCCCTAAGGGTTCCGTACCTATCTGCCATATGATATACTAAAAGCTTTTGCTCTTTGATTTTAAAACCTCCGCGACCATCCAACTTGACCCCTCTTTTATAGAAAAGTTCTTGAAACGGGAGCTCACCTTAATTGGTTACTATTAGTTGTGAGAAAAATTGAAATATTTAATGATTTTGTACTGTGAGACCTAGCTTCTTGCCAAACTTCATAATTTTAGGTCAACGGGAAGTACCCTGTAGGTTTTGCTTTTTTGCATAAATGTATGGAGATGAGGACATAAAAAGTCATATCTTTTGATTGCGTCGTTGTAAAAAATTAGAATTCTCAGGTCTTGTGTGGTTTATGGACCTTAATATTCGTTATCAATTTCAACCTGATACCTCTTCTCGTTCGTGAGAAAAAGGTTCTTGACAGACAGACAGACAGACGGACAGACTGACAACAAAGTGATCCTATAAGGGTTCCGTTTTTTTATTTTGAGGTACGGAACCCTAAAAAGGCAAAAATCTTACGAAATCGAACAAGGTTTTAAACAAATAACAATCACACTGAACAACCTTTGGAACTACTATCCTGTGCTAAGTCTGTCTGGGGAAGTAATTAAATTGACGCCTTTGTCTATTTCTGCCGTAAAGCATCAGCGTTTGCACTACTGTGTGGTTTGAAGGGTAAGTAAGCCAGTGGAATTACCGACACTTGTGACATGTCATCTTAGTTCTCAAGGTGAGCAACGCACTAATTAAAGTCAAATAAATTATGTAACAAGACAGTGGGCGCTATATGGGCGGTGGTGACCACATTTCATCAGGTTGCCCACCTGCTCGTTTGCTTCCTTGTAATTGTAACTTGAAACTTACGAACTTTCAAGCTGACTATCTTCCAAACAAACTTCAGAAAGAACATTCAGATATCAAAATATTTTGCAGTACTGTTACTGGCGGACTTTTTGTTTTCATCTGCTGAGCTTTGAATGGTGCTCCTCTAGCTATAAAACTAAGTACGAAGAACTTAATACAGAGAAGGTTCGCATTTGATTACTAAACAGCTTGTATGCGGGCTACTGATTCAAAGTTTAGCCTCGGAATAAATAAATTGCAAAGACAGACTACTACAGATCCCTGTATCGAAAAATTATAATGTAGACTCACATTATTTTTAAAAGACCTATCAAACGACATCCCAAAACAAGTTTACCCCCACCTAACCCCCTAAAATTAAACACGGAGTTTATATGGCCGTAGTGATATGTGTGTGACGTCACTGTCCATGTCGGGTCTCTCTGTCTAAGTGCGACTTACAAAAAATAAAAACCGGCCATGTGCGAGTCGGACTCGTGCACCGAGGGTTCCGTACCACCACATAACCATAATTGTATTAGTTGAAATTTCAGTAAGTTAATGTGCTAGATTTTTTTAGTCTGACACGCGTTTGACATAATTTTATTATTTTTTGTTATTTAATATCTTATGCACTATAAACATACCAATTTTCAAGTTTGTAAGTGTTCCCGTTTTTAAAATAGAACTAAAACAAAAATCGCCTCCGCGACCATCCAACTTGACCCGTCTCTTATATGAATGTTCTTGAAACGGGAGCTCCCCACAATTGGTTACCATTAGTTGTGAGTAAAGTTGTAATATTTAATGATTTCAGACTTTGCCCTTTATTTGTACTGTGAGACCTAGCTTCTTGCCAAATTTCATAAATATTATTTTTTTTTTAGTTTTTTTTTATTATTTTTTTTTTTTTAGTTTTGCTTTAGTGCATAAATTTATGGAGATGAGGACATAATCGTAAAATGCCATATCTTTTGATCGCGTCGTTGTAAAAAATTTATATTTCAGATCTTGTGTGATTTATAGACCCTTTTATATGGTATTAATTTCAACCTGATACCTTTACCCGATCGTGAGATAAAGGGTCTTGACAGACAGACAGACAAACTGACAGACAGACAGACAGACGGACAACAAAGTGATCCTATAAGGGTTCCGTTTTTTTTCTTTTGAGGTACGGAACCCTAATTATGCATATGACCTATTTTGTTTTTGTATTTCGACCCATGTTCCTTATGGGAAGTTGTTCAGTTTCATGGATACACTCAACAGCATATCAGTAGAAATACTTTTGGACCTTATGGCGTGGTAATAGAGTTGGAAACGTTTCTACTGACATGCGGTTGACCGTACTTAAAGCAACTACGTGAGAGGTTGGCAGACGTATACCAAACACCCTGTATAAAGCTAAGAAATTCGATTATAAGGGTTCCGTACCTCAAAATAAAAAAACGGAACCCTTATAGGATTACTTTGTTGTCCCAAGACCCTTTTTCTCATGAACGAGAAGAGGTATCAGATTGAAATTGATAACGAATATTAAGGTCCATAAACCACACAAGATCTGAAACTTTAAATTTTTTACAACGACGCATTCAAAATATATGGCTTTTTATGTCCTCATCTCCATACATTTATGCAAAAAAGCAAAACCTACAGGGTACTTCCCGTTGACCTAAAATTATGAAATTTGGCAAGAAGCTAGGTCTCACAGTACAAATAAAGGGAAAAGTCTTAAATCATTAAACATTTCAATTTTTCTCACAACCAATAGTAACCAATTAAGGTGAACTCCCGTTTCAAGAACTTTTCTATAAAAGAGGGGTCAAGTTGGATGGTCGCGGAGTTTTTAAAATCAAAGAGCAAAAGCTTTTAGTATATCATATAGTAGATAGGTACGGAACCCTTAGGGCGCGAGTCCGACTCGCACTTGGTCGGTTTTTTTTACATTCCTCCTACACTTCCTTTACTTGCTGTTATTTTAGTCATAACTTGTCGTTAAACCGTTGCAACATTTTGTAATCGGTTTCTCGAAAACGGCTCTAAAGATTTCGATGAAATTTACCATATGGGGTTTTTTGGGGGATCTAGCTAGGTCTCATGTCTGGGAAAATTTGTTTTCCCCGAGTTTTTAAGTATTTTTGAAAATACCGCGTTTTAACAAAAAACCTACAGCGCCATCTGTTAGCGGGTAGAATAGCTTGCTCACCCGATGATATTTTAGTGTTAAGGTGACTAATATAGAGCGAAGCTTGGTCACCCAGGTACTCTAAGTACATTATACGCTGTTTTTTTCAACATGATACCCGAAAACTCTTTTCACAGAAAACTTGCGAGAAAATTTATTATTTCCGCTCTGAAAAGCTATTCAGGAATCTACTTTGCAAGAGGACGGAATGTGTGAGGAAAATTGGATGTTCTTTTTATTAAGTTGCTAACAATATAAAAACTCCTAAATAAGAAATTTAGTAAATGCTGTGCTTTAAGGTTATCTACAAATTAAAAAATATAGCTGAGGTTTCCTTAGCAAACATTTTGAAGTTATGAAAACATTTCTTTCAATTAACGACAAAAGGTACATTCTGGTACAAGTTTGTACTGTACTAACACAGAAAAACGCAGATTATCGCTTTACGAGTACAAACAGCTATAGTTCGTCCATCTTAAGAATTTAGTGAGTCATCGCTTTCCGCCGCTGGTAGCCAAGCCCCGTAACCAATGAGGTCGCTTAAAATCATAAAGTCAAATGCACAATGACCAACTGAAGGTAAACCTTTGAAAGAAGCGGTTGTTTCTTTGTGTGTTACTTAAAAAGCGATAAAAAGATATTTAAAAAATATATTTTATAAAATATATTTTTTTGCATTTTAACCCAATAAAAAGAGGGGGAGGCCTTTGGCCAGCATTAGGACACCCTACAGGGTACATATAAAATAAACTCAGTTGTGAATACACCTTAACCCTGCATTTTTACATTAATGACTTGCTGCATTCTTATCGCAGACGAACTATAGTCAAAAATATCTACATTTTTAGCACTTTTTTTTATAAAAGTTGTCATTATTTGTTAATAAAACACCAGCGACTTTCGCGAAGTCTGGTATAAACAGATTGTGGGTAAGTTCCACAAGGTAGTCTGACCATCCTGTTAAGGTCCTAGGAAGCTTTTGGATATGAAAAGCGCAGGAACGCTCGTTGTCAATATCGTTAGGAAAGGAATTTGTCTTCCAGTTTGTATGACTTTTGATAAAAATATTTATGACACTGATCTGAAAAAGTAGAGCTACTTACGGATTCCCTGTTTTTTTTTTTGAGGAATAATAATAAGCAACGAATCTGTGGCTTATGAAGTTTCTTCGTTTTTCGGGGACATAATTAAAAACATCATCATTCATCCGTGTGGTGCCGGCAAAGAATAGTACCATCCCATACATACCCGTGGGTGTCGTAAGAGGCGACTAAGGGTTATAAACTGGAGGATGGGCAGAAGCATCCTCCTGTGTATCATACCATCTCACTTACTGCGGTCACCTATTATAACTGCGGTCCATGGTGCCAGCCGTAACGCTGTCAAGCGAGGTGACCAATTTTTCCAGGAGGGAGCTCCCTGTCCTGTAGCAGACTTTTCATGGGATGCTATGATGACCCGAGATGTTTGCACCCTGTATTTTTTTTTCCTTCAAATGCTCATGACATACTTAACTTAACTGTTTCTTTTTCTTTGCAGGTAGCCTCGAAGTCAAATCGCACAATACGTAAAATTTCCATAATAATCAGTGAAGTGAAATCTGCATCTAAAATGTCTAGTGAAGTTAAATATTGCCCCAGATAACAAACATAGTTTTGAAATATAGAAATATGTGTTCATTCTAGTCAAGTAGATTAGATTATCATGTCTCTGATAAGTTACATAAAACATGTGCTGTAGAAATTGTACAATCTCGGAAAAGTGGTCTTGCAGTTAAGTGACCAAAATGATGGATTTGTGCAAGTGAAATATGAATATTTACTGAAATAAATTTAAAAAGTATGTCAAAGTAGGAGTGTTGTTGAAAAACATGGGTTGCCAGTTGGGAAAGCTGGTGGAATCGGAGCGGAGAGGCGGGACTGCGGGTCCAGACCTGGCGGATGGACCACCGCCAGCTACTGACCCCCGATTGCCGCTGACAGCAAAACAGAAGTACTCCATGCTGGCCTCGTGGAAAGGCATCTCCAGAGCGATGGAAAAGACCGGCATATGTATGTTTATTAAGTGAGTATTTCTACATTATTTGATATCTGGTATAAGTTTTTTCTTTTTCTAATGATTTTATATTAAAACAAAATTTTTCGTTTCTGCCCTGGACATAAAAAATCGCATTTTTTTTTTAAACTTCTACTTCGAACAACCTTTACTTAGCCTGACTTTGACTCGTGCTTGCTGCGATATGGGGTCTGTCATATGTATGACTGGAAAAGTAAATATATCGACTGTTAAATTACGTTTATAGGACACCGTACCCAAAGAATGAAAAACGAGATCTTATAAATAAATGTATCTCTGTCTGACAGCGGGCTGTATCTCATGAACTGTAAATAGGTAGACTGTTGAAATTTGTATTCTTGTTGCCACTATAACAAGAAATACTAAAAATAAAGTCATAAACTAAGGGGGGCTCCCCTATAAAAACTGGTTTTTCAGGCGATTTATGCATGATTTTTGTTTAAGCTTTGTCGTTAAAATGGGAACTCTTACATGCGTGAAAATTGATGTTTATACTGCATAAGCTATAAAATAACAACAAATAATAAACACTGCCCAAGTGCGTGTTAAACTTACGCGTTTTTAATACACTTCTGCGCGACTGCGCGTCTATAACTAAGACGGCATTTTTACCTTAGTGGTACGGAACCCTCAGTGCGCGAGTCCAACTCGCACTAGGCCAGTTTTTTTTTATTGGCCTGGGTATACGAAAACAAATAAGTTGATTACAATATAAAAATACACAATTATTGATTACAAAACAAAAATACATATCGGCGCAGGAGGCCATAATATCATAATCCCAAGTCTCACAAGGATATAGTGGGTTCAGGTATAATTAACCAGGATCGAATTATTGTCACATCACGTTTCGTGCTCCGGGCTTAAGATGAGGCACCCGGACCCTTCTGTTCCAGTCTGACCCTGGGTAGCTATTACAGTTGACTCCATGTTTGCACATCCTGTGCTGTGATACCACTAATCGTTAGTTCAGGAGTTGTTATTATGATTCGTTTTGGATCCAGGACGATCGCAACCCTCTACTCAGATGGTTTGTTGTGACGTCCTTTCACCTTGACGCTTCATAAGATCGACAGCTAACTAAATACTCAGCTGCCAGTCTATTCCTGAAGCAAGGAGGCCTCACTCGGTGTCGCAAAGAAGGTGCTGCTAAGTAGTATGTGCCTACACGGCCGTCCTGACAACACGACCGTCCTCGGGCGTTAATCCATTAACAATGTCCTGAAACAAATAAAAACAAGATCACCAAGCAATCCGCTCGTCTATCCTGACAATCAAGATCATCATCACACACAAAACTGAAACCACTCATTGTGAAGTTACTCTGAAGGCATGTGCCCCTTCAACCCAACTCTGAAAGCATGTACCCTTTCGACCGTCTCACTATGGACCGGATGACATCTTTCCCACATAAATCACGGACAGGACCAGTGTGTCCGTTCGACCATCCCTAATGGGCACGGTGACCAGATCCACCACTGTCCTTCCAACCATCAACAAAGCCTGGCCCGGACCAGTGTGTCCCTTCGACCAGCCCCGATGGGCATGGACCGGATCCGCCACTGTCCGACCAGCTTCGCAAACACAGATTGGGCCAATGCGAACCTTCAACCACCCAACCAAGTCGGGCTGGCCCGTACGACATTGCCCTCTCTATCAACTCCACAAACATAGATTGGACCAATGCGAACCTTCAACCACCCAACGAATCGGGCTGGCCCGTACGACATTGTCCTTTCTATCAGCTCAACAGTAATCACCCTACAACCACCCAAACCAACTGAGTAACTTCAAATGATATTATCAACATAGCAATTTCAAATTACGTGCGTCACAATATCATACTATCTCACAATAAGGAACATGCTCACCAGATATCCATAAGGTATGTATCAACAACATAATTCTGTCTATGTACAGACAGTCCACATTATTCGAAATTCCCATATATTCCATTTCTGCTGTTCGATATTGCTAAGAATATGGCTCTGGCTTGTTGATTTTCATCATCAATCACAATGTATCAAAATCAGTACAATGTCTATCTCTTTTCTTCCTCCATGCCTCTTCCCATTTTAATTTGGAATCGAACCCTGAATATATTTTCAACCGTTGGCTCTGTCGTTATAATCGACAACAATATTTTTTGTAAGTTCTTACATTTTCATCCACCAAATAGCTCTTTGGCATCCCAGGGGTTATTTAGATTTGTTTCCCTTTGTCAATATTTAGCACAGACTCAAAGTGGTGCTCTTCTTCTCAGCGCATCACATAATCCGTACCACCGGAGCTGACTTTATTGAAGTTTGTCTAGAATAGGCGATACTTTGAAACTGCCACTAACATGTACGTTCCTGAGTCTATCCAATTAAGTTCCACCGGCCCATCTAAGCATTTTCATCTCGGTTACATGGATTTTGGTTACATAGTTTTATTAATTATCCAACATTCGTCCCTGTAGTCCCAGATTTTCAAACAATCAATCAAATCGTTTATTTGCTAGAAGAACATCTTTCAATTTGAACACATCCTCTAGATTAACGCTGTGTCCCCATAAATAGCACACATAGCTAAGGACTGACAACAGACCTGATATCCATGATATGCAGTTAGTGTAGCATCTTTTGATATTGTTTGGGAAACTCTCATTGACGCAAATACGAATCTACTGAGTCTTTCACGCACTGAGTTGACACGAAATTGCTAATAAAGATGCTCATTATCATTAAGACTCAAAAATGTTGCTTCTCCACTATTTTGTATACTTGTATTTAGTGCTCTTGGTTTCAACTGGCATCCTACAGTCACAGAGCATGCCTAACAGCGATCACCATTTCAACCAGTCAGCATTAGCTGTGTGATCAAATTATTTTGTTTCGTTTCATTTCATTTTGTTTTTATTTAATCGGTATTCATTCAGATTTCGTTATTTCCATTTTAATTTTACAGACATCTGGTTAATCTGGTTAATAATGTATAAAAACACCGTAGGAACACATCGTCGCTACCGTACGTAACTTTGATTCCATTCTACAAAGTCGAAAATTACATAATTTCACAACCACAAGCAAGTCTTGTCTTCTTCGTATGTACCGTAAGCGCCTTTAACGTCCTTTTTTTTTTAAATTCATCAACGCCTTTCTAATTTACGATACTTTTGCAAATTACGCTTTTTGTCACCATCTAAGCGCATATAATTTTGAACATTACGACATATCAGGTATTAAAACTCATTAAACTTGATTCCTTTTTATCATAAAATGTATGTACAGCACCTAATTTTCTTGATTGTACTTGTTGCTCAACAATTTCTCGGCACGACTGTACTTTTACGCAGATCCATGAAACTGAAATGCTTGCACACATGATTAAAATATTGAGCTGTGTCTCTTTATCCCACTTCTGATATCGGCGCAGGAGGCCATAATATCATAATCCCAAGTCTCACAAGGATATAGTGGGTTCAGGTATAATTAACCAGGATCGAATTATTGTCACATCACGTTTCGTGCTCCGGGCTTAAGATGAGGCACCCGGACCCTTCTGTTCCAGTCTGACCCTGGGTAGCTATTACAGTTGACTCCATGTTTGCACATCCTGTGCTGTGATACCACTAATCGTTAGTTCAGGAGTTGTTATTATGATTCGTTTTGGATCCAGGACGATCGCAACCCTCTACTCAGATGGTTTGTTGTGACGTCCTTTCACCTTGACGCTTCATAAGATCGACAGCTAACTAAATACTCAGCTGCCAGTCTATTCCTGAAGCAAGGAGGCCTCACTCGGTGTCGCAAAGAAGGTGCTGCTAAGTAGTATGTGCCTACATACACAATAATTATTACAGGATTATTTTGTACGAGGTTTCAAATAAAAAAAAAATTTGAAAACAAATATAAGTTTGGTAAAATGCTTGTAAGTTGGCCTATGACGCTTGGAACGAAATTTTGGTATAGTTCTTACTTAGTGTAAATAATGTCGTATTATAAATCTAGTCTAACACAATAATGTTGTCAGTTCAGT
The DNA here is from genome assembly GCA_947532105.1 of Athrips mouffetella. Lineage (NCBI taxonomy): Eukaryota > Metazoa > Arthropoda > Insecta > Lepidoptera > Gelechiidae > Athrips > Athrips mouffetella. Next base: position 25,508,758 of record OX383965.1, read on the forward strand.
ATAACGAAAGTTTGTATGGAGAGAGTTGCAATAAATTCACTTTAGGGGATAATTTATTAAATTACCAGGAAAAACATTGAAACATTTAAAACCATAGTAATCCCCAACATAACGTTGATATTCTAGAAACCTGTATAAGGTGAACTCAACCTGTATAATATTTACCATGTAGCAGAGGTCAGCCTATACCGGTACTTTAACAAAAAACATGTTTTTTTTTTAATTAATTATTTACAGCTTCAAATAGCTTATATTACTATTTGAAATAAATTTATCTAAATGTGCATTTTATGCAACATCATATCGTAGATTGACTGGACTAATAATCCTCTTGAGAAAACAAATAGGTACAACAAGAACCAAGCAAACCAAAACTTCCAGAATAAAACAATACAAGTTACTTCAGAACTTCTTTCAATAAACTCTTAAACATTTAAGTAAAGCTATTTTGTGACAAAAATTCATCTGGAACAAACTTGGAAGAAAATTAAGACCGACTTTTTGTTATAAAGTACAAGATTTGCTACAAAAACTTTTATAATAAAGCGAGTAAGTAACAGATTAAGAATCGTAGAAAAAACTAATCAAAGTAAAAAGTTTATTTTAGCTGCAGGGATTAAGGCATTTGTTTTTATCTTATTATGAGACATTGACTATCCAAAATGATTTCATCTTCTAACTTCTTCTTTCGAGTCGATTCTGGCGTTCGTGATTTATACTCTATTGGACCAATACTTTGCCACACAGACAGCACTATTGGTGGCATTGTAAAGGTCTTCGCGTGAGCAGGTGAAGGGGCACGCAGGGCAGGTCAAAAGGTGTGCCATCGTTTGCGGAGAGAAGCCACACGGACAAGCAGGATCTGCGCCAAAGCCCCACTGTCTAAAAACTGACCAACTGTCCCAAATACACAGCGCGTAACGGAAAGGTGTTATAATACTAAAGGGTGTGAATCTACCCATGAAACTGAACAACTTTTCCCAAGGAACACAGGTCATAGAACAAAATGAATTTTTGACCTCCCATAGAAACTTCATCAGCTGATAGCGCATTTTGTATGGGAGGTCAGATTTGGTTTTTCGTATTTCGACCTATGTTTCTTGGAAAAAGTTGTTCAGTTTCATGGGCAGATTCACACCCTTCCGTAACACGTTGTGTAAATCAATATACAAACTATCCAATCAAATATGCATTTCCTGAAAGTTTTATTCACTGAAAGTTGTTCAGTTAGGTTAACTGTTCATGCCTTTTTAGTTTTTGGCACCCTTTCCTTTACACCCTGCAATCGTGTTACAAAATATGCCATCTAAAAAATAAATGTTAATCCATATTGAATTAGTGTTAGATTATCACTTAATATTAACTCGACTTGACATTCAAATTCCTGAACTGTAAAACGGACGAAATCGTTCCAACGATTTCGATGAAATTTACCGACAAATAGGAGGTTCGGTAGCTGCTTCGCCCTGTTATGTAGACCCGAGCTTAGAAATAGGGCTACGGTATTCCCTGCCTATCGTAAGAGGCGACTAAAAGAAAACCTTTGGAGTCATGTTTATTCAGAGCGGGGACTCGGAATAACCAAGGAGCGACTCCAAGGCGGAGAGTAATGCACAGTGGCCGTGTGCTATCGTGGCACCCAGACGGTGCAAGGGGGAAGCCAAAAACTTCCCCGAGGTGGGTCTCTGCTTTGGCAGCGACAAGGCACGGACAGTACCGGCCGTATGCCTGTGGCGATCCCCGGGACCTCTCCAAATGTGCCAGAGTAGGCCACCACGGGGTTTTAGTCAGTAAGACTCTGACATAACACTGTCGTTTCCCCGGACGGCAGAGTATCCATGACGGATTTCCCAGTGTAAAAAAAAAGGTCGGCCTAGAAAAAAATGGAGGGACGAGCTCGACACTTGCGCGAATAACCTTCCTCCTTCCTTGCTTGGAAGGAGTTGGCCCAGGAAAAGGAAAAGCGGAAAGATGGGAGAGAGGCTTTTGTCCTGCAGTGGACACAACAGGCTCCTAATAAACAATTATCATGATACGCACTTGGCCTAGGCCCGTGGGCACTCATATTACCGGTGAAAAATCTGAAACCGAGCTGATTTAAAAAACAGAATACCAAATAATAATAATAATGATTGTTAATATAAAGGGCCGCTAAAAACCGCTGCATTGGAAATGTCTTCAAACTCCTGGACTGGAAAGGACTTGGCATCAACATCAATGGCGAGTACTTGACCCACCTTCGATTTGCCGACGATATTGTCGTAATGGCTGAGACCCTGGAAGATTTTAGCACGATGCTCAATAACCTCAGTAGAGTTTCATAACAAGTGGGTCTTCAAATGAACATGGATAAGACGAAAATTATGTCTGACGCCCTTGTTGTACCCACTCCACTCAATGTTGGAGACTCTACGCTCGAAGTTGTCGATGAATACGTATACCTGGGAAAACAGTCCAGCTGGGTAAATCCAACTTAGAGAAAGAGGTTACTCGTCGAATCCGACTCGGATGGGCAGCGTTCGGGAAGCTCCGAATAAGCAATAAGGCCGCCTTTGCGCGCAATTAGATATAAGGTTTCTTACGGAATTTCTCTTAATTTGTGTGCAATAAAGAGTTTCTATCTATCTATCTCCGCAATATCTTCACGTCCAAAATACCGCAAAGTCTCAAGACGAAAGTCTTTGACCAGTGTGTGTTGCCAGTGATGACATATGGCACCGAGACGTGGGCGCTTACGATGGGCCTTATCAGAAAGCTCAAAGTCAACCAAAGGGCCATGGAAAGGGCTATGCTCGGAGTCTCTCTGCGCGATCGAATCAGAAATGAGGAGATCCGCAGAAGAACTAAAGTAACTGACATAGCCCTGAGAATCGCTAAATTAAAGTGGCAGTGGGCAGGGCACATTGCAAGAAGAACCGATGGCCAATGGGGCGTAAGTGTTCCAGAGTCACGACTACGTACCGGAAGACGAAGCGTTGGCAGGCCCCCCCACAAAAAGGACCGACGATCTGGTCAAGGTCGCGGGAAGCCGCTGGATGCAAGCAGCGCAGGATCGGTCGTCATGGAGATCTTTTGGGGAGGCCTATGTCCAGCAGTGGACGTCTTTCGGCTGATATGATGATGAATGTAAAGGCGGCCCAAATAGGGGGGAAAAATTTCTAATTGTCGTTACTAGGTCGATTGGGGTATCATATGAAAGGACTTAACTTGTACATTCTAAAATATATTTTGTATTTTTTTACGACGCTTATTTTTCGGAAAATGATCGTGGCAGACTTACATTACTTTCAAAAGTCCTACAAAATCGCCCCTACTTTACTTGTAGGGGATGTAACCTAAAAATCTTTATTTTCAAGATTTTATGTTAGTACCACTTTGTCGGCGTGGATGAAATGTATATTCGTACTAAATAACAGCTTTCTAGTACTAAGGGTCTATGAGCTAAGCCGCAGACAGACAGATATGCGGACATGACGAAACTATTAGGGTTCCTTGTTGACTACGGAACCCTAAGAATTGGTTCAAAAAACCTGACTACTGAAAAATCTTGCTCTAAAAAGTATGAAACAATAAAATATTGTCATCTGAAATTGTTATGTATTGGATTTATTTTATTAAAAATCAGTTTGGGTGTATGATGGTTTCGCTTATTCCATTAACACGTTGTATAAATACGACGGTTACCATCGACAGCAGTCTATGCTGCCATCCGCAACGCTCAAGCTTGTACACTTAGTACGACACTGAGTAACTTGAATACTATGGTTCTTATGGTTCTTTCCCACCAAACTATACCTATACCACATACTTTTGCTGTAAAATTTTGGACGGAGCTCCCTGGCCAGCAATGGTATTTTAATCTTCTTCTTCTTCTGTCGGGTCAGTGGCTAAATTAACTATAAAACCTTAGCCCAAAAAGTGGTTACCTCAATAGCCTTTTGGTTGCCTTCAAAAATACCAAAAGATAAGGTAATGTGGCAATTTCTTTTGCTATAAAAGGTAAGGAAGCTTTTATAGCAAAAGAAATTGGTAGATGTTATAACAAAGTTTTAATAAACTTCAATGAGTCCTAAAGCTTCGAAAGAACATTTTGATTCACAGAGTGAACTTCCTCTTAAAATGGCTGATATAATAAATCTTCTTGAAAGGAACGAAAATTCGTACACTTATTCATAAAATTTCGCTTCGGCGTAAATTAAATTCGGCACATTCCTCGGATTTTATGAGTAGGAGTACCTTGTACCTACTATACGTAATGAGTACAATCCAGAGCAGTTCAAGCTAAACATTAGTAGCGCGACTCTAGGTCTTACGACATTGACTTGAGAACGATATAAATTCCAATGCGTCAAGATTCATGAGTATGACTGTGCCCAAGATCAACTTAAGTTTTACGAATAAAACTAGACATCTTGGGCAAGACCGACTTAAATCTCACCAATTATTATTTAATCTGTGCCTGTAATGTATAGAGGGGGAGCTACCTTACAAACGGTGCAACGAATCCAAATTTTTGATATGTTGTCTAGGATGGTTAGTGTTTAAAATGCAAAATGCACAATCCTTCGCCCCAGCCGCCATATTTTTCGCTTATATATTCGGTTACATGCATGCATTTTAGCTAGAATTTTTTTTTGCTCTGTGTTGTAGAGAATAACATTTTCTATAATATATTATACTATATTTTTCTGTTTTAAATTTCGTTTCTCGAACTGATAGTAAGTTATGGAAATATGCACTTAAAAAAAAAGGAAAAAATCTCATTTTCCAGAAATGCTGAAACTTCTATTTTTAGAACGCTGTAAATCAAATATGTATTGTATATAGTTGGAGAGCATTAAAATTCCTATTATTAACGTTTTAAATTTTGTTTCCAGAACTAATAGTTATGGAGATATACGTACTTTAATTTGATTTTGATTTGAAAAAAAAAATGAAAAATTTCATTTCTCGGAAATTTTTGAAACTTCTAATTTTACAGTTCTAAAGGTTATATTAATCTTGCCAAGTTTCAATGCAATGTGAATAGAGTTTCCCATACAAACAATCTCAAAATGAAATTGAAATTGTGTCAGTTTATTTCAAATTTATTTCAAATCAATTTATTTCAAATTTATTTCAATTTCAGTCAGTTTATTTCAAATTTTGTCAGTTTATTTCAATCCCAGACCTTTTTATTATATTCTACTATCATTTAGTGATTTCTATACTAGAAAGCCATTTGCTACGGCCCCCTGGTTCCTGGTTAAGTTGACATCCTGCTGAGTTTATCGACCCTTTTTCATACACCTTGTATGACCGTCACAATTTGCCTTCGCTCAATATTTCCAATTTTCATTTAAAGCCCAGCTGCCCTCGTCGCTCGACAGTAATTCAATTTAATGCTGTCCCCAAATTGGATAGATTACTGACAGGTTTTCTGCAAAATTATATGTTTACATACTTCCTCGTACACAAGGTTTTATAATTTATTTCGCACGTACTATAAATAAAATTTGACTGAAAAAGCTTCAACCGCGTGGGATGTTGTGCAAAAAGGACTCAAAACTGATTTCTCTTTAATAAACGGCCAAGAGCGAGTCGGACTCGCTCACTGAGGGTTCCGTACAAACCTGCCCTGAGAGTCAAGTGGCATTCTACTATCGCAAACGCTATAGAATAGAATAAAAATGTATGGGATTGACATTAGCTGTCACGCAACATTTCGTAAGCTAATGTCAATTCCATATACGTGGGACACTCAGAAATATTTGCGACACTAAAAAAAATTGTTCTACAGGTACATATATTTTTATTAAATCTTTTCAAAGTACTCTCCACCAGCCTCTATACAAAGATTCATGCGTCTGAACCAGTTTTCAAAACACTTTTTCCAGTTCGCCGTAGACACCTCGTTTACAGCCTGCTCGAACGCAGCCAGCGCATCTTCCGGCGACGAAAATTGTATCCCCTTGAGCTGATTTTTTATTTTTGGAAATAAAAAGAAGTCACACGGTGCTAGATCAGGGCTGTAAGGAGGGTGACCCAGGAGTTTGACTGGTGTGCTGTCCAGGAAGTCCCTCGTTTTGAGCGCGGTGTGTGCAGGCGCATTGTCGTGGTGGAGCAGTAGTCCGCGGAGCCCTGTGTTTGGTCGCTTGTTGCTCACAACAGAAAAAACTTCTGGTAAACATTTGGTAGTATACCATTCGGCGTTGATGCTTCTTTGATCTCGTAAGGGAATTGAGGCCAAGTGGCCAGTCAAATTAAAAAAGCTGGCGATCAAAATCTTCCCCCCGCTTCGAGATCGCTTCACTTTGGTAGGTGTTGGTTCATTTTGAAACACCCAAACTGTCGACTGGCGCTTGGTTTCTGGATCGTATTGATAAATCCAGGACTCATCACCTGTTACGATGTCGTAAACACGCCGAGACGAGCCTGCTTCAAATTTGTTCAGCATATCACGGCACCATTCCACCCGGGCCTGCTTCTGAGCGTCGGTGAGGTAGTGCGGCACCCAGCGCGATACTATCCTCCTCACGCGAAGATGCCCGTGTAGAATCTCGTGAACGCTTCCCGATCCAATCTTTAATATGTGCTGAATCTCCTGATATGTAATTCGCCTATTATCTTGGATTAAATTTTTCACTGCTAGCACGTTTTCTTCCGTAATAGCCGTCAAAGGGCGACCGCTTCTTTCTTCATCCCTCAAGGTTGGTCGACCGCGCCTAAATTCGTTATACCAACGATACACGGTTGCCTTGGAGGGGCCTTCATCCATAAATGCCGTTTGAAGTCTATCGAACGATTCATCCGGTTTCAGGCGACACTTGAAATCGTAAAAAATCATAGCTCTAAAATGTTCCCGGCGCAGATCCATTTTTCAGTAAGACACGATACTTTGAATTGGCTCGCAAAAAATGTGGAGGGAAATTTTGAAAATGGAACACACATATTTTTACTTACAAGTAATCATATTTTCGAAAAAGATTCTGACCGGCCAGTCTCCCATATATAAAAACTATTTTTCGCAATACTTTCTGAGTGGCCTGGTATTTTCATTCTATTCTACTAGCGTTTGCGATTGTAGAAAGACACTTAACTCAGGGCCCTTTAGGTATATAAGTAAAATTTATGGATTTAAAAAAAATGTTATGTGATGTAACTAAAAAATTAAGGTTTTCCGAATTTTTACATTATGTGTGCTATAAAACGTTGCTACATGCCAAATTTCAAGATTCTAGGTCGACTAGAAGTATCCTTTAGGTTTTGATTCCCTTGCGAGTAGTTGCGAGTTTCCAAATATGCGCCTTAAATTTCTGTTTCTTTTGATTTGGTTACAGCTTTAAGGTATTATAGACCCGAGTATATGATTAATACCTCTACGCGTAGATAAGAAAAAGCGTAGTATGTTTAAAATTATTAAAAATATTTTTATTGTATGATTTAAATAAAATTTATGCTTTTCGCAATTTTTCTTTTATCTGTGCTATAAAACGTTGCTTCAGACCAAATTTCAAGATTCTGAGTTTACGGGAAGTATCCTGTAGATTTTGATTGCCTTGCGAGTATCGAAAAACTCGAAAAATTGCGGCATAAACGGCTGTATCTGTTGATTGCGTTGGTTTAGAAGTTAGATTTTTTCACAGCTCCAAGGGACAGTAGATTTGAGTATTTAAGTATTTAAAAAAAGGGTCTTGACAGACAGACAAACGAACAACAAAATGATCCTATAAGGGTTCCGTTTTTTTCCTTTTGAGGTACGGAACCCTAAAAATGAAGAATTTTCACACAAAGTCATCTGAGACTTATACAGGGTGTTAATTTGATTGCGTGCCATAGCTCAGGGGCGGGATCAGTATCAGTAACTGAACAACTTGTCCCAAGGAACATAGGTCGAAAAGCAAAAATTAATGTTTGACCTCTCCTAGAAACTGCATCAGCTGATAGCGCATTTTGTATGGAAGGTCAAATTTGGTTTTTCGTATTTCGACCTATGTTCCTTGGGAAAAGTTGTTCAGTTACTGATACTAAGTTAACACCCTGTATAAGAGAATGATATACATACATAAAAAGATAATTATCACCCAGACACAGAACAAACACTTATCTTCGTGTTCGCTCATCACACAAAGGTTTACCCTGCCCTGGGCTATGCCCAGGGCAGGATCAAACCCGCGCCATGAAAGGACTTGTTTGGACACTGCTTGGACAGCATTAAATTGTATTTGCCCGTATCTGTAGGTAAATAAAATTTGACTGAAACAGCTCCACGTGGCATGTTGTGCAAAAAGGACTTAAATCTTTATTTCTTTTAACATGAATGCACTTGAAATGGGCTTTTTGATGGGGGCTTTTCTATGTGTTCCTATGATTTTGCCCCGGGATGCTCACTCTTTGACTTTGTTGGAATCTATACAATATCGATAGAAAAACCCGGACGGTTGGCGGTAATTTTTGTACCGGGTTATGAGATTGATTTGTACTTCTTTGATCAGCGGTTCCCAAATGGTATTCCGTTGAACCCTGGGGTTATGGGGAATCAGAATTTTGATTTTACCAAGAGCATAAAAAGCAGTTTTGACACGTTATAAGACTCATCTGTTACCTGATTTTTAGGATTCCGAACCAAAATGGTATACACGGAAACTTTGTGGTGCGACTTCGTCAGGCTGTCGGTCTGTCTGTCACATCTGTTTATCTCAGAAAATACTTACGCTTAGCGACTTGTTTGGAATACTTTTAAAATATGCTTGCCTTCACTTTATTGGAAACGAATTCATAAAAAAAAATACTTTTATTAACTTAAGGGCAAAATTTTAACTTATAGATACTAGATCAAATTAAAAGGTATCACATTAAAAGGGCTTAATTTGTACATAAAATAATTGGTTTTTGTATTTTTTTACGACCCTTAGAAAAAGTCATCATGAGAAATGTCTAAAAATACACCATTTTTCCCCTTTATCTCCGAAGTTACGTGGTCGGGTCGGTAAGTCCGTGACTTTTCGAATGAAACACAGCTTTTTAGATAAATAGTTATTAGTTTAGTTGTTAGCTAAACGAACAATCTGAATTAGTCGAAAGTCAATAGATGTTTCTGAGAAGAAATCTGTAGAAAACCTTTACAGACAAACTTAGTTTTGCGGTCGTTAATGGACTTTAACCCTCGGCGCGCGAGTCCAACTCGTACTTGACCGGTGTTTTCTTTATTTTTTATATAATTCTCTTTATCCGTGCCAACACATACTCATGCGTACTCGTATTATTAAATAAGTAATCAGGTCTTTTGATCTCTTGTAAGTAGGCTGAAGGATTATCTTCCAGATGAGGCGAACGGAGCATAATCAAGTCTCATATTCAAGGCTCAGCTGAGAAAGTGTTTAGGTCTTAGTATTTTGCGTAAATTCAATTACCTATCATTTTTTGGGGTAATCTCAAGGGAGATTTTTTTTCGATTCAGTCTTTGTGTATAAATTTTATTATGAATCTGAAACTATTTTATCATGTACTCGTAACTTTGTTTTGTTTTGCCATGAGCTTTGTAGTTTGAATAATATTTATTGCCAAAACTAAATCTTTTGCTTGGTGGCCATGAAAGATCCCCAGTTACAAATTGGTTAACAAAAATTTTCGAATGAATTTTCATTGTATTCGCTCCCAAATCCAGTGATGAAAACTCTTCTCGTGAAAACAAACGAATTTCCCGCAGAAAAACAATGGCAACAAATGAAATGATTCCCATAATATTTTTTTATACCCCAATACACTTCAGACAAATTGGATGAATGTACACCAAATTGGCTGAACGTACACCAAATTTGGGTAACCGGATCCGTTAGGTTGTGTTAGGCATAGTGTTAGGTTACCTTGCGACCACAACGCACGAGCCGAGCGAGCGGAGCGAGCGTGCCGCGGCAGCGGCCGGCGAAGTGCCAGAAGCAAATTTGGTGTACATTCATCCATTTTGGTAGACAAAATTTGGTGGATATTATTTGGTAAAAACTTACTCAAAGTTGGTGGCACGTTAATACACAGCCAAAAACAATTACTCGAAATAAATTTTTCGACTTCCAATACAAAATGGGTCGATGACGTGGACTCTTTGTATGGGAGAGTCGAATATTTTATTCGAATTGGAAAAAATTCTTGGGTCAAGTTGCTTGTTTTCATGAGTAGAATCACTGGTTTGTGGGAGCGAAACTAGTGAAACTTCACTATGTATTGTTTACTGGAGTTTATTTGCTTATGACGTTAGTAAAATTTTTAAGAATTTTAGGTAAATTCGAGAAAATATCATTTATAATGAATGTTCATTTTATGAAATTATTCATATTAATTAAATAATCTGTGCCGGCTGGAAAAGAAATAATGCGCGACATTTTACAATTATTTGTGGCGTTTATTATTGTAATTATTTCTAAAATGTCGACTATTACAAATAAAAATCTGCTTCTGAATCGTCTAAAATACTCATACACGATTTTGAAAGTTGTAAAATCAACGGAAAACGCCACATAATATGCAGCCGACAAAATGTTCCAGTGGACGTGCGGTGGACATAAGGTTAACAAAATTTACTATTTTTACTCGTAAATGTGTTCAAAAACATCGTAAGACACACGTGCGCATTGCCATTACACTCTCAGCTTCATTACGCCCTCGCCTGCGGCTCGGGCTGCAATTTCTGAGCCTCGTATGTAATGAGCAAAACAGCGCACTAGCATCTTAATGTACTACAACGGACTACAAATAACGATATTATATAAAATAAATTATAAAATAAATGCTGTGAATAAATGTTAAATGAATGAATTCTTGCACGTGGCTACAATTATTCAGAAAAAATATAATGAATACAAGCTGTTGCCCGCGGCTTCGCTCGCGTGGTTTTCGTATTTATGTTGTTACCGGTTTTCCGAAGCAATGAGATATTTTCCCGTCATTTCGGGGTAATTTTAGACTAAGGAAAAACGGGACTAACCCTGCGCCAATCAATGAGTACAATTCAAGATCCAGCTGAAGTTACTCATAAATTACTCAGAACAGATGAACTTAGCAGCAGTATTATGCCTTAAAGTTGTCACTTAACCTAACAAATGTAGAAAGAGAGATGAGAGACACCTCTATGTAATCTTTTAAAACAGAGCCAATTCGCAGAAGTAATTGAGAAAAATTAAAACCCTCTCCCTCTCTCCCCCCTTCCTCTCCCCCTTCTCCCTCTCCCCCTGTGCCTCTCTCTCCCTCTCCCTCTCCTTCTTCCTCTCCCCCTCCCCTCCCTCCCCTTCACCCTCCCCCTTCCCCACCTTCTCCCCCACCCCCCCGCCCTCACTCCCTCCCTCTCCCCCTTCCCCTCCTTCTCCCCCTGCCCCCTCCCTCTCTCCCTCCCTCTACCCCTCCCTCTTCCCCTCCCTCTCCCTCTACCTGTACCTCTACCTCTCTACCTATCTACCTCTCTACCTCTACCTCTACCCTATCCCTGCTCCTATCCCTACCCCTAACGCCAATTTAACCGCTATCATTAACATAGAAATGACACCCATATTGATTTTTAGACATTTCAAACCTATCGCACCCCAACTCCATCCCCAGGGGGATGATGGTATTTCACGTCCACCACGTTGGATTTCAAAATTGTTGTAGTTTTCGTAATCAGCGACCCAAAATACCATACAAACGATACCCATATTTGTTTTTAGACTTTTTCACCCCGTTTCCCCCTTTCAGGGGTTGAATTCTGAAAAAACCTTAAACATGTGTTTACTCATCTATTAATAGGAGTACTCCTGTGAAGTTTCGAACAAAATAGTTTAACTAATCTTGTTTCCCCATACAAAATTTCAACCCCTTTTTCACCGCCTTAAGGGTTGAATTTTCAAAAACCCTAGGACATGTAATTGTTTATTTCTAATCATTAACTTAAAACAAAGTTTTAAGCTTCTAGCTCTAAAAATGACGGACTTCCATACAAACTTTTAACCCCTTTTTCACCCCTTTAGGGGGCGAATTTTCAAAAATCCTTTCTTAGCGGATGCCTACGTTACTAAAACTATCTGTGTGCCAAATTTCAGCGAAATCCGTTCAGTAGTTTCGGCTGTGCGTTTATAGATCAGTCAGTCAGGTTTGCCTTTTATATGTATATTTAGATTATATTCCTAAAGAAAATTTTGACCTTTTGGAAAATTCATGAGGGCAGCCTTTGGGTATCGGTAAAATCATACAAAATAAATACCAAATATTTATGTAGGAAAAAACGCCTGATGGAATAAAGTTAGCAATACAGCTAATATTTGCTACCACTTCGTCCATCAGGAGGTTTTTTAATGTATAACAGTTAGTCGCGCAAACCTTCTTCAAAGTTAAACCACTGTTAAAAAGTGAAACATTGATTCACAGGATCTTTAACTTAAAATAATTTTCGTGCAACTGGCTGTTAACTAAAATAAGGTAATGTTAGGATATGCAAGGTAATGTGAGAGTAAGGAAGGGAGCTAGCAATATTACCGGCATACGAGACACCATCTTAGTTCTCAGGGTGGGCAACGTGCTTTGCTGTCTTATTAGTGTCAAGTTATGCCACTAATAAGACAGCGGGCTCTATGAACAGTGGTGAACACTTTCCATCACTTGTCACATAAAAAAATGTGATTAATTTGATAAACTAGCTGTGCTCCCAAAAAATACACTCTTTGGGTATACACATTGATCAGAACGTAGTTTTGGAGCGTTGGGGTGTGCTCGAATAGTACAGTGGGCCACACATTCGTGGAGCCTATAATTTTAGAAGTATATAAAGGTGCAGATATTCTACTTTTAAAGTGCCACTTTTGGAGAACATGAAACATATCTACAAAATTACACCTTTCACATCATAAAGTGGAACCCAATGAACTTTACCAGTCTACTGGTTTCCACAAAGCAGAAACTGGTTTCTATAGTTAGTAGCGTAGGGCTGATTCTACTCATAAAGGGTTCGTTACTTCCACTAGGAATCGGTGAGATTCCACTGACGAGTAATTAACCAATTTTTTGTTAAATTACCGACGGTAAAACCACTTTGCCTCCGAACACCTGTGTTGGAACGTCTATGGCCCACAAACTGGCTTTACTTATTTATTGGCAATGGCAACTTTATGCTGCTTTATGTCTTTTTGACATGTACACTCAACAGCACGTCGGTAGAAACACTTTTGGACCTTATGGCGTGGTAATAGAGTTGAAAAAGTTTCTACCGACAAGCGGTTGACCGTACGTCACTGTTTGACGTTTCCTCTTTTTCTCTGGTATCTCGGTGTGTATTAACCTAATGTTCGCGTTTCCTTATTTTATAAATAATTTAACAACTTTAATATTTTATCTGACGTGGTATGTACGCTGTGTTATTGATATAATATATGTAGTATATAAAGCGTACCATATTTTACAGCTTCTGCCGCAACGCCGTTTGACCCGATTACGATCCACGTGATCTCTAACAGTAGTAATACTACCCAAATATCAAGACTGTCAGGTCGATCTAACTTCTAAGTGGTCCCTCCACCCTCCTTTTTTTAAAAGCATAGGAACGCACGCCCTTGCTATGCACCCTAGGGTGAGCGTAAGCTAAGACGCAGATGGCGCAGAGCTGGGCAGAACTCGTTTTCCCTCTCGCATTATTACAAAGAAAACTGAAACAGAAATACTGTTCTGTGCTTCTCTGCACCGTTCTTATCCAGCGGCACAGATGAATAAATAATACAGATGGATTTATGTAACTGCAAATCTGACCGTTAATGCGCAGAACTCAAAAAGTGAATCGCGGGGGTACGCGGGGCAGGTGGGGAAAGAGTTCGAATCGTTCATTGGCTCTCCGCGAGTCGCATAGCCAACGAAAATAATCGTCAGCGTGCGAGTAAAAAAAATCGAGCTTTTAACTAACTGCCTCCGGTCGTAGAGCACTATTAAGCTAGGCGCTTCAGACCTAGCCTTGACATATCAAGGGGTTAGGCTATAAAAACGTTATGAGGCCATTTATGCGTCACTGTGACGCATAAAATAGTCTGGCTACCTATCTATACAGGGTGTGCCATAACTTGGTCGTAATTAATGGATAAGAGTCAAACATTGCCTTGGCTAATGATCTAAAACTGATTTGAGAAGTTTTTAATTTCTGTGACTTTTTTATTTACTACCTATAAAACCGACTGAATTTTTAATTTTCTATACTTATTGATTGATAAATAAATATTATTTTCATGTTATAAAATCGTGCGGTTATCAAACTTTTTACGTTTTCACCCGACTGCGGCATACCCCAAAAGGAGGGTTATGTGTTTGACCTGTAAGTATGTATATCCGTTTCTTTGTTCCCTTGTAACTACTAAACGGGAGAACCGATATTAATGAATTATACGTCGTTAAATTCGGCTCAATAGCGCAAAAGAATGGGTATATTATTTTGTTTTCCTTGGGGATAAAGTGGGGTATCAAAATGAAGGGTTTCAAGAGGCGATTACAAAAAAATATACAACTTATATGTTCATTGTTCAAGTGTATATTTAAAAATAATTTGACGAAACAAATCTGAAAACGAAAATATAAAATAAAAAAATATTTAAAAACAAAAAGCTCGACTGCGTAAGAGAAAGGAGGAAAACAAGCCAAAAGGTATTTTATGACATATTGCAGGCGGCGGGGACGGAAACACGTTATGTAGTGGTAATTTTGTTCGTCCCCCGCCTGTAATATTTCACAAAATTTAAGTTAGCTTCCTACAGGAGCTACAGCTTCTTTCCCTCTTTTCGGTTTTTTGTTTTTAAATAATTTTTTGACTTCCAAAACCTTCTCTCCATGTGCAGTTGGCCGCTCGACGGTAATTACTTTGAGTACCTACCGGCTTATCACGCTGCCCGAGAGGAAATATATCTCGGAGAAATATCACTTTATTTGAGGAATTATGTCATCTAATCTATCACCTCCTAGCGAGAAGAAATGTCAGTGGAGGAAAATGTTTAGCAAATTCACAAATTACGTTTTTGATATTTTAGACAGAGATAGCTTTATACACTAATACATGTAGCCGTCCTTGCCTTTCAAAATGTGTAGCACTACTCGGCTGTCAAAAAAACGTGACCATGCTTAAAGTCTTTAATCTATGGGCCTAGATAAACTGACAACTGCAGCGTGCTAAGCCGGCTGGTTTTGGGCTATAGCCATATAATAGAATAATGCGTAGCGCTCTAGTTCAGCTTATACTGGTTTTGTTACCTAGTATACACAATCAAAAACATACTTCAATCAAGGTTCAAACAGTTATTGATGTCACGATATACGGGGTGACCCACTTTTATTGTGATCGACAGACCTTTTTTATTTAATTTTATTGTATAGAGGGTGTCATGTCATGACATCCTATGAAACGTCCACTACAGGACAGGGAACTCCCTCCAAAATTTCCAGCTTTTGCTGAAACAATGTGGAGGAGAAGTAACATAGAGACCACGCTTGTTAACGTTACGGCTGGCACCATGGACCGCGGTTGCTGGTGACCGCAGAATGCAATACGATACACAAAAGGACGCTGCTACCCATTCTCTGGTTCGTTAACCCTTAGTCGCCTCTTACGACACCCACGGGTAGAGATGGGTTGGTACTATTCTTTGCCGGTACCACAAGGGGCATGCAAATTGCGTCATGTAATACAAAACATTAGTGTCGCGGAAATCAACAGTTTAGAAGTTATGTAGTTATGTATGTAATTACAAATAAAGGCTAAGTGCGTGTAGGACTCGCGCACCGAGGGTTCCGTATCACTAAAGTAAAAATAAGGCGCAGTCACGCAAAAGTGTATTAAAAACGTGCGAGTCTGACACGCACTTGACCAGTTTTTATTACTTGTTGTTGTTATATAGTTTATGCACTATAAACGTACCAATTTTCACGCCTATAGGTGCACCCGTTTTTACGATAGAGCTAAAACAAAAATCGAGCGAAACCTCCTAAAAACAGGTTTTTACTCGTAGTAGAGGAGCCTCCCTTATTTTTTCTATTTTTTGTATTTGTTGTTATAGCGGCAACAAAAATACATAATCTGTAAAAATTCAACTGTCTACCTCAAGGAGGTTTTAGTAGCAGCTTTTTGTGCTAAGGAGGGAGCCAAGGGCGTATCACTTCTTGCGAGGGACCTCCATACTAAAATGTATGGATTTTTTCAAATGTTAAAAACGTAAAATTTTTATTTTCTCTCTGAGAAATATGTGACATGGGACTGATAAATGCTACTACCACAGTTTTTCTGGTGAAAACACTTACCTTTCAGGAAAAAAACGGTGTTAAGAATCACGCATAAAATGGCTATTATGGATTATTTACGCTTCCGTTCTTAGTAATAATGATCAATTCACAAGTAAAAAAATTTATATTTTTACTTTCGTAAACAAAGTTTATACTAAAACATTAGATTTTTAAAGATATCTTGATTTTTGTAAAACTTAACTGAGTTTTTTGACCGACTAGCATGGGCGACAGTGAGACGCTTTACACTTCACTAGCTCATACAGAATATGTATATGGCGGACTCTATAGGTTTTTACTCCGCTAACAGACAGACATCGGAGGTATATTATATTAATAGGGTCTAGTTTTTTGCCCTTTGGGTACGGAACCATAAAAAATATGATATTTAATATATTTTTTGAATAAAATTTAGTACACAGGGTGTACCAAAAACTGAAAGGGCTTGCTCAGTAGACTAAACTGAACCATTATCCATAAGGAACATGTGTTGGGAAATTAAAAAAATCTCCATGCAAGTATCCTACGGTAGTATCCATTGATCTGTGAAAATTCACATAAAGGGTTTTCCAGTACTACCAAAAGTTAAACATGTGATTTACTCGAAATCGTTTGAGGTTTGTTTGTTTTAATGTTTGACAATTTGAATTTTAAATTGATCTGTATATTTCATTCAAACATTTTTTTGGAAAAACGTAAATAAAAGTTTGTATTTCCAAACTACATGTATGGCATTACAAATTTAAGTTTGCGGTTGATAGTTTTTCCTTGAGTATTGCGAGAAAGTAAGTGCAGTGCTGCTGTACCATTTATTTTATTTTATAAATATGAGAGAATTGCCTGTATTATTTGAAAATAACTAAGGGTAACGATGTGATAGCGATATTAATCACTTGCTTGCATCTTGCTTGCATCCTGCACAGAAACAAACAAAACCGTGTCCACGTACGCCGCACGACATACGCACGATAGCGACCTATACTATCCGACCTACATTACATTAATCACTTGCTTGCTTCTTGCTTGCATCCTGCATAGAAACAAACAAAACCGTGTCCACGTACGCCGCACGACATACGCACGATAGCGACCTATACTATCCGACTTACATTACATTAATCACTTGCTTGAATTTTGCATAAATCCTACCCTTGACCTATTAACACGTTCGACGCGGCAGTGATTTTTCTATTCTTTTCATTCCTGCAGTACAAGGCGTAGTACACCTACATGCGGTACATGGCTTAATAAACCCAGTGACATTTAAGAAACTTATATCCTTTTTTTGGCTTCATGTAAAAATATATATATTTTTTGCTTTGAATATTAACAATGATAAATTGAAATGAAATGAAATGAAATTTATTTATGTGCTAGAACCCATGGTAGGAAGATGTCAAAATAATTACAGTATCTCATGGTTCACCAAATACTAGGCATGCAAAATTTTTCCTACAAAAATATATTTTATGCATTTCTTACTTACATTGTAACTACGTGACAGGTCAGTAAATTAACAATAATTGTCACGAAATATAAAATAATTCTCAATAATACTCTAAAAATTAATTCATTCAGAAGTCATAAAATTACATTATAAAAATTCTTAAAATTATTTACAAATTGTTCTATAAAGTTAACTGTCAAAAAATTTATTTATTGTATAGAAACATTTTTCCAGTAGCCAGGCATAGAGTATTTTTTTAAAGCTTTTTACAGGAGCTTGTTTTATTTCAAAAGGCAATTGGTTAAATACTCGAACAGACATTGCATAACAATTTTTATTATATAAAGCACTTTGGTATGCTGGAAGCGTCAACAGTGTAGGATCCCGAGGCCTAAGGTTAGGGTTTGAAATTGGCTTGTTAAGAAAGTGTTTATTTGTTTTTACAAATATACATAGTTCCAAAATGTACATGCTAGTTAATGTAAGCAATTTCAATCTCTGAAACAGGGGTCTACAAGATTCACGAGGTCCGACGCCACAAACAGCCCTTATACACTTTTTCTGGCTGACAAATACTCTTTGTATGTCCGTACAGTTTCCCCAAACTATCAAGCCATATCGGAGTACCGACGCCACATAACCATGATAGGCGGTAAGTGCTGTGTTCTCACCTGCTATACGGTTAAGCCGTCTTAATGCAAAGGTGAACCGTTCCAACCTAGCGCAAATTAATTTATATGAACCTGAAGGCAAAACTTAAAGCTATTATAAAACACAGGGTCTTATGCACCCTGTGCCGCACCAAATAATAGAACTTTTGTGCATATTTTAGACACAGTCTTGTGAGACTGAGCACAAACTTAGTTTCGTCTCTGAATCTCGGCCTTAGTTCACTGTTCTACTGTTTTGTAGCTTGCATGTCGATTGCATGGACAGATACTTCTGGTTTGCCTGCATTCAACAACTGTCGCTGCTGTGGATAATGACCCTAACACTACTGACTACTGACAGACAACCAGTGAATCAAATTAATTATTTGCAAAGAGAAAAGAAAACAGAGTGGTGAATATAATGTTTATTTTACTCCGGTCTTAGCGCGATACTTTGTAATTCCCGGAATTAAATAAACATGTATGAGAAGTGGGAAAGTTTTAAACAGAGTGCTGAATATCTTCCGTTTCACTTACTCCAAAAAGAACTTTATTTTTAGCTCCGTGTTTAATATGCATACATTTTTTTACAACAACATAAAGGTAGGAAATTATGTGAATAAAAATAGCATTTATTAACACTAAACGATAAAAACTGTGCTGTGCAAACTAACACAACTATGTTCGCCAGTTGCGGAAAGCGTCTTTAATTAAATCTATTGCTGTCGCTTTCTTTGTCAAGAAAGTCTCAATTTTACAGAGTTTTAACTTAAGGGTCCGTGGAGCTGTGAGTTCTCATACAAACTAACTTTTGTGATAACTTCTAAACTAAAGTAAGGCCTTCGTAATAAGTCGTTTCTGACAGCTGTCAAACTTATGCAAAATTATAACCTGCAAAGAAAAATGAACCCTGTGTGTTGGAGTTAAGGAAACGTCAAAACGGACTTCTTACGTTGGCGCTACTTTACGAAACACATGATGACAAAATTTTGTACATTCAATTGGATGAGATACAGCGTGTAAGGGGCAAGTTGGCAAATACTGATCGTGAAAGGGCGTGATCTAACTGAACAACTTTCATTAAGTAAAGCTTTCAGGAAATGAAAAACAAATCGGCCTCTCCATACAAAATTGCATACTGGATTGGACAGTTTGTTTGGAGAGGCTGAATTCTGTTTTATTTCCTAAAAGTTATATCCACTAAAAGTTGTTCAGTTACGTTCACTATTCATGCCCTTTCAGTATTTGTCAACCTGTCGCTAACACTCTGTATATCAAGGTTTGAAATAGGTTTTTAATTGAAAACAATTAATCAATTAGAAGATAGAGCGACTTATTTTTTCAAACGTATTTTCAACTCGCTTTATATATATTGACAAATTGGTTTCAAATAATAACATTTTTCAAACCTTGATAGATCTCACCTAATTGTGTGTACAAGTTTTTGTCATAATGTACTTCGTAGTTTAGAAGTTATTGCAAAAGTAAGTTTGTATGGGAACTCATAGCTCCAGAGGACCCTTAAGGGACTCTGTGCAACTGCTTGTAAAAAAGATAATTTGAAAAGTCGTCCCTTAAAAGACTAAATTTCTTACAAAATCAGCATCTGCCAAAAACCGGTCAAGTGCCAGTCGGTTTCTACGCGAAGCAAGGAGGTCTTTCTTCTGAGGGTTTCTACTACCTGTCCACTATATGACATACCACAACCTTCGCGTCCACTCAAATCTGACCCCTCTCAATAGGAATGTACCTGCAACGAGAGCTCACCAGTGAGAAAAGTTGTTATATATTATGATTTTAGACTTTTTCCTTTGCCTGTGATTCTTGTCAAACATGATTCTAAGTCAACGGAAAGTACCATATAGGTTTCGGTTTGACAGACTGACAACAAACGGATAACAAAGGATTTCGTTTTTTTTTTTTTTGCGGTACGGAACCCTAAAAATTAGGTACTGAAATCGCACAAAAATCATTTCATGTAAAGTAGTAGGTTAAGTTGTAGATAGTAGGGTATGTTGCGTTTTTCATGAGTAGACTCAGTGGGCTTCGTCAGCAAAACCAATAAAAATTCACGCTGTATAAAGGGTGTAAGGGACGTTGTAAGTACCGAAAACTGAAAGTGCATGTTCAGTCAACGAAACTGAACAACTTTCTCAAAGATACCTACATGTTTGGGAAATTATTAAAAAAATGGCTTCTTCATATAAAATGTTCGATCAAAGTGAGAAATTTACATGGAAGAGGTAATTTTTTTTTCATTTCTAATGTTTGTTTTGCAAAATTGTTCAGTTTCGTTGACTGAGCACGCCCTTTTAGTTTTCGGTACACCGTTACATACACCCTGCATTAATGGTGGTAAGGAACCATCAGTGCGCCAGTCTGACTCGCACTTGACCACTAGTTTTTTCTTAATACCTAGGTATAAATAGGTATAAACTAGTTTCTAAGTAAATATACCTTCTAATTTTGTGCAAGGCCTTTGAAGGGTCGTTCCTACCAGTAGCTATTTCGATCGTCCATCAGACCTTAGTACCCTATAAAAACTCGGTTTTACAGCTCTAAGGGTTCGGGCCCTCGTGATAAAAAGGTTGGGTTAAGAGTATATGGGGTCCTAGAAAAAAAAGGTGTTTTTTCTGGACAGAAAAATAAAGTTTTCCACAGGATCTTACGACAAAATACGAGAAAATCATACAAAAAACTGGCTAAGTGCAAGTCGGACTCGCGTACCGAGGGTTCTGTACCAATAAGGTAAAAATACCGTCTTATTTATAGACACGGAAAGAAGAAGAAGAAGTTATAGATGCGCAGTCACGCAGAATGTATCAAAACGCGTGTTGGCTTTTTCTAAACTTATGGTAAATATTTGTAGTTGGATATAGTTGTTTATAATACTAGTTAAGTGCTTGGATGTGTTGGCAGTCAATAGTGTGGTTACTTAAGTTGTTTTCGTGGACAATACTACATTCCTCTTTCTCATTGGCTAGTAACGCAGCGTCCGAGTCCAGCCAATCGGAGGTCCGCGAGCACGATGCGAAGTTAGCTACATGTGAAGTTGGCTACATGTCGATGGTAGGGACAGATAATGATTGTAAAGTGAAAGGCAAGTCAGTCTGTCGATAGCTCTTAGCGTGTAAGATTGTGCTTTAATGTTATACTGTGTCTCGGTAAATAATAAATATATTTAAGGAAGGTGATATGGGTTTCACTTCTCGAACTAGCCAATAGTTCAGAAGTGGGACATTCGAGAATTATACCGATTCTCAAACCACGCCAACAAAAGTGGAAATTTACGTAAGTAAATTTTTGGTAACCAGAGAAAGCAATGAAGGCTAGATATTTTTTTTTCTTGAGTACTATCAAATCTTATATACAAGTGTTTCGTCTTATTTATTTATACTAGCTCCGCCCTGCCACGTGTTGCTGTGGCTCGGTTTAAAATTCTATAGAAAAAAAGCTTTAGTTTTTTCCTGAAATTCCTTTTTCTTTCTTGGTATATTTTTTTATTTTCCTAGAAACCACGATCACGATCAGTAAGTAATAACAAATCCATCTAGCCATTCCTAATTTATCAACGAACTGGTTTTAAAATTAAGTCATATTTTCATAGTATTTTTTTTTTGGTTCTCGTCATTCTTTTCCTTAATTTTTTTATATTCCTCGCTCGCTTGATTGCGTAAATACGCTTATTATTTCACTATTTCTATTTTTACATACACCTTCCTTAAAAATGTTTCATAATTTTGCGTTGCAAACAAATCACACGTTTTTTCTACTTATACATAAAACGGATTGTACCCGTCACCACAGATCAGATAATTTCAATGAAATGGCAGTAAAACAATAGTTGCTTTTGGTACGTAACCCAATTATAGTCTGCCACAAATTCTTGAGAATGAGGGTACTCAAAAGAGGTTAAATAAAAAAAAACCGGCCAAGTGCGAGTCGGACTTGCGCACCAAGGGTTCCGTACAAATCTGTAGGTATATAAGTAAAAGTTATGGTATTTTTATTGCAAAAAAAATATAAATAATGTAACATCGCTCATTTTAATAGATATAGTCACATTCAAGAATTCGAACGAAAAGTGTTTTCATTGTATGTGGGCTCCCAATTGGAATTTCGAAAGAGTCTGAGAGCAAAAAGAGGCTTGTTTCTTTTATGTATGATGCCATTTTTAGGCAGCTATCGAGCATCTGTCAATGTATGATCAAATATTTGTAAGTACAAATTAAGATAATATAAGGAAAAGGTGTAAATGGCTAGGCTACATAAAGCTAAACAATGCAAATTAGTTCAGACAGGTAAGTACTTTAAACCTAAAGTAATATTCATTAATATTCAAATACTTGGGTATTTAGGCACCTACCCGACAAATATAAAGATTGGGAAGGGAGCTGAAGTATCAGTACTTATTTTAGATTCTAATTTAATTTATTTCTTAGATATTTGTTTTTCGCTACCTACACAAAGCACGTAAAAACTTGTGAATAATACACAAGACTAATCTTCGAACCCCTAAATAGTTCTAATTACCCACGCACTAAATGGCTCTGTGTTGTATATTTCCTGATAGGATAGTGGTCCTAAAAATAAAAGCGTTGAGCTGTGATTCACACTACCTACTTGATTCAACTCTCATTCGTTTTAGTACCCACTACTAATAATTGGTAAATTTCTTAGGGTAAAATTTAAAGCCCTGGTAATAAAACACTTCTCAGCGTTAAGAATTAAAAAAAAACTGATGAATAGCTTGTAAATAAGTTATTAAAACAAGTTGGTGTTTTGTTTGTTACGTGTATAATCGCCACAAGTTTATTATAAACTTTAAGCGAATTTAATATATTTACAGGAAGATACAACTCATTTAATTGCGTTGTTAAATCAAATCTCGAAATAAGTGGACTTTTTTTTTAATGAAATGGTGCGTGTCCAAGGAGAAGTTGAAGTAGCAGTATACTTTCTGCCAAGGAGGGAGCCATAAGCGTACCCATTTGCAAGAGACCTCGATACTAAAATGTATGATTTTTTTTTATCCAAAGCCCAAACAATTTTTATCTTTGTCTGAGAAATATTTAATTTGGGACTAAATAAATGTATTACTACAGATTGTCTGGTAAAACAAACAATTTAGGGAAAAAAAATGGTGTTAAAAATATCGTACAAAACGACTATCACGGATCCTTTACGCTTCCTTTCTTATTATTTGTAATCTACACACAGGTAAAAGGAATATTTCCGTTTTCGAGTGTAGCTGAAACATTTGATTTTTAAAGATTTTATTTCTGACCGACTAGTCGGTCAGCAACTGCATACGTTTTACACTTGACCACACCGATGGAAGTCATATAACGCTATCCTGCTGTCAGGGTAACTTTTACCCGATTCGGAACGCAACCCTAAATGTGAAATAAAATCGGCAGAGAAAAATGAAGCCTATACATAAGATCAAACATGAAGCCTATACGAGTAAAAGATCTTCTACTCTTAATAAAATGGTAAAAGGTTTTTTTTATAATAGTTTGGATTTCGATCAACTTTGGAAAAAGTGCCTATCTAATACCTACTTTTTATTTATTTATTTTCCTTCGTAGAACGTCCAAATAGTTCTGTTCTCGATATAATTTCCTAAATGTGGACATTGTGCACAATTAAAACTTCCTACATGTGGAAAGTTGGGTAAATCATCCTAGTTCGGTAAGTAGTACTTTTTAAAGCAGGTTTTTCCGCGCAAGTGGGAACAAGACCAATAGGTCTAAAATACACAGAACTTGCCCTACGGTGGTGCAACAAACTGTAGAATACAGAGAATTGCTCGAGGTTAGAGTGTTATCTTTGACGTGTGGTTGACTGTAAATTTTTCTGTATTTAAGCGAAAATATCAATTACATTAAAAATCCGTTTCGGGAGTCTAGTAGATCCCGAAATTCTGATTATTCTGGAAGATGTAGGTTTACTTATCGTTTTTATCTCAACATACCTACATTTTAAACTTATTTCTTGTACAAGAATGTTTCCTTTTCGCCCTGCTTTACTCATGAATGAATGGAAACTTACAACTTTCACTTATTTTTATTTTCTCATTTTTTTTGCTCTTCCTAAAAATATCGATTAAATATTTCAGTCCATTAAATTTAATTTAATGATATAGAATAACGTAAATTCTATAAATACCTACATGAATTCAATGAAAGTTATGAAAAAAATATTTTGTACAAGATTATTAAAATATTTTTACTACCTATCTACTTGCTAAGTTCTGCGGTCTACCACTTTTAGATTTCGGTCATATACTTAACTTTCCGTAGCAAAATGGTGGGTGGATATCTCATTATAAAATTTGGCCGTGAAGTTATTTCAGATACCATTGGTGACTTGATG
Organism: Athrips mouffetella; assembly: GCA_947532105.1. Lineage (NCBI taxonomy): Eukaryota > Metazoa > Arthropoda > Insecta > Lepidoptera > Gelechiidae > Athrips > Athrips mouffetella. The sequence goes on from OX383965.1 coordinate 25,533,481, forward strand.
ACCTTAGGCCTTCTCAGCTCTATGACGAGGTTACCTAAGTACCTACCTGATACCAAAAAGTAATTTGTTTTATTTTCGCTTTGCAATTATACTTTTCCAAATCACCTGGAAAGACTATGATATGCAATATTATGCAACCTTGGTGTTTTAAATTTACTGTTGATAAGACAGAAAGTATTTTTTCAATAAGGAACAATAAGGTAAACTCGTATGAAGTGAAGCGAGCATGAGATGACTTCAATGCAGTATTTAATATACCGTATGGTGGATAGATGGAGTTTGGACATATACAGTCCTCCCTCGTGGTCCACCTGCGCCGTTTATATACAAAGCTGAATATAAAGTCCCATAAAAAAATCTTGAAAACTTTGGTATTTTAACAGTACTGGTCTGCATACCAACTTCATCCCTCAATCGTATATGTAGGTATATGCTTAGTAAACAGAAGATAACGAGGTCTTTATGGAGCTAATCCCTAACAAATAAATAATGAAAAGTTCACGAAAAGTATAAGACAATCTAGATGACCCTTAGAAATTTTATAGTGTAAATTAGAAGCTAGCGCTCCTTTTAACTTATCCGCCAAACTGAGTATTACGACGAGCTGTGGTCATAAAAAAAGGGCATTAGTTTATTGTGTTTGAAAGCATAAAAAAAATATAAAACCACTTTATAAATGGAGTCGAAAAATGATTCAAGTTTACTAAAGAAATAAAAAGTAAAGTAAATTAAGTATTCAGGTATATTCAATTCAACCCGGGAGCAGAAAACGACTGTTTTTTTTTTAATCGAGATTAATCTAACTAAGAAAGCATAAATTAAGATAAATGAAATCTTTTCGTGTGAAATAACGAAAGCTTAACCATGTAAATAGCTTAATTAACGCTGCAGCTTATGAAAGATGTGCCAAGTAGTGCTGATCCTCTTATCTACTTAAGACAATATCGAGGATGGAAAGCCAGGAGTACCCAGCTTTCAGGGCCGTGGTGCTTCATACCTATACAAACCCAGGGATGCCCAGGTCACAGGGCTAGAGTTCTTCATACTTATTCAAACCCAGAAGCGCCCAAGTCACAGGGCTGGGGTCCTTCGAACTTATTAAAACCAAGGACGATAATAAAACTGGTTAAAACCCAGGAGGGCCCAGGTCACAGGGTCGGGTTTCATCGTATTTATTTAAACCCATGAGGGCCCAGGTCACAGGGCCGGGGTTCATCGTACTTATTCAAACCCATGAGGGCCCAGGTCACAGGGCCGGGTTTCTTAGTATTTATTTTCAAACCCATGAGGGCTCAGGTCACCGAGCCGGGGTTCATCGTACTTAATCAAACCCACGAGTGCCCAGGTCACAGGGCCAGGGAACCCGAAGATCTTCGTACAAATTCAAACCTAAGGAGTACCTAGTCCACGGGGCCAGTGGTTTTCATACCTACACTCAGGGAGTCCGGGTAACATGGAACATGATTCACAACATTTCTGTTTTTTTCTTCTTACTCATGCGATTTGCACACTGCTATGAAACTTTTTCAAAAAAATATGTACATAGTTTTTAGTGCCCTCGCTGATAAAATTAATAATTTTGACTTTGAAAATGATTCACGTTCCAAATTACAAGCGCCAAAATAAACACCCGAATTCTGAAATTTCCCTTAGCCACATAGACGTCAAAAAAAATACACCGTGATTAATACAAAAGTACCTGGGCGACCGAGCTTCGCTCTACAATAGCCACTTCTACCTGACAATATCATCTGGTGAGCAAGCTATGCTACTCAACAACAGATGGCGCTGTAAATTTCTTTAACGCTCTAAAACGCGCAAAGAAATTATTAAAAAGACGGTGAAAACGAATTTTCCCAGACATAAGACCTAGCTACATCGATTTTTCGCCCCCGAAAACCCCTGTATAGTAAATTTCATCGAAATCGTTAGAGCCGTTTTCGAGAAACCGATTACAAATATATATTTAAATATTGCTCGTTTGATAGAATAAGATTTTGAAATAACATGAAATGTTGTGAATTGACACTCTTATGCATGTACTTGTACTAAGTACGGACCTATCATCACATCACACCACTTGTTGCCCCGTTTTTGGTTCAGAACTGATGTTAAGCTGCCTTCAGTCACATTTTCATCGATACGGACGAGACGACTCAAAAATAATGGACTTATCTTATTAAATTTATAAAATTCTTGTATCATCAAAACTTCGGCTTAAATCGCCAATAAGTAATTACTAAATTCTTGTATTGTGTATTGTGCGCCGTACGATATAACCATTCATGAACGTTCCATATTAAACTGATGTCCATGTTTCATACAATACAAAATTTTAGTTATAACTAAGTTCTTGTTATTATTTTGATATGATGTTTGTTTGTTTAGGTATGTTGGTTTAATATTGTTACTTACTTAAACTTGCGTTATGATTTGATATATTGTGATATTAACTTATGACATGTGAATATGTAGGTACAATCATTGCAGTTCTTTATGTCTTCTTATTGTTTTGATTATTATACGATATCTACATCATTTTGAATTTGAATTATAATTACTATTGTCGTTATTTTTATCATTAAAATAAAACAAAATAACTGGCTGTAACTACGCTTGGGAACTCGCGATACACTTTCATTTCATAATAAATATTCTTTATTGTACACAATAAAACAGAACAGTAGTGATAGAAGAGGTTCACAATGGCGAGCTTATCTCTATGAAGAGATCTTTTCCAGCCAACCTGAGTTTAGTGATAATATGATTTAATAAATTGTAAAAATCTTTTCTTTCACTACAATTTTAGAGAACTATTTACATTTCATGTTCTATTTTTGTTTTGTACATTTTGATTATTGTTATAGAATATTTTCCTCAAATAATTTCTATTGTTGTTTTTGCGTTTATTTTTGTGTTTGTATTTATTGTTTTGTAATATCGTTTCCTTATACTATCACAAGATATAAAAAAAGGAATAATGTATCAAGTAATTTACTGTAACCACGCGAAGGGACTCGCGCTTATCAGGACGGCCGAACTGTTGGCTTTTTCTAAACTTATGGTAAATATTTGTAGTTTTTGTTTTGTACATTTTGATTATTGTTATAGAATATTTTCCTCAAATAATTTCTATTGTTGTTTTTGCTTATATTTTTGTGTTTGTATTTATTGTTTTATAATATCGTTTCCTTATACTATCACAAGATATAAAAAAAGGAATAATGTATCAAGTAATTTACTGTAACCACGCGAAGGGACTCGCGCTTATCAGGACGGCCGAACTGTTGGCTTTTTCTAAACTTATGGTAAATATTTGTAGTTGGATATAGTTGTTTATAATACTAGTTAAGTGCTTGGATGTGTTGGCAGTCAATAGTGTGGTTACTTAAGTTGTTTTCGTGGACAATACTACATTCCTCTTTCTCATTGGCTAGTAACGCAGCGTCCGAGTCCAGCCAATCGGAGGTCCGCGAGCACGATGCGAAGTTAGCTACATGTGAAGTTGGCTACATGTCGATGGTAGGGACAGATAATGATTGTAAAGTGAAAGGCAAGTCAGTCTGTCGATAGCTCTTAGCGTGTAAGATTGTGCTTTAATGTTATACTGTGTCTCGGTAAATAATAAATATATTTAAGGAAGGTGATATGGGTTTCACTTCTCGAACTAGCCAATACGCGCGAGTCTGAAAATGACGATTTTTTATTATTTGTTGTTATTCTATAGCTTATACAACGTGTTAATGGAATAAGCGAAACCCTCATACACCACAACTGATTGTACAAAAAAAAATCCATACCCGTAAAAAAAAATCTTAAAAAAAGTTTTTTTTTTTCGAGATATTGTTATTTTAAAGTTTCATCATTATTCTAGTTTCTTCGTTGTTCTAGTCCGAGCGCTCCGCGCCCGCCACGCTCACTTCCCTCCCCTCGTCGCGCTTATGAACCGCGGGGCGCCACGCCGCCAGCGCGCGTATCCACAGAAATATTTAGAATAGAAGCGGCAAAAATTTAAATAATAAAAATAAAATAAAAATACCCCTATCAAAAACCCGTGAAATTGATTCTACACTCGATTCTGAACAAACGATTTTCTCAGTTTCGCTTATTCCGTTAACACGTTGTATACATGCACTTTATACTTATTAATTTTCTCGTTTGTAAATGTCCCTGTTTTGACATTGGAAATGTCTTTTCGTTCGTTCTAGTATAGGCCCTGATTTCACGAAAAAGTGCGATTCCCTTATATCTCGGAGAGTTGTGAAGATATGATATTCCAAAAAGGCTCGAAAGACGGGTATTCACGAGAGCTGTAAGACGCAAAAAGAATTATTCAATAAAATCAAAAACTAAAAAGTTATGGCTGAAATATTGAAAAAAAAATTCAATTCCTTCCGATTTTTTTATTTTGGCGCTCAATATTTTGGAAACGATGAATGATATCGAAAATTTTAGAAAAACTCCTCTGGACAATTTAGTCAGCTACAATTTGAGCCTAAAACAAAGACGATCAGGGTAAGGGTTTGCCCTGTAGCCTAACCTTTTTATTATTGCAAGCTTTTATTAAACTTGCCTTGTTAGTGTGGGAGAAATCTAGTAACAGAATTTTAGACCAGTTGTCGTTATTCCATCCGGCTGAAATTTGGCATACTTATGTAAGTTAGGTGACAATACAATGTTATGGTATCATCGAGCTGGTCTGGTAATGGAGATGGAAGTTGGCCATAGGAACTTCTAAACGGAACAACGTAACCCCGTCAAGTTTGGTTTAGTTGGATTTGTCGTTTCAAGTACTCTGGTCTCAGATGATCACCAGAGTCCTGATGATAAAATCAGAAGGTGGCCAGAGGAACTCCACTCGACAAGCTCGTCGAATTTGGGTTCGTTAGATTTGTATTCCCAAGTACTTTGGTCCCAGATGATGATCAGGCACCACATGATGGAGTCAGAAGGGGGCCATAGGAACTAATAAATTAAACGGGATAGACCCGTCGAGTTTGGGTTCCTTTAGACTTGTATTCCCAAACACTTTGGTCCTAGATGATGGTCAGGGTCCAGATGATGAAGTTGGAAGGTGGCCATAGGAACTCTTAAACTGAACAAGATAGACCCGTCGTGTAAGGGTTCGTTATATTTGTAGTCCTAAGCACTTTGGTCTCAGATGAATATCAGGATCCAGATGATGGAGTTGGACGGTGGCCATAGAAACTCATAGAATAAACAAGATTGACCAGTCATGTTTGGATTCGCTAAACTTGTATTCCAAAGCACTTTGGTCTCAGATAATGGTCACAGTCCAGATGATGGAGTTGGACGGTGGCCATAGAAACTTCTAAAATAAACAAGATAGACCCATCGTATTTGGGTTCTTAAGATTTGTATTCCCAAGCACATTGGTTTCAGATGATGATCACGGTCCAGATGATAGAGGTGGACGGTAGCCATAGGAACTCATAGAATAACCAAGATAGACCCGTCGTGTTTGGTTTCGTTAGATTTGTATTCCCAAGAATTTTGGTCAGAGATGATGATCAGGGTACAGATGATGGAGTCGTAAGATGGCCATAGGAACTTCTATACTAAACAAGATGTGTTTGGGCTCGTCTGATTTGGGTTAGCAAATACTCTAAACTTTCCAGGGTTTAAAGATAGAACTGGAAATTAGACGAAGCTACTTTGTTATAAACGTTGCCATCCTATACAGTTTCAGCTTGTTTGTGATTGGTGATTTAACGAAAGGTTTAGCGAACAGTGCCATTGGATACGTGACTAAAAGAATTTGACCCAGCTGTCGGTGAGCACAGCTTTACTATCAATCCAGGTAGAGTTTGGCAGTGACGGTATTCACATAATTTCACCAATTAAGACAAAACAAATAAGTTGAAAATAAAATATAAATAAAAATCTTTTTTAAAAACAAGCTTTTATTAAAAAATTCAATTGTACCAAAACTTCAAAATTGTACGTTACTGTTAAGGCTGAAAATGAGGCAATCATCGCCCGAGTGATATTGGATGGCCGAGGCGAAGCCGAGGGCTTCCAAGTCAACAAGGACGATAGGTAATTGCCATTCGGCCGCAACTTGGATAGTGCTTTTCTCCTATTTGTGAGGAAACAGAAAACAAAGTTAAAGAAATAAATCAAGTCTTTAGTCTTCTTCTTAGCGTGTTTACGAGCAAATAGGAGAAAATAATTTTATGCAAAAGTCGTGCTATATTATCGGTATTTATATGTTAGTTATGTAGATAAATATAATAAAATAAATCGATCAAAATCATGCATACAACTTTATAATATTCAATGGCATCCAACGATTTGAAAGCTTACAATACACAAATAAAAAAGGAGGAATTATAACTATAAAAACTTCATACCCAACACAAGCTTTCAAATCGTTTGATGCCATTCAATATTATAAAGTTTTATTATATGCATGATTTCGGTCATATTTATTTATCTATATTTATTTATTTATTTATTTATTTATTTAATATTCGGGTGACCAACAGTATTACAGACAGAATAATAAGGTAAATAGGCATCAAAAAAGTTTTATTAGTTTGTACGAAATTTTAAAAAATATGTCTTCCACGTCAATGTCGAGTTGTCCCCACTGCCCTGGCTCCACTCGTCTATTTAAGCCTCGTGGTCTTAAAACACACATCGGGCGCATGCATAAGGGTATTCTACAGCCACCACACCCACCGCACGTACCTCAACGTGTGGCCATGGTGTCGCCTGGGCCCTCGCCTCAACAACCTCATCGTTACACTTTGGAGGATCTCGCGTCGCTCAGGAAAAGTACTCCTATTCTGCGGCACATACCTAAGGGGGCGAGGAGTTCGGCGGCGGGTAAACTCTGCGAATTAATCACCAACTGCATTGCTTCCAATGGTGTTGATGAGTGGTGTGCCCTTTTGACTTTTTCATATTGTGCCTTCAAAAGACCCAACAAGGAAGGTGCCGGTAATATGACGTCTAAAGTGAAGGCGAACATCAATTCCTTAGAATGTGGCACCCACGTTGATGTGACGGGGCCTGGACCTCGGTCACAATCCATTTTGAGGACCATCGAGAGCAAGGTTCATGAGGGTGACCTGAGGGGGGCTGTTCGGTTGTTGGTAGCGGATGATACATTTACGCAGGGCCCTGAGGCGCTTGCCGCTTTACGCTTAAAACATCCGCCTCCCTCTCGCCCACTGTCTTTCCCGCCCGATCCGGATAGTTCCATTACGCCCCCTGTGGCGAAAGTAGAGGACGTTTCACTGGCCCTGGCGTCGTTTTATAGCGGGTCCGCCGCGGGCTTAGACGGGATAAGGCCGGGTCACTTAAAGGAGCTGACGTCTGGCTCAGCGGGTGACAATGGCCCGCGCCTTTTAGAATGTCTTACCCGTCTATGCAATTTTCTGCTCAGTGGACAGCTGAATAAGGAGGTCTGTCCTTATTTATATGGAGCCTCACTTTGTGCCCTATCTAAGAAGGACGGCGGGGTGCGGCCTATAGCCGTGGGCAGTACTTTTCGGCGGCTGACTGCCAAGGTTGCATGCCGGGCTGTAAGGGAGGAGTTGTCAGAACACCTGCAGCCGCACCAGCTGGGGTTCGGCACCCCCCTCGGATGCGAAGCAGCAATCCATGCTACACGTGCGTTTGCAATGGGTGCTGAAAACTCCGGTTGTGTCATAGTTAAGCTGGATATTAAGAACGCGTTTAACACACTGGAGAGGGACGTTCTACTGCACCAGGTTCGAGAAAAGATACCCTCTTTGTATCCCTTCCTGCATCAGGTTTACCTTGCTCCTTCCAACCTTTTCTTTGATGGCACTCAGATCTCGTCTCAAGTTGGGGTTCAACAGGGGGACCCACTTGGACCGCTTGTTTTCAGCCTCGCCATCCATGAGATGATTGTGGAATTAAAATCACCGCTCAACCTCTGGTACCTGGACGATGGTACTATTGGTGGTACACCAGAGCAAGTAAAGCAAGACATCGTTAATTTGGTGCCGCGTCTTAGAGAGGTGGGGCTGGAAATCAATGCGGCCAAGTGTGAGATTTTCCCTTGCAGTTCACAGGCCTCTTTAGAGTGCACTCATTTTTATTCTTTTCTTCCCGGCCTTAAGGAGTTATCTCCTGCATCTTTTTGCCTCTTGGGCTCGCCGATCTTCCCTGATGCAGTTCCGGAAGCTATATTGGATCGAAAGAGAACTCTCACCGCAGCGCGTGAACGTCTCCAACATCTACCAGCCCATGTTGCGCTTACACTCTTGCGCATGTGCTTCGCAGTGCCAAAAATAACTTATTTGTTGCGCACTGCACCAACTTGGCTGTATGGTCAAGAAGTCTCCTCCTTTGATGGCGAACTCAGATTGACGGTCGAGAGTATTCTTAATGTCGCCCTCAATTCCGATCAGTGGCGCCAAGCTGCTTTGCCCATCCGATATGGTGGTTTGGGAGTGAGGTGTGCACGGGATGTCGGCCTGCCAGCCTTTTTGGCGTCTGCGCATGGGGTAGCGGGTTTGGTCACTTCTATTTTGTCTTCCAATGGTGATCAGGTCAGTATCCCTTTTGCCGCGGATGCCTTAACGGCTTGGTCGGCCTGCAATTCGGGCGCCGTTGCTCCCAAGATTCCGCGTGTGCAGCGTTCCTGGGATGATATCGGTGCCAAACTAATTCTCGACCGTCTTGCGGAGGGGGCCTCAGGTGCTGACTTGGCTAGAATCAAGGCGGTGTCACAGTCAGAATCCGGAGCGTGGTTGCAGGCGCTGCCATCACCTCACCTGGGCACGTTACTCGACGATAACTCTTTGCGGGTGGCCGTTGCTCTCCGCCTGGGCTGCGATGTTTGTGAGCCACATAGATGCATCTGCGGTTCCATGGTGGAGGCCAACGGTCACCATGCTATGAGTTGCTGTCGCTGCTCAGGGAGGTTTCCGCGTCACCACGCTCTCAATGACATCGTCAGGAGGGCACTGATTTCCGCGAGCGTCCCATGTGTCCTAGAACCTCCTGGCCTTAGTCGAACAGACGGTAAAAGGCCAGATGGGTTGACGTTGGTTCCTTGGGCGAAGGGGCGTTGCCTCCTTTGGGACGCTACGTGTGTCAGCACCTTCGCTCCTAGCCACTTAAGCCGTACGTCGTCGTCAGCTGGTGCAGCCGCCGAATTAGCCGCTCAAAAGAAAATGGAGAAATATGCGGCCCTCTTGCCGCAATATATATTTGTACCACTGGCAGTGGAGACGACAGGGTGTTGGGGCTCCGACGCAAAATGTTTTGTCTCCGAGATCGGCCGGCGACTTCGTGAAAAAGGGGGCGACTCCCGCTCAGGATCGTTCCTGATGCAAAGGTTAGCCGTCGCCATTCAGCGCGGCAATGCAGCTAGTGTAATGGGCACCTTTGCACCGGGAACGATTAGGGGCGGGTTATTTGATTAATTTTTGGACAATTATTTTTTATGCTATTTGTAATTTTTGCTGTTAGTATTAAGGATATTTTTGACATTTCTGTAAGTATATTGACATTTTATTTATAATATAACTAATATTATTATATTATTATATTTATTTATCTATATAACAAATATTTACCATAAATTTTTTTTATATTAGAACAACTTATTTTTTAAAAACGTTTTTTTATTAATATTTAATGATTTTTTTTTTTTATTCCTTAGTTTCATTTCCAATGTGCGCGATAGTCGTGTAAGGCACGAAATCTGTGAATTTTTATAATAGAGCTAAAACAAACATCGAGCAAAAATCGCGTAAAAAAAACACGTTTTTAGAAGGGGAGCTCCCCTTAATTTTTTTTTAGTATTTGTTGTTACAGCGGAAGCAGAAATATATAATCTGTGAAAATTTCAAAGGTCTACCTATAACGGTTCATGAGATACAGCCCGCTGTTCTAAATTTACAAATTAGCGGTTCTGCCATCCTCTGATCAACTCTTCACCCAACTCTGTGTACAAACAACTTTCACCTAGACGAGTATACATATTTTTTGTATTTCCGTAATCCCTCTTTTCTCACATCCTCTTTTTAAGCGTTTTAAAATTTTTGTTTACTGACACAGTATTTTGCACATTACACATTAGATTAGCTTTAGTTTTTATGTAATTTTCTTATGTTTTTTATTTTGTAATTAAGTATAATTTTGTTTTTTTATATGTTTTTGACCATCTGAACTTTTAAAAATGGTTCCAGCTGAAAATCAGCGCCTTAGCCCTTGGCTTTGGCATGTGCTGAGCTGGAGGCCAATTGAGCTGTTTTTTTAGGGTTCCGTACCTCAACAGAAAAAACGGAACCTTTATAGGATCACTTTGTTGTCCGTCTGTCTGTCTGTCTGTCTGTCAAGACCCTTTATCTCACGAACGGGTAGAGGTATCAAGTTGAAATTTAAACCATATATTTGGGTCTATAAACCACACAAGATCTGAAAATTTCAATTTTTTACAATGAAGCAACCAAAAGATATCATTTTATGTCCTGATCTCCATACATTTATGCACTAAGGCAAAACCTATAGGGTACTTCCCGTTGACCTAAAATTATGTAATTTGGGAAGAACCTAGGTCTTACAGTACAAATAAAGGGAAAAGTCTGAAATCATTAAATATTAAAAAAATTCTTACAACTAATGGTAACCAATTGAGGTGAGCTCCCGTTTGAAGAACATTCATATAAGAGAGGGGTCAAGTTGAATTTGATTTTTGTTTTAGTTCTATTTTAAAAACGGGAACACTTACAAACTTGAAAATTGGTACGTGTATAGTGCATAAGCTATAAAATAACAACAAATAATAAAATTTGGTTAAGCGCGTGTCGGACAAAAAATGGAGCACATTAACATACTGAAATTTCAACTAATACAATTATGATTATGTGGTCGTACGGAACCCTCGGTGCGTGAGTTCGACTCGCACTTGGCCGGTTTTTTTAATCTGTTTAAACTTATGTTTTTCTTTTTTGAATGCTACATAAATATTATTTATTTCTTCTTCTTCTTTCTTTCTGACACACAGACAAACAGACATCGGAGGTATATTTATAGAAAACCGTTTTTCACCCTTTGTTTTCACACAGTTTATTTATTCATGAAAATAATATGAATCTTATAGACATAATATTCCTTGCTCCATGTCGAATTAAAAAAAAAACACTAGTGCGGTAATATTATGGAAAAAGCACACATGTCTTATTAATAAGATGAATTATGGACCTTAATTCAGTGCAAATAGATCTGTTTTATGAGCAAATGTGTTGAAAATGTTATTTTAAGAGGGTTTTTAATTTCTTTTAATTTCGTGTGTCACATTTAGGAAGTGTTACAATGTTCCTTTGGATAAACGGTTTGTTACGCTAGCAAGATAATAAATGCAATAACACTCTGTATGTCAAAATAATATTTTACCCTCCCACCTTTTAAGTCTTGATATTGAAATTGGATACTTTACTTCGCAAGAACTTTGTTCAGTAATTTTTATTCCGAAAATTTTTAACTTATCTGGTTTTAGTATGGATGAATTTCCTATCTTTTTTAAATTATTCTCTTTTTTAAAAATCTCTTTAGCCGTGCGCATAAAACAATGTAGCATGTCTTTTTTACCCGACTAAGGCAAAACGGAGAGTTATGATTTTGACCGGTAAAAATGTATGATTATAATAATGTATGTATGTTTATATGTATGTATGTTGATCTATTCCCTCATAACTTCTAAATTACTCATCGTAATTTGACAAATTAGGTGTCGTTAGAAGCGTCTTGATCATCCGCTGGTTACAGGATGTAAGAAGTCACATTAAATTGTATGTGGCGCCCTCTAGAGGAGATTAAGTGGAGCACGAAAAATATTTTTTTCATGATACGGTGTTGGGTATCAAATGAAACATTTAAAATATTTGTATATTGTTAGCCTCATAATTAATTAAAATAAAAAATAATAAAAATTTGTTCAATAAAACTAGAACCCGACGACTACTGGCAAATCTTGCTCTAAAAAGTATGAAATAAGAAAATATTGTCATTTGAAATTGTTATGTATAAACTATGATATTTAGTAAATATTTACAGTGATGTTCAGATAATAGCCGTGGTCATATTATGAAGCCTACCCTAAAAATACAATCAAAGGGTTTAAATAGAGCAAAGTGACATAATAATATAACCACAGCTATTATCTGAGCATCACTATGAATATTTATTAAATAAATACCATAGTTTACACATAACAATTTCAAGTGACAATATTTTCCTGTTTCATATCTTTTAGAGCAAGATTTGACAGTAGTCGGGTTCTAGTTTTTGTTAAACAATTTTTTTTTAACTTTTTTATTACAAAAAAAAACTACGTTTATTTTATTTACATTCTATTTTGCCGGTTTGATATTTTGATAAAATACCTCGATACCAAACAAGAAACTTACTCATTCCACGTAATTACAAAGAAAATTTCAGAATTCACAGCTTGCGATTACAGTTCAATAAAGTTAACAATTATTACACCAGTTTCATTCCTTTCCTACACAGGGTGGGCTACTTCAGTATTTACACACGCACCTGTTATTAAGGTTTTGGTATTTACATAGAGCGATTGCCACCTGACCTCGGCAGCCCACAAGGGATGCCCGAGATGTTGGCAGGTCCTACTTGTACCAAGGTCTTTGTATACATACATACAGGGAAGACTATGTATACATCCATACAGGCGTTGCAATCGCTCAATCCATGAAACTGAACAAATTTCCCATAGAAACATAGGTCGAAATAGAAAAAAACCGGCCAAGTGCGAGTCGGACCCGCGCACCGAGGATTTTGTACCACTAAGTAAAAATACCGGACGCCAAGTCGCGCAGAAATGTTTTAAATACGTGCGAGTCCGACTCGTACTTGACCTGTTGTATTATTTGTTTTTTTGCTCCCTGCTTATGCACTATAAATATACCAATTTCCGTTTTTGCGATAGAGGTAAAACAGAAAATCGAGCGCAAATCGCCAAAAAACACGTTTGTAGTAGGGAAGCCCCTTAATTAGGGTTCCGATACCAAAATGGTAAAAAAAAGGAACCCTTATGGTGCCGCTCTGTCTGTCTGTCTGTCCGTCTGTCTGTCACACCTCTATATCTCAGCAACCACTTATGCTATCAACCTGAAATTTGGAATAGTTTTAGAATATAGTTGCCCAACTTAATTGCACAAGAAAAAATTTTGAAAAAAGTATGATTATTAATATAAAGGGGGCCAAAATAGGGGGGGCCAAATTTCAAATTGTCGCTACTAGGTCGAGTGGGGTATCATATGAAAGGGCTTTACTTGTACATTTTAAAATATATTTTATATTTTTTAAAATTTCTTAGTTTTAAAGTTATGATGAAAAATGTCAAGAAAAATACCATTCCCCCCCCCTTATCTCCGAAGTTTGAGTAAGGAAAAATCTGAATTAATTACAGTTGACAGAAGTTTATATAAACTTTACAGCAAAAATAAAACGATCTTTCTAAGTTGCACAGTTTTTCAGAAATCTGCAAAAAACCTTTACAAACAAATTTAGTTTTGCGGTCCTGAAAATGGACTTTATTGCTTCCAAAAATACTATAGGTATATCGGAACCCTCGGCGCGCGAGTCCGACTCGCACTTGACCGGTTTTTTATTTTATTTTATTATTTGTTATTATAGCGGCAACAGAAAGACACAACCTGTAAAAATTTCAACTGTCTATCTTCGGTTCATGCGATACAACCCGCTGACAGAAGACGAACATCGGAAGCATATTAATAGGGTCCCGTTTTTTCACCTTTCGGGTAGGGAGGGACCCTAAAACACCGAAGCAATTTCTATATAATAAAATAAAACGTGTTTTGACCTTACTTGGGGAAACTTATTTAGTTTCAGTGTATAAATAAAAAATAAATTACTGTTTCAAATTCAGGAAAGTCTTTTCACACCCCGCATAGATAAATAGCGTTTGTATAGCTGCGGCTGAAATTCAGTACCTACTTACTTTCTGGTCTGTCTGTCTGTCTGGTCCGTGGCTTAGCTCAAAGACCCTTTGAACTAGATATTTCTAATTTAATACGGGTATACATTTTATCCACGCCGACATGGGGGTAAAATAAAATCTTAAAAGAAAAATAAAAAATCGTAAAAAAACTACGGAACCCTATACTGCGCGTGGCCCAACACGCACTTGTCTGGTATTTTTTTATAGTCAATGGGCTTGCTCTTGACCCCGATCTAGTCTTGAGGACAGAGATGAGGTCGACGATGGGACGAGGTTGCCCAGAAGAAGCCTATTCACTCGCGACTTGAATACATTCGGGTTATATGACTTCGGGAACACCGACGCAGGCAGAGAATTTCACTCTTTAGCCGTACGCATTATAATAGATGTTTCAAACCGCTTTGTGCGAGTGTGTTGAATATCAACCAAATGTGGGTGCGATATCCTGCAGTGCGTATGGACTCTCGATGGTAGAAGGGGGATGGTGGATTAAGCTCGTGGAGTTCTTGAGCACACTCTCCGAAGTCGTGCAGTGGCTTCCTGTCCGTAGTGAACGTAATTAAAAAACTTTTCGCCGAGCCGAGGACGATATCTATTATTTTCGACCTAAGTACTCAATGTTCTAGTACGGGCGTATTCTGAAGGTTAACTTTTGTCTCGATTTTTGAAGAATTATCTGTGGAAAAACTCAGAACAAACTCGGTTTCTTTAAAGAAAACGTCAGCTGACCGGTACAATCACAGCAAGGAGGTCCGAAATCTTTGGGTACAATGAGCGAAGCAAGGAGGTCTTTGTTCTGAGGGTACAATAAAATAAGAATTTGGTTTTTATAGGATTGTACCAAAAAGTTTAGTTTTGCCACGAGTTTACTATAACCCTGTTTAGAATATAAGTGAAGTTATTGAAGTGTCAGTTTGGGCTCCATATCAAGCCCCTGAAAGGTTTTACAAGTATCCCATAAAACCCTTTACTGTCCGTGAATAAAAATAATGTGTCGTCGTAAATTTAAATTATCTGAAAATAAAATGTGGATTAGAAATATTAGAATCAATCATTGAATTTGATTCTCAAATGAGGACTATTTATGTGACTCGTGATATTGTTGAATGAGATATTAACGTTCAGTACCTGGTCGACCGAGCTTCGCTCTCAACATTAAAATATCATCGGGTGAGCAAGGTATACTACTCGCTAACAGATGGCGCTGTAGGTTTCTGTCTAATACGCGGTTTTTTTTTAAAATGCTTAAAAACTCGAGCAAAATGATTTTTCCCAGACATGAGACCTAGCTCCGGATACTAAATTTCAACAAAATTGTTAGAGCCGTTTTCCGAGAAACCGATTAGAAATATATACCTATATATATTTATATTTATACAAATATATCTCGTTTAATAATAGGTCTTTACCTATGAAATTGCCGTTTTGAATGGCGAATTTTAGGTAAACTCAATTTTCAGTACTAACATTTTTGCATTTTTCTGAGGAATTATATATCCAATTTTTTTATTGAGCATTATTGGGAAGACATTAAGCTAACGGAAGCTTAAATTTAATTTTCGAAAAATATCATCTGTAAAAAAATATAACAAATCTAATGATGAAATCGGACGACATTTAACGATCGATTTTCGAACCTTTAATTTTATATATCAAACTAAAAATAAAAACTTTATTTTATGCGTAAATTGATAACCTTGAAGTCAACTTTCAAATATAAGACAAATGAAAAAATATATTGCATTAGAATTATAGGAATTATGATATAATTAATCTGTAAGAAAATTGCGGCAATTTCATAGGTAAAGACCTATTAGTATAGGATGTAATTAGCATAACTACCTGGTTGAAATTTCAAAGTTGATGCGAGCTTAAATCTTGGCCACGATCGCAATTCTTCAGAACGGTTTTAGCTCACATTTCCATTACAAAGAATCCCCAAAAACGTGCCGCGCCGGTTCGTTTTGTTACATTACGAGGGGTGTTCAATAAGTAGTGAGAATGAACAACATTTTGGTTGTATAGTCTTTTGATGTTTATTAGTAGTGTTTGTTTGTTTGTGAGTATTGATAGTTTATTTCAGTACAAGGGTGATACTAAAAACTTGGGGCACAATATGTAGAAACGTATAAATAATGAGCTAAATTCAGTGAGTCAATTCAGCAAGCAACTTGAAAATTGTGGACAATGAGAGTTTCTGCAGAAGCCATTCACCAAGCCGAATTAAACAAGTGAACCACTCACTTATTAATCTAAACTGACAGTCTAACTTCTGTTTGTTCCCCAACGCCAAAGGAGAAACAGACACTGAAGCTAAATCGAAGAAATGAATCCCATACGTAGAGCTATGGTAGGACCAAAAAGAAAATTTGATTTTTTAAAAGGATCGAAGCTTCAGAAAACTGCGAGATTCCGAGTTTGAGGAGATGTTGAGCTACGTAGAAAAGTGCATAATAAATTTATTAATAGTAGTTTATTTTCTGGGTCATTCCCACTACTTGTTGAACGCCATAGTATAGTAGATTATATAACAAGGCAGCAAAATTGTATATTTATGGAAAAGGCACAGTATGGAATCCAGAGCCGAGTGAAAAATTCTTAAATAGAATCCTGAACGTATAAATAGGCCGAGTGTGACACTCTGTTGCAAATAAAAATAAATGTTTGTGTAATTGGATGGACGTGGAAAAAAAAAGGTTCAAAATTTAAAAGGCATAATAATAAATGCTATCATTGAACAAAAATAAATAAACAATTCGGATTTTGTTTATTCGTACATAGAATACTACTGGCCAAAATTTCATACAATATTTTTGTCCGATCTCGTTGGTCGCGGAACCACAGAATGTGGGTATTACTCGTATGCGGAACAAGGAGGTTTTAGCCCACGCTATGATGCGGAACTCTGACGAACATTCATATTCCTTGTATAAAAAAAGCTACTTCGACAAACCAGTCTTTTTTAATACATACATAGAAAGAAATACTTTATTCATGTGTTTCTAAAATCTTCTTTCCAGATTGTTCGAAGAAAACCAGGATCTCCTGGATATGTTTGAGAAATTCAGACAATGTCGAACGAAGGAGGAACAAATCAACTCCATGGAGTTAGCTGAACACGCCAACAACGTGATGAGTACGCTGGACGAGGGGATCAAGACCCTCGATGACCTGGACAACTTCTTCCAGTACATCCACCAGGTCGGCGCCAGTCATAGAAGAATACCTGGCTTCAAGGTTGAATACTTTTGGGTACGTATTACTTTTTGGATGTGGTCTCTCTGCCTACTTTTTTGTATTATCGATGGGCTTATTCTTGACCTCGATCTAGTCTTGAAGACAGAGATGAGGTCAACAATGGAACGAGCTTGTCCAGAAGAAGCCTATTCACTCGAGACTTGAATAGATTCGGGTTATATGAACTTGGGAACACAGACGCAGGCAGAGAATTCCGCTCTTTAGCCGTGCGCATTATAAAAGTTGTTTCAAAGCGCTTTGTGTGAATGTGCGGAATATCAACTAAATATGGGTGATATCCTGTGGTGCGTCTGGACTCTGGAGATGGTGGAATAAGCTCGTGGAGCTCTCTCCGAAGTACAATCTGTAGAAGAACCGACAGACATGCAACTTTGCGACGGTGGGCCAGACTGTGAAAATTGGTTTTCACCCGGTTTGGTTTTACCCCAAAAGGAAACAGTGTTTACCTTTTTGGGCCAAAGTTTACAACAGAATAGGAATCTGTGCGCGATGCAAAAACCAGTGCAATTTTTAAGAATAGTCAATCGTAAATTAATTAAATAATAATGAGGAAATTATGAAGCTTGTTTTGCTATAAATATCTTTTATACCAATCATTGTTATGTACAAAATGGTTTTAAATGTTAAAAATTACTAGTTTTTTTTTTAACTATGTTAGTGCTTACTCTTGACCTCGATCTAGCCTTAAGGACATAGACGAGCTTGCCTAGAAGAAGCTTAAATTAATTATTTTGAAAAACTGTTAATATGCCTAAAATTAATATTTTATATAATATTGTTTTGACTTAAAACTGCTTAAAACATTACTGCAATGGATGACAAAAAAGGGTATTGAAGGACGAACCGTGATAATGTGGGCAGAGGCGTAGCCGAGGTCTACATGCGTGAGTCCTTCAATGCCTGGTTGAGGTCAAGGCTTGTATAGTACTTTTCTCAATATGGCGCGGAAATTCAAATTAAGTTTAATTCAAACAAAAACTTTCTACTTACCAATATAATATATTATTATATATTTTCTTTGTTTCCATCGCAGTTCTTCATTTTCATATTATATTTAATCTGTTTGTTTATTTAATTTTTTCAAGTAATTTAAGGCTTTCTTCTTGCAAGCCAGTAGGAAATTTAATTAAAATCTTTGATAAGTTACCTCCTTGGTTGTTATGCTTGGATTACTTCCTTTGTTGTTATGTTATGATGTGATAAGTGACCTCCTTCGTTCTGACCCTTTGATAAGGTACCTCCTTGGTTGTTATGCTTATAGGCTCATTCGAGTTTTAAATAACTAGATCAAAGAAAAAACCTCGCTGCGCTCGAACTAGACCAACTAGACAGATATGAGTTTTCATCACAGAATAATAATAATCTAGTTTTCATAGTAATTTAATAATTGATTTTTATACTAACATTGCCGGGAGCTGCTCGCGAGTATTTAACCAGTACTATTTTGATTTACCTCGAAGAAGGTTGTCATAATAACGATCGTATTTCGAAGCAATGATATTACAATATTTCGAAGCATGTTTGAGAAAATGTTATTAATGAAATTTTCATTTTCGAAGAGCCGTGATCACCGTGATGCTATGTTTGTCTGTATGTACGTATAAACAAACATTACCTGTTAGGCATAGTTAAAAAAAAAGTTTTTCTCATTAGTAACATGGAGTCAATGTTGTGGGTTTCACGATTATTTATTTTTTTATGTCTACTTTATAAGTAATACTTATTGTGAAACTGTTTGTTGACCTTAATAAATGAAAAAAAAAAACAGGTTTATTTTTGGATCCCCATACAAATTTTTGTATGTTATCCAGAAAACAAAACTGAACAACTTCCTCAAAGAAACATGGGTCGAAAAACAAAGAAAAAATTGGTCGTCCCATACAATATTGCCTGCGCAAGGTTTGTATCAGAAAAAAGTTTCGTTTCCTGACCAATGTTCCTTTGTGAAATTGAATAAAAAATAACACGATTACAAGAGGCTCAGCAGACGAGGACAAAAAGTCCGCGAGTCAGATCTTTTCAAAATTCGTTAACAATATTTAGTGTTTGATTGTTAATTTACATACCATATAATTTACCTTTTAAGTATTTTCTATTATTTTATTATATCAAGAATTTTCTTCGTTTACTTATATTGAAAGGTACTAAGGTTTTTCAGTTTGATTGTTATTTAGATTAAAGCGTCGTTTAATTTTAAAATTAACAAGTTTTAATTTTTCATTTTGTTAACACTGGCAAATTTACGCAACACTGAAGAATAAAGGTCGAAATACGAAAAAGAAATAACTTTTCTCGAAACTAAATTAGCTGAATGTGAATTTTTTATGAGAGATCAAGTTTTTTCGTATTTTGGCACATCTAGGTAATATTTATTAATCAAAATATATTATAAAAGAAAGTGTACAATGTGAGTGCCGCTAAAACTCAGAAACGAGTCCCAGTACGATCAAGGGAATTGCATGGTGTGGTAGCCCTCTTTTCCCCATCCATGAAGAAGGTTTCCGTTTATAACCGAAGAGCGAAAAGAGTGCTTTTAAGGATATAAGGGCTAGAAGTTTCGAACTCTAGAAATTACTTGAACCTTCAAGAGCATTCTAGAACCACTCGAAACATTTTGAATAGTCTAATAACGGATTTGGAATAGGCTAGACTATTCGGAATCACCTCAGAAGATTGTAAGGGCTGGAAGTTCTAGCTAGAACAATCCAGTATAATCGAGAGCATTTCACAATTTCCAGAATATCCCGGAATGTTGCCTGGAATGTTCGGTTACATTCCAGATCACTGTGGAATATTAGAGAACACTCTCGAATTTTGTGGAATGTTCTGGAGCATTACGGACCATTCGACGTATTCGATTATTCTAACTCTCACTGTTAAATGTTCAGATTGTGTCGTTGTCTGATCATATTCAGTTTGTGGGTGTCGGAAGACGCGACTAATGGTTACTGGAAGATGGGCAGCAGCATCCTTCTTTGTGTCTTACATCTTACTTACTGCGGTCACCTACACTACAACCACGGTCCATGGTGCCAGCCGTAACGCTAACAAGCGGGGTGACTACGGTACTTCCCCTCCACATTTTTCCAGCAAAAGCTAGAATTCTGGAGGGAGCTCCCTGTCCTGTAGTGGACGTTTCGTGGGATGTTATGATGATGATGATTCAGTTTTTGGAGAGCCGCCTCTTACACCCT
Organism: Athrips mouffetella; assembly: GCA_947532105.1. NCBI lineage: Eukaryota > Metazoa > Arthropoda > Insecta > Lepidoptera > Gelechiidae > Athrips > Athrips mouffetella. The sequence goes on from OX383965.1 coordinate 25,553,923, forward strand.
TTATAATAGTGAGTACCTGGGCGACCAAACTTCGCTCTATAATAGCCGCCTCAACCTGAAAATATCATGGGGTGAGCAAGCTATGCTACTCGCCGACAGATGGAGCTGTAAGTTTGTGTCTTAAACGTGGAATTTACAAAATGCTCAAAAACACGGGAAAAACAAATTTTTTCAGACATGGGACCGTGCTAGATAGATTTTTTTCCCTCAAAAGGTAAGGTAAATTTCATCGAAATCGTTAGAGCCGTTTTCGAGAAACCGATTACAAATATATATAGTATATACAAATATTGTATAGGATATCAGAATTTATTAATCGACGCCACGCCGTTCAAGTGACTCTAGAGAGTTGCTCCTAAGCCTGATAATAAAGAAATAACCAAACCAAAGACGGGATGGAATTTCCATAAAGACTTAAAATATTATAAAAATATCCAGACGTTACCTTCGTTTATAAACGAAAACTGAAATATCCCATAGACGTTAATGTTTTTGTCAGTAAATTGATAAATATGTTTTTGGATAACTTTCAACACATTTCGTAAATGATTTAGATTTAGAAAAGTGACCTACCTAACCCAGGATGTTACACATAAAAGTGTGTATAAATACAGGATTTGGTATAGTACAAGTAAATAGTTTTTACTGACTTTATAAAACGTGGCACGTTTCGCCGAAGTCATAGAATTTTTTTAAAACAGTTTTCCAAGCCATCCATTTTAATATTCCAGATTAATTCATAATCCTGCAATATATGCATATGTCACACGCAAATTTTAAAATTCGATAGGCATTTTACAAAACAGCGCACATACTATCACACTAATTAGTTCTCCGTACTCGCTGGTCGCTGCCGCGCTCGCGTCGATTGTGGTTGGAAGGTAACCTTTCACAACCTAACCGATCCTGTACGGTATTGGAGGTTCAGTTTTCCGAGGCTAACGAATCTAAAATGCACCAGTTTAACAATTTGCCAAAGCTGTTTTACATTATGCGGGCCGTTTATAGAACGGCGGAACATAAAGTCAACACATACATCATTTTTGGGTAGTTAAAAGTGTATCTAGTGTATATGTGTACCGACCTTACAAACCCTGGTATCAGAGTTGTTGAGCCGCCAAAGACCTCTGTCATTGCTCATTAACAACTACCTATACATCCGTAGATAGTAGTCGGGACCAACGCCTTAACGCTTACCAAGCCAACAAACCAAGCTCAACAAGCAAATTCGGCAAGTTTACCCAAAGCTTACATGACAGACATTGTAGCGTTCTTATTCCAGTACCCTAGGGACTAGAGTCGCACTGCAAGTGTCAGCTTTACCTACGCTTGACTGTATAGTATGTATCCCGGGGAAAAACATGGGCTACTTTATTTTGGAATTTCATCGGAATGAAATCGCAAGCAACAGCTATTAACAAATTATTAAATTCATGTTATGCTACTTACGTTAATTTCATTTTAATTTTTACAGAAAATTGAGGCGCCTTTCTTGGCTGCAGTGGAATCGACGTTAGGAGATCGCTACACACCGAATGTGGAAAATATCTACAAAATAACTATCAAATTCATACTAGAAACCCTCGTCGATGGGTACGAGAAAGCTGGTAAAACCACGTGAGCTAAAGTTTAAAAATTGCTAAATGCCCGAGTAAAATATTAGAAACTCAAATATGAATGAATGAACGAAATCGAAATTCAAAATTAGAAATTGGAACGGCCTTTCTTCAAAGAAAATGCGCTTGGAATGTGAATTTAATACAGTGTCAATTTAGAAATGATGAAATGGACATAACTGTATGCACTTGTATGTATGTAAATGTTTATAATGTTAGTTGTCAACCATTTTTGTTATTACCATGCATGTAAGCACGTCACATTATATTTTAATGTTTTAATGTCAACGAAACGTTGGTGCGGCATTTAAGTAACTGGCGGGAGTTGGCTTTGAGTCGGGAAAAATGGAAGGAGGAAAGAGGAGGCCTTTGCCCTGCAGTGGGACATTGAGGGCTAATGATAATAAGCTCAACTCTTTGGAGTTTTCATATTTTTACTTGGTAACAAAAAAAAGATCATTAAGTTTTCAACAGCATTGTTTTTTAACATCCTTGTTTCAGGTAAATAATCCTAAGGATGTGTTGTGGATGCATGTCATTTATTTTTTTGTCAATTAACTGTCACAAATTTTTACATAAAGGTATCACCAAGTTCTAAATGATTTGATATCATTATGATAAAATTTAAGATGTTTTTTTAGTTAGTAGGTGTTATTAGAATTATCAGTATTATAATATGTCAAAGATCTTACAGTTTTTTATACTAGGTATATGAATTTTTATTCGTTTTATTTGATTTCGATTTTCTCGAACCAAAAATTTTTACAAATAATATATTTCCCTCTTTCCCAATTTTATTGTAAGTCGAATACCTTTAGTCTCGAAGACGATTTATTTATTTATTTTTAGTTTGAGTAAATGCTTGTTTTTATCAAAAGCATCGGTGCCGGGATTAAACGAATCAAAATTCACTTTGCATACGAACAATTATTTATTTAAGGGACGAAAAGAGCTGACATCAGAGCTGCAGAGGTGACATATTGATTTATTTTATAGTATCACAAATATAAGACCTTTTATATTTATGGATGGTTATGGTAAAAATATAAAACTACCCTCGATAATCATAAAACGTTCAATATTTCTAAAAGATCTTGTATTTGCGAAATATCTAGTTTCATAAAATATCTTCCGTCACTGCTGCTCAATGTTTTGTGTAAATCTAAGTTTTACTAAATATTAATTTATTTAATAAAAATTGTTATAAAATGTGGCTGGTCCATTAAGATACTTATCCCTATTTTTTTTTTTAACTTAAACTTGTTGTTAATCAAATATAGAGTTATTTTTTGAGCTGAATACCGTTGTCCACTTACTAATGAGGTTAAAAGCAACATCATTTGTTTTACGACTTTTTCAAAAACTCACAAAAATTTCAACTTTCTATACTATGGAACGTAAGAGACCAACACATTTTGTACAGAGACGTTTTTGTGTGTTCTTCAAACAAAAAAAAAGAATATTAAGTGTTGCTTTTGACCCCACTAATGTGACTTGGCAAACGAATGTCAGGTCCAAAAAATAACTTTGCATAGTTAAATTATAATGTTATGTTTTATTGTGTCTTCCGGTGCGAGTGGTTAAACATGATGTTAGGGGTGGTTTTCAAAAATCAAAAAGGCATGAAGTAATAAACTGAACAACCCTCAGATTTAGAAGAAAATTAAGTTTGATTAATTGTTGACCTGGGGTTTAAGATATTAAGAGGTCTACTGAGGTGCGAGTGTCTAAAATTGTCGTCATTACAAATTGCCATAAAATCCGAAACTGTAGAATCAGAGCAAGAAAAGAAGCGTGACGTCTTCAGCAAACGTTTTTGTATTAGTAATATCGATCAACTTTACTTTTACACGAATGAACATAATAGGTAGATATTATTATTGAAATACGAAAAAAAATTTAGACTGCCCATAGAAACTGTATGCGTGACAGTGCATTTAATATAACAAGGGAAAAGTAGTTCGGATTAAGAGGCACAGCAGACGACAGACTTTTTGTTCTGAAAGTCCACCCGTGTGGCAGGTACTGCAATTATTTTCGTATTATTATAGTCATTGACATGAGAAACCCGCTTTGTTTCTATGCGTGTATTTTCCAAAATCTTTGGTTCGGAAAGAAAACAGTTTGAAGAATTGTTCAGTTCAAAGAGTTATTTAGTCGAAAAGGTTGTTCCGATTGATTGTTATTTAGTTTCAAAACGTAGAGCAATTTTGAAAATTGATAAGTGTGAATTAAATTCTGATAACAACTATAATTTTCTCTATAGCGGCCACACTGGCGGACAAAGTCCGTCACAGCACGTGTATGCCCGGGCCTCGTCTGCTGAGCCTCTAAATGTCATACATGAGATGCGTTTTTCACACTTAATGATTACAAAAAATTTTAAAACACATAAGTTTTATTACTCTTTAAAAATGGAATATTTTTTATTGTTAAACTGAAAAAAAAATCAAAGCACAAAATGTTAAACTATATATTTTGTAAATTGTAAATGCATAATTATAGTTGTTAGGCCAAAGAGGTGTCTAAGAAAAATACATATTTTACACTATCCTTGATACCGTTTATTCGGTGAATTTTGTTACAAGTGTATATTTTTGAAAACTTTTAATACATAATGGAAATATTACAACGTGAACTTGCTTTAGAAGAAACTAACTAAAGATACATTTTCATTTATACTTGCAATCAATGAAAACAACTCAGTTTTATAACTTGAATAGCTTAAAGCTGTTATTTATTCCAAAGATGAAATAATAGTACCCAAACTGACTTTTATTAGTTCAGTCGGCATCAAAAGTAGCTAAGCATTTTAGGGATCCATATATAGAACCACACATTCAAAGTAACCATAATAATCTAAACAACAAAATTTTCAAATTCTTGTGAGTACTTGTTTGTTTTACAGGAAACCAACAATAATTTTAATATACAGGGTGTTAATTTAATTGCGTGCCACAGCTTAATGGGTGGGTCAGTAACGATAAAGGAACTCTAAAAAAACATAAAAAAAAATCCTACGTAAAAAAAATTCAAACTCCATTGAAACTAAACTAACGCGGAGAGCAATGTACCTACCTTGAGCACCGCGCTATTAAAAGCGCGCGAAAAAGTTTTAGTTATGTATGTGCCCACCTTATCCACTGATACTGCTTACCACTGGTGCTTCGTCCAGGTCATTGCCCTCCGCGTTAGTTAAGTTTCAATTGATATATTTTTTTTCAGTAAGATTTTTTTTTAATATTTTTTTTGTGTTCCTTTATCGTTACTTAAACACCCCCTTAGCAATGGTACGTAATTAAATTAACACCCTGCATAGTATAAATATTTATGGTCACTTTGAACGGGTGGATCTATATGGAGATCTAAAATACTCAGCTACCTTTGATGCTGACTGTACAGTTAAATCAATTTTCAAACAACTTTGTAGTGTGAGCGGATTTTGTTGCCCGCAAGTATAATTAACACTTATACTGAAAATTCGCGTTGTCTTGTCAATATACACTAAATTTAACTCGGTTATTTTTTACGGATATCTACCAAATACTTAAATTGTGTATGTAATTTTTGTCAGTTTATGATAGTAGTTTGTGCAACGGCGTAGACTCGCTCTATTTGCATTGTATACTGCATGACATTCAATAAGTATTCTTTAAAGAATCTACATTGAATAAATAATAATCTAATCTGAATCTGAACTGTACATATATAATGAGCGGCATAAAACTCGAGTGTGGGTCTTTAAGACGCAGCCTAGCGTAGCAAGGCCAATTCCATAATAAAAGGACACGAGGATTTTATACCTAATTATGTCCAGTTGCAATCACAACTTTATCTAAACTCATATCGTGAATCCTAAAATAAAACAAACCTTTCCATAATATTTGCCTCCTTTTCTGTAGAGAACCGCTAAATGATTTTTCTAATGTGTTTCTAAGTGCTTTTGAAACACCCGAAGACGAATCATGACCGCTTTTTTTCATTAGTTTCATTACGAAACAAATTTTATTTTTATTTTATTTATTAGGGTATCCAATAGCATATTGCTTATATCTAAACAAATACAGCCTGTTTACATAATAAAAGTATGTATATACAATTTCGGTTTGATATGTTTTTCACCATTGCAATGCAATCTGCTTGCGACTATAGACTACGAGTACATCTCCCGCGACGACTGTTATGAAATTCAGTACTCCATTACAGCACGCTCCCACCTACACGCCCACACTTTCTAAACGCAGGAGGATTTACAATTTGAGTGTAGATTAAAGTATAACAAAAAGCACGTGTATAGCACTAAAATAGTTAAAATAATCCTAGAGTGATTGATATGTTGTATATGATCTTTTTAGGGTTCCGATACCAAAATGGTAGAAAAAAGGAACCCTTATGGTGCGACTTTGTCTGTCTGTCTGTCCGTCTGTCTGTCCGTCTGTCTATCCGTCTGTCTGTCCGTCTGTTTGTCACACATCTATATCTCAGCAACCACTTATGCTATCGACTTGAAATTTGGAATAATTCCAGCAAAAATAAAACGATCTTTCTAAGTTGCACAGTTTTACAAACAAACTTAGTTTTGCGATCCATAAAATGGACTTTAGTGCTTCCAAAAATGCAAAAAGTATATCGGAACCCTCGGCGCGCGATTGCGACTCGCACTTGACCGGTTTTTTTATTTTTATTTAATTGACTGCATAACGTATACATTTTTAGTCGTTGAACGATATGATTCTGTAGTCGATTACCTCTCAGTAAACGAGATAAGAGTCAACAAATAACAAAATGTACCCATCTATACCTATATAAATATGTTTCCAAGTCTGTACTTGATTTTAAACTGTCTGCATTATTAATATTGATTTACTGTAAATAAAAATAAATAGTAAAAACTTTGGAATAGTTTGAATAAAAAATATTTTTGGTAGGGCGTTTACGTAGAGAAACAAATAAAAAACCGAAGTCATTTTCTATGTATTTCCTGAAGGAATATATTTTAAAAAACACTGGCAGACTTTTGTTCTTGTCTGCTGAGACCCTAATATTTTTGGTAGGGCATTTACGTAGAGAAACAAATAAAAACCTAAGTAATTTTCTATGTATTTTCTAAAGGAATACATTTAAAAAAACACTGGCGGACTTTTTGTTCTTGTCTGCTGAGACCCTAACCTTTGCGCAAGTTGTACACACCTTGTCTATATGTTGTAAGGTATATTTACCATTATAGTTCTTATTAAGAGATGAATGTGTAACAGTGTTGTATAAGATCGATGTATCAAAGTGTTAATTTCATTTTAAAAATAAAATATATTTAAAAATACACTTGTATCTACTTATTTTAGGGGGTCTAGTCTCAACTTCGTTCACTGACAATAGAGTAGGATATCGGTTGGACGAATTGTCAAATTGGCAGTGATTAGCATGCAACCAATATCCTACTCTGTCGTTAAGGGACGAAGTTTTGAATTTGCATGTTCCGATATATCAAAAATTGAGAGTAGGTAGACACCCAGATCTTTACTCTTTCTAGATCTTTAGAAGTAGTGCGGTCAGTTAGCTGTTTCACGTAGACACGCCTCACAATTTCACCAATTTTTTTTTCAGGTACTAGTTAGGTACGTAGCTCTCGTTTTTTGATACGAGTAGGAGCCAATTCTTGAATTTCAAAAAAATTCCATAGAAAATTCAAGGATTGGCTCCTATCAAAAATTGAGAGCTGTGTACCTAACTAGTAACCTGGAAAAAAGTTGGTGCAATTTGGTGAATTTGGCGATATAAGACTATAAGGGGGGTCTGATGGCAGGTTAATAAAACTAACGACGACGCTGCCCTAGTGTTAGTTTTGCTCCCGAAGCCCAGTGATTCTACTCATGATAGCAAGCAACTTTACCTACTGCGGAACAAAAAATACGGAAAAAAAGAATTCGACTTCCCACACTAAATGGATTGATCACGTGACCACTTTAGTATGGAGTCAGATTTTTTCTTTTTAAGAAAATAGTTTTCATCTTAGATTATGAATAACGGCAGCTTACGTTTTCATCGGGAAAATTACTTCTTTTCATGAGTTGAATCGTTGGGCTTCTAGAGCGAAGCCAAAGATAAAATTTACGAAGTACATTATTAGTTATTTCGTACATTCTTGAGACATCTAATAAAATATTGTTTAATAATAGTAGATTAGTAGCCAAAGGCTGTAAGGCATCAATTGCAGCCCGAGATATTTAGAGGGCGCCTATAGTTCGAGGGTGCAATTGATGCTTACACCCGAGCTAACTACTCTGCTTTACATCTCGATTGTGAGGTAAGTAAGTCCTTATTACCACCAAATTGTAGGTGACCAATTAGCGCTCTAGGGTAATAATGTAGCTAGAAAAGCCCTAGGGCGGTAAGAAATAAAAAAAAAAACACTTTATTGTTTCAAAACTCAATTACTTACCGCCCTAGGGCTTTTCTAGCTACATTATTACCCTAGAGCGCTAATTGGTCACCTACAAGCCCCATTTGGGGGTAATAAGGACCTACTTACCGAATGTGAGAGATGTACAATTTATTTTTTACCATCTTAGGTTTTTTGATAAACGGGACCCTATTTAATATGCCTCCGATGTCTGTCTGTCTTGATGAGTAAAAACGGGAACATTTACAAGCGTGAAAATTGGTATTTCTATAGTGCATAAGCTATAGAATAATAACAAATAATAAAAACTGATCAAGTGCCTGTCGGACTCGCGCGAACTTAATACACTTCTGCCGTGACTGCGTGTCCCGGTATTTTTGCCTTAGTGGTATGGAACCCTGACTCTGACTGACTCGCACTTGGCCGGTTTTTCCGGTGTTACGTTGTAACAAGTTGTTTATTTTCATTGAACTTTCAGGTTTTATCGCCCTATCCTAACAATCACGTATGTAAGTACCAGTATGTTTTGGTACCAACACTGATGTATGGCAGTGAAAGTCGGGTATGGCAGAAGAAGCATGAAAGGAGAATTAATGCAGTGAAAATGAGAGCGCAAAGGAGTATGATTGGTGTTAAATTGAGTGACAGGATTAGAAATAGTGTGATAAGAGAACGGCCACACCGTATAAGGCAGCACTGCCAGGGTCGCCATGCGGTGAGGGGACCCGGGAGAACGTTGAAGAGAAACACAGCTGTCTCGATTGATGGTAGTTTATTGACTAAATACTTACATACTAAGTTGGGTTTCCTCTTCCGATTTTCCATGTCTTAGTTCCACCACTGACTCACCACGTTCTTTAATTTTATCAATTAAGCCTATTATAATTTTTTTTTGTAGTTTTATTTGATTCACATTTTTAGGGTTCCGTACCTCAAAAGAAAAAAACGGAACCCTTATAGGATCACTTTGTTGTCTGTCTGTCTGTCTGTCTGTCTGTCAAGACCCTTTATCTCACGAACGGGTAATGGTATCAGGTTGAAATTTATACCATATATTAGAATCCATGAACCACACAAGATCTGAAAATTTCAATTTTTAGGGTTCCGTACCTCAAAAGAAAAAAACGGAACCCTTATAGGATCACTTTGTTGTCCGTCTGTCTGTCTGTCTGTCTGTCTGTCTGTCTGTCTGTCTGTCAAGACCCTTTATCTCACGAACCGGTAAAGGTATCAGGTTGAAATTAATACCACATATTAGGATCCATGAACCACACAAGATCTGAAAATTTCAATTTTTTACAACGACGCAATCAAAAGATATGGCATTTTATGTCCTCATCTCCATACATTTTTGCAAAAAACAAAAACCTACAGGGTACTTCCCGTTGACCTAAAATTATGAAATTTGGCAAGAAGCTAGGTCTCACAGTACAAATAATGGGAAAAGTCTGAAATCATTAAATATTACAACTTTTCTCACAACTAATGGCAACCAATTGTGGTGAGCTCCCGCTTCAAGAACATTCATATAAGAGAGGGGTCAAGTTGAATGGTCACTGAGGCGATTTTTGTTTTAGTTCTATTTTATAAACGGGAACACTTACAAACTTGAAAATTGATATGTTTATAGTGCATAAGCTATAAAATATTAACAAATAATAAAATTTTGTCAAGCGCGTGTCGGACTCAAAAATTCTAGCACATTAACTTACTGAAATTTCAACTAATACAATTATAATTATGTGGTGGTACGGAACCCTCTGTGCGCGAGTCCGACTCGCACTTGGCCGGGTTTTTTTTACAACGATGCAATCAAAAGATATGGCATTTTATGTCCTCATCTCCATACATTTATTCAAAAATGCAAAACCTACAGGGTACTTCCCGTTGACCTAAAATTATGAAATTTGGCCAGAAGCTAGGTCTCACAGTACAAATAAAGGGAAAAGTCTGAAATCATTAAATATTACAACCTTTCTCACAACTAATGGTAACCAATTGTGGTGAGCTCCCGTTTCAAGAACATTCATATAAGAGAGGGGTCAAGTTGGATGGTCGCTGAGGCGATTTTTGTTTTAGTTCTATTTAAAAACGGGAACACTTACAAACTTGAAAATTGGTATGTTTATAGTGCATAAGCTATTAAAATAACAACAAATAATAAAATTTGGTCAAGCGCGTGTCGGACTCAAAAAAATCTAGAACATTAAATTTCAACTAATACAATTATGTTTATGTGGTGGTACGGAACCCTCAGTGCGCAAGTCCGACTCGCACTTGGCCGGTTTTTTATTATTATTATTATTATTATTCATTCAAAATTTTTATTTTTTTTATTATTATTATTATTTACTAGTCCGCTTTTATTTATCCAAAAAAACAAAAATAATTCCGTTAATTTTTTTTTACATTGTCCAATAACATTTTTACTGAAACATTTCACCTTTTTATATTCATTAATTATTTTTTCAAATCTCAGTCACTACTTTATATGACTCGCGTTGCACAGCGCTGCCCGTATAAGGCAGCACTGGCAGGGTCGCCATGCGGTGAGGGGACCCGGGAGAACGTTGAAGAGAAACACAGCTGTCTCGATTGATGGTAGTTTATTGACTAAATACTTACATACTAAGGTGGGTGGAGGCGAGCCACACTACAGTGGCGTAAAAGAAGACCTAGTGACCAAAATCGAGAAAGGGATGCTGAGATGGTTTGGTCATGTAGAGAGGATGAATGAACGAAGACTAACGAAAGATCTACCAGGCGCGAGTGAATGGAAACGTTGGAATGGGAAGGCCTAGGCGAACGTACCAGGACCAAATTCAGGACGTTCTGAATAAAGGCCAGGTTAAAAGTACCCTAAACCGACGAGCATGTATGAAAGGATTGATGAAAGTACAGGAAGCAAGGGAAGTATGTCAAGATCGTAGCAGGTGGAGGACTGTGGTCTCTGCCTGACCCGACGGCAAAGAGGCGTGATGTTATGTATGTATGTAAGTAGAGTCCTTGACAGTTGGAGCGCGACAGTAGCACCAATAGTCCAGTCCCTTAACGTCTTATATCGCCAAATTGCACCAAATTCTTTCCAGGTGCTAGTTAGGTACATAGCTCTCAATTTTTGATAGTAGCCAGCCAATTTTTGAATTTTCAATGGAAATTTTCAAAAAATTCAAGATTTGGCTCCTATAAAAAATTGAGAGCTATGTACTTAACTAGTACCTGGATAAAAATTTGTGAAATTGTAAGGCGTGTCTACGTGAAACAGCTATTCGGCCGCACTACAAACATTTGATTGAAATAAGATCGGTCTGTTGTGTCAAACTTCATGTGTCCGTGACCGTACTGTAAAGAAATCTTACACTGCGACTATGTTCAACATTTTGGCACTGAACGTAGTGAACGTGATTACAAAGCTTACAACTTTGATTTACATGGACTCTACTTAGACACCGTGTTCCTGAGAATCATCATAACATCCCATGAAACGTCCACTACAGGACAGGGAGCTCCCTCCAGAATTCTAGCTTTTTCTGTAAAAATGTGGAGGGGAAGTACCATAGTCACTGCGCTTGTTAGCGTTACGGCTGGCACCATGGACCACGGTTGTAGGTGACCGCAGTAAGTAAGATGTAAGATACAAAGGAGGAGGCTGCCCATCCTCCAGGGAACCCTTAGTCGCCTTTTATGACACCCACGAGTATGTATGGGTTGGTACTGTTATTTGCCGGCACCACATGGGACTATTTCGCATTTCGCACCTGAGCATATTCTTGTATGCACTTTAAGAGCACTTTCAGTTATTGAAACTGTACAACTTTCCCTAAGAAACATAGGTTAAACTGCGAAAAAAAATTTGCCGCCCTTACGTAAAAAATATCGTATAGGTATAATGCATTTACTAGCACGTTCAGTAAACGAAACTGAGAAACTTATCTGTCAATGTAGTGCTAGTGGGACAACTTTGTCTATTTGTACCTAATTTGTACCTGTGATCTTGATGTGAACGTGATGGTAAAAGTGATCTTGGACGACTTTTCCGTCTTGGCGGATAGTCAGAAAAGAAAACTAAGCCAGGCCTGGGTGAGGCAGTCGATTTTACTTTTATTTATGTCATCTTAAGCTTATGCATGGCTTATGGCGGCAAAATAGGTAAGTAAGTATTTGCATGTTTGATGGAACAATATTAAATACCTACTTGCATCTCGCTCAGGGAGTCAATTCTTGAAAATCAACGGGTGATAAAATATCACTCAAAAAATTCAAAATCACTGATTTTTCTTTTCAAAAGTGAAAATTGATATTCGTTAAATATGAAGTAGTGTATAATTGTTTATTTTCATATTTTTTGTTTGCTTTTTGGCAGTATATCAAGGTGAATTAGAATTTTAAAGTCTCAACAGTGATATTTTATCACCCGGTGATATTCAAGAATTGGCTCCCAGTATCTCATAAAATGACAAAATCATCACCTTAGCCCACCTGTCCGCGATCACCCGCGATTTAAAAACGTGTCCTAAGCGGTACACTGCAAGTATCGACTTTATGCTTAGACAGTAAGGTTGAAATTTGTCGGCACCCTGCCTGGGAATGACGTATCTGTAAACGTTAGTTTACTATTATTTAATCTGTGACTAAGCGTGAACTCAGTCTTACAAGTGTCAAAATTTTTCAAAATTTTGACATTAGTAAGTTTGAAATCACGCTTAATTTCCTTTCGGAATGTCAGCCACTGATGTATTAAAAAAACCGGCCAAGTGCTAGTCGGACTCGCGCCCTAAGGGTTCCGTACCTATCTACCATATGATATACTAAAAGCTTTTGCTCTTTAACTTGTAAAACTCCGAGACCATCCAACTTGACCCCTGTTTTATAGAAAAGTTCTTGAAACGGGAGCTCACCTTAATTGGTTACTATTAGTTGTGAGAAAAATTTAAATATTTAATGATTTTAGACTTTCCCTTTATTTGTACTGTGAGACCTAGCTTCTTGCCAAATTTCATAATTTTAGGTCAACGGGAAGTACCCGTAGATGAGGACATAAAAAGCCATATCTTTTGATTGCGTCGTTGTAAAAAATTTAAATTTTCAGATCTTGTGTGGTTCATGGACTTTAATATTCGTTATCAATTTCAACTTGCTACCTCTTCCCGAACGTGAGAAAAAGGGTCTTGACAGACAGACGGACAACAAAGTGATCCTATAAGGGTTCCGTTTTTCTATTGTGAGGTACGGAACCCTAAAAAGCACCATGCACGAGCTTTGCTGCGACTTATAAAGTGATGTTAGCCATAAGCCGTGATCACACGTTCATTAATTCAAAAACTAACTCGGCATACATTGCTGGTTGTAACAAGTATATTGGAATAAACAAAATCAAGCCTCCCAGCAATGTATGCCGAAGTAGTCTTTGTATTTAGGAAGGTGTGATTTTTAAATTGGCAAATGAAAGTGAGTAAGTAATATTATGTCCGCCACGGACGCAAACTATGACAAATTCGTGTCGACATCCTCACGATAGCATCTATAAACCTTCACACAATGTTATAAGGCCTACCCCTATTTGTGCGACAAATGCTCGCCACAAAAGTGGTAAAAGGATAGAAATGGCAAGATTGTATAAGCTATAAAAAGAGAAAAGATAAAAAAGAAATCACAATAGTAGGCGGCAATAATTGTGTGTCTCCACGTCTTCTTGGTTAATTTTAAATAAATTATGTTGAAAAATATTATTAACTATGGCTTTTTTATACTAACAGATTTAAATTAAATTGTGTATGATGTTAATATAGTGCTTCAGATTAACTTTATTATTGGTCACTGGTCAGGGGCACATACAGCTGAAAATTGTTTATTTTTTCAATAATAGGTCTTTACCTATGAAATTGCCTAAATTTTCTTACAGATTAATGAGATCATAATTCCTATAATTCTAATGCTATTTTATTCATTTGTCTTATATTTGAAAGTTGACTTCAAGTTTATCAATTTACGCATATAATAAAGTTTTTATTTTTAGTTTGATATATAAATTAAAGGGTTCGAAAATTGTTCGTCTTAAATGTCGTCCGATGTCATCATTAGATTTGTTATATTTTTTTACAGATAATATTTTTCGAAAATTAAAATGTTTAAGCTTCTGTTGGCTTAATGTCTTTCCAATAATGCTTTAAAAAAATTGGATTTATAATTCCTAAGAAAAATGCAAAAATGTTAGTACTGAAAATTGAGTTAACCTAAAATTCGCCATACAAAACGGCAATTTTGTTTTTTTTATTTTATTTTTTATTTATTTAACTAAGACCTACAGCATTAATACTTAAAATACAAACCAATACAATAAACAGTACATTAGCCGATTACAGATCTTCACTACGTAAAAAAAAATATTATTAAGTTAATTTAGGGTAGGTAGGAAAAAATTTCGAAATAAAAATTGAGACAATTACAAAGTTAAACAAAATTGATAAGGTTTCATAGGTCATCATAACATCCCATAAAACGTCCACTACAGGACAGGGAGCTCCCTCTAGAATTCTAGCTTTTGCTGGAAAAATGTGGAGGGGAAGTACCATAGTCACCTCGCTTGTTAGCGTTACGGCTGGCACCATGGACCATGGTTTCATAGGTAAAGACCTATTATTTTGAGATTATATTTAAATAGGCTTTACGTGCTATAAGACTAATTGAACTAAAGATTCAAGCTTTTAAGAATAGGGAGGTTTAAAAAAGTATAGTTTCAATTTGAATAGCACCCAGAGATTTAAAAGATTTAAAAAAATTTAATGCTCCAGAACTACTTTTTAAAGGTAAATCACATTATTCATACTACTTCATATTTAATATCTTGAATTTTTTTTTAAAAAACCTGTGAGTGAATTTATAGGTGATATTTTATTTTTCAATCATATTCAAGTTCCCTAGTCATAAATCTGAACAACTTTCATTTAAAACATAGCACATCAATTGTCCCTGACAAAAAATCTAGTCATATAATAAGAATTCTATGACTTCAATTCAGAATATGATTGTAACTTTTGTCATTCGCAAGACTTTCTGGGCTTTTCTAAGAGTTCACACTTCTATGCCACGATGACGTTCGTCCACCATAAGTTGGAGTTATGTCTCAGTGACCGAGGAACCCTAAAAGGAGAGGCATTATCATACAATTGGCGGGAACTTCGTATTGTTTTACTAGTGATGGGGCCATCTGTATCGACATTTATTATCATATTTATGTTTGGTAAAAGCGTGTTAATGAAAGTGTACTGAAAAGTTATACATTTTAAAATATTTCTTTGTATTGAGGAGCATTGTTTCTTGTACACAATTTCTGTACAATATAATAGACCATAAAACTGTAGAACTTACCATGAGAATAATGAGCCTAGAAATATGGTTTTTTAATGCTTTCTTTACAAACCTGATATTATGTAGTGGACGAACAAAACTTTCTCGCTTTGTAATCCTTTGGAAAATTGGTTTGATTTGTAACTAACACCAAGAAATACCGAAGAACGCAATAAGAACCGATGGCCGATGGAGCGTAAGGGTTCTAGAGTGGCGACCACGAAGACGAAGCGTTGACCGACACACAAGGTGGACCGACGATCTGGTCAAGGTCGCGGGAAGCCGCTGGATGCGAGCCAAGCAGGACCGGTCGTCATGGATATCTTTCGGCCGATATGATGATGATTATGACCAAGTATTTATCCAGGGCACCAATTATAGAGTTCTGTAAGTAGTACTATACGCAATTTTTCATAGTTATATTATACTTTTCATATTTAGACTTATTAGTAGTCCGGGAGCAAGGCGACTATTGAAACTGTAGTGAGAACTTAGCCTTAGGCTTGAGGTGCTCAGGTATATTTCGACGAGCTTCTTTTATAGCTTCTTTTAAAGTGCTAAAAATGAAATAATCTTTTATAATGTATTTGATCTTCATGCAAGCCCCATAAAAATGTGTACACTACATTTAAAACGGAGCATCGACACTTGGAATTCTCATCGAACTATAATAACTTAATTGAAGAACTGTCAGTTTGTATTCAGGAGCCAGACACGGAGCTTTACGAGCGGGCTAGAAAAAAATCGTGGTAGTTGCCAGAAGTCGCGGAAAATTTTTCCCGTTTTTAATCCGATCGTTTGATTTCAAGTTGTCTTTCACATCATCACCGTAGGATATGGTTTTGGCACATCATTTATCATTTATGGATTAGTATTGTGGTAGATAAAGTGAATGAATATACAGGCAGGTGTATAAAATTACGCTTTGGTAACGTGCTTTGTTATGTTTTTAGGAAAAGTTGTTCTGTTTTTCGGTCTAAGCATAAATATTATGTAAATATTAGGTCTTGATGAAATAGTAAACATAATTTTAGTGTGTTACTCAGATTATGAAACTGAACAACTTTCCCCAAGAAACCCCGAAGATAGGTCGAAATACGAACATAAATTTTTGACCTCCCATAGAAACTGCATCAGCTGATAGTGCATTTTGTATGGGAGGTCAAATTTGGTTTTTCCTATTTCGACCTATGTTCCTCGGGGAAAGTTGTTCTGTTTCATGGACTGAGTAACGTACTAAAATTATGTTCACTATTTCATTAGGACCTTATATAGGAGTATCGGTACTTTTAAACAGAACAACTTTTCCTAAAAAAATACGTCAATGAAATACAAGGTTTTCACCTTTTTATACGAACCTTACACCGTCAATAGAAAGAGTGTTTTGTCTAGAAAACCAAAATAAATTGATTCTTTTCAATCTGTGTGTCTTTGGAAAAGTTGTACAAATAAAAAAAAATATCGATTGCCCAACAGTACACTAATCAGCAAGTTTTAGGCAATAAACGCCATAGATTTATATTACACAACAACTTGACACGAAAAAAGATTCCTCATTTTCCTCGTAATATTTTTGACATCACTATGGAGTGCAAATGCATTATTTCATTCTAACTCGACGTCACATCACTAATAGTAACTTGTCGAAGAATATGTGAAGGAAAATAACTGGACATCGTTATTAAGTTATCGAGTTTTCGTCAATCGGTTTTTAATAACTTTTTGTAGCCCAACCAGTACAGTGACTTTGAAATATTTTAATTAATTTTGTAATTAATCGAAAAGCGAGTGTGGAGATTGGGAACAACAGAACAAACATTTTGGGCTTCAAAGTGAGACAAAGTGGTTCTTAAAAAAATTTAAAGTGTTTTTCAAATAAAATAATGTGACGAAAATAAATCAAAGTAAATAAAAATCTTGCGGACAAAAAGTGAAAAAAAAAAACTGTTTGTGTAGGTTTTTGGACTCTGAACCGACTTGTCAAAAATGGGGTGTGAGTTGACAAAGCTCGCATCGTCAGAGCTGCACAGTGATCCTATGCATAGACCACCTCCTCCATCAGACCCTCGATCGCCGCTGACAGCGAAACAGCAGTACTGCATCCTGGCTTCATGGAAGGGCATCTTCAGGCAAATTGAAAAAACCGGGATTATACTATTTATAAAGTAAGTATTTGTCCACTAGTTGCGGATAGCGTCTATAAAGTTTTAGTTGCTTTAAATCTGAAACTTTCCGTTTTGTTGATTAAAAAACAACGAAAGGTATCAGCAGTTTATTTAAAGGAGCTTTAACTTTAAATAAGCTGTCTGCAAATAGCTGCGCCCACGACTTCGTTTGCGTAAAGTGTGGGTTTTTTTCTGAAAGCACCAACAATTGCAGTGATGCAATTTTTTATTTTATTTTTTGTTCCAAATACAGGGTTCAAGAAATCGTCATCCGTAAACTGAATCCTTAGATTCTGATCATAAAACTGAACAACTTTTCCCAAAGAACACACTTCGAAAAATTTTTTTTTTTAAACTGCATCCCACGAGTAGCGCATTTTTAGGGTTCCGTACCTCAAAGGAAAAAAACGGAACCCTTATAGGATCACTTTGTTGTCCGTCTGTCTGTCTGTCTATCTGTCAAGACCCTTTATCTCACGAACGGGTCAAGATATCAGGTTGAAATTGATACCATATAATAGGGTCCATGAACCACACAAGATCTGAAAATTTAAATTTTTTTCAACAACGCAATCAAAAGATATGGCTTTTTATGTCCTCATCTCCATACATTTTTGCAAAATTGCAAAACCTACAGGGTACTTCCCGTTGACCTAAAATTATGAAATTTGGCAAGAAGCTAGGTCTCACAGTACAAATAAAGGGAAAAGTCTGAAATCATTAAATATTACAACTTTCCTCACAACTAATGGTAACCAATTGAGGTGAGCTCCCGTTTCAAGAACATTCATATAAGAGAAGGGTCAAGTTGAATGGTCTTGGAGGCGATTTTTGTTTTAGTTCTATTTTGAAAACGGGAACACTTACATAATTGAAAATTGGTATGTTTATTGTGCATAAGCTATAAAATAACAACAAACAATAAAATTAGGTCAAGCGCGTGTCGGACTCATAAAATCTAGCACATTAACTTACTGAAATTTCAACTAATACAATTATGATTATGTGGTGGTACGGAACCCTCGGTGCGCGAGTCCGACTCGCACTTGGCCGGTTTTTTTTTTTTTCTATTTCAAACTTTATTCGTCAGTCAAGTTGGCCAGTAACATGGTCTCAATCATGTCTGAATTGTTTCTGCTTTGTGGTCTGAATCCTCAGTACGAGTTGATATGTCTCTATAAAAATTTACTACTAAAAGCTTTCCCACCGTGAATAAGTTTCGTTTGATCCAAAATTGAGTAATTACCTATGTGAGTCATTGTGAGCAACGAATTAAAGAATGTGATTACAAATTTAATGGTTAAAGAATTAAAGAAAATTTTATTTATTTATGCAAACGAGCCCTATGCAGCAATCACACATTTCTTTAATTCAGAAACTAATCCAGCATAAATTGCTAGTTGAAGTAAGGATATTGGATTTAACAAACCAAGCCTCCCAGAATGTATGCCGAGTTAGTCTCTGCATTTAGGAAGATGTGATTGCGGCTTTAGGATTCGTTATCCACTTATGAATAGGGGTGCGAGTTGTAAGAGAGATAACAGAGCTTACAAAAACATCTTGGTGTTAGAGCTGTAGAACCGTGCATTGCTGATTACTGCCGAGATCAACGACTTAACGTGCCTTCCGAAACAGGGAATCAATTATCTTACTTTTCGAAAAGTCTGTTGATTCTTCCTGCAAAATCCTAACCAAACGGTCGCACAAAGGGATTTTTTTTTTCATAATGAATGGGATTGCTCTGGACCTCGATCTCGTCTTGAGGACAGAGATCAAGTCGATGGAACGAGTTTGCCTATAAGTAGCCTATTCACTCGCGAATAGTCCGGTTTACGCCGCTATCACACCTTCCTTAATTCAGAAACTAATTCGTTATACATTACTGGTTGAAGTAAGGAAATTGGAATTGACAAGTACCAAGCTTCGCAGCAATGTATACCGAATCTTATATTTTAGGAAGGTGTGATTGCGATTTTATTTGTTCGGTAACACAGACGCAGGCAGAGAATTTCACTCCTTAGTTGTGCGCATTATAGAAGATGATTTGGAAGAAAGATGATTTTTTTCTTTGATAGTGACTCCACCGAGCATTGAACCTAGAACCTCCGGAAAGAGAGTCAAAAGCTTTTCCACTAGACCATGGGGCCTTTTAATCGTCAATAGAACAAAAATTTGCCCAGTATTGATGATTACCCTAAATCGCAACTTGGTGCATTGCGTGTGGAGGTAGAAGGCACGGAACCTTTTTTTCGCGGTTTTATCGCACTCTTGGCCAGTTATTTTTTTTTATTATGTGTACAATTTTATGCTTGTGATTTTTATAGTAGCCGTGCAGAAAATAAGGGAAAATTATATCGATTTTGAGGATTAAACCATAAAACTAAGCAAGTTGTCAAAATAATAATGAGCCAAAAGAAGAGGAAAATTTTCGAAACTTCTGTAGAACTAGGTATAATATTTCATGCAGACCCAAAATAAAAAAAATTAAATATGAACATTAAAAAAGTTTTTTATTTTTTTATTTTTTACAATCTATGTGATGTAGAATCACCCCTCAAAAGGATCGTAGTACTTTTTAACGTGATGGTCATCAAAATGTAATGGCCAAAATGTAATGGCCATCAAAGTACACAATAAAATCCCAGAAGAAAAAGATTCTGTGTTTATTCATAAGCTTAAAAGTTACTTAATGCGAAATTGTTTTTATAATTTAACTGATTACTTTCAAAGTAAAGAATATGTAAAGTATAGAAATGTTCCTTTATTTTTATAAACCTTTTGTTCTATTTTGTAATTTTTTTATATTTATTAATAGTTCTTTGATCTCATTTAGTTAAAATAATTAGGATATTACTTTAAATTGTAGTGCCTTACAGGTCTTCATGTGTGATTCTGAATGTATTATAGTAGTTTATGTAACTGTCATATAATACCATATTATATGCAGTTGCGTATACTACTTTATCTTCACTCATGCAATAGGTAGGTACTTACTTATAAAAATTAAACAAAAGTAAGTAAACAACAAAGGTAACTTATATTATAAATATTACAGTTCTGATATGAGTCTGAAGAAGCCGCCTTAAATATCCACTAGGTCTTCTTTGAAATATACAAGCAGATCATTTTCTTAAGAAGGCATGGTTTTCTTTTCGATTTTCATTCTTTCCCAATTCATTGTAGGTTATGACATACAATGTCTTAGACTAATATGGGAGAAGATCATAAGTTATTGAGTATCTTCTGGTGTAACTGCAGTATCCTGACTGCACCACTTTATCTACTTTTAGGGTTCCGTACCTCAAAAGAAAAAAACGGAGCCCTTATAGGATCACTTTGTTGTCCGTCTGTCTGTCTGTCTGTCAAGACCCTTTATCTCACGAACGGGTAAAGGTATCAGGTTGAAATTAATAACATATCACTTGCATTTGGGTTTGTCACTTTTAAACACGTGTAAACACTTTTTTACACATCAAAAGTAAAATGAAGACTGTTGCTCCAGGTAGCTTCCTACCCCTTTCTGAAACCAGTTTTCATTAGCCAAAATTCCTAGATAATGGCGGCACGAAATGTACTTGTCACTGATTGGTTACTTTAAAATCGGTGAACAATGGACACAACGACGCCATGTTTCGTACTTAAACAATAATTTTAAAGGATTCAAGGCCGTGGCGGTAAATTCATCAATATGATTAATATTATTTCCGTATGAGTGTACTTATGTAACTACTTAATTTCTTAAAATTTTTATTAAAACAAAAATAATTCAGTCCTGCTAACAACTTTTGTTGCTGACTGTGCCAAAAATATGTTTATAAGTACCCAAAGGATCCGAACGGAACAGTAAAATTAATTTTGAATACCGATCCTTTACACATAGTATCAGACCGGAATAGAAATTAAATAAAATAATTCTGATCCTTTAAAGGATCCGTTAATAAAGTATCAGACCGGAATAACCCGATCTATGAACCACACAAGATCTGAAAATTTCAATTTTTTACAATGACGCATTCAGAAGATATGGTATTTTATGTCCTCATCTCCATACATTTATTCAAAAGTGCAAAACCTACAGGGTACTTCCCGTTGACATAAAATTATGAAATTTGGCAAGAAGGTAGGTCACACAGTACAAATAATGGGAAAAGTCTGAAATCATTAAATTTTACAACTTTTCTCACAACTAATGGTAACCAATTGTGGTGAGCTCCCGTTATAAGAACATTCATATAAGAGAGGGGTCAAGTTGGATGGTCGCTGAGGCGATATTTGTTTTAGTTCTATTTTAAAAACTGGAACACTTACAAACTTGAAAATTGGTATGTTTATAGTGCATAAACTGTAAAATAACAACAAATAATAAAATTTGATCAAGCGCGTGTCGGACTCAAAAAATCTAGCACATTAACTTACTGAAATTTCAACTAATACAATTATGATTATGTGGTGGTACGGAACCCTCGGTGCGCGAGTCCGACCCGTACTTGGCCGGTTTTTTTTTCAATAAACTTTCACATTACTTTCACGGGCACAAAATACTTGAAAAAGGTAAATATTTGAAAATGGCGGCAAATCGAATATTTATTTCAGGCTGCGCGCGCATATTTTCCACGACAGATAAAATAATTGTAACTATAGTAACTGTTACTGTAACTGCTCCAAAATAATAGGTTGTTTATAAGGTATACTTTGTAAATATGCTACTGATATTTGACAGCTACTAAATTTATAACCGGCTCTGTAAAAGACCTTATATTCAGTCTTCTTTAAAAAGGTTTAGGTTCAAGAAGAATTTTATCCAAGTGTTATGTTATGATTAAAAAGTTAAATTACGTAACACCTTTGCAAAATTTTCATACAAAAATCGTTACGTAATGGTACCTTTTTAATTTTTTATGCATACTCTGCGTGCCTTATGTACCAACTTTTTGAATCATAATTCTAAGATTACGACATGAGTGTAGATAAAATTAGTAACATCTTTGTACCATATGAAAGCAAATAAACATTATGTTTATGATTTTTTTACACCCATTAAGATCTCCCTTCTTTTATTTGTGAAGGCCTTAGTTGGTCTCGCCCACTAGTTATGTCGAACTTGAAGTAGTCGATTTACATGTTGTATGAAGAAAACGGCAAACTCATGTCCCTTACCAAGATGTCGAAGTCATTAATCTCGCATCAACCATGGTATTAATGTACACAACGCAGCCCCAAATGTGATATTAATTGATCTAGAACGGTGCTACCATTTGTTCTCGGCTGCTTCTCATTGACTGCCTGCCGCGATGGGAACGAGACTTGTTCAGACAAGAGCACATCAAGCTTAACACTTAAAGCGTATATACACACACACTCACACAAACACAAACCCTCACACACACACTTACTCACATATACACTCACAAACATTCCCTAGCATAAATAAAACGAAAATCGCCTGAAAAAATAGGTCTAGTATGAGATGGGGATGGGATGGGGCCCCCTTAATTTATTACTTTTTATTTTTAGTATTTGTTGTTATAGCGGCAACAGAAATACATAATCTGTGAAAATTTTAACTGCCTTGCTATTACTGTTCATGAGATACAGCTCAAACAAAATTTTGAAAAAACAGCTGACTTTGGTGGCAAATTATTCCTTTGTTTTTAAGTATTTTTTAAAACGAAAAATTTAGTGTTTATCTACTCAATGAGCTCTAAACAACGATACCCCATTCGATGGGGTAGGTCAAACTTTTTTTTACGCTCCCCCTTTTAGCTGTTTGGGAGCCCCCCTTAATTTTTTACTTTTTTTAATTTTAGTATTTGTTGTTGTAGCGGCAACAAATATAGGGTGCGGCCGTTAGGCTCCCATTCCGGTACGCTCCCGGCCGGTACGCTCCCACAGTGAAAATTTTGTTATTCCGGCACGCTCCCGGCCGGGACGCCCCCGTTGTTTTTATTACTTGAATAAGGACTGTTAAAAACAGAATACTTTTAAAAAAATAAACACTAAAAATAAACACAAATAAACACGTGTACATTTGTTATTATTAGACACGCAGCATTTTTTTGTCTATTTTCTTGTCTATTTATTTATACCACATACAGCATGCAAAAGGTCAGCTACCTATATTCTTGATATTTACTCGCGATTTATGTGTAATTATCTATTTTAAGTTATGTATGTATCGGCGCAGGAGGCCATAAATATCAAAATCATCTAGGATTATTGTGGGTTCAGGTATAAATGTCACATCACGTTTCGTGCTCCGGGCTTATGATGAGGCACCCAGACCCTTCTGTTCCAGTCTGACCCTGGGTAGCTATTACAGCTGACTCCATGTTTGCACATCCTGTGCTGTGATACCACTAATAATTAGTTCAGGAGTTGTTATTATGATTCGTTTTGGGTCCAGGACGTTTGCAACCCTCCACTAAGATGGTTTGTTGTGACGTCCTTTCACCTTGACGCTTCATAAGATCGACAGCTAACTAAATACTCAGCTGCCAGTCTATTCCTGAAGCAAGGAGGCCTCACTCGGAGTCGCAAAGAAGGTGCTGCTAAGTAGTATGTGCCTACACGGCCGTCCTGACAACACGACCGTCCTCGGGCGTTAATCCATTAACAATGTCCTAAAACAAATAAAAACAAGATCACCAAGCAATCCGCTCGTCTATCCTGACAATCAAGATCATCATCACACACAAAACTGAAACCTCTCATTGTGAAGTTACTCTGAAGGCATGTGCCCCTTCAACCCAACTCTGAAAGCATGTACCCTTTCGACCATCTCACTATGGACCGGATGACATCTTTCCCACATAAATCACGGACAGGACCAGTGTGTCCGTCGATCATCCCTAATGGGCACGGTGACCAGATCCACCACTGTCCTTCCAACCATCAACAAAGTCTGGCCCGGACCAGTGTGTCCCTTCGACCAGCCCCGATGGGCATGGACCGGATCCGCCACTGTCCGACCAGCTTCGCAAACACAGATTGGGCCAATGCGAACCTTCAACCACCCAACCAAGTCGGGCTGGCCCGTACGACATTGCCCTCTCTATCAGCTCAACAGTAATCGCCCTACAACCACCCAAACCAACTGAGTAACTTCAAATCATATTATCAACATAGCAATTTCAAATTATGTGCGTCACATATCATACTATCCCACAATAAGGAACATGCTCACCGGATATCCATAAGGTAGGTCACATCAATATAATCTGTCTATGTACAGACCATTCACATACATCAAATAAATTCCATTTCTGCTGTCCGATATTGCTAAGAATACAGCAATGGTTTGTTGAGTATTACCAGTAATCACTATACTTTGGGCAATTTGTATTAAAAATCAGTACACTTCCTGTCTCTTTTCTTTCTCCATGCCTCTCTCCCCATTTTAATTTGGAGTCGAACCCCTAAATACATTTTCAACCGTTGGCTCTGTCGTTATAATCGGCCACAATATTTTTTGTAAGTTCTTACATTTTCGTCCACCAAGTAGCTCTTTGGCATCCCAGGGGTTATTTCGGCTTGTTTCCCTTGGTCAATATTTAGCGCAGACTTAAAGAGGTGCTCTTCTTCTCAGCGCATCACATACCTAATCCGTACCGCCGGAGCTGACTCTATTGAAGTTTGTCTAGAATAAACACTACTTTGAAATTTCCACTAACATTTACGTTCCTGAGTCTATCCAATTAAGTGCCAACAGCCCATCTAAGCATTTTCATCTTAGTTACGTGGATTTTGGTTACGAAGTCTTATTAAGTAGGTAGGTATCCAAAATTCGTCCCTGTAGAGCTTCGCGGGTCTATCACAGATTTTTAAACAATCAATCAATCAAATCATTTGTTTGCTAGAGGAACATCTTTTAACTTGAACACATCCTCTAGATCAACGCTGTGTCCCCATAAATAGCACACCATAGCTAAGGACTGACGACAGATATCCATGATATGTGGTTAGTGTAGCATCTTTTGATATTGTTTGGGAAACTCTCATTGACGTAAATACGAATCTACTGAGTCTTTAACGCACTGAGTTGACACGAAATTTCTAATAAAGATGCTCATTATCATTGAGACTCAAAAATGTTGCTTCTCCACTATTTTGTATACTTGTATTTAGTGCTCTTGGTTTCAACTGGCATCCTTCAGTCACAGAGCATACCTAACAGCGATCACCATTTCAACCAGTCAGCATTAGCTGTGTGATCAAATTATTTTGTTTCGTTTCATTTCATTTCATTTTGTTTTTATTTAATCGGTATTCATTCAGATTTCGTTTATTTCCATTTTAATTTTACAGACATCTGGTTAATTTGGTTAATTTTGTATAAAAACAGCGTAGGAGCACATCGTCGCTACCGTACGTAACTTTGATTCCATTCTACAAAGTCGAAAATTACATAATTTCACAACCACAAGCAAGTCTTGTCTTCTTCGTATGTACCGTAAGCGCCTTTAACATCCACTATTTAAAAATGCATCAACGCCTTTCTAATTTACGATACTTTTGCAAATTACGCTTTTTGTCACCATCTAAGCGCATATAATTTTGAACATTACGACATATCAGGTATTAAAACTCATTAAACTTGGTTCCTTTTTATCATAAAATGTATGTACAGCACCTAATTTTCTTGATTGTACTTGTTGCTCAACAATTTCTCGGCACGACTGTACTTTTACGCAGATCCATGAAACTGAAATGCTTGCACACATGATTAAAATATTGAGCTGTGTCTCTTTATCCCACTTCTGATATCGGCGCAGGAGGCCATAAATATCAAAATCATCTAGGATTATTGTGGGTTCAGGTATAAATGTCACATCACGTTTCGTGCTCCGGGCTTATGATGAGGCACCCAGACCCTTCTGTTCCAGTCTGACCCTGGGTAGCTATTACAGCTGACTCCATGTTTGCACATCCTGTGCTGTGATACCACTAATAATTAGTTCAGGAGTTGTTATTATGATTCGTTTTGGGTCCAGGACGTTTGCAACCCTCCACTAAGATGGTTTGTTGTGACGTCCTTTCACCTTGACGCTTCATAAGATCGACAGCTAACTAAATACTCAGCTGCCAGTCTATTCCTGAAGCAAGGAGGCCTCACTCGGAGTCGCAAAGAAGGTGCTGCTAAGTAGTATGTGCCTACATATGTTAATACTTGTAGACTAATGTGATTTGTTTTGTGTGTTATGTTAATAAATAAAGGTTTTATTTATCTATCCATCTATATTTTAAATATAATATTAAATATCTTTTTACAATCTTTTTAAGGGTGTTTTAAAATCATTGCACTAATTAAAAGGCCATGCGTGACACAATTACATACATAAGTAAATATAAATATTGAAATTTCAAAACACTTTAGTTTTCAACAGTACTTGCTAAAGTGCCCTGTCAAAAAAAAATGTTGTTTTCAACGGGGGTGTCCCAGCCGGGAGCGTGCCGGAATAACAAAATTTTCATTGTGGGAGCGTACCGGCCGGGAGCGTACCGGAATGGCAGCCTAACGATCGCACCCAAATAATCAGGCTCTTCGTAGAGTCATAAGAACATCAAGCTTGACACATTGGGCTTTGTACCGTTCTTATTTCAATAGACGTACGGTCTAGAGTTGCACTGCGAGTGTCAAGCTTGACCTGTCGTTGACTGTACAACAGTCCAATCAAGTTTAGAATTTTGTATGGAGATACTGATTTCTTTTTTATTTCCTGAAAGATTAATTCTCTAAAAGTTGTTCAGTGTCGTTGATTGATCATGCCCATATCCAGTTTTCGGAAAACTGTCTCTGACACCCCACATATTCCTTTCTACTAAATAAGGACCGGGACTACTTTGATATTTTGTGGGGCAACTTTGATAGGCCTATCAGCCTCTATCTGCAGGTTTATAATGTAAGTAACCCTTGCAGGGACAAGCTGACTAATGTACTATTGACCAATTTCATTATTGACGATGCTGGATTACTCACGTAAATATTTTTTTTATCGTCAATGGGCTTACTCTTGAGCTCGATCTAGTCTTGAAGACAGAGATGAGGTCGACGATGGAAAAATAATAATAAAAAAATAATAATAATAAAAACTGGTCAAGTGCGAGTCAGACTCGCACGCATTTAATACACTTCTGCGCGGATGCGCGTCCCTGACTGAAATGTAATTTTTACCTGAGTGGTTTGGAGATAAACAAGTGAAACTTAGTAATGTTTCTTTTTATTAGCTTTGTATTGTTTTGGCAACAAATTAAATGATTCCCATAATAACTTTTTATACCCCAATACACTTCAGACAAAATGGATGAGTTTACACCAAATTGGCTGAACGTACACCAAATTTGGGTAACCAGTTCAGTTAGGTTGTGTTAGGTTATCCTGCAACCAAAACGCACGAGCCGAGCGAGCGGAGCGAGCGTGCCGCGTTAGCTGCCGGCGAAGTGCCAGAAGCAAATTTGGTGTTCATCTATTTTGGTAGAAAAAATTTGGTGAATATTATTTGGTAAAAATTTACTCTTAATACACAGCCTATTGTTTTTAGGGTTCTGAATTAAAATGATAAAAACGGAACCCTTATGGTGAGACTTCGTCTGTCTGTCTGTCACTTCTGTATATCTCAATAACCACTCATGCTATCGCTTAATATTAAGTATATATTATTTGCTATTGACTTGAATTTTGGAATAGTTTTAAGAATTTGATTACTTACCCAATTTAATTGCAATTAAAAGGATTAAAATCATATCATTATTCTTGTTGTAAGAGGGGCCCAAATAGGGGGGCAAAATTTGTAACTGTCGTTACTAGGTCGGGGGGTGTATCATAATTATGAAAGGGCTTCTTGTACATTCCAAAATAGAACTTTATATTTCTTTTATACTTTTTTGTTTTCAAAAAATTACAAAAATGTCAAAAAAAAAACATTCTGCCCCTCTTATCTCTGAAGTTTGCGAAAGGAAAATCAGGGCCACTCCGTCATAGTTTTATACTTCACAAAAACCAACTAAGTACACAACCCAGGTGTTCGCAGCAGCAGGACCTGAGTATCTCGGAGCAAAGATTTTTTCAAGATGTTATCTCTGCCTGGGTACTCCGAGACTTACGCACACGATCCAGTAAAAAAATAGGTCGGCCATCATGGATTTCATCACCGATAATGGACATGACAGAAATAGCAATGCATAAATTCGAGACTAATATTTTACTTCCAAGTGTTGGCGTGCTGTTCTTGTCTTCCATTTTTTTATAATTTTACGATTTTATTATCTCCCCTATCTCTGAAGTTTGCAATGCGAAAAATCTGAATTGATTACAGTTGAAAGAAGCTTAATATGTAAACATAACGGCAAAAAAGATATCTCTAAGTAATAATATGGTTTTTCAGAAATCTGAAAAACTATACAAACTAACTTACTTTTGCGATCCTAAAAATAGACTTTATGTAAACATTACAGCAATAAAAAGAAGATATCTCTAAGTAATAATATAGTTTTTCAGAAATCTGCAAAACTTTACAAACTAACTTACTTTTGCGATCCTAAAAATAGACTTTATTGCTGCCAAAAATACTAAATGTAAAACCCTCTAGCGCGAGTCCGACTCGAACTAGACCAGTTTTATTTTATATATTTCAGTTTTATTGTGTATCGCGATATCACCGAATTACCTATCTATATCGATAAAAGCTAAACCATTTATCAAAGACCTCATATCACTAATAATACAAATTTATGACGAAGCCTCGAGTACAAACTAATTTTAACCGTTACGTGAGCAAATAGTAATTTCGAAGTTAATTGTCTTCCTTAATTATCTTCCTTATTTCTCATAGGTAGCACGGAGCACCTAATTGAATATCGAACAGTTGCCTAAAGCCTGGTAAGGGTTAAGAGCTGTTGGAATTTGGAAACTGTATCATTTGAACAAATGGCGTGTGAGAATTGCGCAGATAGACCAAATATTTTTGGATATTTTTTTGACGATAAACATTTGTTCAGGCGCGCTATTACGGTCGCGGGAACGATTCTGCCATTTGCGAACCATTTCCAAGCGGTTCCGTCGCCGCCGCGCCGCCGCCGCGCCGCTTGATACTTTTCATGATACCTAGCTTCTGTTTGAGTGAAACGGTTGCAATGAAACAATCCTTATATTTTGTACGAAAGTAAGACAAATTTATACGTTATCTAAAACCGCGTTTGAATTCATCCAGTTGTTTGTGTATAAGTAGGTACTACAAAAGTCCAAACTGCACGCGAACCAAGTCGTAGGCACAGCTAGTAACAATCCTACTAATATTATAAACGCGAAAGTAAACATGTATGTATGGATGGATGTATGTTTGTAACTCTTTCACGTAAAAACTACTAAATGGATTTTAATGAAACTTTACAATAATATACCTAGCTTATACATCAAAATAACACATAATGGGCTTCAATTTATAAACCTGCGCATACGAAATCGCGGGCACCAGCTAGTCAGTAATAATAATAAAATTGTTAGAACTGCTAAAATGCCGAGCGTATAATATTTGTTTTCAGAATATAAAGTCGAGTCGTTCATCTGACAATTTTCACTAGGTAACTGTAATCTAGCCTATAATATGAGTTTTAGCACACCACAGACACTACATGCATCGAGCGCGAATTTGAAATTGTGAGGTCGCGTAGGCTTTCATATTCAGTACAAAAGACTTTCAGAATGACCACGACAATTCCATAACACAGGTTCTTACCTAGCTTGGACACCAGACTCCCAACACAGCTATGACTTGTATTCACAACACTGCTATGTCACTTATTGTAAGCTTGTGGGAGAAATAAACTTGATTTGATTTGATTTGAATCTCGCGGGCGGGTGAGCGCGGGGGTGCGGGGTTGATTACAAGGGGAGCGGAGATTGTCCGTTCTGTATGATAGTATAATATACTAAATATATAGAGGATAGCTTAAACCCAACTTACATGAGACTTCTAAAAGGATCCGACTCATCATTACAACGCGTAATTGTTCCCGAGAACAAAACGGTATTGTTCTGCTCGGTAGGGTAAATGACACTGTTATTGTCAGGTGACCGAGAAAATGGCCGAGCCAAAGGGTCGGTCGGTGCGCCCCGAAAATAGTTAGAAGTAGGTAGTATAATTAAATTGCAAGTTAGGGCACAGGTAGGGTTGGGTTCAATTTCAAAGAACAAACGGAAAAATTAAGAAAAAAAATTGAAAAATTCCTCGAAGTAATCGAAAACTGAAACGGTGTGTTCAGTTAAAGAAAGTGAACAACTTTCCCAAAGAATCATTTTTTGGGAAATGAAAAAAAAATTACCTCTCAATACTAATTGCTCACTTTGATCGTTGTTTAGGGAAAGTGGTTCAGTTAATTTGACTGAGCACGCTATTTCAGTTTTCAGTACACCTCCCTTACACTCTATTTTTTTTTTATGTTACAAGTGAGCAAACGAGCAGGTGGTGGTAGCCACCTGATGGTAAGTGGTCACCACCGCCCATAACATCTACTGTCATATTAATGGCATATTTTGACACTGATAAGACAGCTAAGCGCTTTGCTCACATTGAGAACTAAGATGATATGTCTCATGTGCCGGTAATTTCGCTGGCTCCCTTGCCCTTCAAACCGAAACACAGCAGTGCCAACACTGCTGCTTCACGGCAGAAAAAAGCAAGGGGGTGGTACTTCCTCTGACGGACTTTCCACAAAAGCCCTACCACCTTATCATTGACAGTGTATTACAAACTGGTTTATTCTGACAGCTTTAGCGTATAGGGAGTTTTCCTTGACGTTTGTCTACTACGTTTTTTTTAAAGTCTCTATGGGTGGTACGCTGATCACTGCTGGTAATTTCTTTTTTAAATACTCAGTAAAATTAAAGCAGTCATTTCAGAAGATCTATATCACGGGCTTTCACTGTAACAATCAAACTTAATAATTTTCATACTAGGTGAACGTTCAGTATCATTGTCAGTTAAATTGCTGCTGGCTAAGTCCGTGATATATTTTCTTCTAAAAAGATTTAATTTATTTTACTGAAACTTAAAAAAACAAATTACCAACAATGGTCAGCGCGCAGATTTACAAAGGAGAGCGTCTCCTTGAGCAGATTTAGCCTTTGTTGTAAAATGTCATGGCAAATTCACTACAAATATATATTACTCACACACGTGCAAAACACAGGTCCGAATTAAGGTCTAATGAAACGGGAGCGTCGTTGACTTCATCATGTGGGGAAGATATTTTTTAGACTAGGTGATTAATTTAAAGTAATTCCGATGCTGACGGTGATTAGCTGCGCAAGGATATCAACCAAGGAACCAAAAACCGGCCAAGTGCAAGTAGGACTCACGCACCGATGGTTCCGTTCCACTAAGGTAAAAAATACCGTCTTAGTAAATGCACGCGAGTCCAACACGCACTTGACCAGTTTTTATTATTTTTTGTTATTCTACAGGGTATAACTAAAAGGGTATATAAACCCTGAAGGATGTTATTTTTCCAATGAAACTGAACAACTTTCCCTGAGGAACATAGGTCGAAATACGTAAAAAAAATGTTGACCTATGGAACTGAATCAGCTGAAAGTGAATTTTGTAAAGGGGTTCAATAGTAGATTGTATGACAAGGCTGTAAAATAATATTTTTAAGGCGAGGGCGCTATTTTGAATCCAGAGCGAAGTGAAGGATTCTTGAGTAGAATCCCGAGCATGGCGAGGGATTCTAAAGTAGAATCCTGAACGTAGCGAGGGATTCAATAGGTCACCCAAGGTAAAAATATTTCTGCTTCCGCGTAATACACTCTACTTTTCATCTCCCTCTAAGAGAAAAGAATAAGAGGCTCATTAAGTCACACTCGTCATTAATTTTAAACAAAAAATACCATTACAATATTATTACTTGATGAAACAATACTTAAAATCATATTAAGTATTATTTGTAACCACTGAAAATTTTATTGACATTTTTGTATCGACTAGGAACAGAACCTCTTTGGTTGGTAGTCTTGTTTACATTTCAAGTATATTTCTTTTTTTATATTCATAATAATTTTAATAGTGCAACCAGCCAGTATCATTTTTCATACAATATATTGGTTCGAGTTCTATGGTTGACCTAAAATATCCCTATGGTGGACCTAAATTCAAATTCTAAATTTAAATCCCATTTTTACCCGCTACGAAAGTCTCTTGCAGAAAACAGCTATTTTGTTCGCCTTTATTGACAAACCGTTCAGCGATTTTCAAATAGATGGGATGAAAACTTGCTTTTTTCTTATTTTGACCTAAGTCCCTTAAGGAAAGTTATTCAGTTTCATGGGCAGTTTCACATCCTTCAGCACTAAACAAAACATACCAAATTTCAACTGTCTAACTATTACGGTTCATGAGACACAGCCCGCTGACAGACAGACAGACATCAGAGGCATAATAGGGTCCCGCTTTTTACCCTTTGGGTAAGAAACCCTAAAAACTATTTGCACGCCTTCTTGGTATATTTTTTGAGTTCTGTTACTTATTTCACTAAAATTACTTATTTTGGCCCGATGGCCAGAACATGAAACTAAAATAACATTCCGAAAGAGACATGGTTCGAAAAAAAAAAAAGACGTCCCATACAAATTCACTATTGCCGGCGCAAAGCAATAAATCCGGTATTTCTTAGCCTTGAGAAAAAATATGTAAGTAGCGCCCTCCTGTCTTGTCATGTGCATGTTCATGTGCCAATGACGTTATATATCACAAAATAACATCAGTATAGATTTTAAATCTATTTATTCAATGTACATTATTTACATAATACTTTGCTACTTCTAGAACAAGTGCTACTAGATGAATAAGCTATAAAAATTTAAATTTTAGTCACACTTATTTTATGAAAGGTACAGCCCAACAAACAAGTCTTGAAACATACAAGCAAAATTAAAGCATTAATTTAAACCATTTTAATGACCCCAAACATCACTCGCTTACGCTAGTCATTCAAATGCATTTGCCGTTCATAATGCATTTGACTCATTTTCGTGCAACATATGAGCTTTGTTTCATCGTTATCGCATACATCGGAAAATTAATTCGGCTGCAAATATGGTATATTCATATTTTTTATCCCCACATCTTTGGAAACCTGAAACCATAGAATGCATAGTTAATATCGAGATTGAGAAATTACAGGCAAAATTATTCGTGAACTCGGGCCCCAGAAATACTTTGAAGCGTCGGGGATGGCCTAGTCGTCAATAAATAAGTCATCATTGTCATCAAACAACAACAAACAGAAAGATAGCGTGAACACTTTGCTTGATTCACGATGATTACCTATTTTATTCAGAGTCCGGCCCCTTAAACTATACTAGTATAAAAAATTTCAAACTAAGTCTCTTGTGAAAACATTTTCAATTTTTAGAATTATTTCAAAAGGAAATCTAGTTAAACTAGATTTACGGACTAAGACCTGAACATGACTTGTTAAGTTGTTATATTTTTGATAATTTAATTTATTTAAAAGAACAACAAGCGATATATCTTCCTTTGGACAATATAAAGCAAGATAATTATTTACTTACATGGAGCGTGATGTCGAAGCTTCTATTGTATGATGCATTAGAAAAATATTAAACACAGCATTTCACCATTGTATTTTTCACTTTTATTACCACTTTTACAAATACCAGGCCACTCAGAAAGTATTGCGAAAAATAGTTTTTATATATGGGAGACTGGCCGGTCAGAATCTTTTTCGAAAATATGATTACTTGTAAGTAAAAATATGTGTGTTCCATTTTCAAAATTTCCCTCCACATTTTTTGCGAGCCAATTCAAAGTATCGTGTCTTACTGAAAAATGGATCTGCGCCGGGAACATTTTAGAGCTATGATTTTTTACGATTTCAAGTGTCGCCTGAAACCGGATGAATCGTTCGATAGACTTCAAATGGCATTTATGGATGAAGGCCCCTCCAAGGCAACCGTGTATCGTTGGTATAACGAATTTAGGCGCGGTCGACCAACCTTGGGGGATGAAGAAAGAAGCGGTCGCCCTTTGACGGCTATTACGGAAGAAAACGTGCTAGCAGTGAAAAATTTAATCCAAGATAATAGGCGAATTACATATCAGGAGATTCAGCACATATTAAAGATTGGATCGGGAAGCGTTCACGAGATTCTACACGGGCATCTTCGCGTGAGGAGGATAGTATCGCGCTGGGTGCCGCACTACCTCACCGACGCTCAGAAGCAGGCCCGGGTGGAATGGTGCCGTGATATGCTGAACAAATTTGAAGCAGGCTCGTCTCGGCGTGTTTACGACATCGTAACAGGTGATGAGTCCTGGATTTATCAATACGATCCAGAAACCAAGCGCCAGTCGACAGTTTGGGTGTTTCAAAATGAACCAACGCCTACCAAAGTGAAGCGATCTCGAAGCGGGGGGAAGATTTTGATCGCCAGCTTTTTTAATTTGACTGGCCACTTGGCCTCAATTCCCTTACGAGATCAAAGAAGCATCAACGCCGAATGGTATACTACCAAATGTTTACCAGAAGTTTTTTCTGTTGTGAGCAACAAGCGACCAAACACAGGGCTCCGCGGACTACTGCTCCACCACGACAATGCGCCTGCACACACCGCGCTCAAAACGAGGGACTTCCTGGACAGCACACCAGTCAAACTCCTGGATCACCCTCCTTACAGCCCTGATCTAGCACCGTGTGACTTCTTTTTATTTCCAAAAATAAAAAATCAGCTCAAGGGGATACAATTTTCGTCGCCGGAAGATGCGCTGGCTGCGTTCGAGCAGGCTGTAAACGAGGTGTCTACGGCGGACTGGAAAAAGTGTTTTGAAAACTGGTTCAGACGCATGAATCTTTGTATAGAGGCTGGTGGAGAGTACTTTGAAAAGATTTAATAAAAATATATGTACCTGTAGAACAATTTTTTTTAGTGTCGCAAATATTTCTGAGTGTCCCACGTAAACACACCAATTATCGTAGTATACGACTCAAGGCACCGCAATAATTTGCTTATAGGTGTCTATTTTCAAATTTTCTACCACGGGTTGACATTTGTCAATGTGTGTGCCAGTGTCACAACATATGAAGAAAAAGGTTGACTATATACGGTCTTAATTTAGAGAAAAAGAGACATCGATACTTTTTATTTAATGTTTATGTGTGAGTAAATTTGTGCTTAGTCTGCAAGTCTGTGGGCGCAACGCAAAGAACACGTCTTCCCTCTCGATTTATAACGAAGAAAACTGAAAGATAAGAAAACTGTTTAGTATGCCTGTCTACGCCTCAGTTTAAGCTCAACCTGACACCCAAGCGCAGAAAATAACCATCTGGTTAAATTTGGTGTGACAAAATTCACCAGAATGCAACTTGTTTGCGGATCATTGGCCCCTTTTTAATGTTGTAATCGCTTTGAATTACATTTAAAATACTTAGGAACATTGATTTAGAAAACACCGTTGTTATGTATAGTCAAGAGCTGGACAAAAAAAACAGAATATAAAAAGAATTGAAGAAAGTAACTACCAGTCGGCTACAAGCGCTTGAACAAGAAGTTTTGATAAAATTTCACGGTACTAATGAAATTTATTAATCCAATCTTCAAGGCTCTTTAATTTTGTGATAAATAGGGTACCGTGAATAGTACCTATCTATCTACATTTGTTACTTGAGGGTGCTACAAATTTGTAGCTTTGAATGTTGTCACAGAATATAAACCGTGAATTTTCATTGCTTGGTACAGTCAACGACAGGTCAAGCTTGACACGTGCGACTCTAGCCTGAACGTCTCTTGAAATAAGAACGGTACAAAGTCCAATGTGTCAAGCTTGATGTGCTCTTGACTGTACGAGTCCGTACTACTTTATTTTATTTGCACTATACAGGGTGTTAATTTGATTGCGTGCCATAGCTCAGGGACCGGATCAGTATCAATAACAGAACAACTTTTCCTAAGGAACATAGGTCGAAAAAAGAAAAACCTTTGACCTTCCATACAAAATGCGCTATTAGCTGATGCAGTTTCTATGGGAGGTCAAAAATTTATTTTCATATTTCGACCTATATTCCTTGGGAAAAGTTGTTCAGTTTCTGATACTGATCC
The DNA here is from genome assembly GCA_947532105.1 of Athrips mouffetella. Lineage (NCBI taxonomy): Eukaryota > Metazoa > Arthropoda > Insecta > Lepidoptera > Gelechiidae > Athrips > Athrips mouffetella. Next base: position 25,590,562 of record OX383965.1, read on the forward strand.
CGCCCCTGAGCTATGGCACGCAATCAAATTAACACTTTATAGAAATGCCAATTTTCATGCTCGTCAGTGTTTCCGTTTTTTTACGATAGAGCTAAAACAAAAATACAACATAAAACACGCTTGCCTGCTTGTAAAACAAGCAAAGTGGCATATGACTGTCATTCTCTAATAGCCGCAGTCATATACCACTTTGCCTTTAAGCTTGTAATAGAGGTTGGCTATTCTTTGCCGGCACCAAATACAGACGTAACTATAGTAGGGTTTTTGTTTAGTCACTGTACCGGTCAAGTACCGGTGATCATATTTGAACAACTTAATTGTACAATAAACTTCTAAAATAAATCCTAATAAAAAGGTTTCCAAAGAATTTGTGAAGGCCTGTATAAAAAGGTCCAAGAAACGGAGAGGTTTCATTCTAAATTTATTGTTAAAGAGGAACTAATCAGGAAAGGACGGCAGGAAGGGACTGGACATCGATCTTCACTTGAGACGAACAGACAGACCGTTCGCTACAAAGTGGGATATTACTGTGACGAATACGGATCAAGATTTATAATATTGGCTAGATCAAGGTAGTCTATCCTTGAAATCTTAAACTGAATTAATATTATATTGTGATTAAAGAAATAGATTTTTTTTAAATAGGGAGGCAGACGAGCAGACGGGTCACCTGATGTATACATACACCAAGGGGGTCACAGGTATGCTGCCGGGCTTTAAGATATTTGTAGGCTCGTTTCTTGAAAGCTGCAATGTTGTACCCGTCCGGAAACAACTGTACAGGGAGCTGATTCCACAATGCGGTCGTACGAGGCAAGAAGTTCCTTTTGAAACGTACGGTGGTAGACAGCCAGTTATCCAGGTGAAATGGATGAAATTTCAACTTCTGGCGAGTGGTACGGTGATGAAATTCTGCAGAAGGACTCCAATAGATAGATACAAATAAAGCGATGAGAAGTTTTGAAGCGCTCATGGCCAAGTGATTGTTGCTCTTTCTTTCCAATCACAAAAGTTAAGCAACACTGGCCGTGGTCAGTACGCTGGTGGGTGACTACTAGTGGCACAACCAAAAGCGTCTTCGTACTTCGGATGGCACTGTAAGCCGTCACTCCCGGCTAGTGTCAATAAAAGTAGTCGTTAAGCCAAGTAAGAGGCTTGAAAACTCGGATAGCTAGGTTGACCACTTACGTATATACATACATACACATACATAACATCATGCCTTGTTCCCGTCGGGGTAGGCAGAGACCACAGTTCTCCACCTGCTACGATCTTGACATACTTCCCTTGCTTCCTGAACTTTCATCAATCCTTTCATACATGCTCGTCGGTTTAGGGTACTTTTAACCTGGCCTTTATTCAGAACGTCCTGGGCAGTGTGTGGCAAAAGGAACCACTTATGTGGCAAAATTAATATCTAGAGTTGGTCTTGTTTGATCTCTGGATTGCGGAAGTCAAATGGCAGTCACTCTGTGTAAAAACCAGTGCCCTCGTCAGATCCCCTAGGTAGGGTAGCCGATTCGGTAAAAAAATATTTGGTAAAAACGGATGACGAATCAGTGAGGGCAAATTCTAAATTCTAAGTTAAGTGTGTGGTTTCCGCACTTAGTCCTGAATGGACCGTTGTGCGTTAAGTGAGCGCAAAGTGTGACCTTCATCATCATCATTGCATCATCCTTTAAAAAGCCCGTTGCCAGGGAGCTCCTTGGTGGTATGCTGTAGTTCTGTGGCACCCCGCTGGTTTTGAACGCCTCAACAAGTTGTCTCCACGCCAGCCAGCCTTGCATTTCTCCACGACAGACCTGCTTCCTTCAGCTCCTTGTTCCCCGAAAGCCACCAAGTTTGGATGGGACGTCCACGTCTTCTTCTGCCTCCCGGCTGCCATTCAAAGGCAAAGCTGGCCGAATTTTCCTCCCCTCTTAGAGTGTGACCAATCCACCTCCATATGCGCTGGGAGATTGTAGTTTGCTGGTTCTTCTTTAGAAGTGGTGTTCGGCCAGAAGATACGGAGAATGGATGAAGACCTGAATCTTGTTTGTCAGGCCATTTGTCACTCTTCATGTGTGGTTTACGTGGTATATTTTGGAGGCTGCCTATGACCGCGCTTGTCAACGTTACAGCTGGAATATAAATAACAGAATTTAAAAATTAATATTAAAATTTAATTGTGTCAACCCTCACCAGATTCAAGACTATCGCAACGACAAGCGTGAGTATTTGCCTCAAGCGTAGTTTTCTGTCTCCTATCTCTGTTGCTCGCTTGTGAATGAAGTTCTTTATTGAATGGGGGGGCGGGGCGCGTTGCGATTCTTTTGGCAACCTGAACTTTTTTTTCATAGGAAGTGTTTTATTTTTATGTTATTTTTTTATTATTAATATGTTCTATGTACTTTATTCTACTTACACAACATGTGGTCAAAAGGAAATCGGTACTTTTACTGTATTACTCTGTGGTTTAGGTTAGGTAAGAGATATAACCATTACACTTGGTAAAAAGCCTAGAGATATAACTTTTTCTCTGCGATATAATCCATGATGGATTTCCCGCGTAAAAAAACGGTTAGATTTATTCATATCTGCAGCAAAATATACACAAGTAGTTTACTTGCGTTAGGCCCTGTGCATTATTTATTAAATTGTGGGAGGGCAGACAAATTCGAGGCATTTTAGAATGAGTTGTCATTTCGTGGGCTTTGTTGTAAAGTGACGTCATCAATTGTTGCAAAATTTTGGGTCGGCTCTATTGTGTAGAGTAAAATTATAGGCCTCTAGTTAAAGCCATAAGCAGAGAGACAAATTAAATTTACATGAATTTAATTTAATAGGCTAAAATCTTAATTCAAACCATACAAATAGATACCAGTTAGATCGGTTTATTAAGATGTAATGTGATTTAATCTTTCTTTTCACAAAAGTTAGATAAGATTATAAGGATGTTAAAAAACTATAACAGTTATTTATAGTAGCTCGATGAAATGAAAGCCAATTTAAGATGGAATATCATTAATGCTAAGATCATAAAATTAAAAGTAAAATCAATAGAATCGGACGATTCGTTCTTAAGATACAGTTGCTTTTATAAAATTCAGCATTATGCATCTTACGAGTAGATTGGCTGTCATTTTCTCAAGCTACCACTTTGGGATGATAATGTTGGTTTTTTTTACACCATCCTTATTATAATCCTAACTACAGTGAAAAGGAAAAATTAAAACCATGAATCATACCAATACCACAGATTAAATAATAGTAAACTCCAATACTAGTAACATCTGAACTGTTAGATTGGCTGCCGTTTTGGTCAGCTATCACTTTGAGACATCAATCATTGTTTAATCAATAAACCTATCTACTACTACAAAGTATGGTAAAAAGTAATAAAATATTAGTAAAAGAAAAAAAAAACCGGCCAAGTGCGAGTCGGACTCGCGCACCGAGAGTTCCGTACCACCACATAATCATAATTGTATTAGTTGAAATTTCCGTAAGTTAATGTGCTAGATTTTTGGAGTCCGACACGCGCTTGACCCAATTTTATTATTTGTTGTTATTTTATAGCTTATGCACTATAAACAAACCAATTTTCAAGATTGTAAGTGTTCCCGTTTTTAAAATAGAACTAAAACAAAAATCGCCTCCGCGTCCATTCAACTTGACCCCTCTCTTATATGAATGTTCTTGAAACGGGAGCTCACCACAATTGGTTACTATTAGTTGTGAGAAAAGTTGTAATATTTAATGATTTCAGACTTTTCCCATTATTTGTACTGTGAGACCTAGCTTCTTGCCAAATTTCATAATTTTAGGTCAACGGGAAGTACCCTGCAGGTTTTGCATTTTTGAATAAATAATGTATGGAGATGATTACATAAAATGCCATATCTTTTGATTGCGTCGTTGTAAAAAATTTAAATTTTCAAATCTTGTGTGGTTCATGGACCCTAATATGTGGTATTAATTTTAATCTGATACCTTTACCCGTTCGTGAGATAAAGGGTCTTGACAGACAGACAGACAGACGGACAACAAAGTGATCCTATAAGGGTTCCGTTTTTTTCTTTTGAGGTACGGAACCCTAAAAAAGAACAATATTTCATTAGATTTAGAAAAAGAACTAAAACGTTATGACAGTCTCATAAATCCATCTACTCGTATTTACTGTGATCTCAGGTTTTCAAATCTTCTTCTATCGTGTCGATGGCAACACTCATAGTTTTTAGGCCAGCATTCGGCAACGCAGATGGCATTTAGTCTGGCCTTGTACAAGATCCTTTAGCGAGCATGTTGTTGGGCATGATGCGCATGCTGTGAGGTGGGACATAGTTTGTGGCAGTTTTTGTTCTGAGGTGGCATCACACCGCAGTCGCAGATGTTTTTGCTAGCTTCTATGTAGCCCCACCGGCTCAGGTTGTCTTTGCATCTCTCAACCTGGATGCGCAGTAAAAGCGTGTTATACCCTCTTTTTAGGGTTCCGATACCGAAATGGTAAAAAAAGGAACCCTTATGGTGCCGCTCTGTCTGTCTGTCTGTCCGTCTGTCTGTCACACCTCTATATCTCAGCAACCACTTATGCTATCGACCTGAAATTTAGAATAGTTTTAGAATATAGTTGCCCAACTTAATTGCACATGAAAAAAAAATTGAAAAAAGTATGATTATTAATGTAAAGGGGGCCAAAATAGGGGGGGCCAAATTTCAAATTGTCGCTACTAGATCGAATGGGGTATTATATGAAAGGGCTTTACTTGTACATTTCAAAATATATTTTTGTATTTTTTTAAATTTCTTAGTTTTCAAGTTATGATGAAAAATGTAAAAAAAATACCATTCCCCCCCCTTATCTCCGAAGTTTGAGTAAGGAAAAATCTGAATTAATTACAGTTGACAGAGGTTTATGTAAAATTTACAGCAAAAATAAAACGATCTTTCTAAGTAGCACAGTTTTTCAGAAATCTGCAAAAACCCTTTACAAACAAATTTAGTTTTGCGGTCCTGAAAATGGACTTTATTGCTTCCAAAAATACTAGAGGTATATCGGAACCCTCAGCGCGAGTCCGACTCGCACTTTACCGGTTTTTTTATTTCTCCCTTGCTGTTTAAAATCACGGAACATATACGACGCACAAAATAACTTTGGCCCTGTCATTGATGCGCAGAAGTCAAAAATGTACCATTTCTACTTTAACTACTCTAACTAACCATTTATTTAACTTTTACTACTCTAACCATTTATAATGTAACACGCTTTTATTTGAAAACCTGAGACTGTCATAACGTTTACCTCTTTCTCTTCATCTAATAAAAGCTCGTTTTAAAAAAAAATTGTTATATTTTTTATTTACGTTTTAGTATTTATGATATCAAAAATAAACCATCTACAGATCAGACTATGCCCAACAGCACGTCAGTAGAAACACTAGAGTTGCAAATGTTTCCAGTGACGTGTGGGTGAAAGGTTTGGATCAAAAACAGCGCTTCTGGTATGGAGTAGCAAAACTAAAGTATCATATAATAGTAGTTTATGCAACTGTCAAGTGCTTGTTTGTGATATGAGGCGCAGCCGAATGTCACTATAGCTAGTACGAATGTTACAATGACTAGTTTGCAATCAGTGGCATACATTACTTTTTCTACGACCATAATAATCATTAAGAAAGTAACGTACCGAAATTGTATGCTTTTGTCGTAGTAGTAGAGCACTAGAACACCTCCAATTTTTGGGCAATTGCTGCCTTTTTATTTCGGTCGGCGTGAATATTTTACTCATTTTCACATTTTCAATGGAAATCAAGATGTTTATCGTTAAATTATAAATTAAAAGTTATTTTTTTGACTGATTAAATAAGCGCGAACGAATGAAATGGATATAGAACGTAAATCTTTTTCTTATAATAAATTCTAATCTAAATATGATAAAGAAACATAGCTGGGTGAGCTGTATGCCGTCTGCAACTGCGGCGTCGCTTAAGGAGGAGCGGAGCCTTCAAACACAGGCAACTTCTGCTTAAATGGAGGCTCCAATCTATGTTATAGTTAAGAAAACATGTTTACAGAAATAAAAACTATTCTATTTAAAAAAAAAAAACACTACGTATGAATTAGAACGTAAATCACTACATGCATGTATTACATTGTATATCTGTCTATTTCTTTCACACTGCTGCATCCCTCTCGGCCAGCCATCATATAATACTATGTATGGGGGGATTCTTATTTTAAGTTGTCCTTTATGGCTTGGTAACTAGTATATTAGCCGAGGGCATCCAATACATCATAGTATTAACGTAATTTAATTGCTGAACCTAACAAAAAGGTAAAAAAAATATATGACCGTATAGTAGAAAGTTGCATTCATAAATATTACGCAACTGTTGTCGAAATGGCAATGTTTGTGATGCTGTTTCCCGTTTCGTATTTAAAACTTTAACAAATGGGAGTAGAAAAAAGTCATTTTTGCATCTTGCACGGGAAATTAAGTATTTGCTTTGTAATATCACCAAAAGGCTTAAATCATCACTATCACTACATTATAAAACAAAGTCGCTTCCCGCTGTCTGTCCATACGTATGCTTATATCTCTAACTACGCAACAGATTTTGATGCGGTTTTTTTTAATAGATAGAGTGATTCAAGAGGAAGGTTTAATAGTGAAACACTGATAATTTTAGAGATTTCTTTTTTTTGGGCTTACATTGCAAACGCTGGCTGAACCCTACGACATAGATCAAAATAATGTACTACAGTATACTGTACACCTTAAAAAGGTCTACAAAAAAGTGCGCAATGTTATTTGTCTATCTGTTAGGGATGACCCAGAATAACCCCCTTTTTTTATTTTTTTTACCAAGCGATTTTAAGCAATACAGCATTAGTCCTTATCAAATAAAGTACCTGTGAACTCTGTGGTCTCTGCCTACCCCGACGGGAACAAGACGTGATATTATGTATGTATGTAAATACATTGTGCATTTAATAAAGATCAATATGGCCCTGTACAGCATGTAATTTAAATGAATATTTTCGAAGATATTACAGATTTCAAATGCAGGGACATAGCGAATTTGCCTATTGGCCGGTTTTTCAGAAACGTATATAAGGTTGTATAACGTGTGTCAGGCTAACCCTACCAAAGAGATTTGAACCTCGCTTTACTGTTATTTGAGAGAACCCTACTCACAGAAAGCCTCACATTTTATCATCGTGCCGGCACACCTAAAATGGAACCAAACAACAAAACTAAAATCCCAGTGAGCTTTGTATTCATATTTTTGCCGACGAAAATAGGAACAGGCTGACTGACTGGCTCTGCATGACGTGGCCGTCGGGGGTAATCCCCGTGGACCACTTTTGTTATTAGGTCGCCGCTTATAAGTTTAAAAAGGCTTTTTTTTAACTCTTTAGGGTAACAGAGTAATTTTGATACTTCATATTTAGGGTTCTTTTATTAGTTTCGATAAACTTTTTGAAAGTAGATGCAAAGAAAATTATATATTTCTTTACGTTACAGCTTGACCAACTTATTATCTGGAGAATTTTGTGATAGCGCCTCGATCGAAAAGGGTTGCCACCTATTACAAAAATAAACAAATCCAGCCATTTTTAATACTCTTAACTACATGACGATATATGACATGACTTTTTACTGTTTGCCTCCTTGCTCGCTATCACAGATAAAAGATACCTATAGAGGGTGTAAAAAAAAGTACGATGATCCTTCTTAGGGGTGATTCTACATCACTAATAATTTAATAACTCTCCGGGCGATTTACTTTTACTTGAGCTAAAACTACTTTTTTTAAGAAAAAGTATTTTTAATATTTTTTTTACAATCTATTTATGATGTAGAATCACGCCTTAGAAGGATCATCGTACTTTTTACGGTTCCGTACCTCAAAATAAAAAAATGGAACCATTATAGGATCACTTTGTTGTCTGTCTGTCAAGACCCTTTTTCTCACAAACAAGAAGAGGTATCAGTTTGAAATTAATATTAAGGTCTATAAACCACACAAGATCTGAAAATTTCAATTTTTTACAAGAATGAAATCAAAAGATATGGTTCTTTATGTCCTCATCTCCATACATTTATGCAAAAAAGCAAAACCTACAGGGTACTTCCCGTTGACCTAAACTTATGAAATTTGACAAGAAGCTAGGTCTCACAGTACAAATAATGGAAAAAGTCTAAAACCATTAAATATTTACATTTTTCTCACAACTAATAGCAACCAATTAAGGTGAGCTCCCGTTTCAAGAACTTTTCTATAAAGGAGGGGTCAAGTTGGATGGTCGCGGAGTTTTGTAAAATCAAAGAGCAAAAGCTTTTAGTATATCATATGGTAGATAGGAACGGAACCCTTAGGGTGCGAGTTAGACTCGCACTTGGCCGGTTTTTCACACCCTGTATAAGTAAATACAAAGTTCGATGATAAAGACAACGGCCCTGACTAAACGGTAAGGGTTTTTAGGCAAATTGGCCTCGGAATCATTAAAGCATACAAGTAAAATATTAAATGTTTATATTATTAATAACCAGCTAGTGCCCGCGACTTCGTCTGCGCAGGTTTATAAGTTGTAGCCTATGTGTTATTCTGATGTATAAGCTTTATTATTGTAAAGTTTCATTAAAATCCATTAGGTAATTTTTACATGAAAGAGTAACAAATATCCATCCACCCATACTTACAAACTTTCGCGTTTATAATATTAGTAGGAAGGATATAACATATCAAAATAGCCATTTTTTTTAGAAAAAAAAAAAATTGAAAAAGAAGACCCGGATTATTCCTTTTACTGATAACCTTTCACACAGTAATTAAATTAAATTTTGATGCTTGACAAGCATTTTCTAAACGGAAGAACATGCTTGACAAGCATAGTAAAAATATAAAATTTTCAACAAGCATTCACAAGCACGTAGATTGCTTGTCAAGCACATCAAGCTTCGTTCTCAACGATCAAAATTGCTTGACAAGTACGTTAAACGAGCTTGAATTCATTGAATAATAATCTGGATAGAACTAACCTGTAGCGGCAGCAATGCGTTTGTATACATGAACAAATGGTGCTATTGGAGATTCTTGCTCCTTTTCTGCATCAAAGAATGATTTCATTATGAGAATCATTTCTCGCACACCACTTTCCATCGCTTTTGGAATGATTTTCTCATAAAATACTTGGAAATATGCAGAAAAACAAGAACAGCACAGACAACACTGACTGATACAAGGAGGTCTAAGAAGCAGTTTTTTCGGCTAAGGAGGGAGCTATAACCGTATCCATTTCCTGCGAGGGACCCCAATACTAAAATGTATGTACACTTGTTCACGTATGGACTGTTAGGTCGCCCACTATCCTCGTAAGTGTAAAATGCGGACGAAGTGTCATACGGGTTTCTTCATATACAAAACAAACCTATAACTAAATCTGAGGCTCATTAGCTTCTGTAGCTTCTGAAAAAAGAGCGGTACAAAGTCCACCGTGTCAAGATACACAAAACTGTAGTATTTCTATACTAACTTTGTTTGAACACTTATTTCCCCCTTTAAAAGATGATTTCTAAAACATGAAGGTTTACATCTCCCTTTATTTCTTAAAGTATTTTATTTATCAATTTTCCCAAGATTCCCCAGACACCACGCCCTCAACGACATTCTCCGTAGGGCGTTGGTTTCTGCTTACGTGCCCTGCGTCCTAGAGCCTCCAGGCCTCTGTCGTACAGATGGAAAGCGCCCGGATGGCCTTAACCTAGTACCCTGGGAGAAAGGCCGAAGCCTACTCTGGGACGCTACGTGCGTAAGCACGTTTGCGCCATCACACGCTCCACATCGGGTGGCAGGTTCCGCAGCAGAACACGCGGCCAAATTAAAGCATGCCAAATACTCCGATCTGCAACTACAATACGCGTTCGTACCCTTTGCTGTGGAAACGGGTGGACCATGGTGTAAAGAGGCTAAATCTTTTGTACACGCGATCGGGCGTCGCCTTCGTGATCACAGTTGCGATCCCCGCTCCGGAGCGTACCTGGTTCAGCACATCTCGCTGGCCATACAGCGAGGCAACGCGGCCAGCGTGATGGGAACCTTCGAGCCTGGTGCGCTCCGTGGCGGACTATTTGACTAATAATGTGTGCGTAAGTTTTAGTATTACTTATTATTTATTTATTTTGACCAATTATTTCTTGACTTTTGTAAATCTTTAATTATTTATGAAATAAATTTGGCTGATTCATTGTCAAACTTTGTCAACAAAGCTGTCATTCAATATTTTTCTTATCAGATTTATGTAAGGAGTTTGTATTTGGCTTTTTGACACTCAGAATGTTAATTAGAAAATACCGGCAAAACGATACAATATAACATAAGGTAAGGTTAATACATTACCTATCGAAAATCCGGTTCCAATCGGTTCAGTGGTTTGCGAGTTTATCGCGAATACACAACCAGACAAACAGACCAACAGACAAAAATTCTAAAAATGAACCGAATAGTTTTTTATTACCTTTTTTGTGACCCCCCAGATCATTTTTTCCCGATAATTTTCAATGAACAGAATCGGCGAGTTATTATATGTATAGAATAGATGATCAATTCACAAGTAAAAATGATATATTTTCACCTTCGGATATAAAGTTTTTAATGAAAAATTAGATTATTTTAAATATTTCTAAAACGTAACCTAGACCCTAGTTTTTTGACCGACTTGTCATAGTCGACTAGGAGACGCTTTACACGACCATGTTTAGGACGGACGCTACAGTTTTTACTCTGAGGACTGTCAACAACAAAATGACGTTTTCAAAATGACGTAAGTAGTTCCGCTTTTCGCCATTCTACAGAAAAGTTGGTCAAGCTGTACAAGTGATTAATAAGATAAGTACCACCACAGACTATACAATAGTTAATAGCACCAACTGTCTTATTAGTGACGGAATTTCACATTAAAAGACAGCAAAGCGCGATGCCGATCCCGAGAACTGAGACGGTATGTCCCCTGTTATCCTAAAATTGTACAGTCAAGAGCAGGTCAAGCTTGACACTTGCAGCGCGACTCTAGCTCCTACAGCTATTGAAATAAGAACGGCACAAAGTCCAATGTGTCAAGCTTGACGTGCTCTTGACTGAACAGCTATGGGTTAGTACCCTAATAACACATAATTTTAAATTTACAGCAATTATGTAATCCATATTTATAAGAACGCCATCTATGGTAGTGTGAGCATAACGCCATCTAGTTGACACGAACGAAAGAATGATAGCGATTTTGTCAGTCCTCATTGATGTCTTGTTAGTTCCTAATACCACCAATACTAATTATGGCGCTCTAATAGTTAGTATTAGGCGGGTTCCAAGTTTAGTATGGCGATGAGCTCTCTGTTACGCCAGTATTATATTACTCTATGGTACAGCCAAGCAAGTAAGATTTTGTACAGCCGACAGAACGTCAGTACAAACACTTTGGACTTTACGGTATCGTAATAAAGTTACAAGGAGATCCGTAGACGAACTAAAGTGACTGACATAGCCCTGAGAATCGCTAAACTAAAGTGGCAGTGGGCAGGGCACATCGCAAGAAGAACCGATGGCCGATGGCGCGTAAGGGTTCTAGAGTGGCGACCACGTACCGGAAGACGAAGCGTTGGCAGGCCCCCCACAAGGTGGCGACATCTGGTCAAGGTCGCGGGAAGCTGCTGGATGCGAGCAGCGCAGGACCGGTCGTCATGGAGATCTTTAGGGGAGGCCTATGTCTAGCAGTGGACGTCTTTCGGCTGATATGATGATGATGAATAGAGATAAAAATGTTTACACTGACGAGCAGTTAACTGTTTACGCTCTATGTGCTAGAGTCACACTTCAAGTGTTAAGCTTGATGTGCTCTGGCCTGGACATAACTCGACGGGTCTTCGATATATCTCTGAAAATAACTCAGGAGGTTGCTCCAGTCATGAAACTGAGCAACTTCGGTTATACAACAAACTAAACTAAACTTAAACTTTTCAAAATGAAAAAGATTATTTTTTCTTCAAAATTGGTCCCGTATCTTTCCTTTTGTAAAATTAAATGTAGAGACCCGAGATGTTTTCAGAGGTATGCCCGAAGACCCTGTATATTTTGCGATTTCAGTGCTGGTCCAAAAATAGTAAAAGTTGATCGTTAGCTTGAGTACTAGAATACTTTATACCGGATGTTAGAGCAAGCGCTGTGATCCTTATCTGTGAATATTAACCATTTAACTAAAAATTTTCCGAACATAGATCGAATGACGAGAATAAAATTTCCATCTTCGAAGTGCGCAAATTCAATGGGTTATTTTTTTATCGTATTTCTACCTAATAAATTAATAATAAATTAATAATTTTTTTATTCATTCTACACTTGTTTTTCAACAAAAGCACAATAAATGAATTTATACATTTGCAAATAGTAAAACTCTGCCACCTAAACTAAGCTAAGCATAGCCTGTATCTTAGGGGACAGTGTCCAGTTAATGAGACCAGTATGTCCATTGTACGTACCAGGTAAAGGTTATTGAAAACAATAGGATGAGAATAAAAATAGATAAATAAATAAAAATACATATATATTAAAACATTATGTGTTAGTAATAATGTGTGTATGTATATGTGGGTGTGTGTATGAGTGTCAGTGGGATAGTGTGTGTGTGTGTGTTTTAGCATTCAATTTTTAAAAGTTGTTCAGTGGATGCATAATCTAGAGTTTTAAGCCACTTCTCTAGTTTAAATTTTACCTCAAACCTATTACAGCCAACAATATTTAATTTTTTGTGGACCTCGTTATACAGTATAGTGCTTAGGACGTAAAATTGTCTACCTGCAAATGACGTAGCATGGGGTACGCTAGCACAAACACGTGTATTTTGGCGTCGGCTAGGGTTCGGTAGAGGTAATAAACGGTGCTTTTTCAGAACGGATCTAAGCACAAAGAGCTGTCTCACTGTAAGAACATTACACTCAGTATATAGTTGCGTAGTGGGATATCTGAATGGTTTACTTGTCATTACTTTCAGTACAGCTCTTTGCGCACGCTCCAGCCCTATAAATTTGGTTTTTGCAGCTCCACCCCACGCTGCTATGCAATAGCCAACGATGGATTGACATAAACTAAGGTACACCATTTTTAAAGTTGAAGCATTAGCGCAATTACGAAGCTGTTTGAAAACAAATATTAGTTTCCTAGTTCTCGACATAAGAGAATTCAGTTGTAAATACCAGTTTAGTTTATCATCGATCAGGACTCCAAGATATTTGGTGTGTGACATACGATTAATTGAGAGACAAGAACAAGGGAGACTGTGTTGATTAAGATGACAAGTATGTGCTATTATAGAGTAAGTATCAGGGGGTTTTGTAGTAGATGAAATTGTAAAGGGAATGTAGCCGCTTTTCTTAACATTCAATGTTAAGTAATTAGAAGTGAACCACTCCATTACAATTTTTAGGGATCGCTCTGCAGAATTTTTAACTTCATCCCATGTTTTCCCTGATATAACGATAGCTGTGTCATCAGCGTAGGTGAAAATTTGAGCGTCTGGGAGGGAAAGTTTACACAACTCATTAATATAAACTAAAAATAAAGTAGGACCTAGCACACTTCCCTGAGGCACCCCAAAAGCAATAGATTCTTCATTACTTACATGTGAACCAATTTTTACCATTATTTTTCGATTAGACAAATAGTTTTTAAAAATTTCTTGAGATACACCGCGAATACCGATATCTTGTAATTTCGCAAGCAGAGTGGGGACGTGGACAGTGTCAAACGCCTTTGTTAAATCAAGAAATATGCCTATACATTTCTGTTTACTGTCCAATTTGCAAGCTACATTTTCAGCCAGATCAACCACTGCATCTTCGGTTGAGATTCCTGGCCTAAAACCATACTGACTTCTTACAATTATATCATAACGGTTAAGGTAACTGATCAAACGAGAATTGATTATTCTTTCATAGACTTTGGACAGAGACGGAAGCACAGAGATGGGTCGATAGCTGTTAGGACTTTCTCTATCCCCACTCTTATAAACTGGGTGAACTATTGCCTTCTATTGCCTTCTTCTACCTATTTTCCCTTAGTAAACGAGTTAAGGTTTATGGTCTGAATGTGCAGTTTTTTTTTTGTTTGCCTGATAATTATCATCATAGCATCCCATGAAAATCGTCCACTACCCACAGGCTGTCCTGTACAAGGAGGTTTAAGTAGCAGCTCTTTCTGCTAAGGACGGAGCCATAAGCGTATCAGTTTCTTGCGAGGGACCTCCATACTAAAATGCATTGTTTTTTTTTTTCAAATCCTAAAACTAAAAATTTTTATCTTTTTCTCTGAGCAATATGTGACATGGGACAAATAAATTCTACTACCACAGTTTTTCTCGTGAAAACACTTACCATTCAGGAAAAAAACGATGTTAAAAATCACGCATAAAATGGCTATTACGGATTATTTACGCTTCCGTTCTTAGTATTAATGAATGAATTCACAAGTAAAAAACGATATATTTTCAATTTCGCGAACAAAGTTTATACTAGAACATTAGATTTTTAAAGATATCTTGTTTTTTGTAATACTTAACTGAGTTTTTTGACCGACTAGCATGGGCGATAGTGAGACGCTTTACACTTCACTAGCTCATACAGAATATATTGTATATGGCGGACTCTATAGTTTTTTACTCTGAGGTCCTGTAGAGTTAGACTTTACTACCTCATACAATGTCTATGACGGATTAATACAATTTTTATTCTGTGCCTTACACTATGTATAGAAAAACTCATTCTACTCCGTTACAGAATTTACACCCTTTTTGTGCCAACAACATCTCGTTACCATCAAAATAAACTGATCTATGGCAGAGTGACTCTGCCTAATGGTTGTAGGATAGTTGTCGGTCTCCAGCTATGATTTATTAAGATGTTTCTCGTCCCTCGGCTTGAGCTTGTCAAGAAAACGGACAGGCTGGCAAAGAAGTCCATGTAAATAGGGTTTGATAAGATTTATTCATAAGTCACTTTTGGGTAGAAGAGACCTTTAGAGAGACTCAAGAAAGATATTTCTTCACGTTTCTTTTTTCCCGCGTTATGCTACTTTTGTTCTTGTTCAACACTATTTTGGTTTTTAGGGTGAAAACCTGGACCCTATTTTTATACCTTTGATGTCTGTCTGTCTGTCTATCTGTCTGTCAGCGGGCTGTATCTCATGAGCCGTAATAGGAAGACGGTAGAAATTGTCACAGATTATGTATTTCTGTTGCCGCCATAAGAACAAATAATAAAAATAATTTAAAAAAAATGTTGCCGCTATTAGAATATATAATAAAAATAAATAGATGAATTTAGGGGAGGATTCTCTACAAAAACGTGTTTTTAGGTGATTTTTGCTCGATTTTTATTTTAGCTCTATCGCTAGCGTGAAAATTGGTATGTTTATCGTGCTCAACCAATATAGAAGTAAATAGAATAAGAACTAATAATAAAAACTGGTCAAGGGCGTGTCAGACTAGCGCGAATTTAATACACATCTGCGTGACTGTGCGTCCATAAAAAGACGGTATTCTCACCTTAGTGGTACGGAACCCTCGTTGCACGCGTCCGTCTTGCACTTGGCCGGTTTTTTTTACTTGCTGAAACTTGATTAGGTTCCGGCGACGACATTCATATTGTTGCTAACTGAGAATAAATAAATGAATTTAACAGTTACAGCACGAAAAAAATTGCTTTTCGACATTCGGTATAGTTAATTATTTTTCTAACTTACGATTCCGTGTTGTTTTCCGGTGATATATACAACTAAAGTCCTAAATAACATTAAGGCATTCGGCTCACGTAGCTCATCGCCGCCACCCGTCAGCAGTGTCAGTAACTCGATACCATTCACGGAACTAATTTGGAAGGATCCATTCATTCGCAGGTGGCCCTATTCATACAGGAAGGCTACCAAGAAATCGGGGCTAAAATAATAAACCATTCAAGTCCTACTGAGGGTTCCGTACCACCACGTGATATTAAGGCACAGTCAGCATCAAGAATCAATTAACAAATTCAGATTTCAAAGATCAAAAAGACAGAAAAAAAAGTTATTTTGGAAATCTGAATTTGTTCTTCCACTTTCGAAGCTGACTGTACTTACAAGATTGTCGAGATTTGTCAGGATTATCCCTATTTTTCAGAATGATTTTCCGACTCCCAACAAAATACGAAATATCCCGACAATCGGATTTTACTTTATGATTCTTTAAAAAAAATCACTAGAATGAGATTTGTGAACTGCCTGTCTTTACCAATATTTCATTGACTACTGCCTTCATTGTTTAACGAAATTGGGGGTGAACTTTATAGAAATGTGTCCTGACCTAATATAAAAAATTCAGGTAATCCAGAGGTACTAAAAACTTTGCCTTTTGTTTATAAAAACTCCGCTCCCGTGACTTTTAGTGCAAGAGCAACTCAAGCCTGATCATGTCCTGATTAGTCTTCAATTCACTGTGTTTTCACTTTTCAGACTGTTTGAAGAAAACGAGGACCTACTGCATCTTTTTGAAAAGTTCAGGGAAATAACCCATCAAGAACTAAGCACATCCGCTGAATTGGCAGAACATGCAACTAAGGTAAGACTCACTTGCTCACTGCTATTACTGGGCCTAGAGCATAAGAATAAACAATAAACTTCTTCTAGAACAAGTGGCTTTGTGACAAGTGAAAATGTATGAGATACTCATAACCTCGAAACGTTGAGTGACAGCTAACGTCATCCCATACATTTTCATTCTATGCTACAAGCGTTTACCATTATAGAAAATCACTTGCCTAGTACCCTAGGGCTTTCTATAAACGCTAGTTACCCTGTGGCTTTCTAATAGAGTCTAGAATTGAATTAGGTAACTGGAAGGGTTTGCAATATGACGTCAATTTTCATCTCATGTTATCGACTTAAAAAATGGATCAGTTTAAGAATATGGTTGCCCAACTTAATTGCTCATGAAATGGTTAAAAAAAATTATGAAGGGGTCACCAATAGGGGGGTGGCGAAATTTCAAATTGTCGTTGCTACGAGTATTAGGTCGAGTAGAGTATTATACTCGTATTAAAGGGCTATACTTGTACATTTTAAAATATATTGTTGTATGTTTTTGGACAGACCACCTATCTGGGTGTGAACAGATTTAAATATCTAGGTTGCACGGTAACGGACACCAACCAAAGAGAAGAGGAAATTGAGATTCGGGTCCAAAATGCACTAAGATGCTCGGCAGCTCTACATAAAGTGTTAGTGTCCAAGCTTATACATAGAAAAACCAAGATCCGTGTCTATAAGACAGTAATAAGACCGATCTTAATGTATGGCTGTGAAGCCTGGACACTGACACAGAAAGAAGAGAATAAGCTCTTAGTGGCAGAACGGAAAATTTTGCGGAAAATTCTGGGACCGGTCAAGGAGGCGGACGGCAGATGGAGGCGAAGAAAAAATAGAGAGATCGTAGACCTAGTGCCCGAACCCAACATCATGGGCGAGACCAAGGCTGCAAGGCTTCGCTGGCTCGGCCACGTGGAGAGAATGGGAGAGGATCGGGCCGCCAGAAGAGCTTACGTGGGACGACCGACTGGAAAACGACCAGTCGGTCGTCCTAGGTACAGATGGGGTGACGAAGTGCGGAAAGACCTGGATGCCCTCCAGAGAGCCGATTGGCAAGAAGCGGCACAGAACAGGAAAGAATGGAGAACTCTCGTGTCGGAGGCCAAGATCCTCTTGGGGTCGCTGAGCCAGCGTAGTAAGTAAGTAAGTAAGTATTTTTTTACGATCTTAGTTTTCAAGTTATGATAAAAAATGACACAAAAATATCCATCCCCCTTAGCTCCGACGTTTGTGAAAGGAAAAATTTGAATTAATTACACTCGACAGAAGTGTATGTAAGTATTACAGCGAAAATAAAACGACGTTTCTAAGTTGCACAGTTTTTTTAGAAATCTGCAAAAAAACCCTTTACAAACAAA
Organism: Athrips mouffetella; assembly: GCA_947532105.1. Lineage (NCBI taxonomy): Eukaryota > Metazoa > Arthropoda > Insecta > Lepidoptera > Gelechiidae > Athrips > Athrips mouffetella. The sequence goes on from OX383965.1 coordinate 25,608,566, forward strand.
TTCTGTTTTGCGGTCAAAAATACTATAGGTATATCGGAACTTTCAGTGCGCGAGTCCGGCTCGCACTTGACCGTGACGGACAGACCGACCGACGGATGGGGTTATTAGGGGACTTGCTTTTTATGATATAGGTAGGTATAATTGATTATAGCGCCGGCCGGAAAAGTTGATATGAAATTCCAATTTATTTATTTAATAATTTATTGCACACATTAATTGAAAGCAAGACAAGTTTGTTATTTGAACAAGTAATAATGAAATATTCTGCCCAAAAACGCCCACAACTTCCGTCTAAATAAATTTGTGGTCTACTGAAAATGGGAATTTCACGAAATATCTGCGTAGGAAGAGCTTAGGGTTATTGCTCCACCAGTCAAAGGGAGAGTCTAGGTTATAGGGTGTCAGGGATCAATATAGGGTCCTAGAGGAATAGTGAACATTATTTTACCATGTTACTTAGACCATGAAACTGAACAAAATAACATAGGTTGAAATACGAAAAACCAAAAAACGCGTTATCGGCTGATGCAGTTTCAATGGGAGGTCAAAAATTGATTTTGTTCTAATGTAGTAAACGCTAATAGAATAGTATAAAAGTGTATGAGATTGAGATAAGCTAACGAAATTTTGAGTGACAGCTAATATCAATCCCATACAGTTTCGTTATATTCTACTAGTTTGCGATTATATAAAGCCACTTGACTAGGTAGGTACCCTGCTGTTTGTCGTCAAAACAGAAAGTGACAGCAATAGATTTAACACATCTTTCATATTAAAGAAGTATTGTGCAACTGCGTGTTAGTTAAATAAATAACATTAAACAAACAAATTAAACCGGTGTTTGAATCATTTTTTTCAGGTGATGCACACTCTTGACGAAGGCATCAAGAGTCTTGGTGACATAGACGCCTTCTTCGCGTATGTGAGACACGTTGGTGCTACGCATCATCAGGTGCCGGGATTCAAAGCTGAGAACTTCTGGGTAAGAATTAAGGTCTACCAGTCTTTAAAGGTGATGTTTGATCTCCGGCCAACTCTATGTCTCTGCTAGAACTAGAAAAAAAATTAAAAAATAGTTTTACCCATCTACTCTTTTCGTGTATTATCCATCCAAAAATCATCAAAAACATGCTTATTTGTGCGATATGTCGCGGTAATATTCATATCCCAGTGGCAAACTAAGCAAAATAAAACTTAAAGCATCTTGAAAATGTATTATCGGCCTTTTCACATACAAAACTCGCGTCATATGACAATTTCCACCACATTTTGTGTTGCCGGTATGGCCGATTAACAAAAATGTATCAGGGTATTACAGGTAAATTATGCTGAATTAAACAAAAATCTAAGGTATTACAGGTAAATTATGCTGAATTACACAAAAATCTAATAAATCAAACAATGTAGGTATTTAGTCATCTGACAATTGTACAAAGACATGGTCCAGGTTCCATAGTTAGTTTACTATATTTAATCTGTGCCCATAGTAATCTGAAACGTCTCCTTTGAGTTATAAACCTTTAATTTAAAACTCTGTACATTCGTGGTTTTCTGATCAGTCAACGAAACTTATCAACTTTCAGTGACTGAAACTTTCAGGCACTAACAATAAATGGAATATCCATACAAAATTGTCCATTCAAATTAGGGAGACGATTATTTTTATTTCCTAAATGTTAGTTTAGTTTATTCATTTTTTGCAGTCATGTTTCATTTGAATGTTTCATTGATGACAGTGATGATGAAATTTTCGGCCAGCTATCTTAGTTTTCGTTGTCGTCTGAGTTTCGTGAAAAGTAGTATTACTATAGTGACTCGTTTGTATTAAGCGTAAAACCCTTTTTTTACATGGCACCACTTTGCTTGTAATTAAAATAAATCAAATAAAAAAGATATTTATTCATATTAGGTACAAGTCTTTTAACTGCAATATTTTTAGCGACACAGGTATGAATAAATATCCTTTTTATTTGAACTATGTATGATAATTTCCATCAATATCATTACCGAGAAAAAGGCGCGACGTACGAAGTTAATTGGCAATTACTTTGCAACCACGAAGGAGCTTAATTAAAGCCCTTTTTGTTCCCTTCGCCCACCCGACATTTCCCAAAAGACGCCAGCGGCAAGAAATATAGGCAGGAGGAAACGTTGATAAGTCTTGTAGTCAGAAGCTTTTTCTTAAGGCTTATACTTCCCAAAAATTTGCAGCTAGAGCGACCTCATTGACACGTCAATAACGTTTATATACAAATGCCCTGCAACGTGGCTGTTACGAAGACTGAAATAAAAATGTTATGATTATTAATGTAAAGGGGCCCAAAATAGGGGGGGGGCAAAATTTTAAATGGTGGTTACTAGGTCGAGAGTGGTATCATATGAAAGGGCTTCATTTTTACATTCTAAAATATGTTTGTATTTTTTGCAACTCTTAGTTTTCAAGTTTTGGTGAAAATGTCAAAAAAAAAATACCATTGGGACCCCGTGTCTCCGAAGTTTGTGGGAGGAAAAATCTGAATTAATTACAGTCGATAGCATTTTATGTAAATATTACAGAAAAAATAAAACAATATTACTATAAGCTGGTCGAATTCAACCCCACTAAAACGCAGATATCTTTCCAGTGTGCTAAACAACCGTTTAGCTGGCAGGGGCACACTCGACTCTAACAAAAAATTGCGCATTCAAGAAATCGAAAAATGATCTTTGCAAACTCACATTATTTCTAAAAGACCTATCTACTGATAACCCTCACGATGGGGTAAACCAGAAAAAAATCACCCCCACTTTACATGTGGGGGAGGAACACTAATAGTAGATTAGTAGCCAAGGGCTGTAAGGCATCAATTGCAGCCCGAGATATTTATACGCCTATAGTTCGAGGGTGCAATTGATGCTTACACCCGAGCTAACTACTCTGCTTTACATCTCGATTGTGAGGTAAGTAGGTCCTTATTACCACCAAATTGTAGGTGACCAATTAGCGCTATAGGGTAATAATGTAGCTAGAAAAGCCCTAGGGCGGTAAGTAATAAAAAAAAACACTTCACTCTTTCAAAATTTTATTACTTACCGACCTGGGGCTTTTCTAGCTACATTATTACCCTAGAGCGCTAATTGGTCACCTACAAGCCCCATTTGGGGGTAATAAGGACCTACTTACCGAATGTGAGAGATGTAAAAATAAATTATCCATGATTTTATTCTACCACTTTATCGGCATGGATGAAAGGTATATTCATACAAAATTACAGCTTTCTAGTACTAAGGATCTCTCAGCAAATCCGCGGAAAGCCAGACAGACGGACATGATGAAACTATTTACATTAACTATTATTCGATTTAAGTACCATATACCGACAAGGGGATTTCCCTAGGGCCTAGCCTAGGCGAACATACCAGGACCACATTCAAGACCTACTTAATAAAGGCCAGATTAAAAGTACCCTAAACCGACGAGCATGTATGAAAGGATTGATGAAAGTACAGGAAGCGAGGGAAGTATGTCAAGATCGTAGCAGGTGGAGGACTGTGGTCTCTGCCTACCCCGACGGGAAAGAGGCGTGATGTTATGTACTACGAGTATGTTTGTATACCGACGAGCGTGTATGAAAGGTTAGATCTATGGCTAATGAGGGGTTGATAGAGGAAGCGAGGGAAATATGTCAAGATCGTAGCAGGTGGAGGGCTGTGGTCTCTGTCTACCCCAAGGTGTGATGTTATATATTATGTAAAAATTGCTCACTTTAGATTCACTTTAGATTTTGTTTTCTTTACTTATTTTAAATTAAAATTAACAAGAACCACCAAACCATTTGCCATATTTTCCGTTTTTCTGTTAAAGCGGTTGCTCTACCCAGGAAACTGCCCAACTTCCCTTAAGGAATATAGGTAAAATATAAAAAAAATAATCAACCTCCCATACAAAATACGCTATTAGCGAAAAACATAATTATATATATCGTGGGGTTGTAATTTGATGACCGACCCCACGAATACTGGTGGCAGAGTTGTTGAGGACATGGCTCATTTAACGGCTAATACTGTAGAGTAGATAGTAGCCGGGACCAACGGCTCAACCTATGGGCTCAACGTACCTTCCGAAGCACGGAATCATCTTACTTTTTAGGGTTCCGCACCTCAAAATAAATAAATGGTACAGCAGCACTGCACTTACTTTCTCGCAATACTCAAGGAAAAACTATCAACCGCTAACTTAAATTTGTAATGCCATAAACATAGTATGGAAATACAAACTTTTATTTACGTTTTTCCAAAAAAATGTTCGAATGAAATATACAGATCAATTCAGAATTCAAATTACAAAACATTAAAACAAACAAACCTCAAACGATTTCGAATAAATCACATGTGTAACTTTTGGTAGAACTGGAACACCCTTTATATGAATTTTCACAGATCAATGGATAGTACCGTAGGATACTTGCGTGGAGATTTTTTAAATTTCCCAACACATGTTCCTTATGGATAATTGTTCAGTTTAGTCTACTGAGCAAGTCCTTTCAGTTTTTGGTACACCCTGTGTTCTAAATATTATTTAAAAAAATCATAAATAATATCCAGTCAGGTAGACAACCAATCCAGAATTAATATTATAGAAAATTTAAATAAACTCAATGGAACCAATTTTGGGTAAATCACATATTTACGATTTGGACAGGACAGGAACACCCCTTATATGAAATTACATAGATCAATTGATACTAGTGCAAGATATCTTACATGGAGATGCTTGGTCATGCAAAGTTTCATCAAGATTCTATGAGCCGTTTTTGAGAAAATTTCAATTTTTCATTTTCGTTGTATGACAGCTACCCTCAAAATGAGAGCCAGCAAGAAACCACTTAAAACCCTTCGATGGATTTGCATAAAACTCCTAAATTCAAAATCTGGTGTTGATCGGACCATTCGTTTAGCCGCTAGGCCAAAGCGTGACGGACAGACCGACCGACCGACCGACCGACCGACCGACGGACGGACATTTTTGGGAGGCTTGTTTTTATGATGAATAAGTGATATATAACACATTTTTGACAAAATTAGAAAACCTTTTTTTTTCACGAATACAATACCTTTCTCGCTCCGCTCGAAAGTAAATAAATGGTACAGCTGCACTGCACTTACTTTCTCTCAATACTCAAGGAAAAACTATCAACCTCAAACTTAAATTGCAAATACAAACTTTTAACGTTTTTCCAAAAAAAATTCGAATGAAATATACAGATCAACTCAGAATTCAAATTGTCAAACATTAAAACAAACAAACCTCAAACGATTTCGATAAAATCACATGTTTAACTTTTGGTAGTACTGGAACACCCGGTATATGAATTTTCGCAGATTAATGGATACTACCGTAGGATACTTACATGGATATTTTTTTAAATAACACAACACATGTTCCTTATGGATAATTGTTCAATTTAGTCTACGGAGCAAGCCCTTTCAGTTTTTGGTACATTCTGTGTACTAAATTTTATTCAAAAAAAGCATAAATAATATCCAGTCAGGTAGACAACCAATCCAGGAATAATATTATAGAAATTTTTAATAAACTCAATTGAACCAATTTTGGGTAAATCACATATTTACGATTTGGTGGTATAGGAACAGCCCTTATATGAAATTACACAGATCAATTGATACTGGCGCAAGATATCTTACATGGAGGTGCTTAGTCATGCAAAGTTTCATCAAGATTCTATGAGCAGTTTTTGAGAAAATTTCAATTTTTAATTTTCGTTGTATGACAGCTACCCTCAAAATGAGAGACAGAAAGAAACCACTACGAGTAAGAACCCTTCGATGGATTTGCATAAAACTCCTAAATTCAAAATATGGTGTCAATCGAACCATTCGTTTAGCCGCTAGGCCAAAGCGTGACGGACAGACCGACCGACCGACAGACGGACATTTTTAGGAGACTTGTTTTTTATGATGTATAAGTGATATAGAACATATTTTTGAGAAAATTAGAAAAACTTTTTTTTCACGAATACAATACCTTTCTCGCTCCGCTCGAAAGTAAAAACGGAACCCTTATAGGATCACTTTGTTGTCTGACTGTCTGTCTGTCTGTCTGTCTATCTGTCTGTCTATCTGTCTGTCTATCTGTCTGTCTATCTGTTTGTCTATCTGTCTGTCTGTCTGTCTGTCAAGACCCTTTTTCTCACGAACGAGAAGAGGTATCACGTTGAAATTGATAACGAATATTAAGGTCTATTAACCACACAAGATCTGAAAATTTCAATTTTTTACAACGACGCAATCAAAAGATATGGCTTTTTATGTCCTCATCTCCATACATTTATGCAAAAAAGCAAAACCTACAGGGTACATCCCGTTGACCTAAAATTATGAAATTTGGCAAGAAGCTAGTTCTCACAGTAAAAATAAAGGGAAAAGTCTAAAATCATTAAATATTTCAATTTTTCTCACAACTAATAGTAACCAATTAAGGTGAGCTCCCGTTTCAAGAACTTTTCTATAAAAGAGGGGTCAAGTTGGATGGTCGCGGAGCTTTGAAAATGAAAGAGCAAAAGCTTTTAGTATATCATATGGTAGATAGGTACGGAAACCTTAGGGCGCGAGTCCGACTCGCACTTGGCTGCAACGTCCTAACTAAACAGGGGAAGTCACACAAAACCGCGGTAGAACACACGACCGCACGTCAGTGGAATCACTTTGAATGTGAGCGGGTCTCTGGGTGTCTACTTTGAATTTTCGATGTATCGATACTATACGATACACTTCTATACAGTCGAATTCATAACTTCCTGCACTAACAATAGAGTAGAATATAAGTTGGATTAATTGTCAAATTGGCAGTGATTAGCATGCAACTTATATCCTAATCTATTTAGCTTGAGAGCTAAACTATTTCACTGTATGAAGATTCAAAAAAATTCATATCAGCATTTTTTTTTGTCAAAAATTTGATTAGCTTGTCTATAAAATAACTCATTAGTAATCCACCCAAATTTACGACCGCATGATTTAAAAAAATAATAATAAAATTATTATATACCAGGCCACTCAGAAAGTATTGCGAAAAATAGTTTTTATATATGGGAGACTGGCCGGTCAGAATCTTTTTCGAAAATATGATTACTTGTAAGTAAAAATATGTGTGTTCCATTTTCAAAATTTCCCTCCACATTTTTTGCGAGCCAATTCAAAGTATCGTGTCTTACTGAAAAATGGATCTGCGCCGGGAACATTTTAGAGCTATGATTTTTTACGATTTCAAGTGTCGCCTGAAACCGGATGAATCGTTCGATAGACTTCAAATGGCATTTATGGATGAAGGCCCCTCCAAGGCAACCGTGTATCGTTGGTATAACGAATTTAGGCGCGGTCGACCAACCTTGGGGGATGAAGAAAGAAGCGGTCGCCCTTTGACGGCTATTACGGAAGAAAACGTGCTAGCAGTGAAAAATTTAATCCAAGATAATAGGCGAATTACATATCAGGAGATTCAGCACATATTAAAGATTGGATCGGGAAGCGTTCACGAGATTCTACACGGGCATCTTCGCGTGAGGAGGATAGTATCGCGCTGGGTGCCGCACTACCTCACCGACGCTCAGAAGCAGGCCCGGGTGGAATGGTGCCGTGATATGCTGAACAAATTTGAAGCAGGCTCGTCTCGGCGTGTTTACGACATCGTAACAGGTGATGAGTCCTGGATTTATCAATACGATCCAGAAACCAAGCGCCAGTCGACAGTTTGGGTGTTTCAAAATGAACCAACGCCTACCAAAGTGAAGCGATCTCGAAGCGGGGGGAAGATTTTGATCGCCAGCTTTTTTAATTTGACTGGCCACTTGGCCTCAATTCCCTTACGAGATCAAAGAAGCATCAACGCCGAATGGTATACTACCAAATGTTTACCAGAAGTTTTTTCTGTTGTGAGCAACAAGCGACCAAACACAGGGCTCCGCGGACTACTGCTCCACCACGACAATGCGCCTGCACACACCGCGCTCAAAACGAGGGACTTCCTGGACAGCACACCAGTCAAACTCCTGGGTCACCCTCCTTACAGCCCTGATCTAGCACCGTGTGACTTCTTTTTATTTCCAAAAATAAAAAATCAGCTCAAGGGGATACAATTTTCGTCGCCGGAAGATGCGCTGGCTGCGTTCGAGCAGGCTGTAAACGAGGTGTCTACGGCGGACTGGAAAAAGTGTTTTGAAAACTGGTTCAGACGCATGAATCTTTGTATAGAGGCTGGTGGAGAGTACTTTGAAAAGATTTAATAAAAATATATGTACCTGTAGAACAATTTTTTTTAGTGTCGCAAATATTTCTGAGTGTCCCACGTATAATTATAATTTTTATATTATATATAAATATAAACTTCACAAAAAAAGGGTAAAATGCTATAAATATTATTTACTTTACATTTAATTACCTTTACATTCTTTAAGAAGGCGTCAAGGTCGACCTTGATGCCTTCTTAAAGAATTAGGAAGAGGTTAGTAAAGATCGTAACCAATGGAAAAACGCGGGGGAGGTCTTTGCCCAGCAGTGGGATCTAGTAGGCTAAATAAAAACCTTTATTTTTATCTTTTTTTTAAGTATATAATCCTCCTATATTTATAAAAGAAAAACAATAAAATATAAAAAAAAATTACGTAAATCTAAGTTGCATTAGACCTATGATAAAAATGCTATCAGATCAGTTTTCTATGCTTTTGTTTCATTAACGTCCCTTAACATATAGTGTACTAAATCCAAAAAAAACAATATCGAAATTGAAACCTCCAGAAATTGAAATTGTACCTTCCATTTTGAAATTTGGGTGGATTCAAAAATATAGTTTCTTAAAATTGTATTTAAAGGCCGTTTACAAACATTTGGCCGGATATGATTTTTTCCCCAAATAATAGGATAGCTCTTAGGGTAATCGTCAAGAGACGAAGTTTTGAATTTGCATGTTTCAAATAGTATCGTATCGATATATCGCAAATTGAGAGGAGACACCCTGGTTTTGGGCGTTTGTAGCGACGCGACGCACTGGTTCAGCTTATACTGGTTTTATTTCTACGTGCCTGCTCCCGTGCGTACCTACTTATCCAAGTATTTATCCATGTAACCGGAGTACCGGATGAAACGAATGAATTGAGAGGAATCTGAAGAATCCAATCCCTTTCCACCGACATTTCAATCAACAATCGGATTCGATTCCGAAGTTAGCATAGGCATTTTTATTTGCTGTTTATTTTTCCGTAAACATTCTTGGCGCGAATTGCGGGTTATTGAAATCTAGGAAGGTTGACGGTCGGAAAATGGACCGCAATTCTTGATTACGAGAAATCGGATGATCTATAGACCACTATATCAGAAAATTTACTGTGGAAATCTTTGTAAATACAAGTCTCTATTTTATAATAAACTCGCGGCCCGCCCCAGCTTCGTGGGTTGCAAAAGTTCTCAGGAGGCACGCTGTTTCCGACTTGATCAAGTCGATCGACAAACAAAACAATACATTTGCTCGAAAAACGTACTTACAAGGACGTAAACATTGCTCGTAAGTAGTTACTTACTGAACTAGTGCGGTAAGTAAAAAAAGTATAATACCAAGGAGTTTTTACACTCTGATCATAAAATTATTTTGTAAAAATACTACAGTGGTGCTTTTTACATGGGTGACGACTGCCTACCTATATTTAAAATAAAATGGAGAGTACCAGGAGAACATAAATCGACAAGAGGCTGACAGTACCCATGGTTGGTGCCTTTACCAAGTGTATTACTTATACCTGTTTTCTCACAAATGTATTGAAAAACGTCGTAAGATACACGTCCGTAAGGGTTATAACAAACTCGTGCCGATGGTAAACCCTCGACTTCGTCTCGGGCTTACAAAACGTCAACTCGTTTGTAATAACCCTACTTACGGAACTTGTATCTTAAACTACTATTACAAGTCAGTCAATATGCAATAATGACTGACTTACGACAGGAAGAGTTTATTACAACATACAACATACATACAGTACGTAACACGTGACGGTATGTTGTGCTTTTGTGCAAAGCCCGTCTAGGGAAGTAACACCCCCTTGCCTTTTTCTGCCGTAAAGCAGCAGTGTTTACACTCCTGTGCGTTTCGGTTTGATGACACACATGAGACATACCATCTTAGTTCTCAGGGTGAGTAACGCGCTTTGCTGTCTTATAAGTGTCAAATTGTTTCACTAATAAGACAGTGGGTGTCATGGGCGGTGGTGACCACTTACCACCAGGGCCACCACCTGCTCGTTTGCCCATTTGTGACAAAAAAAAACTTACATCAACTCTCACCTGCATGAGACCCCAGATAAAAGTCACTTTTGACTTTAAATCATTTGAGCGAAAGTCACTTTTTTCGTGTTAGAAGAAACAAACCGATTGATTTATTTCATCGCAATCGTCCTAGATTGCAATAACCTAGGCAATTTTCGGTCAGGTCTAATTGTTAGTGTTGCCTGTCGCGGGCATAACTCATATACATACATACATACATACATACATACATACATACATACATACAAACATACATACATACATCACGCCTCTTTCCCGTAGGGGTAGGCAGAGACCACAGTCCTCCAGCTGCTACGATCTTGACATACTTCCCTTGCTTCCTGTACTTTCATTATTTATTTATTTATTTATTTATTTATAATCAATTCCTTACTACACTAACAGAAAATTCCAATGCATGCAGAAGGTTACATTATAACTTAAATACTATAAACTACTTAAAAATATCATAACTTTATTTACAAACTGACGAAGTCCGTCATAAAAAATATCTGCTTCCGGCTGCTGAGCAATCACGGCATTCAAAAGTGCAAGAGCACGTGACCAATCAACGTGGGCAATCTTTTCATACATGCTCGTCGGTTTAGGGTACTTTTAACCTGGCCTTTATTCAGAACGTCCTGAATTTGGTCCTGGTACGTTCGCCTAGGCCTTCCCCTTCCAACGTACTTTCCATTCACTCTCGCCTGGTAGATCACTTTCGTCAGTCTTCGTTCATTCATCCTCTCTACATGACCAAACCATCTCAGCATCCCTTTCTCGATTTTGGTCACTACGTCTTCTTTTACGCCACATCACTCATATTCTAAATATTATTTATTTATATTATTATTCATTTATTTTATTTTTTTATTTTCAGAAAATCGAGCAGCCATTTTTGGAGGCAGCAAAAACTACTCTCGGAGACAGGTACACGGAAAACATCGAAAACATTTACAAGATGGCAATCAGATTTATCCTGGAGAACTTGGTGCGAGGGTACGAAGAGTCGGCAGGGCAAAAGAAGGAGAACGAAGACCAGAACGGGCAAAGCTAATAGCTAGTGATTGTGTACTCGTCAGGTTATGGGCCCGCCCACTGATTTCAATTATAGGTACGTACAGTCAGGAGCACGTCAAGCTTGACACATTAGACTTATTAGGTACTGATTTTATTTCAAAAACTGCAGTCAGGAATTAAAGTCACTCTGCGAGTGTCAAACTTGACCTGCTCTTTATTGTACACTAGATGGGCAACTTTCAAGTTGTGTTTCATGCCTATTTTTTTATTGACGCTATTTTCGAACTGTATGGTGTCCATATGGATTCACATAGGTATTCAAAGTTTATCTATCCAACACATATATTTAAATCATTGTTGGTTTCCTGTTAAACGGTGCTACCAATAATTTAAAATCTTTTGTTTTATACATAATTGTGTGTTTTGTGGTTCTATTGGACACCATGCCACTTTTGATACTGACTGTACGCGATCGGATTATCGAAATGTCCATGGAACTATAGCTACAGGGTTAATGTCTCCATATTTAATAAGGCACACATAATAAGCTGTCATTTGTATTGAAAATTTTAACCTAGGAGTTATGGAGACTAGCGGGCCAGCAGCCTAATTAACTACGTCGTCAAAAGTTTTCATGTAGCGAAATGGTCTCTAATTTACGACTTATGTTGGTTAGAAGCAGGGATGGGAGCTAGAACGAGGCGTGCCTTTCGAAACACAATATGCACTCCACTAGCAGTCGCCCATAAGGTTTTGCTATAGTCCGACCAATATACGCGCGATCCTCCGAAGATTTTACAAAAAAAACTTTAAACTGAACGATAACACAAAAAAATTGTGGAAAAATTCTGGGACCAGTCAAGTAGGAAGATGGTAGCCGGGGGAAAAAAAGAATAGCGACCTCAAAGAGCTCATATCTGAACCCAACATCATGGGCGAGACCAAGGCTGCAGGGTTCCACTGGCTCGGGTACTTGGAGAGGATGGGAAAGGATCGGGCCGCCATAAGAGCCTACGTAAGACGACCGAGTGGGGAACGACCGGTCGGTCGTCCCAGGTACAGATGGGTTGACGAAGTTTGGAAAGACCTGGATGCCCTCCTAAGATCTGATTGGCAGGAAGTGGTGCAGAACAGGGAAGAATGGAGGAATCTAAGGATTTATGAGCCAGCGTATTTTGTCTTAGTTAAACTGCACAACTTTTTCCATCTACTTCCCATACAAATCTGACTAGTTAGTTTGTATACCTACCTAGCTCGTCCTACCCAGAACAAAATATTATTCAAAATATTGAGGCTAACTAGAATAATTTATTTGTCATCTTCAAAAGACAGGCAGAACCACAGCTCTGCTCAATGTCCTCTCAAACTCACATAAGAATTTAATGAATGATCGGAAAGTTTAAAAAACTACACTGGGCAGGACGAGGATAGATTTATTTATATTTATGCTGTTTGGGAAAAGTTGTTCAGTTTAGTGGGCCGATTACCGATCGACGAGATTTCCCTTTTTGGTTTTTGGTATTTTTTTTTGGTATTCTACTAATGTAGCTGGAACGTGTCTGCCGTATGCGAATTATTTCCTTTGCGTCCAAATGATGTTTCATTTCTAGATTTCCTATCGAACTAATTTGAAATACGATCACACGCTGTCAGTGTGGTCTAATTTCGCGATCCGTTTTTCTGTTGCTGATAGGAAATCTGGAAATAAAACAAGCTAGATCGTTTTTTCCCCACGAAAATCCCCGTAAGGTAAATTTCATCAAAATCGTCAGAGCCGTTTTCGAGAACCAGCTACCACCAATAAAGTTATTGTATTCATCCTGCCAACAGGTTTTTGTCGTTATCCATAGAAACCTTAGGGGTCCGAATTATTTGCCCTCACGGCCACCACAACTACACTGTCACTGTCTTATCTTGCGGCGGAGTCGCTGTCACTGTCATCCATCGTTTAGTGTCAGCGTCGTTAGTCCGCCTGAGGGATCCCGCACACGACCGAGAATCGGTGGGCGATTATCGGCCAGGACAAGGACGGAAGATTCAGGTGATAACACGTCAGAGCGGGATGCCGATAAAAAATCGGCCACCGATTCTCGGTCGTGTGCGGGAGCCCTGAACCAGAGACCTAGCAAAAGCGCGCTAATCTATGGCCTGAACAGACAAGTTGGTGGATCTGTACAATACGCGGACTATTGACGTAAGGGCCAGTGCACACTGCGATGTTTAATCGTGTCGTGTCTCGCACGTTTCGAACGTGCGTCGAGCGCGTTTTTCTTTCCACTGAGCAGTTTATTTGAGATTGTATCGCTCTCAGAACAAAAACCTCCTTGCTTCGCTCGGAGAAGAAACCATGCTATTTTTTTTCAGTATGGGATGACAACTGCTAGCATGTCTCATGCCACGTCAAGTCGTCAGTCATCACATCCTACCAAATTAGATGAACGACGCGTTCATTGCATTTACAAAGTTTATAGGATTATTGTAACTTGTTGGGATTTTAACGGTTGAAAATATTTCCTAAATTATATGTTGTAAACATTGTGTAAATTATAAAAAACATGTGGTGAATAACTTGAAAATATCGTGAATTTATTCTTAAGTTGCTCTCCATATTAGTGATTGTTCTTTTTAATAATAACGTGTGTAGTTGTGGCTGTACATCTTCAAAACAACAAAACGAAAATTGCAAAGATGTCGTTTCATCTGTAAGTTTTATTCAGTATTTTTCATGTTTGTGGATTATTATCACAAATATTGCATAAAAAAATGTCAACTTATCATTTCTACAGTCAGGTAATATGGAAATTGTTACGTATTTTACTGTAATTTATCGTTTTTTGTGGGATCATGTTGGAGTTTATGAGTGATGTATTTTTTATCGATAGTAGTATTTTTACTTTCGAGCTGAGCGAGAAAGGTATTGTATTCGTGAAAAAAGTTGCACAAACTTTCTCAAAAATGTGTTCTATATCACTTAAGCAAGTCCCCTAAAAATGTCCGTCTGTCGGTTGGTCGGTCTGTCCGTCACGCTTTGGCCTAGCGGCTAAACGAATGGTCCTATTAACACCATATTTTTAATTTAAGACTTTTATTTCCGAATGGTTTTTTGCTGGCTCTCATTTTGAGGGTAGCTGTCATTCAACAAAAATGAAGAATTGAATTTTTTTTAAAAACGGTTCAAATTATTTTTATGAAACTTTGCTTGACTAAGCATCTCTATGCAAGGTATCTTGCGCCATCATCAGTTTGTCTGTGTGATTCCATATAAGGGGTGTTCCTGTACTACCAAAACGTAAACTTGTGATTTACTCATAGGGTCAGTGCACCACTAGATGACCAAGCACCAATAGCTGACCAAAACTTAAATTTGAACTGAAAGTAAGAAAATTTAAAAATACCGCGATTTTATATAGAATTTAACTATGTTGGCGTCTTACAATAAAGTTATGGGTTTGTCTAGCTAGTACTTTAGTATGTTTATTCGAAGTGGTCATGCAATGTAACATTTGAAAAAAAAAAAAACTTTAAGAGCATATTTTGTAAAGTCCTTAACACTTATTATATCACAAGCCTAACTAATTCATAGTCGAACTTTTAGAAGTGACTGAAAGTAGAACTAATAATTTAGTTTTTTTATGAATTTCGTCATAAAACCGCTTAAATGGTCAACTAGTGGTACCTACATTGACCCTAATTGACTACATTAAGTTTGTATTATTTTCTATAATTTTAATTTTGTTTTGGTTATCTACCTGAATGGATATTCAATTTGATTGGATTTTGTGAAAATTTAGTACACAGGATGTACCAAAAACTGAAAGAGCTTTACAGTCGACAAAACTGAACAACTATTCATAAGAAACAGAGTTTTGAAATTTAAAAATCTGTGAAAATTCATATAAAAGGTGTTCCAGTACTACCAAAATTTGAACATGTGATTTGTTCGAAATCGTTTACGGTTGGTTTGTTTTAATATTTTACAATTCGAGTTCCGAATTCATGTGGTAGAACATTTTTCAGAAAAACCTTAATAAACGTTTGTAATTCCATACTATGTGTAGGTATGGTATTACAAATTTAAGTTTGCGGTTGACAGTTCTAATGGCATATCGCGAGAAAGTAAGTGCAGTGCTTCTGTACCATTTATTATATTTTACAACATTCAACGCGTTTTGTTTTCATTCTGGGTTCGATTCCCGATGGGGACACTGTCAAACAAATATAACTTTGTGTGTCTTCGCCAAATTGAAATGTCTCAATTAGCATGAATCATCCTGAATCAACAAATTGTAAGAAAATTAATAAAAATACTAAATTAATCTACATAAAATTCTCTACAAAAAAGGTTTGAAAGTTTTTCGCTACAAACAATACTGACAAGCAATTCTTGTGCTCATGCAACGCTTTGGCTCACAAGCGTATGAAGATTCTGGGTCAAGCTTATCCGAAACCAGAAGACTACAGGCTCCTTGTGCTCTAAGGTCCAATAAGGAACTCAGCTCCACGTTATAAGGCAAGATAAGATACACGAAATTTCGCTTGAAAATTTATTTGAGCTACTTAGAAGAAAAACACAAACCCGTATTTCAGCATTTTTGCAAAACCATCCCAAATGGATTTAATTGAGGGATAAAAGTTTGTTTTAAAATCCTACATAATTTGTATGTAAGCTAGAGATATTCATGAAAAAAAAAAGAACCTTTACACCTCCTACCCCTCTTGCCTCCACCGCTACCGTCCATTACTTTTAGTAAGTAAGTAAGTAAGAAATTTGGTATCTTTAATATTAAAACACCTACGTAAGAAATCACCTGTAGTAAAAAATGCAAAAAGTATTTTTTTTTAATGAATTTAATCACTGCTTTTAACAGATTTGCCTTTTATTAAAGTTTAGTACTTCAACTTTTTGGTCAAAGTTTCGACATCGATTTGTCCTTGTGTAACTTATCGACTATTGATAGATGAAAGCATGCCCACATCCCTACTTGTGACGAATTATTTCTTATATATTACTTCTATATGAGGTCAAATTTCTTTGGTATCGCTACAATCGCGAGTCGACATAAAATCGTGGTGTGCACAGGCCCTAAAAAACGAGCGCTCCGCTTTCTAAACGCTCTGCGCGTGTCTTTCCAATCCAATATTTGTTTGCAAGGTAGAATCTATTTTATTTTTCTATAAAATTATTTTTGATAAAATTTGGTTTCATTTAAAAATTCATTTTTATTTGAGCGTGCTTCTATTGTTATTTATTATTGGACAAAACATTAAAATGAAAAATTTGTTCAAAACGAAAACCCGACTACTGAAAAATTTTGCTTCAAATATTATGATACAAGAAAATATTTTCATCAGAAATAGTTATGTACAAACTAGTATTAAATAAATGTTTAATAATATTCAGATATCAGCCGTGGTCATGTTATTATGCCACTTTTCCCTAAAGCTTGTAATCGCTTTTAAGGGTAGGTGGCATTCGTCTAGCGGGCGCCAGAGTCGATCTAATATGACGTGTTAACCAGCGGATAATCAAGACGCTTCTAACGATACCTCATTTGTCAAATTATCATAAGTACTTCCGAAGTTATTCTACGGAACAAATGCACATACAAATACATACCGATTAAAATCATAACCCTCAGTATTGCCGTTGTTGGGTAAAAATCTGAGAAATTCCGGTATCTTATTTATTTTTTGCCTAACAGAGAAATCTGAAATCTTTTTATTATTTATCTTCATTCTTTTACCATAAGGAGCAAATTCTTGGAATATTGGATATCACAATACAATATTTTCCTCATCATCTGTACCGAAAACCGTCTACACAAGGAAAATGGAAAAATACACAAGAATACACCTTGTTAGGGTTCCGATTCCGAACCAAAATGGTAAAAACGGAACCCTTATGATGCGACTTTGTCTGTCTGTCACAGATGTTTATCTCAGCAACCACTGACGCAATCGATTTGGAATAGTTTCAGAATATGCTTGCCTACCTAAATTATTGCAAGTGACAAAATTAAAGACAATATTTATTATTATTGTAATGGGGGGTCACTAGGTCGAGTGAGGTATCATAATATTCATAATACGAAAGGGTTTTTACGACTTCTTTATACGACTCCTAGTTGCGATAAAAAATTACCCAAAAAAACCATTACCCATTCTCCGAAGTTTGCAATGCGAAAAATCTGAATTAATCTAAATTTAAAAATATAAACGATTTCTCTAAGTAGCTTAGTTTTTAAGAACTGCAAATAACCTTTACAAACAAACTTAGGTATGCGGTTCCAAAAATAGACTTAATTGCTTCTTATAGTTTTTTTTATGTTTTAGTGAGCAAACGCGCAGGTGGGCCACTTGATGGTAAGTGGTCACCACCGCCTACAGCACCAGCAAAGCGCGTTGCTCACTTTGAGAACTAAGGTATGTCTCATGTGCCGGTAATTTCACTAGCTCCCTTGCCCATCAAACCGAAACACCGCAGTGCAAACACTGCTGCTTCTCGGCAGAAAATAGCAAGGGGGTGGTACTTCCCCAGACGGACTTTCCACAAAAGCCCTACCACCTTTAAAATTTATTAGTATATAGGAACCCTCGACGCGCGAGTACTACTCGCACTTGATCTGTTTTTATTGCTGTGTTCTACAACGGGATTTCAATAACCGGCGAGGTTCCAAACTCATTGGAAATAACGTCAGGGATCTGGGATTGTTGGAGGACCTCGGGTCAAATTCCCGGCTGAGGTAGATATTTGAGTAAAACGGAAGTAACCTAATCTAAATGTTTATGTGGAATAAAGGTTCGCACACTAATATAATCTCATCTCCACTGGTTTTTTCCTTGTTTTTTTTTTTATTCACGATTAATTTGTCTTAGTATGTAGAGCTGTAATGTAGAGAAGTTATATGAAAATGTGATAGGAAACGTGATAGGTCATAATAGAGACGGAGTTTTCTTTTTTTAGTCATTTTATTGTACATATTAAAAATCTAAAAAAATCGATGTGTGCAAAACTCGTTTTTTTGACCCTCAATTCGGTAAAATAAAAAAAATACGTATTAAATCCTTTGGGGTATCAATTAAAGGAAATTACATGCTAAAAAAGGTTATGGCATTGATTTTAAAAAAACTAATAAAAAAATACAATAAAATCAATAAATATAACAAAATAATGTCTGAAAAACTGAAAGTAAGTATACGCAATGTAGAAATCAATAATTTTTTACATCAAAATTCGTTTTCTCAAACATGCTTGGAAATTCAATCATTATTTTGACAACCTTCTTAGAGCAAAATCGAAGTATCCGTACTGGTAGAACACATGCGAGCAGCGGCCGGGAAAGTTAGTATGAAAATCCATTTCTTACGTGTCAAGCGGTCGGGAAAACTCTCAGAACAAAGACCTCCTTGCTTCGTTGGGAAAACTACTATGTAAACTCATTTTTGTCATCCAATTTCAAAATGGAACCAGCTTTTTCTCCAAAGCAAAAAGATGGCAAGTAACCAAGAAGATGGCAAATAACGAAACAGTTCTGAACAAGGAGGTCACACACCGTTTATTTCGCGCAGGCAGGACCGAAGTAACTAGTATATAATCTGTGGCGCAGGGTTTTGAACTCATCTAATGACAATAATAATTTCTCTAATTTGAAATGTCTTGATCAACTATAAAAAAGTAAATTCAAATTATTTGTGTTATTAGGAATCAAATATTACTTCATAATTAACAAATTTTATTCTTTAATTTTATAGATTTTATTAAGATTTTGTTTTTATTCTAAATCTACACTTGAATAGGTTCAAGAATAGGTACCCCGAACATCATTCTTTATTAGTTATTAGCGGGAACATCATATTGACTTATTGTATTTAATTTACTGTAATTTAGGTTGTAATTGTAATAAAATTAATAAATCAATGTAATTTAGAAATAGTGCCTCAAATATCATGCATGTCATGACTATTTAAATTCTTATGAGAACTTTTTCAGTGGCAAAAAGAGAAGAGACTGAAAATGTAAGTAATTTATGTAAGAATTTGAATATCCGCGCATTGTTTGAGAAAAGCACTATACAAGCCTTGGCTGAAACCAGGTATTGATGGTCTCACGTATGTGGGCCTCGGCTAACGCCTCTGCCCACATTATCACGTTCGTCCTACCGCTGCAGTAATGTACTATTTCTGAAGCAAAACAACTCAACTCAGTTGTAACCATTGTATTCTATGGTTGTAACATTTGTTTTTTGTTTGTTTTGTTGTTGTCTGCAGTATCTAAAGAATTCCTAAACGTGGCTTCCAAACACTGATGCCATATCTTGATACTATGGGTTCCTGTTATGTGGATCTGGAAAAGGTGTGATAGTACTGAAGGGTGTGAATCTGCCCATGAAACTGAACAACTTTTCCCAAGGAACATAGGTCGAAATACGAAAAACCAAATTTGACCTTTCATACAAAATGCGATATCAGCTGATGCAGTTTCTATGGGAGGTCATATTTTTTTTTTGTTCTATGGCCTTTGTTCCTTGTGAAAAGTTGTTCAGTTTCATGAGCAGATTCACAACCTTTTTTGTCAAACCTTTCCGTTACACGCTGCATTTGGCAAGTTTTATTTACTGAAAGTTGTTCAGTTACGTTGACTGATCATGCCCTTTCAGTATTTGCCAACCTGTCCCTTACTCCCTAGATACTGTACAGTCAAGAGCATGTCAAGTTTAGCAATAGAAGCGTAACTATAGCCTCTACGTTGTTAAAGGAATGTAAATGTCACCGAAAAATAAAAACAATCGTATTTTGATAAATTTCCTAGTAAGTTGATCAACTTCCGATAAATCATAAACGGCAATTGAAATTAATTATTTTACGTATAGATTTAAGGTAATTGATCAATTTACGACATGATCAGACGAACGCTGGGTGTACGCTGATTGGTGGTTTGTTAATTCTTTAATATAAACTTGCCTCATGCTTGCTACCCACAGAACAACGATAGGGCCACTCCGCCTGCGCGTGCACCCCCCATAGAAGCGAAGAGAGTAAAAAAATTTGGTTCCATACTATCCAATTTATGTAAGCGCTTATTTTGAATGCACATCAACACATTCGTTGCCATAGAGACGCTGTCACTGATTTTTTGCATCTTACTCTCTCGCAATAATGGTACTATGTTTATCTACTCCCGTACCGGAATATTCCAAATTCGAAACCAATGACAGATTCGAAATTGAGGTCATTTTCCGCTATCATTTTCATTTCCACACTGTTCCATACTACGAGCAGTACGGAAATGGAGTATGGATTTTCATTCCGCAACTGTTATAATACATAATTTTCAATCTGCATAGGCTAAGGCAATACTACCACAGTACTACATACAGCCTACTTTAAAGTAATTTTGTAAAAATACTTTTTACTGGGGTTACGACTGCCTACCTATATTGAAAAAAAAAAACGGAGAGTACCAGGAGTACATAAATCGACAAGAGGCTAACAGTTGGCTCGCTTCTATATAAAGTGACCGTAGCAACAAAAGAAGTGATTTGAACAAAATGGAAAGTATGTACCAGGAGAACATGAGTCTACAAGAGGCTGTCAGTAACCATATACATGAAATTAATGTTAAAGCAACTCCATCCACAAGCTCTGGATCTGGAATAACTTCGGGAATAACTTTAATTAATTGTACTAACTGTCCTCTTAGTTCAATAAATTGATCACTACTCTAAAATTTTATTTTATTTTGTCGGTCGTAGATAAAGTTTTGTATGCAACTATACGTAATTAGTCATTTTAACACTCGATCTATACTATTTTGATACTCGGCTGCGCCTCGTATCAAAAACCAGATCTCGTGTTAAAATTACTCTCATTACGCAACAGTTGCATAAATAACTATTATCGCACTCAAATGACGCTAGTAGTGTGGGTGCGGAAAGCGTGTTAGTTTTAGTAAATGGTGACACTGATTTGTATTGAATGACATAAAGAATTCGTCAGAGCTCTGTGTTGCCACCAATGCCATCGACCGATCAGATAATTATTTTACGGGTGTCAGTTTAACGTAAAATTGTGCACTGAGCAGCGATTGGTCCATACGTGTATAATTTGTCGTTAGCGAAATCGTTTTAGTTGATAAGTTGATCAATTAGCTGTATTGCGTTAAATAATACATTCTGTTTATGATTTTTCGAAAGTTGATCAACTTACTAGCATCTCTCGATCAAATCAAATCCAAAATTTGTAATATGGATCTTATAATTTTCCGTTGACGTATACATTCCTGTCAACAACGTAGAGGCTATAGTTACGCTGCAAATGCTAAGCTTGACATGCTCTTGACTGTACAATATCTAATAAGTGCCTAACAGTATAACGTTCAGGATGTCTCTTCATCGGCTTTGCTTGATTGCTGATTGTATTAGAACAGGGGCGGAGTTAGTCACATTTATAGCCACCACGATCACACCTAGCTGAATTCAAAGACGAATTCAGCATACATTGCTCGTTGAAGTAAGGATATTGCAATTAACGTAACCAAGCCTCCCAGCAATGTGTGCCGAATTAGTCTTTGAATTCAGCTAGGTGTGATCGTGGCTTAAAGAGATTCTACCTACAACCAGAGAGGACACGCAAATGGCAAAGTTATCCCTGACGTTTACAAAGAACTCGTAGTCTAGTCAATGTGCAACTGGCCTGAATATGACCTTGCTTTAGGGCAAATCTGGCCCTAGTTATTTTGCAAAATGTATATCTCGCCCACAGATCAGTTTTTGAGGAGGAGAGCGAGATGTTTTCTAAGCCAATTAGGCCTCCATCTCTTCCTAGCATATAGAGTGACTTTTAATTAGTTCTTGATAGCAAAAGACATGCATGTTCTCGTGATACTGAACAACTTTTCCCAAGGAACGTAGGTCGAAATACGAAAAACCAAATTTGAACTCCCATACAAAATGCGCTATCAGCTGATGCTGTTTCTATGGGAGGTCAAAACCTGATTTTCGTATTTCGACCTATGTTCCCCAGGGAAAGTTATTCAGTATCATGAGTACATTCATACATTTTTCTATCAAGCACTAATTAAATGTCACCCTATATAATCCATTGCATTCGAACGCTTAAAAACACATTTTGTTCTATGTCAAAAGCAATCGGCTAAAACTGTAAGAAAAAACAAGTTTGTAAAACAATGTTATAGTGTGGTCAATTAGCTGTTTCACGTAGACACGCAATTTTTTTCCAGGTAAGTTAGGTACAGGACAGAAATAATAGTACTACATACAGAACGGAAGCTCTCCGCCTCCCACCAATCGGAGTACCTCAAGTGCGCGCGCATCACCCCGCGGAGCCCTGCGCGATATCTCGTCCTATTTCTCGTCCTGTTGCCACGCGATATGCAACGCTTGCAAAAGTTGAAAAAAAGGTGCGTGGTTGTGCAGTTTACGGTTGTCTTTCGACTCTCCAAGACAAAGTAAAATTTGGAATAAAGTTAAACAATAATAAGAAGCAATTATTATGGAATAAACACCATAGAGTTTGTGAGATTATTTCAACGTGTGTTTGTTTGTTTTAATTGAAATTCGATTACTAAATACAACAAAGTGAGGTTATAATTCGTTTGTGAATTGTGTAAGTCGCTTTATAGTCGAACGAAAAATGTGCAACTCGAAACTGTAATAAAAGTATAATGCTAATGTTCTGTTATCTACGTTTTCTAGGGTAGGTGTTTTCTAGATACCATCAACCCTACACTCACACATCTTTAACCCACCCACACATTTGCGCGTGTAAAAATGACAGCTGTCACTTTTGAGCCCGATTGTATGGAGCTTCCGAGGTGTGGTACAGGGCTGCCCCGCTTCTGTAGCGCTTCGGGCATGTTCGCCGAGGCTCACACTGCGGACTTTTATTCGATAATGCGCAAACGCATTGCCTCACTTCTGTGTAGAGTGCGGGCCAGCTCCAACTCCATACTACAATACAAGTCATAGCCGGGAGTTATGACTCTCCTATCATGCGTCATTGGCTCCATGTACTGGCCAAAAGGAATACCGGCTAAAGAGCCGGAGTTGTTGTAGAATAAGTAGGTACTTAGTTATAGATAGTACTAACATTGTAATATATAGGGTGACTTTTAATTAGTTCTTGATAGAAATTTTTTTGAATGTACTGATGATACTGAACAACTTTCCCCAAGGAACATAGGTCGAAATACGAAAATCAAGTTTTAACCTCCCATAGAAACTGCATAAGCTGATAGCGCATTTTGTATGGGAGATAAAATTTGGTTTTTCGTATTTCGACCTACGTTCCTTGAGGAAAGTTGTCCAGTATCATGAGTACATGCACACCGTTTTCTATCAAGAACTAATTAAAAGTCACCCTATGTATTAAGTATCTTTACTAATGTACTAACAAAATTATGGATCACTTGATATCTGAAAATAAATTTAATTTAATATAGCTCTCAATTTTTTATAGGAGCCAATTCTTAAATTTCAAAAAAAATCCATTCGGTGCAATTTGGCGACATAAGACGTTAAGCGACCGGACTATTATACTTTCCGTGGAATATACTCTGGTTTTAGTGGCATGGCTGCAGAATGTGTTGAAAAAAAAAAGCTACCTGCAACCTGAAACCTACTGCCGTTGGAACCAGCATGAAGTAAGTTTATTTATACAAATTGTAATGCCAAAATATTCAAAACCTCTCAAGGGGTAGTTCTACCCGTTTAACTGAACAACTTTTGGAAATAAACAAAAATTGGCTCTCCTTACAAATTTACCGTATCAGACTTTCATTTTTATGTGTATGAAGACCTTTTCTTTATTTGATTTCCAAAAGTTGTAGAAGTAATGGGTCTAGACTTCAATTTTGATCGTTGTGCACTGTTGTGCAGTTCTATCGAATCCAAATTTGCTTTTATTTACTTTCCCCAAGAAACATAGGTTGAAAAATGAAAAGAAATATTGGCTTCCCCATACAAACCTTGAGCCGTCACTACTGGAATTTGTATGGGACGACCTAAAATAAACCTAATTTTATGAACCAATGTTTCCCGAAGTCAGTCGTTCAGTTTCATGTCCTAAGTACGTATAATCAGACTTTTCATAATCACCCTGTATATCTATTGCATAACTAGAGTACATCTCTGTCCCTGAACGTAGCAAAGGCTCTTCCAACAAGGCTCGTTACCAGCCCTTGGTCTTAATTGCATTTTCGCCACATCATACAGGGTGTAACCGAAAGGATGTGATCAGTCAACAAAACTGAACAACATACAATAAAATTGATACTTTCAGGAAATTCCCTGAAATCAAACCCGGAATGGGGTCTCCGTTAGGCGCGGGTTGGAACCCACACACGCGGCAGGCCCCAGCAGCTGACCTGGCTTCGCACGTATCGACTTGTCGTTTATGTGGGTACAGCTAGCGAGGCCGAGAGGGTGGCACAGGTCTTAGGCAACCCTGTGTTTCCTTAATTGTGTCTTAGGCAACGTAATAGGGAACATGCAAGATTTTTTTTTAGTTAAAAAAAATATTATCATTCTTTAATAAACAGTCTAGTAAAACTATATTTCGAATAACTATAAAAGATATAAGCCATCAAAGATTTGTTTCTGTCTCTTTCTAGCAAAACAAAATTTAATATGGAGTATAAACGGCCGTAGTGCATTGTGACGTCACTGTTCATTTCGGATCTCTCTGTCTAATCGGCACGCAATTAGTAGTTTTAAATGCACTTTCACATTGCACATTTTAATTTCACTTTTTGTCATCTCTAGTCTGGTATTCTCATACTTTGCTCACGTCAGCAATGCTGTAGTCACCAGTTATAAGACAACAAAGTGATCCTACAAGGCCCGTTTTTTTCCTTTTGAGGTACGGGAACCTAAAAAGTTGGACAGTTTGTATTGAGAAGCCGTTTTTTTTATTCATACAACAGCGCCTCTAGTATGGAGTTGAAAAAGTATCATACAAAAGTGATTGTATGATACTTGCACGAATTTGTCGTTGCTTTGTATGTAAAATATTAGAGAAATTTCCCTAAAAGGTTTAGCTAAACCTAAATATTTTATAAGGGAACCTCCCTCCATTTGGCAAAGTGGACCGAACGGGAAAGTGGACCGAATGGGAAAATGGACCGATCGCACCGGAGGGGTATTATCAATAAAATATTACCAGGTTAGCAAGCCATGCTGCCCACCAACAGATGGCGCTGCAGGATTTTTGAAACGCGGTATTATCTCACTTTTCTATGGCTATTTTCCGGCTTCATCATCAGATCAGCTCCTGCATTGCCATCCGATTCACATACGTATGCAAAATTTTATCTCAATCGGAAACCCGGGAAGTGGGTTTTTATCTTGCAAGGTTTGGTTACAGACAAACAGACACCGCGACAGGTGAAACTAAATAAAAGTTTTTAAAAATATCATCATCATATCAGCCGAAAGACGTTCACTGCTGGACATAGGCCTCCCCTAAAGATCTCCATGACGACCGGTCCTGCGCTGCTCGCATCCAGCGGCTTCTCGCAACCTTGACCAAATAAAAAATATATAAAAAAAAAATATATGTGAAATTTATTTTATTCCGTTCACCCTTCGACAATAACCTCGTAGACGGACCATCGAACTATTTTTTTCTCCCTCTATGCTATTATTGTATAATGGTACCCTAATACTCACTCATAGGTACTCCTCAATGCTTTCAAGAAGAAGATGCATCTTCTTGATCATTTAAAAGCAATACAGTGGCATTTTTTTTTATCACCCCTGATATTGTTAGAGGTGGTTCTGCCCATCAATTTGAACGATTTTTCCCAAGGTCATCATCATCATATCATCCCATGAAATGTCCACTACAGGACATGGAGCTTTTTTTACTGTGTATGGGCTTACTCTTGACCTCGATGTAGCCCTGACTACAGAGATGAGGTCGACGATGGAACGAGCTTGCCCAGAAGAAGCCTATTTACTGGCGACTTAAATAAATCGGGTTATAACAACACAGCACATTTCCCTCCTTCCAAAATTCAGCTTTTGCTGAAACAATGTGGAGGGGAAGTACCAGAGGCCATGGACTGCGGTTGTTGGTGACCGCAGAATGTAAGATGACACGATACACAGAAGGTTGCTACTGCCCATCCTCTTGTTATTAACACTTAGTCGCACACAAGCGTAGAGGTGGGTTGGTACTATTCTTTATCGGCACCACACCAAGGTACATCGGTCGAAATACGAAAATAAATGTTCGACCTCTCATACAAAATGTGCAGTCAGCTGATGCAGTTTGTATGCGAAGTCGAAATTTTTTTTCGTATATCGACCTTCGAAAAGTTTTTCAGTTTCATGCTCAGAACCACCTCTTAAAAATGTATGGGTGATAAACAAATAACCCTGGTTGGTGTATGGACGAGTTTGCGAGTCACCGAATAAATTTATTGGTCAACATGAGCCAGCATATTCTATCAAATATTAAATTCTGGGCCTTGTTTGTTCCCGCGATGCGATGATAAATTACGGGGAAAATTAATTGTCATTTTGATGGAAATGTGTAGAGTGCGGTGTCAAAGAATATAATCATATCGTGGTTCCTTGCTCAGAAAGTGATTGGAGATCTTAGGGTAGTACTGATAAATCCATCTCAAGTCTCAGATTTTACTCAAGATGTAATGTACCTACAATTGGTGAATTTCAGTTAGAGCACCTACCCGAATAGCACCTATGCGAATAGCACCTGACTATTCCACTTAGAGCACCCTATCAATATTTCACTACTAGTGTTGGGGTATGAGTCGATTTTTAGGATGTTTTAATTAAAAGATAGATAAAAATTTAACGTTAAAAAAAAAAGATAGATGTTTTTTGTCTGTTTTCGGGCGGGCGTCCTAAGTACACCGTACAATTTGCACGTGTAAAGTACATCTTGAGAGCAATCTCACAATTGAGACGGATTTATCAAATAAGACCTTTAAAGCGACGCGTGTCAAATCGTGTAAGTCCATGTTAGAGATGGTGGTACAGCCAAGATCACGTCAACCTTGATACAATGGACTACGTATCATTTTATTTATTTTCTAAAGACTGTTGGCGGTCCCATAAAAAATTAAATTTATTTGTTTATTTATATTCAATGTGCTCTAAGCTGTAACTAGTTTACACTACCTCTGAGAATCACCCACAATCGGCCTGACGCCATGCTTACATAATGAGTCCAATGCATACACAGAGTAAAGCTTTACAAAATATTATATAATTAGGAGCATTAGAAATTTAATACGTATACGATTCGTTTTCGTATGCGAACTAAAGATTCACTTCGAATGCTTCAAAAATACGTCTCCTTGTCTGACGGTTTTGCTAGTTCGGTAGAGACAACATTACAGCTGTTTACCATGTAAGGCCAATGATATTGTAAGGCTGCAAAATTGTTATTGTTATTTCGTGCGGGTGGCCTGTGTAAAGCCCGCCGAGTTATGAAATTTTAAAAATTAAATCACTATTATAACTAGTGACACTATTATAACTAGAAACACTATTAAAATATAAACCATAATAATATGAAAACTATCAAACAATACTTTATATTTAAACAATATCATTCTTCACTTTTGATTAGGTGATATTCTAAAAATGTCTTCTTTAGCCTTTATGGTTATCTTTTTTATGTCAAAAGTGAGCAACGAGCAAATGGGCCACAGCCCTGATGGTAAGTGGTAATTCAAAGTTAAGATCCTGTATAAAACACCTAACTTACACAAATACCGAAATAGTATTTGGGTTAGACCCATCCGTAAGTGGATAGAGGAACGATCGGGGGATAAAATATTCATTCGAGGATTAAGGCAAGTGTACCGATGTAGGTGTAATCCATCTCCGTAGGGAGATGATTTACGACACAATTATTATGTAGATGTGTAGGCAAAGCGTTTTTTCGCCTAAGTGCAATTTTTATATCACCGCGAAAATGTCGTTATGACGAAGCATTAAAGCGAATCCACAACAGAAACGTTCAGTAAACAAACATTTTTCAGTTAAGAAGAGATTTCTCGTCAGTTAAAGATGCACACGTTTGTGACCACACACAATACGCATATAGAAGAACCTTTTATATTTTTCATATTTTTACAACCTTTGTGTTTGATTGGTGTTCATCTAAATTCAGGAAATCATGTTTTTTTAATCTGTATTCTTATATTTTATTTTACTCATTTTTAGGGTTCCGAACCAAAATGGCATGGTGTGACTTTGAGCAACTTCTCAAGCTATCGACATGTTATTTTTCGTGTTACGAGTAGTAGCACCAAAAAATTATGTCCAAATATGGGACGCTATGCGAGTTGTTTTCTCTTGTCTATTTTTGAGTGATAATAAGAGTAGCTTAATTTGCACGACGCATGCTTTTCATACAATTTCGACGCATCTAGTATAGTATTATATTATCTGTGGTCGCGTTAAGCGCCAACACTGCTTCTCATACAATTTCCAAAAACCGTCCAAACGACGCGCAGGATACGCTAGTGCGCTGCGTGGCTGCGTGTAGACGGTTGCAAATTGAGTCGCGCGAATTATACTGCATCTAATTGGACCCTAAGACTTCAGTCCTATTATAAAAATAGTACAATAGTTCATTCATTAGTAGATTTAATTAAATTTATTAAATTGGGAGACAGAACATTTATTTGATTCTGTTACGGAAAACGTACGCTCGGCAGCAAGTAAGTAGAAATAAAACCAGTATAAGCTGAACCAGCGCTACGCTACAAAATCCCGAAACCAGAAACCTACTTAAGGCCAAAGTGTTTCTACTGACGTGCGGCCGTGTGTACAATCGCGTGTACCCACCCGTATCGAGCTTCGTCGGTGGAAACACTTTGACCTTGAGCGGGTCTCTGGTTTGGGGAGTTTGTAGCCTAACGGTTCAGCTTATTCTTCGTGATTGCGGCCGTGCGTACCAAATGAAATAACAGTCGCGATATCAATATCAAATTCATCATCACAGAAGGAACGCTACAAGTACAATGCACAAATAAATTCAATACAATAACTTCGCTTCACCGATAAGTAGGCAGCTATTTATCTGAATTCAGTATCTGATAACTCAAGAATGCTATTTATATATTGGTACATCGCATTATGTTTTTAGTTAGGCAGCGAGTCCAGCGAGTTAGCTGGCACCAATGATATTTGTATATAATATCATTGGCTGGCACGGAGATGGCATGGCACAGGGCAGGGCAGAGCAGATTTTTGCAATGTATGAACGTACCGAAAGTTAGAATCTTTTAATTTTTAATTGTCTCCATAAGTAAACAGTTTCAAACTTAGTTATTATTTTAAAGCCGCCCAGGCAATGCAGACATGTTTTTTTTTTGTAGTGGCCTCCTGTTGTTAGCCCTAGAGGCTACAACTTCACCGGACGGTTGGGGAGCGGAAGGCTCTACCCAGGAAAAAACACGTAAAGGAGTGATTACACCTAGCCACCCGTGCACCTAGCTGAATTCAAAGACTAATTCGGCACGCTTTGCTGCTGTGAGGCTTGGTTATGTTAATTGCAATATCCTTACTTCAACGAGCAATGTATGACGAATTAGTCTTTGAATTCAGCTAGGTGTGATCACGCCTTAAGCAAAGAATATATAATATTACGCTAACGCCTTAAGGCTACAATCCGGCGCGGCGGGCGCCTCCCTGGGCTCGGACCTCGGCTAAGGTTGTTTTGCTGGGGATCGGGGAGAATGCAGACATTTGTCTGTCCTGTTCTGCGCCTCTTGGCCGGCACAGTTTCTGAAGCGTTTTTAACAATATTTTTAATTGCTTTGCAATGATAGATCATTTTAACAGAATAAGTTCGTTGTTGTGAAACTTGTCAAAACTTAAAAACGTCTATTTTTAAAGTAACCTAGGAGCGAATGTGTTTGTGCTTCTCTGCGCCACCTGTGCCTCAGCATACGCCCAGCCTTAAGGTTAGCCAGGTAGTCGTGGGAGAAAACTAAGTGATCATCAACATATCGTGCATGATGTGGGTAACCCACATGTAGATTTCAAGGTCGATGACCGACCTCACACAAAACCCTGGTATCAGAGTTGTTGAGCCGCAAAAGGCCTCTGACACGGCGCATTAACGACTACATCCGTAGACAGTAGTCGGGACCAACGGCTTAACGTGCCTTCCGAAGCACGGAATCATCTAACTTTCAGACAATCAGGTGATTCATCCTGCAATAAAGGAAAAGTGATAGTCAATAAAAAATAATAATTTTGTGTGAAAGCTAAGAAACTATTATTTTTTAAATTAAATAAATTTATAACATTTAGACACGGCAGGTGTCACTATTTAAATTGTTTTAAATATATAGAGGAAAAAAAATTGATGCGAATTAAATCCGGCTCTCAAATTTGACCGATGTCAAATTTTTCTTCTTCTTCATTTACTTATTTAAAACAATTTCAATAGTGACAACTGCCGTGTCTAAATGTCATAAAAATATAAATTTTATTTTAAAAATATTTGTTTCTTAGCCAACGTTCTTAGCTTTCACTCAAAATTGAATTTCTTTATTCATAAGGAAAATTGGGATACAACTCGACAAGAAAATAGGTACTGGCTGATTGCAAGTTGGTCTCACCAACACTGGGTTCCGTCTGTGGTTCCGTACCACCACCCAATACTTATATTCAAGCGGCTAGCTATTATTGACAGCTGCTACTCTAAGCAGGAAGACCAAAGATAGAAACGAGTTTCGGACGGAATCTATGCATATGGCACCCGAAGAAGAAGCTATTTCAAAAGGGCCATTTGAAGGTCAGACAGATACACAACTGTGTTTCTAAATACGCAAAACCTCGTGGGGGTGGGGGGGTAGTTCCACCCTCGTCCCACCCTTGTAACTGAACAACTTTTGTTCTACCTATTTTGAAAAAAAAAATTAAAAAAAAAAACGAATCTTCATACAAAATGGACGACTGATCCGGTCAATTTCTATGGAAAACCAAAAATTTTTTTTATTTTAATTTCCAAATGTTATAGAACAAAACTTGTTTAGTTACATTACTAAATTCGTATGCCAGCAACACACCATCTTAGTTCTCAGGGTGGGCAACGTGCTTTGCTGTCTTATTAGTGTCAAGTTGTGCCACTAATAATAAGACAGCGGGCTTTATAGGCGGTGGTGAACACTTTCCATCAGGTGGCCCACCTGCTCGTTTGCACACTTGTCACATAAATAAAAACCGGCCAAGTGCGAGTCGGACTCGCGCCCTAAGTGTTCCGTACCTATCTACCATATGATATACTAAAGCTTTTGCTCTTTGACTTTAAAAACTCCGCGACCATCCAACTTGACCCCTCTTTTATAGAAAAGTTCTTTATACGGGAGTTCACCTACCTTAATTGGTTACAATTACAATTAGTTGTGAGAAAAATTGTAATATTTAATTATTTTAAACTTTTCCCTTTATTTGCACTGTGAGACCCAGCTTCTTGCCAAATTTCATAATTTTAGGTCAACAGGAAGTACCCTGTAGGTTTTGCTTGTGTGCATAAATGTATAGAGATGAGGACGTAAAAAGCCATATCTTTTGATTGCGTCGTTGTAAAAAATTTAAATTTTCAGATCTTGGGTGGTTTATGGACCTTAATATTCTTTATCAATTTCAACTTGATACCTCAACCTGTTCGTGAGAAAAAGGGTCTTGACAGACAGACAGACGCACAACAAAGTGATCCTATAAGGGTTCCGTTTTTAGGGTTCCGATACCAAAATGGTAAAAAAAGGAACCCTTATGGTGCCGCTCTGTCTGTCTGTCCGTCTGTCTGTCACACCTCTATATCTCAGCAACCACTTACGCTATCGAGCTGAAATTTGGAATAGTTTTAGAATATAGTTGCCCAACTTAATTGCACATGAAAATTTTTTGAAAAAAGTATGATTATTAATGTAAAGGGGGCCAAAATAGGGGGGGCCAAATTTCAAATTGTCGCTACTAGGTCGAGTGGGGTATCATATGAAAGGGCTTTACTTGTACATTTTAAAATATATTTTTGTATTTTTTTAAGTTTCTTAGTTTTCAAGTTATGATGAAAAATGTCAAAAAAAATACCATTCCCCCCCCCTTATCTCCGAAGTTTGAGTAAGGGAAAATCTGAATTAATTACAGTTGACAGAGGTTTATGTAAACTTTACAGCAAAAATAAAACGAACTTTCTAAGTTGCACAGTTTTTCAGAAATCTGCAAAAAACCATTACAAACAAATTTAGTTTTGCGGTCCTGAAAATGGACTTTATTGCTTCCAAAAATACTATAGGTATATCGGAACCCTCGGCGCGCGAGTCCGACTCGCACTTGACCGGTTTTTTTTTATTTTGATGTACGGAACCCTAAAAAACATTTATTATTTTTATTTATTTATTTATTTACAATCAACACTACATTGTTCTTACAGGTAACCCCAATCAACAATGTTAGGACTTATATATATAGCATAAATAATATAAAGTAACCCTTTCGAATTCCGACAATGAACAACAAAAAATATCAATTTTATCGGATATACCGTTAATAATTCCTATTGCCTTAGATACCGGGGCAAACTTCAAGAGATTGGTCCGGCAATATGGAACCTGCAGTAGCTGCATCCTCGGCGTCCGCCGCAGTCTGCTATTAGGAACCTCTAATTTAAGCAAGTCTAAGATAAACGGATTAAACAATTTTCCCCGTAATAACAAAAAAATATATTTGGTCAACGACAAGTCTCGTCTTACTTCCAATTTATAATAGCCCACCATACCAAGGACAAACAATGTCGGGTACATGAGAGGATAGAACGGGTATACCCCATATTCCTTTAAGTATACAAACCTCAGAAACTTATTCTGCAATTTTTCCACCATTTGCTGATATTTAGCTTCATGAGGGTTCCAAATAATACTCCCACTCTCTAGTCTACTTCTAACCAGCGCATTATAAAGGGCACGAACTGCAGCTGTTCCTTTAAAATCCTTTGCTTCACGCAAAACAAACCCTAGATTCCGAAATGCTTTAGCACAGATGGTAATAATATGCTTTCGAAATGTTAGGTCATTTTTAATTGTTACACCCAAATCACAGATCTCAGTTACTCGCGGAATAACTACACCATGTATTTCATATTCGAATTGTCTTGCGCTATTTGATCTACTGTAGGTCATTATTTTGCATTTTGATGTATTAAATAGCAGCTTATTGTTTTTAGCCCAATTGATTACCCTATCAATGTCTTTTTGCAAATTTTCGCAATCTTCCCTGCTCGTAACCGACAAGTATAGTTTGAGGTCATCAGCGAACAGCAATAACTGAGAATCTTGCACCACCTCTGGTAAGTCGTTTATCATGATGATGAACTCCAGCGGACCCAAACTGGTTCCCTGACCAACGCCTGTAAGAGTGTAATAAGGATCTGACTCGCTTCCGGCATACTCCACATATTGCTTCCTGTTTTTGAGGTAATAGGCAAAGAAGCGCAACAATTGCGTCGAAAAACCCATCCTTGCTAGTTTAGCCAACAAGATATCATTGTCGACGCAATCAAACGCCTTTTTTATATCGAAGTATGCAACGTCCACTTGAGAACCAGGTAATGCATCGAGTACCGGAGCTGCGTAATTTATGAAGCAAATCAGATTCGAGTTCGTACTACGTCCAGTACGAAATCCGTGCTGCGAATCAGCGAGACTCGGAGCAATTTGTGCGGAAATAGCTGTACATAATGCAGTCTCAAAGACCTTAGCAAGAGCGGAGAGAACGGCAACAGGCCGATAGTCACTTACATCTGAGCCCCCACCTCCCTTTGGTATGGGTGAAACTCTGGTCAGTTTCCAAACCTCTGGATAATTACAATTGGCTAAACAGAGATTGAACAGGTACTGTAATGGTTTTGCTAAGACTTCCCTGCAATCCTTGACTACAAATGGAGGAATTCCATCTGGTCCTACCGTACGCTTAGGTTTCAACCTTGACAGAGCCGCCTTCACCTCAGTCATTGACAGTTGCCCTACATGTACTATTAAACCACCATCCGGGAAACTCGAGGCAGCCCCAGCGTCCAACTTTGGTGCTTCCTTACCGTAAACTGAACTGAAATAATTAGCAAATTCCAAGGCACATTGGCCTTCAGGAATAGCTACACCATTTTTCAAGACACATGGCTTATGTCGCTTAGATCGTTTGTTGCCAATAAAACCCCAAAAGGACTTTGGATCCTTCTGAAACTGTGTTTCCACACGACTCTGATAGACGTCATATGCCTCATCCAGACTAGTCTTCACCACTGATCGATAATATGAAAACATTTTATAATCACCATCTAAACCCGAAGCTTTATGCTCTTTGTGCCAAAATGCCTTGTACTTTATAGTATTTATTAGCTCCGAGGTATACCATTCCGGATAGCAGTACCGCGATTCCTTAAGCCTACGCTTTTTCCGCGGAGTGGTATCGTCAAAGGCTTTATACAGTATATAGTAAATAAACTCGCACACTTCATCTGTACTAGTTAACCTATACAGTGGTGCCCAATCCACGTCAGCTATAGCTGCATATAACTCTTGAAAGTTTGCCCTATGGAAGTTCCACCGCGGGTACTTTAGTTTTTTCTGTTCCGTGGAGGCAATTTGCGCCGAGTTATGGGGCGCTACCCCAGTATAAATCAACACACTCAAAGGGGGGTGATGAGGGTCTATTACACTTACGTAATCACTCTCCTCTGTTACACTTAATTGGTCCTTGCTGTACGTGCTTAAGACTACATCCAGAAGGCGCCTATTACAATTAGTGATACTATTACATTGTTGGAATTCACAAAAGGTTACAAAGTATTCGTAATAACATTGTATATCCTTACTAGCAGAATACATATTAAGATCGGCTACCACTACAACATTATCATACTTCACGCAACATTGCTCTAAAATGTGAAACATGTACATATAGTCACTGTCACTAGCATCAGGTGGTATATACGCCACACAACATAGGAATAGGAACTTGTTATCCCGATGAACAGTCACACAAATGAGCTCAAACTGTCGGTCGCGTAAGTTCGCGTTGCCCGGAAGCGGAAGCAACCGCAAATCGTATCTTGGCTTTGCAATGAGAAGAACTCCCCCCATCTTGCGACCATCCTCCCGATCGCACCTCACCAATGAATAGCCCTGAGGTATCACTTCCCCATCACTTACAGACTCATTTAAGCCGCTCTCAGTTATGGCAAAGAAATCGTGATTAGAACCCGTTATACTTCTACTAAACGTTTTTAGTTTTGTGCGCAAGCCTCGTACGTTCTGATAGTATAACCTCACAGCACGGCCTCTAAATTTGCGGTTTTTGCCTATCCGATGGTCTTTGATGGAAACGAAATAACTTCCATTCGCTAAAACGTGCATTGGCGGGCCATATTTCTGGCTTAGCTATTTTATCGTACAGACTCTCAGCAATTCCTATTTTGAAAGATGAGTATTCTTTCACCGTTTTGGGAATAATCTTGTCCACTTTTATAGAAGAATTCGCTTCTCCAACGACGGTATCAATGTGGGCCTGAACTGCATCAGCCGTAGTGTCTGGATGCAGAGACCATACATGAAGGTATTTCTTCTTTTCAACAGCCCGTAATCCACGTAGTGTTACATTATCTCCTTTCATTATTTCCGGTCTATTACTTCGCCTGTTTTTTTTCTTTTCTACTACTTTCCAATCATCATTCATCTGTTCATCCTGCTTGCTGAGCTGCGACGGAGCTTCAGTAGAGTTCACTACTTCTAGTGGCGGCTTCGCTGCAAGCTGTACAATTACATTTGCTTCAGGGTCCGTAGCCTGACTGTTGCTGCTGGTGGACGCTGGTACGACCGTTTGTTGTTTTTTATCCTCCCGAACGCTCTGACCTGTCGTCATTACTTTTTCCTGCGAACCGTCCTGCTTATTCTTGGCCCATACGTTTCCCCTTTCCATAAAAGCACACTCTCTCTCTACTAAATTCCTAATCTCATTCTTCAGCATCGAATTTTCTGCCTGTAGCATAGCAAGTGCCTCGTCTTTCGCACTCAATGCCAAGGTCAGTTGATCTACCTGATCAGCACGAGCTATCACTAATTCCCGAAGGTCCTCTAAGGCCTCCTTTAAAGATCTTAACTCCTCGCTCTGGTTCGAACGCCTAATTGCCGTTTTCACTTCCTGTCTAATAATGCTACGTAACAATGCTTCCGTAGTACTCACTTGCTCCGTAGTATCGTTTTCTGTTAACTCCTTTTCTTCCACGGTACAGGCTGGAACCGGACGGTGTTTCCCCCTTCCAGGTATCGAATCTCCAGGCTCATTACCAGTCGTCTGCCGAATTCCGATTATTGCCTCAGGGTCAACTGCAGATCTGATCGGCGTATTCAAGTTACCTAGTTTAGGCTGCTTGCAAATACAACCAGGGCACTTCCATTTTGCCTTGCTCTCCACAGTCATTAACGGAAATAGTTTTTCTGAGACATTTCCGCAAATTAGATCAAACCGGTGCTCACATAGGGAGCATATCATAAACTCTCGCTGGTGGATGTCTTTTTTGCATCCCGCACACACACTCAGCTGTTGAAACATTTCCACTCTCATACAATATGAACTTAACAGTTATACAAAGCAGAGCTGCGTAGCGTCGTAGCTAGTCGTAGCGTTCTCGTAGCACGCTCGGTAGATGACGTCAGATGCGTAGTAAGCAGCCAACTATTTCGCCGCCACGAGACAAGTTACTCTGGCGCAACCGTCGAGCGCTCAACTTCACTCCGAGCGGCAACCAAGCGGGCACGGGTTCAAACCCACACGGAACACTCAAAATATTTTCGTCCCTTTCTAGGACCGCCCAGTGGGCGGGTCCCACTCGTAAAATGATCCTTTGGTAGACAAGGAATCGAATTCAACACAAATTGTCCAATCACAAAATCCAAAACTATCATGTTAATCAAAACGCTGCTCAAACCGACAACACGTCCGTTCACTACAAAAACTGGACGAGACATGGGTAGAACTACCCCCCGAGAGGTTATGCGTATTTGTAATTACACGTCGTATATGTCGTGGTGAAATTGTGGCATTGGCCATTTCATGATGAGGTTGACCTTCTCATGACCAATGACCACTTCATGATGTAGCAACCTAACTTAACCGAACCTTTCATGAAATGGCTTTGAAATGATCGGTGACATCATTAATTAGTGATCATTTCTAACGATCTGGCCACGCCATGACACATACTTAATTAAACGATGCAGGCCTAGTAAACGAGTCGCGAGGGTGAGGTGCGGCATATGGGGGGGAGGCGAGCGAATCGTACATTGGCTCTCCGCCTGTCACCCATGCGCAGAAACATTCATAGTACTTATCCTGAACGTGCTATAATAGAGTCCCATGGGCACTCATTGTGTATGAATCCCTCAAAAACGAAATGTTTAATTGACCTACTGGCCAGTTGCACAAAATATAATAACCGCATGGTTATTATTATTAAGGGGGCTACCTCCCGTCCACTAGCGCCCCCACCAGTTAAAAAAATATTACTCGCTAAATATAAAACTTATCGAAAATCTGGAAAGACAGAACTGATGGATGCGCTAGTTGACGGGAGGTAACCCCTTAAGTGTTGCAACCCACCCTTATGCAACTTACATCATACTTAAAGTGATCAAAAAATCCTAATATGACTTTTACTTTTTTGACTTTGGCCATGTTTGCTAGGCTACACAAAAATGCCATTAGTATCAAAATTGCTAAAAAACTGTTTTTGTGTGAGTATTGCGGAGCATACGGCCTTATCTCTAGATAACAATGAGTTTATCATCAACGCCTATTTAATTCTGGTTAGTCGAGTGAAAACTGTTGAATGTAATATACAAGTGCTTTTTATAATTTTACGTTTTAAGTGATTTTTGGCTATAAAAATGGGTTGTGGCGAGTTCATCGTTAAATATGTGCTGTTCTTTGCGAATTTATTCTTTGCGGTAAGTATTTAAGTGCCAATTTTGTTGTCGCAGCCATTTATCGGTGTTATTATGTGTACATAAAACAATTTTTCTTTGTGTAGATATAGTACCTACCTCTACATTAAATTATACCTTGAGAAACAATTTTTGTCCTTTAAATTATCTAATTGATATTTTATTTGGATACCATCTAAAACCATATCTATATGTTTCTATTGTTTTTTTTAAATAGCTGTTGGCTTACCGAACGATAAATAAATAAAACGAAGTTAATTATAGATATTTATAATTAATTCCCATATACTTAATTATTTTCAATGTTGTTTTGTGATAGATTCAACACTAAAGTTTAACGGAATCCAATGCGAATTACTAGCTAGTGTCAGGCGGACAGAAATACGGTTTTCTATTAACCTCTTTTATATGAATGCACTTACTTAAAGCAGAACCTCACCGTAAATGGTCATTACTTGTGATAATAGGCCTATTTGTCGTAGTTAACACCAAAACAAGTCGATAGCGCGTTTCAGAAACTAATTGGTGCCATCTAACGGTGGGCAGTGTTATGATGTTACAGTAACGTGAAAAGCTGTGTGAAAAGTTGTAATATTCAATAATTTCAGACTTTTCCTTTGCTTGTACTCTTCTTGCAGTGACAGACAGACAGACGAAGTCGCACCATAATATGAATTCCGTTTTTACTGGTTTCTACCAAAGATACTGTAATTTACTAACGTCCTAAACCGTAAAAACTGTCGTTTTACGACGTGTGTTTCTTAAGGAAAGTTTTTAAATTATTTTCCATGATTCAAACGAAATCAGTTTGTGTATTTATGATTCACGTTTTACGAAACTGAATGTATCATATTGATATGAATATGGGTACCTAGTATTGAATTCATGTCCCTATTACGCTTATCTAGACCGTTTATATCTTATCACTAAAGTACCCAATAAGTGCATATGTGTGCGGTCCAGCCTGCGTCGTTTAAACAAGATTGACTTGCACACACACATATTTGTCTACGTAATGGTCAAGTGTACCTAGGTAATATTCAAGTTATAAAAAAATATAATGGATAAAACTTATTTACAAAATTAGGTACCTAAAGAAATTGTTGATGTCCATCTGACTAGATCATTATAACCAAAGAGTGAGAGAGTACCTGAATTTGGTAAATCCTTAAATACCGTTTGATTTACAATACAAGGTTTATACTTAAAAATTCGTTTGGAATTTATTTTTTTTGCTTGCTTATTATTATTTTTTACAAG
Source organism: Athrips mouffetella (assembly GCA_947532105.1). Lineage (NCBI taxonomy): Eukaryota > Metazoa > Arthropoda > Insecta > Lepidoptera > Gelechiidae > Athrips > Athrips mouffetella. The sequence goes on from OX383965.1 coordinate 25,648,167, forward strand.
ATAATTTGGAAAATGAACGCTCGAATGACTTCAGAATTTTGTTTAGATTTGTTAGGAGGTAAACATGCCAAAAGCCCTGAACCCTTGGAGGTGCGGCCTTTTTTTAGTTTTCCGTGAATATCTCGAAAACTGCTACATATAGCAACAAACGTTCTAAAAGAATGAAAAATAGCTGATTTGCTTCTGAAAAAAATTGAAAACTTGTCATTTTTGATCCCTTTATGCACTTTTCACCTACCTAACCTACCTAGGTTCTAAGCTTCGAAAAATTATTTCTATCATTTTCTATTAAATATATTTTTTTTTAATTTTCAGCATGAAATAAACAGATTTCAAAAAAATTTATGTCATTAATTTTTCATTTTTAAATTATTAAAAAATATGCATATAGAAATTGCAATCAGGCGCTAGGCCCTAAGAGGCTTAGGTATACACGCGAACGTTAGCATGGCTCAAAGTTAAAACTCCCACAGACAGGGATATTTTGTGCCCCTTCTATACGTATACTAGCTGTGCCCGCGGCTTCACCCGCGTGAAATTCAGACAATGTGCAGTCTCTCTCCCTCTTCCTCTTTCTCTCCCCCTACCTCCCTCTCCCTCTCCCCCTCCCTCTCCTCCTCCCACTCCCTCGCCCTCTCCCTCTCAGGTATTTCACGTCCACCACTTTGGATTTCAAAATTTTTGTAGTTTTCGTAATCAGCGACCCGATAAACCTTACAAACAACACTCATATTGATTTTTAGACTTTTTCACCCCATTTTCCTCTTTTAAGGGTTACCTGGGCGGTCCCAGAAATATTCGACCTTACTTACTTACTGGCAGTTTTTATTTGATTAAATACTCCTTTTAGGAAGCGTGAACATTAAGAAATTTAAATTTAGAATTCGAACGCGCTAGGTCATTTGGCATTTGTTCTGAAGCATACTTAGTGAATGTTGTCATCGAATTTTTCGATAATGGATAAAATTGGTGTTCGTTACGTAATTCAATACTTTTATTTGAAAGGTCTCAGCCCAACTAATATCAAAGTGGAGCTTGATTCTACTTTGGGGGAGTCTGCTCTTTCATTTACAACAATAAAATATTGGGTGGCAGAGTTCAAGCGCGGCCGCTCGAGCTGCCAAGATGAACATCGCAGTGGACGACCAAATGAGGTGACTAATCCAGAAATAGTAAAAATAATCCACAAAATTGTACTGGATGACCGTCGACTGAAAGTACGCGTGCTAGCAGATATGGTAGGCATTTCAAAAAGTGCAGTCCATCGTATTTTAACAGAAAACTTGGACATGAGAAAGCTATGCGCAAGATGGGTGCCGCGATTACTCACAGTAGAACAAAAACAGCGCCGTGAGGATGTGTCAGTCGAATGTTTAGCAAAATTTCGCAGCAACAAAGCCGAGTTTTTGCGTCGATTTATCACCATGGATGAAACATGGGTTCATCACTTTACACCTGAGACTAAGGAACAGTCAAAACAATGGACTGAAAGAGGAGAATCAGCTCCAAAGAAGGCAAAAACAGTTCCATCGGCAGGAAAAGTCATGGCTTCAGTTTTCTGGGACGCGCGTGGCATAATTTTTATAGATTATCTTCCAAAAGGAAAAACCATTAATGGCGAGTATTATGCCAACTTATTGCAGCGTTTGAGTGAAGAAATAAAGAAAAAACGGCCTCACTTGTCAAAGAAAAAAGTTTTGTTTCATCAAGACAACGCTCCAGTCCACACATCTGGCATTGCAATGGCTAAAATCGAAGAATTAAAATTTGAATTGCTTCCCCATGCACCTTATTCACCAGATTTGGCCCCGTCAGATTATTTTCTTTTCCCAAACCTAAAAAAATGGCTCGGCGGGAAAAGATTTGCGAGCAACATAGAGGTTGAGTCGTTGGTTAATGGCTATTTTGAAGAGTTTGACAATTCCTACTATAGACGTGGCATTGAAGCTATAGAGCACCGCTGGGAAAAGTGTATCGAGCTACAAGGAAGCTATGTAGAGAAATAAATATAGTTTGTCCCATTTATTTTGATTTTTCTTGGTTAGGTCGGCTACTTCTGGGACCACCCTCGTACATTTGGGGTGGAATTTCAATAACAGTGATGTACGTTCCACAAAATTACAACCTTCATGCCTAAATAATAAATTTTGTGGATTTTAATTTCAAAATGAAGGTTTTTCAACTTCATCCCCCTTTTCACCCCTTAGGGTGGTGAATTTCCAAAAACCCTGAAACACAAACCTTTATTTTTAGTCCTTAGTCTAAATACAAATTTTGAAGATCCTAACTTTGGATTTCCATACAAACTTTCATCCCTTATTTTACCCCCTTAGGGGATGAATTTTGAAAAATTCTTTTACACGTACTTTTTATTTTTTACCAAAAACTCAAAATAAAATTTCTATAATTCTACCTTTAAAAATGAAAGACTTATATACCACCATACGGAAAAAAAATAATCCCCCTTTTCACCCCCTTTAATGGTGATTTTTAGGAAATGTTTGAATACGTGTTTCTTTATTTCTTACCAGAAGCTTGAATTCAAATTTGTGTGAATCTAGCTCAAGAAACAAAGGACTTTCATACAAACTTGCATCCCTTATTTCACCCCTTTGGAAGATGAATTTTCCAAAATCCTTTCTTAGTGGGTAGTTTTGACGTGCAAAAAACCTGTGTACAAAATTCCAGATCTGTATCTATAGCGGTTACGGCTCGGCGTTGATGAATCAGTCAGTCAGGACATGCTCTTTTATATATAGGGTGACTTTTAATTAGTTCTTGATAGAAAAAGGTATGCATGTACTCATGATACTGAACAACTTTTTCCAAGAAACATAGGTCGAGATACGAAAATTAAGTTTTGAACTCCCATAGAAACTGCATCAGCTGATACGAGTAACGCATTTTGTAAGGGAGGTCAAATTTGGTTTTTCGTATTTCGACCTATGTTCCTTGGGAAAAGTTGTTCAGTATCATGAGTACATGCATATCCTTTGCTATCAAGAACTTATTAAAAGTCACCCTATATTTAGAAGATTATAGAAGAATAGAAGATTATGATATTTTCTATTTCTGCTTCTTACAAAGATCCATATTCATTCATCTATCGCATCATACATTCATTACACATTACCATATTCATCATTTAAAAGCGAAACCCTCGTCACAGAATTCACCTCGTCCTAGCAGCCAGGTTCACTACCAACCGCACTATTCCACTTATAAATCAATTGTTGTAATGTATATTTTCCAGCTGTCGGGCCTGGCCCTCCTCGGTCTGGGTATCGCCGTCCAGCTGAAGGTGTCAGCCGTGGTGGAAGTTCTGGACCAGAACAACCTGGCTGTGGCACCGATCCTCTCCATGATCATAGGTGGCATCGTCTTCTTTATCGCCTTCTTGGGCTGTTGCGGTGCCATCAAGGAGAGCAACTGCATGCTAGTTTCGGTAAGAGGAAAGATGTTTTTAATTTAAGTAAAAGTAAGTTAGTGTTAAAAACACAGACCTAGCAAAAGCGCGCTAACGCTTAGTTAAAAACTAGTTTTTTCACCATACAAACAAAGAAGATATACTTTTCTAACGAAATGATAAAATTAACAAACACAAAACTTCGCGCAGTCGTGTAAAAATAAGGGTCATTATCCACTGCGGCGATATTTGTTGAAAGCATGCAAGCTACAAATATCGTTTGCATTTTAGTTCTTTCCACGCAACCTACCTACAAAGTGAAATAGTGACCTACAAAATAGTGACCTAACACTCAAAGAACCAGAGTCACGCACGAAATTCGCGGAAAAAGTAGCACCAAGTCAACCTTTTTTTTCTACTAAACAGTCCATAAAAGTTTAATGGCAAGATCCAAGCAAGTGATTAATGCTGCTAGGTTGCTATCGTGCATAATATGTCGTGCGGCGCACGTGGACAGTCACTCTTACATGACTGTGTTGTAGAGGTTGGCCCCTAAACTAGGGTGAAACTGTAACCAGGATGTTTAGACAACACGTGCCATTTGACGAAAGCGAACGTCGAGAACGACTAGATTGAGGTCAAGAGTAAGCCCATTGACAACAAAAAAAGAATAACGTCATGAAATGAATGGGACAGGGACTAGATAAGTACTATACGTACAATGGGAATGGATGACATTCGACGTATCATATCATTCCGTATATATATTCCTTCTATGATGTTCGCTTTCGTCATCTCTTATGCCGATATTTCACTGGGACACCATGGCGGCGCAACCAGTCGCCGCTACCAACAAAATGTATACAGCTCTATAGAGAGTTACTCACCTGGTGTCCGATTGGTTGCGCAACCAATTTGGCGGCGCGAACAGCTCGGATGCTGGTCGCGCTACCACTCCCAGTGAAATATAGCCCTTAATACTGTGGCCGCAGAGTGAGGTGACTCTGGTGTCTTTACTTGTGTCTAGTTACGGACACCACGGTGGCGGGACTGGTTGCGCCGCCATGGTGTCCCAGTGAAATATCGGCCTAAATTTAATGACACGTTGTCTAGACCCCCAGGGGTACCTTTCCACCGAAGATATCCTAGGTAACTAGCTTGTAAGGTGTAACAATTCCAACCAATAGAATTGCTCCATTTTCAAGCGCAATTCAAATCTAGGAAAATGGAGCTATCCTTTGGTTTATATTTTTTTTTAGCTCGCAGCTTAGCTACTTATAGTTTGTGTCCATCTTAAGAACGCAGTGAGTCATCGCTTTCCGCCGCTGCTGGTAGCCAAGCTCCGTTACCAATCAGGTGGCTTAAAATTTTAAAGTCAAATGCACTATCACTAACTGAAGGCAAACCTTCGAAAGAAATGGTTCTTTCCTTTGTGTGCTACCTACCTAAAAACGATAAAAATAAAATAAAAAAGTTTTTTTTCATTTTTACTCCATTGTGAATACACCTTAACCCTGCATTTGCATTATTGACTTACTGCATTCTTAACGCAGACTAACTATAGCACAGCTTTTGTTGAAAATCTCTACCACGTCAAGATTCACACGACGACGTCCAAAGCATGTCGAAACATCCAAACCATATAGTCCGGTCGCTTAACGTCTTATATCGCCTTTACGTGGACACGCATTATAAATGCACCAAATTGTTTCCAGGTACTTGTTAGGTACATAGCTCTCAATTTTTGATAGGAGCCAATTCTTGGATTTTCAATGGAATTGGCTCCTATCAAAAATTGAGAGCTATTTACCTAACTACAGGGTGAAATCGAAATCATTCGACAAAGTTTTAGGGTGAATTCAGACCATGAAAATGAACAACTTTCCCCAAGGAACATGAGTCCGGAAATGAAAAAAATTTTTCGACCTCCCATACTAAATGCGCGCTCGGATAGGCTCACTTTGTATGGGAGGTCGAAATTTTTTTTTTCGCTTCCGGAAAGTTGTTCATTTTTATGGTCTGAACTCACCCTAAAAATTTGTCGAATGATTTCGATTTTATAGCTCATAAATTTTTGATAGGAGCCAATTCCATTGAAAATCCAAGAATTGGCTCCTATCAAATCAAATCAAAATCGTTTATTCATTGTTGGATATTAAAATCACTTAATGACGTCAGCTAAACTACATCGCTTCACAAACAATGTGGCGGCATTGTGGGAAAAAAAAGAAGCGACAATAAAAAACCACGCGCTCTTTGAAATATGTTTGAATGTACAAGGTTGATATACAACATATATAGGTCAGTTTTACATAGGTAAAATTTTTAGCTATGTACCTAACTAGTATACCTGGAAAAAATTTGGTGCATTTATAAGGCGCGTCCACGAAGAGATACTAAGCGGCCGCAATAATATCCTAAATGTGTCTTTAAAATGGGTTTTTTTTTCAGTATTCTATCTTCATGATAATACTGATGGTGCTGAAGATTACGTTGGCAACATTGATTTTCGTTAATTTGAGCAGCTTGCTGGATCAGATCCCAAACATCTTGAACGAAGCTTTCACCAAAAACCCTACGAACTTCCAAAACGCTATTGAGGCCACGGTAAGATTTTAAATATAAAATAGGTTCTAACTCGCGGTCTGCCAGCGAACTATGGAGCGCAGTATGTTAGGCCTGAAACTGACCGATAGAGTCAGGAATACTATACTGCGCTCAATAACGCAAATTTCCGACGTGACCCACGCCGCCACCAAACTAAAATGGGATTGGGCTGGCCATGTCTGCCACATGCCGGATATATTGTGGGCAAAAACCATCACACAGTGGATGCCACCGACAAACAGAAGGCGACGCGGTAGACCCAGACGGGGATGGCGAGATGAGCTAGACGCCTTTCATACTAATTGGCCGGAGGAAGCACAGGATAGGACGTCGTGGAGAGAACGGAGAGAGGCCTTTGCCCAGCAGTGGGACAATTAAGGGCTATTTAAGATAAGATAAAATACATTGAAAGAAATAAGTACCATAATTTGATGATAGTAAACAGCTCTGCCTTAAGCACTTTTCATATTACTTGTGTATGATTGCTTAACCTAAGGCCTAGATGGAATGCAACAAGTTGTAATCTAAATACGTAGTAACTGTTATCAAGGACCATACCCATATTACTTGTGTATGATTGCTTAACCTAAGGACTAAATGGAATGCAATAAGTTGTAATCTAAACATGTAGAAACTTTTATCAAGGACCATACAATGTATGGTCCTTGCTATTATAATATAATCTGTCTCTAAACTACTAGATCTGGCAAATGCCCTCCGAAGCACCGAATCACCCTGATTTTCAAACAATGACATTCAATCAATGGCATTTGCCAGATCTAGTAGTTTAGGCACAGATTATATTATAATGATAGATAGATAGCAAGGGCTCTTCATTGTACGGTCCTTGATAATAGTTACCTACTACGTGTTTAAAAATTGGAACTTTATTTTGGATTGGATTGGATTTTTCATTGACAGTGTTCCTGGCGGGAATCGAACCCAAAACCTTCGGATCAAGAGCTAAGCATTAGGCTGTGATTAGGCTACAGGGGCTGTGGCGAAAATATTATTTCTTAAAAATGTGTATATTTTTAGTTCCAATGCTGCGGTACCAACGGAGCCATATCGTACCTGAACTTGACACTGCCGCCGACGTGCTGCGCAGACGCTCCCTGCACGATCCTTAACGCATATGGTGGCTGCAACGACGCCGTCTCTCGGTTCGCGACCGGCTTCGGCGACGCCATCGCCATAGTTGCCATCGTCATTGCTGCTATTGAGGTAAGACTTATAAACACCTAGTAACTAATATGTAAAATTACTCACCTTACCGCCCGTATAGTGAAAAGAATAGTTCCAACCCATCTCTGGGTGGTGTTGTAAGAGGCGACTAAGGCACAATGAACCGGAGGATGGGCAGCAGCGTCTTTCTGTGTATCATACTATCTTACATTCTGCAATCACCATTCCATGGCATAACGCAACTATAACCTTTCTTAATATCTTGCTTTCTTTCTTTCTTTCTTTCTTTATCAATACAAACTATTTTGTCCCGTTACAGTTGGTCGCAGTTGTCTTCGCCCTGTGCCTTGCTAACGCTGCCCGCAATAAGGAAAGAAGATCAAGATATTAAAACATTTATTGATAATAATTTGCACTATTTAGATTAGGTAAATTAAAATATTCTTGACGGAATATTTTGGCTCTAAAAATACTAAATAATAAATAGCATAAGAGCTTTTTTGTATAAACACTACTTAAATTTTGCTACCTGTGAAAGATATCTCAATAAAAATTACTTTAGAGACAATTTCCAACAGATTATACTTTTTAAATTATTTTGCTACCCCTCTTCACTTGCGGCACACCCCGAGGACGCTGCATACAACAACTGAATTTGAAATTGGATAGTCTGGATTGCAAGGGGGGCGGAGAGTGTCCGTTATATTACTTTATTCTGTGCTTTCAGTCTGGTGGCCCCACCGGTCATCTCCACCAGTGCTCAGTTTACTACTATCAAATCTATGCCAGTGGAGCCACAAGGAGTCTCCAGTCTTGATACCTCCACTGTAGTAGATCTTCGGGGACAAGAGGACTTTAACACTACTAAATGCTGCATACTCACATGTTTAAGTACCTAATGGCCATTTCTGAGCATTATGCTGTCACTGACGTCCCTAAGTTTGATGGTCAACTGGGGAATTGGGTCGGTTATAAAAATATGTATGACAGTATGGTAAATGGAAGGAAAGATTTGTGACGAGTACAGAAGCAGGGTTATTTGTTGTCAACGACGCAAACGAGATAGTGTCAAAAACGCTAATCTCACTGCTGAGGACCAGACTTTAATAACACGCTCTCTTGTCATTTGCTTCCACCGATTTCGATCTTCGCTTCGGTCGCAGAGCTGTGCTGATAAGCATTACCAGTTTTAGAAACCTGGTCAATCCAGCCAGATTTACTCAGTTACTTGGTTTGAGAATCGACCCAAGTAATCTTTGAAGTAGTCAGACATGTCACTACGGCCCAATTCTTGAATATCAGCTAATGCTTTTTGAGATTTTAAAAATTAAAATATCCCAGAAAATCACTGAAAGTTAAAAATTTTAATTTATGAAATTTAACAATTAAACACTTTTCTATAATAAACGAATATCATTCTTTACTTTTGAAAAAAAAGACTGTGATTTTGAATTTTTGGACATTATTTTATCACCGAATGATGTTCATGAATTGGACACCTGACTAAGAGTGTAATCAAAATGGAAAGCCAGACACAGCCCTGGCTCTGACGGACAACCTGGCTGTCAAAGTCTTTATGCAGCCAAATTTCTTCTGGCTTTAAACTCAAACTCAAGTCATTTAATCATTGTTGGATATTAATAGTAGATTAGTAATTACTAATCTACCAAGGGCTGTATAGCATCAAATGCAGCCCGAGATATTTAGGCGCACGAGCGCAGCGAGGGCGCCTATAGTTCGAGGGTGCAATTGATGCTTACACCCGAGCTAACTACTCTGCTTTACATCTCGATTGTGAGGTAAGTAGGTCCTTATTACCACCAAATTGTAGGTGACCAATTAGCGCTATAGGGTAATAATGTAGCAAGAAAAGCCCTAGGGCGGTAAGTAATTAAAACGCTCGCCGCCCGGCTGCTGGAGGCGGACATCAAGGCAGACGTTACAATTACTTACCGCCCTAGGGCTTTTCTAGCTACATTATTACCCTAGAGCGCTAATTGGTCACCTACAAGCCCCATTTGGGGGTAATAAGGACCTACTTACTGAATATGAGAGATGTAAAATATCTTAATGACGTCAGCTAAACTACATCACTTCACAAACAAAATGGCGGCGCCATGGTGGGAAAAAAAGAAGCGACAATGAAAAGCCTCGCGCTCTTTTAATTACGTTTGAATGTACAGGGTTGATACAATAAACATAAGTCAATTGGAATTTTGAATTAGCCTGTTAGAACCCTAGCCTAATCCTCGGTAATCTGTTAATTTAAATGTCAGTGGGTACCTTATTATAGAAGCGTATACATTAGCCTTTATAAGTCTTACTAATTTTGTGAACACGGCTAACATGATAAGCAAGTTGATTCTTGTTTCTTATGTTGACACTGTGCCTGTCACCACAGAATAAATAAAAGTAAACAACTTTACTTTCACTGTGAAAGGACATGCATTTATACTTGGGCGAGTCGAAAACTTGTACACAAAGCACCTGTGGTTTTACAATTCGCGTTTAAGGGGCCACCTCCGGTCCACTAGCGCCCCCATCAGTTAAAAAAATATTACTCGCTAAATACGAAACTTATCAAAAATCCGGAAAGACAGATTGAAGTAAAGGTACTCGTACATTTGTTTATTTAGAAACTATTTACTCTGTAAAATAAAGTTCACTGTAGTTACAGATACAAAAACTGTTAAAAGTGGCCGTTTCTCGGACTTTTTGTATCTGTAACTACAGTGTATTATATTTTTCAGAATTGATAGGTTTTGAATAAACTAGGATACCTTTACTTCAATCTGTGTTTCCGGATATTCGATAAGTTTTGTATTTAGTGAGTAATATTTTTTTAACTGATGGGGCGCTAGTGGACCGGAGGTAGCCTCTTAACGGTTAACAGGCTATGCTTTTACAAAAAAAAATCTTTCCATAGTAAAGTAGTCACGTGATCGACTCATTTTGTATGGAAAAGCAAATTTTTTTTAGATAATAAGTTGCTTGATTTCATAAGTAGACTCACTGGGCTTCGGGAGCAAAACCAATGAAAATTCACGCTGTATGAATAAGATTATCATTGTGACGATATCGAACATTTAGCGTTACTCGAGCCGTAGACAAGCGGCTTTCCATTGTCGCAAACGCCGGTAGAAAAAAATAAAAATGTATTCAGGGTGATTGGAAATTAGTGGCTATGGCTTTAAGGGGTGATAGTATAGGACAATTCCAGTCAAAATTACTATGAGATCTACTGTCCTAAAGTTAACTCTTTCCAAGTTATTCAAAGTTTAAAAAAATATAAGTATGAAAAATAAGTAATATTATGTATGAATAACTTGGAAAGGGTTAACTTTAGGACAGTAGGTCTAATAGTAATTTCGACTGGAATTGTCCCATTATATCACCCCTTAAAGCCATAGCCACTAAATTCCAATCACCCTGTATAAGAATATTAAGAATTAAACAGTAAGCTTACAATGAACATTTACAACTATTTAACAGTTAAATACAATCAAATTAAATTGTTCAAGATATAAATACACATGCACTGAGCGAAGCTTGTATCTCGGGGACCAGAACACTATTATCACTATTAGGTATTAGTGTTTACACTGCTGTGTTTCGGTTTGAAGGGTAAGGGAGCCAGTGAAATCACCGGGACATGAGACACACCATCTTAATTCTCAGGGTGGGTAACGCGCTTTGTTGCCTTATTAGTGTCAAATTCTAATAAGACAGTGGGCGATATGGGCGGTGGTGACTACTTTCCACCAGGTGGCCTACCTGTTCGTTTGCCCACTTGTCTCATAAAAATAAAAAATAAAATAAATCCCTTACACTATACCTTGGACAATATTAACAAAATATTTACCAATGATTGCCAATTTACAAAAATTAAAGAATATATTCTTTAATTTTTGTAAATTGGCAATCATATAAAATTATTGAATAAATGTTGCGCGACAGCTAATGTCAATTCCATACATTTTCATTCTATTCTACTGACGTTTTTATCCCCATCATCACTATCATATCGTGTGGTTCGTATGGAAGAAGTAGGTGACCAACCTCACAAGCCCTGTAGTCTGACTTGTTGAGCCGCTGAAGGCCTCACTGACATGGCTCATTTACTTCCATATACAGGGTGTTAAAAAGGACGATAATTCTTCTAAGTGATTCTACATCACTTATAGATTGTAAAAAAAATTAAAAGAAAATACTTTTTTAATGTTTATTTTTTTTATTTTAGGTGATCATAAAATTTGATTTTCCTTTAAATAACATTTTATGTGCTTTCTAGTGACTGGATATGATAACAATAAAAATCTTTGTCTGCATCACCAGCTGTTCAAAGAGGTCATTGAACCCTCCAGGCACTTCTTCTTGAGCTAAAACTACTTTTTTTTAGGAATAAGTATTTTTTTATATATTATTTATACAATCTATAAGTGATGTAGAATCAGCACTTGGAAGGATCATCGTACTTTTTTTACACCCTGTATAGCAGCCGGGTGGGACCTACGGCTCGTGCCTTCGGTGATTCGGTCAAAAAGGTAATTCATCATCATCATGCACTGTCCTAACCAAAGTTGGGAGGTGGCACAAAGTGTATTTGGTTTTGACCGTAGCGCAGCGAACTCCTAAGTCTGAGGTTTTGACAGTGTCCCCATCAAACCAAAAGTTTGTGAAACGAACCCAGAACCTCACAATCGAGAGCTGAACGCTCTAACCACGAAACCACCTAGGCTGTTAGTGATATCCTTGTCTATTGAAACGGGTGTTTTTTGCTTGTTGGCGTTTCTCTTGACTGCGTTTCCGCTCTACAGATCCAGAGCAAACCTTGGATCGGGTCTTTATTAGACCTTCTGGTGAAGATCATGACCGTGTAACGGGTTAAGGTGTCAATACACCGAGAAGTGATCGACGCGATCGATGAACGAGTAAGCATCGTCTACAACCACTTAACGAACAATTAATATTAACTGAATCTTTCAGTAGGTGTAATATACAGCGTGTAACAGAAAGGAGTGGTAATACGAAAGGGTGTGAATCTGCCCATGAATCTGAACAACTTTTCCCAAGGGACATACGTCATAGGCCAAAATAATTTTTAACCTCCCATAGAAACTGCATCAGCTGATAGCGCATTTTGGACGGAAGGTCAAGGTCCTTGGGAAAAGTTGTTCAGTTTCATGGGCAGAATTATATCCTACAGTATTTTACACGTTGTATATGGGCTTTACTTCCAAACGTGGACTTTATGGACTTCTATTATTATAAAATTGTAAATAGTTTTTTTTCTGTACATTGAAGATATTTATAAGAAAAAATATCACGATGCTATTTTGATACCCCTGAATCCAAATCCTGAGTTTGTTTGTTTGTTCTGGTATTTTTTTTTTTTCAAAAATGTTTCTTTAGGAAAATTGATTAGTTTCGCTGATTGCTAAGCACGCCCTTTCAGTTTCCGGTACTACACCGTTCCTTACACCCGGTATAAAATGCATCACTTGACACGAGAGCACACCAACTATAGTGAATTGGTGAATTTTGTCTACGTGTTCCGAATGTTCCGATCAATGTTCCTTGGGGAAAGTCTAGACGAAAGGTTTTCAGGACTTATTGTGTGACACTCTCAACATTCTTAGTTTTCTTCTATTCCTAAAAATAAATCAGTCAAATTAAAGTGCTTCTATGTTTTGGTTGTGGAGTGAAGTATTTAAAATCTGTGTTTTTAGGGTTCCGTAGTCAACAAGGAACCCTTACAGTTTCGTTATGTCCGTCTGTCTGTCTGTCCGCGTCTTAGCTCAGAGATCCTTTATACTACAGAGCTATAATTAAGTATAGATATACATTTAATTAACACCGACAAAGTAGTAAAATAAAATATATAAAAAAAAATATTTTTAGTGCACTTCTCTTACAAGTAAAGTGAGGGTGATATTATCTAGTCGACCCCATCCTGTAGGGTGTTGTTAGACAGCTCTTTTAAAAATAATGTAAGTCTGCTGGTCTGCGCACATATTTTTTTCGATTTAGGGACCCGTTTGCCAAATATTTAGCTTGGAAGTGCATTTTTTTGTTGCAGTCGAGTGTCCCCCCTCACCCCTGTAAGCTAATCGGTTGTTATTAGAAATGTGAAAAAATCACAGTAGTAGTATACAGGTTGTGATCCTTGAAACTGTACATTGAGACCATGAAACTGAACAACATTCCCTAAGGAACATACTTAGGTCGAAATACGAAAAAAAAATTTTCATCCCCCATACAAAATGCGCAATCGGCTGGTGCAGTTTCTATGGGAAGTCAAATTTTTTTTTTCGTATTTCGACCTATGTGCCTTAGGGAAAGTTGTCCAGTTTCATGTTCTCAATGCACAGTTTCAAGGATCACAGCGTTTACACTAACACCCTGTATACAGGGTGTTAATTTAATTGCGTGCCATAGCTTAGGGGGTGTTTCAGTAACGATAAACACATTGCATTTTGACGGTCCTAAGCCCGTTAAAGTATGAAGGGAAAATTGGAGTCACACAAAAAAAAAGGATTTCTTGATACTCTCGCGCTGGCTCGGTGATAGATAGCGCGGTGGCCCTCCGCGTTAGTTTAGTTTCAATGTAGTTCAATTTTTTTTAAGTAGGATTTTTTTTTATATTTTTTTATGTTCCTTTATCGGTACTGAAACACACCCTAAGCTATGGCACGCAATTAAACTAACACCCTGTATTATGAATTTAAAGGAAAAACTATCACAGTTAAGTAAGCTTCACAGGTTAATAAGCTATAGCCGAAAAACTAGAAATAACAAAAATAGCAATAGCGATCAGGCGCAATCAGAGCGAGGCCCCATTAGTGCGTTGCGTCGTAAAAAATCTATGAAACTGCAACGCAGCTGCAACGTTTTTCATATATTTTTTACGTCGCAACGCACCAATGGGGCCTCAAAAAGATTATGTTATTATCGTCATGAAACACTAAATCAAAACCTGCTTTGCGATAAAAAAAAATCCTAAAAAAATATGGAACCCTAATTATCGCGTGGCCCGACACGCACTTGGCCGGTTTTTTTTGTAAATCTAAATAAGTTTTCTATTTAGTAAAATTAGATGGTTGTGATAACAATAACACCTTGCTTTTAAAAAGTTTTTGTGACTTTTCGTGGCTGTAAGGTTACATTCTTTAGTTTCATAAACGAATGCATTATCGAGGCTAAGTGTCCAATTTTCATCATGTTAACTACACTACCTACGTAGTTGGTTACACAGCGTGTGTACAAAAGAAAAATTAGACTGACCAACTTTTCCAAAGATATAAATGTACCTATAATAGTAGGTAATAGTACCAACCCTTACATACGCGTGGGTGTCGTAAGAGGCGACTAAGGGTTAACTGGAGGATGGGCAGCAGCATCCTCCTTTGTATCTAACATCTTACTGCGGTCACCTACACTACAACCGCGGTCCATGGTGCCAGCCGTAACACTAACAAGCGAGGTGACTATGGTACTTCCCCGCTACATTTTTCCAGCAAAAGCTAGAATTCTGGAGGGAGCTCCCTGTCCTGTAGTGGACGTTTCATGGGATGTTATGATGATACAGCATGAACGGAAAGGTGTAATAATACTAAAGGGTGTGAATCTCCCCATCTTCTTTTCGTATCAATGGCAAATGATTTTATAGTAACTTAGCCCAAAATGTGGCTACAGCAATAGCACTTTGATTGCCTTCAAAAAGGTCCGCCTTGGTGCAAGAAACTGAGGAGGTAGGGCACGAAAGCAAGTGTGTCACGGATTGCAAAATGCCGCATTCACACTTGTCGTTATTAGAGAAGCCCACCTGTTCTTCAGTTCTCCGCACCTGCCAGCGCCACAATGGCAAAACCCCAATCTCCCCATGAAACTGAACAAATTTCCCAAGGAACATAGGTCATAGAACAAAATCAAATTTTAACCTCCCATATACAGCGTGAATTTTTATTCGTTTTAATCCCGAAGCCCAGTGATTCTACTCATACTCGTAAAGACAAGCAACTTTACCGAAGAAAAAAATATTTTTCTCTAAAAAAAATTTTCACTTTCCCATTAGTTTCCCATACAACATGAGTCGATCACGTGACTTCTTTACTATGGGGATACGAAAAAACTTTTTCGAGTAAAAAATTATTTTCTTCGGGAAAGTTGCTTGTTTTCATGAGTAGAATCAATCACTGAGCTTCGGGATTAAAACGAATAAAATTAACGCTATAAGTAGAAACTGCATCAGCTAATAGCGCATTTTGTATGGGAGGTCAAAATGTGTTTTTCGTATTTCGACCTATGTTCCTTTGGAAACGTTGTTCAGTTTCATGGACAGATGCACACTCTTCAGTATTATCACACTTTTCCGATAGACGTAGTATATATGGATTGAATGAGAAACGAAAATAATGTTTGGCCTCACCATACTGGCACAGAATTCATAATATGGCTAGCAGGGACTGTATTGTATATGAAAAGTATTTTTTTTGTTATTTTCAAAAAAAAGTTTAGTTCCAGTTTTATACCCTTAGGAAGGATTTCAGTATATTTTTACATCCTGTGTTGTGTAGAATAAAGCAATATAATTTGAGGTAGTATCTACATCGACAACGTAACATAAAGAAACGAAAAACGTTTGTCCTCTTTTTAATTTGCGATGATGATTATTTCGTTGTGATTATCGTACGACACACTGTCCGATTAACTAATTTTCGATATTCGGCAGAGATATGTTCGTAAGCTCTAACCAAACTGTCAATGGATTCGAGAAAAAATTATCTATGCACATTTTCCGATATATCTAAATAGTGTCATGTGAAATTATATTATCTGATTTTGGAAAATAATAGAAAATCTCCTAGATACATACCGAAACCAAAGAAAACTCTAACGTCAAAGCGAAAAACTAAGAAATAAGTTATTTATTTTATATCGCGTAAACTTTCATCGCGTTATGGATGCCAAGTTTAAAAAAAAAAGGAAATTATAATCATTCATTTTTGGTGCATGACATCTACCCTGAGGAATAGTTTCCGTTGCGCATGCGATGAAAGACATTTTATTAGAAAAAATTTCAACACCTTGGGTATTTTTAGTAGGGATCACTAATATTTACCAGCAATAAATATAGCCTATGTTACTCAGGAATAATGTAAGATTCTAATGGTGAAAGAATTTTTTAAATCGGTCCAATAGTTTTTGAGTTTATTCGTTACAAACATAGATACAAAAATACAAATCTTTCGTCTTTGTAATATTAGGGTATGTAGAATTCTAGATGAAGATATGGAACACATTTTTGATACAATAAGTTTTTTTTTTTCACCGCTACTATAACCTTCTCGCTCCGCTCGAAAGTAGTAAATCTAATAATGGGAGTCATCATCATAATAATAATATCGTGTGGGTGGGATGTACAATCGACGACCAACCTCATAAAATCTCTCTATATCAGGTTGAATAATTTGCCTTCGAGATCTGTATCTTAGAAATATGCTCTCATACTCATATCACATCTCTAGATGTGATATGCTCGATGTATCTTTAGTTTCATTCATTGCATTGCTATGCGTCACCGATTCGCGTTCAGTGGTGACCATTAGTTTCAGTCATAAAAGTGTAGTCGGCAAGTACATGAGCACTTCGGAATTATCTTATCTTTTATCTTGAAATCAACAACGAAAAAAATAAAAGCTGATAATTTCTATGGATCCACTGTTTGTTATAGTAGACCAGTGTTCAACTAGATGTGAAACAAAGACCTAGACCAGTGTTTTCACAGTTGTTTTTGAAAAACAATCAATTAAGATGTGTTTGATGTTTTTTGTGAAATATGTACTTTTCTTTGTAAATTTTGCTTTTTGGGTAAGTTTCTTCCAATATTAAACTAGTTTACCTTAATTTTTATTCACCAACTAATTTATTTGATTTAATTTTAATTTAAATTCATTAGCTGGCAGGGGGTGGGTGGGACACTTGACTCGTACCAAACATTTGCGCTAAATAAGCTAAATATTTGGCAAACGGATGCCCAAATCGGAAAGTAGTCTTTACAAACTTAGTATATTTTTAAAACACCTTTTCTTCGGACACATTATGCGGTCTTCAAGGCATTGTTTGGAGAAACAGATTATTTTGGGCCAAATGGAAGGCAGACGTGCTCAAGGTAGGGCACCTATGAGATGGTCAGAAACAATGAAGATGGCAGTCGGCGGCAACATGCAGCGTGCGGTCCACACATCATACAATCGCAGCCTGTGGAAGGAGACCATATGTGGTCGCGATCCTCATCGGTGAGGGACCGAGGAAGAAGATCTATAGACACCTCACATGTCCACCTCACTATGGAGTCAACTAGCAAAAAAAAACATCCCCACTTTACGTGTACGAGGTACCCTAAAATTCATTTTTTTTTCAAGATTTTATGAAACTATTTTTTCGACGTCAAGCCAACAACTAATTCCAAATTCCTTGGTCAACGTGACTAATATGTATAGGTAACCATACTAAACTATAGCTTTCTTGTACTAAGGGTCACTGAGCTAAGCCGACAGACAGACAGACAGACGAACATGACGAAACTATAAGGAACCCTAAAAATGGCACTTAGATAGGAAATTCTAATTGGTGCTGTACATACCAAGGAGATAGATACATACATACAATCTTTCTTTCATCCTTCTCTACCCAAGGTACCTATTGTATTCGTAAAAAAAAAGTTTTTCTAATTTTCTCAAAAATGTCTTCTATATCACTTATATTTTGGAGAAACCTAAAAGGTTTGTGTTTCCATACTATATGTATAGCATTATAATACAAATTTAACTTTACAGTCGTAGCTCCTCCAAGTTTACAGTTGCTACTTTTTACTTGCCTACCGCGTGGAAGTAAGTGCTTCTGTACCATAATATTTTCTAAATTGATTAGATTTTCTTTATGATATTTTTATTATTATTACATTTACTTACTTAATTCACATTTAATTTGTTTTTAATGTTGTTAGTCTAAAAATGGGCAAACTTGGCTTTGTTTGACACAATAGACAGTAGAAAATTCTATTCTCTTCATAGGGTGACTTTTAATTAGTTCTTGATATTTCATTTTATTTATTTAAAAGAATTACATACTAATCTTAATACTAATTTACAATTTATGTAAGATGTAACAAAAACCTAATTAGGTTTGTCCGTACACCTACAGATTCGACGGCATGGCACTCTGCGACCGCACGCAACTTAGTACAATATTATTTTCAGAAAATAAAAAATATACGCGTCGACTTGAGAACCTCCTCCGTTTTTTTTCGTCGGTTAATGAATACTATGAGGGTAAAGCCACGAACAAATCTAAAAAGATAAATTTGGCACACATTGCTGGGAGGTTTGGTTATGTTAATTGCAATATCCTTACTATAGATAAAGGTATGAATGTACTCATGATACTGAACAACTTTCCCCAAGGAACATAGGTCAAAATACGAAAATCAGGTTTTGACCTCCCATAGAAACTGCATCAGCTGATAGCGCATTTAGTAAGGGAGGTCAAATTTGGTTTTTCTTATTTCGACCTATGTTCCTTGGGGAAAGTTGTTCAGTATCATGAGTACATGCATATCTTTTGCTATCAAGAACTAATTAAAAGTCACCCTATGTAGGTAGTATAAACCTTGAAAGCACCGGTGTTTCCTTCGGGATACAGATACAGGAAAATTTTGACATATGACCAATGATATTACAATTTCATACATTTTATAATTCGGCGGCGGCCCCGACTCTAAGTAAAAGATACATTTTAGCGTCAGTTTCTCTCTATAAATTATCGAATAATCATTATAAGAAAATTCAACATAATGGGATTTCAACATAATGGGAATTCAACATAGTGGGAATTCAACATTATGGGAATTCAACTTAATGGGTATCCAACGTTCGGACAATTCAACATAATGGGAATTCAACTTAATGGTCCTGAAGGTTTATATGACCCCTATGTCAATTTCCCATAGATTTCCCGGAAAATTCATGGAAAATTTATTGCAATTTATGCAAAATTATGCTTTGTCGCGTAAACAACTACGTTTTCTTTTCGAAATCTGCGAATTTTGACATGAGGCACAACTAGCGACCAGCCCCAGCTTTGCACGGTTGCAAATTACATTATACATCATGTTCTTTGAAAGCTCTCAGTCGGTTTCTTGCTTCTTGTCGATTGCTTCCGACATCTTGAACAATTATCGTTACATTTCAACAAATTAACACAAAACAATATTAAACTACGCATAATACTTCCTCTTGTATATCTATTGATGAAAACCGCACTTAAATCCGTTGCGTAGTTTAAAAGATCTAAAAGATTTTATAACGAGACGGGCGGCGGGAAGCGACTTTGTTTTATACTATTTACAGCTGTTAAGGTGGTTTCTGAGTGGCAGCACCTTACTTTTAGAAATAAATTTATTGCGTCGCAAATACAAAACTTTTCATTAGTATTGTTCGTTTGGCGGCAATATGGAGTAGTTATATATGTTATAACCCATAACATCATAGCTTAGCTTAGCTTTGTATTGCTAAAGTGCTAAAAGTGGCCGTTTTTGGCACTTTTGCAATACAAAGCTATTCACGATAAGCTAAAGTGTGATGTGATGGATGATAAAATATAGAACTATCCCTAATTGCCGCCAAACAAACAATCCTTATTAAATTTTTTGTAGAATTTGAAGCAATAAATTTATTTCTCAAAGTGGCAGCACCTCTGCTCAGCAACCCCCTTAATACCGAAAACCTAGTGGGTAGAGCGTCTTCGGTAAATTTTAATTAGGAAGATGCTGGTTGGTGTCCCATCTGTGCTAGTGATTTTCATAGTAACTTATTAAAACTCTCGTTACGTAAATTCTTACTTATTGCTTTCGTCCAAGTGGTGCCAATCTCTGCAGATAAAGTTCAAAGTTCCAAACTCTTGTACCATTACCCATTACCCTATCGCTTCCCGCCCAAGGGCAAGAAATACGGGATCTAAAGGTACAGCTTTCCAAAAACTGAAAAGGCAGATAAGTACTTATAATCAGTCAACAGAACAATTTTCAAAAATAAAATACATACCTAAAGTAGGCGACAGCGTAGGAGTGCTGGCAAAGAGTATGTATGGCGCATGGCGTGCCAAATATTTCACCCGCACTCCATGTTTACATACATAACATCTCGCCTATTTCCCGTCGGGGTAGACAGAGACCACAGTCCTCCACCTGCTACGATTTTGACATACTTCCCTTGCTTCCTGAACTTTCATCAGTCCATTCCCTAATTGTTATTTGTACTCGTAAGTGATTTGATTGATGTTTTCTTTTGTATGAAAAGCCATAAAAACATGAAAATATTTGCTTTACAAGTGTTAGTTATCTTTCCTTTGTCAAACAAAATGCGTCTTATTTTTATCACAATATTGACAAAAGTTCATTAGCTGATAGGCATTGCGATTCATTTACTATTTTAGTTCATGTGGTGCCGGTGAATTAAAAAGTACCTAATTATGATTCCATGCGATTTCTAACCATTGGTGTTTAAGACGAACGTACCATATCGTACACAAGGTTATTTTTTTGCACCTGATTTCCTTTTGCCTACTTATTAGTGAGGTCAAAAGCAACAACTTTTGTTTTACGACTTTGCTAACAACGCACTAAAAATTTTCGACTCTCCATACTAAAGTGGTCACATGACCGACCCATTTTGTATGGGAAGTTGAAAGTTTTTCGTGCGTTGTAAGCAAAGTTAGTAATAAGTAATCTGTGGCAAAGTCGGAGAACAAAAGTTGTTGCTTTTGACCTCACTAGTAAGTGGGCAAAAGGAAATCAGGTCCAAAAAAATAACCTAGTATAATGCCGTCACCAACAACCGCGGTCCACGTTTCCAAAGACAATGGAGCTTATCAGGGTAGGGACACACCTGGTGAAATTCGTCGCGGAAGGTTCCGCAACCGAAAAAGTACGACACCAAAGGAAATACGGCGAACCTAAAAAGTGGTGCGAGCGTAATGAGCGGAACTCCCCGCGTCGGAAAGTCCGCAGGTGTTTCGCTACATTTAGGCTGGGTTGCATTACCCCATAACCGAATATATAGGGTGTTACCGAAGCCTTCCGAATACTGAAAGGGCATGATCAGTCAACGATACTGAACAACTTTCAGTGAACAAAACTTCTGGGAATAAAAAAAAATCCGCGTCTCCATACAAAATTGTAAACTTGATCGGACAGTTTGTATGGAGAAGCCGATTTTGTTTTCGTTTCCTGAAAGTGTTGTTCACTCAATAGTGAGCAAGATGCATATTCGATTATGTTACGGTGCCAACTGCAACGCTAACAAGCGTGGTGACTTGATTATTCCCTTTTCAAAATATACCTACCACGCATTTTGCCTGTAAAATTCTGAAGGTAGCTCCGTGTCCAGCTGTGGACAATTATGACCAATCTTATTTGGAACTCGTTTTTTTTTGTCGTCTGTGCTATGAGTGAATCTTATTTCGTTGTTTCATCATCATCATAACATCCCATGAAACGTCCACAGCAGGAAGAGGAGCTCCCTCCAGAACTCCAGCAAAAACGCGAGGTGCAAAGGAGGGGATTTACCATAGTCACCAGGCTTCTAAGCGTTGCGGCTGGCTACCACTGTTGTTGGTGACCGCAGTATAGAAGATGGTACGATACACAGAAAGATGCTGCTGCCCATCCTCCGGTTCATAAGCCCTTAGTCGCCCACGGGTTGAGATGGGTTGGTACTATTCTTTGCCGGCACCACACGAACATTTTTGATGTTTAAAAGAGGAGATTTCAAACGTTTTATTAATTCTACCAACTGAGAATCTAAACAAACAGGACGTGCCAAGACCGATCCGGAAGACTCTCAATAATAAATGTAGCGACATACCTGTGGAAATTCCAATGCGGAATTTTCCGACCGAATTTCAGCGCTTTGCCATCAACCATACATAAAAAGTGCATGTTGTTTTGTAAAAGATCATCCTCACCACTTTAGTAAATATCATGATATACATACTAGGCCAAAAAGAACTCAATATTTAAACTTACTACATAAGCCAGCATGTAATAAATATATTTATACAAAAAATGTTTTCAATATGTGTATAGAGATATATAATAAACTACCAGATGAAATAAAACAATTAGATGGAAACATGTTTAAGACACGAGTGACTAAATGGTTAATGGAACATTGTTTTTATAGCCTAAAGGAGTATAGAGAGTATAAAGCCACGAATAATTAGTGATAGGCACGACTATTGCTCATTTATATAAATATTTGCATGCCTGTTTCGCAGACTAGATACTAAGACTATTTTTCTATAAGATCTGGAATTTGTATTTTGTAAGTATCTCTGCAAATAAACGTTTCTATTCTATTCTATTCTATACCAAAGGACATTTCACCAAATGTGTCATAGATAACATATACAGCGTGTTACGGAAAGGTGTGACAATACTAAAGGGCTTTAATCTGCCCATGAAACTGAACAACTTTTCCCAAGGAACATAGTTCATACAACAAAACCAATTTTTGCTCTCCCATAGATACTGCATCAGCTGACAGCGCATTTTGTATGGGAGATAAAATTTGGATTTTCGTATTTAGACCTATGTTCCGTGGGAAAAGTTTTTCAGTTTCATGGGGAGATTCACACCCTTCAGTATTATCACACCTTTCCATTACGATTGCGAGCGTAATGAGTACTAATGAGCGGAACTTTCCGCATCGGAGTTGACGCAGGTGTAGTGCCACACTAAGCCACCAAATGACCAGTAAAATCGCTTAGTGATCAATTCATTTGAAAATTCACGAGTTAAATAAAATGTTCGTCGTTTTTGTACGAGACCAGAGCTTTTCTCTCTCTCTCTCCCTCTCTCAATTTTAAATGACAATTGTGTTAATATGTGGGATCTCTGCGTGTATGATGGTTATACATGTGCCTCGTGTAATTGAAGATAAATATTTTTTTGTCGGCAAAATGTAGAAAATAAACTTGAATAGCCTGAAATCTACTTTACCTGAAGGAAAATAGTGTAATTTCATAGTGCCTGTTAAACATCTAATAGCAATTATATTCTTCGGCTTTCACGCGTAGAAAGTCGTGGGGAACAGCTAATAATTAACAATGTTATAAATTGTTTATGGTATGCTTAGTCATTTCATAAAAGTTGTTATCATGATTTTATCAAGCAGTTGATAATCAATAAGTCATACCTAGTTCGTCACTGGGCAAATTATAAGAGTTTATGCGATAAATATCTAGGTAGGTAAGTAGGTATTCATGTAGGAAGTAAACGTACCTACTAATACTTACTTTCCTTAGGTTCAGCCTTTTCTACTAGCTGGGTATATTTTGTTCATTTATTAGTATTGTTACCATAATGTTGTGTTTTTAGGGTTCCGTAGTCAAAAAGGAACCTGTAGGTATAGTTTCGTCATCTCCGTCTGTCTGTCTGTCCGCTTAACTCAGAGACCTTAAGTACTAGAAAGCTGAAATTTTGTACGAATACATATTTTATCTACGCCAACAAAGTGGTAAAATAAAATCTTGAAAAGTATTTTTTTTTTTTCAGGGTGAGTCCCTTACAAGTAAATCGGGGATGATTTTTTTTTCTTATGTTATCCACCCCATTGTGTTGGGTGTCATTGGATTGGTCTCTTAAAATAATGTGAGTCTGCAAAGATAATTTTTCGATTTAGGGATCCGTTTGCGAAATATTAAGCTTGAAAGCGCAAATTTTTTATGCTGTAAATATAAAAAGAAGTTTATCCGTGTAAAGCAAATAAATAATTTACATTACCTGGGCGAACGAGCTTCGATCTATAATAGCCGCCTCAACCTGAAAATATCATCGGATGAGCAAGCTATGCAACTCGCCAACAGATGGCGCTGTAAGTTTCTGTCTAAAACGCGGTTAACGAATTTTCCCAGATATGAAACATAGGTAGATCGATTTTTGCCCCCAAAAACCCCCGTATGGTAAATTTCGAGCCGTTTTCGAGAAACCGATTACAAATATTGTTCATTTATTATATTATGAATCATCAATAGTATAGGATTATTTCGATCAAAAATAACAAAAATACCTCATTTTCAGTTGGCAGGCGTCGCACTGATTGGCATTGGGCTAGCTGTCATCATCAACGTGAATGAAATAGTAGATCTACTTCCAGTGGATCCGAGTAGTATTCCCATAGCTGTGATAGTCGCTGGAAGTGTCATCTTCATCATAGCCTTCGCGGGATGCTACGGAGCTATACGTGAGGCCAGGTGTTGGCTTATCCTGGTAACTATATCCAATCTATCCTGATCTAATCAAGTACTGCGAACCATTTCTGCAAAAGCATTTCTGACATTTTTAGGGTTCCGAACCAAAATGGAAAAAAAAACCGGTCAAGCGCGAGTTGGACTCGCGCGCCGAGGGTTCCGATTTACTTTTTGTATTTTTGGAAGCAATAAAGTCCATTTCGCAAAACTAAATTTGTTTGTAAAGGTTATTTGCAGATTTCTAAAAAATTGTGCAACTTAGAAAGATGGTTTTATTTTTGCTGTAATGTTTACATAAAGTTCCGTCAACTGTAATTAATTCAGATTTTTCCTTTCACAAACTTCGGAGAATGAACTTCGGGGGGGGGGGGAATGGTATTTTTTTTGAAATTTTTCATCATAACTTGAAAACTAAGAGACGTAAAAAAATACAAAAATATATTTTAGAATCTACAAGTAAAGCCCTTTCATATGATATGCCATTCGACCTAGTAGCGACAATTTTAAATTTGCCCCCCTATTTTGGCCCCCTTTACATTAATAATCATAATTTTTTCAAAATTCTTTCATGTGCAATTGCACAAATATTAGGCAACTATATGCTAAAACTATTCCAAATTTCAGGTCGATAGCATGAGTGGTTGCTGAGATATAGAGGTGTGACATACAGACAGACAAAGTCGCACCATAAGGGTTCCTTTTTTTACCATTTTGGTATCGGAACCCTAAAAACAGAACCCTTATGGTGTGACTTCGTCTGTCTGCCTGTCTGTCTAATAGCGTCTCTTATCCATTATGTGGATTTGGCTTAGAATAGTAGGACCAACTTGCTGGGTTTTCAAAAGATGACAGAAGGATCTTGAACTGGAGGACGAGCAGGGTAGCAGCGCTTTTTTCTATGATCAATGATCACCTCTAAAATTCAGAGTTATTTGGTCACTGCAAAACGTGTGTCACTTTACTAGGGCAACTAGATATTACATGAGTTGAAACACAAGAAAATTTTGACCACCCTACCCATACAGCTTACCTACCTAGTAAGCTTTTCGACACGTTTTGTTTAAAAATACTCCTCCATCATCATTACTAGCCTTATTCCATGATTTTTTTTTGTGGAGACGGCTACCTAACCCAAGGCTTTTACACAGAGTGACTGCCATCTGACTTCCGCAACCCAGAGGGCACACCAGACCAAATCCTAGATTAGACTTTGCCGGGTTAGTGGCTGGCTGTCAAAGTTTTCAAGCCGCAAAATATCATCTGACTTGTCTTAACGACTACTATTATAGTAGCTGGGACCAACGGCTTAACGTGCCTGCCTTCAGAAGCACAGAAATTCTCTAGTTGCTGTGCTACTAGCAATTACCCATCCGGGTCCTGAAAATACGTAAAAAATACAATAAACATGAAAATATTCTTTTATACTCTGTTTTAAAAATAAATCAATAAAGGCAGTTTTACACAAGCGAATGACTGTGTTTACTTAACGTTATAATAACAAATAGTTTAATTTGTCTAAATGCCCATCATGAGGCAAAATGTTCTAATGATGCTACTCGTGCTGCACCTACTAATTATGATGGCCTTTATAGCTATTCTGAATATCTACGCATTTTTATTATGGTCTTGTAAATCATCATCATACTGTACGGGTTGTAAGGTCGATCACCGACCTCACAAAGCCTGGTGCCAGGGTTGTTGAGCCGCCAAAGGCCTCTGACATGGCCGCAAACGACTATACCCTAAGAGCTATCCTATTATTTGGGAAAAAAATTCATATCAGGCCAAATTTTTGTAAACGGCGCGCACGCACGTAACGTTTGCGTGGGCGTTTTATGGTTACTTGAAATAAATAATGATAATAATAATAAATGCAATTTTAAGACACTATATTTTTGAATCCATCCAAATTTCAAACTGGAAGGTACAATTTCAATTTCTGGAGGTTTCAATTTCGATATTGTTTTTTTTTGTTGGATTTAGTGCCTACCTTAGGGATCCCGCACACGACCGAGAATCGGTGACCGATTTTTTGTCGGCATTCCGCTCTGACGTGTTATCACCTGAATCTTCCGTCCTTGTCCTGGCCGATAATCGCCCACCGATTCTCGGTCGTGTGCGGGAGCTCTTATACGGGTTGTAGCCTGAGAGCCAAACTATTTTACTGTATGAAGATTCAACTAAAATTCATATCAGGATTTTTTTTCGTCAAAAATTAGATTATCTGGTCTATAAAATAATTCATTAGTAATCCACCCAAATTTACGACCGCATGATTTAAAAAAAATAATAAAAAAGGTATTATAAATTTCACAAAAAAAGGGCCAAAGTGCTATAAATATTATTTACTTTACATTTAATTACCTTTATTTATATCTTTTTTTAAGTATATAATCCTCCTATATTTGTAAAAGAAAAACAATTAAGTAAATCCAAAAAAATTTTATACGTGAATCTTAAAGTTGCATAAGACCTATTATAAAAATGCTATCAGATCTGTTCTTCTAAGCTTTTGTTTCATTAACGTCCCCTTTAACATATAGTGTAGGTACTAAATCCAACAAAAAAACAATATCTAAATTGAAACCTCCAGAAATTGAAATTGTACCTTCCCGTTTGAAATTTGGGTGGATTCAAAAATATAGTCTCTATAAATTGTATTTAAAGACCGTTTACAAAAATTTGGCCTGATATGAATTTTTTCCCCAAATAATAGGATAGATCTTAAGGTACTAGCGAAGGTGGAGAGAGTATGACGCGAATATTCGGTTATGTTATGATTAGATAGGTGGTGCCCTTGGGTGGTGCAACGAACTTTATTCCAAACCAAAATGGTAAAAACGGAACCCTCATGGTGCGATTGTGTCTGTCTCTCTGTCTGTCACACCTTTATATCTCAGCAACCACTTAACTTGAAAGTAATAGTTTTAGAATATGATTGCCCCACTGAATTGCAAATGAAAGAATTCGCCAAGTTAATTAAATATAAATGTTTTTTTTTTTTTTTTCAACTGAAAATTAAGACTATTTTATTTGTTTTTTTCCGCCTAAACTATTTTTATTAATTTTATATTAATTTTTTAAGTTGATGACGTCATTTCACAAAAGACGATGAAACGAACGTTACACAGTGCCACAGTGTGGTCACAGTGAACCGAACGTGCTTCGACACAGATGTGTCAATCAAACTCAAAACGTCAAATCTAATCGTTTGTCAGAAAGAGCACAAAGAATAAAAGGTTTCTTTTCTATTGTTTTTTTTTACTTGTGGAATGAAGTCACTCAGTGGTCAAATGAATGTCACAACTGCCGCAGCATTTTTGAATATATTACCGCAATCAAATTACTTTTCTAGTCGAAAATAATAAAATATGGTATGATATAAAAATATCTCGAAATGGTTTTTGTATTTTAGGGTGTTATATCATATTTAACTAGGCCAATTATAAAAATATTATTATTGTAAAGGGGGCCCATAAATGGGAGCAAAATTTTAAATTGTCGTTACTAGGTCGAATGGGGATCATTATGAAAGGGCTAAAAAAATGAATTAATAGAGGTTTACGTAAATATTACAGCAAAAATAAAACAATGTTTCTTAGATGCATAGTTTTTTTAGAAATCTGCAAAAAAACTTTAAGTACAAACAAGTTTAGTTTTGCAGTCCCAAAAATGCTTATTGCTTCCAAAAATAAATACTAAAGGTGTACCGGAACCCTCGGCGCGCGAGTCCGAATCGCACGATTTT
Organism: Athrips mouffetella; assembly: GCA_947532105.1. Lineage (NCBI taxonomy): Eukaryota > Metazoa > Arthropoda > Insecta > Lepidoptera > Gelechiidae > Athrips > Athrips mouffetella. The sequence continues at coordinate 25,676,423 of OX383965.1, forward strand.
TTTTAACATTTATCACTTTAATTCCCAGTATGCAGTTTTCATGTTGATCCTGGCTGCAGCGAAAAGCTACTTGGCGTATGTGGTGTTCAGCCAACTGGAGACTTTACCGGATACTGTGCAGGGTTGGGTCAACGATGCATTTACGGAATATGAAGTTGTCAACAGCAATTTTGAGATATTTGAGACCACGGTAAGTCTAACGAATCAACTTATAAGGGACAGGTTGACAAATACTGATGCGGCATGATCAGTCAATGTAAGTGAACAACTTTCAGTGAATCAAACTTTCTGGAAATGAAAAAAAAACCGGGTCTCCATACAAACTGTCCTATCAAGTTTGTAATTATGTATGGAGAGGCCGATATATTTTTAAATTCCTGAAAGTTTCATTCACTGTTAGAAGTTGTTCAGTTACGTTAAAGACAGCCTTTTAGAATAATTCTGTATCGTTTTCTATTTGATTTGCACCCAATTGAGGCAGTTTTTGCAATTTAAAATTTCGACCTCCTTAATTTAGTCGGGTTATAAAATTCGTCTAACTTTTTCTGCTAACTTCACACCGCTTTTCAGTGTTAGCAATCTGTCCCTTACACCCTCCATTAATTCGCAGATTTTTGATAATACTAGACTTTTCGTCTACTACTCGTACTATTATTATATTACTTAATTAGGGTTTTTATTGTCGCTTCTTTTTTTCCCACTATGGCGCCACATTGTTTGTGAAGCGATGTAGTTTAATATCCAACAATGAATAAACGATTTTGACTTTGACTTTACCCAACCTTAATTATTACTAACCTAAACGAGTTCAGGTTTTTAAGAGCATACCTGCCGCCCCCATCAGTTAATAGTACATTAAGATGCACGTGCGCTATTTTGGATATTACGGCCGAGGCTCAAAAATTGCAGCCCGAGCCGCAGGCGAGGGCGTAATGGAGCCGAGGGTGTAATCACCAAAGCGCACAAGCTTCTTACGACGTTTTTCAACACATTTGCGAATAAAAACGAATCGAATTCGCTTACCTGTAATTCCTGAGCCTCCATTTTTCGTTCTCACAATACTTTTCAACATGGAATAAATACACCACAAAGAGCTAAGTTTATACTTATTCGCCAGCTCATTGAAATAAGCCAAAAACACATTCTGTGAAAACGAATTGGCATTTTGTGCTGTTCTTCCATTCAATGAAGTTTTCGTAGGCAAGAATGTAGGTACCTATTTTTCCTTTGATTTTGCTGGAAGGAGACTCTCACTTGCATTTTGTGCCCCAGTAATTATTTCCTGTGGGGTTAAATTAAGTTCTTCTTCATTGCTTGAAACCGACGAACGACATTGTTAGTTAGTCACAAAAATCAAAGCAAATGAAAATACTTCTGAAAAATGGCGCGCAGAATTCTTGTTGCGCGCGCATTTCCTTTTTCAAATGAGGAGCTGTGCTGTGACGAAGCAGTGGCAATGCTCCCAAACAGCGTAGTCATTGAAAAGAAAAAACCGGCCAAGTGCGAGTCGGACTCGCGCACTGAGGGTTCCGTACCACCACATAAACATAATTGTATTAGTTGAAATTTCAGCAAGTTAATGTGCTAGATTGTTTGAGTCCGACACGCGCTTGACCAAATTTTATTATTTGTTGTTATTTTATAGCTTATGCACTATACGAGTAAACATACCAATTTTCAAGTTTGTAAGTGTTCCCGTTTTTAAATAGAACTAAAACAAAAATCGCCTCAGCAACCATCCAACTTGACCCCTCTCTTATATGAATGTTCTTGAAACGGGAGCTCACCACAATTGGTTACCATTAGTTGTGAGAAAAGTTGTAATATTTAATGACTTCAGACTTTTCCCATTATTTGTACTGTGAGACCTAGCTTCTTGCCAAATTTCATAATTTTAGGTCAACGGGAAGTACCCTGTAGGTTTTGCATTTTTGAATAAATGTATGGAGATGAGGACATAAAATGCCATATCTTTTGATTGCGTCGTTGTAAAAATTTTAAATTTTCAGATCTTGTGTGGTTCATGGATCCTAATATGAGGTATTAATTTCAACCTGATACCTGTACCCGTTCGTGAGATAAAGGGTCTTGACAGACAGACAGACAGACGGACAACAAAGTGATCCTATAAGGGTTCCGTTTTTTTCTTTTGAGGTACGGAACCCTAAAAAGTACTAAATTTATTGCTTACAAAATCAATTAATGTTAATTTGTTGTCAAATTTAACTAATCTCATGCAAAAAACTGTTAATGTAATATATTTTCATCAACATTACGTATATATTTACGAAAATGTCATAAATATTTTAGACATTAGAACTCCTTGCTCTTTGTTAATATTAAAAAATATATATACGTAACTAGTGCTGTAATATATAATGAGAAAAGCACGCGTTTTTAATAAGCTGGATTATGGACCTAAATACAGTGCAAATACACCTGTTTTATGAGCAAATGTGTTGAAAAAAATATTACTCGCTAAATACAAAACTTATGGAAAATCCGGAAAGGTAAATTGAAGTAAAGGTCCTAGTTTATTTAGAACCTATCAATTCTGAAAAATATAGTTCACTGTAGTTACAGATACAAAAAGTGCTAAAATGGTAAAAATGGCCACTTTTAGCAATATTTGTATCTATAACTTCAGTGAACTTTATTTTACAGAGTTATAAGATCTAAACGAACTAGAATAGGTAAACCTTTACTTCAATCTGTCTTTCCGGATTTTAGATAAGTTTTGTATGTAGCAAGTAATATTTCAATTGGTGTCGCATGTAGCCTCCTAATCTAGAAACTAAAAAAAAATTTTTTTTTTAAAACCAGCGACGTACCGGGTGTCCATCTGGAACATCATTTCGAAAAAGTAAACAAAACTTTCCCATCGATCAATAATAGACAAAAGCATGGGAAGTCTAGATTTTTTTTTAGATTTTCGACCATTTAAGAATTCAACAAATTACTTAGAAAGGAAAAATAAATGTTTCATAACCTCTGAATTAGTTCTCTAAACAAATCACAGATGGCGCTACTGAGTTAACAAAACGCGCTATCGAGATGTCTACGCAAATCCACGACTACCCTTGGCATAATAATTTAGATTAACTTTGCGCAGAGGCAATATCGTAACCAATGAGGTTAATCCGAGGTGCGATTATTGCTAGTTGAAAACTTTACCAATACCCCGCCGTGTGGACGTGAAATACCGTCCGCTATGGCAATTTTTGAACGGCCGTAAAGGCCTAATAATTCAAATTTCACTCGTCTCCTCTCTTTAAAATACTATTTCATGTGACAAACCCCTTAAAATCTTTACCCGTTTAAGAGTAGGTCCGTAGAAATTGACACAAAAGATCCCAAAGTTTGGTGCAGTCATGAAGGAAAAAAAATTACGCGCGTAATTTTTTTTTTCCTTCATGGGTGCAGTTCTGGGTTTTTCGTATGTTGTACGAAGAATTGGGGTAATGTTATTGTTATGTTAATGGAGTATTACTGACACATCACCAAGCTTCGATATCTATCATCCTCATATAAAGTCTTATTGTGGCAGGAATTCGTATGTTTTTCTGAGAAACTGTATTATTGTAATTATAACCTAGTTCGATACCTTAGAGCAAGGTTTCTCAAAATTATGACTCTGCGAACCCCTGTTAAAATTTCCAGATGACAGCGAACCCCAACCTCCTCAGAAAATATTTAAATTGTATATTGAAAAATTTGGTTATTTAATGCAATAAAAAGTAACAAAAACGGAGCGATAAATAAATATCTTATTTATATTAATGCGATGGGTGTGCTTGTTTTTTGTCGCAAATTAAGTCAGTTTTACGAGTATATTAATTCTAACTCAGCATCGTCGATTTCTATATTTCGTTTGTATTATGACCAGGTGTGAAAACCCACTCAAATAAGTATGTTGTTGCGAAGGGTGAAAGGAAATTCAGCGTTTTGCGTGAGATCACGGAATATTCTTTCTGTTCAAAGATCAATCAAAGATATTCTTTTCACATCATATTGAAAAGTTTCATCTACGGATGTTTCTAGTAAAGACTCCTATTGCTTAATACTTAAACTAGAATATATGCTCTTGTTTGTAACCATAAATGAGTTTCGAATCCAGTCACCTTCAGCATTCAATATCTGGCAATAACTTTTCAGTTACCTTGTCGCGAACCCCCTTCCCTCGAATGGCGAACCCCTAGAGGTTCGCGTACCCCAGTTTGAGAAAGGCAGCCTTAGAGTATACATATAAGCAAGCTATAGAGTGCGCGTAACCGAGTATGAACCGAAAGCACGGCGCACGGGTATGAACAATCCGGATCAGTTTCCTGCGGCGATATTTCTCCCGAAAAATATTAACAATTTATTAGTAATCATGGTATAATGTGCAGAAGCAAGGTACAAAATCGATTTACGTGATTTTTATTACTTTTACGATACATCTAAAATCAGCGTCCATAGAAAAACCTGCTTACGCTTGACATAGAGGCCGTCGAGCGTTGCGCGCGCTCTATAGTTATGTATACTCTAAGATCGATAGTTCGATACACATTTCGTGAGATCTGTTATAATAAAGCAACGTACACACTGCGCATCTAAAAATACAAATGCGTTGTTTGACAAAATCAGTCAAACCGCAGCAGCTGTGAATTTTCATTGGTTTTGTTTTGCTTCCGAAGCCCTTGTGATTTTGCTTATAAAAACAAGCAACATTACCGAAGAAAACAAAATTTGAAACTTACTCCATACTAAAATTGTCACGCGATCGACCCATTTTGTATGGGAAGTCCAAAAAAAATTTCGAGTAAGTATTTTTTTTTTTTCAGAAAAGTTGTGTATTACCATAAACCAATGAAAATCTGCGCTGTGGATTTGCCGTTAGACATATTCTCTCGAAAAAGGCATTTTTATTTTAGATGCATTGCAAGTAAATTTTGTTTTTAAGGAAATCAACATTATGACAGTGCCATGCCAGTATATTTATGAAAATATAATGTATGCTAGAAAGAACATTCATCAATTACCTAAAATTTGTGACAGACATAATTTTAATACTAGAAATAAGCATAAAATTGATCAACCATAAACTAGATTAACTAAAGTCAATACATCTTTCGTTGGTCTGTGTATACGATACTACAACAAAATACCTGACAATATAGTGCAATTACCTGAGAGAAAGTTTAGAATGTGTAAAGCAAACGTTATGTAAAAAAGCTTACTATAGATTGGATGACTATATGAATGACAAAGAGGTATGGTGCTCTGATATTCCAGCGAAACACAAGAAACACATTGTAAAAAGCCGACTCTTAAAGTAGGCCGTGCTGCAGTAGTTTCTTGCCGTTTCTTTTACGCTGCCATAGCACGATCCGAAACGGCGTAGACTCGCTCTATTTGCATTGTATTCTGCATGACATTCAATAAGTATTATGTAAAGAATCTACATTGAATAAAATTATCTGAATCTGAATCTTTTGTTAATGTCAAGAAAGTTCACATTACATAAGGTCCTAATTAAATAGTGAACATAATTTTAGTATGTTACTCAAACCATGAAACTGAACCACTTTCCCCAAGATCTAAATACGCAAGTAAATGTTTGACTTCCCATACCATAGAAACTGCATCAGCTGATAGCGCAATTTGTATCAAATTTAGTTTTTCGTATTTCGACTTATGTTCCTTTAGGAAAGTTGTTCAGTTTAATGGTCTAAGTAACGTGCTAAAATTATGTTCACTGTTTCAATAGGATTTTAACGGTTATATAAGGTGTTTTTTAATTAGACCCAAATATTGTTAGGGTTACCTCAAGGACCTAAATGAATACTATTGGTGTTATTTTTTTACATTTCTATTTGCTAGTTTTCGAGAAAAATCCTAAAAACAATACCGTTAAATATCGTAAAATGAACACTCCGTATCAGCACAGGCGGCAGCGCGGAGTCGTGAGCCAATCACGCGCAAGCCGAGTGCGCGGTTCGGGCGGATTCGGCTCGGTTTCGGGCTCTTAGTACGGTCGAAATCATTACTACAGGATGATTGCAAATAATAATAATTTTTTTGTTTGAAAATTATAAAAAAAAAACTAGCGGGAGGATTTTTCTAAAACTTTGATAAACCTTTTTCTTTATCATTGTTACACCACCCCTAGAAATATTTGGGTCTAATTTAAAAACACCTTATATAAACGATAATTATAGGGACAAGATGTGGCCCTTCAATATGGCCAATTTTCCCTTAAAACTGTCAATTTTAAGTTTTGCTTCCGTCCGTAAAATATTGGCAAAATCCCTCTAACCAAGTTGTAAAGCGCGTTCAGGATAAGTTTGGCTATGACGATGACGGTTATTTTCTGTTGATTTACTGCGCATGAGTGACAGGCGGAGAGCCAATGAAAGATTCGGTCGCCTCCCCCCACATGCCACACTTACCTCCGCGACTAATTTTTTGTCAATTTTATACGACGTATAGTAACTATCAACTTATTTATTTATCATTGTAAAATAATTTAAAAACATAAACTAAAAAATTAACATAACTAAACAATAACAAATAACTAAACATAACAAATAACTAATCATAAATAAAAATTCAAAAGCATCACTTTATTTTAATTTGCGTTATATGAGACAGGAAAAACACTTGTTTTACGGCCCTTACAAAAGCTGTTCAGTAATGGTCTGAGTAACATAAAAAAAATCGGCCAAGTGCGAGTCGGACTCGCGCACTGAGGGTTCCGTACCACCACATGATCATAATTGTATTAGTTGAACTTTCAGTAAGTTAATTGCTTGACCAAATTTTAATATTTGTTGTTATTTTATAGCTTATGAACTATAAACATACCAATTTTCAAGTTTGTAAGTGTTCTCGTTTTTAAAATAGAACTAAAACAAAAATCGCCTCCGCGACCATCCAACTTGACCCCTTTCTTATATGAATGTTCTTGAAACGGGAGCTCACCACAATTGGTTACCATTAGTTGTGAGTAAAGTTGTAATATTTAATGATTTCAGACTTTTCCCTTTATTTGTACTGTGAGACCTAGCTTCTCGCCAAATTTCATAATTTTAGGTCAACGGGAAGTACCCTGTAGGTTTTCCTTTTTTGCATAAATGTATGGAGATGAGGACATAAAAAGCCATATCTTTTGATTGCGTCGTTGTAAAAAAATTAAATTTTCAGATCTTGTGTGGTTCATAGACCCTAACATATGGTATTAATTTCAACCTGATACCTTTACCCGTTCGTGAGATAAAGGGTCTTGACAGACAGACAGACAGACAGACGGACAACAAAGTGATCATATAAGGTTTCCGTTTTTTTCTTTTGAGGTACGGAACCCTAAAAATGCAGTGATTAAAAATATTCCGTTCATATATTTTTTTAGTTCCAATGCTGTGGCTCATCAGGACCTGACTCCTACACGTCTCTAGGGTTGCCAATCCCCTTGACTTGCTGTCCTCAGCCTGAAAACGGTGTGTGCATCGCAGCGGCCTCATACGCGGGTTGCGCTGCCAGACTTGGAGATTATCTGAACAGATACGGCGAGATCGTTGGAGCTATTATAATAGCTATTGTTGTCGTTGAGGTGATTTCCTTTTACTAGTTTAATCTTTATCTTAGTATTAATAGTAGATTAGTAGCCAAGGGCTGTAAGGCATCAATTGCAGCCCGAGGGTGCAATTGATGCTTACACCCGAGCTAACTACTCTGCTTTACATCTTGATTGTGAGGTAAGTAGGTCCTTATTACCACCAAATTGTAGGTGACCAATTAGCGCTCTAGGGTAATAATGTAGCTATAAAAACCCTAGGAAGGTAAGTAATAAAAAAAAACTTCACTTTCAAAACTTAATTATTACCGCCCTAGGGCTTTTCTAGCTACATTATTACCCTAGAGCGCTAATTGGTCACCTACAAGCCCCATTTGGGGGTAATAAGGACCTACTTACCGAATATGAGAGATGTAAATGTCCTTTCTAACAGGCATATCATTAAAAATTGCCACTCCATACAAAATCAAGGCAGCGTCAAAAACTACCCTATACAACGTGTAACGGAAAGGTGTGATAATACTGAAAGGTGTGAATCTGCCCAAGAAACTGAACAACTTTTTCCTAGGAACAATGGTCATAAGACGAAAAACCAAATTTGACTTCCCATACAAAATTTCTATGGGAGGTCGAAAATTTATTTTGTTCTATGACCTTTCTTCCTTGGGAAAAGTTGTTCAGTATCATGGGCAGTATCACCCTTCAGCATTATCACACATTTCCCTTACACGCTGTAATATGGAAATAGTCCATAGTCTTCGTCAAATAAATAGAACACGTAGACACAAAACCAGTATAAGCTGAACCAGCGCTACGCTAGTTTACTATTATTTAATCTGTAGCTACGCTACAGATCGCGCCAAACATCTAGACTGCTCTGAACACAGCGCGAGCCGCGTCGCAGTAGCACACGCACTTGTTTTTCGTAGCCATTTCGTAGCGAAGTACAGATCGCGCCAAACTTCTAGACGCCTCTGAAGTTGCTTCGCGCTGTATTTAGAGCAGTCTAGATGTTTGGCGCGATCTCTACAAAAAAGGCCCGACACCACAGATCCCGTGTGTCCATTTATCTTCACCCGATTCTGATTACTATTTTTTTTTGCAGGTTATTGCAATGCTAGCTGCTTTCTACATGAATCACAAAATTACAAAAAAGCTCCAACAATCAAAAACTTATTAGAAACTTCTTAGTCTTTATTTGTGTGAAAAGACATTTATCATCCAGCATCCAGACTGCCAGCATGAAACTGAACAACTTTTTACTATGCGCATAATTAGAATTACTTTCTGTATAAACTGAACGTATTTTGTATGCCTTTTAACCAGAGCTATCTGGAGCAGTTTTCATAACGTATAATTAAATACAAGGTGTAACAAAAAGGGTATATCAACCCTGAAGGATGTGATTCTGCCCATGAAACTGAACAACTTTCACTAAGGCACATAGGTAGAAATAAGAAAAAAAAAATTCCTCCCATACAAAATGCGCTATCAGCTGATTCAGTTTCTGTGGGAGGTCAAATTTTTTTTTTCGTATTTCGACCTATGTTCCTTAGGAAAAGTTGTTCAGTTTCATGGCCAGAATAACATCCTTCAGGGTTGATATAACCCTTTTTGTTACACCTTGTATAGTTACAGTAAAGCTTTACACTGACAATGCGACTTAAGCTTCTATGGCTATTAAAATTAGATTGGTACTAAGTTCAATGTGTCAAGCTTGACGGGCTCTTGATTGTACACACGGCTGCAGATAAGAGGAAACCTTCTTGAGGTTATGTGCGGCCGAGTGTACAATCAAGAACAGGTCAATCTTGACACTCGCAGCGCAACTCTAGCTCGTAAGATATCTCAACAATGTGTAAAGAAATGTATTAAAATAATTAACTGAAAGTTCCTAATGTATGGATGTAATTTGTTTCTTCAAGAAGGACGCTTTGGGACACGTCATATCAAATAGTTATTTGTTATGCAAGGCAGCAAAGGGTTTATTTGGCGCGAGTGCCTTGTATTGAAACCTGAGCAAGCGAAGGATTCTAGGATTAGGAAAAGAAGAATCCTGAGCGTGTCGAAGGTTTCAAGGCACGAGACACAAAATAACTTTGCTGCCGAGCGAAACACAAAATTTTTCACTTCATTAAAGCGAAGAAATGTTAACATAATGCAAGAAAAGCAATTCAAAAATAAGAAACAAGTGTTTAATTAATTACTCATACGTTTTAACGTAAGGGCATAATACCTACCTACATAATGGTACTGACGGCAGCAAGCAAGTGGAAACATAACCAGTATAACCTGAACCAGCGCTTCGCTACAAACCTCCGAAACCAGAGACCAGCTCAAGGTCAAAGAGTTTTCACGGACGAGTGGCCGTGTACCTATATGTTATAGGCAAACTCCGAAGCTCCGGCGCTCCTAGGTTGGACTGGTCAATCCTCAGGTCAGACTGAATGACTTAGTCAAAGCCCAAACAAATGTAAATTTTCGGCCTTTGACTAAACAATTTTCGTCAAACCTGGGAGAGACTAATTTGGTCAGGCAAACGTCAAAACACAATTTTATTAAATCGGGGTTTGACGAGTCAAACTCCGATATAGGTATGAAGTGTCTTATCTTCGTATATTTGGAAGCATTTTATCATTTAAGCAGCTTTCAAGTCTTAAGAACCGCTTAACTCTGCCAGTTCTGACACCTGATTGGTCAGCTTACGTGATTTTCACTTTTATATTTGAGATGCTTTGAGAGAATGCCGTGTGGCATTAGGCCCGCCTTTTGTACGATGTGCAATAAAGTATAACCTAACCTAAAGAGACATTATGAACCTGTTTAAACATGTTCAGATCAACGTTTGACCGAGTTTTGCAGTCGCTTCTAGGATTGACTAGGCCAAAACCGAAACAGAATAATTTACTTTCGACGTTTGACTGAAAAGTTAGGAGCTCCTGGGTTTGACTAAAAATACTTCAGGCAAAGGGCGAAATTGAAATGTATTTCGGGCATTGCCTGATGGCTTTGGCCAAACCTAGGATAAACCAGTCCTTCCGCGAAGAGACTGTGTATCGGACTTTGACTATAACATATAGATTAAGAATACTATGGTAATTAAATTTATTATTATTTTTTGGACTGTTGTGCTTATGTTCGCGACTCTACCTATAAAATACTTGATAAAGCAGTACAAGGTTGATTTTCAGTGGATTTCAATGTGGAGACTGGAGACAGAGGATAGGCAGTGGCAGGCAAATCTATTTTGTATTGCGTTGATTTGAAGTCAAAGGGCGAGTCCATTAATCTGGGCAAAAGAACAAAAAATAAATGGTACAGTAGCACTGCACTTACTTTCTCGCAATACTCAAGGAAAAACTATCAACCGCAAACTTAAATTCGTAATGCCATACACATTGTATGGAAATACCAACTTTTATTTACGTTTTTTCAAACAAATGTTTGTCAAACATTCAAATTGTCAAACATTAAAACAAACAAACCTCAAACGATTTAGAGTAAATCACATGTTTAACTTTTGGTAGTACTGGAACACCCTTTATATTAATTTTCACAGATCAATGGATACTAACGTAGGATACTTGCATGGATTTTTTTTTATTTCCCAACACATGTTCCTTATGGATAATTGTTCAGTTTAGTCTACTGAGCAAGCCCTTTCAGTTTTTGGTACAGCCTGTGTACTAAATTTTATTCAAAAAAATCATAAAGAATATCCAGTCAGGTAGACAACCAATCCAGGATTAATATTATAGAAAATTTTAATAAACTCAATGGAACCAATTTTGGGTAAATCAGATATTTACGATTTGGTTGTACAGGAACACCCCTTATATGAAATTGCACAGATCAATTGATACAGGCGCAAGATATCTTACATGGAGACGCTTGGTCATGCAAAGTTTCATCAAGATTCTATTAGCCGTTTTTGAGAAAATTTCAATTTTCTCATTTTCGTGGTATGACAGCTACCCTCAAAATGAGAGCAAGCAAGAAACCACTTAGAACCCTTCGATAGATTTGCATAAAACTCCTAAATTAAAAATATGGTGTCAATCGGACCATTCGTTTAGCCGCTAGGCCAATGCGTGACGGACAGACCGACCGACCGACCGACCGACCGACGGACGGACATTTTTGGGAGACTTGTTTTTTATGATGAATAAGTGAGTATAGAACACATTTTCGAGAAAATTAGAAAAACTTTTTTATTCACGAATACAATACCTTTCTCGCTCCGCTCGAAAGTAAAAACAAAAGCCGATCGAATTTTAAATTTATTTTCATTATCAGCCAGTACCTTACCCACCAGGCATTCACTATTCATAATACTATTTGTTTCTTTCCTATAGCTGCATCCCTCTTTCTCATCTTGAAAACGATAGTGCGTGGCTGGTTTTACAAGCGTCCAGTTACAGCATGGAGGTTTGCATCTACAAAATAAATAAGTACATCGCGTTCGAATTTCAAAAACCTTTTGTCCGCTAGGGGCCAAAAATCGTTTTTGGCCGCAGAATTTAACCGACAAAACAAATGTTTCCGAGCTTTGGAGGTAAAAACGTTTTTTCTTTACTTCCTATACAAAATAATTATCTGATCGGGGCAGTTAATATACAGGGTGTTAATATAGCTTGCCATAGCTTAGGGGATGTTTCAGTAACGATAAAGGAACACAAAAAAAATCCTACTTATTTTTTTTTTTATCATCAATGATATTTTTTTTATATAATTTATTAGGTATTATATTTTGACGGTACTAAGCCCGTTAAAATATGAAGGGAAAATTGGAGTCACACACACACAAAAAAACCGGTCAAGTGCGAGTCGGACTCGCGCGCCGAGGGTTCCGATATACCTATAGTATTTTTGGAAGCAATAAAGTCCATTTTCAGGACCGCAAAACTAAATTTGTTTGTAAAGGTTTTTTGCAGATTTCTGAAAAACTGTGCAACTTAGAAAGATCGTTTTATTTTTGCTGTAAAGTTTATATAAACTTCTGTCAACTGTAATTAATTCAGATTTTTCCTTACTCAAACTTCGGAGATAAGGGGGGGGGAATGGTATTTTTCTTGACATTTTTCATCATAACTTTAAAACTAAGAAATTTAAAAAAATACAAAAATATATTTTAAAATGTACAAGTAAAGCCCTTTCATATGATACCCCACTCGACCTAGTAGCGACAATTTGAAATTTGGCCCCCCCTATTTTGGCCCCCTTTATATTAATAATCATACTTTTTTCAAAATTTTTTCTTGTGCAATTAAGTTGGGCAACTATATTCTAAAACTATTCCAAATTTCAGGTTGATAGCATAAGTGGTTGCTGAGATATAGAGGTGTGACAGACAGACGGACAGACAGAGCGGCACCATAAGGGTTCCTTTTTTTTACCATTTTGGTATCGGAACCCTAAAAACGAATTACTTGATACTCGCGCGCTGGCTCGGTGATAGCGCGGTGGCCCTCCGCGTTAGTTTAGTTTCAATGGAGTTAAAAAAAATAAGTTGGATTTTTTTTTCATATTTTTTTTGTGTTCCTTTATCGTTACTGAAACACCCCCTAAGCTATGGCACGCAATTAAATTTACACCCTGTATATGGGATAGTAGATTTAGATTCGCTAACAAGCGAGGTGACTATGGTACCTCCCGCCACATTTATCCAGCAAAAGCTAGAATTCTGGAGGGAGCTCCCTGTCCTGTAGTGGACGATTCATGGGATGTTATGATGATGAGATTGAGATTACCCAACAAGTGAAAAAAAAGGAAATTCCCTTCGATGGACTAAGTTAGAACCCGAGAGCAGCGAAGGACTCTAAAGTTGAATCCCAAGCGTAGCGAGGAGCGAGGGATACAAAGCCCGAGATCTATCTTTTTTTGACGTGTTAGGTAACGCTACTCATCACCATTGACTACAGAAACTGTTATACAACAAGATTAAAAATGGCGGAATTCGCTCGGTCCACTCAGGACTACGAAAAAATTTTATTCGTTGGCTCAGGATTCCATTCTAGAAGTCCCATGGGTAGCACCTACTATTGTTTATTTGCCGATGTTGAGAAAGAAAAGGAATTTACCCAACTCCCTGTATATAAAACTGTATTTTAATGGCAAAAATAACAGGAAAATGGTAACGGATCAGTGATTCATCTGTGAAATTAATAAACTTGTCATACCTTATACTAGGTTATTTTTTTGGACCTGATTTCCTTATGCCCACGTTATTACAGAGGTCAAAAGCAACAACTTTTGTTCTACGACTTTTCTAACAACGCACGAAAAAATGTCAACTTCCCATACAAAATGGGTCGGTCACGTGACCACTTTAGTATGGGGAGTCGAAAAATTTTTGTGCATTGTTAGAAAAGTCGTAGAACAAAAGTTGTTGCTTTTGACCTCTGTAATAACGTGGGCATACGCAAATCAGGTCCAAAAAATAACCTTGTGTATAAATTGGCTCTTATACGCGACAACTTTATTAGGTGTAAGTTATGTTGTATGTTTTATAAGTGTTTTTTGTATTTTCATCGCAAAAAATGTCATAGATTTAATAACATTTTTATTTTCTTTTATGTTACTCCGACTCTACATTTTGGCGAAAAATATACATAATGTTAATTTTTTTTTCGTTTACTCGTATTGTAAAACAATATTGTTATAACCTTAGTCGTCATTTAAGCCACCCACGGGTAGAGATGGGTTGGTACTATTATTTGCCGGCACCACACGAACAAAACAAAACGCAAAAAGACGCTGCTTCTGCCCATCCTCCCTTCGTCACCTTTTACGACACCCACGGAAAGATATGAAGTGATATTGATACTACGTTAATACGAAGTAAGGCTTGCACGGGAGTTTTGGCGAGAACGAGTCCTAACCCTGAGGAACGCTAAATTCAAGAGCCACTTTTCAGGTGGTAGATGAGACAAAAACCGGCCAAGTGCGTGTCGGGCCACGCGCAGTATAGAGTTCCGTAGTTTTTTTACGTATTTTTATCGCAGTGGGTTTTGAGTAAGTGTTCCATAACTTTTATAACATATACTTTTTACATCCTAATGCTGAGCGAGGTCCTAGCGCTTGATTACTATTGCTATTTTATTTTAGTTTTTCGGCTATAACTCATTTTCCTGTGAAGCCTACTTAACTATTATAGTTCTGTTTTCCTTTTAATTTCATCATATAGGCTACTACTGTGAATTTTTTCACATTTCCAGTTACAACCGTTTAACCGGCAGGGTATTATTGATAGTTTCCGGTACTGTCAATCTTAATATTTCGCAAACGGATCCCTAAATCGGAAAATGATCTTAGCAAACTTAAATTATTTTTAAAAGACCTATCCAACCTTCTTGTTTACCCCACACTGTGGGGTAGACAAGAAAAAAAAATCATCCCCACTTTACTTGTAGGGGAGGTACCCTAAAAAATATATTTTTCAATATTTTATTCTACCACTTTGTCGGCGTGGATGAAATGTACATCCGTACAAAATTTCAGCTTTCCAGTACAAAGGGTCTCTGAGCTAAGCCGCGGTCAGACAAACAGACGGACATGACGAAACTATAAGGGTTCCTTTTTGACTACGGAACCCTAAAAAGGTTCTAAAATATTGACCAAGAACCGGAAGTCGCATCGTGGGCAGGCTATCACAAGATCAGAAGATTGCGGGGAGCTGCGTTCATCATAAAGATCTCTAAAGGAGGCTTTTTTAAAGCGTGCACGTCTTTCTGCTGATAGGATGATGGCACCATCTTAGTGTAGCGACACAACTGCGGAAATACCGCATCGGAACGATCCGCGATGGATCCTTCCATCAATATACACGAGAGTGGAATTTCGGCGTCGGAACGATTCACAACAACAAAGCAAAATTAAATGTCACAAGTGACAAGTTGTGGTAATTTTGACGCGGAAATTTCGATCCGTGGCGGATCGTTCCGACACAAAATTTACGCAGTTGTGCCGCTACACTGTCTTAGGCCGATATTTCACTGGAACACCATGGACACCATGGCGCGACTGGTTGCGCTACTGGTGTCAGTAACTAGACACCAGTAAAGACACTAGAGTCGCTACACCCTGCGGCCACAGTATTAAGGGCTATATTTCACTGGGAGTGGTAGCACGACCAGCATCCAAGCTGGTTGCGCCGCCAAATTGGTTGCGCAACCAAACGGACACCAGATGAGTAACTATCTATAGAGCTGTATACATTTTGTTGGTAGCGGCGACTGGTTGCGCTGCCATGGTGTCCTAGTGAAATACCGGCCTTAAAGTTTCCATCCCAAGCCAGGTTCTAGTCGCATCTACCTGCAACGTTTGACTAACTGTTTTTGTGTTGGTTTGTTGGATTGACACTGTGGATTGCGCATCACAAGTAATGTTGCCATACCTACGGGAATAACCAACTTCTAGGGGAATCATCGTGGTTTCAAAGATACAAAAACTGTGTAAAAAGGTATGTGAGATACAGGTTTTAGTTTACTTTCAAGCGCGAATGGAAATTTTGGATTTTTGGAAGAGGAACCGACATTTACTAGAGTGCTATTTTTTATTTCTGCATTAAATTTAAAGTTCCTCATGGTATGAAACCTTAGCAAAGAAACATGTGATTTTTTTAACTCACGTATACCCTCAACCCCTCTGTTGACGGAAGAAAAGGCCAAAGAAATTCTCGTTTTTCGACCATTTACGGATATCTTAAGGAAAGTTGCTCAGTTATTACTACTATAATATTGCAGTGAAATTATTTGAATAAGAACTGATTTCGTTACCAAGCAGGGAAAACATCAAAAATCCCGTTATCCTAATCACCTGTGGGGTTTCTGTACCACTAAACGTTAGTTTACTATTATTTAATCTGTGGTACGTACGACGTGCAGTCACGCAGAATTGTTTTAAAAAAACCAGCCAAGTGCGAGTCGGACTCGCGCCCTAAGGGTTCCGTACTTATCTCATATGATATACAAAAAGCTTTTGCTCTTTGACTTTAAAAACTCTGCGACCATCCAACTTGGGTCAAGTCTTTTATAGAAAAGTTCTTGAAACGGGAGCTCACCTTAATTGGTTACTATTAGTTGTGAGAAAATTTGTGATATTTATTTATTTTAGACTTTTCCTTTTATTTAGACCTAGAAATTTGGCTCAACGGGAAGTACCCTCTAGCTAGGTTTTGCTTTAGTGCATGAGAGGAGATGAGGACACAGAATATATAATACAAATGAGGACTTAAAAAGTCATATCTTTTGATTGCGTCTTTGTAAAAAATTTAAATTTTCAGATCTTGTGTGTTTTATGGACTTTAATAGTCGTTATCAATTTCAACCTGATACCTCTACCCGTTCGTGAGTCAAAGGGTCTTGACAGACAGACAGACAGACGGACAACAAAGTGATCCTATAAGGGTTCCGTTTTTTTTATTTTGAGGCACGGAACCCTAAAAAGGGTAAGTCCGTACCACCCTTGACCAGTTTTTATTATTTATTGTCATTCTATAGCTTATGAACTATTAACATAACCAATTTTCAGGCTTGTAAGTATTCTCGTTTTCACGATACAGCTAAAACAAAAATCGTCTAAAAAACACGTTTTTAGTTATGGGAGCCCCATTTTTTTTTTGTATTTGTTGTTATAGCAGCAACAAAAATACATAGCCTGTGAAAATTTCAACTGTCTACCTGTTACAGTTCATGAGATACAGGCTGACAGACACAGAGGCATAATAATAGGGTCCTGTTTTCACCCTTTGGGTACGGAATCCTTAAAAATAAAATCCTATTTATTTTAGTTTAGTAAGTAGTTAAATTGTTTGTTCTATAAGTGGAAACTCGTTACACGTAAAAATATTTTTCAAAAATGCAAGTCAATAATAATTGAATCCGCGGAGTTTTCCTGCCACGTCACAACGGTTCTTCTGTACAGTCAAGAACAGCTCAAGCTTATATTCGCAGCCCACGTTAGCTCCTACGGCTATCGAAATAAAGACGGTGCTAACTCCAATGTGTGACGTGCTAATTTGTTGCGAATATTTTCAACTTCGCTTACTTCTTTGTCTTCGTCTCTTTTTCCTTCTATGCCTTCTATGATATTTTTAAGAAATTTTCATTTCTTATGAAAAGCCATCTTGATTTGCACACAATAGTCAGTGACCAAGTCAAGGAGGCTGTAGTCGAGTGGTATCAGGATGTTAAACATGTGGCGGAGAGAATATCTTATTGGAAACTACTGAACTGGCTCTTAAGTTAAAGAAGATGAACTTTTCAGTGTGTAATAAAAACAAGCATGCGGTTATAAAAACTTTAGTGATGGCAACACTAATGTCAAGACCGGTCGGTTTGGTCCGTTATTTTACTCTACTTCAACTCTACCCATTCGTCCTGAGCCAGCATGAGGAAACGGTGTAGACTCGCTCTATTTGCATTGTATTCTGCATGACATTCAATAAGTATTCTGTAAAAAATCTACATTAAATAAAATTATCTGAATCTGAAAATCTGAATCTGTTTTAATACGTGATTTATCTTTTTTTTATGTCACAAGTGAGCAAACGAGCAGGTGGGCCACCTGATGGTAAGTGGTCACCACCGCCCATAACACCCACTATCTTATTCATTACTAATGGCATATTGCTAATGGCATATTTTGACACTAATAAGACAGCTAAGCGCGTTGCTCACTTTGTGAACTACGATGATATGTCTCATCTCATAACAAAAGACTCCACATAGTGTGGTTTACATTTACGATACTTGAAGAATTAGCATAGACGCCACGCCTGTATAACATAGTTGAAGATACTCTGGTCTTCTACACTACTCATTACCATCACCAAAACTATTATATACTTCTGCCAGCAAGTGTCATGACAAACCTGCGTAAATTCCGCAACGGAACGATCCGCGACGGGTCTTTCCGTCAAGTATGTGTCACACAAGAGCTGAATTTCTGCGTCGGAACAAATAGTACCAACCTTTCTCTAACCGTGGGTGTCGTGAGAGGCGACTAAGGGTTTATTAACCGGAGAATGTGTGTCTTTTCACACTTCTAAATGCACATTCCTGTTTCATGTCATTCTTTCACACCAGCTAGGTTGGCTGGAAGAGATCTCTTATAGAGATAAGCTCACCTTTGTAAACAAATTTTATGTTACAATTTTATGTAATTTGTGCACAATAAAGAATATATAATGTGCAGCAGCATCTTTCTGTGTATCGTACCATCTTACAATTGCGGTTACTAACAACAGCGAACGCCAGCCGCAACGCTAACAAGCGTGGTGACTATGGTAAATCACCTCCAAAGTACCACGCGTTTTTGCTGGAGTTTTGTAAGGAGCTCCCTGTCCTGCAGTGGACGTTTCATGGGATATTATGATGATGTCAGACTTGACGGAAAGTTAATTTCAATATGTGTGCCGCTACACTTAAGGATCGCCGTGATCGCATTAATTTTCACACACGGTATTTTGTACTGACAAAAAGTTGTTCAATTCCTCATCATCATCATATCATGTGGGTTGCAAGGTCAATGACTGACCTCACAAAGCCTGGTTTCAGAGTTGTTGAGCCGCCAAAGGCCTCTGACAGGCTCAATCCGTAATTAAGATCGTAGCCGAGACCAACGGCTTAACTTGCCTTCATAACACAGAATCATCTAACATTTCGGACAATCAGGTGATTCATCCTGCAATATCCTAACCAAACTGGGGAGGTTGCACGAAGGAATTTTTGTTAGACAGTGTCCCCACCGGGAATCGAACCTAGAACCTCCGGATCGAGAGCCGAGCGCTCTAACCACTAGACCACAGAGGTTGTTCAGTTCCTTATATCACACCTTGTCGAATTTATTTCTAATTAGGTACATACGTGCTAGCTTTCACTGCAAAATACATAATTACTAACTTACATAAAAACAAAAATATCTATCTCCGTAACTTCCAATCAAGAATTCGACTCGCATCGGTTTCCGGTTTACAAAGATCTCATTTCGAGTCGGTCGCTGACCCCGCTGCACTTTGCAACCTTGATCTGGTTTTATAAGTACCGTTATACATTTGCTACTGATTCTTTTTAGGTGTGCTGACAAGATGGCTGAGATTTCGACTTTCTAAAATAAATCCTGTAGGCTTCGAAAAACAATTACTTACCTACACACGGTCGCTCGTCGGTGGTCACTTTGACCTTGAGCAGGTCTCTGGTATTGGGCATTTGTTCAGAATCTGGTTCAGCTTATACTGTTTTTAGGGTTCCGTACCTCAAAATAAAAAAACGGAACCCTTATAGGATCACTTTGTTGTCTGTCTGTCTGTCTGTCAAGACCCTTTTTCTCACGAACGGATAGAGGTATCAGGTTGAAATTGATAACGAATATTAAAGTCCATAAACCACACAAGATCTGAAAATTTAATTTTTCTACAACGATGCAATCAAAAGATATGGCTTTTTATATCCTCATCTCCATACATTTATGCACTAAAGCAAAACCCAGAGGGTACTTCCCGTTGACCTAAAATTTCTAGCTAGGTCCCACAGAACAAAATAAATAAAGGGAAAAGTCTAAAATCATTAAATTTTTCTCACAACTAATAGTAAGCACCCGTTTCAAGAACTTTTCTATAAAAGAAGGGTCAAGTTGGATGGTCGCACAGTTTTTAAAGTCAAAGAGCAAAAGCTTTTAGTTAGGTACGGAAACCTTAGGGCGCGAGTCCGACTCGCACTTGGCCGGTTTCTTTTTCACTTGCTTGCTGCCGTGCGTACACCCAACAGCTCGTCAGTAGAAACACTCTGGTCTTTATGGCATGGTAATAGAGTTACAAATGTTTCCACTGTCGTGCGTTTGACCGTACCTATAATCACGAAAGCTAGGTAACGTTGGTCGTGGTCAGAACCTAGATAGGTGACCGCTAGTGGCATAGTAATTGAAAGCGTTTTCGCAACGTGCGACTACGGAAAGCACTTCAATCCTTTGTTTCCAGCGGATAACTCAAAGGGTTTTGTTATGTTCGGGTAGCGCCCGATGATGCCTGTCAAAGGGGTTACGAAAAGCTTGGATGCCCATGATGAAACTGAACAACTTTTCTCAAGAAACGTACCTATGTCGAAATTTGAAAATTTACCTTGTTTATGGCAAATACGCTAGACGCGTAAGCCCAAAAAAATCCAAACCAAAAATTGATAATGATAAGTATGGAAGGTATATTATACTCAACTGCTACCCCACAGGAAAAGAGGCGTGATTTTATCTCAGACTAAGGAAGTTTTATGTACATTCGTATGGCATTAACGTAAGAAAAACGCCCTGCACGTAATTTTCATACTAATTATTTTACCATAGATTAGATAATAGTAAACTGACTTTTAACCAAAGAGATTTGAACCTCGCTACGCTCGCGTAATCGCGTAATCTCTTTGCTTTTAACTCACTCACTGACGTTGTACTCAAAACCAAAGAAACATGGATCGAACAAATAACGTGAAAATTTTGTACTCTTTTGAATTAGTAAGAAAATTAATAGAGTTATAAATAAATAAGATTTGTAAGCGAAAGCAAAACAAAATCTCGTTCTCAATTCATATTTGGGAAGAGTAAATTCTTCTCCTTTCACAAATTTAGATACCCGAAGAATAGGAAATAACCCCAGGTACCTACATTTTATAATAGATAGACTTGTATAGTTGGCTGACTGATTGACTCTACAGAGTTGACTACAAAATCTAACCGACCGATGATGAAGGGTCTAGAAAAAAACCAGCCAAGTGCGTGTTGGACTTCGCACATGGCGTTTAATTAAAAAAAAAAACCTAATTTGTCAATATGTACCTATGATATTGATATTTGTTAGTAAAAAATATGGAATAATAACTTTATCATCTTTCAAGTTCATGGGTCAATGGGCGGTTAAAAAATTCTTCGGAACAAAGTTCTGTATACCTAAACACTTTTTTTTACTGTCTATTTGTACACACGGCCGCACATCAGTAGAAACAGTTTTGGACCTTATGGCGTGGTAATAGAGTTGAAAAAGTTTCTATCGACAAGCGGTTGACCGTACTAGCCCTGAGGACAGAGATGAGGTCGACGATGGAACGACCTGGCCCAGAAGAAGCCTTATTCACTCGCAACTTAAATATACAGGGTGTTGATTTAATTGCGTGCCATAGTTTAAGGAGTGGTTCAGTAACGATACAGGGACTGAAAAAAAATATATAAAAAAATGCTACCTAAAAAAATTTTTAACTCCATTGAAACTAAACTAACGCGGAGAGCAATGACCTTGAGCACCGCGCTATCAAAAGCGCGCGAAAAAGTTTCAGTTATGTATGTGCCTACCTTATCCACTGATAACTGCGTACCACTGGTGCTCCGTCCGGGTCATTGCCCTACGCGTTAGTTAAGTTTCAATGGAGTTTTAGTTGTTTTTAAGTAGGATTTTTTTTTGTGTTCCTTTATCGTTTCTGAAACACCCCCTAAGCTATGGCACGCAATTAAATTAACACCCTGTATAGATTCGGGTTACAAGAGCTCGTTATAAGGACTGTCGTTCCTTTGCTTTCCAATATGTTTTTAAAACAAAAAATACTGTTTTATCAAAGAGATTTGAACCTCGCTACATTGGTTTTTATCTTCTAAATGAGTTCTAAAAACGGTATGTACCCCACTCGATAGGATGGCCCATTTTTTTTTCGCGCTCCCTTAGCTGTAGGTATAGGGGGCCTAGCTACCTTTATACATTTTTTATATTTTTTTGTATGGCTTCGGGTCGTAAAGATGCTTATAATTATGTGTTCGAAGATTTCAACAGTTTGGCTGTAAAACCCAAGCCGAATATGAATGAATGAATAACGGCAGCTTACGTAAAACCTGTGTGACATGACAGACGACGAATGTGACAGCAGTAGGGCTCCGTTTGGACCCTTCAGGTATGTAACCCTAAAAAGACGGACGCAATTAAGACCATTGATGGATTATCAGAGTAACCGTAGTGTTTGTTATATTTACTATTTCTTTATAATTAACTGTTCGCTCACTTCATTAAACATTTTATAGGTACATACTATACCTACTTAATTAGTCAACAACTTGTCCGGTATACCTACATTTGAATAAATTTTTGTCATCTACGAGTATCTCAAACTAGTTTTCCAATTTGGGACATCGGGCTCCGCAGACCAGATTACGAACTCAGATGAAGTTTAAAATATGAGGAATAGATAAAATCATCCAGTACCCCAGCTTTTGTTTTCTATAGAGTAACTGCCCCTTCTGTATTCTGTGCAAGGGACGGTTACTCTCCAAGAGCCGTCTATTCGCACAGGTGCTATTCGGGCGGGTGCTATAAGTGGAATACACCTCCTACTAGTACCCTTGAGTACTATTGGGAATTTTGGAAGCTATGGGCTGTTAACCACGCATGTTAACCATATTAGTTAGCGACAAAATCTGGATAGCATTATAAGTTCAACTCAGCTTATAAGAGCTCAACCAAGTATCGAGTCTAGGTACGTCATGTAGGTATCAGGATCAAATATGCTGTAACATTAAATTAAGACTTTTATTAAGAAAATCGCATGTAATTTAAAGCGGCTGTGTTTGCGTTCCTCGGTCAATAGAGACATACAAACGAAATTTCTAAAAAATTATTAATTTGGTTTCAATTCTTACGGAAATCTGCTAAGCGAAATCCTACACGTTGAGTAAGTATATTTTTATTAATCCAAAATTTTCATAAATTAGGCAGACGTTGTAAGAAAAGGCAAGTTTCCGGTTTTCGTGACTCTTGTCTCGACCTTGTGCCAATGACAATGGCTGAAAGTTGAGTGTGCAGTGTCGAAAATGAAAGTTTTCTCTAAACGGTAAAGCACGAATGTTTAGAAGCAACTGACAGACAAACAGTCTTTCTTTTCTGCGACGACAACCACACAACACAATGCTAACTTTCATCGATTTTCAGTCTTGAATGAAATATTTCAGTCTCAGCCAACTTTTTTTCAACATTAATCCGTTACTCAATGCCATAGCCAAACATTCGAAAGAAAGGGCTTGAGTAAGTAAATGTGTTTTAGAAAGTTTCTGAACAAATATATACCTACAATTGTAAGTACCTCCATAAATTGGGCTATTATGTTACGGGGTCGAGAATCCTCGAAATGTCGATCTTTGCAAATTTACGTAAAAATATGTGAATATCCAACCGAATAGCGGAAACACCATCAAAATCTTTCGACCTCATTCGATCCGGTTTCATAGTAACACCATCCATAAATCTACAACGACATTCTCATAGATTTGCATTTTTCCAAATGTTTACAGTTAATTTGGCGGCGTAGCGCGGCGATTAAATACAAATAATGACAGAAATGTTTAGCGCCAGTTGACCGGCGGAAAGCGTAAACACTCGAACCGGCGGCGGCGCAGGCGCACCGTTAGCCCTCTCGTATAAAGGCCAACACCCCACTCGCGACGCTAGTACACACGATCAACAACATGCGACTACACGCGCTTATATTTGCCCTGTTCATACTCGGAGCCCACGCCGCCTCCATTCCAGACAAAAAAGATATCGAAAAAAAGCTAGCAGAAGTTGTCAAGGAAGTCCTCAGCAAAGATAAGGTTCCAATTGACAACGCGTCGAGTGAACAGGAGCTCATAGATCAAACTAATGACGTTAAGGATGTCGAAAACAATTTAAAAAAGAGTTCACAGATCGCCGATATTCCCGTCAAAGTTGTAGTGGAAGATGTGAAACCCGTTCTGAAAACTGAGGAAAAGAAAGAGGATAATGAAGTTTCTCCACCAAGCGAAGAAAGTGCTGAAATTATTAGGGAGGAAATCGACATCAAGAATCCTGGCCTCCCTCAGCATTCGCAACATGATACCCAGAACCCTGAACATTTCGAACATGCCGAACAAGTTGTGGTGCTTAAAAACAGCGAATGGAAAGCCAGCGCGCAATTTAAGAAACTCCAGAAAGAACTGCAATCAATCAAAAACGAAATGCGTGAACTCTATGGAGCCTTAGAGGAGCACTATTCCAGTGCCCATCCTGTAGAAAAAGAGGATGTGGTTAAAGTTCGTGCAAGTGTAAGACAAGAATCGAGTTCCAACTCCACGGGGCCTTGGCCTAACAATCCCTTCCAAGGCTTCTTCACAAACATCCAGACTAACATTGACCGCTTTAACCAGACAATGAACGAGTACTGGAGCAATTACAGTTCTAACGCTAACAACCAATGCGGTAGCAACTCTAGTCAGCAATCAGACGAGCAGAGACCTCCAGGCTTCTTTGCAAATATACAGCAGGGCTTCCAGAACTTCTTGCAGGGTGGCGGACTGCCAGCTGGCGCGCAATCTGACACTCCACAGCCGCCCCAACCGAATCGGCCCGTCATCCAAGCATTCCAAAGTGCACTTCAAAGCGTGAGTAACGTCTTCAACGGGGGAAGACCGCCAGCGCAACCTGAAACTCCTCAGCAGCCTTCTCAAACGACCACTCAAGAGGGATCCAACGCAGTTCCAGCAGAGCCAGCACAGGAGTCTGAAAAAGACAAGCCTGAACAGGTCACACTCGCTCCTCAACAGAGTGGTCCTATTAAGCAGATTATCGGGAACAGCGCAATGGTCCAGGGGATTGCTGGCGCAGTACAGAGGATACAGCACACTATCATGCCGACCCGGCCGCGAGAAGACGTGAAAAGTGCAGATACGGAAAGCCAAGACACCAAAGCTGGGTGGATTTCGCCGCCTCCTGCACACTCTTATACTCCTGGTATGTGACTTTCATAATCTATAAAAAATCTTGTTAGACGGACAACAAAGTAATCCTATAAGGATACCGTGATTAGGGTTCCGTAGTCAACAAGGAAGCCTTATAGTTTCGTCATGTTCGTCTGTCTGTCTGTCCGAGGCTTAGCTCAGAGAACCTTAGTACTAGAAAGCTGTAATTTAGTATGGATATACTTTTAATCCACGCCGGCAAAGTGACAAAATTAAAAAAAAAAATTAGGGTACCTACAGGGGTACTAGTAATAGTAAAGTGGGGTTTTTTTTTCTTGTCTACCCCATCGTTGGATAGATCTTTTAAATATAATGCGAGTCTGCAAATATAATTTTTCGATTTAGGGATCCGTTTGCAAAATATTTAGCTTGATAGCGCAATTTTTTTGTTGGAGTCGAGTGCCCCCCTGCCAACTTAACGGTTGTTCTTGAAAATGTAAAAAAAATCACAGTAATAGTATATATAATTAAAAGGAAAACTATCACAGCTAAGTAGGCTTCACAGGTTAATGAGCTATAGCCGAAAAACTGGAAATAAAAAAAATTGCAATAGCAATCAGGCGCTAGGATATCGCTGTAAAAAGTTTATGTAATGAAGTACTAAATCAAAACCTGCTTTGCGATACAAAATCCTAAAAAATCTACGGAGCACGCACAGGTTCGAAACCGATTTTTCTTATCTGTGTTTGTTACAATCTGTGTCCAGCTGTGGCCTTTTGTGGAACGTAATGATGACGAAGAATCTCATCATGAAAAATATGATTAGAATTACTTTAATTTTTTATGCTAGTTCTTCAATTCTGAGCTTATTTTTGAACGATATTTTTCTCAGATTCTCAAAGCGTATTTAAAGTTAAATCTCCTTTAAATAATTTGCTGACGTGTTCTTTCTCGACTATAACTTTTAAGACACTTGTACAACTAGGGTCGTATCAATCATCATCTAATTTTAACAATGTGGGAGTGAGATGGATGCGATGGTGCAACTCGGATTGCCTGCACGATTGCACGATCAATAAGTTTTTTTATTTAATGTATTATATTTTTCATTTTATTTTAGTTCTTATATATTTATTATTTATTTGTTGGTGTTAGTGTCGGCCTGGAGTAATTTCGTCAACAGTCTCATAGGTACCATAGGTGCCGTCCTCAATGGCACAACCACCTCCATTTCAACTGCTGTCAACAGCGCTATTAACACTCTAGGAACCAATATTGAGGTACCAGTTCAACAACTGTGTGTCCGCTTTTGATGTCTTTATGTGTGTCACTAAATACAGTATCCCAAATTGGGGTCAAACGGAAAACATGTTCGAAACAATCGAAAAATATAGTAATTTCACACTTAAATATGTTGGCAAATTTTTTTTTATGCGATATTGGTCTGACCCCGATCTCACCAGTTGGTAAGTGACAATGGGTTTGAAGTTGTAGTATGCTTACTTTGCTTTGATAATGCCCTGCCTGATCATTCTAGCTTCGAGAATATCCAGATTAGATTGTTCAAGGAAAAGACTGGCAGGAGTAAGAAATAATTCGTCACAAGTTAATGAAGGCGTCGTTCTATTGATTTGACGGGTTATTTTTAATATTTCCTTGGGATCATTGATGATGTGACATTTGAATTTGGGACATGTTGGCAGATGTCATCCCATAGTAATTTTTTTTTTTTGTTTAATTCTTCCTTTCGGAAAGGCAAAGAGTACAAAGCCCATACAGCCATTTCTGATGTCATTAATCTTTCTTTTAGCTCCCCTCGTAAAGCGATAGGGAACTTTACGAAGGAAAATGTTCGTGACTTTTTGGAACAACACAAACGGGGCTTAAACACGAGATCACTTGAAATCTTCATCAGCTGCGCACTCCGTAGTAAATTTACTGCATAACACACTATCTTTATTATCCACTAAATCACTTAATGCACAAAAAACCAAAATTTCAATTAAGCAGGCGAACGCCCATGTCGAGTTCCCGCCAAAAAGTCCCATCCCATAGTAAAATAAATTAGCAAGGTATCTATTCTGAGCGAAGCAAGGAGGTCCGAAATCTTTGGGCAGGAAAGAGTTCCACTCCATAGCTGTGCGCATTAAGAAGGAAGAATCAAAACGTTTTGTATGTAGAAGACATAGGGGTGAAATCCAATCCTTCACATTTACGGTTAGATTACCATGTATTGGAAGTCAATACATTTTCTTCCATTTCGACTAACTTTCTTCGGAAAAAGTTGTTCAGATTGACATGTTTTCCATTTGACTCTAATTCATTAAGGTACTAGAAACAATGTCGCTTAAGCCACAATTACACCTTCCTAAATTCAAGACTAATACGGCATACATTGCTAATAGACTTGGTTTTGTTAATTCCAATATCTTTACTGCAATCGTATACCGAATGACTTTCTGGATTAAAGAATGTGTGATATCGGCTTCACCCCGCATCTCATTGTATTGTCGCTTGAAACTCCTGAATCAGATTCCGTTAGTTTATTCAAAGATCATCTACTTACTTGAACGACATAGCATTCAGAGCATACCTAATCCAAGTCTACCAAAGCTTTGAAAAAATATGTTACGGCTGTGTAAAAGGAGGCGGGACGGTTAAAGAGTCAGCTTCGGGTTTTATGTCGCGTTTGAAAATCTTTTGTCCTTCAATATTAGAGTGACAAAGACGAAGTAAAGTGTCAAAATCCCAGGAGAGCGGAGCGACGTATAAGCTCCGATTTTATTCACCTCTCTCTTGAAATACATACATAATATCACGCCTCTTTCCCGTCGGGGAAGGCAGAGATCAGAGACCACAGTTCCTCTGTTGACAGATAAATTTTAAGTCGTTTTGCCATCATTCAAGATTTTGACTCTAACTTAAAATATAATCTAAAGCCACGATCACACCTAGCTGAATTCAAAGACTAATTCGGCACACATTGCTGGGAGGCTTAGTTATTTAATTGTAATATCCTTACTTAAACGAGCAACGTATGCCGAATTAGTCTTTGAATTCAGCTAGGTGTGATCTTGGCTTAATCCAGTACTAAACTAATAAAATAACGTAACTAAATGACATTGACATGCTTTAGAAAATTTGCTCGTCTAGTTAACCAAACGGTGGTGGTTCGATAGAAACATATTAATTACGCAGTAATATTCTCAGATAGGTAATTGGCTTAGCAGCATTTTCAAAAGTTGCTGATATTTTATTTTATTCTTGTTATTTACTCTCTTATAATGGATTTTTTATGGAAGTACCTCTTTTCGATGTTTCATTTGCTCAAAAATAATTTTTGAAAATAACTTTTGAGATAACGTGTTTACCTCCGGCTGTATCGATTTAGTGCCTATGCCTAACTATTTAAAAAAAATTGGTGTCAGGTAAACGTCAAAAAAAAGAGTGACGTTTTCGCACTTTTCGCGGTCTCTTGCGTGTGTATTTTTTGTGAAAAAATATTGTATTGAATTTATCTCCTATTTTATTGACGACTACTGCCTGAACAACGGATCACGACCCTGACAGCTTATCACTTGAATGAAAATATTCCATGATTATGGCCATGTTAATTTCGGGCAGATTGCGGGAATCAGCTCGCACATACTCGTTCGGCGAAATCATAGTATATTCAAATTTTTATATCAATAGTATTGATATATCAAAATATCAAAATCCTGAAATATCCACCACTGCAATAAACCGAGAATATTCAAGAATACCGCGAAAACATTTTTTTATTTTTCCTTCCGGACAGGCAAAGATCGAAGAGCATACAACCTCTTTTTTCGAGACCGCGACTGAAGACGCACAACTCTCTTTTTTTTAAACAGGTAGGCAGAAGCATAAACGTGTATGCAGCCGTAGGTAAACACGTTATCTCAAAAGTTATTTTCAAAAAATATTTTTGAGCAAATGAAACATCGAAAAGAGGTACTTTCATATAAAAAATCCATTATAAGAGAGTAAATAACAAGAATAAAATAAAATATCAGCAACTTTTGAAAATGCTGCTAAGCCAATTAAATTAGACTCACTCAAAGTGTTAAAAAGAAACATAAACAGGGAGACTCTTTTCCATCAGCACTCTTTCCTACCTTTCCACTGATACTTGTAGGTTCTATTAAGGTTGTAAAGGACGGTGTACTGAAAACTGAAAGGACGCTCTCAGTCAACGTAACTGAACAACTTTCCCAAAGAAACATTTTTGGGAAAAAAAAAATATGAACTCTCATCAGAACTCTCCATACAAATTGCTCACTGATCGAACATATTGTATTTTTCATTTCCCAAAAATGTTTCTTTGTGAAAGTTGTTCAGTTTCGTTGACTGAGCGTGTTCTTTCAGTTCTCGGTACACCGGCCCTTACACCCTGTGTAAATCTCTTAGGTTGTTGTCATGCGAATCTAGGTAGGGCTCGAGTTTAGTGGGACATACGTTTTGTGCATGTAAAAGAGTTGGTGTGTAACGTAACAACACACACAGGTGAAATTTGGCGTCGGAACGAAACGAACCGCGACGGACCTTTCCGTCAAGTATGAAGATTTATTATTAGTACTGGGGACCAATTCTTGAATATCACCGGGTGATAAAATATCACTCCAAAAATTCAAAATCACAGATTTTTCTTTTCAAAAGTAGAGATTGATAATCGTGAAATATAAAGCAGTCCTTGATTGTTAATTTCCTTTAGACGCATAACACCACATACGCAAAACACCACCTGTTTCATGTATTCTGATTTACCTTTCAACTGTTTATCAGAGCAAATGTGAATTATTAAAGTCTGAAAAGTGATATTTTATCACCCGGTGGTTTTCAAGAATTGAGTCCCTGATTTATTATTAGTAATGAATACTAGAGCGGGATTTCCGTGACGGAACAATCCGCAACCATACAGCAAATGTCACAAGTGACAAGGGCTTGCGGTAAGTTCCGACGCAAAAGTTCCGCTATGTCGGACTTACCCGTGTGGTGCCGGCAAAGAATAGTACCAATCCATCTCTACCCGTGGGTGTCGTAAGAGGCGACTAAGGGCTTATATGAGCCGGAGGATGGGCAGCAACATCTTTCTATGAATTGTACCATCTTACATACTGCGGTCACCAACAACAGCGGTCGCCAGCCGCAACGCTTACAAGCGTGGTGACTATGGTAAATCCCTTCCTGAGTACCACGCGTTTTGCTGGAGTTCTGTAGGGAGCTCCCTGTCCTGCAGTGGACGTTTCATGGGATGCTATGAATGTCAAACTTGACGGAAAGGAAAGGTCCATCGCGGGTCGTTCCGACGCGAAATTTCTGCAGGTGTATCTAAAGTAAGCGTCGTAAGAAGCAGGTTTTGACAGTTGCGTTGTCAAACTAATGAAAAATTAATCAGCGAAGAAAAATTTAACCCCCTGTGTTTTTTATTATGTTACAAGTAGGTAAACGAACTGGTGGACCACCTAATGGTAAGTGGTCACCACCGCCCATAGCACCGTTTTATTAGTGGCATAATTTGACACTAATAAGACAGCAAAGCGCGTTGCCCACCCTGAGAGCTAAGATGGTATATCTCATGTTTCACTGACTCCCTTACCCTTCAAACCGAGACACTGCCATGTTAACACTGGTTGCTTTACAGCAGAAATAAGCAAAGGTGTAGTACTTCCTCGGGCGGACTTTGCACAAAAGCCTTACCACTTTCAAAGTAAACGTCAAAACGGGCTTCTTACGGCCTGAGTACTATTAAATAGTTTGAGTACAGGAGGTAGTAGGGCTTTTGTGGAAAGTCCGTCTGGGGAAGTACCACCCCCTTGCCTTTTTCTGCCGTGAAGCAGCAGTGTTTGCATTGCTGTGTTTCGGTTTTCAAGGGCAAGGGAGCCAGTGAAATTATAGGCACATGAGACATACTATCTTAGTTCTCAAAGCGAGCAACGCGCTTTGCTGTCTTATTAGTGTCAAAATATGCCATTAGTAAGACAGTGGGCGCTATGGGCAGTGGTGACCACTTACCATAAGGTAGCCCACCTGCTCGTTTGCTCACTTGTAACATAAAAAAAATAATAAGTCGGAGCTGTTTGGTTGCATCAAATTACCTCACCGTACTCATACCTTCAAGCTTGCGAACCGTTACAAGTGCATCGACCCTATACAGGGTGTTAAGTAATTGCGCAAAACCACTCGGGTGGTAACTCTATACATGCAACTGAACAACTTTCGTTTCTATGGGATTCTATGTTCCACATACTTATATTTAAATCATATATTTTTGAAAGTTGCTGATTGGTAACCAAACTAAACAATATAATTACTAGCTGGTGCCCGCGACTTCGTCTGCGCAGAATCTGCGGTTTCGCCCGCATTAAATGCGTTTTCCCGTAGGAATGAAGTATTTTCCCGCAGTAAAAAGTAGCCTATGTGTTATTGCAGGACCTAAACTATATGTGTGCCAACTTTCATTAAGATCCATTCAGTAGTTTTTACGTGAAAGAGTAACAAACATACATCCATACATATTTACAAACTTTCGCATTTATAATATTATAAAAGTAGGAAGGATAGGATTAGTAGGAAGTAGGATTACTACACAAAGTATAAATTAAAATTAATTAATATGTAAAATAATACAGAAAAAATTAATACAGAAAAGTATTTTTTTTATATCTCATCCTTTTTAATCTTAAAATAGTCTTGAGAACTCCAGTAAAAATGCTTTTTACTGGTTGTATTAAAAAATAACATTCTGTATAACACCCTCCAAGAATCAACATAACAGTTCAACAAAAACCCGTCCTGACTGGATTGAATGGATCTCCATACATGCGTTACGTCTGTAGCTAAAGTAAAGGTACAGTCAACGACAGGTCAAGCTAGACACTCGCAGCGTGACTCTATCCCGTACGCCTATTTAAACAAGAACGGTACAACACTTACCCGGTCTAATTAACAGTTTACCCGATCACATTAAAAAAGAAACTAAAAAAACTAAATTTAAAAAAGAATTGAAAGAATTCTTCATAGATTGTTTGCCTGATACTCGTAGTAATTAAGCACTTTTTAGAAAATTAATATATGTTTAACGAGAATCGACTGATCCTACAGTCAAACTGTCTGTGCAGTTTTGTGGGACTTTGTATAGTTTTTAGGTCTGCACTTATATGTAACAATCAATAAATAATAATAAATAAAAAGGTCCAATGTGTCAAGCTTGATGTGCTCTTGACTGTACTATCGCAGTATTTCGCGCGTGATCACTTAAAATATGTTAGCGGTAAAGTACCTACTAAATGGCTGTAATTTATGTTGGAAATAAGAATGCCTTTTGGAGCACTTAATTTCTGTCAGTAGAAGCTTTCGCCTATTAAGAAACCGATAAAGCAATTACAGTAGGGCTAACGTAAAGAGTCCGTTTTGACGTTTCCTTAACACCAACACACAGGGTTCATTTTTCTTTGCAACTTATAATTTTACATTCGTTTGACAGCTGTCACAATTACAACGAGCCTATTACGATAGCCTTACTTTAGTAGTTGCAATCTGCACTTTGTGGACGTATCTCCTACAGCATGTAACGGAAAGGTGTGATAATACTGAAGGGTGTGAATCTGCCCATGAAACTGAACAACTTTTCTCAAGGTCGAAATAGGAAAAACCATATTTGACCTCCCATACAAAATGCGCTATCAGCTCATGCAGTTTCTATGGGAGGTAAAAAAAATATTTTTGTCAATGACCTATGTTCCTTGGGAAAAAAATTATCAGTTTCATAGGCAGATACACACACTATCATCATCACTTCATTACTCCTTTCCGTTACACGTCTTGACGCCGAATAAAATTGTTTCAAAGACAACAGGGCTAGAGAGCGCTTCTATTTTTCGGGTGCAACCAAAAATAAGCATTTAGATGATCAGGCGCGAGTTACCGTGATAGTACCTGAAACAGTAAAGAAGCTAAAGTAACTTATGAGTTATGGGTTTTTATGTAACTAACCACTTGTAAACCACTTAGTAACTGTGTTAGTAACTAACAAGTAACAACTTATGAGTTATGGGTTTATGTAATGTTTACTTACAATTATTTACTTTACCTGTATTAATAACCTTACCTAATATTTTGGCGGGGTATACAATACAAATCTGGATGGATGCAGCTTTCTCGAAAGAAAATTACTCGGTATTACACCATTCATGCTTATTTTACTTTTTTTTATTAGAAAAGAATTTTCCCCCATGTCAAGTTTGAATAGAGAGTCAAATCATAAGATTGTAAAAGAAAGGTTGAAATTAAACTTAAGTAGAGCTTGGAAGGGCTTTTGTGCAAGACTGTCTGGGGAAGTCACCCCGTTGCCTATTTCTGCCGTAAAGCAGCACACTGCAGCACTGGAGCCACTGAAAATACCAGCACATGAGACATACCATCTCAGTTCTCAGGGTGGGCAACGCGCTTTGCTGTCTTGTTAGTGTCAAACGCGGGTCCTATGAGTGGTGGTGACCATTTACCACCAGGTGGCTCGCCTACTCATTTGCTCAACATAAAAAAAAATGAACAACTTTTCCTAAGATAAGTAGTACAGTATAGTACCTACTACCTACCCCTACTGTACCCATATCACTGGAAAAGAAAGAGAAAATCAGCCTCTATGTCTCTCTACTGCGTGTAGTGTAAATAAAAGAAACCCTAAACCACGCCTAAATCCATGAAACTGAAAAATTTTTCTTACTGAACATAGGTCGAAAAACGAAAAGGAAATGTACTGTAAAAAAAATGCATTAGCTTTAAGCGCAGTTTGTACAGGAGGTAAATTCCTATCACTTCATCATAACATCCCATGATACGTCCACTACAGGACAGGGAACTCCCTCCAAAATTCCAGATTTTGCTTGCTAGCGTTACGGCTGGCACCATGGACCGCGGTATTGTCGCTGACCGCAGAATGTAAGATGAAACAATACAGAGAATGATGTTGCTGCCCATCCTCTGGTTCATTCAACCCTTAGTCGCCTCTTACGACACCCGCAGGTAGAGATATGTTACAGGTGAGCAAACGAGCAGGTGGGCCATCTGATAGTAAGTGGACACCACGGGCACCACGGCCCATAGCACCCACTGTCTTATTAATGGCATATTTTGACACTAATAAGACAGCAAAATCGCGTTGCTCACTTTGAGAACTAAGATGTTATGTCTCATGTGCCGGTATTTTCATTGGCTCCCTTACCCTTCAAACCGAAACACAGCAGTGCAAACACTGCTGCTTCACGGCAGAAAGAAGCAAGGGGGTGGTACTTCCCCAGACGGACTTTACACAAAAGCTCTACCACCTTTAAAAATTGTTAGTAAAGTTGGTACGGTCAACCGCACGTCGGTAGAAACTTTTTCAACTCTACTACCACGCCGTAAGGTCCAAAAGTGTTTCTACTGACGTGCGGCCGTGTGTACAATTCTTTGCTGGTACCTACCACACGGGCGATCCTTTTTTTTTTGTTTTTTTTTGTCAGGGGAAATCCATTATACCCGGTCGTTGGGGGAAACGGACGGGTTATGTCAGACTCCACTGACTAAAAAAAACCCCCGGTGACCATCCTCGGCCCATGACGGGTAGCTCTGGGATCTATCACTTACGCTCCGATAATGTGATATGAGTACCTACAACCAAATAACCAGATACTGTTTTACAGGGGATAATAACGACAGCAACAGCAGCGGGGTAGAGAGCAAACCTCAAGAAGAAGCAGCAGAAAAAGAAGTCCTTCTAGAAAAAGAGGATAGACCCTCAGAGGAAGAGAAAGCCCCAGCGGCTCCAGAAAAGACTGAACCAGTCGTAGCGTAATAGTTTAGCAAAGTAATAATTTATTTTTAATGTAAATAAAGAACAAAACGCTTAAAACTAATATGTTGTTTTATTTTAAAATAGCTCAATACTCGTATCTGAGAAGCAAGATAAAATGGTGGCATGCCAGAAAGTAATAAGCCATACGAGCAATATTTGTATGTATTTATGTGTCACGCGCAAAAACGTCATAAGGGTCCCCTGGAGCAGCTGCTGTGACTTCACAAACATACTTCTGCGATAACTTCTAAAATTATAATAGTACATTAAGATGCAAGTTCGTTGTTTTGCTCATTACATGCTAGACTCAGGAATTGCAGCCCGAGCCGCAGGCGAGGGCGTAATGGAGCCGAGAGTGTAATGACATGACAATGCGCACGTGAGTTTTACGACGTTTCTTAACACATTTGCGAGTAAAATGCTTGTAGGCTGCAATGTTGGTGTTTTCCTTTGATTTTTAAAACCTCCCAACTTGTACTTCGTGTCTAAGTATTTTGACGGTTCAGGAACTACATTAATTACAGTTTTTTATTTGTAGAAATCGACACTTTTAGAAATAAATACAATAAAAAATATCGCAAATACCTATTCGTAAATATGGCGCGCATTATTTTTTATGCGCAAGTTTTTGTGTCTATAAAATTCGTAATATTTTCATGAATAAATAAACTGTGTTCGATAGTATGATAAATCAACGTTCATTTCACGAAAATTACTTACAATAAATTTGTCTTTTATGAAAGAAAATATAACATTTTAAATAATTACAATACAATACAAATATACTTTACATCTCTCATATTCGGTAAGTAGGTCCTTAGTACCCCCAAATTGGGCTTTTAGGTGACCAATTAGCGCTCTAGGGTAATAATGTAGCTAGAAAAGCCCTAGGGCGGTAAGTAATTGTAAGCACCTCCACCTCCACGCGCGGCTCCGCCTTGATGGCCGCCTCCAGCAGCGGGGCGGCGGGCGTTTTAATTACTTACCGCCCTAGGGCTTTTCTAGCTACATTATTACCCTATAGCGCTAATTGGTCACCTACAATTTGGTAGTAATAACGACCTACTTACCTCACAATCGAGATGTAAAGCAGAGTAGTTAGCTCGGGTGTAAGCATCAATTGCACCCTCGAACTATAGGCGCCCTCGCTGCGCTCGTGCGCCTAAATATCTCGGGCTGCAATTGATGCCTTACAGCCCTTGGCTACTAATCTACTATTATTGCACACCACAGGACAGAAATTTACAAAACAAGAAACATTAAAACAAAAGGGATTTTTACTAATATTTGAGGTGTTTATTGTCATTATCTTCAAAATTATCGACAAATAAAAAAACAGTAGGTAATTAATTAATGTAGTTTCTCAACATCGAAAATACTTAGACGCAAAATACAAGTTTGCGTTGCGTTGCAAGTTCTGGAGTATCGGGTGTACGTTGATATTTAAGGAAACAATCCTAACTTATGGTACGAATTTTCCTTCGGGAAAAAAGTTAAGCTTTTACTTGTTTTTATTAGCCAATATGTTGAAAACATAGTAAGAAGCGCGTTCGCTTTGGTCGTTATACTCTCGGCTCCTTTACGCCCTCGCCTGCGGCTCGAGCTGCAATTCTCGAGACTCAAGCGTAGTCTCCAAAATAGCGCACTTGCATCTTAATGTACTATTAAATTGATTAAAATTTGAAACGGCCCATTAAATTATTCGAAAATTTTGAACTTTTATACATACAAAGTGATCTGATGTCTAAAAAGAAGTCGAAAATTTCGTGCTTCCAACTTCCGACTTTCTTGTGACCAACTTAATCGTCATCTCATGGCCTCATTCTGTCCTTATCGATTTCATTGACAAAGACAGTGACAGCAATAAAAATAAGGCTGTATGATCATTGCTATCCGTAGACAATGACAAATAAAAACATAAAGAATTTCTGAACGTATGTCAATGTCCATTGATATTTTTTTTACGATTTCAGTGTTTCCAAACCAATTTGGAAGTATACCACTGCTTTTTGTCTTTATTTCGTATCGGCGCAATATCTATCAGTTTTTAGGGTTCCGTATCCAAAGGGTGAAAAATGGAACCCTTTTGATATGCCTCCGATGTCTGTCTGTGTGTCTGTCAGCGGGCTGTATCTCATGAACCGTAATAGGTAGAAATTTGAAAATTTCACAAATTGTGTAGGTATATCTGTTGCCGCTACAACAACAAATACTATAAATTACAAAAAAAGTAAAAAATTAACGGGGGCTCCCAAACAGCTAAGGGGATAGTGTAAAAAAAAGTTTGACCTACCCCATCCAGTGGGGTATTGTTGTTGAGAGCTCATTAAGGAGATAAAGACTGTGTTTTTTGTTTTAAGAAATAGTTATACACAAAGAAATAAGATGCCATCAAAATCAGCTGTTTTTACAAAATTTTGTTTGAGCTGTATTTTATGAACAATAATAGCTAGACAGTTAAAATTTTCACAGATTATGTTGCCTGTTGCTGTTGTTTTTGTTGCCGCTATAATAACAAATATTAAAAAGAAAAACAAGTTAAAAATTAAGGGGGGCTCCCATACTAAAGACCTGTTTGTATAGGCGTTTTTGTTTTAGCTCTATCTTAAAAACGGGAAGACTTACAAACGTGAACATCAGTAGGTTTATAGTGCATAAGCTATTAAGTAACAACAAATATTAAAATCTGGTCAAGCTCGTGTTGGACTCAAAAACTCTAACACAATAACTTACTGAAATTTCAACTAATATAATTATGATTATCTGGTGGTACGGAACCCTCAGTGCGCGAGTCCAACTCGCACTTGGCTGGTTTTTTTGGTAATAGTTATTTCGTGTAGACATGAAAAATTCGTTATGAAAAGTTTTTTGCTTGATCAACGTGGTAAAACATTTAATCATTCTAACCTACTGAACTTCGCAACAAAAAAGATCGGAAAAACCACTGAACTTCACAATAACACGTGAATTAGGCTCCGCGCACACAAAAGGCAGAGCAGACGAGAGCAGTTTTTGATAGCATTGCAAAATGGACTTTAAATTTATAGGAATAAAATGAAAAATTGCCTGAGAGGCATAAAAACCGCTCGCGGATGCTCGAGCATGCTCGAGCAGCCGCGAGCAGTCGCGCTGACGCAAGGTCGCAGTGTTGCCTGCTTGAAGGGTTTAGGGCTAAACATAGCATTTTTTACAATTTGTAGTTCTCGGTATTATCAAAAATGCTTCTAATGGTCATTATTTGTTAATATACAGGGTATTAGGCTAGGATGTTAGGGTGAGTACACAAGGTGTTAGGTTAGGATGACTACTATATGTACAGTGTTAGGGTAAGTATAAAGGGTGTTAGGTTAGGATGACTAATATATGTACAGGGTGTTAGGGTAAGTATACAGGCTGTTAGGTTAGGATGACTACTATATGTACAGGGTGTTTGGGTAAGTATACAGGGTGTTAGGTTAGGATCACTATATATACAGGGTCTTAGGGTAAGTATACAGGGTGTTAGGATAGGATAACCATACAGGGTGTTAGGGTAAGTATACAGGGTGTTAGATTAGGATCACTATATGTACAGGGTCTTAGGGTAAGTATACAGGGTGTTAGGATAGGAAAACTAAACAGGGTGTTAGGTTAGGATCACTATTATGTATAGTGATAACTACACAGGGTGTTACGTTAGGATCACTATACATATAATGATCCTAACCTAACACCCTGTATAGTTATCCTATCCTTACACCCTGTATACTTACCCCTAACCTGTATAGCCCTTTGTCAAAATTCGCAGGAATTGAAAGAAAATGTAGTTGTTTACGTAATAAGGTATATTTTTGAATAATTTCAAAACAATTTTCATAAATTTTCCATTTTCCGGGAACTCTATGGGAAATTGACATAGGGGTCATATGTAAAAAAAATTCGGGTTCACATGTGAACCCATGGGGCAACTGAGGTTAAACCCTGTGTAGTAACACCCTGTATACTTACCTTAAGACCCTGTACATATAGTGATCCTAATCTAACACCCTGTGTACTTACCCTAACACCCTGTATAGTAATCCTAACCTAACACCCTGTATACTTATTACCCTAAAACCCTGTACATATAGTGATCCTAACCTACCACCCTGTTAGTGATCCTATCATTACACCCTGTATACTTACCCTAACATCCTGTATAATAATCCTAACCTAACACCCTGCTAGCACGTCTCAGTGTTGAATTACCGCTACAAATTCGTAACATGGCATGGCAACCCTAAGAAACTGCTCCGGACTGCTCGCGCATGCTCGATCATGCGAGAGCATTTTGCCGGTCGGTCTGCGCGGACCCTATAGAGTAGCATTAAACTGTGAAATTGTGTATTTCACAATTCAATGTTGGTTTTTATTCACCTAACGTGTCATTGTCTTTAAGAGTGCGACGACTAATACTAATACTCTATAGTACACTGGAGAGCAGTATGTCAAGTTGTATTCGTGCCTATTTGATCAGCGCCATTTTGGCAAAATAGCCACCATGCGTCTGAAAATAGTGATGTCCTCAAGTCGACATCTGAGAATGATTATATCGATCATTCCCTCTTCACACTTCATTCAAGACCGAGAAATTCCAACAATTATTTTAAAGCTAAAGGACAAAAAAAAATTCAGTATGTTATTTTTATTGAAGAAACTGTCAAAACTTAACAATTTTAATAAATATGTTATACCCTACCCTACTACCAAAATTAAAAAAATATTATATATTTTGATAAAACCAACAACTAAATGCACATACCTGTGAAATGACCACTGACGCTCTTTTTTGCAGGAAAGTTTTTTTGAATCTCTACAAACTACACACAAATATATGTAAACAAAAAAATCCAAAACTAAAAGACACAAACATTTTTGGCCTCAAAAATTAGCCGCTGCAGCCATATGCAATTTCTACTTATTTTCTACTAGGTATTTCTACTACTTTCTACCAATTTATATTTTTTCGGTTTGGGTTGGGAACACTGTTTGGTTTTCTGAACGATACGATAAGTAAGATCAAAATCAAAAACGTTTTCTCTAATTTATTGAATTTTTCTTTTCTACTGTGAATGTTTTCGGTCGAAGAATTACAGTCTTATTATAGTTGCCCACCATGAATGGTTTGGCTCTAAGGATTTCCAATGCAGGAGCCAAAAAGAACAAACATTCATGTGCTTTTGCCAAGCTCGATGTTTCTAAGTATTTTTCACAAAATGTTGGTATGTATCTTCTGTATTTAGCTTCTATTTGTCCTGAATCTTATTATTGGGGTAACTACCTACTTATCTGTTTTTGGATATGTCGTATATGGTTGGTTGCTACTTTTGTTTTAAGCTGAAATAAGTTAACCTAGAACAAAGGACCACCAACATATGGATGTCTTGAATTTCTGTCCATGTAGATATCTTTTTACTACTAAAACATTGCAGTAATGTGGAGCTAAGGACTCTGGAGTAGGATCCTGAATGTAGCAAGGCATTCAATGTCAGTCTCATGAGGCAGGAAATTTTGCAACCACCTCTCCACTCTCTGCCTTTCAGTAAACCTTTTTCTATCTACGAATGAATTAGTCCTAATTTGTAATTTTTGTTCTGCTATAACTTAATAGCTATTATTATTATCGTCTGGCATATAGTCTTCCCTGCGAGTAAAATTTGAGGTCATTGTGAGAGAGTCATTTCTCTGCCTCTCGCGTAAGCAGGTGCAGTTCTTCCAGTCTTCTAGCTTAAGAGCTGTAGAATCATTTTCAAGTTTGATGCTTATGTATTACCATTTATATGACAAAGCTATAACAAAAAACTATACAAAATACAACATTTTTACTTTTTATGCTTTTTTATACCTGTTATTGTAAGAAATTGTGTGAATATTTTAACCACTTGCTATAACTGTTCAAAAGTTAAGGTAAGGGCTTGTAAAACAGGCAGACAGATTGTGTTCTGTTAGTATGGCACCTTTTTAATTTAATTACAGTTGCTTCAAATGAGCCATTCAGTTCATTCTTCAATGCTGCTACAGCAGATGAGCAGCTTATAGCATTAAAGCCGTTATTGGAACTAGAAGCGTCCCTACATGAGACGAATGGAGAATGCAACATTCAGTCAATACAGTTTCTTGTCAAAATATTCTTCTATGCTGAAGCTAAGCATCCGGTCAAATGTTTTCTAGCAAGGTAAGAAAATTGAATATTGAATGAAGGGATAAAAGGTGCCTTTCAACCAAAATTGTGCTATGAGTAGGTAGCTAACCATTGAGCTGTAAAAAAATCAACCAATGGATCGCTTAATTTTACTAGCTTGGAGCTGCACTCGGAAATGGCTAAATCCTATTGGTTGGAACTTTTCCAGCTCGCAGTAGAGCTTGCCCAAGCTCAAATGACTTGTCCCACCACTGCACTGCCAATATAGCTAGAAGTTCATTACCATTAAGTTATTATAGTACCTGGGCGACCG
The DNA here is from genome assembly GCA_947532105.1 of Athrips mouffetella. Lineage (NCBI taxonomy): Eukaryota > Metazoa > Arthropoda > Insecta > Lepidoptera > Gelechiidae > Athrips > Athrips mouffetella. The sequence continues at coordinate 25,718,022 of OX383965.1, forward strand.
ATCTGCGCTCTATAATAGCCGCCTCAACATTAATCTAAGCGCATGGCAGTGTGCAGGCCAAGTTCCCGCCCCTCGCATGCCGTGCACTATTTACATGAACCGTTTCGACCCACTTTTGAACCCCCTGTAGCTCAGTGCCTATTGCAAGTACAGAGATAAAACTGTACCTACATAATCATATACTAATACTGAAGCAATTTGCCAAATTTCATAAATATAGCTACAGTAGATCCTGAAATATGACCCCGTGAAAATAGCTAATTTTGGCACTTAATGACTGACTGACTGACTCACTCACTGACCAGTAATCAAAACCTCCAGGCCACTTCCAATTGTCCTAGCGTTATGAAATTTGGCATTTAGGTAGTCGTTAGGATTAAAGTAATGGAAAAATTCAAAAATTAGAAATTGGTCAAGTGCGAGTCGGGTTTTAGTCAAAATTATGTATAAAATGTTGGTAATACTTCTCTAAGACCTGAAAATCTGAAATTTGGCATGGGGATAGTCGTTAACATTAAAAAAAGTATAGCAAAAATTTGTCAATTGGAAATTGGTCAAGTGCGAGTCAGGATATAGTCATTACTATGCATAAAATTGTTGGTCATACTTCTGTGAGACCTACGAATCTCAAATTTGCCATTAGGGTAGTCGTTAGCATTAAAGTAAAGGAAAAATTTGGAAAATGGAAAATGGTCAAGTGCGAGTCAGACTAAAATTAATGTACCAAATATTAAAAAGGTAGTATTTCTAGAAGGTCAGACTTAGTCATGCACGAAAACAAGTACCTGTTTTATCGAAACTATGAAAATACAAACAACGTTGCGATAGTTACTATAAATATAATATAGCAAACTGAACAATAAGAAATGAAATCCCACCAAAAGCATAACTGTTAAAAAGGGGGCCAAGTTCCTATCGGCTAATTGTTTGCCTAAAAAAGGGTTGAAATCCGATCCAATGCCAAGTTTAGATGCACTTTAATATTGATCATAATCGTCTTCATCAGCAGCCTGATCGACTAGTAAACATTTGCCATTCCCAAGACTCGCCACCACATCCAATTCTCCGCCTTCCGCATCCAGCCACTATATTATCCGCCACCTTATTCACGTTAACGGTTCATCTGGCCGAAATTCACTTTACCATACTCGTACACCCAACTTAAAATATGGTATAGCTGTGAAAATACGCAGGTACGTTGAAAATAATATCTAAAATGAAATACTTTTGAATTTGAACTTGGCAGGTTAATTTAATTATATAAATAAAAAATCTAATTACACAATTAATCAAGTGTTACTTACAGCACAAAAACCTGCCAAGTTCAAATTCAGAAGTTTCTCATTTTAGATATTATTTTCAACGTACCTGCGTATTTTCACAGCTATACCATATTTTAAGTTGAGTGTATGGTAAAGTGAATTTCGGCCAGTTGAACCGTTGACGTGAATAAGGTGGCGGATAGTGGCTGGATGCGGAAGGCGGAGGACTGGATGTGGTGGCGAGTCTTGGGAATGGCAAATGTTTACTAGTGGATCAGGCTGCTGATGAAGACGATTATGATCGATATTAAAGTGCATCTAAACTTGGCATTGGATCAGATTTCCACCCTTTTTTAGGCAAACAATTAGCCGATAGGAACTTGGCCCCCTTTTTAACAGTTATGTTTTTGGTGGGATATATTATCGGGTGAGCAAGCTATGCCGACCGCCAACAGATGGTGAATGCATTTGTAATTGCAATTGTGCATTGGGCAATTTTCCGCAACTCGACGTCATTGCGCCTATTTTGCGTGTGGGTAGGATAGCGAACTACTCAAGCCACCCGGTTTCCTGAATAAAGCTCCAGTATAAGACTTCGACGCCTGCTTCGACACCAATCATATGGAAAGAGATAGGGACATACTCTTGGCTGACACCACATGATCTCACATTTTTTTACAGGTATATACTTGCATGAAGTTAACTACAAAATTTTGTCACATTTTCAGATACATCACAAAGAACAAATTCATTCAACTTCAGTTCTCTACAATATTGTCGGAGGAGATAAAAACTACTATATCAAATGAAATATCTACGTACAGAGAGTACATAGATGTATTGACAAATGTATCATCTTGTATAGAAAATTTTCCATCGGGATCTCTCGCTGTAAAGAATTTGGAAGTGGAACTATCCAAATACTTGGATAGTTGCCTCAGATGTTGTGTTGACACTTTGAGGTAAGTTGTATTGTATATATGTTGCAGGCAAATCGTGAAATTCGCCGTTTACAGACGGCGGCCAAACTGTCAACGGTCGGCAATTGTAAAACGGCGCCGGCAGATTGTAAACGGGCTTAAATCACTGGTGCAATGTAGGTTCATTAACCGCGGTAACCCAACCTAACCGATCCCGAGGAGGGATAGGTTGGGTTAGGTTATCTTACGGCCACAAACGAATTACGTGCCGTTATGTATTACGACGCTGTAAGTCGAATCATACAATTTGCCTGGGACATATACACTGTGGAACAAAAAGGTACACAACTGCGTTTCAAATGAGAATCTCAGTGGTTATTATGTATCTTTATAATCTTTTAAATAATTTTTACTGACTGACAGCCTAAAAATTTGAGTCTTTGAAAGCATGAAGTTTTTCACAGGAGTTCCTAATGGAAGTTGTTGTTTTATTTGAACATCTCTTCTTAGTGAGAAATATTTTGTTAATGCAAGTTTTAAAGACGAAATTTTTATAAAAACAATATTTTCAGGACTTCACAATCCCTCCCACCGACAGAAAAGAATGAAATATACAACTTGGCTCACCTAGCTCTTCGCATATTTTTGTACATAGTGCAGAAAATTTCTCCAGAAAATGTGGACCAAATGACCAGTGCATTTACTACAATTAGGACATCTATACATAGTCTGTCGTTTGATGAAGATGCGCCTATGGATACTAAGTCTGTGTGTGGAATGCTGTATTTGAACATGCATCTTTTAGAGAAAGGACAGGACTCTTGGGTTGACGTAAGTAGCTCGTGCAATGAAGACCAGAAAAGGCTGAACAGGGGAAATAATTCGTGGGTGGGCCAATTTTGGCACAATTGTAGAAGAAAGTGGTGGTACTAGAATTCAACATAATGGGATTTCAACTTAATGGTCCTGAAGGCTGGACGGTAGGGGTAGAGGCAAGGGCGGTTGTAAAGGTACCTTATTTAATTTTTCGTACCTAAATATCTCGAAAACTAAGACACATAGTGGAAAATGTCCACGCACGACATTAATCTACATAAAATTCAATAAAAATGTCTTAAAAGTTGTTCGATGAAATCAATACTTTAAGAGATTTTGACAGAGAAAATGTTTTCTAATAATATTTTGGTAAATAATTATACCACTAGGTGGCGGGGCTTTTTTTACAAAGTCCGTCTGGGGAAGTACCACCCCCTTGCCTATTTCGGCTGTGAGTGTTTCGGTTTGAAGGGTAAGGGCACATGAGCGAGACATTAGTTCTCAGGGTGGGCAACGTGCTTTGCTGTCTTATTAGTGTTAAGTGATGCCACACTAATAAGACAGCGGGCGCTATCGGCGGTGGTAACCACTTTCTATCAGATGGCCCACCTGCTCGTTTGCTCACTTGCCACATAAAAAATGACACCAAATCTTTGTTGTCGTCATCTGGTGGCTAGTACTTTGAGCTCAAAAGTGGGAAATTGTTTTAGCAAATTCAAAATCAATAGGTAGAGATGGATTGGTACTATTCTTTACCGGCACCACACACAAAAATCAAATTGGTATATTTTTACTTTACAGATTTTGCATTGCGATACTCAAGATCCAGATGTGAAATCCCTTTTATCACATGAAGCTTCCCAATTAGCACTGTTCTCTGCTATAGCAACAGTTATACCTGTGGATAAACTACAAACACTAACGGTCGAAGGAGAGGCAGCCATAATAATACTATGCAAGAAGATATTGGCTATTGGAGAGAGGTAACTTTTTTGATTTTTTTAGTACCGGAAAATAGGTGGTTTTGTTAGTTGGTAGGGCTTTGCTTTTTTCTGCCGTGAAGCAGCAGTGTTTGCACTGCTGTGTTTCGGTTTGAAGGGCAAGGGAGCCAGTGAAATTACTGGCACATGAGACATACCATCTTAGTTCTCAAAGTGAGCAACGCACTTTGCTGTCTTATTAGTGTCAAAATATGCCATTAATAAGACAGTGGGTGTTATGGGCGGTGGTGACCACTTAGCATCAGGTGGCCCACCTGCTCGTTTGCTCACTTGTAACATAAAAAAAACAGTATCAGCCAAAAAACTTTCCTGAAAATAAGCGATATGAAGACTAACCTTTATGCGATACCGCCCGCTTAATCCTTATGATACGGCTGGTGAATCGGAATAGTAGATTACGATACTAGTTTCGTAAGTTGTGTTATTGCAAACAAGTTATCATCATGAGTTGACAATAAACTTTTCAGAAAATAAACTACTCACAAATTATATTTTTACATCGAGACGAAACTTATCCAAATTGCAAAAATTTCCCGAAATGGCGCTACATAGTAAATGTGTCACCGATAAATGATAAGAACCGTAAGTTTATCAACTTTCGAAAAATTATATACCGCAGTTGAATTTATTATTTAACGTATCGATTTCAGGTAATTGATCAATTTACGGAGTCTCGCAGTAAAATAATCTGACGAATGCGAGGTGTACGCTGATTACACGAGGCGAGGTGATTGGTTAATTGTCGATTGATATCTCTATGAATAAATACTTTCCACATGCTTGTCACCAATGCTATCGACCAATCAGAGAAGAGTGTTTTATTTTACGGGTGTCAGTCTAATATTAATTTGTACATTGAGCAGCGATTGGTCCAAACGTGTATGATTTGACATGTTGTAAAATCTTTACTTTTTCACCTTACCGCCAGGTAAGTAAGTTGACGAATTAGCTGAATTTATCAACTTACTAGGAGTTTGATCAACTTACTAGGAAATTAATCAATTGCGGTTCTTATCATTTTCCGGTGACGTATGCAAAGTAAATAATCTGCGATATGTTTCCGTCCAACCCATACATACCCGTGGGTGTCGTAAGAGGCGACTAAGGGTTAACTGGAGGATGGGCAGCAGCATCCTCCTTTTTATCTTACATCTTACTTACTGCGGTCACCTAAAACCGCGGTCCATGGTGCCAGCCGTAACGCTAACAAGCGAGGTGACTACTGACTATGGTACTTCCCCTCCACATTTTTCCAGCAAAAGCTAGAATTCTGGAGGGAGCTCCCTGTGCTGTAGTGGATGTTTCATGGGATGTTATGATGATGTTTCCTTCAAATATCATCAAGAAATCGTTTTTGTAATATTGTGTGCAAAGTTCTTGATCCTAGTTGCCCGATTTCATTAAAAAATATTGCATTAAAAACACAATTGGCCAAGCTAAATATGTTATAACACACTAAAATACAAAAACCATTTCTAGATATTTTTATATCATACCATATTTTATTATTTTCGACTAAAAAAGTAATTTGATTGCGGTAATATATTCAAAAATGCTGCGGCAGTTGTGACATTCATTTGACCACTGAGTGACGTCATTCCAGAAGTAAAAAAAAAGCAATAGAAAAGAAAACTTATATTCTCTGTGCTCTTTCTGTCAAACGATTCGATTTGACGTTTCGAGTTTGATTGACAATAGTCTAAGGATTGACACATCTCTGTCGAAGCACGTTCGTTTTACTGTGACCACACTGTGGCACTTTGTAACATTCGTTTCATCATCTATTGTGAAATGACGTCATCAACTTTAAAACTTATTAAATTTATATAAAATTAATAATAATAGTTTTGGCGAAAAAAAAACAAATTAGTTTCCTAAAATAGACTAAATGTTCAGTCAAAAATATTTAAAAAAAATCGTTTTTATTTATTTAGCTTAGCGAATTGGTGAATCTAAACAATCACGAATAAGCATAGACTACCTATATCTTAGAAAGCAGTGTCCAATTCGTGGGACTAATATATTCATTGTGCAGACTAAAAATATATTTTTAAAAATAATATAAAAAAGGCTAAACCAGCACAATCGTTAAAAGTAATATGTTAAAATTCGTTCCAGGAGTTGTTCAGAATCGATCTTCATCCTCGGCGTGACCAGAACTCTGGTGCAGATCAGTAAACAGCTGGAGAAGTGTAGCATCAGCTCGCTCGGCCTCGCGCTAGTTGCGAACCTACTGAACTTCGTGTGGGCTCACCTGGAACACTACATGGACAGCGTCAGGCATTTGACAGCACAAGTCTTGGGGAACATTGTCAAGTATTGCTCGAGGTTGGAAAAGGAAGGTAGGTTGCTATTTTTATTTTTATTTTATTTTATTTATTTAACTAAGATCTACAGCATTAATACTTAAAATACAAACCAATACAATAAACAGTACATTAGCCAATTACAGATCTTCACTACGTAAACAAAAAATATTATCAAGTTAATTTAGGGCAGGTAGGAAAAAATTTCGTAAAAAGTAGGATAGTGGGATGTTTAAATAAATTCAGTAGACGTTCCTTCCGCACCCCTTCAGCACTTTGCACTACTGACCGATTTACTTGTTTCTTTTGACTCTTATTTACCAGTACCAGTAAGTACTGAATTTGTCTTTACTGTTAACTAGCACTTATATTTTCATTCGTAGACTGGACTACAGTTTTCTTCGTTTTCAGGCGAATCCGGTCCGTTGAGCGCGCTCTTCGAGGCTCTAACTACACACCTGGACGTGAACAGAAAGAGTTACTACGTGAGCCTCACGGCGCTGGTGTCCGAGCTGGGCGCGGCGGGCGTGTTGTCCCGGCGCGCGGCCGCCGTGTGTGACGCCATCGCGGCGCTGAGTGCGCACCACACGCAGGCCAGCGTAAGTATTCACACACATGTCATTTTCAATGCATTTGCTAAGTTAAGTTAAGAGGGAAAGTTTCTCGCGTGGGATGTGACTTGTGTGGATACGCTAGAGCCAACCCATTTCCGTGCTACTGCTGGACGGGCGAGTTCCGCCGCTGTTGGGGCGGAGTTGAGGAAGTCCTTGAAATATCAGGACCTGCAGGGAGGTTACATGTTCGTGCCAGTTGCGTTCGAGACGATGGGACCCTGGGGCCCTGAGGCTAAAAGGTTTATTGGGGACTTGTCCGGGCGTCTCATCGAGGTTTCCGGCGATCGCAGATCAGGCAGCTTTCTAGCGCAAAGATTAAGTCTTGCTGTTCAGCGTGGGAACGCTGCCTGTCTGCTAGGGACTATGCCGCCTCGAGGAGACGCGCTTGACACAATATTTTATTTGTGACCTAATTTTTATGACATTGGTATTTGACATTAAATAAATAAATAGTTATACATTTGCTCGAAAAGCGTACTTACAAAGACGTAAACAATGCTCGTAAGTAGTTACTTACCGAACTAATACGGTAAGTAAAAAAAGTATACTACGAAGGAGTTTTTACAATCTGATCATAAAATTATTTTGTAAAAATACTACAGTGGTGACTTTTTACTTAAGTGACGACTGCCTACCAATATTTAAAATAAAATGGAGAGTACCAGGAGAACATAAATCGACAAGAGGCTGACAGTACCCATGGTTGGTTCCTTTAACAAGTGTATTACTTATATATGTCGTAGGCCGATCGTTGAATTGGGCCGATCGAGATCTGCCTGAGCACATCACGATGTGCCGGCATTTCGTGATCTGGCCAATTATTTCATGATGTGCCCAATATAAAATTAGGCAGATCGATGAGAGCAACCTATTTGTCGATTTGCCCTACTTTATATAGTCTAAGGCCCTACTAGTCACTTGGCCACATCGCGATATGGCTGGGCGCATCGTAATGTAGTTCCGTTTCGCGACGCTTGTGGCGCTGTTTGCGCTGTGTGTTAGGTTAAGTTAGTTAGGTTAGGTTTTATTATATAGTAAAATTGTAGCGCTGTATGCGCTCTGTTAGCTGTGTGTTAGGTTAGGTTTTATTATCTAGTAAAATAATTATTATCCAAACTTCATTTTATTTGCTTGTACTATGGTCACCCTACAGAATCGATTTGCCCAAGCATGGCCGGGCAAATCGTTAAACGTTATGCTTTGAACGATATGGCGGGTATTAGATAGGCAAATCAAGAAATGCCGGCATATCTTGATGTGCCCAGGCAGATCTCCATCGGCCTAATTCAGCGATCGCCCTACGACATATATACCTGTTTTCTTACAAATTTATTGAAAAAACGTCGTAAGATACATGGCCGTAAGGGTTATGACAAACTCGTGCCGATGGTAAACCCTCGACTTCGTCTTGGGAATACAAAACGTCAATTCGTTTGTAATAACCCTACTTACGGCATTTGTATCTGAAACTACTTTAGGGTGTAAAATTTTCAAAAACCCTAAGACACATAAAACTTAATTTTTAGTCATCAGTCTAAATAAAAATTTTGAAGGTCCTAACTTTAAAACTGACGGACTTTCATACAAACTTTCATCCCTTATTTCACCCCCTTAGAGGATGAATTTTGGAAAATTCTAAAACACGTATTTTTTTATATTTACCAAAGCTTAAATAAAAATTTCTATAATTCTACCTTTAAAACTGAAAGACTTATAGACCAACATACGGAAAAAAATCATCCCCTTTTTCACCCCCTTGAAGGGTGATTTTTAAGAAATGCTTAAACACGTGTTTCTTTATTTTTTATCAGAAGCTTAAATATAAATTTGTGTGAATCTAGCTCAAGAAACAACGGACTTTCATAAAAACTTTCATCACTTATTTCACCCCCTTAAGAGATGAATTTTCCAAAATCCTTTTTAGTGGGTGGTTTTGACGCACATAGAACCTGTGTACAAAATTTCAGATCTGTATTTATAGCGGTTACGGCTCGACGTTGATGAATCAGTCAGTTTGTCAGTCAGGACATGCTCTTTTATATCTACACTAATACTAATATAATACTAATATTATAAAGAGGAATATTTGATTGTTTGTTTGTTTGCATCGAATAGGCTCCGAAACTACTGGACCAATTTGAAAAATTCTTTCACCATTAGAATCATTATCCCTGATGAACATAGGCTATAAAATATTTTTAAAAAAGTTAGGGTTCCGTATGATAACTTCGATAATGTAACCCAAGGTGTGAAAAAATTACCAAATAGCATCCTTTTATCGCGTACGCTGCCGAAACTATTGACAATAGAGCAAAATTATGTAGTACAGTCTTATAGAGGATATTAATATCTACAAAAAAGTCCGCTGTTCATAGAGGCGTTTTGGTACCAATACTGATATACGGCAGTGAAAGCTGGGTATGGCAGAAAAATCATGAAAGTAGAATTAATGCAGTAGACATGAGAGCGTTGAGGAGTATGATTGGTGTGAAATTGAGTAAACGTTGTGGCGTAAAAGAAGACGTAGTGACTAAAATTGAGAAAGGGTCTGCTGAGATGGTTTGGTCATGTAGAGAGGATGAATAAAGGAAGATTGACGAAAGAGATCTACAAGGCGAGAGTGAATGGAAACGTTGGAAGGGGAAGGCCTCGGCGAACGTACCAAGACCAAATTTAGGACGTTCTGAATAAAGGCCAGGTTAAAAGTACCCTAAACCGACAAGCATGTATGAAAGGATTGATGAAAGTTCAGGAAGCAAGGGAAGTATGTCAAGATCGTAGCAGGTGGAGGACTATGGTCTCTGCCTACCCCGACGGGAACAAGGCGTGATGTTATGTATGTATGTAAAAAGTCGGCGATACAATATGTCTAACTATTACAGTTATGTCACAATAACTACATTTTCATGTTAAAACGCCGGTACTAACTATATAGACCTCATTATTAGTACCTTGGTATTAATCATTATCCAAATAAATGGCTATATCATTACCTATTAATAACTTTTTGAATTATTCAAATCGGACGTACCATTCAAAAGTTATTATGAGTATAATAATTACCGAAATTGAAATTTAAGAAACGGCGCTCTAATGGTTTTATACAATAGAGAATAGGCACGTAAAATTTGGCTAATGGTTCCTGTATGTGAAAATGAGTGTATCATCACGCCTATATCCCTCACGGGGTAGGAGCATCTAAGAGTGTATGTGATGATGAGAAATCTAGCTAACATTAAAATTAAAAACCGGTCAAGTGCGAGTCGGACTCGCGCGCCGAGGGTTCCGATATACCTATAGTATTTTTGGAAGCAATAAAGTCCATTTTCAGGACCGCAAAACTAAATTTGTTTGTAAAGGTTTTTTGCAGATTTCTGAAAAACTGTGCAACTTAGAAAGATCGTTTTATTTTTGCTGTAAAGTTTATATAAACTTCTGTCAACTGTAATTAATTCAGATTTTTCCTTACTCAAACTTCGGAGATAAGGGGGGGGGAATGGTATTTTTCTTGACATTTTTCATCATAACTTTAAAACTAAGAAATTTAAAAAAATACAAAAATATATTTTAAAATGTACAAGTAAAGCCCTTTCATATGATACCCCATTCGACCTAGTAGCGACAATTTGAAATTTGGCCCCCCCTATTTTGGCCCCCTTTATATTAATAATCATACTTTTTTCAAAATTTTTTCTTGTGCAATTAAGTTGGGCAACTATATTCTAAAACTATTCCAAATTTCAGGTTGATAGCATAAGTGGTTGCTGAGATATAGAGGTGTGACAGACAGACGGACAGACAGACAGACAGACAGACAGAGCGGCACCATAAGGGTTCCTTTTTTTTACCATTTTGGTATCGGAACCCTAAAAATGATAGCTAAATTTTCTTTATAATGTACTCTTTTTAGGGTTCCGTACCTCAAAATAAAAAAAGGAACCTTTATCGGATCACTTTGTTGTCCGTCTGTCTGTCAAGAACCTTTTTCTCACGAACGGGTAAAGGTATCAGGTCGAAATTGATAACGAATTATACAGTCCATAAACCACACAAGATCTGAAAATTTAATTTTTAATAAAGACGCAATCAAAAGATATGGCTTTTTATGTCCTCATCTCCATATATTTATGCACTAAAGCAAAACCTAGAGGGTACTTCCCGTTGACCTAAAATTATGAAATTTGGCAAGAAGCTAGGTCTCATAGTACAAATAAAGCGAAAAGTCTAAAATCATTAATATTATAATTTTTCTCACAACTAATAATAACTTATTAAGGTGAGCTCCCGCTACAAGAACTTTTCTATAAAAAAGGGGTATAGTTGGATGGTCGCGGAGTTTCTAAAGTCAAAGAGCAAATGCTTTTAGTATATCATATGGTAGATTGGTACGGAACCCTTAGGGCGCGAGTCTGACTCGCACTTGGCCGGTTTTTTTAATAACCTCCGACGCAAAAAGAACCTATATCTACCCGTGCGAAGCCGGGGCGGACCGCTAGTATTTAGATATTTTAAAAAAATACGAATAATAATAACGTAATGAAATTTTGAAAAGTTGACAAGTTTTTTTTGCAACACCGGCCACACTGGCGAACTTTTTGCTCTCGTCTGCGGACTGCGGAGCCTCTAACTCTATACAAAATCCATTGCTCATTTCCGTGCCGTATTTTACGTTTGTTTTTCTTCGTTTTCCGTTATCAGCCATTTTTATTGCATGTCAAAACGTCCAATTAAAAGTGGCTCATTTGACTTGGCAGTAAAATACCTAATTCCATAACGATAATTTTGTGTACAAGGTAAGTAAAGTACCGGATACACGGTCGCCAACCAAGCCCCGACAGAGGTGACCTTGGTCGGTTCCGACCGTGTAGTTCGTGGTCGCCAACCTTATTTTTAGTGACCTTCCAACGCCCTTGGTCGTGAAAGCAGCTTCCCAAACTAAGGTCAAATAGAGGACGTTGGTTACGTCTCCGACCGTGTAGCTGGCGGTTGGCGACCGCACAGATTATAAACTGACGTTTCTTGCCTTTCCCAGTAATTAAAAACAAAAGAAAACAACGAAATTGATAATTTTGTGACAAAGAAGATATGAAAAGTCTTCTAAGCAGTGATTTGTTTTGAACCGAACTAGAAAATACAAGAACTGTCAGTGTCAACTGTCATTTTGTATCACCACATCGTGTTTTTTAATCTATTTCAATGCTTGTTGTCAACAAGTCGGCGACCGTGTAGTTGAAACGGATCCAAATGGTGGCAAACCAAGGTGACTTCTGTCGGGAGCTTGTCGCCGACCGTGTATCCGGTGTTTCAGATTAACCAATTCTGTCGTAAATTCTACGAAACAAATTGTAATAATGCCACTGGACGCTTGACGCCTTCTTCGAGATAACCTACGTCAACATGTCCCGCCGCGCCGTTCGACATTGCTTTTAGTACAAAAAGTACTTTTCGTAGTAGGGCTTTATTGATAAGTCCGTCTGGGGAAGTAAGTGTTTGCACTGCTGTGTTTCGGTTTGAAAGGCAAGGGAGCTAGTGGAATTACTGGCAAATGAGACACACCACCTTAGTGCTCAGGGTGGCAACGTGCTTTGCTGTATTTTTAGTGTCAATCATGCTACTAATAAGACAGTGAACACTTACAATCAGGTGGCCCACAAGCTCGCTTGCTCACTTGTTACATTAAAAAAAACCTATCTACAGGCAGGCCATGTTATTAGTACAGTGGCGGACAAGCCTGTCAGAGGCCCGGGGCGGCAAAGCTGAATGAGGCCCCCCCAGCTTTAAAAAAAATTTCGTTTTAAAACTTTTTATTCAGTTCACATTTGTATGTATAAATAAGTGTTTATGTTAGTGAAATTTTAATTCGAATTAAATTATTTAGGCTAAATAAACATACCTACCTACAATATGGAATGGATATGGATGAGGAAAATAAAATACGAATCGATCGACAAAAAAATTTACATAAAATAAATCAAAGATAGTTTTTTTTGTAGCGTTTTTTATATATGTGTTTTCGTGCCTTCAATTTACTGAACTAACAATAACTTCTGTGAAATCGATTTCTTTGGAATTTTTTCTTTCTATTGAAAGCACGGCTAGATTAACCAGTCGCTGTTGACCCATTGTAGATCGAAGATAATTTTTAATTAGTTTAAGTTTCGAAAAACTCTCGCATGATGCAACCGAGATGCAAATGGTCAAGAAGTATTGAAGTATAAGCGATATAAAGGGTAACGATTCACTGAAGTCCCATTTTATTATAAATTGAAGGATTTCTTTGTCTCGCCATTCTCCACACTAATATTGTAGCTTATCTCTACTAGTAATCTATGCTTTCCTCTTGTCAATATTCAACCATAATCCGTCAACGGATGTAAGGGTGACCTTCCTAGGGTCGAATCTGATCTTCTTAGGCGTCCGGTCGCACGGAGACACCTTGAACTTGTGCAGGAAGTGAGCAATTCCAAGTAATGATTGGACGCGGGCGAAACGAAGACCTGTGGAAAATAAATATATAATAGTTTATTTTTGCAATTTAAGTTATAATTTGTCACAAATCAGTTATGTATGAATATAGCATCGTTTGAGCATCGAAAAAAATCCGGTCACTATCTAACAAAATTCCATGAACCTATCTACTCGTATATCAACAGAAACTACCACAGGTTTTGGTTTGGTTTATATTAGAGATAGATAGGGACACAATTATGTTTAAAAGCTTGAAATATTCACACTTTCAAGGGTCTATAGATCCATATAGTATTTAATAATTAATTTCAACTTGATACCTGGTTCCATTCGTGAAAAAACAGACGGACAACAAAGTGATCGTATGAGGATTCTGTTTTTTCCTATTGAGGTACGGAACCGTAAAAAGTTACTTAAAGAGTGCAAACCAGTGACTCTCACACTAGATCGTCTATCGGCAGCCTAAGCAAAACACCGGTCAAGTGCGAGTCGGACTTGCCGACCGGGGTTTCCGATAATATAATAAACTTACCAATACAGTTCCTTGGTCCGTCTCCAAAAGGCATGTAGTGGTCATGTAGTTTATCCTTATTTTCGGGTAAAAACCTGTCGGGATCGAACTTTTCCGGCTCCGGGAAATACTTAGGGTCCATGTGTATCGAACTTACAGGCATCCATATCTTCGTTCCTTTGTCTATCGTTAGATTTATGTCTTTAAATGTATAATCTGTGACGGCCTGTCGGAATAGCACGGCTCCGACTGGGTACTTCCGAAGCGCCTCATCCAACGCCATTGAAACATACTCCAGCTCTTTAAGAGCGTCGTAATCCAAGTTCCCGTTGTATTTCTTCATAACTGTATCAACTTCTTCACAGCAACGCTCTTGTATTATGGGATTCATAGCTAATTCGTATAGTAAAAACGACATAGCACCAGATGATGTTTCGAACCCAGCGATGTAAAATACTATAGCCTGTGCCGTGATCAATTCGTCAGTCATTTCCAATTCCACAGTTTGGCCATCTTTGGCTCTCGTTACTGTCCCTTGTTCCTTTAATTCAATAAGCAAGTCCATGAAATCTTTTCTAACCTTTGGCTTCCCTTCTCGCGATCGCACGACGCCTTTAACAAGATTAGTAAAGAATTCGGCAACTTCAGGATTGAACCGGATGTGTAACAAATCCACTATTCCTGGGCACAAATTGTTCAAAAAGAATGCAAGTCTGCGTAGACCGCCTATCTGTAGAATTTGGTTTGCCATTCTTTCAAATTCCGTCGTTTCTTCTACGTAAGTGTCTACATCGAGACCAAACGCGACTGACGTTATACTTTTCATTGTATATCTCTGCTTTAAGTTGCGTATTTCCCGAGGAGTGCAACCGTCGACTAGTTTCTCTAAATGTTGTATGTATTGTTCTACGCAAGAATTCAGTAAAGGCATCATGGCTTTCAGTTTCCCCGTAGTAAATATAGGTGTTAATTTTTGTCTCAAAGTTTTCCATTCATCGCCGTCTGCAGCGAAAAGATGTCTCGTAATTGGTTCATTGCTGACTCGAATACCTCTGTCAATAAATGAAGAAAAATCCTTTATAAGAATTGCCTTCATAATTTCTGGGTCTCTTACGACAAGCGTTGG